>OX155894.1:52814759-54126064 GCA_944588485.1 Phosphuga atrata
TATATTAAAATATCCCAAGAGAAAACTTAGGAATCTTCGAATATGAATTTCAATGTAAAGATTTAAAAAAAATACAAAAAATACGAGACCACTCACAAACCTCAAACATAAGGAATTTTGGTATACCACCTTTGTATACCACATTGTATACCACCTGCCCACAATAATTATTTTATATCCCTCCCTCATACACAAAATGGAGAAGACTGAATAATAATTAATAAAACAATATTAATATTAATGTAAAAATTATTTAAAAACTGTTATTTATTATCCTTGATTTTATAACATAAAAGTGTATACATTTATCTTTATTTCAAGGAAAATTTATTTGATGTATGGATGGACTTGTGCTTTCTTAAGAATTGGAAACGTGATTTCATTGATTTTGAAAGTGGCCCAAGTCCATTTACAGCCATAGAAAACATATTATTTCTTAAATAACGTTAAATATGCTAATTGGGGTGATAAATTTAACACCCTTAAAAACACCAAAACATTATTGTATTATGTTACCGCACATTCTGCCTCACATCCGGCATATTATCAACTACTGTCTTACAGAAGGTGTATTTCCAAACGTCTGGAAAACCGCTTTAATTATACCAACAGCCAAAACGTCGAGCCCAAAAGATCTGTCGCACCTTCGACCAATATCCATTCTACCAGCTTTGTCGAAGATTTTATAAAAAATCGTTGACTCACAGCTCAGAGCATTTCTGAATTATAATAATGTTCTCCCCCCCCCACGCAGTCAGGTTTTAGAAGAAATCATAGCTGTGTCACAACCTTACTGGATTTTACGGATAAAATAACTAGAACCCTTGATAATAGTAAAGCTACAGCACTTATACTACTAGACTATAGCAAGGCCTTTGATACTATAAATCACATATCACTACATAATACTACTATCTATACTGCACTATGAGGGCTCTCTAAGCAGTCCATTCTGTTCTTCAGGAATTATCTAACCAATAGACAACAGATAGTGCAAGTTGGCGATAGTCTGTCGGAACCTGGCATTACTCTTAGTGTCGTCCCCCAGGGATCGGTTCTCTCTCCTCTGTTATTTTGCCTTTACACCATTAGCCTCGGTAAATATGTCAAACGATGCAAATTCCACCAATACGCATATGATACCCAGCTACTATATACCTTCTCGCCCACTAATTCTCTTCATGCAGGAAAAGACATTACGGACGACTTGAGCTCAATCATTGAATTTTCTAAACACCACTCGCTAAGCATCAATCCATCAAAAACTCAAATTATAATCTTCGCCGGCAGAGTCTACAAATTAAAGATAGCATGGAAATATACGTAGCAGAAATGGCCTGAAAATCCTGAAATCCAGAAGTAGAATACCAGCTATAATAAAAACATTGTGAAAAACGATGGAACAGGTCAGAAACTACCATGCCTTCTGTTGCTTCAAGAGTATTATAATAAACAAACAGCCAGCATACCTGTATAATAAAATAACATACAGAACAGACGTACATAATCTCAATGTCCGCAGCAAAGGCTTACTAACACCTCCAATTCACAAAAAACAGGTCTTTAAATCCTGTTTCACATATCAAATAACAAAAAAAATCAACGGACTAAACGACACTCTTCGGCTAGCGGACATTAAACCGTTTAAAAGGATGCTAAATAAAGTAAACCCAACGTGCTAATCAACTCTATGAACGATCTAAATCTTTCTCTTGATTTGTAAGAAACTCAAAGCTGGAATATATGCAATTTTGTTTACCAAGTATCTCTCACAAAAAACAAAATATAGTAAAATGTTGTATGAATGGAACACAATAAAAAAACGTCTTTTTTCAGTAAATCGGGGCTCGTGGAAGACTAGGACATTATAACCTTATAATGACTAAACGAGCCCTTTTGTTCATTGTTTTTTAAACATATGTATGTACGTACACCTTATGTCTACTGTATTATATTTATAATGAACATAAATGCTAATAATAATAATAATAATGTTATCTGTTACCCATATTTTAAAATTTTATTCAACGCAAACCCTTCAATATCTCGATTCGAACATAAATGGAGTTAGGTCACTTTCAAAATAAACGGCTCATATGTGCTTCCAAATAATGAAACAAACCATTTGTTGAGCGTGTTTTCATATTTTCGGATATTTCTTGCATGATATCCTTTATAAAAATCGATTAAGGAATTGTTCCGAAAAGAATTCTTAGCATCGACATTTTCCTATAATTTTATCAATTCCAATTGCATGTCTTCCGAAACCTCACGCGGATTGCAAGAAAATTAATCTGAAAATCGTCCTCCGCGTGACTCTAAAAATCCTCGAAACGTTTATCAAACCTTTCTAACAAACTGTATCACTTTGTAATGCTATTCCAATTGAAGAATAAGGGATGCCTCAGTATTTTCCTTTACTAATATTCCACATGTTTCAAAATCACAAAAGTTCCCAATTTGAAGCTGTTCTTGTAATAAATGATATTTTCTTTCCATGTACTAGAAGATATTGTTTGTCCTCTTAAAAGCCATCTTACTGCTGAAAATATATAACAGGAGATTCAGACAGTTCTAAGTCAGTTTTAAATTGGCAATAATTGAGAGCATGTTTTTGATAAAATCAACTTCGTACTTAAAGTCTTAATACCTTCATTCATAACATTATTAATTTTTAAAACCTGAGCTATAAGATTTTCCTGATGAATAATACATTGATAATTATATAATTTATCAATAGAGTCCTTCAACTTGTTTTTTAAAAAATGTATTAACCCTTGTTAATAATGTTCGAATCAAAAGCATTTTCCACGACTAAATATTAAGAGTTGTGCCGAATCGCATATATCTGTACGTTCGTCCAAAGACATGATATTTTATTAAAACTGAATGAATTTTAAAAGCAGCCAGTTATTTTTTAAATGTTCTTTTCACTTTTTATCTGTGGGAAACATTTTTTTAACGTTGTGAAAAACTTATTTAAAGGGCTGAAAAATCTCATCTATATTTTATTAGATATATTTTATTACCTATTTTACTATTTATTTATTTTTTATTACTTTAATAAAAACATAAATCATCGCATGGACGTCGCGGGCCGCATCCACAAGGTTCGCGGGCCGCACTTTGGGAATCCCTAGTCTAGAATACAATCATAAATTCCCCGAAAATGATAATCAAAAATCTTGCATAATTGCAACAAGAACCTGAAGCTTAATCTACTGGAGTCATTAGAAATTAAAAAAAAGCCATAATCCATCGGTTAATCTCCTTGACGAGGAAACCGACCTAATCTTTTTTCACGTTTTTAATCTAAAGCAATCGTCTCCAGATAAGTCCCAAACTACAGAGAACCACCTCCCCTCTTCATCGAAAATCTTGGTATAAATTCAATCTCATCAATTTGTGATTCTATTGAAAATGACCCTCAACAGTAGAAACTCGAGTCGTGTAAAGTGTGTAGAGTAACATAACTTCACAAGTTATATATTTTCACAAAAAATAGTGGTCAAAACATAGTTATTACATCTTCATTGTTTGAGAAGACCATAGTTTAAAACAATAATAAACACTGAAGCTACATATAGAATAACATTTTTTTAATAACAGTTTACAATCTTTCTACAAATTTAATAATAAGCGATAAAACTGAGTATCCTGCACCATAGTGTAAAATTACGGTAATAATTTCTATTTTACTTTGCTTAGTATCATTTGTTTAGCTGCAATTGTATAAAGCGTAAGAAAAATAGATCAATAAACCAACATTCGCAGGTAGAGTTACCTCGTTGAAATTATTTTTTTTTAGAACCATGTTTATCTTACACGGCTGCAACAAATAATATTTTTTCTCTGGCTATTTAATCTTGAAAATATTTATTCAAAGCAAAAGGTGTTTTCAAACAGAATTAATTCTAAACCCAATTTAACATAGTACATTAAAAATAACTAACTATTCACTCCAATCTTCTTTTTTTTAAATCTTCAACGATTTTTCTTCTTCCAAGCATCTTCTTATAATGAGCATCACGGGTTTGTTGTGCGTCAACATTTATTACTTTTTCTTGCATAACTGTAGCGTTCTTAATAATTTTATCTAAAAGTTCTGGAGACAGTGAAGTGGTCTTTAAAACATCCGATTTGTTCCATCTAAATACCTCGGTTAAATCGATTGCAACAATTGTGGAGGTGTGAGCTCCGATGTGAAAAGCGACGCTTCCGAGTAGACCTCCGTCCTCAAGATGCATAATTTCATTGCCTGCAGCTGTATAAGCTGCCACCAAACCATAGGAAATGAAATACAAATATTCACCTTGATCTCCGGTTTTGAAAATCATGTCGTTTGGTAAAAATATTTCCGGTTCTAAAACGGCTACTATATGTCCTATAATGAATTTGGATAGCCCTCGAAACATTTCAACCTGGGAGATGATATGCGTACAGTTGTGTAAGAACATTTCGTGCTTCAAGTGTTCGGACAAGCTTGTCAAAATAACGTTTTCTTTGAAGTATTTATTTTGAAATTTATGGTGATAATATAACATTATCCTGTATTTCAAGTGAACATTGAAGTTTTTAAAGGAAAGATAGTTGTCAAGTTGTCCCAATTTGGCAGAGAATTTATTTTCGGGATTGCCCATCCTTTTAAACCATTCTAGTGCATAAATAATGATATATATATGAAAAGTATAAGATACTATTAACACACAAGTGTAAATAACAGCCTCGTCTGATAATGCCACACCAAACAATCCTCGTCCACTCCTGTAAAAATGGCAGACAACTTTGTGGAAGCAAAATACATATTTACCTATCTTTGGATAATTTGTAAATTGCATTTTGTACATGTAAGAATGTGGAAGCTTATCTACATCGTACTCAGGGTGGAGAAGTTTAGGTATAAAATATATGAAACATGCTGACCAATGCAACATAAGTAAGGTTAACGACGAGAAAATTATAATTCCGTGTAATTGCTTTGGCACTTTGAGGAGATAAAGCATATCAAGAAAATATAAAACTGCCGTTTTAATTCGTGCTACTACAATCAAATGAACCAAGTATAGTTTAGCTATATTAGAATCTCCAGCCATTGATCCCGATACTGCTCGATACAGGATTAAAGTAGGAAAAGCGTCTATAAAATCAAATACAAAATATGTTTTTAAATACCTTCTAATAATTAGTTTTTGATCTAAACATATAGTTTTGTAGTCTGTTGTGTATCCTGTTATGCATGTTAAACATATGTTGAGTGTTAGTAACACATTCATCAGCACACTAAAAAAGACAAAGTACCATTTTATTCTACTATTTCCAGTGTAGAAAAAAGAAATGTATCCAATTCGTATTGTTAATAAACAACTCCAGACTATAAACATAAGAATCTCTCTCGCTAAGTTAATTGTACTGAATGGATGAATTATGTACGGAGGATACTGCTTGACCATTCTCACTTTTTCGTTTAACATCGCCGTTTTGCTCCTGAAGAAGTATTTTGTTTGATGGTGATGGTAACTTGGTAACATTTGTTTGCGTATAGCGCGCCAGCAGTGCTTCATAAAATTGGATCTCGGGCTGAGCTCGGGCAGTGCACAATTTGAAGATTTTAGCAGGGAGCATCGATGAATTCCTACCGCCTTATAACTGTATGACATTTTTAATACAATTCTATGTTTACTTTATGATAAGTACAAAAATATATATTTGTTATATATATGGATTATTTTGATGTTTGATATGGAAGTAATATATTGTCACAGAAACAATCTCTGAATGCAGGTTTCTGCTCTAAAGATCACTTGATTTAAAATTTTCGGTCCTGCTTCTACAAAATGTATTCTCCTCATTTTTTGTTTTATTTAGGACCGATTTTTCAATCGTCTGATAAACAACCAGATAAGTTTTATTCGATGAATATCAATATTCTTGGTTTTTCAATAGACAGATAGTCGTTAACTGTCGGATAAAGCCTCTAACGGAGGAATCAAGTTATCTGCTACTTTAAGCGCCAGTTAGGGTTTTATCTCTCCGATAAGTGTCATGTTTTAGGTTATGTTTGACAGTTTCGTTTCGTGTTGTGCATTTTGGTAAAACGAAATAGTTGTGTACCTACGTCAATTTGTTATGATGGATGTGTTTGAAACAATTGACGACTTAGCAATCGAGGAAGATCGTAAAATCCTTAATTATTTAAACCCACTCGAGAGGAAAACCGAGTTTTACGGGAGGCCTGATAATTTTAACACATGGAACGATAATGAGTTTTCGAGAAGATTTCGCTTGAAGAAAGATTCCATTGTCTACTTACTTCATTTGATTGAAGATAAAATTAAACACAAAACAAAAAGGTAAGTAATGTTTCCTACTTACTTTCATTGATTTAAGATAAAATAAAACACGATGCAGAAAGGTAAGTAAATTTTGAAAACAATTGTAAGGCACATTTCATTATTGTAAAGATATTTTACGAAAATGCATTATAGGAGCACTACAATTTTTTATTGTTTTACGAATAGTGTGCCACCAGCACAGTGGAGCCACCCATAGTGGAGATTTTGGAGGACTGCATAATTGTTTCTATAGTATAGAATGATTTCCAAGCGTCAATGCAGCTTTGGATCGTACTCACATAAAAATAATTTCACCAGGTTATTTTATTAACTATTTACTTTATCAATTTATAGTAAATATTTAACTATTATTTCAGGTGGGAATACTGCAGAAAATTTCAGGAACCGCAAAGGATACTTCTCTTTAAATGTTCTAGCTATGTGCCATGCAGATTTACAATTTGTCTACATTGTTACATGATGGCCAGGCCAGGTTCAATTCACGACAATCTAATATTTTCAAATTCAACTCAAGAGCGTACCCAGGATCTGAACTAGGGGGGGGGGGGGTTGGGGGGACAGCTCATATTTGTTTCAAGGAAAGAATGGGGAATTAAAAACTACCAGGAAATTGTATTAATCACTAGAAATGCCATGCTACAACTGATACGGCTTTATAAAAAAAAATTATAAGAAAATAGCCCAGCTTTTGCTTTTCTTAAAGCAAAAGCTGGGGTATTTTCCTGGGAAAATCGAATATTTAACGATGACGTAAATGAATCTAGATATGAAATAATAAGTGCACGTCGCCAGTATTCATTATCATTGTCTGATGGAGGATTGCTCCTGTGTTTTTGCTTTTGAGCAAAACGTGGGACAGAAATTTCTATTTCCAATTCCATTGAATTGTCTTGCGCTTTTTTGAGTAATTGGTCAGTGATTCGATCAGCTTCTTGACGGTCTCTTTTGAGAACGTCAAGGATTCTTGTAATGTGTTCTCCAATCAGAAACAGCAATCAAATCCATTCTCTTTGCTTGCAAGGCGTTAACTACTAGTTCCAACACTGCCGAGTATTTTGCTATTGTAACTTAGGCTACTATAAACACTGGTTTTGTAACCGTTGAATGAATCTGGAATGCATATTTTCTTGTAGTATTGTTTCCTTTTGTGGATAATTTTTCTAGCGCTTTTACAAGCTCCGGGAAATTTTTAGAAAATTTTCGGATAGATTTATATTTTTCCGACCATCTCGTCTCACTCATTCGTAATAGATTGGGAGCGCAATTCCTACGAGCAGTCGATTCTCTGAAAAAGTTTGTGTCCTTTATAGTGGCAATAGTATTTCTAATTTCCGGTATCTCGTTTGAATCGTTCACTACAAGATTTAGTTTGTGGAGCAATGAAAATATAATGCTCGATAATATTTCTTCCTTAAAATTGCTTGTACACCGCCCTCTTTGCCTGCCATTGAAGAGCAGCCATCGAAACCCAATCCTACGCAATATTCTGGTGATTACAGCTAATCAAAAAATTGTCAATTGCTTCAGCGATTGATAAGGCATCTTGTGCCTTTAGTTCCACAAAACCTACATATTCTTCTCGGATTATCCCCTTGCATGCATCGTAGAACCGCAAGCCAATTGATAGCTGTTCTTTTCCAGCTATGTCCGCTGTTTCATCAGCTAAGACCGCGTATGCCAGTGTTTTTTTAACATCACTTATAACATAACAGTGATTTAACATCACTATTATACTCTCCCTAATAACTTCGCCACATAAAGAAATTAATTCATTTTGTATTTTTGGCGACGTATAAACTGCATTACGGCAACACTTTTCCAGATGAGTTTTCAATTTCTTAACGCCAGAATCAATTCATAAATTCAATAAATCTGCATCTGCTTCCTTTCCTCTAAGAGGCATATCATGCATACCGCAAAATACTATACAAGAAAGAATTGATGACAATATTTGCCTGTTTTCTTCGATTGCTTTTTGGTGGCCACTTTGCAGTTGAACATCCACAGGTATATTTTGAAGAAAAGCCTTTGCAGCAGCTGTTGCAGATAAGTGAAGATTTGTGGTGGCATGATTTCGGCAGCATTCGTGCATATTTTTGAATTTTGTGAATGACCTGATCACAAATGTTCCTAAAACTCCTCTAACAGTGCCAGTGACGGGAGGAAACAGTACACAGTGCTTGCAAAAAGCATCTTCTGGTCGCTTTGAATATACTAGCCACGGTTCATATTGATCTAACCAAGTATGCTTGAATTTTCTTATCATATGACTTGCATTAGTTTCAAAATCGTAATTCCTTGGTGGAACCCTGGGATTTTCTAACAAATCCTTCTTCTTTTCGACTGTTAACTGGGTAGCCAGCCCAACATAACGACCAATATCATTTTCGTGATAGCCATCATTTATTGTAAGTTCGGGATTGACACAAGCTTGTTGAGATGTTGATGGAGAATAATCGACAGGGGCAGCTATGTTGACAGGTACTGCTATAGAATTTGGTAGTTGCCCGACTTGTCTGGTGTCACAATGACCTTTAAATAATCGTGGCACTTCAGTGTTGTCATGGTTATGATCGCTTCCGCTTTCACTGCTACTGTCTCTATCCTTTTTCCTCTTATGTGTAGTAATTTCTGAAAAATAAATCTCATTTGTGTCTATTGAAAAATTTTGAGGTGGCCACGAAGTAACTTTATCCGCGCGGGTGGACGACACACACTACACACAAACAGACATTTTCCAAAAATGATCGAATTCGTTGGTAGAACCTCAAAACAGATATTTACGTTAAAATTTCGGATTTTGCATGAAAACAATACCTTCTCCTACGGAGAAAGTAAAAATGACCACCCAGCATAGAAAAATAGGAAATATAAAACACGATTTTTTTTTGTTATCCCTATAAAAATAGCTATAAGCTGCTATAAGCAAAGTAGATAATCTAACTTACGTTTGTGTAGAAATTTCATGATGTCCTGAAATGCATTTGATGCCGATAATAAATTCACTTTACGACCTCGCTGCCCCTCGCCGGGTACGCCCTTGATTCAACTGCCAAATATCAGTGTGCTTATTTATGGTGCTTTGGTAATGGGAGTGTACTTGTTGCTAGCGGTTACTTTTTGAATAATTATTTGTTGACATCAATCTGGAGGTTAAAAACATAATATAATAATAATAGTCCCCTTTTATGTCTCTTGACACGAACAAAAGAATAGCTCGAACCAAAGTTATCAGAGTTTCAAGCAGGATTCAGACAAAACCATCGAATCCTGCACCGAACAAATCTTCAACTTAAAAACAATTGCCAAAATGCGAGCAATTCGCAATAAACCAGTAATGTGCACATTTGTCGACTTCAAAAAAGCGTACGACTCGATCGATAGACAATCACTCTTCCATATCCTCGAAGAAAGAGGAGTAGACTACAAAACACGAAAACTCATTGAACAAACGCTGATCAACACAAAATCCAAAATAAAATTTATGGGGAAATCTCGGAATCTTTCGAAATTCAGACAGGCGTGCGACAAGAAGATGGCCTCTCCCCTCTCTTGTTCAATATCGTCTTGGGTAATGTCATTGAAGAATGAGAAAAAAAGCTCAAGAAACAAAATGTCTGGAAACCAGTTACACTTGGCTTACGCAAAAAAATGTTTCTATACCATACCTTGCCTTCGCCGATGACTTGGTTATACTAACAGAAGATCAAGAGACTGCAAAAAAACAAATAGATACACTCGAAGAATGCGCCGAAAAAGTAGGACTTCAAATATCCTTTGAGAAAACTCAAGTGTTAAGTTACAAAGTCGAGAACATACAAACAAAATACGGAATGATCAAAAGAGTCACACATTTCAAATATCTGGGAGAATTTATCGTACCTACTGGATCCGAAAAAATCTCACAACAAAACCGTCTCCAAAAAACCAAGAGAGCACTTATCCTAAACCTCTTAAACAAAAAATGCATGTCAAGACAAACTAAACTTCGACACTACAACACTGGCCTCAAACCGGCAAGTCTCTACGCTAGCGAGACACTTACACTCAATAAGAAATACGAACTTGAAGAAATAAAGAAAGAAGAATGAAAAATCATTCGGAAAATACTAGGAGCAAGACTTACTCCTGACGGGTACCGACTACAGTCAATCAAGACAACTGAAAAATACTCAAACATCGAAATTGATATTAGAAAAATACGAATGAAATTCTTCGGGCACATTCGGATGTGGACACCTTGTGAGCTGATCTCCCACCTTGGATGAAAGAAGTACAAAAAGACATGCTATCCGCTAACATAACCGACACATCAGACAGAGACTCCTTCCGTAACAAAGTGAATAACTGGGAAGTTCAACCAGAGCAAACAAAACCTAAACCTTACAGATCTAAATGGTCTGACGCAAGAAAATTGGCATTCTCCAACAGAATGAAAGAATACTGGCAAAATAAGAAGAACGTCAGGAAGTGAGTCAAAGTGCTTAAAGTTTTCCAATATTGGGAAAATACCCTATAAATAAATATATTCCCTTAATAAATAAGTTCCCTTTTTCATTTTCATTCAGCATTTACATGCCTTGGGGGTATAGCTAAGCAAGGTTAGCTATTTGTTAGCCTCGGCTTTTTATTGGAGATAGGGTGGCTGGCCTTACTCTCCTACGCCGCCTATTATTACGCTAGGTTTAACCCCAGCATTTCCTCATTTTCAAAGGCTGACATTGAGTAAACCTTGTCCGAAAAATTTGGCTTGGTGTGGGGATCGAACCCACGATTGCCGGATTTGTAGTTTAGAGCGTTGCGTCTAAACCCCTCCGACTTTCGGCATAAATATGTTAAATAGACGTTTTATTGCTATTTTTGTCTAACATCTTGAATACTGTATCTGTGCATCTCGCTTGCACATGATAAGTGTGAAGTTCGCTAATATACACCACTGATAGCTATTCGCTAGATATTATACGATTGAAAAATTGAAAATATTTATTCGACGGATAAACAGACAGATAATATTACACTCCAGATAGTTATTCGACGATTTAACTGAGGATTGAAAAATCGGCCATTAGACTCACAATCAGTAGCATATAAAAATTGGAGATGTTTTCCACAAATCTATTTTAAGATTTAATTTCTATTTATTGGTTTAATTACATTATTACTATTTTCTAATAAAATCTAATTTGAAAATGTTCTTCAATATATATGACATGAATAAATCTGCTAGAAGTGGGCATAATAGAGATCCCATTGCTAGACCTTCTGTTTGTTGGTGAAGTATTTCAACTCGTTTTTCAGAACATTTTCGTGCCTTTCATCTGAAAAAAGACATACTTATTTTCTAACCTAGTATTGTCTAGTGCAGGCATTCCCAAAATTTTTCCTAGGCGTGCCAATTTAGTATTTCCCAAATTTCTGGCGGGCAAAAAAACGGAATTATATAAACGAGATATATGTAAACATGTAAAAACATAAATCATCGCACGGGTGCGCGGGCGTCGCGGGCCGCATCCACAAGGTTCGTGGGCCGCACGTTGGAAATCACTGCTCTAAGCAATAATAATTTAATTAAATATCTTGTAATACCTTTTCCAACTATATCTAACCTAGTACGATGGGTAATGCAATTTCTTCATAGAATAGACATATGTGTGTAACACCCAGCATCGTAGTTATGGGCTGGGCAGACGGGCGGCTGCCAGGGGCGCAACCCTCAGGGGAGCCCAATTTGAATACGTGAAGTTTTAAAAGATTTTATAATGTCTTAATTAACGAAAGCGTATTGTTTAGTACATAAATTTCTTCAAATAAACTTCTTTCATTTTTACAGCTGACATTTGCACGTGATTTGCAGCATTAATAGGAATGAATAGCATATAATTTCCGATCTATATCCTTCTTCTACTGTATTCCCCATATTGCGTGCACCGGATTTTACAAATGTCACATGAATAGGCTCCAGTAGATACTATTCAACACACAACACTACATCCCCTTCTGCTTTTAATTCCCCTTCTGCTGCAAGTAACACTAGATATGTTTTAACTGTTCAAGCAGTAGTTGAAGTAGAGTTGTTGACAGGTTCGAGTTGTATTGTCGTCTATAAAGAAATTGATTCAGTTTCTGATAGATCCAAATGATAGATTAAAGTCTTTTTGGTGAATAAATCAGCTGCAGGTAGATCGTTTGACATTGAAGTGTTATTGTAGGTTGATTTAATTATTCATAGATCATTTAAAGTCGAAGCATTGTAATCAATTAGTTCAGATACTGCTAGATGCAGTATTATTGTACAATACTTCTTTATTATGCAGTACAATATTTTTTTAAAGTTGAAGCGTCGTTGTTGTCTTCTTAGGAAGCTGATTGTAAGTGTTCTGGTGTTAAAATTACGCCTTGCTGATTGAGAAGTAGATCCAAGTTCTCTTCAGTAACAAGTTTTTCAAGAAACTCTTTCGAAATATGACTAGATTGTAGTAATGTTTTTTGTTCTGTTCCAAATAAAGCTTTGTAAGGTGATCGTTTTATGGTAAGATGAAAAGAGGAATTCTTTTGGAATTGAACAAAGTAACAACCTATAGACCAATTTTTTGTGTCATTGTCATTGATTTTGTATCATTTTTTGTAACATATATTGATTTGATCGCTCAACAGATCCTTGCGTAGGTCGACGTCTAGGCTTACGAATTATAATTTTGCACATTGGCCACAGGCTTGTTAATTCTCGTATGAAGCAGCCGTAAACTCACGGCCGTTGTCGCTTTGTAGTATATGAGGACAACCAACTTCCAAAAATATTTTTAATAGCTTCATTGCTACTTCGGCAGCTCCTTTTGAAATCAACGGTCGAAGAAAGCTGATTTTCGTCGCGTGGTCCTGATAGTTCAATAACCGTTTGTAATTTCCATCTGGAATCGACTGTAAGTCAACTAAATCGACTTGTCCGCTTGTGATGATTGAAGTCGCTAGATACGATTGGGCAAACAACGATTCCATTTCTTATGGCTCCTCTACACTATGGCTCATTGTAAGACATCATGAAGGTCACCATTATCATGGCCCATTATGATCGCCTGAATGGACGCATCCACACAGTGGTCCGTCTAGATCAGGGGTTCCCAAAGTTTTTCTTAAGCGGGCCAATTTAATATTACCGAATTTTTTGGCGGGCCAAAAAAAAAAACCGGCCAAGTACGAGTTGTGACTCGCGCACCGAGGGTTCCGACAAACTTGTAAGTAAGGTATCTTTTTTTTGTGGAGCACGTAGCAAGCACATTCAATTAACTTGATAAGTGGCCCTCCTGAAATCACGACCATCTTAGTACCGCTGCAAGCATAACCTCAAGATGTCGCTGTCGTACGATGGAATTCTACCCTATATTTTATTACCATACATCCCCTATTCGCTATGAGTGTTTAGGGGTTCTGGAACTTCACTATTTGTTTTTACCGCTGAATTTTGCCTGTATACCTATATACCCTGTATAAAGGTATACAGGGTATTTTTTTTAAATAACGCGAATATTTATAAACTTATAAAAAGAAAACTTACTTATTTTAGTAATACACTTATTTCTAGATCTAATATAAACTAATATATTAACTATTTCTAGATCTATTTCGATACTCTTAACATTCAGTTTTGCAATTGACTGCTTTTGGGCAATTGACTACCAAAAAATATAGGGCGTAAGTAATTTAAGTATATGTAGATTATAAAGAAAAATTAGACGAAATATAATATATACAGGATGTTACGGGACTTGAGTATGTCGCATGTCAGTTATAAACAAGCAAAATGTAGACATAATATATACCCTGTATATATTATGTATATAGAACGTACGTGATGAAATGCATAACGAATATAAATAAAGAAAATTCAGAATAAACAGCTTGGTGCCAACACATACTTTTTCACCTTCGGACCTAACCGAGGAGGACCTAACTGTATGCAACCCATATGCTTCTGGAGCCTGACAATACCACAACGACAACATTAGTGTATTTTCATGTGTTTCTAATAGTAAATTCGCATTTTTCTTGTAATTAAACTACATATTTACGGTTTTCAGATTGTTCCCTTTACATGTGCTGTAAGACACCGCTTCTTGCCTAATTTCATGATTCTAGGTCAACGGGAAGTACCCTATAGGTTTTGATTCCCTTGTGAAATCGCAAAATATGCGACATAAATGGTCATATCTTTAGATCGCGTTGACTTACAAGTTTGATTTTTTCACAGCTGAAAGAGACCGCAGACCCGAGTATTTGATACAAATTTCAACTTGTTACCTCTACGCGTTCCCGAGAAAAATGGTCAAGACAGACAGACGGACAACAAAGTGATCCTATAAGAGTTCCGTTTTCGGTACGGAACCCTGAAAATGACAAAAGGAAGAAAGGAAGATAAACCTGTTTCACAATGAAGCAGAGTAGAAGAAAGTAGGTACACGAAACTGTAAATTATATATATATATATATATATATATATATATATATATATATATATATATATATATATATATATACAGCTTCTGCCGCATCCCGCAACATAAAACATAGTTATTAATATTATTCATATTTGTATTTTAATGTATGGTTTATTTAGTATAACAATTTATAGTTCTGTCTTTCTAATACCCTGTTCAAAATATACATCCAAGAGGCACAGTGCAAGTTGAAACAGAAATGCTCAGGAGTGGGTATAAAAATCAATTATCACTGTTTGACGACGCTGTTCTTCGCAGATGACCAAGTAATAATAGCTGGTTGTGAAGAAGATGCAGATTACATGTTTAGGAAACTGCATGAAGAATACGAAAAACAAACGGGCCAAGTGCGAGTTGTGACTTGCGCACCGAGGGTTCCGTACAAACTTGTAAGTAAGGTATCTTTTTTTTGTGGAGCACGTAGCAAGCACATTCAATTAACTTGATAAGTGGCCCTCCTGAAATCACGACCATCTTAGTACCGCTGCAAGCATAACCTCAAGATGTCGCTGTCGTACGATGGAATTCTACCCTATATTTTATTACCATACATCCCCTATTCGCTATGAGTGTTTAGGGGTTCTGGAACTTCACTATTTGTTTTTACCGCTGAATTTTGCCTGTATACCTATATACCCTGTATAAAGGTATACAGGGTATTTTTTTTAAATAACGCGAATATTTATAAACTTATAAAAAGAAAACTTACTTATTTTAGTAATACACTTATTTCTAGATCTAATATAAACTAATATATTAACTATTTCTAGATCTATTTCGATACTCTTAACATTCAGTTTTGCAATTGACTGCTTTTGGGCAATTGACTACCAAAAAATATAGGGCGTAAGTAATTTAAGTATATGTAGATTATAAAGAAAAATTAGACGAAATATAATATATACAGGATGTTACGGGACTTGAGTATGTCGCATGTCAGTTATAAACAAGCAAAATGTAGACATAATATATACCCTGTATATATTATGTATATAGAACGTACGTGATGAAATGCATAACGAATATAAATAAAGAAAATTCAGAATAAACAGCTTGGTGCCAACACATACTTTTTCACCTTCGGACCTAACCGAGGAGGACCTAACTGTATGCAACCCATATGCTTCTGGAGCCTGACAATACCACAACGACAACATTAGTGTATTTTCATGTGTTTCTAATAGTAAATTCGCATTTTTCTTGTAATTAAACTACATATTTACGGTTTTCAGATTGTTCCCTTTACATGTGCTGTAAGACACCGCTTCTTGCCTAATTTCATGATTCTAGGTCAACGGGAAGTACCCTATAGGTTTTGATTCCCTTGTGAAATCGCAAAATATGCGACATAAATGGTCATATCTTTAGATCGCGTTGACTTACAAGTTTGATTTTTTCACAGCTGAAAGAGACCGCAGACCCGAGTATTTGATACAAATTTCAACTTGTTACCTCTACGCGTTCCCGAGAAAAATGGTCAAGACAGACAGACGGACAACAAAGTGATCCTATAAGAGTTCCGTTTTCGGTACGGAACCCTGAAAATGACAAAAGGAAGAAAGGAAGATAAACCTGTTTCACAATGAAGCAGAGTAGAAGAAAGTAGGTACACGAAACTGTAAATTATATATATATATATATATATATATATATATATATATATATATATATATATATATACAGCTTCTGCCGCATCCCGCAACATAAAACATAGTTATTAATATTATTCATATTTGTATTTTAATGTATGGTTTATTTAGTATAACAATTTATAGTTCTGTCTTTCTAATACCCTGTTCAAAATATACATCCAAGAGGCACAGTGCAAGTTGAAACAGAAATGCTCAGGAGTGGGTATAAAAATCAATTATCACTGTTTGACGACGCTGTTCTTCGCAGATGACCAAGTAATAATAGCTGGTTGTGAAGAAGATGCAGATTACATGTTTAGGAAACTGCATGAAGAATACGAAAAACAAACGGGCCAAGTGCGAGTTGTGACTTGCGCACCGAGGGTTCCGTACAAACTTGTAAGTAAGGTATCTTTTTTTTGTGGAGGACGTAGCAAGCACATTCAGTTAACTTGACAAGTGGCCCTCCTGAAATCACGACCATCTTAGTACCGCTGCAAGCATAACCTCAAGATGTCGCTGCCGTATGATGGAATTCTACCCTATATTTTATTACCATACATCCCCATTCACTATGAGTGTTTAGGGGTTCTGGAACTTCACTATTTGTTTTTACTGCTCAATTTTGCCTGTATACCTATAGACCCTGTATAAAGATATACAGGGTATTTTTTTTTAAATAACGCGAATATTTTTAAACTTATAAAAAGAAAACTTTATTTTAGTATTACACTTATTCACTAACTTATATTAAGATCTAACTATTTCAAGATCTAATATAAACTTGTATATTAACTATTTCTAGATCTATTTCGATACTCTTAACATTCAGTTGTTCAATTGACTGCTTTTGGGCAATTGACTACCAAAAAATATAGGGCGTACGTGATTTAAGTATATGTAGATTATAAAGAAAAATTAGAAGAAATACAGGAAAATATACAGGATGTTAAGGTATTTGAGTATGTCGCATGTCGGTTATAAACAAGCAAAATTTAGACATAATATATATACTGTATATATTATGTATATAGAGCGTACGTGATGAAATGCATAACGAATATAAACAAAGAAAATTCAGAATAAACAGCTTGGTGCCAACACATACTTTTTAACCTTCGGACCTAACCGAGGAGGACCTAACTGTATGCAACCCATATGCTTCTGGAGCCTGACAATATACCACTTTGACAACATTAGTGTATTTTCATAAGATTCTAATAGTAAATTCGCATTTTTCTTGTAATTAAACTACATATTTACAGTTTTCAGATTTTTCCCTTTACATGTGTTGTAAGACACCGCTTCTTGCCAAATTTAATGATTCTAAGTTTTTTAAGACATATATTAGACATAAACGGTCATATCTTTTGATGGCGTTGACTTACAAGTTTGATTTCTTCACAGATGAAAGAGACCGCATACCCGAGTATTTGATACAAATTTCAACTTGTTACCTCTACGCGTTCCTGAGGAAAATGGTCTTGACAGACAGACAGACAGACGGACAGACGGACAACAAAGTGATCCTATAAGGGTTCCGTTTTCGGTACAGAACCCTAAAAATGGGGTATGAACATGACAAAAACGGAGTATATGCGAGTAGGAGAGGGGGACGAAGATTAAAACCCTTTCGCTACGGGAACCGGATAAAGCCGTAAAATATTTTCGTGCCCTGTGTACGGGAACCGGATAAATCCGCAAGCGTTTTTTTTTTTTGTACTTAATATGGGAAAGACAATAATAGATAAAGTATCAATAAAATATCAATAACAAAGATCAATAATAGGAAAATACAATTTTACTTAATATGGAACAGACTATGGGAACCGTATTTATACGCTAGAGTAAGTAATTATTATTTATACGCAGAGTAAAAGCACAACCCTCAGCACCCCGTACACAGGGCACGACTTGTAGAAAAGCACCCCGTATCGAAAGGGTTAAGATTTAGAATTGCGAAAAATAAAAAAAGTGCGAAGAATATAAATATTTGGGAAGCCTAATCTCGAACAAAGGATCTTCAGAACGTGAACATAAAACACAAAGCGCAACAGATTCAGAGAACGATACATATCCTCAATGCATTACTTTGGTCCAACCAAATTAGTTTGAGAACTAAGATGACAATCTACACAGCAGTTGTAGAGCCTATCCTAACGTATGGGGCAGAATGCTGGCAAATGACAGAAAATACAAAAAGAAAGAAGACTGTGTGGAGATGGACTACCTAAGAAGAGCCTGTCGCATATCAAGGAGAGAGCACATTCCAAATCATGAAATCAAACGGAGGACAAACAGAATTCATAAAACCTCAGAAAGAATAGAAACTCGAGAGTTAATATGGTATGGGCACGTGCAACGCATGAACGAGAAGAGATGGCCCAAACGGGCTTTAGAATACATCAATTGTACAAGTACAAAAAAAAACGCTTGCGGATTTATCCGGTTCCCGTAGCGAAAGGGTTTTAATCTTCGTCCCCCTCTCCTACTCGCATATACTCCGTTTTTGTCATGTTCATACCCCATTTTTAGGGTTCTGTACCGAAAACGGAACCCTTATAGGATCACTTTGTTGTCCGTCTGTCTGTCTGTCCGTCTGTCCGTCTGTCTGTCTGTCTGTCAAGACCATTTTCCTCAGGAACGCGTAGAGGTAACAAGTTGAAATTTGTATCAAATACTCGGGTCTGCGGTCTCTTTCATCTGTGAAAAAATCAAACTTGTAAGTCAACGCCATCAAAAGATATGACCGTTTATGTCTAATATGTCTTAAAAAACTTAGAATCATTAAATTTGGCAAGAAGCGGTGTCTTACAACACATGTAAAGGGAAAAATCTGAAAACTGTAAATATGTAGTTTAATTACAAGAAAAATGCGAATTTACTATTAGAAACTTATGAAAATACACTAATGTTGTCGAAGTGGTATATTGTCAGGCTCCAGAAGCATATGGGTTGCATACAGTTAGGTCCTCCTCGGTTAGGTCCGAAGGTTAAAAAGTATGTGTTGGCACCAAGCTGTTTATTCTGAATTTTCTTTGTTTATATTCGTTATGCATTTCATCACGTACGCTCTATATACATAATATATACAGGATATATATTATGTCTAAATTTTGCTTGTTTATAACCGACATGCGACATACTAAAATACCGTAACATCCTGTATATTTTCCTGTATTTCGTCTAATTTTTCTTTATAATCTACATATACTTAAATCACGTACGCCCTATATTTTTTGGTAGTCAATTGCCTAAAAGCAGTCAATTGAACAACTGAATGTTAAGAGTATCGAAATAGATCTAGAAATAGTTAATATATTAGTTTATATTAGATCTAGAAATAGTTAGATCTTAATATAAGTTAGTGAATAAGTGTAATACTAAAATAAAGTTTTCTTTTTATAAGTTTAAAAATATTCGCGTTATTTAAAAAAAGATACCCTGTATATCTTTATACAGGGTATATAGGTATACAGGCAAAATTGAGCAGTAAAAACAAATAGTGAAGTTCCAGAACCCCTAAACACTCAAAGTGAATGGGGATGTATGGTAATACAATATAGGGTAGAATTCCATCATACGGCAGCGACATCTTGAGGTTATGCTTGCAGCGGTACTAAGATGGTCGTGATTTCAGGAGGGCCACTTGTCAAGTTAACTGAATGTGCTTGCTACGTCCTCCACAAAAAAAGATACCTTACTTACAAGTTTGTACGGAACCCTCGGTGCGCGAGTCACAACTCGCACTTGGCCCGTTTTTTTTTTCGTATTCTTCATGCAGTTTCCTAAACATGTAATCTGCATCTTCTTCACAACCAGCTATTATTACTTGGTCATCTGCGAAGAACAGCGTCGTCAAACAGTGATCATTGATTTTTATACCCACTCCTGAGCCATTCTGTTTCAACTTGCACTGTGCCTCTTGGATGTATATTTTGAACAGGGTATTAGAAAGACAGAACTATAAATTGTTATACTAAATAAACCATACATTAAAATATGAATAATATTAATAACTATGTTTTATATACATTCAGAGTATTGTGTTTTTTTTACTGTGGGTCAAAATGAAAAACAAAATAAAAAACATATGTGTTTATAACACTTAGGCAAAAATGCTTAATTTTATTTACATTTCTCATAAATAATTTATAAATAAAAAAGTAAATTACCAAACAAAAAAACACTTTGGAATCCATTTCAACTAACAATAAGTAATTTGTGCGAGTGTAACTAATACATGGAATTTAATGGAATTAAAACGGAAATTTAGTTGGTACGAGTATTCGTTTATTCTAGTTGAATTTATGAATGTATCTAAAAATACTATTTATTATATAATATGGAAAAAACTTTTGTGTAATACTTTGTATTTTTTTCTTTTCTTGGAAAGTCGTTCTACTCTTAATTCATTACTTTTTGATTTTTGAAAATTCTAGTCAAAAGATTTATTAATATGGGCGGATAGACTTGGTCGACGGCCCAATTAAGGAATTTTCCTTTTCGTACAGAAAGAGCTGAAATATAATATAGTGAACAGTCAATTGTTTTATCACAAATACGAATGAAAAAAAAACAAACGTTATACAAAAATATAAATAAAAACTGTTAAAGTAGTTTTCTAAACACAAATTACGAAAACAAAAAAAATATTGTTCATTGTCTTACATTTTTTTTGAATTATAAACCAAACAAAAAATTTCACTATAACCCCAAGAAACTAAAACATTCTTATAATTCTGAATGATTTTTCTCTTCGATTTGAGCAGTTGGGTCTAACTCTTCTGTTGTTTCCTCTACTGCTGGTTTTTCTCCAACATCTTCTATAACAGTTTCTTCAGTAGTAACCTCTTCTTTCTTCTTCTCTTCATCTTTCAATTCTTCCTCCTTTTTCTCATCCTCATTTTTCTCTTCACCTTCCTTTGTATCATTCGCCTCTGCAGGTTTTTCCACTTTCTTTGGTCTCCACAATTTCAATTTATTAACCAAATATTTGACTTCCCTATCTAGTTCATGCATCTTCTCAGCAATCAACTTTACTGATAAAACGACGTTCTCGTGCTTTTTCAATTTCGCTTGTTCTGCAATTTGTTTCACTTTCCATTCCTCTGTTTCCTTAATCAACTTATCTAGAGTTTCAATCTCAGTCTCTGTATAAATATCTTTTTCAGGGGACTTTCCTTTAGTGAAATTTCTTGAAGCACCCAAGAAATGAACTGAAGCATTTAACATATTATTTAAAGCCATGATAGCTTCAGGTCTTTGCCTATGTTCATAAACTCTCTTAAACATGTCACCTGTTAATGTTTTCAGAGTGGCCAATTTAGATTCATATGTATTAGCATCAGCGTCTGCCCCATCTTCATAGAGCCAATCAGAAGTTTCGGAACAAGCAGTTTTAATCTTCTCAGCGTCCTCTGGCAAAACACAGCTTGAAAATTCTTCTTCGAACAATTTATTTTGAACATCAATAACAAAACTTTCTAGATCATTAAGAGCATTGGCCCTCCTGTTCAATTCTTCATCAACCTTGTTTAACTTCCTAATTTTATCAGCAGCTTCAGCAAGCTGAGTTTTATCCAATTTCTTAATAGTCAAAACATTCTCGCTAGCCTTTAATGGTTCTTTGACAATAACAATTTTTGGTTTAACCTCTTTTGGAACTTCGGCAGTTTTATTGGCTTCTTTATCATCAGTAACAGTCTTATTCTCAACAGTTTTTTCTTCAACTTCCTCGTGGATAGGTTTTTCCTCCTCATCTCTACTGAAAAGTTTACTAATAGTACTACCCAATTTAGATAAAGTTCCCTCATCTTCAGTTTCTGTTACTGTTTTTTCAAAAACAAACTCAACATTAAACAAATTAATTATACCAGATTCATCCATGCTGAAATGAACTTTAACCCCTTTGGACTCAACATTTGGATTTGTATTTTTAGTTAAAGCTTCAGCTACTCCTTTAAGATCGTACTCGGTTAATTCCGTGTTTCCTAAATAAGCGATTTCGTTCTCATTCAAGTGATCCAATTGCGCATAATTTAAGGTAAAATTGAAATCATCTGTGTGTTTACTGAATGTAATAGTTTTTTTCTGGGGATAGAAGTTCATTAACCCAAACAAGGTGCGTTTACCTATACCAGAACCATCACCGCCTCCCCTTTCAAAGAAAACTTGTAATGGGAAAATAACAGCATCTTTGGTAATAAATTTCTTTACTTGGAAACCTGTACTTAGATCAGCAGCCTTGTACACGGCACCCATGGTAGCAGCTTCATCAGTATTTAAATTTTTAGCCAAATCCATCTTAACAACTTCTTGTAGTTTTTCTTGAACTTTTGGAACTCGTGTACCAGCTCCAACAAGAACCACTTGATTAATTAAATCCATAGTAATGCCAGAAGTGGTCAAAGCCTGGTTAACAGGAGTTCCAACTCTATCAAAGAAATCTTTAGCTAGTTCTTCCAACTCTTCCCTGGTAATTTGTACTCTAAAGTCTTTATCATCTAATAATCCTTCAATTTGAGCATAATGATCAGAGTTAGCTGACAAAATATTCTTTACTCTACCAGCTTCTTTGAAGAGTTTTGCCATAGCTCTGGGGTTTTCGAAAACATTCATATCTGTTTTTTTCATGTCATTAAATTTCTGTCCCAAATAGTCGCGCAACCTGATTTGTAATTCCAAACCTCCCAGTGTTCTATCATAACCAATTCCAATAACAGAGATTTGAGGATGAGTTTCAACATATCCACGTTCCTTAGTTTTAACATTTTGTAAGCTGACGATTGTAGCTGTAGTTGAGGTAGCGCCCATGTCATAGAACATTACATATTGAGCAGTTTCGTTAAAGTCTTTGGTGCGGAAGATTCCATAATTCAACGCAACAGCCATGTGATCGTTGATTAATTGTAAGACTTTGATATCAGCTAAATGTGCAGCCTGAAGTAAAGCTTTCCTTTCAACTTGGTTAAAGTAACCAGGAACAGTGATTACACATTCTTTGATCGGTTGCCTCGCGTTTTCTTCGGCAATTTCTTTAGCTTTGTGTAACATTTGAGCTATTAGCTCTTCAGGACTGTAGAAAATGTTATCGGCGTGCTTGAATAAAATTGTTCCTCTACTCTCATCAGCCACAATCTCATAATAAGGAAACCGTTTCTGATACAATTTAACTATAGGATGGTCAATAGACTTCCCCAACAAATCCAGCAAATAAAAGTACGCATTCTTAGGGAACCTAATCCCCACGGTTTGGGCGTCGTCGCCGAAAGACCGAACGTCGTCGCGGAAACTTAGAACCGCCGGACTTTTCCTCTTCGACTCCTTATTTAACGCGATTTCCATTGGGACGCCCGGTGAAACTATACCGATTTTCATCCATTCCCCGCCAAAGTCCACCGACATCACCGCCAAACTGTTCGCATAGGCGAAAAGCAAAAACAAGACGAACGGCGATAGGACTAATGCTACTTGCAACTTCATCTTTTCTGAATATAAAAAAAGAGAACAGAGTTAATTAAATATTATAGATTGATGACACATTTAAATATCAAGGGTTAATACAAAATAAATGAAGGCAATTTCAATAAGATATTAAATTTATGTAATAAAGAAATTAATGAAATGACTTGAAAATGTACCAGAGGAAATCAAAGCGCTACTGTCCCGTCCCTTTGGCTACTGTCCCGTTTTTGAAAGAAAATATTATTCATTGTCTCCCTAACAATTTACAGATTTCTTTCTTTAAAAAAATGTTGATTACACTGAAAGCATTAAACATGACCGAGAAATTTATTTTGTATTTTAATCCAATTGTTGGTATCATGTATTTGCAGATTGTTGATATTCATTGTCATTTATGTTTTAATCGATTTTATTATTCAAGTTCATCAGCTTGTAAAAACTTTGTCAGCAATAATAATTTGCATTTTGTGTATTTATTTGGAAAATAAAGTAATCACTACAATTATTGTTACCTAAAGTTCTATAAAGAAGAATCATGTATTAATTGTTTTACCAAAACCCACTGTTTGAAAACCCTTATATCACACCCATGTCTGAAAAACTAGAGTGATTAAATTAATGTTGTTCAGTATACTATAATATAGTGTATATAAAACACTTGGTTAAAAAAGTTGTAATTGTAAAATAACCTAATCTGTACTATGATCTTCTTCTTCTTCTTGTTTCCAATAGGCCTACTTCGGACCATGCTTGTTCAAATTTTGGGCTTTGATTTCTTTGCCCAGTATTGTCTCATCTTCTGCCGGTGTAACTCCTTTCTTTCCTCTGTCCAAGGGGTACCTTTCAAGGACTTCCTTCTGGGTGCGTCTCACAGACTGTCTGTTTTGAAGATCTGTTATTCCCAGTTCTTTAATATCCTTCTCAGTTTCTGTCAACCAAGTGGTATGAACCTTCTTGTTTTGCCAGAAGGTGAACAGATGGTTGGTTAGTCGGTTTGGAGCCAATCTTGCAACATGGCTATAGAGAGCTACCCTTCTTTTCCTTGCACAGTCAGAAAGTCTCTCAATATGTTCGTAGAACTAAGTTATGTCGCCTTCGAATTTCCCCATCTTCCTTTACCAGGTCTAGGATCTTCCAGAGGATTCTCCTCTCTCTGATTTCCAATTTCTCTACCAGCCCTCTTCGGTTCAAGGAAAGACACTCCATGGCATACTGGGCTTCTGGTTGTAAGACTGTGTAGTGCTTAAGTTTCAAGTTGTGTGACAGGCATTTCTTGTTGTAGGTGTTCTTAGTCAGTTGATAGGCTAGTCATAACTTTTTGACTCTCATGGATAATGATGTTCTTTCTGATAAGTTGGGTTCAATCCATTCGCCAATATACTTAAATTTCTCAGTCCTCTTGATGTTTCCCTGCTCTAGTAATATCTCTCTGTTTGCATCTTTGATGTTGGTGAAAAATTCTGGTTTCTCCAGGGACACTTGAAGACCAACTTTGGCAGCCTGTTTTCTGAGGAAATTTACCTGCATTGTTGCCATCTCAATCTGTGCCATGTCATCTGCAAAGGCCAGGCAATCTACAACCAGTCCATTGTTCTTACGTCCCTGGTAGATACCACTCTGAACACCCAAGTTGATCAGTTCCTTGCGCCATTCTATCATATCCTTTTCAAGGACACAATTGAAGAGATGTGGAGAAAGTCCACTCATTGTCTCACTCCAGTTTTTATTTCGATGCTTTCTGAGATCTCGGCTCTAAATTTAACCTTGGAATGGGCGTTGGTCAAGGTTTCTAGTAGGATTAGTTTGTGGGTTTTATTGTCTAGCCCTAGTTCCTGTAGTACTTTGTTAAGCGTTTCTCTATCAATGGAATCATAGGCATTCCTAAAATCAACAAAGGTGATGATCACCTTGCGGTTTCTCATCTTGGAGTATGCAAGTTTTAAGATTGAGGATCTGTTCAACACAGGATCAGGTATTCTTGAAACCTCCTTGGTATTCTCCCAGTTGACTATCCAGCTTATTTTCTGCCCTTGTTTGTAACGCCTTGAAGAGAATCTTGTATGTTATCGGGACGAGAGAAATTCCACGGTAGTTGTTTAGATCAGTAAAATCTCCCTTTTGGTGAAGCAGATGGATCAGAGCTGATTTCCAGCCGGGTGGTAATCTCCCAGGGATGTCCTGGATGATCTCAGCTTGCGCACAGCATTGCTTCCAGCACCTTTCTATAGTTCAGCAATGATAGAGTCCTCTCCAGCTGCCTTATTATTCTTAAGAAGTTGAATGATCTGGTCAACTTCAACATCTCAGCGAGTCTGGGTTTGGTGTGGTTTGTTTATAGTCGAAGTCTTCACTGGGTGGATCACAGTTGAATAGATTTTTAAAGTACTGAGCTAAAAGGTGGCAGTCGCCCTTGTAGTTAAAAGCCAGTTTGCCTTGTGAGTCTCTGTAGTGGAGGCTTGGCGGAGAATATTTTCTGAGTGTCTGCTTGAAGGTTCCAAAGAAATCTCTGAGTTTGTTTTAGGAAAGCTCTCTTTGATTTGGGTTAATTGGTTTTGTGTGAAGGTCCATTTGGTTCCTCGAATTATCTTGGCTGTAACCTTCCTTTGTTCCCAAAATTTATGCCAATGTACCGTGGTCTTTTTACAATTCCATTTCACCCATTTTTTTCCTGTGATATTGCATTGTCACAGTCTTCCTTCCACCATGGATGCTTCCTTCTTCTAGCCAGAGGGGAGTTCATTGGCCGCCTTGACAAGAGACTCCTTCAGTTGGTCCCAGTTGGTATTGATCTGTATTGTTCAGTCTCTGACTTACTTCTTGACTGTTCATAATTCACTCTGCATCAAATCTTACCATTTTGGACGTTATGTGTAATCTAGTGTTTCTAGGCTGGAGTCTTATTTTGATCTTTGAGAGGTAGGAGTCCAGATTGGCGCTTCTTAGTAGCTTCACACTTTGTATTTACTTTTGAGATTTTCGTGAAATGGCCACATGATCTATCTGGAATTCACCCAGGTTGGTATTACATAAAATCAAAGTCTTCTGCTTCCTTGGCAAGTGTTTGAAGGCTGTAGACTTCATGAGCAACCCAAAAGTCCTACACAGATCCACAAATCATTCTCCATTGCAGTTGGTTCGCTTATGTGCCGAATAATTGCCAACTATGTTTCTGTATTTTTTCTCTTTTCCCAATTGAGCATTGAAGTCACCAAGCAGTATGAGGGTGTGCCTCTCTGGAAGTTTAGAGATAACATCTTCCCAGAATATATCAGTTCTGTCTGGGTTGCGTCTGTTGTTCTGGTTGATTGGGGCATGTACATTGACTATACTGTAACTCTTGTTTGCACATTTGAGAGAGAGGATGGATACATAGGTAGACAGTGACTGAATCCAGTATCTTGTGCCTGATTATAAATCCTGTACCTAAGTGAGGTACGTTCTTCATTACCCGCTGACTCACTTTTCGTTTGAGGATTCTGTTCCCTTGGGACTCGAAGGCATGTTCGTCTGTAAATCTAGTTACCTGTACTGCTGTCAGTATTATGTCATGTTAGAGAATCAGTGTAAATGTTTCAGTTTACCCACTTTTAGCAGTGAGTTAGCATTAAATGTTGCAAAGAAGCTTTGCCGTCTTGGTCTGAGTTTACGTCCAGTGATTTCAGGATGCTCCGACTCATCCTTAATTAGAGATTGATTATCGACTATAGACCTGGTAGTGGCAAATGACCTGGCAAGGCAGGAAATTAAAGAGATGGGGATCTCCGATTCAGACCACATGCTAGTGGCAATAAGCTTGAAGACGAAGACAATAATTGTGCCTACTGTGGAGAAATAGGTTACGAGAAGGGACAATGAAGCTACTGAGAAGTATAATGCTAGAATGGAAGCAATAAACTGGAAGTAATTAAAAGATATAGACAAGATTATAGAGAAGATGGAGGCTGGAATGTTAAAGAAGAAAATCACAGCAGCATCACCGGGAAGATCATGGGCAGACAAAGAATACATGACGGAGAAACAAAAGTATAGAGGGGTTATGAGAAAGTGGCGAGAGAGCACCAGTAGTAAAGAAGAGTGGTTAAAGACAAAAGGCGAATTAAAGGATTTGGAGATGAAGAAAAAAACAGAATTGGGAGAGAAGAGAATGTCAGCGCATATTAGATATCAAAACAGAAGCACAGCTCTGGAAGTATTTCAAAGAAAGAGGAGCGAGGAAAGAACGAGTTGTAAACAGCATTCCAATGAAAAAGTGGAAAAGTCACTTTATGGTTTTGCTGGAGGGAGTCAAGATCCAGGAAGGAGTAGGGAATAGAAGTGTATAGGAGGAACAAGCTTTGGAAGATGTATGTCAAGAAGAAATAATAATTGGTGAAGTGGACAAGGTTATAGCAGCATTAAAACAAAAAAAAGTGGTAGGGCCTGATGGCGTAGGAAATGAAGCTCGAAAGAGTGTATTGCTAGAATCACCCAAGAATTTAATTTGGTATCGAGGGGAGCAAAGAGTGCACCAAAGAGCTAGGAGGGAATAATTCACTGAATATATAAGAGCAGAGACAGGGAAAATGTCGGAAACTACAGGGGAATTATGCAAGTCAATTCTGCATAGTGAATTTAGTGAAATTTTCCTCCATGCTAAGTCATGGGATAGTGGCGATAGTATGGCAATAGTACTACGATCTATTTTTTCACCTCCAAAATTTGCAGCAATCTAGTTTATTCTTACAAAATCTGCTATTATCTATCATATCAGAAAGTTAAATCTACTTGGTTGCATTGTACATTGTCACAATTATATTGGGAATTGCATTCTGATAAACATAAAGATTCATTCACTGATTTGATAAATTCACTGTTTTAACTACACTTATAATTTGTTATTCAGCTATATAAATTTAGACACTTAAGTGTGGTTAAAATATAGTGAATTTATCAATTCAAGTATGAATTACCACGTAGTAACAGTCACAACCATCCTATTCAGAAAGACTCATTATTTAGGACAAGAGGTGTATAAGATTTTTGGGAATACATGTGAAATTTCTTCAGTCTTATTTGATAACATAGCCTTGTATAACATTTGAGGTGTGAATAAGATTTTAAATCTAGATTGTCCTTAAAAATATCAATTATGAATAAAACCATAACTTGATGAAATCAATACATAATCAACTTATATGTAAAAGATGAATGGCAAAAAATGAAGAGTACTAGACAATATATTTAATTATTGAAAATATGTATAGAATGTATTAAAACTTTAACTGTTCCTTAAAAAACTTAACTCTTTCCAAAAGTGAGGTTAATATGTCAGTAAAAAATTTTGTTGTAACTTAACGAAAATAAACCAGTTAAAGGAGAACTTCTTACCAGCTTTATTTAATTTAAGGCGAAGTTATCTCTTGCCGTAGAAAACTAGATCGAATTTATCTAATTTTATAGAAGTACACGTCAATGATCCATGTGGAACAAAACAGCTGTCTGACACTCACCAATTGACACTTGCGATATTTTTTAGCCGGCGATTGTCAGGTGTGGCGATCAACCATTGGCCAGGAACGTAGCTACAAACCAGCTAAAACAGAAATCTTCACGGAACATTCGCTATTGTGTAACAGAACTATCTGCTTCAGTGATATTTTATGCAACCAACAATACAAACAATTATTAATTTTGTGCAAAAAATTAAACAACTAATTGAGTTTGGTTCATAATAATTATCTAACCATGCCTTCTAGTCAAATCGCTGTAAGTCGGTCCCTCTTACGAATCAATTTATTCCATTATACAATTCTATTAATATTTATTTGATTTTTTTTACAGTTCAATTACTGCCAAAAAGTTTTAGGGCATAATCGGGCATCGGGCCGATTCTGCAAGAAAAACGTTAAAGGATCTCACAGAACGACGCGACGACCGGTGCCGTAACGCGGCGAACCGATTGACGCGGCGGCTTATATACATGTTCATGTTCAGATCAACTGGCGCGATTTCTGTCATAGTCCCGGTATTTATTTATTTATCGTATGACACACATTACATAATTTGTCGTAATAGTATATTACGTAATGAGAGTTGTAAGAAACATATTACGTACGAGCGGAACAAAATTTATAACGGAACAAGATTTAAAATCCTAATTCAGCGAGCACGTAATTGCCTTACAACTCGAATTATGTGCTATACTTTATCTAAGACCACACTAATTTGTTTCTGTTTAATAAGAAAAGTATGTTTGATGTAACACCTTCGACCTTATTTAACTTGATAGAAATGAAAAGAAATACATTCTTATGGTTCATACCTTTTTATTTAGAACTTAGAATTAGATCTGTGGTTTTCGTTAGATTTAAACGTGAAGAAAACTAAATGAATGACAGCTTCTATGTGAATGATGTGACGTTTAATGATTGTCTGGAAATCACGGAGTACTATATTTAAAAATAGTATCAACGTGCAGCTCTCAACCAATCAACGAATCGTAAACCAAACAAGCAAGGGTGATTTTGAATTATTACATAACATTAATCGCGGATTGTTACATATGTGTGGGATATGATGTATTTACATAGTCCACGAACTGTACAATAATGGGCATTTACAATTGTGGTCGTAGATAAAAAAATTAACGGTACAACATGCAGCACAAGGTAATATATATTTATTTATTTAATCGATTGTTCCCCTTTAGGAGAGCGATTGAACTTGATTGTACATGATTTCATCTTCTGGCGTTTTCCCGCTTCTCTTCCCAAAATCTCTTCATCCTCTCAGAATGCTCCTTCTTCCGCTCAGCTGTCCATTTTCTTCCAGGCTGTCGTGATGGTTTATCCTCAAACTTAACTTTTTTTTTTATTCCGGCACTCAGTGCAGTCCTCGATATTTTGTATGTTGACCTGTTGTAAGTTCCTCTGAACCTCGGTCATCCACTCAGTGCCACATTTACTCTGTGCTATGACGTTGAGCAATTTCTTCGCCGTTCTGGAGTTTTCCATCCTGCAAATGTGTGTATAAAACTGTGCTCGGCGTTTTCTGAATACGTCCCTTATTGTGTGGATCTTTTGGTAGAGTTCGTTTTGAGGTCTTCATCCAAATACCGTTAACATTAACTGCCCCGTAAATCTTTCTGAGAATTTTTCTTTCCTGTTTTTCTATATCCTTAATTTTGGAATGACCGTCGATAACCATTGTTTCGGCTGCGTAAGTTGCTTCCGGAAGAATCACCGTTTTATAGTGCCTTAATTTTGCATCTAACGAGATGCACTTCTTAAGTCTAAGTTATTTGCTGGTAATTTCTAAGTTATTTGCTGGTCGTCTTTCCATATAGTGGGTTTTTTCATAAGAAATTTGTAGTCCGGTTCTTTGCGCAATTTCATGTAATTTTTCCACTGCGTGTATGGCTTCATGTCTGGTGTTTGTAATAATGACAATATCGTCCGCAAAAGCGAGGCACTTCACTGGAAGAGGGTTCTCTTTTTTTATACCAATTTGAATGCCTTTCACATGAGGTTCCCATTCCCTAATGATCTTTTCTAGAACAATATTAAAGAGCATTGGGGATAATTCATCCCCCTGTAGATCTCCAGTTTTAATGACAAAGGGCTCCGATATTTCACCCATGAATTTAACTTTGGACATAGTTCCTGTAAGCGTATGTTCAATGATTTTTCAGGTCTTTCTATCCCGAATTCTTCCATGATTATAAAAAGTGTTTCACGGTCTACAGAATCATACGCTTTTCTGAAGTCAACGAATGTAATTACTGTATTTCTACATTTTCTCATTTGTAAAATTGTTTTTAAGCTCCACACCTGTTCAGCACATGATCGCCCTTTTCTGAATCCGGTTTGGTATTCACCAATTAGTGGATCCATCTGGGGTTTTAGCCTATTTAAAACCTTGCCTTGGAGAGGATTTTATAAGCAATCGGGAGCAGGGAGATTCCTCTATAGTTATTGATGGCTGTTTTATCACCCTTTTTGTGTAACGGATGAATTAGAGCACATTTCCAGTCTCCTGGTATCCATATGTCTGAAATGACGTTATGAAGTTTTTGCGTAAGTGTAGGATCGTTCAGTTTCCAGAATTCTGCAATGATCCCATCTTCTCCTGGTACTTTGTTATTTTTGAGCTTTTGGATGATCTCCTGAATTTCTTCTAGGTCAGGAGCTTGTGAGTTCGGGTTTGTGGAAACCGGAGGGGTAAACGCAAGTTTTTCTTGGGGTGATTCGCAGTTAAGAAGCGAGTTGAAGTATTGGGCTAATAATTTACAGTTTTCTTTCGCATTAGTTTCCAACGTGCCATCGGGTTTTTTGAAGCACAAGCTGGGCGCCTGATACCCCTTTAAGTTTTCTTTAAATATATTGTAGAAGTTTCTAGTATTATTTTGTTTGAAGTCCTGTTGGATTTCATTAAGTTTGTTGTTGCCATATCCTCGTTTTTCTTTCCTAATTGTTTTGGAAGCATGTTTTTGAGTTTTAAGAAAGTTCTCCCAGTTTTCCTCAGTTTTGTGACTGTTAAACTTTTTCCCCATAATCATTCGGTTGTCAACTGCCCGATCGCAAATTGCATTCCACCAGCGATGTTTCCTTGTGCGAGGAGGTTGTCCTAGTTTCAAGACTTTCTGAATTTTCTTTTTTATTTTCTGCCAGTTTGTTGATGTTTCTTGATTAATTTGCACTATGATTTCTTCTTTGTGCAGTTTCAGGTATTCTGGATCTGGTTTGATATTTTTGGGTGGGCCTTTTTTCTTTCTATGGGGTTGGAATTTCGTCTTTGCTTGGAGAATATGATGGTCTCATTCAAAGGCGCCTTTGCGAGCTCTGTCGTTTAAAATTTCTTTTGAATTTTTCTTGGAAATTGCGATATGTTAAATTTGGTATTCACCCTGTCTAAGATTGGGTGATCTCCAAGTGGTTAACTTGTGGTTGGAGGTTTCTGCAATTGTGTGCTCATAATTTTAAGTCCAAAGTTTCTGCAGAAGTCAATTAGTCTTTCACCATTCCTATTGGTACGTTCGTGCTTAGTATAGGGCTAGTATAGGGCTTAGTGCTATTACTAAATTTTCTTTCCCTACCTAACTGGGCATTAAAATCACCCAATAAGATCTTCACATGGTGCTTTGGTATTTTATTGGTTGTTTCTTCGAGATTTTCCCAGAAATTGTCCATAGTTTCAGGGTCGGATTTGTTTTGTTGATTTATGGGAGCATGGACGTTTATCATTGTGTAAGCTTTATTGACTGTCTTTATTGAGAGCAGAGATACTCTTTCGTTGGGAGAAGAGAAATGGATGACTGAGTCGAGTACGGAATTGTGTAGGGCGAAAGCGGTTCCCAGGAGTGGTAGTTTGCCTCTAACTTTTATGGCAGGTTTGCCTTTATAAATCTTGAAATTCTCCGTATTAAAGTGTTCTTTATCCGTGAATCGTGTCTCTTGAAGTGCGGTGATGTTGAGGTAAAATTTTTCGAGGGCGTTTGTGAGTTGTTTTAATTTGCCTGTTTTAGTGAGGGTATTCACATTAATAGTGCCAATAAAATTCTTACGTCGATTTTTCAAAGTGTGAAGAGTTCTTGAGAAGCTTCGATTCTTCTCCGCATGGTGTCCCTGATCTCCCAGAATCCGATGATCAGGTGAGTCCAGTCTATCGACTGGTGCCTGGGGTAGTGATTCTTTTATCGTCTTTTCCATCATGTGCTCAAGTTGAGTTTTGGTTTTTGTGGTGATCTCGTTTGAGATCACAAGTATACGACTCGATTTTTGAGTTCGAGAAGATTTTTGTGCAGCCGCCTCAATTTGAGAAACAGACGCTGACCACTTTGCCGCTTGTTTCAAGTCAGACGCAATGTGGATTTCGTGGAATGTTATGCCTCTTCCGCCAGTTCCGCCGTACCGAGATTCATTCTCTCCGCCTTCACTGCCGTTGAGGTCTTCGCTGTAATCCTAGCAAGGAGCCCTCGTAGGGTGCTATCACTCGGGCCAAGTAAACCCTGTTTTTTAACGAGGTTGTTACTCCTCCACCTACTCCTTCCTCGTCACTTACAGAAACTGATAAGGCCCCGGGCTTGGGACCGGCATAGCGAGGCATATATTATTATATTACCACCTTTTTTTATAAATCCCACAAAGAACATTGAAAAAAACGAAAATTTGACATTAAAAAATTTTCATTTCGAAAATCTGACACTATCAGCAATTCAATACGGATGGTCAAAAGTACACACCAAATCCAGGACCAGTTCCCCTCAATTGCACTGTCCCTTGCTCCTTCGTGGTTTCAACAGTTTCAATTTCAAAAGTTTCAATTTTTACTAATTTTTATTAATTTTAGCGGAACATTTTTCAAAATGATGTTGATGTTACCGTAACTAGGGAAAAACTCGTAAATATATATATATATATATATATATATATATATATATATATATATATATATATATATATATGTGTATATATATATATTTATATATAAAATAATTATATATAAAACAGTTGGATGTCTGAATTATTAATGTACTCAATTGAGTCTGATATCAGGAAATCATTTGAATGACCTCCGTATGCCCTCAGATTGCAGTGTACCGTGATGTGACGGATCGTCTGCCTTTCAGCGCTGCAGTCACACTGTGGGGAGGGTATTATGTTCCACTTGTAGGAGGCATCCGCACACCTGTCATGGTCGGTCCTAAGTGTTGTCCATGTTTTACGTGTTAGATCAACGCCGGCTGGGGTAGTTGTTATGCACGGCATGTTGTGAAGTTCCGGTTGGGCTGCTTGGGTCCATTTCTGCGTCCAAGAGTTACTCCCAGGTGGAAATATTTCCCCTTCTTTTATTGGGTTGAAGTCAGCGGTTGCCAGGTTTTCTGCTGTTGTGATAGGTTTTGTTAGGGGTTTTCTTGAGAGCAGCCTATTCCTTCCTAAGTCATCGATATCTCTGATTATTGGTAGTTTAATGGAAGAACCTTGTTGTACTCTCTGACAAGTGCAGTGGATCCCCTTATCGCTGGATATAGAATATGCCTTAGAACTGGTAGCCAGTGACTTGGTGTAGATCTAATTGTGCCCTAGAACAAACGCACATGGTTCAGTTGAACGTCGACCATTTTAACATGTGGGCTGTTTAGCCAGGCCGGAGCACAGTATTCCGCCGTAGAGTAAACCAGCCCTAACAGGGAACAACGAAGCGTGGTAGCGGAGGATCCCCACAAAGTGCCGTTTTTGTATGATGTTATTTCTTGTTTTAAATTTTGAGGCAGTCTTAGTTAGGTGTTGTTTGAAGGATAAAGTTCTGTCAAGAGTTACTCCCAGTTATTTAGGATACCGGTTGTGGTGCAGCAGTCTGTTACCGAAGTTCACGCTCAGTTCTCTATTGGCCATGCGGTTGTTTAGGTGAAAGCATGCCACCTCCGTTTTGCTTGCACTGGATTGGAGTCTCCAGTTGTAGAAATATTTCCCTAGGGTGTTCAAGTCATCTGTAAGCGTTTCCTCCATTTCTTCAATTAATTTGCTTCTGGTTGCTTTTGCCCAGTTATCAGCATAGCCGAATTTTCTGGATCAATTTTCTTGAGCAATGTAACAGTTGAACAGGAGTGAGAACAGGAGAACTGAGCCTTGAGGTAGGACATTATTGAGTTTCTTTCTGTCGCTCAGTGAATTTCCCATTCAGCATGTTATCGATTAATCCCACTGTTGTATTGCAGGGTATTTGGCCAAAGAGTTTAGAGCAGTCCTTGTTTCCAGACAGTGTCATATGTTGCTGTTAGGTCTATGAATACGACGGATGATTTTTGCTGCTTCTGGTACCCGGCCTCTATATAAGTGGTAAGTGACAAGACTTGGTCGGCACTGCTTCGCCTTGGCCTGAATGGAGCCTGCTCAACTGGTATGCTTTCTAGGATCTTTGAGCTTATTCTGTTGTACAGAAGCCGCTCTAATAGGTTGTAGCTAGAAGCGCGATGGGATGGTAGTTCTCTGGCTTGTAATTTGGCTTTCCTGGTTTTAAAATCGCTATTATCTTTGTTTGTTTGAATAGGCGAGGGATAATTCCTGTATTTAGAATGTTAGCGAAGAGCTTAGCCAACCAGAGATGGACATTTTTTCCTAGATTTATTAGAAACACCGGATGTATACCATTGAACCCTGGAGCTTTACCTGGCTTGACATCCTCTAGTGCCTTTGCAATATCTTCATGGGTGAAGGGCCGAAAGTATTCTGATTCTGTAGGTATTCTGTAGGTCGGTGGCGGCTTTTTGGTGTTTAAATTCCCTTTCAACTAGAAGTAGAGACAATATGTGAGGTGACAGTATTTGGTGTTACGGCAAGGTTTGCACGGATCGGCATATTTAAACTTCCTAGTTTTCGCAGGAGGGGCCATGCCTTCCTGCTGGATTGTTTGAAGTCCATAGCCTCAACAGTTTCGGATCACTTTTGTCTGCGAGCAGCGTCTAGGCTGTGTAAAAGCTCGCGGTAGGGCAGCGTTGCACGACAAGAATGCTGCATGCGCGGTTAGTCTCGCTGCCACTGCGGTCCGAAAAGGCTTTTGCAGAGAAGCTGATTGAAAATGTTAAAATAGTCCATTACGTAACGAGAGTTGTAAGAAGCATATTACGTACGAGCGGAACTGTTGTACAATAATGGGCATTTACAATAGTGGTCGTAGATAAAACATCTTACATTGTATGTCCTGGCTAATGAAAATTATTACATCAGGAAACAGGACAAAATGTAGTTGATTTTATGAACCCATGTTCTTTTTCGTTTAAAGGATCTCACTGGCCGGAGCGAAAGTTTCGCTGCCGCCACCGGTGCAATATCGCAGCAGACCGATTGACAAGGCGGCTTATATACATGTTCAGATCATAGACGCGGTATTGCAGCGTTGCATAACAAGAACGCTGCATGCGCGGTTAGTTTCGCTGCCGCTGTGTTTTCAAATGGTGATTTCGCACACTCATCACATTGATTTTATGAACCCATGTTCTTATCCTTTTAATTCTGAAATGAGTTTTATGTGTTTTAGAAATCAAAAATAAATACAAAATCTTCCTCTGAGGAAATCATGACTAATACCATATACACGTAATTTTCGCTAATTTAATATGAATATTAAAAATAAATATATAAATAAAATATTATTTATTATTTATTATTTTACATAGTTGGTCCCTTTAGGAACACACGAAGCTTTATTTATAATTCGCTTGCGACGGATCTAGGATGCTTGCATCTGTTCAATAAAGATCCTCTTCCTTTCTTCCGTCCACTTGGTACCTGATCTTTTTGGTACTTCATTCTCTGGAACAACTTCCCTCTTATCAATTTTTCCTCTGTATATGTGTCGGTCCGAAATTTCTTTTGGTTGGATTTCAGCATTTCTCATGTCTGCCCCTACTTGTTGTGTCCAAGGGAAAGTCTTTAGTTTGTCAACTCTTTCGAGAATTTGGTGGGTTAACCTGGTGTCAGGTAATCTCTTAACATGTCCATGTCCTGAGGTCTGCCGCAATATTAGATAATTTTTCTGTAGATTTCCGTGATTGTAGGCGGTAACCATCTTCCAAATGTCTTGGTCCTAAGATTTTCCTTATGATTTTTCGCTCGTCTTTTAGGATATTCTCGAGCTCGCCTTTTTTATTAAGCTTGAGAGTTTCTCCTGCATATAGGGCTCCAGGCTTGATTACAGTATTGTAATGTTTTATCTTAACATGGAGCGATATTTTGTTGTAAATTTCTCTTGTTCTCCCATATGCTCTTCTGAGTTTTTGGACACGTGTGTTTGGAGCATTTTTTTCGTTTCCAATTGGTGCGATGATTTCACCTAGGTATTTAAAGAGAGCGACTTTGTTGATCTGTCTATATTTCGTATTTAGATTTGATACGTCTAATTTTGAAGCGAAAAATTCTGTTTTCTTGAAAGAGATTTGCAGTCCAATTTTTTGCACATTCCTGGAGAGTTTCAATTTGCTTTATTGCTGTGATTTCATCGCTGGACAGAAGGGCCAGGTCATCTGCAAAGGCTAAGCATGGAATTTCGAGCTTGTTTTTCTGTGTTCCAATGTTTATTGGGTTCCAGCTATTTTGTGCTTTCATTTCTTTTTCCCATTCCTTCATCACCTTATCTAGGACAAGGTTGAAGAGGATGGGTGATAGTTCATCTCCTTGCCGGACACCAGTTTCTATCATGAATTCTTCTGAGATTTCTCCCATGAATTTTACTCTTGATTTCGTATCAGTGAGGGTCTGTATGGTCAATTTTATTGTTTTGGTGTCTAGTCCTTGTTCTTTCAGGATGCTGAACAGTGACTGTCGATCAATTGAATCATAACCCTTCTTGAAATCTACAAAGGCACAGATGATTTTCTGAGGGGAGGGAGGTTTCTGAGGGCCCAGAATTTTAGAACGGTTTTTAAATTAAAAATCTGTTCCGTGCACGATCTGTGAGGACGGAATCCAGCTTGATATTCGCCAATCTTATGCTCGAGTTGTTCTTGTACTCTTTTAAACAGGCATGTAGAGAAAAATTTGTAGCCGACTTCAAGGAGGGAGATTCCTCTGTAGCTTTTTACATCTTTTCTTTACCTTTTTCCAGATTTCCTGTATAATTTCTGTAAGTTCCTTGAGTAAATTTGGATCAAGGTCTTTGAGGTGTTCTGCCACAATCCCATCGCTTCCCGAGGTTCTGTTGTTCTTTAATCGTGTAATGTTATTCAGAATTTCTTCTTGGTTTGCTGGAGGTGACTCTGGGTGACTAAAACTGGGGGCTGTTTCAGGAAATCTTTCAGTAGGTTCAGGGCAATTAAGAAGATCTGAGAAGTATCGTGCTAATTCTTTGCAGTTTTCTTCATTAGTAAGGGCCAATTTCCCATATTTTTTCCTGAAGCATAGATTCTCGGGGAGGTATCCTTTGATTTTTTCTCTAAACGTTCTGTAGAAATCTCTAGTTCTGTAGTTTCCTTGAAGTTTTCCTCAATCGAGTTCAGTTGTTCTTTTATGTGTTTTCTTTTTTCTTGTCTGATGGTTTTAGATACTTGTTTTTGGATCTCATAAAATTTTTGTTGAGTTTCCTGGGATTTTTTACTGTTAAATTTCTGAAATGCAAATTTTCTTATCTCTAGAGCTTGGTCACAGGTAGAGTTCCACCAGGCGTGTTTTGTGTTCTTTTTTAGGGGTACAATTTCTCAAGCCTACTGTGTGATTTTGGTACAAAATTCTTCCCATGTTTTCGCTGGTTGATTTTCCCAAGCTTCTTTTAGATTGGTAAGGGGAATAATTTTCGTATCAAATTTCTGTTATTGGAGTTTCTTGGGGTAGTATTTTCTAGGAATAAATTTTACTTTAATTCTAGTCAGATAGTGATCAGAGTCGATGTTTGCTCCTTTTCTCACTTGTACATCATGTACTTCTTTCTGGAGGGGATAAGAAATAGCTATATGGTCAATCTGAAATTCACCAATGGATTCAATTGGGGGTCTCCAGGTTTATTGTTTCTTTGGGTGCTTCCTAAGGGATGTGGACACGATTTTAAGGTTGTATTGTTGACATAGTTCAATGAGTCTTGTGCCATTCTTGTTGGTAAATTTGTGTGCTGGGTAGAGTTTAACGGTTTTTCTATCTTCTTACTCTCGGCCAATTTGTGCATTGAAGTCGCCTAATAGAATTTTGATGTCATCCTTTGGAACTTTTGACATTACGCTTTTAAACTTGTTCCAAAATTTTTCTACATTTTCGGGATACTTCTTGTTGTCTATATTTGTGGAGGCGTGTACGTTTATCAAGGTATATTTTTTATTGGCGCACTGAATTCTCATGGTCATTAGACGACTGTTGATAGAGTGACATCTTTAATTGAGTTGAGTATACTTTTTTTTACTACGAAGCTCATGCCGAGTATGGGGGTTCCGTTTAGAATTGTTTTGTCTGTTTTACTCTTGAAGATACGATAGTTTCCATAGTCCAAAGGGGATTCATCAGTAAATCGAGTTTCTTGCAAAGCAAGGATAAGAATTTTTTGCCGATCAAGTTCTGTGACTAAATTTAGTAATTCTCATGGTTGAATCAAAGTGTTGATATTGAATGTACCGATGTATGACGGGGGTTTTGTTGGACAGTTTTCTAGAGAGCTCCGATTCTCTCCCATATTTTCGTGATAATAAATAAATCAAATATTATTATTTTATTTATTTATTTTTATTATTATCGGAAATAGAAAAATGTTAACGGCATCTTTACAAATATCTTTAACGTTTCTCTTACAAACGTTACCCAGTAGACAAATGTACTACATAATTTTATTATGTAGTAGACAAGTTGCTCGGCAATTATTTTCTCTCAACTGTTCGTGATTTGAGTCATTAATTTCAAACTATCCCAGAAGAAGAAATAAATTATGTAAAATAAAAGGCAGCAATACATTTGAATTACATCCTTACTAAGGAGATTGCACAAAACATTCGTTGGTTATTTTCTTAATATTGTTTTTCTCTTATACGAAAAACATTTATCAGCAAAGACGGTGGATATTGGCAGCGGATTGATGGAAATTTGAATCGTTATTCGTTCCACCAAGTGTTTCAATGGAAGTAGCATTCATAAGTATGTAGTTCAAAATTTAATTGAATACGAGTCTGTTTTCATACTATGCGACTGTACAGGTTTTTCAAATGAAATTCATCATATTACAAATAAAATTCACTCTCTTGCAAATTAAATTCACCGTATTGCAAATAAAATTCAACTTTTCGAAAATTAAATTCACCCTATTGCAATTTGTGTCCTTTGCAATCCTTTTGCAAATTAAATACACCCCATTGCAATTGAAGCTCAACCTTTTGCAAATCAATTTCACCCTTTTGCAAACCAAGTCTTTTACATACACATTCTATTAAAAAATAACGTCATGTTAATTACGTAGTAAAACATCAAAAGTTTTATTATAATTCACACAATTGCATAATTAGAGTGAGCCTTATCTGACCAACACGATCACGCACTTCCTGCGTATTGTGGAAAATTGCGATGTACAGAATCAAACAAACTATGGCCAGATTACCGTCTTACAAATTCTGAAACAACCACTTAAGAAAGTCGCACAAACTACAAGCACTCTACTCTACTCTTTATTTAAAGACCTACCTGCTTAAAAGCCGCTTATTGTCAGACTTCAGATAACTAACTCTCTAGCCAAATTGTCTCTAGCAATCTGTTTATAAACCAATCACGTTTAAGAATAAAATAAAGCATAAACGTCTAATTAACTTAATAATTCCGGTTGAATCGGAAATGAGCATGTAATTTTTTTTGCCTCAACGTTCATTTGTCCACTCCGGAACATACGCTTATTCCATCTCTTTCCATGTGGTTTTGTCTTGCGCGAGTTGTCTGTGGACTCCTCTTGGTTTGTCTTGGTTTCCATTGGATTAATCTCGGCGTCCATCTATCTTGATGTTGCCTTGGCGCGTGTCCTGCCCATCGCCATTTAAGTTCTGCGATTCTTTTTATTACATCCACTACCTTTGTTCTTCGTCTGATTTCCTCGCATCTAAGTTTGTCGCGTAGACTGACATCATGGCTCGTTCAATCGCTCTTTGCATTGTCTTTACATGGTCCGTATTTATTAGTGACATTGTCTCCAAGCCGTATTATGCTACAGGTTACAGGTTGTTACAAGTGTTGGGATGTCCTTGTTTCTGAGGATATGGCTTAGTCTGCTAAAGTCGGCCCACGTTAGTCTTCTTCTGTTTTTTATTTAGACTATCTGGTTTCCCTTCCCCACCTTATAACATGTCCAACGTAGGTGTACTCTTCTACAACTTCTAAGGTGTTATTTATCGTGGTGCCCCTTTTTAGATCATTCATTATTTTTGTCTTGGGCAGGTTCTCAAGGGTCTCACTTGGTTGGATTTTATGCTTAGTTGTTCTAGCATGGCAACCAGTTCTTCCCTATTGCTGCTGACGAGGACTATGTCATATGCAAAGTGCAGGTGGTTCAAAAAAAAGCCGTCGATGTTTACCTATACCCTTATTGTCCCAGTTTAGTGCTTTAAAATGTCTTTTAGCGCCGTGGTAAATAGTTTTGGAGATATGGGGTCTTCCTGGCGTATCCCTCTTCTGATGTTGATGCTGTTTGTCGTCAGGTTCTCGTTTATTCTTACTTGAATGGTTGCGTTCTCGTGTATAAGGTTTGAGTACCGTGATTCGATTTTGGCGTCGTCCATTGCTTCTATGATGGACCAGCTTTCAATGGAATCGAATATTTTATGATAGCCTATGAGTTTATATGAGTCTACAAAAGCAAAATAAATGGGTATGTTGTACTCTGATGTGTTCTCTATTAGGATTCATAGTGTCTGTAGGTGGTCTATTGTGCTGAATCCTTTGCGGAAATCTGCCTGTTCTACTGGCTGGTAATCATCGAACTTGTTTGTTAATCTGTTTGTCAAAATTTTTGTAATTGGTTTATACATGTGAGACTATGGGGCGGATGTTTTCGATGTTGTTGCTATCGCCTATTTTAGGGATCATTATGGCTTGGGCGTTTGACCAATCTTTAGGGATTCTCCGTTAGACGGGAAGGGGAAATGAAAGAAATGATGAAAAGGCTAGGGAGGTACGTAAGAAAGAAAGAAATAGAGGTGAATGTGGAGAAAACGAAAATTATGGTGTTAAGTATCTAGGCTATACTCTAAATGAAATGGCATCGGATAAACCGCACGTGAGAGAGCTACCCAGGAAATCGAATAAGATAATAGGGTGTATCTGGGGGATAGGAAAGAGAAAATGAGGAAGCGACTTCAGGGGGAAAATGATGATGTTTGAAAGTTTGATAGAAAGTATATTAATGTATGGAGTAGAAATATGGGATTGGAAAGAACAGGAGGAGGTGGAGAGAGTGCAAAAGAAATATCCGAGATGAATGCGAGGGGTAGACAGAGAGAGAGACTGGGAGACGCAGACATAGTGAGAGAGGAATGTAAGAGATGTAAATTGAAAGTAAAAGCGGGGAAAAAATCCACTAAATTCGAAGATAGAATGAGAGGAAGGGAAGATTGCAAGTTACTGACCGAATGCTGGAAAAATAAAAGAGGATACAAAAAAAAATGGAAGAGAGGAATATTATCGAAGAAATGGATATGTGAGTAGGGAAGTTTAGGAGCGGAAGACTGGTGGATGAATGTAGAAACGAGTGAAAGAGACAGGGATGTAGATAGGCAGGAATGAAGAGAAAGAATAAGGGAATCCCGGTACAATATGAAGTATGAGAGATGTATGATAGAAGAGATCCCGAAGTACCCGGGAAGAAAAAGTGCGAGAGAAAGGAAGATAATGGCGAGGTTCAGATGTGGAAACGAGGTGAGAGAGAATAGATATTGGATGGAAGAAGAAAAAAGATTGTGTAGGATGTGCTATCAGGAGAGACAGTGGAGCATATGCGGAGTGGATGTGTCGAGATGAAAAAAAGAGAAAGAAAGAAAAGAGAAGAAATACTAAATTAAGACGGAAGAGAGATACAGTGGCTGAAAGAAGTATGAAAGAGGAAGGAAGGAATTGAAAATAGGGACAAAGAAACCCACAGAGAAATAGATTATAAATATATATTAAGCTCCTTGTATCCAAGGGTTGTCTCTGAGTGTCTTCTTCCTCTGATCCGTTAGTTTTATTGTGATTGGGCGTAATCTGCATTCTCTGTTGTTCCGGACCATATTGCATAGTTTTGTGACGTTTTTTTTTGTGACGTTTTGTGAGTTTTTGTGACCCGCCATTTGTGACGTGTAGGTCTCTAAGACCGGGTAGTTCGAAAAAGTCGAATAACTTATCCGCCATCCAATTGAGTAGTGATTTCTTGTACTTTCCTCATTGCGCGTCCCCCACCGTTAATCCACCCAGCGCAAGCGACACGGAGGCACGTCTTGGAGTTTTGGCTCTGTGAGACCCGGTGTGTGAGACCGGGGTTACAGACTGCTTAATTCATAGTTTAATTTTTGTAGTTTTAACTTTTTGATAAGTTTATTATAAGGATTAGCAAATTATAAGATTAGCATGTCTTATGAACATGAAACTCGTCGTTGTCGAAGCTCTTCTACAAGAAGAACTGTTATCTGATAACTACGTAGCACAAACATTTTCGGACAGTGAAGCTGGAAGTGATAGCGAACCGGAAAATCAAACCTCAGATCAAATACAAATTTCGGAGAGCGAAGAGGATCCCCTTTTGAATTTGGAGAGACTTCTTTGACGGCACCATAGTAGATGTTATTGTCACGTGTACTAACCAATCCATTGACACCGTCAAACATAAATATAAGAGAGAAACATATGCCCGATAGACTAACGTCAATGAGATACAATGCTTCATATGAGTCTATAAATCGAATAATCCAAAGGTTGACAAGTTGTTTCGAACGGATGGTGGTTCGATAGATTTTGTTCGGCTTTCTATGTCTGCCCAAAGGATTAAAATTCGGCTACGAGTTTTGAGATATGATGATGTCACGACGAGGCATCAAAGAAAAGCACATGGCAAGATTTGCTATGTCAAAAAAATATTTGAGAGATTTGTCCAAAATTGCAAAGATAATTAGACCTTATCTGCTTTTTTGACAGTTGGAAGGCGAAAAATTGTAAGGCTTTCGTGGAAGATGTGCATTTAAGAAATACACTGCGAATAAACCAAATCCTTATGGTATCAAGATTCAAGCTCCCTGTGATGCTAAAATGTTTTACATAGTTAGTATGGAAATTTATCCTGGAAAACAGCCAAATGAATGGCCATACAATCTTGAAAATTTTGGCCTAGCTGTGGTTCAAAGATTATGCCAGTTTACAATACTGGCTGCAACTACAATTGTTTCACGTGTTTTGAATTGACGCATTCCTACAGAAATGGTCTAACAACAGTTGGAACAACCACGAAGAACAAGAAATAAATACCTCCTGACTCCTGACATCTATGTATTGCGTGGTCGAAATGTGAAGTCAAGTATGTTTGGTTTTTGCAACAACATTGGTTTCGGTTTTACACGTCCCAAAAGCATAAAAGAATGTTCTACCGATAAGCATTGTGCATAATGATGGTACAATCGATGCCAAAACCAAAAAACCTGATATAATTTTGAGCTACTATGATACCTAGGGCGGGGTCGATGTCGTCGATCGCTTATGCGCGAATTGCAATTGTAACTGGGATAACTGGTCCTTCTAGAAATGGTCGGTGTTATGAGTGTGGATGGCAGAAAAACAAAAAAAACAAGATTGCTACCATTGCAAGAAATATTTATGTCGACAGCATGTAGTGCCAACATGCTCTAGCTGCATGGCCCTTGAAAAGACTAATCTTTGAGGGGATTTTTTGTATATTTATTTGTTGGAAGGAGTTCTAAGTGCATAAGTGCAAAGATATAAACGTTATGTTTTTTATGATGTATCTATGTTTTATTGCAGTGGTTCTCAAACTGGGTGCCGCGGCACCCTGGGATGCCGCTAGCATTTGCCTGGGTTGCCGCAGCAATAATTAATTGTAACAGATGTTAAAAGAAAATTACGTGAGGGGGTAAACGAATTTGGTTCCTACTAGGGTATTCAAACCGGTTAAAACCGAACCCGGTTAACCGGGTTTTCTGTTAAAATTTAGGAAACCGTAAAACCGATTTTTTTTTTAAAAACCGAAAGTCGGTTTTTATTTATTTTATTTTTTTCTTCAAGTGGAAAATAATTTTATTTTTCTATTGTTTTATAGAAGTATGAAGTATTATATTGTGGATTTATTTGTACTCAAATAAAACGTAAGAGCAGTAAATATGTAGTCAAATAAAGGTTCACAGATTTAGTGTGTGCATAATCTTGATCCTAAAGAAATATAAATACTTATACTCCATTCTTACATTTTAGTCTAGTTTCGTACTTTGTTAAATAAATATACAATAAATATACTACATTTATAGTTTTATCTCTTTATATTTTTTTATTTATTAGATAATTATAAATGGTAAATAAATTTTTCTTTTATTTGGTTTACAGCTGCACTATTTTTTAAATAAGTTTTAAAAGGTAAAAAACGGTAAAAAGGTATTTATTTATTTTTATACTTAAAACCGGGTTTTAACCGGTTAACCGGTTTTTTACTTTATGAAAACCGAAAACCGGTTTTCGAAATTTCATCGTTGTTTTGGATGCCCTAGTTCCTACTTTTAATGCAGAATTATGGACAATTGGCTAAAATCTGGGTCTTTAAAACGAAAAGGTGATATGAACTCACTTCTTCATGATATGAAGCTTCTGAAGCGACTGATTCAATGATAACCAGCATCGTCGGAGGAGACGAATTATCCCAGCAGACACCTACGAGTCTAAATCATGTAAGTTCGTCTGCCTCAGTTCACGAAAAAACAATTCACGACCAAAAGATAATCCGAGGAAAAATTAGGAAATATGATCTCAGTTACCTCACATTGTTTGGCTTTGTTTCTGTTGGGATCGAACAAGCACCGCAAGGGCAATGCGTTATCTGTCATAAAATTGTTGCTTGGTTCCATCCAAATGAAAAAGGCATCAAAATGAAAATGAAAACGCAACTGAAGCTTCATTTATTGTCAGTTTACAAAAGTTGTAAGTTGCATTTTAGGTCCAGACATGGCCAAGACGATTGATACTATGCAGCTGTCAAATAGCACTATAAGCAAGCGAATTTACATCATTTCAGAGTCCGTGGAGAACGAGCTTATAAGAAGGTTGAAAATTTGTATTTTTTTTAGTTTACAGTTTGATGAAAGTACCGACGGGACTTGCTGATTTTCTTGTGTTTGTAAGGTATCCATTCAAAATGCAAATAGAAGAACTATTGATGAATGAATTGCTTGAAACTTACATCACTGGCGAGGACATTTTTAAAGTTATCAACAAATATATACAGCAAAATGATTTGAAATGGAGCAAGTGTGTTGATATTTGCAGCGATGGAGCAGCTGCAATGGTTGGAAAAGAGAAGAGAGCCGTTTCTAGAATGAAGTAAGTGTCAGACAATGTCATAATGTTGCATTCTCAACACACGCTTACATAAAAAACAGGTACAGGAACAAACTCTCTGTTTCGAGTGATTTGAGGGTGAAATTAACCAAACTTCCAATAAACTTAAAGGAAATAATAAAAAAATCTTCCCAACAATTTCATTCATCCCATTAAAGACAATTGAGCATTAAATTTGTATTGTATTTTTTCTTTCTTAAGTTTTCAAACCGTCTTTATTATTTCGTAGCTATGTTGCGAAATTTTTGTAGCTTGACAAGGGTGCCGCAAGATTTTTTTAGCTCGATAAGGGTGCCGCGGCAAAAACAAGTTTGAGAACCTCTGTTTTGTTGTTAAAGAAACATGTCTTTTTAATATTTGACCTAGTAAAATTAGGATAGAGTATTGCTTATTAGGAAAATCTTAAGTTGAGAAATCCGGTGCGTAGGACCGGCGTTACCAAAGATGTAAATTAAGTGGCGGGTTAATGACGGTGAGTATATCTCTGATTATCTTCTCTGTGAGAGTGTTGATATTCAATCTTCTTAAACTTTCGGTTGGCTGCATGCATGCTGCATGCTGTACCTATTATTTAGTCTTAGTACTATATAGATGACTCTGTTGGATATGGATTTAAATTTTGTTATTAAGTTCGCAAATATCTTGTGTATTAGGATGGCCGGCGTGGCCATCCTAATGCCATCCTTGGCCATTGTTGTTCACAGCGTTACTTTGGTATTGCACATTTCCTGACTTTAGGTGTTCCGGCGAACTCATGGTTCTAACGTTATATGTTTCTATTAGTAGTTTGGTGTTTGTAGTTTTCGGTTTTTGTGCTTTTCTATGTATTAGTTTGAACGAACTTTCGCCTAGACCTGAACTAGAATCCGAATTGCGGCAGATTGATTTCGTATCAGTGATAAATTTTGTGCTGGCAGTCCTCACCTGAGATCTTTAAATTCGCGTTTGACATTTTCATACTTGGTTAGTGGAAGGTTTATGGCATTTCAACGCCTCGTTTGCCGAGCGTATTGGCGTGATGGTGGAGGAGAAATTACGTGTCCTTTATTTCACAGTTTGAACCGTTATTCCAACGTGACTCGGTCGTCAGAGCCTCGTTGGTTATCTAGCAGGGTGTACCGGATAATAAGTTATCGCTCGTGCGGGTGAGGTTGACGTTTGGGCTGGCTTCCCCCTTTTCGCCTACCCCTTACACCTCTAATTACACTTGTAATTAGATGGTATTTTTATGCTGTGAATTTCAAATTTAATAAAAGGAAGGATCCTCGCTTATAGACTAATTCGCTTAACGACCTACTCGTAAATATTTATCATATATTGAAGAACATAAAGAAAAAATAGATATTGAAAAAATAAAGTATGAAAATAACTTGTAGTAAGTGACATTGGTGACTATAAATTTAAGCGTTAAACTATACTTATGTAATCTTCGTTGGCGCTCCACGCTATTAATTATAGTCACTAATATTAACACAGAAAAAATATTTTCTTCTTTTTAGTGTATTTTAATAAAAATGTCGTCTTTCAGTTCTCCAGTAGTTCAGTTCTGTGCTCTCCAGCTCATCGGGAAATTAGTTGCAAATTGTCAAAATTCCTCCAAACAGACAAGAAAGTGACAAACTCAGTGTTTAGCCTTTGTGATACAGAACTTGCGTGTGTTAATTTCCTTTATAGAGGAAATTATAACTAGAGGTACAATTAGTCTATAAATAATTACATTCTGAACGTTCCTTTTTGTTTTATAAATAAAATTGTAAAACAAATTAAAGAACAAGCAAAATTCATATTAATGAATTTTATTTTATAAAAATATATATTTTCGTTTTAATAGTGGATTTTGAGATTTTTAACTCAAGTTATGGGAAACATATTTTCTAAATCTTGTAATGGAGAGAAGAAAAAAAAATTACCATATTTTTAACTCGATTTCTTGTTAGAACGGACAAGAAATCGATTTAAAAATATGATAAAAATAAATGCAATAAATTAAACAGATAATATGCTTGTAGTGTTTGTAATTGAAATAAGAATTTGGAAATCTATATTTAAACAAAAGCTAGTTAGGGTGAAACAAAAATAGGAATAAAGAAAAATAGATTAAGATAATTAGTAGATTAAATAAATTATTTTATCTGTCTCTTATCTTTTGTTGGATTTATATGCATATTAATTTGATCTATTCTATGGTATTAATTCAAGTTGGACTGTTATATTATTACATTAATCTAACTACACTTAATGTAATTATTTGCTGATTACTAGAATCCCGGAGTTGGTTTGAATAAAAAACTACACATTAAACTTAAAAATATTTGAATTTAGATTACTAATACAAGATAAAAGATTTATTTTGGATCTTTAGTTTTTTATCTCTCCATTACAAGATTTACAAAATATGTTTCACATAACTTGAGTTAAAAATCTCAAAATCCACACAATTAAAACGAAAATATATGATTTTATCAAATAAAATTCATTCATTTGAATTTTGCTTGTTGTTTAATTTAATTTAAAATTTTATTTATAAAACAAAAAGGAACGTTCAGAATGTAATTATTTATACACTAATTGTACCCCTAGTAATAATTTCCTGTATAGAGGAAATTAACACACGCAAGCTCCGTATCACAAAGGCTAAACACTGAGTTTATTAAGTAGAAAAAGATCTACACAATCTATCCTTAACATTATTAAAACTTGATAACTTGATGGCTAAACAAACTATTCCACAGACAGAATTAGCCAGAGGAGACTATTGCATATAATTCATGATGCAGTACATAAATGCCTACTTCAACAAAGTAACGCTAATATTACAAACATGTGGTGAGATCGAAGAATTTGAAGTAAGAACTGCTGTGATATTAAAAATTAAAATATATAAAAACAACTTTATAAAACCACTTTTTGATAAAATGCACTAAAAAGGAGAAAACATTTTTTCCCTGTTGTCAAGAAAAAAGTTAAAGTTAAAAAAAGTTATATCAATTTATTGTTAGTTTAGCGCTCCACGCCTTTATTTATAGTCATTAATGTCAACATGAAAAAAAATATTTTCTCCTATTCCGTGCAATTTAATAAAATCGTGGTTTAAATTTTTTTTTTTTTAAATATTTTATTAATCTTTACTTTGTAGTCTTTACATATCTTGTAATCGATTTTATTTTAGTACAGCTAATATCGATGTTGCTTACTACGAAGCTTTGCCGACATTTCTCAATTGCTGACACAGAAAAATATAAATTAATTGAAAATACTTAATTCAAGTAAAACCAAGTATATATAATATTGCATTGTCGTTCAGTTTTGAGCTATGTTTAAAGTGTCAAGCTTCTAGCTCATTGGGAAGTTAGAATTTTGTAATAGCTTATATTTTTGGGTCATTTCACACTTTGCAAGCGATCAATTTATTGTTTTTTCTCTAGTAGCATCGGACCTCTATTGGAAAGTTAGTATAAAATCGATTTCAAACATCCTTCAGGACGGAACTGGGAACAGACAATAAAGCGAGCTAATAAAAACGTGGTACAATGGCGTTTCTTAAACTGGGAGTCGCCAGACGATTTTTGGTGGGTCCCTACAAGGTCTTGATTGGATATTATTAGAGTTCAAATTTTAATATTTCTACTCGAGCGCCAAAATATCTTTTCAAGATTTGCTGGAAATTTTCGCATGCCATATCTCGTGAATGGAAACAGCAATCTGATCTATTTTTTTGTAATCAGCAGGAAAAATAATTGTATCTACTCGCACACCAAAATGAACACATTAGATAGATTTTGTAGGTTTCGGGGGTAAATTGTACTGCGACCTTCATAGATTCATGGTACCCCACCTTCTACTTCTATTTGTTGGTATACTTACCCATTTAGAGCGCCTCCTCTAGTCCTGATTCCATTAAGAATTTCAGGATTTGGGAGGCAGTCAAGGCTTGCAACTCCTTTGTGTTCAAGCAGTGGACCCCAAGGTACATTTTTCTCTTGCGGAGCAGTGCTCCACAGTCTTTCAGCAGATTTATGGGTATTTCGTGTGCTGAGCCACATAATCTACATATGTCATCTTCCTCTAGGCCTAGGGCCTTGAGGTGTTTTCTAAGTCAGCAGTATCCCGTCAGAACTCTTGTCAGAATTCTAAGTTTGTTCCTGTATACTTTCAGGCAAGCTTATGTTCTTTTCTGGTTAAAAGATCCCAGAATTACTTTCGATTGTTTTAGCCCTGGAAGTTCTTTCAAGGTTTTCATCCATTGTTCTCTAATTTCTTCATCTAAACTTCTTCATCTAAATGGTGTTCATACTCATACCACAAAAGAATTCCAGACCTATACTAGATCCCTTGTTTGCTAGGTGATCGGCTTCTTCGTTTCCATATATACGTGTGTTCTGGTATCCAGTATAGCGTTCCTTTATTTTCTCTGTCGAGCTTAGCTTAGCTCTGTATAATTTACCCACACTGTCCCATACCAGATTGGATCTGATGGTGTAGGAGCTAATGGCCTTGTTGGCTGTTTGTCTATCTGACAGGATAGCAATTCGTTTTTTGCAATACTTCCTGTCGAGGTAAAATTGTGCATATCTTTTGATTGCATGTACTTCTGCTTGGAAGATACATGGGTAGATTCCCATGGATTCTTCTCTAAGTATTTGGTACGCAGTCCAAACACTCCTGAATCAGTACCTTCCTTGGTCTTCGATGCTGAGGATGCTTGGCTCCAATCGACTTTACTACTATACATTTCTGTTTAGTTTTTCTCGGAATGGTATTTGCATAAATGGTTGCTGCCACGGAATCAGGTCCAGCAGCAGCTCCATTACTGGTGTTGGACATGACCCCTTCGCCTCCACGACGCAGACACACGCTAGTCTTTGAATCTTCCCAAGCTGCCCACATTTCACCACACCATTAGAACGCGTTTGGCTTTACCTACCACTTCTTCAGCGTGCCTGTTCCACAAGAGTTTCGTATCTAGTGTTATACTTTATCTTCTGTTTGTATTCTACTGCCCTCCCATCTAACAGTATGGGCTGATGGCAGTTTAATCTTCTCTTCCTAGTAAATGGTATCACCGTACTTTTGCTCGGGTTGAGTTTCTGTCCCACTGTTTTACACCATCTATTAGTTACTTTGAGGCTTCTCAATCATCGGTGTAAACTTGACATTTTATAACTTGTTCGTTCAGCCTAGCCATTCATCAACTACCAGGCTCCACATCAGTGGTGATAACACACCTCACTGTGGGCACACTCGAGATCTTGATGAAGTCTTGTCCCACTTGTGTCTCCGCCGTTCTAGTTCTCAGCATTTCTCCCATCCACATTGAGGTAATGCTCTCGATATTCCTTCTTTCAAGAGCCGATTTGACAGCCTCTTGTTCTCAAAGGCTCCTTCAATGTCTAAGAAGGCAAATATCGCTACTTCCATTGTATCTAGTGCTGCTTCTATTTCATTTGTCAGCAGTCGGCGGTTTCTGTGGATTCTCCTGCCTGTATGCATGTTTTTTTTTGTTTTTTTAATTATCCATTAGATTACACTATTGTATTTAGACTATTAAGTAATTTTATTTTAACCTAAATTACTAGAAAAAAAATTAAGATGTTGTCCACTGATGTCATTCCGTAAAGGCGAATCACTTCGTTCATGTGTTCTTAGTTTGTAACATTGGCACTATTTATAACACTAACTCGAAGGGTTTAGTTCTTTTAAGTCTTCCCAATAGCTCCGTGTTTTATAGTAGCTGGACTGCCGCAACATTCACATGGCGAAGGAGTATCTGCTCGTGAGCTGCAGCGTGTTTTTTTAATAATATTATCCACAGTATCCACATGTAATAGATCTATAAAGGTCGCAGTACAAGTCGTTACCACCATATCTACAATCTACAATCCACATGTATGTCCATATGGATATCGCAATTTCTGATGTACCAAGGTGCCTTCATCGTATGCATGCTGATAGTTTTGTAGTGGTGCACCTACCAGCACTGCTGTTCTAAAGTAATTGTCAATTACCTTCTCCATTGCCTTTAACAAGAAAAATGTTAGACTTATGGGTCTGAATGACTTCGGTTGAGTGCTGTTTTTTTCCTCACATTTGGTATGGATACCAACTTAGTCCTTCTCCGTAGCTCTGGTAAGCATCCAAGCGCTAAACTACTTCCAACAAAATGATCAGTAATAAGTAAATTATTGTGTGTGAAGGAGGTAGGTAAGGTGAAGGCAAAAGTATCCAAAGCATGTGCAAAATTTAACAGTATTTTAACATTCTTCATAGACAAAATAATGTATGAAACTAATAAACCGTAAAAAAGTTATGGCATCGTAAAATATGCCGAAAATACGAGATTTTACTAAAATAGTTATTTGTCAGGTTAAGTGCGAGAAGAAGGGCTTTTCAGTTTTTAATAATCGGTTCAACATCCCAAAATTAGTTATTGAACATATTGAGTTTTACCGGAAAGCTTAATATTTATCAAATCAGATCAACCCAGCCATCGAATCGATACATTGAAGGGCTCTTAGATTTGAATTTATTTCTAGTGAAACTTTCAACCGATTTTCATCAATTTTATCTCAAATGAGCACAAGGAATTTTTTAACTAGAACGAACGAAAATCTCTCAAAAATATAGCAGACATCGCTAAAAACTGCAGGTAATATGTTTGTAGACCTTTTTACGGTTAGCTGAGCGTATGCGCGGCCACCATGTTTAAAGGGCGGGAATATGAAAGTTTCAGGCACATTTGTTATTTTCACTGGTTATACGTCAAAAATTGCTCGAAAAACATGGCGGAAATTGACATATGCGAATAAAAAAATTTCAACTATGAAAAGGTTTATTGAAAAATGGTTTCGGAGGAAAGCAATACTTATTGCAGAATTAATCGTTTTAGCCTCAACTATATGAAACGACATTAAAAATATTTGAAATAAAAGAGCGAAGAAAAAAGAAGACTTATGTGACTTGTTTCATGATATCGTTTATTGATGACAATAGTTTACGAACACAGTGGCATCTTCAGATCTACTACAAACATTTTATTTCTGCAATTTTTAGATGGGGTTTGCCATATTTTTAAAGTAGTGATTGGTGGATACATTCGATATTCGATATGAGAGTTCATTGAGACATTTACTCGGAATGCTGTTAATGGTTATCTCGATTTCTAAAGATTCCAGCAGCTCCAGTTTTAATCTTTGTAAGTGCCCAGTGTAATATTTTCGGCTGGGTGGATCCCGAAATTTGATGTCTTGTTGTTATTAGATTATTAGCATAGGTAGAATAATTGTTTTCTAGATTTAGCGATAGTTTGTGTTCTTTAAACCGGGTTTAGAAGTTTCTTTCTGTTTGGCCTATGTAGGTGCCGTTGCATTCATCGCAATTGAGTTGATACCCGACTGATTTTTTTTTCGTTTCACCCTCTTTAGCGTAGGTTGAATCAATTATTTCTTTCTGTGTTGTTCTTTTCTTAGTGCTCAGTATTTCTTCATTCTTTCTGATCTTCTTTTTCTCTCTTCTTCTGAAATGAATAATTAATTCTACTAGGTCTTTCTCAGTTTCTTTAAATCAGTTCGGTTTTGTTATCTAAAAGTTTTTCAATTTTTTTGAACTAAGTTTCATTCTTAATGTATACTATCGTATTATCTTGAAATTATGGTCTTACGATTTTCCTTAAAATTTTCCTTTCCTTCAACTCAAGTTTCTCCATTTGGATTTTGAATTTCATGTTTAGTGTTTCTGCAGCAAACAGTGATTCTGCCTTAATCACTGTCTTGTAGTGTTTTTGGACCCACATTAATTTTGAACCCCATGGAAGGGATGTTTTGTTTTATGTATCTTTTGTTAGTTGGAAGGTCAGTTCAAATTTATTTTTACTGGATTCCATTGCCTTGCTTTCCCCAGCAGTCCAACTAATCCATTCTCCGAGGTATTTCAATTCTTTTACTATTTCAATCTTTTGTTGTTAAGGTATTACGATGAGGTATTGATATATAAGATGAGCGTGAGTGTATGATGTTTGTCATAATCTTAGTTTTCTCGAAGAAGGTGTGAAAACCTATTTTAGCTGCTTGTTTTGTTAGTACAAGGATTTGCTACTGTGCTTCTTTCATTGTTTCAACAAACAGGGCCATATCATCTGCAAAAGCAATGCAATTTAGTTTAAGTTTCTTCTTTTTGCAACTCAATCTTATACCACTTTATATTTGTGTTCTATTCTCTGATTACTTTCTGAAGTGCACATTGAACAGCAATGGCGAAAGTCCATGTCATTGTCGCACCCACGTTTTTATTTCGAAGGGTTCCGATAGTTCACCCATGAGTTTAACTTTCGAAAATTTATTTGTAAGGGTTGCTTTTATATTAGTTGTTTTCTTATCAAAACCCATTTCTTCTAGGACTGATAACAGAGATTCATTCATTCATTATCAATCGAATCATATGCTTTTTTGAAACCAATGAAGGAGATTACGTACGTCTTTGCCCTTCATTTTTAGTATGCCATGGTGTTTTTGAGGTTCAGTATTTGTACCGAGCATGACCTATTTTTTCTAAAACCCCCCTGGTATTCCTCGATTTTCGGGTGGTTCTGCTCTGTTCAAAAGGACTTTAGAAAAGATCTTGTATCTTATATCCAGCAAGGATATTCCTCTACAATTGTTGGGCTCTGTCTTCAAGCCTTTCTTGTGGATAGGGCGGATGAGAGCTGTTCTCCATTCTGTGGGAATTTCTTCTTCTTTCCAGATTTTATTGAAAACACATTGAAGCGATGTAATTAATCCCGCCTGATTTTTGAAAAACCTTTTATAGGCACCCACTACCTAGGTAGTGTGGGACTCCTTCTCTTCCAGAGATAGTATACCCTCCACTTCGGGACCGCGTTAGCATTACTTCAAAGTGGTGATCCTTTCCATCACGGCTGGCCGTTCCTGGACAGCAGCCTGACCTTTCTTTCATCTTCGTCTTTTGTTCGAAGTATCGTGGCACACATCGTTGCTACTGCTTTCCAGTTGTCCTCGCCTTTAATCATCAGCTTTACCATATTAGAGGAGTAGATAGGCTCTCCCACCGCCCGCTCTGTTGTAGTTCTGATTTCAGCCCATTGCGGGCATTCGAAAGTAGTATGTTCAGCTGAGTCTGTCCTTTGGCAGTATCTGCAGCTGTCACTTTCAGCCTTTCCAATCCTTTTAACTTATGAGCCAAAGCTTCCGTGTCCGCTCAGCACTTGTGTTAAGTGGTAGTTAACCTCGCCATGAGTGCGCTTCAGCCATGGCTCAATTTCTGGGATGAGAGTTCTGGTCCAGTTCCCTTCCTTGGCGTCGTTCCACTTCTGTGCACTTCTGTGTCGAGCCCTCCCTTCTGTATTTGTGCCTTGGTTGCTGGCCCATTCCTCAGCCATTGGGTCAATCGGCGGGACTGCCGCTATGACTTGTAGCGCCACATTTGACACCGTGTGCAGCATATGCTTATTAACATGATGCGTTGTGTTTTTATTAGTCTGTTTTTGTTTGTGGCTGCATGTAGCGACTCCACCCAGGCCGGTACAGCGTAAAGGATGATGGAATAAACGACCTCATTTAGTAGCCTTTTTGCGTGCATATTTGGGCCATTTATTCTGGGTATCAACTTACGAAGTGCTGTACCTGCACGTTCAGCTTTCACTGCAACATTTTGGACGTGCCTGCTCCAGGAAAATCGCTGGTCGATATGGACGCCGAGGTATTTCATTGTCGGTGTCGCGGGACCCAGCCTACCTATTATGTTGACAGACATGGGTTCAATCCTCTTGCGGCCCGTTAGCGCAATGACCTCAGACTTTTCTGGAGCTATTTGTAGTTTGTTTATCTCCATCCATGTATGTATCGCTTTTATTGCAGATTCGGTCGCTACTACAGCCTTCTCGTTTGTGTCAACTGACACCACAATTAGGTCGTCGGCAAATGCGATCAGTCTACAGCCTCTCAGGTCGTTCGTTTTTACCAGGTCCAAGACGCCATCGTATAGGATGTTCCACAACAGCGGCCCGAGAACCGACCCCTGGGGAACACCGCAAGATACCGGTCTTATTTTGTCATCTATTTTTAGGGTCCTGTCCGTAAAATGGCTTTTGATTAAATCAATAAGATAGGCAGAGACCCTTTTCCGTCTAAGTGCATCCACGATTTTCCGCCAAGGCACAGTATTGATTGCATTTTTTACATCTAGCGCGACCGCTAAGCATATCTTTCTTTGTCTTCTTTTTCCCAGGTTAGCACAACGGGCAATCTTTATCACCTCCTGGATGGCGTGAGTTGTCGACCTTCCCTCTCGGAACCCATACTGGAATGTTGATAGTCCCCCATGCAGATCGAGTTCTTGGCTTATCCTGGTGGCTATTATTCGTTCGAAGAGCTTGCCGATGGTGTCTAGTAGGCAGATTGGGCAAAATGATGTAGCGGCGGGCTTACCAGGTTTAGGTACCAGAACCAGTCTGGCCTCTTTCCTGCTTTGGGGGATTTTTCTTGTGCGGATGATGGCGTTAAACATATCTGCAAACAGCTTCTTTTGCAGGAGGGCAACCAGCCGTGTCACCTCCGGTGGAATACCACCTGGGCCTGGAGCTTTGTTGGATTTAATTCTCTGGGCTGCTTCCGCGATTTTTGGTTTGTGATTGCATAACACGTTTTGAAATGTATTGTTGTTCTTGTAGGCATACACCGTCATATGTTATTTTCATTGATTAGGTCTCCTATCTTATCCCAATCTTTTCTAGATTTGGAATACTTATTGGTTTAGTATTGGCAGACTCTATTATTTAAAACTAGATATTTAGAAACTACATGATTTGGTGTTTTATGGATTAACTAATTGTTAATTCAGGCCGATTCTGTAAGAGAAACGAATAAAAGTTAATCGAAAAGAGGCCATTAAAATTTATTTATTTCCTCTAATTTAATAAAAATATTTAAAATAAATAAATAAAATAATAGAGATAATAATAGTCTTCAGCAGTATCTCTATTGTTTTATTTATTTATTTTTTAATATTGGCGAAAATAAATGTTAACGGCGTATTTTCAATTAACTTTTAATGTCCCTCTTAGAGAATGGGCTGTGTATGTGTTAATATTTGACATTTATAAGAAAAATTATGATATTATTTATGAAAATGAATCTGTAAAATAAGCATGAAATGCAAATTAAGAATGCTTTCCAAGCAATTTATAACCGAAATATTTCAAACTCAAAGCAGAAATCTAGTTTTGGTTCAGTTCAACCGCAATAGATGGCAGAAGGCATTGCAGCGAAATCGTTAGAATCAACACTACTTTGTCTGCTTATAAATTTTAATCGCTATTGCAAAGCAAACATAAGACACATGTAAACAAAAATACTCTTGACGATAAATTATCTACGAAACAAAAACATTCGACCAAGTCTATTTTTATTCGATATAAAAAATAGTTTTTTGAATTTATAACTTAGTTAACTACCCTTTATTCAGTTTAATTTCTGTTTTAAATAATAGATATTAATTGAAAGATTAAAATTAATCTGTGAATAGGCAAGGGTAAACCTTCGTTGAGTTATATTAATTAATAAAGATGTTAGCCGTCTGAACCCACGCGATGCTATTACAAATAAACTGTAAATATTTATAAGTTAGAAGTAAGAAGCAAATACACAGAATAAAAACTTATTTTATTACTCATAAAACTCGAGGAGTATCAACGCTCAAAGTATTTACCGCTAATTAGCAAATAATTTAATTGGCTACCTCAATACGTAACAAAATTTAACTCGCAACGATTTCATCTACAGCCGGCATCTGAAAATCTCGAAGCGTAATCAGATTTGATTAGATAAAGTTTCCGATGCGGCTCGGTATTATTTAGTGTACGTATCGAGCGTATATCATTTCAATACGGATAGGAATAAGATTGAAACGGCGGGGAAAAACATTCCCGGAGTTAATCGAATCGTCTACATAATAGATGTTGAGGCTATAGCCTCACCGACTCAGTCCATTTCCATTGTGTGAACACACTCGGCTTGGCGTGCGCTCGGTGAATATGCAAGTTTCATGCAATCTAGAAGTTGGCACGTTCAGAACCTACGAATTTATTACTAACCTGTAGCCGCAGGTTGCTCCACTAAATTAACTGTCAACTACTCAGATTATCTGTTTATTATCTTCTGCACAAAACTTTAGAAACCAGACAGACTACAAATTAAATGGACTTGACAACTAAAACAAAGTTTATATTTTATTTATTATGTTTATATAGCATAAATTAGACAAAAAGGAATTCAAATGAGCAGCAAACCCAAATTAGATAGACATAGATAGACAGTAAAGATTAGGTTCCAAAAGCAAAATTAGATAAATAAGAAATAACAAACAAGATTATACAGGCAAGAAAATATTCCTTTCTTTCTTTATATCACTATTAGAATAGGATAGATCAGACCCGGAAGATAATATTAAGTATGGCACTACGAAACTAAGTAGACAACTTAACAAACAAGACTTAAGAACCAAAACTCTTTTGCCGAAACTAAAGTATCAAGACTACATACACAAGACTAAAGTTTTAGACTAGTTTTAGTTTTGATTGTCTAGCAATCTAGTTGATTTAATTTTTTAGTGCTTACCTACCTTTTACCCTTATGATGATAATTATATTCTCAAAATACCAAAGACTACACTAGACTAGACAGACTTTTTGAGGACCTAGCAAGCAAGCACTTTCAATTAACTTGACAAGTGGCCCTCCTGAAATCACGAGCATGTTGGTACCGCTGCAAGCATAACCTCAAGATGTCGTTGTCTTACGATAGAATTCTATATTTTTTATCCATACATCCCGCATTGACTATGAGTGTTTAGGGGTTCTGGAACTTAATTATTGTTTTTTTCTGTTTATTTTTGACACTGCATCCGTCGTTGTTCGCCGAGTTTTTTGTGTGTAATAATCTCTCTTATCATGTTTTCCGTATATGACCAGTATTGTGCTGATTTAAGCATTACGTCCACTAGTGTATGTACTTCGAGCGTCGAATTTGTCTGTTTCATCCACTTTTCTCTTTCTGGGGTCCACCTTTCGCATTCCAAAATGGTATGTTGTGCGGTGTCTACGTTCCCACAGTACACACAATAGTCGTCAGAGGCCCTGCCGATCCTATGCAAGTACTCCCGGAAACATCCGTGGCCGGTGAGAGCCTGTGTTAGGTGATAGGAAACATCTCCATGCTGGCGTGTTGCCCATAATTTGACACAGGGTATTAGGAGTCTCGTCCAGGGTCCTTTTTCAGATGAGCTCCAGTTCTTTTGCCATAGTGCAAACATTTGGTCCTTTACGATTCTTCTGTAGTGTTCTCTGTTTGTGGAGTTTCTGGTCTTGTACAATTCCACTCTTTCCTGTATTTGATATTCTATCGGTGCAACTCCAGCGATGACTAGTACGGCGTCCCTAGATATTGTTCTGTATGCGCTGCATACTCGAATGACCATTTTTCCTTGTACAGAAGCGAGAATGTTTTTAATGTTTGTTTTAGTAACGGCTCTTGCCCAGATCGCAGCTCCGTACAGCATAGTTGATTGGACCACCGAGCAGAGCAGCCTTCTCTTACTACTTTTTGGTCCACTAGTATTGGGGATTAGTTTTTCCAAAGCTGAGGTGGTTTTAAGGGCCTTTGCCGTAATTCCTTTGACGTGTTCCTTGAAGGAGAGCTTTCTGTCAATGGTTACTTCCAGGTAAGTAATTGCCTCTTTGGGAGTGATTTCTACCTCTTTAATTTTAAAAGTAATAGGTCCAACGGTTCTGTTGCCAGCTTCTGTTTTTTGGGGAGCTAATTTTAATCTTTTTTTTTCCAGCCATTCATCAACTTGTTTCATGGCCATGTTTGCGCGACTCATTATCTCTTCCTCTGTCTTGCCTATTGCAACAATGGCTAGGTCGTCGGCGAATCCTATTATTTGCACTCCGTCCGGCAAAATTAGTCTTAACACGCCGTCGTACATGATATTCCACAATGTACACCATATCCACAATGTACACCACTGTGGAACACCACTGTACACTTCGTAATCAGCGATTTCAGTGCCAACTTCGAATAAAATTCTCCTGTTGGGTAGATAGCTGCGAAGTAATCTCAACAGGTATGGGGCAAAGTTCCTCCTAGTCAGTTCTTCCATGATATTTCGCCATCCGACCGAGTTGAATGCGTTTTTCACATCGAGGGTTATCAATGCGCCAATCTTTCGTGTTGTCCGCGTACCAGCTGAGGCATTGTCTGCCATTCCAACAACTCTCCTGATAGCATCTACCGCCGACCTTCTTTCCCTGAACCCATATTGTCTGTCCGAGAGTTGTTTGCCTTTATCAAGCTCTGTCTTGATTCTATCAAGCAACATCTGTTCAAGGAGCTTTCCTGCGACATCCAGTAAGCAAATGGGGCGATAGGAGGCAGGCTCTTGTATAGGTTTTTTTCCCTTTCTTAGGAGCACCAGGTTGGGCTTTTTCCACTTTTCTGGGAAATTTCCGCTTCTTAGAATTCTGTTCATTGTTTCTAAAATGAAGAAACAGCCAGCCAACCCAACTGTTTACCACAATTTTGATAATTTCTGGAGGAAGGTTATCTGGGCCTGGTGTTCTGCCGTTTCTAAGTCGTTTAGTGGCGCTAAGTAGTTCTTCCATAGAGAATTCCAATACTTCGCTTACTTCCGGTAGTTCCCATTCTAGCTTTCCATGAGTTGGAAAGAAGACCTTCACCACTTCTATCATCTGTTCCATCGTTAGTTGCACGTTCGGGTGCCTTACCTTGAGCTCCCGTTTAGCAATCGAATATGCGTTACCCCACACATATGTGTCAATTTTTTTGCAAAGTTGTCGCCAGTGTTCCCTTTTGGCTTGGTTGATCTCAGTACGTAGCGCCTTTTTCGATGTGGAACACAAGTTTCTATGCATTTCTACTGACTCTGCGTTTGCCTTTCTTTTTCAAGTTTCCGCTGGTAGGTACGTCTTGCGGCAATACACGAGGCTCATTTCAGCGATTTTATCGCTCCACCAATATACTTATTTTCCTTTCCGGTATTTTTTCCTCGGGACAAGAGTAGCATTACATATTATCTCCAAGGCTGAGATTAGTTCTTCTGGGGATCGTTCGTTTGTGACGTTTACTTCCTCTTCCAGTCTATTTATAAATTTTTCTTCATTCATATTTTTTATATGCCAACCCCTGTGATTTTTGATGTAGCTCGCCAATTTGGGATAAACATCCCAAATTAAAAATTGAATATTGATGTAGCTCGCCAATTTGGGATAAACATCTACAGTTATTTGAAAGAATATATACTTGTGGTCACTTAACGTTTCCCGCGTGAGTACCTGCCAGTTTCTAATCTTCCCTACCAGTTTCCCCGAAGTAAGAGTTATGTCCGATATGGAGGAGCTACTCCTGCGTTCGAAAGTGGGTGAATTTGCAACATTGCATACGTACAAGTCTAGCTCTGCCACCCAGTCCAGCACAATGTCTCCTCGCTTATCAGTAGTTGGGCATCCCCAGTATGGGGATTTCGCATTGAAGTCCCCCCCCCCCCCACTACCGTAGGTTTTGTTTTGCTCCTTATTTCCTGGCTAAGCGCGGCCAGCGATAGCTCTAGTTTTTGTAGGCTGTCGTTTGGTGATAGATAGCAGCTGACTACGATTATTTCGTCGAGCTCGATCCATACAAATCCTATCCCACTTCCAAAGTTTCTAACGGGTATATTTGGATTATTAAGCATAATAGCTGAATCCTTCCTTTGATCGGCGAACCAATTTCCTTGACTGACTTTGTTCGGTTCACTGATTATGATGTTATCCACTTTCATTTCATGAGCTGTAGCCTTCATTAGGTCTTGAGCAGCTCGACTGCTCATCGCGTTTATTTGCAGAAACTGTAAAGTCATTTCTGCTCATTTTTTCTGCGCGTTTCTGCGTAGCTGGCGTTAAGAAAATATTCTCCAGACAAGTGGCCCCGTTGGAATCACTGACACTCTGGACCCGTTAATCGCATAACCTCGGAGTGACGGATGGAATTTTTTTTTAAATTAGTCTACATGTTGTTTTTTTCCTCCTTTTTCCCTTTTTGGACTGCATCTCATCTTTCATTATTGTTACAATTAATCCGTTTACATTGGTCCACTTTGTTTTTTCCTTTAGCATATATGGGATTATTGTTGTGGCGCTAAAGGGTTCTTCCATGACTTTCTCGACTGCTTCTCTTTCAGTTTCCCACCTACAGCAATCAAAGATAGTGTGATTTACACTATTGTGTAACTGTATTGTGTTACTTTACACTTATTTATCTGTTTCCCCGCAGTAAACACATAGGTCGTCTGTTGCTCTGCCAATGTTGAAGAGATAATCCCTAAAGCTACCGTGGCCAGTCAGTACTTGAGTAAGCTAGTAGCTAATTTCGCCGAATTTCACTTTAAATAAGACGATATATTTGGGATTAGCACTTGGATCCACTGTCCTTTGTCGCTTAGCTGCCATCTTTTTTGCCATTCCTCGATAAGCTCTTCTCTAGCCAGTTATTTTTTCAGTTTGCTGTAGTTTGCATCGTTCAGCTTTTTCCGCTCTTTTACGAGCAGGTCTATGGAAGGTATTCCCGAGATGACTTGGGCGGCTTCTCCATAGACCGTCCGGTAAGCGCCAAACGTAGCGGGGGCTGAGAGCAGTGTAAAACGTACATGCACGTGGAGCCATTTTCAGCTGAACGGTTGAATGTTGGTGAAGATTTCGTTTTTTGTTAGTTCTTTGGTTCATATTGTAGCTCCGTTAGACTGGACTACCGAAAAAGTCTTTTCCGAGAGCTGCTCTTAGCCGCCGCTACGTTTGGCATGAGCTGCTGAATGCCTGTCCAGTGTTCTCATTGCCTTTCCTGCCGCTTCGTTACACGGAAAAAAGTACACTTTAAAAATTACAGATCAAATAGTAGCAGGGGCCTTACGAATACAAATTTGTAAATTGATTGCAGTCGCACACTGTAATTTTTAAAACTTATTTACTAATAATACCGGAAAAAGAAATTTTAACAAAAGCAATTGGTTGTTTTTACAGTTTCAAATTCGTAAGGCCGAGGCTACTATTTGAAACTGTAATTTTTAAAGTGTATTTTACGTGTAATGTGCGCCATGAAAGATATCCTTTTATCGCTTAAAAAGCCTAAGATAACTCCGAAGTTATCTTAGGCCTGTGAGAAGGACAGCTTCGTTTTTTTCTGGAGTTAGACTTAGGTCCTTCGACTTCATCCACGCGCTGACCATTTATGATGCTTGATTTTCCGTTCGCATTAAACCTTGCTCTGTTCTTGCTGTGACAACTAGTGCGATATCGTCTGCGAAGCCGATTTCGGTGGCCTCCAATGGCAGCCTCATGCTAACTATTTCATCATATAGCACGTTCCATAGGGTGGGGCCTAGTATCGAACCCTGTGGGACTATACTGTTGATTTGTCGCTCTTCTTTTTCCTGGTCTCCTAGCAGTATAATGCTTCGACAGCTGAGGTAGCTTCTTAACATGAGCAACAGATACGGAGATATACCCCTTCTTGTCAAACGTTCCATGATATGCTTCCAAGATGCGCAAGTAAAAGCATTTCTAACATCAAGTGTAAGGAGGGCACACGTGCTCCTGGTTCTCCGGGTGACGCTTTTAGGCTTTTCTGCGATCTCCAGGACAGCGCTTGAAGCATTGATGGTGGATCTACCTTCTCTAAACCCATATTGGTTTTCGGATAAACCGCCTCCCGCCTCAAGCTCTCCCTTAAGCCTTAGAAGCAAGAGCTGCTCAATTAGCTTACCAGACACATACACTAGGCAGAAGGGCCTATAGGATGTGGCATCTTCTATCGGTTCTAATTAGTAAGAGTTTTGCGTGCTTCCATATGACTGGGAAGTTCCCGGCAGTTAACAACCTATTCATTACGTCTAAGACGAATTTAGCTTAATGTTAAGCGGTTAACTTGACAATCTCGAGTCGAATGCCATCGGGACCCGGTGTTCTTCCATTTCTAATACGTTTACTCGCCAGCGATAGTTTCTCTTACGTAAAGGGGGGCGTTGTGTAAATTTCAGGTTGTACCCAAGCAAAGGGTGTATGTTTCTGGAATAGTACGTCCGCTACTTGACGTACACCTTCCATAGTCATTTGAAGATCTTGCGGCCGAATTTTCATGTTTCTTCTTATAATTTTGAACGCGTCTCTCTATGTGTCCTTATTTAGGTCTGTGCAAAGTTTTTGCCAATGCCTTTGTTTCGATTTGTTAATGATTAATGACGTAGCTCCTTTTTTGCTCGTTTGTATTCTCGACATAACACTTTAATTTTTTCTTTCCGTGTTTGTTTTGCTCTTTCACGTTGGTAGCTTTTCCAGGTAGCTCTCATACACATGTAGTTCTCATGTCAGCAATTTCGTCGGTCCACCAGTATACTGACATAACTTTTTGGTCTTCTCTTTTGCAAGGTAGCATCGAACAATTTACTCATCGTTTGAACCAGAGTATCGTCATCTTCTGTGTTAATGGTTTCTAGTTCTTTTTTTAGACAATCCTTAATTTTTTCTTCCTGCAGGTTTTCCTAGATCCAGCCACATGTTTTTGTGTATGCCTTTGTTTTTGATTTTGCCTTTTCCCTTATGTTAGAAAAGATTTAACGGTGGTCGCTCAAGGTTTCCTTGTCAAGAACCCTCCAACCTTGGATCCTATCGCCAATGGAGTTTGTGGAGAATGTGAGGTTTATTATTGAGCACGAGTTTCCCCTCATGAATGTATGTGTGTCTCCTTTGTGTTATATGCTTAAATCCAGTTGCGTTGCCCAGCCTGTGACAATATTTCCTCTACTGTTCATGCTTGGGGATCTCCAGTAAGGGGACTTTGCGTTGAAGTCTCCAGCTAAAATAATTCCTCTTTTTTTCTGATGTCTAAGACTCTGACTTAGAGCTTCAAGTGATTCAGACAGTTGTTCAATGATTTTGTTGGGTGAGAAATAACAACTATATATTATAACCTTGATAACTCTACCCATACGAAGCCTGATCCATGGCCAGTACTTACCAATGGAAAACTTTTGGTTTTTGATCCAGATCGCTGCGTCTTTTCTGTCATCCATGAGCCATCTGGCAACTGTTGCGAGTTTCTTGTTTGGCTCGCTTATTAGCACCAATGACAGACAAGACTAGACCGCCAACTCTAGACAGACATGACTAGTCTTTTTAATCTAGTTCTTATCTATTAACAAGATCTAATCCGCTGATCTAATATTTCAATATTAGATCAGAGGTCCGGAAATTGGCCGTCGTACCCAGAGGTCGATATTTCATTGTTTGTTTTATTTCACTGTTGCAAGTTTAATATTTTTAAATATTAACAGTAAATATTTGAGAGGAAATATGCAACATAATTATTTGGAAATGGAGAATTTACTGTCTGTTACGGTCCAAAGACGCCACGTGCGCGACTTGGCTTTGGTTATGATATTTTAATTACGTAATAGTTGTGTATAGTAAGTCCATAAGGGAAGAGGTGGATGGTCAAAAAGTAGCTTGATTATTTATTTAGTTTTAGTAGACTATATTAATTGACTAGAAACCAAGTTGATAATTTAAGGATTCTTAGTGCTTTAGTAAAAATATTTTTATTGAGATATTTTTTATTGGGTAGAAACACCTTGTGGTTATCCCTAAAATATCCCTAAAATATATTGATGGGTGAGAATTTGGTGGGTTAACCTGGTGTCAGTCTCTTAAGTCTCTTAACATATCTATAAAATTTGAACCATCTTTTTCTGATGTCTGCCGCAATATTAGATAATTTTTCTGTGGATTTCCGTAGATTGTAGGCGGTAACCATCTTGGTTCTAAGATTATGTCCTTATGATTGCTCTTCTTTTAGGATATTTTCGATCTCGCCTTTTTTATTAAGCGCGAGAGTTTCTCCTGCATATAGGCCTTCAGGTTTGATTATAGAATTGCAATGTTTAATCTTCACGTTTCTCTATACATTTTTTGTTGTAAATTACTCTTGTTCTCCCATATTTTACTCTGAGTTTTTGGACATGGGTGTTTTGAGCTATTTTTTCTTTTCCAGTTGGTTCCATGATTTCACCCGGGTATTTGAAGTGACGGATTGTTGATCTGTCTATATTTCGTATTTAGACTTGAGACGTCTAATTTTGAAGCGTTTTGAATTTCTGTTTTCTGGAAAGAGATCTGCAGTCCGACTTTTTTATCACATTCTTGTAGAGTGTCAATTTGCTTTATTGCTGTGACTTCATCGCTGGACAGAAGGGCTTGTTTTTCTCGAGCTTGTTTTTCTGTGTCCTGTCTTTTCCCATTCCATCATCACCTTATCCAGGAAAAGGTTGAAGGGGATGGGTGACAGTCCATCTCCTTGCCGGACACCAGTTTCTATCAGGAATTTGTCTGAAATTTCTCCCAACGAATTTTACTCTTGATTTCGCATCAGTGGAGACGGTGGTGGCCTAGTAGACAAGGTGTCAGACTTTGGAGCCGCAAGTCCCGGGTTCAAATCAGGGACAAGGAAAAAATAAGCCACCGTTCTCCTGTAGATGGCTCTTGCAAAGTCATCACAGTAAAAATCTGCCTCGAATCCTCAACGAATAGTGGCTTGCCAACCACGTTAAAAACTATAAGGGCCCCCTACACTTGTGTTCAAGACACCAAGCACAATTGTAGGCTGTGGGAGCAGATCCCCATGTCCTACAAGGACTGTAGCACCATTAGATAATGGTGGATAGATCCAGGGTTTCGTATCAGTGTTTGGTCAATTTTAGTGTTTCGGAGTCTAGCTCCTGTTCTTTCAGGATGCTGAACAGGGATTGCAAATCAATCTTGAAATCTACGAAGGCACAGATGATTGGGAGGTTTCTGAGGGCTCTGAATTTTAGAGCGGTTTTTAGGTTGAATCTGCTCAGTGCACGATCTGTAAGGACGGAATCCGGCTTGGATATTCGCCAATCTTACGCTTGAGTTGTTCTTCTATTCTTTTAAACAAGCATGTAGAGAAAATTACAATTACTTACATCTGTTTTGTCTCATCTTTTGCGGAGTGGTCTTCTATTTTGAGGAGCTTTTCGTTTTTCCAGATTTCCAGTATAATTTCTGTAAGTTCCTTGTGTGAATTTTGGTCCTTGAAAAATTCTGCCACAATCCCATCGCTTCCCAAGGTTCTGTTGTTCTTTAATCGTTTAATGTTGTTCAGAATTTATGCTTCCTTTGGTGGAGGTAGCTCTGGGTGACTGAAACTGGGGGTTGCTTCAGGAAATCTTTCAGTAGGGGCAATTAAGAAGATCTGAGAAGTATTGCGCTAGTTCTTTGCAGTTTTCTTCATTAGTAAGGTCCAATTTCCCATCTTTTTCCTGAAGCATAGGTTCTGCGGGATATATCCTTTGATTCTTTCTCTGAACGTTCTGTAGAAATCTCTAGTTCTGTAGTTTCTAAAGTTTTCTTCAATTGATTCCAGTTGGTCATTTATGTGTTTTCTCTTTTCTTGTCTCGTGGTTTTAGATACTTGTTTTCGGATCTCATAATTTTTTTATGAGTTTCCTAGGACTTTTTACTGCTGTATTTCTGAAATGCAGATTTTCTTATCTCTAGAGCTGGTTCACAGGTAGAGTTCCACCGGGGGTGTTTTTTGTTCTTTTTTAGGGGTACAATTTTTCGAGCCTTCTGTGTAATTTTGGTACAAAATTCGTCCAATATTTTCGCTGGTTGATTTTCCCAAGCTTATTTTAGATTGGTAAAGGGAATAATTTTTGTATCAAATTTCTGTTGTTGGAGTTTCTTGGGGCAGTATTTTCTTGGACTAAATTTTACTTTAATTCTAATCAGATAGTGATCAGAGTCGATGCTTGTACCTTTTCCCACTTATACATCATGTACCTCTTTATGGAGGGGATATGAAATAGCCATATGGTCTATCTGAAATTCACCAATGTATTCAATTGGGGATCTCCAGGTTTTTTATTTCTTAGGATGCTTCCTAAGGGATGTGGATATGATTTTAAGGTTGCACTGTTGACATAGTTCAATGAGTTTTGTGCCATTTTTGTTGGTAAATTTGTGTGCCGGGTAGAGTCCAACGGTTTTTCTGATGTACTTTCTCTCAGCCAATGGGGCATTGAAGTCTTCTAGACGAAAGGACTCGTCGAAGACTCCCAAATTATACTAGAATCTTTATATTCACCAAAAAAGTTGCTTCTGTGCGCTATTTTTGACGAGGAAGTAATTTCCAAACACCGTATTTTCCCTCTAGGGAGGAGGCATTTTTTTATACGTTGGGTTTAAAAAACCACCCCATGATTTGAACAGATCTTGAGTGGACTCAACGATTTTGAACGGTCTTGGATTTATTCTGCTACTTTTAATAATATACCTCCACTCCGATGGAACTTCTAAGTGGCTTTTTTGGTCAATTAATCTCATATCTTTATCACGTTCAAGGTATGAATGACATCTCACTGGAATATAATATGGCAATACTAACAAATGGCAGCACCAGTTTAATATTGAAAAAATGGACTTCCGTGGTTTTTCCCTGTACCCTTCAAATGTTATAAATTAAATTTGGACAAAATTTGTTTAAATTTGCCGAAGCGTTACAAATGTAAGGGGCAGCGTCTGATAACATCAATATTACTTTTTTATTTTGTATTGGATTATGCAAAAAAAATGTTAATTCTCTATGAATTTTCTTCTTAAAGTTGCAGATCTGTTCCGGTCGTTGGTAATCATTTTAGCAATCATCACTTTGTTTGCTGCTTCTCAAAGAAGCTTGGTTGTGGTCATCACCATGTGGTCATCCTTCTTCTTCCGATAGCTCTGTTTCCCGCTTGTTTCATTTGCAGTATTGTTTGCAGTAGATGCAATCTGTTTTCATTCCTCACAATATGCCACAGGTATTGGAGTTTTCTTCATGTTATGGTGTTGAGGAGCTATTTATCTTTCTGCTTTTTATGAAGGATCTCAGTGGATCTCTCTAGATGGGTGTCTGATTAACCATGAGGTGACAATTTCCAAATAATCACACACACAAGTGACATTTACTAATAATTCTTAATTTTGTCATTTTGATGTTTATATCAAAGCCATACCTTTCGCTACAAGCTGATAATCTATCCATGACGTGTTGCAGTTTCTCCATGCTATTAGAAAATATCACCGTATCATCCGCGTACCTTATAATATTTATTGTTTCACCGTTTAGTAATATGCCAGCTTCCAGGGTTTCCAGAGCTTCTTTAAAAATGTATACCGAATAGATGTTGAATATCAACGGCGATAGTATGCATTAGTATGCTCCTCGTAGAATGTTTACTTCCTTTGTCCTCTCTCCCTCCACTCTAACAGTTGTTGACTGGTTTCAGTATACGTTGTTCAACTTTTAAAATCTCTTTACTTAAAATCATCTTTTGATGTCGCACTCAATCGAATGGCTTTTGGTAATCAATAAAGCAAGCAAAAATATCACAGTTCATATCCCTGCATCGTTGAAATAACACTTGGATGCTATAGAGAGTTTTTACTTTATGATTAAATAGACTTATTGAACAATTATTAGATTTATCTAATTGCTTACACCTTAGCAGAGTAGCAATATATCGACCACACGAGTCTGTAATTTCATTTACTTCTAAATAAGGAAAGTTGTTAGTAATTAATGAGCCAATTTCGTTATTTATATAAAAAGTGCAAATTTGTAAATTTTTAACAATTTTTAACTTGAACTGAAAATTAATCAGAAATTTGTGATTTGACACAAAAAAATATGCACAAATATGCAATATTCCCCAAAATATGCTGAAAGTTGCCAAAATATGCAAAATATACATATTGTAATTAGCTTATTTTAATAAAAAACATTAAATATTTATAGAAAATTCACAATTTTGTTGATAACTGAAATTTTTTATCGGAAATTTGTCATGCACAACATGCAACATTACCCAAGATTTGCACGAAATTGCCAAAATATGTATTTAGTAATTAGCTTATTTGTCGTGGAGAGCGTCGCCAGATCGTCGATTGTAAGGTTCAGTAAGGAAGGAAGAGACAGAGGTAAAATAATCGGGAGCAGAAACCAGAACGGCCTCGCTACCAAGATCCCCTGCAAGTATCAAAAGATGAAATGGTATGCAAATACCATTTCTAGGAAACCTACCCAGCAATGTATAGTAGCAAAGCCGATTGGAGCGACGAATCCTCAGTATACCACATAGAGCAAAATGCTATCAAGTGGTGTAAGCAAGGTACTGGTGCAGGAGTGTTTGGACCTTGTACCAAATTCTTTGAATCCATAGAAATCCACCCAAGTATCTTTTAAGCAGAGGCACATGCAATCGAAAGAACCTCGTTTAACCTCGACAGGAATTATCGCAAAACGCGAATTGCTATCCTGTCAGAGAGCCACGCAGCCATCAAGGCCATTATCTCATACACCATCAGATCCAAACTGGTATGGGACTGTGTGAGAAAGCTAAACAAGCTCGGCAGAGAAATTAAAATAACGCTATACTGGGTACCAGGTTACCATGACACACTGGTACAGACGGAAACGAAGAAGCCCAGAAGAAGATCCGGAACCCTTAGGATCCTGGAGGCGGTATGAGTATGAACATCATTTACAAAAGTTTAGATGAGGAAATAAGGAAACAATAGATGAAAACCTGGAAAGAACATGCAGGTCTAAGACAAATCAAAGTAATGCTGGGATCTTTTAACCAGAAAAGAATAAAAGCTTGCCTGAAACTAAACAGCAATAAGCTTAGAATTCTGACAGGAATACTTACGGGACACTGCAGACTTAGAAAACACCTCGAGGCCCTAGGCCTAGAGGAAGATGACAGATGAAGATTATGTGGCTCAGCATAATGAAACCCCCATACATCTGCCCAAAGACTGCGGACTGCTCCACAAGAGAGTAATGTACCTTGAGGCCCACTGCTTGAACGGAGAGCAGTTGCAGTCCTTAAATTCCACCCAAATTCCTACAAGAATCAGGATTAGAGGAGGCGCTCTAATTGGGTAAGTATACCAACGTTTAGAGCAGTGGTTCTCAAACTTTTTTTTGCCGCGGCACCCTTATCGCTAGAAAAATCTCGCGGCACCCTTGTCGGGCTACAAAAATATTGCGGCACAGCTACCCTAAAAAGGTTAGAAAACGGAAGATAAAAAGAACAATATAAATAAATCAATTTAATACTCAATTGTCTTTAATGGGATGAATGAAATTGTTTGGAAGATTCTTTAAGTTTTTCTAAAGTTTGGTTAATTTCACCCTAAAATCACTTGATACAGAGAGTTTGCTCCTGTACCTGTTTTTAATGTAAGCGTATGTTGTGAATGCAACATTGAGAGAAGAGGCGGTTTCATTCGCTTTTTCAAAGATGTCGGAAAGCTATCCTAATTTAAGCAGCCAATCGAAATTAGTGAATTTTTTGATAAAAGGGTCTTCTGTAGATGTTAGTACAAATGTTAGTACTACTTGTGCATCTTTTACTTAAAATAATCTGGCTAAAAAAAGAGGTGGAAGTGTTCCATACCCAGATCTTCGGCGGTAAGTTTTAAAAGACGCTTGAAGTGCTTGAAGCGAGCGGCTCTTAACATGATTAAATATCTTCACAGCACCATCCAATACGACTTTTAATCTTGCGGCATACTTCTAGTTGCCAGAGAATGTCGATGGATGACACAGTGGCTGCTGTCTGGTGGCATTGTCTGCCACTCAACGCCACTTGCTTCATTCTAGAAACGGCTCCGTTTACTTTTCAAACCATTGCAGCCGATCCATCGCTGCAAATATCAACCACTTGTTCCATTTCAAATTATTTTTCTGTATTTATTTGTCGATAACTTTGAAAATTCCCTCAAAAGTTCTTCCTCTATTTTCATTTCTAATGGATACCTTACCAACACAAGAAAAACAGCAATTCCCGCAACGTCGGTACTTTCATCAAGCTGTGAACAAAATAATACAAATTTTCAACCTTCTCATAAGCTAGTTCTCCACAAAACTGAAATTGGGTAAATTCGTTTGCTTATATGCTATTTGACAGCTGCACAGTATCAATCTTCTTGGCCATGTCTGGACCTAAAATGCAACTTTCAACGTCCTTCGCGCAAGATTTAATCAGTGTATCGGCATTAGTATGAGGCTTTCCAAATTTTGCTATGTGTTAACTGACAATAAATGAAGAATTCAGTGGCGTCTTCATTTTCATTTTTTTAAAGTTTCTCCACCATGGATGACACGTTCGTGTTTATTCGTTCCCAACAGAATCAAAGCCAACAATGCCAACCATACCAACAATGTGAAGGATCTAGGATCATATTTCCTTATTTTGCTCGGATTTTCTTTAGGTCGTGAGTTGCGTTTTCGCGAACTGAGGCAAACAAACTTGAATTATTTAGACTCGCAGGTGTCTGCTGGGATATTTCGTCTCCTCCGATGATGCTGGTTGTCATTGAATCAGTCGCATCATCTTTCCGTTTTAGAGACCCAGACTTTAGCCAATTGTCCATAATTCAGCAATAAAACTAGAAACTCGAATTCTTTTACATCCTCATGTAATTTTCTTTTAACATTTTTTTACATATCTTGATTACTGCTGCGGCACCCCAGGCACACGCTCGCGGGGTTCCCTACCCTAGGGTTCCGTAGTGTGAGAACCTCTGGTTTAGAGGATGGGGTACCATAAATCTATGAAAGTGACAGTACAAGTCACCACCAAATCTACAATTGGCATAGTTTAATAAAAAAACATTAAATATGTTTAGAAAAATTACAATTTTGTTGATAGACTTAATAACAAATATGCATTTTACATATAATCAGAGCCTTATTTATCACTATTTTGTAATAAATCTTGTAATTAAGACTTCAACTTTTCTAGTATTTTAAGTGTTTGTTGATATCAATACTCGTTATATTAGCTTATCTAGTTTTCATTTTGGAGTGCACCTAAATTTATTTATAACGCAAATCTGCATATCATCAATACGCTATGATGCACTTTGTTAATTCGAGTATAATTTTCGGTTCGTCTGTACGAAATCACGCATTATGTCAGTGTTAATTGTGGTTTGATAATGTTATATACAGTTTAGTGTATGTAGGCGAACGAGTCGTTGACCATCAAATGAAAATGCTGGATTCAATTTAAAATCGTTCCACAGCGGGTCATAACTGAAATTCCATACAGCTTTCTGGTTCAACTCACCGGCGACACTAAAACCTATTATTCAATTATCGTTGTGTTGTGTGAAAAATGTCATAATAAATTTTAACGAAAAATATCATAATAAATATTTCACAGAATGTCAATGGATTATGTAAAATAATAACTGAAATCAGTGATGTTATAAATAAAAAATAATAAATTTAACCTTTCGATAGCTTAACTACAAGAGATTATAAAATGGAAATAAAATAGGTGTATAAAATTAGTCTATTTAGTAAATTCAAATTAGAACACTTTAGTTTTTAGACAAAATTGTAGATGAGCGTAAGAGGTATACAATAGATAATAATATACAATAGATAATAATATGATAATATACAATAAATCTGTAGAAAAAGTAGCTCTGATCCATCCGCTTCACAAAAAGGGAGATTTTTCTGATTTCAAAACAACTACCGTGGAATTTCTCTCGACCCGGTAACATACAAGATTCTCTCGAAGGCGTTACAAACAAGGGCAGAAAATCAGTTGGATAGTCAACTGGGAGAATACCAGGGGGGCTTCAGGAAGACCCGATCCTGTGTTAAACAGATCCTCAATCTTAAAACTGTACTTGCATACTCCAAGATGAGAAACCGCAAGGTGGTCGTCGCCTTTGTTGATTTTAGGAAGGCCTACGATTCCATTGATAGAGAAACGCTTAACAAAGAACTCCAGGAACTAGCACTAGACAACAAAACCCGCAGACTAATCCTAGAAACCTTGACCAACACCCATTCCAAGGTTAAATTTAGAGGCGAGATTTTAGAAAGCTTCGAAATAAAAGCTGGAGTGAGACAAGGAGATGGACCTCCCCACTTCTCTTCAACTGTGTCCTTGAAAAGGTTATGAGAGAACGGCGCAAGGAACTGAACAATTTGGGTGCTCAGAGTGGTATCTACCTGGGACTATCTACTAAGAACGATGTACTGGTTGTAGATTGTCTGGCCTTTGCAGATGACATGGCACTGTTTGCTGATTCTCTTGAGATGGCAACAATGCAGGTAAACTGTATCAGAAAACAGACTGCCAAAGTGGGTCTTCAAGTGTCGCTGGAGAAAACAAAATTCTTCACCAACATCAGAGAAGCAAACAGAGATATGTTACTAGAACAGGGAAACATCAAGAGGACTGAAAAATTTAAGTATCTCGGCGAAGGGATTGAACCCATCTTGTCATAAAGAGCATCATTATCCAAGAGAGTCAACAAGTTGGAACTAGCCTATCGGCTGACTAAGAACACTTACAACAAGTAAGTCAGTCTTACATAACATCAGTCTTACAACCAGAAGCCCTGTATGCCATAGAGTGTCTTTCCTTGAACCGAAGGGGTCTAGTAGAGAAATTGGAAATCAGAGAGAGGAGAATCCTCAGGAAGATCCTAGGCCCGGTAAAGGAAGATGGGGAATTCCGAAGGCGGCATAACTCTGAGCTCTACGAAGCCCAGGTGCATCTATTGAGATGTTCTCTGACTGTGCAAGGAAAAGAAGGGTAGTTTTCTATGGCCACGTTGCAAGATTGGCGCCAAACCGACAAACCAACCTTCTGTTCACCTTCTGGCAAAACAAGAAGCTTCGTACCACTTGGTCGACAGAGACCGAGAAGGATATTAAAGAACTGGGAATAACAGACCTCAAGAACAGACAGTCTGTGAGACGCACCCTGAAGGAAGTCCGTGGATTTCAGGAAAAACCGCGAAGGAAAGGTACCCCCTGGACAGAAGAGAGAAAGGAGTTACAACTGCAGAAGATGCGACAATACTGGGCAAAGGTCAAAGCCCAACAGTTGAACAAGCGTGGTCCAAAGTAGGCCTATTCGAAAGAAGAAGAAACAAGCTGTAGAAAAAATTGCTCTAATATGCTCAAGCTATACTATCAAAGTTATAAATAAATTGATCTATAAGTCTAATATGCACAAAATGAGGCTATAAGGCTAGAGAGAAAACAGTCTATTAGAGTGACAAGCTCAAATTTGACCATATATAATATTGCCCATTGGTGTAATAAACACGAATTATGCTAATAAGGCTAGAGAGAAAATTAACTAGGATAAATATTTAATCAGATATTGTTTAGATCTAATATGCCAGACTAAAAACGATGGGAATAGGCTAAATTACATAAGAACAAACAAAACTAAACGAGACTAGACAATAATAATGTTGAGACCAGAATAAGCTAGAGAAGAGAAGACCAGATAATACTAAATTACACTAAACAAAACCAGACGATACCAGACTAGCCAAGACCAGACACGTCCAGACGTCGCGAGAGAGACGCGATCAGACGCGATTAGACAAGACCACACAAGACTAAACAAAATCAGACAATACAGGGCATTGCTAGATCAGACCAGGCCATACAAGACCAGATATTACCAGACGAGATCACACGATACTATACTGGACAAACAAAACTACATTGACATAGCTAAACAAATCAAATAAAAATAGGATTGTAGCAGCTTTCTGAGTTTGTCCCGATTTGGAGCCTCAAAAGCTTGTTTTGGAACCTTGTTTTCACATTATAAGGATTGCAATATGGGACCGTGCATAGTATATTGTGGGGATAACCGAATTGACTGCAGCGTACGCTGCGGACGAAGTAAGCGTTAAAAGAGTACCAGTTGTGATGAACTTAATGAAAATGTGTTAAAAAAATGGTCATCATAGCTGTTTTGTCGTGAATTGTAAAAATACAGGCAGAAATAGTAGCTACGAATTTTACAGATTTCCAAAGTTTGGCGTAAAAAGTAATAAATGCAACCTAATTTTGTATTGTGTTTACTAAGAATTGTGTACTGTGCTATGTGAATTAATAGTATATTACGTAACGAGAGTTGTAAGAAGCATATTACGTTCGAGCGGAACAGTTACGCGCACGACCCGCGTTGCGGGGAGTGGGTAATTCAGCTAGTACGTAATTGTCTTACAACTCGAGTTATGTACTATACTTTATCTTGAATAAGAAAAATATGTTTGATGGAACAAATTTATTTCTTATTAGGTTACGTTTATTTAATTATCATTATTTAACATTATAATAAGCAAACAGTTGTATTTTCATATATAACTGTTACTCGACATTATTTGACTTGAAAGAAATGAAAAGAAATACATTCTTAATGGTTACATGCCAATTTAGTCCTAATTTGGGTTAAACAAGAGTGCTCATAGATATAGACAACCCAATGTACGCAATGCCAATTTCCGTGAGTTTGAATTGTGGCACGGGAGGCGCTGAACGTATGAGCGCGTAGTAGCAGCTCTGAACCAATCAACGAATCGTAATCCAAACGCACGTGTGTGTTATCAATCATAACTTATCATTAATCGCGGCCTGTTACATACGTGTGTGTTATGATGTATTTACAAAGTCCACCAACTGTACAATAATGGGCATTTAGAATAGTGGTAGTAGATAAAATTGTTTATGATAACTTTGTACGCCTGTTTTATCTACTAACATACAAGTGGATTTCATTTGAATACGTCTCGTCAGTGATCATCACCTGCATCGGTCGCATTTGTTTACATTGAGTGACGATTGGCTGTCTGACATGTCTTTAATAGTTACTGAAGTCCTCTACCTTGTATTCGAAAGTCGAGATAACTGACGTGCATTTCATGTATGGACTTGCTGATGACAATTACAAGCTAGACGAATATACATTGAACGGTTTCCTAGGCGTAATATCCCCAACCGAAAAATCTTCGAAAACATTCATCGACGTCTTCGTGAAACAGGCACATTGAAACGAAATGGAGGGCCAGGAAGATCAATGACAGTAAGAACGGTACAACTGGAATAGAATGTACTGGATATGATAGAGGAAGCTCCCAGTACTACTACGCGACAAATTTCCAATATTTTGAATGTCATTGGACATGTCAAAGTCATTGGACAGTTTTTCAAAAACTTTAAGGGCAATTTGTTGTATCCATACCACATTCAACGTGTTCAGGCACTACTACCTCCTGATTATCGTCCACTTATTGGGTTATGGCAATGGCATTTGCAAACACTATTTCTAATCCCTCAATTCATGACACAGATTCTTTTCACCGATGAAGCCAGTTTCTCAAAAAATTAAAAAGGAATTTTCATAACAACCATGTGTGGGCAGATAAAAATTCGCATGAGGTATGTGAAGATCGATTTCAACACCAGTTTTCCTTGAATATTTGGGTTAGAATTGTGGCTGACTATCTAATTGGATCGGTTCTTCTGCAAGCAAGACTTACTGGCGAGATGTATCGCAACTTTTTGGAAGAAACACTGCCCGAGTTCCTGCAGAATGTACCATTGGCGACAAGAATTGCAATGTGGTATATGCACGATAGTGCACCACCACATTTCAGTTTCGTTGCTCGTGATTTTTTAACAGCTACATACGAAGATCGCTGGATTGGCCGAGGAGGACAACACGCATTGCCTGCTCGTTCATAACCTAACCTAAATCGATTATTTCTTATGGAACTATCTGAAGTAATTAGTTTACGCTACTCAAATGGAGAATTTGGACGAATTGCGAAATAGGATAATTGTTGGATGTAACTCAATTAGAAACAACCCTAGTGTGTTTGAAAGAGTTCGGCACTTTATGACCAGAAGATTAAATTGACTTGTATCCAGGTTGGAGGAAATCATTTTGAAGATTTATTATAGATTAAGCAACTTTACATATACTTTTTGATATAAAATGTTATTACTGTCGCAAATTTTGTTCACCCTGAATCTTCAAAACAAGGGGTTTTTCAGAAATCATCGATAGGCCAAGGAATAACCTACTTATAGACATAAACTAACCTGACATTACCTGATCTAACCTAACACCCTGTATATTTTTGCTATAACAAATTTAAATCTTTTAAGCTCATAAAAAAATGTTATTGTTCAAACTTTATAGAGCCTATAGAACCGCATAAAAGTACGGCAGTTATATGTCGTTCACGTCGCACACTCCCAATACGTTCAGGTTTTCTTCTTTTTCGTAGTTTATAGCAATTTGGAATCACCTACTAATCCCAATTGATAGTAACAATTGCGTTTTATCCGCAAATTGTTAATTTGCTGTAATAACTATGTACGATTCAGTGACCTTGAAACATATTGTAAAAAATTGCAGAAAATTTGCAAAGTTAAAAATATGGCAACCCAATTTAAAAAGACTAGACCGTCGCGTAGGACTGACAAGACTGACAAGAATAGAAAAAGGGCAATCAGGAAATGGTATTAGATATCAAGAGTATTTAGACAATAATAGACATAACAGACAAACAGACTAAACATCTAGAAAACAGGTAGAAGTAGATGAAAACAGAAACAGTTTTTCTACAAACATAACAACATTGAATTAAATGATGTTATTATTATTTAGATATAATAAAGTGCCAATCAATTAGGCACATTATAATATTTGTTTTAAGTGACGTGCTATAAATAAAACCGGCAAGTATTGGAGTGTCTATTGAAAAATTAATTGCATATTTGTTAAAATCTGTTTTTAATGGGCTTGAAAAAAAAATTTATATTTAAAGCCTGTAATCGGGTTGAAACGTCGAGTTTTATGAAAATATTTCCAAACCAGGATATGGAGCCTAAACTGTTCAGCGTTTAAAATATAAATATTATTTTCACAATTTTTTTTATCAGCTTGTTAATAGCATTATTACCTCCATTTAGTTTAAATGATGTTATTTATCTTCACCAACGCGTTTTTATAAAACATATTTGGACTTAGTCATATTACATGAAATTGTTTGTTAATATATCCATTTTTCTAAGTATTTTTATGTCTCCAGTCATCTTTCTCATTAATCAGACAATGGCTTAAGTACCCAAATTTTCGTTTAATATCTAACATTTGTATAGAATTCAGTTTAACGTTTTCTGACTAGTTTCATTTGTTTAGTCAGTACTCGTCTTTAAATTTTATCTGTCTAACGATCTGTCTAGTCTGATTTCTATATGTTATTAAGTATTGTTTGTAAAATCTTCCTTTTAGTTTACGCACATTAACCAACTGTTTCCCTAATAGGTTTTTAATAATATTTGTAAGAGTCTTAATACTTTAAGATTCTCTGAAAATTTCGTAATTAATGGTAAATATCGAACCACAGTTGTTCACTAGCACTGATTTATTTCATATAAATTTCTTAATAACAGTGCATCGAATAATTATATAAAAAAAAAATATTAATAATAATTCAATAAATTTATTATTTTTAATCAATCATATTCCAATATGTAATAAACATTTTATGGAGTATTATACAGTATAATCTTGTTAATCCGACACATAAGTGACCAGACAACTGCCGGATTATCGAAAAATTTTGGATTATCAGGATTAAAACAAAACAATAACACTTTTACATATTTTATGTACAATTGTATTTCAGAAAGAATAAAATATGTATCTATATAGGTAAATGTGTACATACAAAAAATATGTAAAAACTTAGGACAGATAGTAAAACTATTGTAGAGTTAGCTTGGTCAGAATCGTCAATCAAGCTTTCAGAGTCAAAGGCAGGGTGTGTTGGCCAGACCTTAATCCAAGAACACTGGATGGTTGTTTTAGACTGTATTTCTTCTGTGCAGGAGGTTTATTATATCCAGCGCGGGGCAACGTAAAGAAAAGACACGTGTTTCTCCAGAGCGCCGGATTACTGAACGTGTCCGATTAACCAACCGCCCGATAATCAAGATTATACTGTATAAATTGCACACATTATATACGTTGCTCAAGATGTCACGATTAAAACAAGGTTTATAGACACAGTCAGATTTGGTTTTAGAATATTTCTAAATCAAAGTTTTAAGAAACAGTTTTTAAAAAAAGTTTTTTCGTTTAAATTTCTACTGTTTTTTTTTTGAGTGGGGTAGATACAATTCCCATTATTTTTCATTCAAGAAAGTCAATAGTAAGATGACGAAAGCTTAAAATAAAAAGGTTTAGTAAATCATACTTCAAAAAGGGGTACTAAAAGGCTATAATTGTAGGTTCTATGCAAAATTAAATATTCTAACTAGACTAACATTATATTAAATTTTTATAATAAAATTATTTATAACTAAAATAACAAAAATTGTTTTTAGTTTCTATTTGAGATCTCTCCTATGAAATAATTGCAAACGGGTTCAACACAGTGAATTAACTATACAAAGCTTACACGGAATTCCACTGAACATTGACGCTTGACCACAAGTAAACCTACCTGTCTTAGGCTCGATGCATTGTCCAACAGGATGCACGATTCCATTTCCGGAATAATTTTACTAATGTAAATAGTTTTGAACGCAATGCAAAAATTGGATATGTCTGCCTAGGCTTATATATTAACCTTTATCTGTTTAGTCTTTATCTGCCTAGTATTGTCTATCTAGTCTTGTCTGCCTAGTCTTTTCTATCTAGTTTTGCTTGTTCAGCCTCGTTTGTTTAGTCTTGTCTGTCTAGCCTTCTACTGACAAGAATTGTCTGTCTAGTCTTATATGTCTAGTCTTGTCTGTCTAGTCTTTATCTGTCTAGTCTTATCTGCCTAGTATTGTCTATCTAGTCTTGTCTGTCTAGTCTTTTCTATCTAGTTTTTCTTGTTTAGTCTCGTTTGTTTAGTCTTGTCTGTCTATCCTTTTACTGACAAGACTTGTCTGTCTAGTCTTGTCTGTATAGTCTTATCTGTCTAGTCTTGTCTGTCTAATCTTGTCTGTTTAGTCATGTCTGTCTAGTCTTGTCTGACTAGTCTTGTCTGTCTAGTCTTGTCTGTCTAGTCTTGTCAGTACAACGCAAAACGCCGCTATTGCACCCATCGATTTGCTCGCAAAAGAAAAAAGAGACATAAGCAAGACAGGCCACAACAATCGTTGGCAGAAAGTCAGAGTGAATCTCCTCAACAAATGGCAGCAAAGATGGTCAGATACAGAGAAAGGTCAGTGGACTAGGCTACTGATAACAGACTTAACTGCATGGAGCAACAGGAAACACGGAGAAGTTAGTTACTATCTTACGCAATTTCTAACTGGTCAAGTCACTTCAATGACTTTTTACACCACATTGGTAGATCATCGGATAATTATTGTGTATACTGTGGTGAAATAGACACAGTAAACCACACAATATTTGAATGCTACAGATGGGAAAGTGAAAGAGATGAAGCTGTAAAGGATTTTTGTAAACCCTTCGAAGCACTAATGGTAACTAAATGACAACAACCAGCACTCTGAAGCCATGCGACAAGCGTTTCCGGAGAGCCCGGTTGGTTTCCTAGGGACCACTTGTCCGTATAGTGTACAGCTACGCCCCGCAAAAAATCTTGTCTGACTAGTCTAGTCTTGTCTGTCTAGTCTTATCTGTCTAGTCTTGTCTATCTAGTCTTGTCTGTCTAGTGTTGTCTGTCTAGTCTTGTCTGTCTAGTCTTGTCTGTCTAGTCTTGTCTGTCTAGTCTTGTCTGTCTAGTCTTGTCTGTCTAGTATTGTCTGTCTAGTCTTGTCTGTCTAGTCTTGTCTGTCTAGTCTTGTCTGTCTAGTCTTGTCTGTCTAGTCTTGTCTGTCTAGTCTTGTCTGTCTAGTCTTGTCTGTCTAGTCTGTCTAGTCTTGTCTGTCTAGTCTTGTCTGTCTAGTCTTGTCTGTCTAGTCTTGTCTGTCTAGTCTTGTCTGTCTAGTCTTGTCTGTCTAGTCTTGTCTGTCTAGTCTTGTCTGTCTAGTCTTGTCTGTCTAGTCTTGTCTGTCTAGTCTTTTCTGTCTAGTCTTGTCTGTCTAGTCTTGTCTGTCTAGTCTGTCTAGTCTTGTCTGTCTAGTCTTGTCTGTCTAGTCTTGTCTGTCTAGTCTTGTCTGTCTAGTCTTGTCTGTCTAGTCTTGTCTGTCTAGTCTTGTCTGTCTAGTCTTGTCTGTCTAGTCTTGTCTGTCTAGTCTTGTCTGTCTAGTCTTGTCTGTCTAGTCTTGTCTGTCTAGTCTTGTCTGTCTAGTCTTGTCTGTCTAGTCTTGTCTGTCTAGTCTTGTCTGTCTAGTCTTGTCTGTCTAGTCTTGTCTGTCTAGTCTTGTCTGTCTAGTCTTGTCTGTCTAGTCTTGTCTGTCTCGTCTTGTCTGTTTAGTCTTGTCTGTCTAGTCTTGTCTGTCTAGTCTTGTCTGTCTAGTCTTGTCTGTCTAGTCTTGTCTGTCTAGTCTTGTCTGTCTAGTCTTGTCTGTCTAGTCTTGTCTGTCTAGTCTTGTCTGTCTAGTCTTGTCTGTCTAGTCTTGTCTGTCTAGTCTTGTCTGTCTAGTCTTGTCTGTCTAGTCTTGTCTGTCTAGTCTTGTCTGTCTAGTCTTGTCTGTCTAGTCTTGTCTGTCTAGTCTTGTCTGTCTAGTCTTGTCTGTCTAGTCTTGTCTGTCTAGTCTTGTCTGTCTAGTCTTGTCTGTCTAGTCTTGTCTGTCTAGTCTTGTCTGTCTAGTCTTGTCTGTCTAGTCTTGTCTGTCTAGTCTTGTCTGTCTAGTCTTGTCTGTCTAGTCTTGTCTGTCTAGTCTTGTCTGTCTAGTCTTGTCTGTCTAGTCTTGTCTGTCTAGTCTTGTCTGTCTAGTCTTGTCTGTCTAGTCTTGTCTGTCTAGTCTTGTCTGTCTAGTCTTGTCTGTCTAGTCTTGTCTGTCTAGTCTTGTCTGTCTAGTCTTGTCTGTCTAGTCTTGTCTGTCTAGTCTTGTCTGTCTAGTCTTGTCTGTCTAGTCTTGTCTGTCTAGTCTTGTCTGTCTAGTCTTGTCTGTCTAGTCTTGTCTGTCTAGTCTTGTCTGTCTAGTCTTGTCTGTCTAGTCTTGTCTGTCTAGTCTTGTCTGTCTAGTCTTGTCTGTCTAGTCTTGTCTGTCTAGTCTTGTCTGTCTAGTCTTGTCTGTCTAGTCTTGTCTGTCTAGTCTTGTCTGTCTAGTCTTGTCTGTCTAGTCTTGTCTGTCTAGTCTTGTCTGTCTAGTCTTGTCTGTCTAGTCTTGTCTGTCTAGTCTTGTCTGTCTAGTCTTGTCTGTCTAGTCTTGTCTGTCTAGTCTTGTCTGTCTAGTCTTGTCTGTCTAGTCTTGTCTGTCTAGTCTTGTCTGTCTAGTCTTGTCTGTCTAGTCTTGTCTGTCTAGTCTTGTCTGTCTAGTCTTGTCTGTCTAGTCTTGTCTGTCTAGTCTTGTCTGTCTAGTCTTGTCTGTCTAGTCTTGTCTGTCTAGTCTTGTCTGTCTAGTCTTGTCTGTCTAGTCTTGTCTGTCTAGTCTTGTCTGTCTAGTCTTGTCTGTCTAGTCTTGTCTGTCTAGTCTTGTCTGTCTAGTCTTGTCTGTCTAGTCTTGTCTGTCTAGTCTTGTCTGTCTAGTCTTGTCTGTCTAGTCTTGTCTGTCTAGTCTTGTCTGTCTAGTCTTGTCTGTCTAGTCTTGTCTGTCTAGTCTTGTCTGTCTAGTCTTGTCTGTCTAGTCTTGTCTGTCTAGTCTTGTCTGTCTAGTCTTGTCTGTCTAGTCTTGTCTGTCTAGTCTTGTCTGTCTAGTCTTGTCTGTCTAGTCTTGTCTGTCTAGTCTTGTCTGTCTAGTCTTGTCTGTCTAGTCTTGTCTGTCTAGTCTTGTCTGTCTAGTCTTGTCTGTCTAGTCTTGTCTGTCTAGTCTTGTCTGTCTAGTCTTGTCTGTCTAGTCTTGTCTGTCTAGTCTTGTCTGTCTAGTCTTGTCTGTCTAGTCTTGTCTGTCTAGTCTTGTCTGTCTAGTCTTGTCTGTCTAGTCTTGTCTGTCTAGTCTTGTCTGTCTAGTCTTGTCTGTCTAGTCTTGTCTGTCTAGTCTTGTCTGTCTAGTCTTGTCTGTCTAGTCTTGTCTGTCTAGTCTTGTCTGTCTAGTCTTGTCTGTCTAGTCTTGTCTGTCTAGTCTTGTCTGTCTAGTCTTGTCTGTCTAGTCTTGTCTGTCTAGTCTTGTCTGTCTAGTCTTGTCTGTCTAGTCTTGTCTGTCTAGTCTTGTCTGTCTAGTCTTGTCTGTCTAGTCTTGTCTGTCTAGTCTTGTCTGTCTAGTCTTGTCTGTCTAGTCTTGTCTGTCTAGTCTTGTCTGTCTAGTCTTGTCTGTCTAGTCTTGTCTGTCTAGTCTTGTCTGTCTAGTCTTGTCTGTCTAGTCTTGTCTGTCTAGTCTTGTCTGTCTAGTCTTGTCTGTCTAGTCTTGTCTGTCTAGTCTTGTCTGTCTAGTCTTGTCTGTCTAGTCTTGTCTGTCTAGTCTTGTCTGTCTAGTCTTGTCTGTCTAGTCTTGTCTGTCTAGTCTTGTCTGTCTAGTCTTGTCTGTCTAGTCTTGTCTGTCTAGTCTTGTCTGTCTAGTCTTGTCTTTTTTTTTTTTTTTTTTTTTTTTTCAGAGAGGAGGGGGAATGCATTGTTGCACACCGGATATTCAAACCCGTGTAGTGTGGGGCTCTCTGATCGAGTTCTTCGTGACCAGCATACCCACTAAACCCCCTCCTCTGTCTCTACACTACACTCCACCCGGAACTGCGTGAGCATTACTTCAGGTGGGTGGTGGTGTTTGTACCAATTGTTTCCTTACTGTTATTTTTATTGTCCTTTACTCGTTTCGATATCGTCTTTCGTTTTCTGTCGTATTAGTTATGCAGTCGTGTGATAAACCATTTTTCGGTCTTTTCGTCACATATCTAGTCGTCCATGTTAGCTTCTTTGTGTTTCGTGTGATATTATAATCGCCTTCCATTCTCTCTCCATTTGTTCTTTCCCCAACATGATTTCGGTTATGTAAGCTTGTACTGCATCCCAGTTATGCTCACTCTCTAACATAACTTCCATGATGTTCTGTTCTTCTAGTTTTGTACCGCCTAGTGTCTCCGCGAGTCGAGTTCTTTCGTTCTCTGATTCTGTACACATGAAGACAGTGTGTTGTGCGTCGTCTGGGATATGACCGCAATAAAAACACTCCGCCGTGTATCTTTTTTTTAAACCGTTCGAGGTATGCGTTGAAGCATCCATGACCAGTGAGTGCCTGTGTAAGATGGTAACTCATATGTCCGTGTGACCTTTTATACCATGCTGTTACGTTAGGGATAAGTCTGTATGTCCACCTGCCACTAGTGTCGTTATCCCATCTTGTCTGCCATCGGTCCATGAGTCTCTTACGTGCTCTCTCCTTAGCGGCTGCTCTTTCGTGTTTTACTTCTTTTTTCGCCCTGTGTTGTTGCAGGTCTTCGTAGACTTCTTGTTTCTCGCGAATCAGTAAGTCTATTGGGGGTGTGCTTGCAAGTACCAGCGCCGCGGCCTCCGAAACCGTTCTGTAGGCAGAAATTACTCTTAGAGCACTTCTTCTTTGTACTCCTGTAAGTAGTTTTCTCGCTCCAATCTTTTTCGTTACGCCCGCCCATATTTCCGCCGCGTAGAGAATTTTTGAGTGTACCACATTGTTGAGAAGTTTCCGTTTTAATTCCCTCGGTCCTCCAATGTTCGGCATCAACCTTACCAAAGCTGTCACTGTAGACGCTGCCTTTTTCGATGTTTTGGCTATATGGTCTGTGTATCTCAGACCGCTATCGAGTTGGACGCCAAGGTACCTCAATGATTTCGATAAAGGGATATTTTGCCCTTCCAGAACTAGTTTCGGTGGGGTGAATAGTCTCTTATCCGTGATAAGTATCGCTTCTGTTTTATGAACTGCCATTGTTAGACCCTGCTCTTTTAACCAATTATTTGCCCGCCGAAGGGTTTCGTTAGTTGCTAGTTCTAGTGTACTTATTTCCTTTGCAGTCACTACCACCGCGGCGTCATCTGCGAACCCAACTATTTGCGCTGTTCTAGGCAAGTCTAGGTTTAGCAAGCCATCGTACATAATGTTCCACAAGAATGGTGCCAATACCGATCCTTGTGGGACACCCGCCGTTACCTCATACTCAACTTCACCTTCGTCCGTGTGGTATATCAACCGTCGGTCGCTCAAGTAGCTGCTTATCATCTTTCTCAAGTATTCTGGTGTCTGTCTTGATGCTAATGCCTTCATGATTACATCCCACCTTGCTGAATTAAAGGCGTTTTTTACGTCAAGGGTCACTAATGCACAATAACCTTTCGATTGCCGTGTTCCATTTTTGACCTTTTCTGCTGCTCTAATTACTTCAGCAATAGCGTCCACGGTTGATCGACCTTTTCGAAAACCATACTGCCATTGGGACAGTCCTCCGTTGTTTTCGATATATGTCTCAAGTCTCCTAAGTATTAGTCTTTCAAAAAGTTTCCCTATGTTGTCCAGGAGGCATATCGGTCGGTATGACGATGGTTCTTCTAATGGTTTGTCCCCTTTTCTCAGTAAGACGAGTTTTTGTCTTTTCCATTGCGTAGCGAAAATTCCCTTTCGAAGACACGCATTGTAAGTTTCCAGCAACAACTCTGGCCACATTTCCACCACTTCTGTGATGATCTCATTTGGAATATTGTCTGGACCAGGTGCTTTCCCTGACAGTAATCGTTTCCTGGCCTCGAAGATCTCCTCTACGCTGAAAGGTGTTACGAGATTTTCAGTGGTTTGCCATTTTTCTGCCGGTCTTCGTTCGTGAACTGGAAATAGTGTGGTAACTATTTCTCTCATCCGTTGTGGGCACGATATCCCAGGTATCAGTTGTCTACCCATTAGTTTTTTCGTAGCAATTCGATATGGGAGGCCCCATGGGTCTTCATTTATGGATTGGCAAAGTTCGAGCCAGCATTTCTGTTTGCTATTTTTGATGGCCATGCGCAATTCCTTTCTCGCTTTTTTGAAATTCGCGTCTAGGTCCACTTCTTGTCCAGCCATCCTGTCTGTTGTGCTTTGCCGCCGTCTTCTGTGGCGTTGGGCGGACCTGCGTGCCGTAACGTACTTCTTCCTTAGATTATTGATTTCAGCGTTCCACCAGTAAACTGACTTTTTTCCATTTAAGGCAAATTTGCGCTTTGGCATCGAAACATCACACGCTGTTGTAATGGTTTCGATCGCATATTCTACAAGTCCATCTACGTCACCTATCTCTGAGAGTCTTTGCAACTCTCCATGCGTCTTGGCTACTTCCAGTTTCGCTCTTAGCTGAGTGCTATCGAGTTTCTTCACCAGCCATCCGTTTCTGTTTCCATGTTCGATGGTAGTGTTTCTCTGTTGACTCTTTGGTTTCGTTTTCAGGCTAAATTCCAGATACTGGTGGTCGCTAAGGGTGGCGTCCTCTAGTACTCTCCACCTCTCCACCCTAGGCGCGATGCCTTCCGATGTTAATGTAACGTCAATAACCGATCCGGTATTTCCTCTTCGGAATGTAAAAGAGTTTCCCTCGTTAAGGATCACTAGGTCCAGCCTCGCTATCATTTCAGACAGAACTTCGCCTCTTCTATCCATAATTCTTGAGCCCCATTCTGGTGATTTGCAATTAAAATCACCTGCCAAAAGAACTTCACTGTTCGCCGATCTCAGATTCTCTTCCAGCTCATCTATCTGCCTTAGGAAATCTTCGTGGTCAATATTTGGGGAGATATAGCAGCTATATACTCTTAAACCTTCGATATCGATCCATACAAAGTTGGATGTCTGCTTACTAACTTCCCTGATTCGTAGGTTCTGATTTAGCACGGCGATTGCTGCTCTACCTGTCTCATCCTGGAACCATGAGCCTGTATCCAGACATCTATATTGCTCGCTGATTATTAGCACATCCGTACATTTTTCCGCAGCAGTCTGTAGCATGAGATCCTGTGCTTCGCGGCCTCTTCCTAAGTTTATCTGAAGAAACTTCGTCATTACTTCGTTTTCTTTAATGCCTCCTGGAATGACTGACATCTTATACCGCCAAGGGTGTGTTTCGCGTCTCTTTTTTTTTTCATTACAGACTGCGCAGAAGGCTTCCTCTTTGCAATCTTTCGCAAAGTGGTCTTGCTTTCCACAAAGACGGCACGATTTGGATCTGTCTGTCCCTTTGCAGTGTAGTGCTACGTGACCAAATCCTTGGCAGCGGAAACATCGAATAATTTGGTCACGTAGAGTCCTTGTCTAGTCTTGTCTGTCTAGTCTTGTCTGTCTAGTCTTGTCTGTCTAGTCTTGTCTGTCTAGTCTTGTCTGTCTAGTCTTGTCTGTCTAGTCTTGTCTGTCTAGTCTTGTCTGTCTAGTCTTGTCTGTCTAGTCTTGTCTGTCTAGTCTTGTCTGTCTAGTCTTGTCTGTCTAGTCTTGTCTGTCTAGTCTTGTCTGTCTAGTCTTGTCTGTCTAGTCTTGTCTGTCTAGTCTTGTCTGTCTAGTCTTGTCTGTCTAGTCTTGTCTGTCTAGTCTTGTCTGTCTAGTCTTGTCTGTCTAGTCTTGTCTGTCTAGTCTTGTCTGTCTAGTCTTGTCTGTCTAGTCTTGTCTGTCTAGTCTTGTCTGTCTAGTCTTGTCTGTCTAGTCTTGTCTGTCTAGTCTTGTCTGTCTAGTCTTGTCTGTCTAGTCTTGTCTGTCTAGTCTTGTCTGTCTAGTCTTGTCTGTCTAGTCTTGTCTGTCTAGTCTTGTCTGTCTAGTCTTGTCTGTCTAGTCTTGTCTGTCTAGTCTTGTCTGTCTAGTCTTGTCTGTCTAGTCTTGTCTGTCTAGTCTTGTCTGTCTAGTCTTGTCTGTCTAGTCTTGTCTGTCTAGTCTTGTCTGTCTAGTCTTGTCTGTCTAGTCTTGTCTGTCTAGTCTTGTCTGTCTAGTCTTGTCTGTCTAGTCTAGTCTTGTCTGTCTAGTCTTGTCTGTCTAGTCTTGTCTGTCTAGTCTTGTCTGTCTAGTCTTGTCTGTCTAGTCTTGTCTGTCTAGTCTTGTCTGTCTAGTCTTGTCTGTCTAGTCTTGTCTGTCTAGTCTTGTCTGTCTAGTCTTGTCTGTCTAGTCTTGTCTGTCTAGTCTTGTCTGTCTAGTCTTGTCTGTCTAGTCTTGTCTGTCTAGTCTTGTCTGTCTAGTCTTGTCTGTCTAGTCTTGTCTGTCTAGTCTTGTCTGTCTAGTCTTGTCTGTCTAGTCTTGTCTGTCTAGTCTTGTCTGTCTAGTCTTGTCTGTCTAGTCTTGTCTGTCTAGTCTTGTCTGTCTAGTCTTGTCTGTCTAGTCTTGTCTGTCTAGTCTTGTCTGTCTAGTCTTGTCTGTCTAGTCTTGTCTGTCTAGTCTTGTCTGTCTAGTCTTGTCTGTCTAGTCTTGTCTGTCTAGTCTTGTCTGTCTAGTCTGTCTAGTCTTGTCTGTCTAGTCTTGTCTGTCTAGTCTTGTCTGTCTAGTCTTGTCTGTCTAGTCTTGTCTGTCGAGTCTTGTCTGTCTAGTCTTGTCTGTCTAGTCTTGTCTGTCTAGTCTTGTCTGTCTAGTCTTGTCTGTCTAGTCTTGTCTGTCTAGTCTTGTCTGTCTAGTCTTGTCTGTCTAGTCTTGTCTGTCTAGTCTTGTCTGTCTAGTCTTGTCTGTCTAGTCTGTCTAGTCTTGTCTGTCTAGTCTTGTCTGTCTAGTCTTGTCTGTCTAGTCTTGTCTGTCTAGTCTGTCTAGTCTTGTCTGTCTAGTCTTGTCTGTCTAGTCTTGTCTGTCTAGTCTTGTCTGTCTAGTCTTGTCTGTCTAGTCTTGTCTGTCTAGTCTTGTCTGTCTAGTCTTGTCTGTCTAGTCTTGTCTGTCTAGTCTTGTCTGTCTAGTCTTGTCTGTCTAGTCTTGTCTGTCTAGTCTGTCTAGTCTGTCTAGTCTGTCTAGTCTGTCTAGTCTGTCTAGTCTGTCTAGTCTGTCTAGTCTGTCTAGTCTGTCTAGTCTGTCTAGTCTGTCTAGTCTGTCTAGTCTGTCTAGTCTGTCTAGTCTGTCTAGTCTGTCTAGTCTGTCTAGTCTGTCTAGTCTGTCTAGTCTGTCTAGTCTGTCTAGTCTGTCTAGTCTGTCTAGTCTGTCTAGTCTGTCTAGTCTGTCTAGTCTGTCTAGTCTGTCTAGTCTGTCTAGTCTGTCTAGTCTGTCTAGTCTGTCTAGTCTGTCTAGTCTGTCTAGTCTGTCTAGTCTGTCTAGTCTGTCTAGTCTGTCTAGTCTGTCTAGTCTGTCTAGTCTGTCTAGTCTGTCTAGTCTGTCTAGTCTGTCTAGTCTGTCTAGTCTGTCTAGTCTGTCTAGTCTGTCTAGTCTGTCTAGTCTGTCTAGTCTGTCTAGTCTGTCTAGTCTGTCTAGTCTGTCTAGTCTGTCTAGTCTGTCTAGTCTGTCTAGTCTGTCTAGTCTGTCTAGTCTGTCTAGTCTGTCTAGTCTGTCTAGTCTGTCTAGTCTGTCTAGTCTGTCTAGTCTGTCTAGTCTGTCTAGTCTGTCTAGTCTGTCTAGTCTGTCTAGTCTGTCTAGTCTGTCTAGTCTGTCTAGTCTGTCTAGTCTGTCTAGTCTGTCTAGTCTGTCTAGTCTGTCTAGTCTGTCTAGTCTGTCTAGTCTGTCTAGTCTGTCTAGTCTGTCTAGTCTGTCTAGTCTGTCTAGTCTGTCTAGTCTGTCTAGTCTGTCTAGTCTGTCTAGTCTGTCTAGTCTGTCTAGTCTGTCTAGTCTGTCTAGTCTGTCTAGTCTGTCTAGTCTGTCTAGTCTGTCTAGTCTGTCTAGTCTGTCTAGTCTGTCTAGTCTGTCTAGTCTGTCTAGTCTGTCTAGTCTGTCTAGTCTGTCTAGTCTGTCTAGTCTGTCTAGTCTGTCTAGTCTGTCTAGTCTGTCTAGTCTGTCTAGTCTGTCTAGTCTGTCTAGTCTGTCTAGTCTGTCTAGTCTGTCTAGTCTGTCTAGTCTGTCTAGTCTGTCTAGTCTGTCTAGTCTGTCTAGTCTGTCTAGTCTGTCTAGTCTGTCTAGTCTGTCTAGTCTGTCTAGTCTGTCTAGTCTGTCTAGTCTGTCTAGTCTGTCTAGTCTGTCTAGTCTGTCTAGTCTGTCTAGTCTGTCTAGTCTGTCTAGTCTGTCTAGTCTGTCTAGTCTTGTCTGTCTAGTTTTGTCTGTCTAGTCTTGTCTGTCTAGTCTTGTCTGTCTAGTCTTGTCTGTCTAGTCTTGTCTGTCTAGTCTTGTCTGTCTAGTCTTGTCTGTCTAGTCTTGTCTGTCTAGTCTTGTCTGTCTAGTCTTGTCTGTCTAGTCTTGTCTGTCTAGTCTTGTCTGTCTAGTCTTGTCTGTTTAGTCTTCTCTCTCTGTAATTGACGTAGATTCCTTTCATTATGTCCACCGTAAAAGACATCATTGCTAACGAGATCCAACAACCAAAGAAGAAGCCCAGCCCAGTTTATAACATTCTGGTTACTAGCAGCGACCAAAATAGCGCATTCGAGGTAGTGGAAGTCATTGCACCACCACCACCCATACCACGAGAACCGTTATTACGTTCAGAACACTCATACCATCAGAAAATGACAAACAGAAACGCACTGGCCTCCCAATTCGCTCTCCGTTCATCTCCGAAGAGGGCTCCGAATCAGAACCAGACACAAAGAAAAGCTGAGCCAAGAAGAAGATTGGAGGGAGGGAAAGAAATAGACTCCGCCCAAGAAAACCATCTCCAGCAAAACATACTGCCAACAATAATAGTAAAAAACAATAACATTTTATATTTATATTGCGAAGGACCTAAACTAGCCTAAATCTCCAACAGCAACAAAACTGTAGATACTACAACTAAACCTAAACAGATACAAGGCAGCTCACAATCTATTGGAACAGACAATATACGAAAATGATATCGATATTGTCTTGGGTCAAGAACCAAATAAACTTATGCCCGGCAACTGCTTCATTGACTCAGACCGCGACTGTTTTGTTTGTATCAACAAAATATCATCGGTCATATCTTAGGATAGCGTTAAAGTCGATTTACCAAGTTTTTATGTCTACTCATGCGATCTGACTCCAAGGAAAACTACCGAGGAATTTGTAGTATATCTGTACAGCTTAGAAGTTCACTTAAAAGCAAACTCTAGACGCAACGAAATAATACTCGGGGGCGACTTAAACGCCAAAACTCATATCTTCGGTTCGAAAATCCAAGATATCAAGGGGATGATTCTGGAAGAATGGATCGAAGCAAATAATCTGTTAGTCATTAATGAAGGGGTTACACCTACCTTTTCAAATCACAAAACCACAACAGAATACGCAAGCTCAGAGAGGACCAAAACAGCAAGGCCGACAACAACAGCATGGTCGAAGTTACTAACAATTCTAGACAAGGAACCTGATCAAAAGAACGAAGGGATGCACCCCGCATCTCCAACTTGCTAATGGCCCAACAGAACTCGCCGAATATATTCTCAAATTGTGCGATAAATGTTTTCCAAAACGACTTCGACCAAATGTCAATTACCAACCTGTATACTGGTGGACAAAAACAATAGCTGCAAAAAGAGCCGAAGGTATCAGGAAGCGAAGAGTATTGGTGAGGATAAAGAAAACAAACTCAACCGATGCGCAGAAACTAGCGGCGAGAAATGCATATCTTAACTCTAAAAGACATTTGACTCTTATAAATCCTCGTAAGAAATAACTCTAGGAGGATCTCTGCAATTAACTAGAGGAGGATATATGGGGTCAAGGTTTTAAAATCATATCTGGCAAACTAAAACCAATGTCAAAAATCACGATGATCGAGGAAAACATAATGAACCAAGTGAAAAAATTGTTCCCAATAAGATCAAAAAACAATTGGGTGGATCCCGAAGACATAGAAATAAAGCCCTTTCACCTAGAAGAAATTTTAGCAACTGCGCAACGGATTAAGACAGGGAGAACAGACAGGGAGAACAGGGAGAACGTGCTTAAACTGTTAAAGTAAATAAGAAACCCGAATATGTCTTAAGTGAGATAAATAACTGCCTGTCTTGTCTGTCTAGTCTTGCCTGTCTAGTTTTTTCTGTCTAGTCATGTCTGTAAAGTCTTGTCTGTCTAGCCTTGTTTGTCTACTCTTGTCTATCTAACCTGTCTGTCTAGTTTTGTCTGTCTAGTTTTGTCTGTCTAATCTTGTCTGTCTAGTCTTGTGTGCCTAGTCTTGTCTGTATAGTCTTGTCTGTCTAGTCATGTCTGTATAGTCCTGTCTGTCTAGCCTTGTCTGTCTACTCTTGTCTATCTAGACCTGTCTGTCTAGTCTTGTCTGCCTAGTCTTGTCTGTCTACCCCGCTATATACCGAAGAAGAACTTAAACTAGCAAGCAACCGCCTCCGCAATAACAGAGTCGCAGGCCCAGATGGCACCCCCCTGGAAGTCATAAAACTAATGACGCAAAACTTTCCAACTTTGGTACATGAAATATTTAACAGGAGTCTACTGGTTGGTTCCTTCCCAGACAAAGTGAAGCAGGCCAAACTAGTGCTCATCAAAAAGGGAGGCAAAGCCACAGATCTACCTTCATCATACCGACATTCTGGACGTCGTAGGAATACTCCTGGAACAACTAAACTTAGCACTCCAAATGGGGTCAACCTATGCAAAAGACCGATCGGTTTTTGAGAGGGGAGGTCAACGATGGATGCAGTTAGATATGTCATCAACGTAGCAAAAAGGGCAAAAGAAGGTACCAAAAGAACCCGCAAAATATGCGCTCTAAGAACACTAGTTATCAGCAACACCTTTAATTCCGCTAGTTGGCAGCACATAATGCTTGAACTGACAGATTCTCCATATCTATTGAGGATGGTGCGCAGCTACTTGTGTAACCGTGGCGTAATCCTACACGCAAAAGACGCTTCCCGACCCTTCAACATCACCATCGATGTTCCACAAGTTTCCATCATGGGTTCTACACTATGGAATATACTCTACGATGGTGTCCTCAAGTTGAAACTCCCCGAGATAGTTGACCTTATAGGTTTCGCAGACGACGTAGCTCTCACCATAGTTGGAAAACAGAAAGGGGTATTATGGCCAGGGCTAATCTAGCAATTGAGCTGATTACTGACTGGTTGTCAACTCGGTCCCTCAACCTGGCACCGGAATAGGCCGAAGCTCTCCTGCTGACGGGCTATAGGAAACTCGACCACATCTCTTTTAAAGTAATAGCCGTAGACATAAAACAGAAACACCGCGTAAAATATCTAGGAATCTAAATTGATAAAAGTCTATACTTCACTGAACATATTCATCAGAGAGAGGAATGAGAATGACAGCAGCGGTCGAGAAGCTCATGCCCAACGTAGGAGGACCTAGAAGTAGCAAGCGCAGGCTACTAAACACTGTGGCACATTCCGTCATATTATACGGTGCTCCCATCTGGGTGGAAGCTCTTAATAATGTAAAAATAGCGAAACTAGCTATGGTCTAAAGGAAAATGGCCCTACGTACATGCAGCGCCTACTGAACGGTATCTCGAAACGCAGTCCTCGTAATCTCAGGAATCCCCCCTATAGACCTTTTTACGGTTAGTTATGCGCATGCGCATCCGCCATTTGAAAGGCGGAAGTATGAAAGTTTCGAGCTCATATACAGTTATATGTCAAAAAGTACTGGCAATTTTGAAGTATAACATAGCGCAAATTGACGTATGCGCACAAAAAAATTTCAACTATGAAAAGGTCTATTGAACTGCAAGCGATGTACAGGGAAGACGCGAGGCAGGGAAAAACAAATCTGCCATAAAAGCAACAATGCCAGCAACAAACGCAGAAGTGAATAGCAAGAGGCGTGGTCACGTTCAATAAAGGGCTAGTGGACAAAAATCCTCATCCCGGTCGTTAAAACGTGGACTAGTCCTAGGCATGGAGAATTATCATACCACCTAACCCAGGTTCTCACGGTTCACGGATGCTTTAGAGATTATCTCCATAACATCGGCAGGGCATCTGACCCAGACTGCGTCTACTGCGGTGAGGTGGATAATGTGATTCACACTATATACGAGTGTCCGAGATGGGATATGGAACGGCTTGAACTAAAAGACATAAAACTCGACCCAACAAATATGATGGATCTACTCTTGCAGTCGAAGAAAGACTGGGACACCATAACAGGAATCATAAAAATAATCATATCCCAAAAAGAAAATGATAATGCCCGCCATACACGCTACGGTCTACCGTACAGGTTAAATGCACAGGTTTGACTGCGCAGGTTAACCGTACGCAAGAAACTGCACAGGTCTATTCCCACATACGCTCCGGTCTACCTGCGCAGGCAAACCTGCACAGGTAGACCTGTCATGTGGACCGTTGTGTGTATGGCGGGCATAAGAGGCAAGTGAAATGTATCGAACCCCTAATCGTTCCTAGAGCGGAAGGGTGACGTAGATAAGAGCCAATAGTAAATGCCAGTAAAGCCAGTAAATGCCAGTAAAAATAGTATAGCCAGTAATGCTAATAGCAGTACCAGGCTTCTCGTTTATTTCCAAAGGGATCACTTGCATGGTTAACCGTAAGGTGCCATTTACACCCCTTAAAAAAGTCTTGCCTGTCTAGTCTTGTCTGTCTAATCTTGTCTGTCTAATCTTGTGTGTCTAGTCTTGTCTATCTAGTTTTGTCTGTCCAGTCTTGTATGACTAAGTAAGTATGACTTGTCTGTCTACTCTTGTCTGTCTAATCTTGGTAGTCTAGTCTTGTTCATTTTTTATCTAGTCTTGTCTCTCTAGTCTTGATTTAGTTCTAGTCCTTCCTAGTTTTTTGTCTAGTCTAGTATTTTCTGTCTAGCATTGCATGTCTAGTATTGTCTGTCTAGTCTTGTATGTCTAGTTTGTTCTGTCTAGTCTTGTTTATCTAAAAAATAAATTTTTAGGTATTACCCAAAAAATAAAGTCAAAGTAAATTTCAGTGGACGTCTGACCATAGGTAGACCTACCTGTCCGCATACCCATAGTTTGCCCGACAGGATACGTGACACCATTTCCGGAAAATGATAATATATTAAATGGTTCACACGAAATTTGTGGCTGTACGTGGAGAATTTTCGGGAATCTAATTGTAAACGAATTTGGAGAAAAAATTGTTAGGAATTACAAAACGTGAAAACATATTCACATAAGTCACATTGGAATTATTTAACCACATAGTATAATTTAAAAGAATTCTTATCTGAAATAATTAATTTTTCAATTAAATTATTAAAATATTTTTCTTGATTAATTTCTTGTTGCTCGTTACAGATTATTAAAACTAAATTAATAGGTTGTAATTTAATAATACGAAATATATAAATTTTCAGGTACTTTATTGCATTACCATATTAGCACAAATAATGCCTAATGTACATATTTTATAATACAATAAATTTAATAATAATAATAATAATATATTACAAATAATAATAAAAATATTGGTAAATTTTTTTACGGTAACCTTTTTATAATTTGGTATTATAAACCTAAATCATTTTTTAAACATTTTTTTTATCAATTTTTTCTCGTATAAATAATCGATTAAGTGAATAACAAAAAAGAAACATAGTAGACAAACTGAAAAAATATTTAACTAATTATTAAAAAAATATATAATAATATAAATATTCCTTTATACAAAACGCCGTACAAAATATTAAATGATTATAAACAAAAAAAATGTTGTTATGATAAATGGTTTTTTTTTCGAAATTTTTGTCTTTTTTTATAATTTTTGAGACACACACATTTTTGTTTTAAGCACTTGGGAAATCTAAGCCGTAATCTATATAATAATAATAAATCCTCCAAAAAATAACAAATCAAAATAAGCTGTGACTTTTAAACATTTTTGTATTGTTTGTGTATAAGGATAAGCGAAAGGATAATAAACGTTTTTTTATTCGTATCAAAAATCTTTTCAAAAATATGTCTTAGTTTCAAAAAGTTTATTTTGGGTTTGATATGGTTGGTGGAATTGGGGGACCTAAAGCCACATCGATCGCACTTTCATCAATAGCAAACTACTAATTAGCATATAATTCAATAATTACATTACAAAAGAATTATATTTACAAATAGGTTTTAATAATTATATGCCACATTTATATATTTTACAAGCTCTTAAATATATCGCAATCTATATCGTGTTTTACAAAGGAAAAAATAATGAAAATTGATCTAGATTTATATAGATTACATAAGATTTTTTTAATTTCTTGTGGATTTTATTCTTTTTTTTTTAATTTATTTAAATATCACAGACGTTTTTGTTGCTCGCGCTTTTAAACCAAAAATGAATCCTTTTGTTGTATTTAACTCAAAAAGTGTAATGTAAAAAAAACAAATTGTTTTTCATTTTTCTATTCAACGAAATATTTTTCTATAGGATAATGAAAAATTTATCACAAAAAAATTATCTCAATTTCAATAATTTTAACAATGTTTATTTTTTAGTCCCTTCGCTACGTTTCTAGGGAGGCGATTAAACTATGAAAAACGTTGTTCTGCATTTCACTAAACATAGACGCTTGACCGCAAGTAAAACTACTTGTCTCAGTCTCCATACTCTGTCCAAGATACCGGATACGTGGATCCGTTTCCGGAATATTGTTATTTATAAACTGGTTCACGCGATCGTTGTCGTTGTCCTTTTGCTCGTATAGCCGTGGGCGTTTGGCTAAAGGCTCGTCGTCGTCGACGACATTCACGTCTTCGTCGTCGTCGATCGATGTCAACATTCTTGGCGTAGGTGGCATGTAAAACTGAGATAAAACGTCCTGAACATCACAATCTTCGATATCATCAAACGATCTTTTAGCTGCTTCACCACTACTAAAATCGTTCAAATTGTCTTCAACCAAACCGTTCAAATCTATTTTGGCACTTTCACTCACATCCTCAACATCATTCTCATCGAATCGCATCTCATTTTTCATGAATTCACTTTTAATATTTAAGAAATTATCATTGTCAAAACACCTAGGGTAATTTAGCTGCTGCTTCTGGATCTTCTCGTCCCTCGCCTCCTTCTGCAGCCTCTTCACCGTATTATTTATTAGCACAGACCGGCACAAACTAGCTTCAGGATCCTCAATCTTCTTCAACTTATTTATACTGATCTTCAACACTTTCCTCCTTTCTTCTTTCTGTCGGTATTTAGCAGAGATCATCGACGGCCGATTCTTAGGAGGACAATAACCCGTTGCATATGTTCGTGGTGGCCCGAAAATGTCATCGCCATCATCTGCAATCGTCGGCGGCGACTTCATCCTCACCAATAATTCAAACAAAAAAGCAATCTGTAACAAAAACAAAACTAGATTAGATAAAACAATATAATTAATTACACGAAACTTATTACATATTCAAAAAAATGTAAAAGCTTTAAGCTGACGTTTCATACTAACTAGATTTGCAAAGCAAACAACAATCAATAATCAGAAAACAGGACGAACATCTTGTTTCTTACATTTGCGTTGTCTTAACTAATATTAAACATTTATTTGTTTTTACACACTATATACGTATTTTACTATTTGAAAAAAGTATCAATGAAAATCAAATATTCCAAAATTTAAAGATGATACAGTAAAGAATATAATTAAAGAAAGGATTACACAGATTTTAAGGAAATACGTAATATGTTTATGAAAAAATAAAATCTTACGTTAAGTAAGTCGTAAGTGGTAATGTAGTGTGTGTTGTTGTGTTGTGGTTTGAAAACGTACTGAGCGCTAAACGGAGATGATCAGTGTAAAATTGCGTCACTGGTTTTCATTATTACTAATGTTGATATCATAATTAGTCTACGTCAGATAAAGTTGCATGCGATAAATATTAATTACGCGGCGTTTAGTTTACATAAAAGAATTCTCATCGCGAATGAAATTCAACGAACTTGTATGAAAATATTCACAAGGTGTCGCTATAAATAGGCGATTTTGACTCTGATAAAGGAAAATGAGTTGCGGAATGAAAGATTGTTCCGTTGGTTTTGAAACAATAAAATAGTATTTTTTTGTCGCCTTGCTTGTTTTATTATTGTTTAGCATTCTGGGAAATTTTATTTAAAATGGAAATTTTAAATAATAAATTTAGAGCTTGTTAAATCGAGGGAAAACACTAGATGAATCATTTTCTACAGAACTTTATTTTTTTAAAGATATTTTCAAAAACAATGTTTCATTTTTGTTTAAAATGTCAGTTTAAAACTAAATAATTGTGTTTTTTTTAAATAAAAAAAATCTTCAGCTTTCTTTTTGGTCGTTGTTGCGGAAACGAAAAGTTGTTTCTAGGACGCGTAACAGTTTTGCCGTAAGCCGCATTTCGTTGTATTGTAAAACGTGCAATTGCCAGTAATTTTCTATAATTAACTTTTAAAACATTTTCAATACTAATTACAATATCCACTGTACAAACACTAAATCGTTTAAAAACCAAAAGAGAATGAACCTAGACGAGGAGACACGAGAGATTAAATGAAAATAGTTACAACATCTAGATATCAATTAAATAAAAAAAAGTAACTATAAACTTGATTTAAGCCCGTTTTAATTAGGAAAGCAGTAAATAATCTTAATCTTCTGTTATTTTTTTATGAGCAGCAAACATTATGGTCTTCGTCGGACCGAAACGGCAAATGCGGCGGCATCAGTCGTGCCCTCATCATCCAGTTTTATGAACTTCTGTTTCAAGCTTTAACAGGTTTTCACAAAACCAACCCAAGCACAATTTATATTTAGATTAGAGATCTCCACATTTAAATCATTGTCTTTCTTTTTAATAAACAGAGCAGTTTACATAGTCTCTGTAACCACATAGTCTACTCCCGTTTCTAGACTAGTTTTTAAAATAAATTTTTTTTCTATTGTCAAAATTATGTTATTGTTAATCGTTTCTCTCTGTCCGTCCTTGTGTACAATATGATGCCAAGTTCAATGACGAAACTATCTATACGTTCCTGTAAATACATCTAAAATGGTTACAAGGCTATCAACGACGCGAATTTCTAAATTGAAAAAATTCGCGGTGCAAATTTCGATGAGCGCAAAATATTTTTACCTTCACAAGAATCCAATTTCTCGTTGGAAATAAATGATGTAATAAATTGTTGTAAAATATTTGATGTGTCTAAGATTGTGAGGGGGGTGTTTAGCGTAAACTAATAATTATATTTGATGTTTACGGTTAGATTTCGAGTCTGGATAAACCGTAACGGTGTAATTAAAGTGCGTTTAGGACGGTGAACGTGTGCGCACTTTCACTCTCCGCGACTTTCACGCTCAGATGAGCAAGGAATTTTCGATACTAAAACAATAGAAATCTCAAAAACTATATGGATTTAAAACTATTGGACGTTCCTGCTTTTAAACGAATCCTTGTCGGAATACGTTTTACCCGCAAAAAAAATCTCAAGGTTTATTCAGCGTTTGTGAGTTATGTTTATGAGTTTGAAGATATAATTATAGAAACATTTCCGAAAAATATATTCCGTTTGGTGAATCATTTCTACAGTGATTATTTGTATTATCAACAATGCGCTATCGAGTTTATACTTAACAAAACAATTTGGTTTTGCGAGTTTCACTAGCGACAGCAGAATTTACACGCTCTAGTTTTCTGTCTACGAATAAATAAATTAAATAACACTTCCTACTATTTACATAAACGCTAGGAATACACAAAACTATTTTACAACTTCCCTCTACAAGAATAATAATAGAACTTAGTCAACACACAACAAATTAAAATATCACTTTATAATAGATCCATCTATAAAAGACAAAACAATACTACACATGGCTTGACAAGACGAGACTTGACAATACCTGACAAGACAAGGGAAGACAAGCCAAGACCGGACAAGATCAAGCAAGATCAGAGAAGATTATACGGGATTAAACAAGATCAGACAAGACAAAACTGGACAAGTCTGGACAAAAGGGGATAAGGCATGACCAGACAAGACAAAACTGGACAAGGCTGGACAAGACGGGAAAAGATAAGACCATAAAAGTCCAGATTAGACCGGGCAATACAATACAATACAAGACAAGGCTTGAGAAGACGAGACTTGACAAGACCAGACAAGATAGTAATAAACAAGGCAAGACAAGATCAGTCAGGATGAAACAAGAACAGATAAGATTAGACGAGATGAAACAAGATGAGACAAGACTTGACTAGACTACACAAAACTGGACAAGCCGGGATAAGACAGGACCAGAACAGACCAGAGTAAACCAGTAGATCAGACAAGACCAGACAAGACCAGACAAAACGAGACAAGACCACAGGAGACCAGACAAGACTAGACTAGACAAGACCAGATAAGACCAGACAAGATCAAACAGTACCAGACAAGTCGAGACAAGACGAGACAAGACCAAACAAGACCAGACAGGATCGGACAAAACTAGATAATTTATAAAAGAGGAGGCTTGATTTCCAATTCGAGCGGTTGAGCGGAGCGGACGTGTTTTGTGAAGCGAGTTTTACGGATTGAGTTTTTTTTACTTTTTATTTGTGACGCGTAAAAACGGTGCGCGATAAGGAAGAAAAAAAGAAAGAAAAAGAAAAAATGAAAAAAAGTGAGAGTGAAAGCGACCGAGACGAGGATTATAAAAGGAAAAGAGAAAAGGGAAGAGAGTCAGAAGAAAGGTTGAACCCCTTTCAAAAAAGTAAAAAACTGGAAAGATCACCGGCTAAAAAGGAAATGGGTGAGGAAATGAAGATGCTGAAAAAAATTATGGAAGATATAGGGGAGATAAAGGAAGAGAATCGGAAGATGAGCCGGGAAATGGAATACTTGAAAAATATGATGCGTGAAAAGGAAGAAAAATGGGAAAGAGAAAAGACAGAACTAAATGAAAAAATTAAAAGACTGGAGGAGAAAATGGAAGAGAAGGAAAAAATAATGAGAAAAAAGAAGATTGTTGTGACGGGACTGGACGAAGGGGAATGTGAGAACGAGAAGAATCTGGAAGAATGGATAAAGGCAGAATTAGAGGTAGAAGTGACGGTGAAAGAGATGTATAAAGTAAGTGGAGGGAAAATGTTAGTGGCGGAACTTGGGACCTGGGGTGAAAAGCGGAAAGTTATGGAAAATAAGAGGAAACTAAGAGAAAAAAGGGAAAAGAGAGTATACATAGAAGACGATCTGACAAAGAAGGAAAGAGAAATACAGAAGGAATTAAGAGCGATAGCCAAAGAAGAGCGACAAAAAGGACGGTGGGCGAAAGTCGGTTATAAAAAGATATGGATAGACGGAAAAGGCTTTAAGTGGGATGATGAAAAGGGGGAGTTAAACACAACAAATTTTTGAATAAGAGCACAAGGAAAAGACGACAGGACAGAAAACGGAAAACGAACATGGAGAGGAATAAGGAAGAAACGGAGCAGTTAAGAATAGTATACTGGAACACAGCGGGGATAAAAAACAAAGACAATGAGTTTTGGGAATATTTGGGAAAATTTGATGTAGTGGGACTGGTAGAAACGTGGGTGGAAGAGAAGGGGTGGGAAAAATTGGAAAAAATAATGCCGAAAGAGTTTAAGTGGAAGTGTCAATTTGCAGAGAGGGTAAGCAGGAAAGGGAGAGCTAAAGGGGGGATAATAATGGGAGTGAAAAAGGGTTTGGAAGAAGAAAACAGAACCGAAGCAAAAGAAGAAAGAGGCATTATGGAAAGAACGGTGAAAATTAGACAGAAAAAATGGAGAATTATAACAATATACAGCAGAAGTATGAAAGAAACGAAGAGAATGATAGAAGAGCGAGTAAAACAGCAAGACGAGGGAACTCTGGTGATTGGGGGGGACTTTAACGCAAGAATTGGAGAAAAAGGAATACGGCTAGAAGAAGAACAAACAACAATAGAAAGAAGACCAACAAAAGACACAACAGAAAACGCCGAAGGGAGACTACTGATAAGTCTAGTAGAAGAAAGAGGGTGGGACATACTTAATGGAAACAGTATAGGAGATGAGAAAGGAGAGTACACATATATCGGACCAAGAGGGGAGACAGTTATTGACTATGTTATGGTGAATGAAGAAGCATGGGATGAAATAGAACAATTCAAGGTGGGAGAAAGAGTCGAGTCGGATCATATGCCATTGGAAGTGAAGACAAAAGGAAGAGAGAAAAATAGAAGAAGTGAGAAGGATGTTAGGAGAAAAATTGTGAAGAATATCTGGACGGAAGAAGCAATAGAAAATTATAGAACAAGACTTAGGGAGGCTAGATACGAAGAGGAAGGAATAAACGAAAAAGTGAAAGAACTGGGTGATCACGTAAAAAATGCAACAGAAAAAAAAGTGATAGAGACAAGAGTGAAGGTGGGGGCTTGGAAAAACGAGTGGTGGGATAAAGAATGCAGGGAAGGGAAGCAATCAGTAAGAAAGAAATTAAGAAATTGGAAAAGAGGAAAAGCAAGTAATGAGGATTACAAGAGAGCACGCAAGAGGTACAAATTAGTATGCAAGGAGAAGAAGCAAAAGAAATGGATGGAAGAAGAACTAAAGATGAAAGGCATAAAGACGGAAGAAGAGGTATGGAAATACATAAATAGGGAAAGAAAGAAAAAAGTAGAAAGAGTGAGTAATAGAATTACTATGGAGGAATGGAGAAAGTACTTCAGTCAGCTGCTGGGTGGTGACGAAATCAGACAGGAAAAGAAAAAGAGTCAACACAGGGTGGGAGAAATAGAAGAGATAACAAGAGAAGAATTAGAACAACAACTGAGTAAACTGAAAAAGAAAAAGGCACCGGGGAGGGACGGTATACAGAATGAATCGTGGATATATGGAACTGAAAGGGAAGCTGACAGGCTGTTGGAGATAATGAATGGAGTGTGGAAGGGAGAGGGCTTCCCAGAGGAGTGGAAAGAGGGGATAATATGCCCCATATATAAGAAAGGAGAAAGGGAAACAGCAAGCAATTACAGGGGGATCACCATGCTCAATACAGCATATAAGATATATGCAATGATTGTAGAAGAGAGATTGACGAAGGAATTGAAGGAGCGAGGTGTGATACCAGACGGACAGGCGGGATTTAGGAAAGGGAGAGGGACCATGGATAATGTATACATCTTGAATCACATAGTAGGGAATGAGATAAAAAAGAAGGGCGGCAGGATGTATGCATTATTTGTGGACCTGAAGGCGGCCTTTGATAATGTAGCAAGAGAGGCACTGTGGGAATGCCTGAGAAAGAAGAGGATAAAGGAACATCTGATAGCAAAATTAGAAGAGATTTATGAAGAAACAATAAGTAGAGTGAGAGTTGGGGAAAGGGTGAGCGAAGGTTTTAATACGCATAAGGGAGTGAGACAAGGCTGCCCACTAAGCCCCAGCCTGTTTGCAGCATTTATTGGAGACATAGAGGAGATGTTCAGCAAGGCGCAGACGGGTGGGGTCGTGGTGGGCAAAGAAAAAGTGTGGTCCCTAGCCTACGCGGATGATTTGGTGGTGCTAGCGAGAGACGAGAAAGGGATGAAAGAAATGATAAGAAACATGGAGAAATATATGAGGAGGAAAAAGCTGACAGTGAATGTGGAGAAGTCCAAGATGATGGTGTTTAGAAAAGGGGGTGGCAGGAGAAGAGTAATTGAGTGGAGATGGGAGAAGGAGAAAATTGAAGAAGTAAAAGAATTTAAATACCTAGGGTACGTGTTTAATGAGAGAAATACTGAAACAGCACACGTGAGAGAGTTAGTAAAGAAAGCCAATAAAATACTAGGAGTGGTATGGGGAATAGGAGAGAGAAAACTTGGACACGACTATAGAAGGAGGGTGATGATGTTTGATAGCCTGGTGAAAAGTGTGATGATGTATGGAGCGGAAATATGGGGGTGGAGAGAGCAAGAAGGACTGGAAAGGGTGCAAGAAAAATATTTGAAATGGGTGCTAGGACTAGGTAGAGAGACCCCGGGGTATATAGTGATGGAGGAAACAAAGAGAGATGGAATAAGAATAGAAGCAGGAAAGAGAGCAATAAGTTTTGAGGAGAGGGTGATAGAGAGAGGAGAGTGCAGAATTCTGCAAGAGTGCCTCAAAGAAAAAAGAAAAGTAATAGGAAAGGGGGTGTGGAAAGAGAGGGAAGCATATCTAGAAAGAAACGGGTATGCAGGAGCGGAGATAGAAAGAATGCGAGAGAGAGGTAGAGTAATGACAGAGGAATTGGTCCAGAGAGATAGAGATGTGCAAAGGCAAGAAAGGAGAGCAAGAATTAGGGAGTCTAGGTACAATGGGAAATATGAAAAAATAATAACGGAAGAACTGCCAAAGTACCTAGGAAGAGAAAGTAGAAAAGAGAGAGTGACAATAGCAAGATTCAGATGTGGAAATGAAGAGAGAGATAATAAATTTTGGATGGAGGATAGGAATAGAGTATGCAGGATGTGTGGAGAAAACAAGGAGACAATAGAACACTGTCTGAACGAATGTTCAGAAATGAGAGAAAGGGACGAGGGTAGAGAAGAGGTTTTAAACGAGGATGGAAGAGGGATAGATTGGATGAAGAAAGTTGAGGAGAGAAGAAGAGCAATATGTGGAGAGGGAAGCCGACAATCCACCCAACAACGGAATTCATCACTATAAGAAACAATATCGGTCCCAGAACAGATCCATGGGGGAACTACAGAAAAGGATCTCAAGAGCTGAATTGGAATAGCAAGTTTAGGTTTTTAGTGATTTATTTAGTTTTATTAGCATACGTTTCTTTTTGTTTCTTTTTTATTTATATATATGTATTGTTTTATGTATAAAATTTTGGAATCAATTTATAAACCTGTAGAGGTAATAAATATACATAAGTAGTATAAAAGAGGAGGCAAGACTAGAGTATGTATAGTACTAAACAGTATATATAGTAATAATAGATATATCTATAAGCGACAAGACATTACGAGGCAATGTTTGACAAGTCGAAACTTGTTAAGACCAGACAAGACAATACGAGACAAGGGAAGACAAGACCAGACAAGACCAGATAAAACCGGACGAGACCAAACAAGACCAGACAAGATCAGACAATATTAGACGAGATAAAACAAGATCCAACAAGACTCGACTAGACTAGACAAAACTGGACAAAACCGGACAAGGCTGGACAAGGCCGGACAAGATGGAACATGACGGGACATTGTGGGATAACACAAGACCAGACAAGACCAGACCAGACAAGACCAGACAAGACTAGACAAAACCGGATAAGACCAAACAAGACCTGAAAAGACTAGACCAGACAATTCTATAAAAGAGGCAAAACTAGAAAATGTATAGTACTAAACATACTAGAATATGTATAGTACTAAACAGACTACAAGAGACAAGAGACTAGATAACACTAGCTACTACAAAAGACTAGATAACACTAAACAAGAATCAACAAGACAATACCAGATAGGACTAGACTGGAATAAATAAGCCTAGTCTAGATAAGCCAAGTCTAGATAAGACTAGACTAGACATTGATAGTACCTAAATATTATCTTTAATTAATTTATAAAATAATCTTTACAAATTGAAATAAACTGAACAGGACAAAACTAAATTACAAAGGACGATACACAACTAGGTGGCTCATATAAGAAGTAATTAATGGATTAAGAGAAACAGTGAAATAATTAGTACGAATAGTTTTAGACAACACTAGACAAGACAAGAATAGACAACACTATACAAGACTAGAGACAAGATTAAGTTGTGCTGTATTGGTAATATGCAAATTATATTATAACCTAAATAATTAATAAATTAGTCTCTGCAACAAGAACAGACTAGACTTGACCTAACAAAGCTAGACAAGACGATACAAGAGCTGATTAATTAAGTAAAGACTAAACTGGTTAAATTTGTATCGGATAGCCTTTGTGTAATTATTACTTTTAGACTATGCTCGTATCTAAGAACGTCAAGACTAAATAGTCTATGTGTAAGAACTAATTAATACGGCTTGACAGTCCCTATAGTAATTACTTCTAGAATAGATTAAGTAGTCCGTACATAAGAACTAATTACATTGGCTATGTATTCAATAGAATTTGTTATTGGAAGCAATATGCAACTAGTTATTCACTATAGATTGTGTTTAAAAATACTACACCAGAAATCTATGTCTAGTAAGCCTACATGTGATAATTAACTAATTAGTCTATACAGTTAATATGCTAGAACTACTTTATTAACATAATTATTTACTAATTATTATTAAAAGATACAGTTAGTCTCAATAGCTGCAATCTTTAAAAACAGATTAGATAATTAATATTTAAAAATGAAGAGTATATGGTCGATGTGCAATGGTGAATGCTGTTATTGAAAGACATTCCAAACTAGTAACTCTACACAGTACCAGGTGCGGTGCTACTTGGGAAACCCTCGCAGGTATTGAACCTAGTCTATATAGTTTCTAAAAATTCTAATCTTGATAGGCAACATTACAAATAAATTGTAGTGAATATACAAGGAATCGATTATTAAATGAAATAGTAGCAAATATATTTTTTCTTGAAATATCTTACTTGTTCTGTAAACTTCACTTGAAGAAAGTTCTTTTGAAACTAATTGAGTTAACCGGTCTGCTTGATAACAGCAAAACTATTTCTACTTTTAGATTAGAGCCAAAGATTACTCTGTGCGCTAAATAAACATACAATCCCAAGTTCCACGATATACAAGGCGTTTAGAAATGTGTTAGTTCATAATAAATTATGGTTACTAGTTAGTATACAAGTTTCTCGAGATAGTAAGTAGTGTACGCTACATAATAAACAAGTTTTTATAATGTTTACGCGTATTTAAAAATGTAGTTTTTATACCTACTCGAAAATGTAGTTACTATTGTGGTTTTCCTTTTTCACTTAATTTCAGTTTTAATATTTAACTCATTTTGTTAAATTTAGAGTAATAAGTAATCTATGAAATTCCGTTTTAAAAGTAGTTGCTTATTAATGTGTTTTTAGCGAGTAAAACTATTTAAATATTTATGATCGTAGAAAATGATAAAGGCGATTTACATAATTGTTTTATTGTTCGCTTTTTTGAGCCACAAGCTATAGAGTTTGTAGTCAGTGGGGCACTGCGTACACATAGAGAGAAAGAATAGGAAAAAAAACACTGACACGATTTCGTCGACTCTCTTTTTTTCACTCACGCTATTACTTAATAATAGAATCACTTCTAAATTTAATAAAAATTTAACTTAGTAAAAAATAAGTTGAACTATCTGCTTTGACCATTAGTTTTGCACTGACTGCTGAAGAGTTTTCGAAAATGTGGTCTATTATTCAAAAAATGTATCCAATGGGGTTGCTGCATCGAGGGTTAATTTGTTTTTAACCTGAGATTAGGGCGGCGCAAAAATCCGGGGGTAGAAAAGGTGGTTGTTTACTCCCCTCTTACTTGTATTGCACGTGTTGTATTTTCGGGTGTAAATAAATTTGTTGTTTTTGCTGGATTAACTTGACAAGAAAAAACAATAATTATATAAAAAAGATTTTAAAAACCACGTTTTTAATAAAATTCAGTAAAAAGAAAAAATTATTTTCTTTCGTGTTGGCTATAAATAAAAGTGTGGAGCGATAACTATTTGACGTTATTTTCATGGACGCTCCACGCTTTATTTATAGTGAACACGGAAAAAAACTATTTACTCATTTTTAGTTCATTGTAATAAAAACGTGTTTTTTAATCGTAGTTTAGGATAATAGTTTAGGATACAAGTGTCCACAAAAGCCTTTCATTTACATGTACCATTTTATTATCTACGTAGTTAAAATAATGTTGAATCTATAAAAAATATTTGTTTCTAACCGATAATATTGAAAAATTGTAATTTTGACAGACAAAATATGTACTTCAAATCACTGACACAATCAGTGGCAAAAATTGCTAACTAGTAAAAACGCACATTGACAATAACACTATATGGTCGTTGTCGATGTAATCTAGGTTCACGTGGATTTAATTAAGGTTAGGTTCTGGTTCAAAATAAGAAGAAAAAAACAATTTTAATGTACATTAGAAAAAACCTACGCAAATGTGATCCACCCAGCGAAAACTTCGACTATAAACAAACCACACCAAAACCCGGACTCGCTGCCACCTTTATTGGATGAAGTTGGACAGATCATTCAACTTCTTAAGAATAATAAGGCAGCTGGAGAGGACTCTATCGTTGCTTCTCATTGTGGAAAGATGCTGGAAGCAATGCCGTGGGCAAGCTAACCGAGATCATCCAGGACATCTGGGAAGCAGATAAATTACCACTTGATTGGAAATCGGCTTTGATCCATCCGCTTCACAAAAAGGGAGATTTTACTGATCTAAACAACTACCGTGGAATTTCTCTCGACCCGGTAACATACAAGATTCTCTCCAGGGCGTTATAAACAAGGGCAGAAATCAACTGGATCAACTGGGAGAATATCAAGGATGCTGCAGGAAGACCCGATCCTGTGTTGAACCGATCCTCAATCTGAAAACAGTACTTGCATATTTCAAAAGAGAAGAGAAGAATTCACAAGAGAAACCGCAAGCTGGTTGTCACCTTTGTTGATTTTAGGAAGGCCTACGATACCATTGATAGAGAAACACTTAACAGAGTACTCCAGGCACTAGGGCAAGACTACAAAACCCGCAGACTCATCCTAGAAACCTTGACCAACACCCATTCCAAGGTTAAATTTAGAGGCGAAATCTCAGAAAGCTTCGAAATAAAAACTGGAGTGAGACAAGGAGATGGACTTTCTCCACTACTCTTCAACCGTGTCCTTGAAAAGGTTTTGAGAGAATGGCGCAAGGAACTGATCAACTTGGTTGTTCAGAGTGGTACCTACCTGCCACGGAAGAGCGATGGACTGTCTGTAGATTGCCTGGCCTTTGCAGATGACATGGCACTGATTGCTGATGCTCCTCAAATGGCAACAATGGTTGAAAAACAACGGCAACAAAGGTTGAAATTAAATTAAAATGCCTCAGAAAACAGTGTGCCAAAGTGGGTCTTCAAGTCTCGCTGGAGAAAACAGAATTATTTACCAACATCAAAGAAGCAAACAGAGAGATGTTACAAAAGCAGGGAAACATGGAGAGGACTGAGAAATGTAAGTATATCGGCGTATGGATTGAACCCAACATATCAGAAAGAGCATCATTATCCATGAGAGTCAACAAGTTATAACTAGCCTATCGACTGACTAAGAACACCTACAATTTGAAATGCCTACCAAGCAACCTGAAACTTAAACACTACACAACAGTCATACGACCAGAAGCCCTCTATGCCATGGAGTGTCTTTCCTTGAAACGAAGGGGTCTGGTAGAGAAATTGGAAGTCAGAGAGAGGAGAATTCTCAGGAAGATCCTAGGTCCGGTAAAGGAAGATGGGGAATTCCGAAGGCGACAGAACTCTGAGCTCTACGAACATATTGAGAGGCTGATTTGCAAGGAAAGGAAGGGTAGCTTTCTATGGCCACGTTTCAATATTGCCTCCAAACAGACTACCCAACCGTCTGTTCAGCTTCTGGCAAAGCAAGAAGGTATTACCACTTGGTTGACAGAAACCCAGAAGGATATTAAATGGCATCTGCCACATATTTTATGGCTTTTTTTGTTTTTAATCTTTAAACATCATGTAATCGATTTTTATTTCGATTTACCAACTAACCTTGGTATTGTTTAGCTCCGAGGAATAAGAATTTATTAAAAATACTAAATTAGTGAGTAAAACTAAGTGTCTAAAGTATTAAAATATTGCAATGCCATCAATTTCAGAGTTTCTTTTTGATGTTTAAGCGGCCCATACACTATACAACTTGTTGTACAACTTGGTTCGGTTGTACGAAAGTTGGACAGTGTATCTGTAGGTTGTACAACCAGATTTTGGTTGGACGGTTTGGTTGGACAAAATCAAACTACTTTTGATTTTCTGTGGGCGTGGCGTAATGTTGGCCAATCTGTCTGGCAGTGTATTGGACAGTTGTACAACTTCACCACCAACATCAGTTTACATTTGATCTGGTTTCCTTCACATCGTTGTATTTAAATTGTGTTTCTAGTTTTTGAACGCATATTCTTTGAGGGTTTCAAAACTAATTATTACCATAAGTGATTAAAATAATGGCAAATATAAGTGAGAATGTAAAGTGAAGAAAAATTATAAAGTTTTTAACTAATTTAAAGGAAACTGATGAAAATGCATCTTTAGATGATGTAAAAAAAAGAATAAACAATGTGAGGACTTGTTATGGAAGAAAACTGAAAAATATGGAAAAAACTAAAAATCGGGTGTAGTAATTGATGATGTATACGAGCCAACATTATGGTATTTAGATGATTTAAATGATTTCTTAAGTGACCAAGAAATGGTACTTACGTATTAACGCCACCACCGCTACATTTTTAAATGCCGCCAATCTACATCTAAAATTTTTATGATATATCATAAAATAAAACATTTTATTTAAAATTAAAAAAAGAATTAAACTTTGACAAACGGTTGCCCGCCGCGAAGCGGACATATAAATCAAGACAACATACGCACGGCAGCGCAAACTCTCGATCCAATATATAGCGGTGGTGGCGTTAATACGTAAGTACCCAATAAATATTATTGTAGCACAGCTAGCTAGCACAAGATCCGTGCAGATCAAATTTCAGCTAAAAAATAATGTTGGAAGACTTGGTATGACAGTATAGGGCCTACAGTTACAACACGTTGAAAAAGAAGACTTGAAGACAACAAGTTGTATAGTGTATGGGCCGCTTTAAAGTTTCAAGCCTTTAGTTCAACGGGAAGTTCGAATCAATTGTAAAATTGAGAACAGAGCGCAGAACATACAGAGAAGAAAAGAAGCTAAGAAAAACGTGGTAAAATAATAATTGTTTAAAAGAATTAATTATTTAAAGTTTTATAAATTATCGTGTGATAATCGTGGTTTTTGTATTTTCTTTTTCTAGTTTTTTTTTAAATGTTATCACTTACTAATTTTATTGATATTTGTGATATTTTACTTTTTTTGGGCGGTTTTTGCAAACTTTTTACTTTAAATAATTACTTCCTGTATAATTTCTATTTACGATTAGGTAATATAAATTCATTCATTTTTTTAATAGAAAACATTTAATACAACATTTCTGTTCTTATAGAATTAGTGAAACATTAATAGCTCAACTACATTTGTATTATCTACTTCATAAGAAAATAAATCTACTAGATAACAGTAACTCCTTGTAGAAGACTATGCCCATAGATAATATATACGTTTTTTTAAATTTAGTTAGATAACAATGCATATTTAATATTTTAATCTTAATAACAAGAATACAGTAATATTTCAAGATTCTTTTTTTTTCAAAAAGCTAGAGTATACAAAAGTGGACAAGTAGGTTAAACGAGACTTGGTTGGATTAAAGTTAGTAAGAGTATGTATGAATAAGCAGAGCTAATGCTAATTTAGTTAATACTAAATCAAGATAAAATTTTGAAAGAGTGAAAAACATTTCATAGCTTCTATTTAGAAATGAAAGGTGAATAAAAGTAGACACCAATTCTGAATTTATTAACTAAAAAAGCAATGTGCAAAATCATCTAGTGAGAAAATGCCTTATGACTTGGAATTATATTATTTGTCCAGATTGGCTGTTATTTTTTATTTTGGGATTACCGTGTTAAATTAAGATAAGCTGATTTGGGAAGACTAGATCCAAGATTAAGTCATTAATGTAGAACTGGTAATTTTATGACCCTATATTAGTCAACAGCAATTTTACCGAAAATATTTTGAAACTTGTTTTTTTTTGTGCAATTTTTGTATTGACCTGACATTTCAAACAACAATGGATTTTATTACCTTATTTTTCTGGATATTCATTTTCAAACCAAAAATATTGGAAAGTGTTTTGGTGATTGTTGAAATTTAAAATCGATTCCTTTAAATCTGTAGTTTACAAATATTTTGCACTAATTAGTTACATCACAGAAACACTTTGAGGTCGATAGCCTTTTATAATATGCTTCTAGTCATTTAATTTATTTCAATTTCGATGTTATTTGCTTAACAATTTGTCAATTTCACAATTTACATCAACATAGATGATTAATTTTATAAAAATTCTCAAATATTTAATAAATTATTTTATTGTAATTAATTACTCAAAGGTCGGTACAATATATTGAATTTTACTTTATTCATTCTTCATCCATAATATTACTTCATTCATTTATTCTCATTATTTAAAAATTTAAGACAATTTTAAAGTATTTCAAATTAAACATTTCGCAATTTTACACCGAAAAGGGAAAGTTTTGTTTTCTTGCTATTTGCTATTTACATGGGAAAATTATCAAAATAATGAAACTCAACATGTGTTGTTTTCATAAGTTTCAAGAATAAAATTTGTGTTATTTTGCTTATTGAAACCTTTCAATTTAAATATTATTTGTATAATAAAAATATTATAATTATTTCTAACAAATTCAAAATATAAATTTCATTAAATATTTGCAGTTTTATACAAAAAAAAAAACAGGGAACTTTTAAATCTTTTCTTGAAGCCATGGAATAGTTTAAATCCTTTTTTTCTTTGTGTTTTTTTGTATAAAACAATCAAATTTGGAATATTTATATGATTACAAAAATTATGAATATTTGTTTAGATAACATTGCATAATATATAATATATTGATCATAATTTCAAAAAGCAAGAGTTCTTTACACATAATGAATTTTCTTGCAAATTTGTAATTTATTTTTAAGAATACAATATTTTTTCAAAATCATTACAATTGAAAAAGGGATAAAAAAGGTATTATTTAATATAATGTATAATTGTTAAACCTTTTTGGCAAATAAAACCCTAAAAGATTCGTAATATCTAATAAAAAAATCTTTTCATCTTAATGCCAGAAGATTCGGGTATCATTTAGCGTCGCGACGTCCGCCGATAAATCAACGCAGTATGCGGGGTAGGTTCGGAATTAGGATGGGCGGGGGTGGGTTAGGAGTCTGGCGCGGAGTTGTTTAAACTAAAAGCTCGTGAAATATATTGCCTCGGGGGGTAAAATTGTGGGGTAAGGAGCGCGCGCGCCCTCCTCCACACGGTCCGTTCCGATTAGCTTTCGAGTGCTTTGTACGTAGATATAGAGAGCACTAAATGGAAACAGGTGGTGGCATCGTGGACTGTACGCCGACAAGAGAGAAAACCCTCTCGATCGATACCCGCATTCGACGAAACCGAAAACAACTAAAGACAAAGGAAATTATTTGTTTTTCCTGGCAACTTTTTGCAAATAAATTGATTCAATTTATGTATTTGCTTTTTATGCGTCAAAAGAATCAAAATAACAGAAATAAGTAGAATCATATTCTTTGTTGGGAAAAGCGACAAAGGCAACGGATATTTCCTAATGTTGAATAAAATATTCTGAATATGGTATTCGGCATTCAAAGCACATTTTCATGGGAATTTATTAGTTCCGATTTCGGTGAAATTTAATGATAAATACGCAGTTTTGTTGACAATATTGATTATATGCAACAAGTAAAATTAGCTACAAAATTAAATATTCAATGAAATTTTGTTCATATGAATAGGATGGTTGCGACAGTTACTACGTGGTAATCCATACTTACATTGAATTGAAAAATTCACTTTGTTTTTTACCACACTTATATTATGTAAAAATGTTATATATCTTATTATTCACAGTTATATAAATTTCTACACATATCACGACTCGAGTTTCGACGTTTGACGGTCATTTTCAAGTGAATGAAACCGTGAATGAAAACTTGAAAATGACCGTCAAACGTCGAAACTCGAGTCGTGATATGTGTAGAAATTTATATAACTGTGAATAATAAGTTATATAATATTTTTACATAATATAAGTGTGGTAAAAAACAATGTGAATTTTTCAATTCAATGAAATTTTGTTCATTTATTCATTTTTCTAAAATGAAATATTATATTATTAAATATTTTTAATAGTAGGTAGAAAATTTATTCAAATTAAGGAAATTATTTTTTATATTTTGAAACGAAAGGAATTTACATCTGATGATATCAATACTTCATAAACTTAATGTGAAATAATTCTTTTGTAGTTTTTTTCAACAAATATTAATTAAAGTTAAGAAGTTGGTAATTGAGGATTTTTTTTGAAATATTATGTTATAATCATTCTGAATTTTTAATTGTTTCTAAAGAGGGTTTGCTCCAGCTAAACCTTACTTACTATTATTAATCATATATTATTTTGCTAGTTATCATAGAAATTTAATAATAAATCTAGATCAGTAGTTCTTATACTTATTTAGTTATAGGTTTTACGTTTTAATAAACTTCCTCTTACAAACCTCTTGAGATCAACCCTAACCATTTTAGATCAATGACTTTACAGGCACCACTTGTCACTAACTATAGATAAATATATAAATATATATAAATATATATATATATATATATATATATATATATATATATATATATATATATATATATATATATATATATATATATATAAATATATTTATATATATAAATATATTATATAAATATATATATATATATATATATATATATATATATATATATATATATATATATATATATATATATATAAGTATCAATTATTCATATCAAAATTGTCTCTCGGACCCCAAAAATAGCTCCGTTTTAGAAACGCTAAATGGTTCGATTAATTTTATATTTAATTTTTGGTCTCAAATATTATTAGTCTTAACACTTTCAGTTCAAGTTGTTTATACTCTTAATTTATTTACAATTGAAGATTAGATCAGGGTCTAAAAAGCCCAGTACTAATGTCGTGTAAACTATTGCCAATACAAAAGGGGTTAATATTAAGGCTCATTAATATGGCGAGTAACATGGTGAATGACTTAGTAGTGGGGTTTTTAAAACCACCCAACTACCAAAAATACTAACGTTAAAAAAAATTGTAGTATGTTATTTATTAATATGTAAAATGAACAATAATATGATATCTTTAAATGTTTTTTAAATTGAAAATTTATTCAAATTAAGGAAATTATTTTTTATTACTCATGCGTGAAAAGTACATCTTGACGCACGTTTTTAATACGAGAAATGCCACTTTTCGTTGTATTTCCACATAACCCGGGCAACGCCCGCAAATATTCAATATCGCTAGGTTACATTAAATAAAAACAAATAAATAAAATAAACATAATCAAGACCCTTAATATTAAAAAAGTGACATGAAAGTGTCAGAAATTTTATTCATTACAAAATAATAATAGAAATTAAAGAAAAGGTTTTAAAGTGAGTATTTTTAATTCTATGGTGATACCGGAGAGCGAGGAGAGTTTTTATGACGAATCCACACCACCGCACCGGAAACAATTGAAAAAGCAAATTCTTCATTTTTTATTCCATTTTTTTAATGGCCCCTGGATCTCTTGTAAGTACTTAAGAAACTTCTTGTAAGAAATTTCCCCTCGCATGAGTAATAAAAAATATTGTTTGTAACACGGGCGGTATTGCCAATTGCTTTCTGGAGCGAATGTGCGCACTACTCACTTCGTTCGTGCGCCCAATTTCGCGTCAAATTTACAATTTACCGCCCTAGTTACAAAATATACTATTTTTAAATTTTGAAACGAAAGGAATTATATCTGGTGATATAAAATCTTCATCAATGTTAAATAATTGTTAAATATTAATGTTTGTTGTAACAAAAAATGAAACGAAAGTCTTTCGATCTCGAGGTCCTTTTATTAGGCTAAGTATAAAATTTGTAAATTTTATGACAAAAAGAGTTTTGTAGAAAAAAAGAAAAGTTGGAGTATTTTAAAAAATAATGCAAAAATGGGAACTGATTTCGATAATTTGGAAAGCGGAGGCAGTGTGCTTATCCGAAAAAATGTTTATTTGAAGTTCGAGAAGCAAAATAATTCAGAAAATAACTCTTGGATAAACGGTTTATAGAACAGAAAATTGGGACAAATCCCGAAACATTAGGATGTCTAGTGTATAAATTAATGTAAATGTAAATAATATAAATTAATGTTAATGAAAATTTTATTAAAATTGGCAAATTAGTTCAAAGTTTAATTAAACATAGAATAACTTTTTTAAATTTGTAAATTAGAAATGTAAAGTTATTCATGCTACAATTGCCTTTTGAATATTTATTAGAAAGAAAACCTTTAAGCAATCGAAGAAAGTTCTATTTGCGACAATCAAAATGTTGAGAATTTAATTACATTATAAAGATAATTTCCTAAAAATCGGGGCTTCATAATTTGATCATGGTTAATGAAAAGTTTGTTAAAATTAGCTCGAATTATTCTTATTAAAAAACATAGGGAAATTGAATTGGCTAAATTGTTTAAAAAACCCAATACAAATTGGTAAATTTGAAATGTAAAATTATTAATTTTACAATTTTGAATTGAAAACAGTTGAAACAATTGAAAACAGTTTTATTTGCCACATGCACAATGTTGAGTGATTATGAATTTTAAATATGGTTTAATTTATAAAATTTATTTAAAACTGAAAGTTATTTTAAAACTGAATATTTTCTTTTACGAAACTATTAATCAAATAGATTTTGTTATTATAATAAATGAATTCTTTATAATGTTCTTTAATTCGTATTAGAAAGTTTCAAATATTTCAAAGAAAAGTTTAAACCAAAGAGTGTCAATCGAGAGAAGATTTTAGAAATTCGAATAAATGTCAAATTGTTAAGGTAAAACGAACAACCGCTTTAATAATTCAACGATCGAGTGTGTAGTGTTAAAAATTAGTTTTAATTAAACGCAGCATTATCAATATAATGTTGTCGGAGGGTTGGGGGATACGGAGGCGTCTCGTAATCAATTATGTAGTGATATGTTGCGGCAAGCGCGGCGTACGTTATGATTATGTGTCGTCCGGATCGATAGGGCCGGAGCGGGCGATAAATTTTCGGACCGGAGCGGCGGGTATCAGGAAATTATTAAAATGTTTTCAGGGCGGCTAAGTGGCCGAGTTCAACAGAATTCCGTCTGTGTACCTGCTGCTGCTTTTAGGGTCTTTCACTCCATCTCCTTCTCCCATTCGCTTTTCGGTAAATAAATTCTTACTATTCTTCGGATAATTAATTATACCGTCGCAGGAAAGTTTCAAATGCTAGTTGAGACCACTTAATCGACTACAATGAATTTCCATTGCTAAACATAAAATTATACTTATTTTTTTATCTACGATATTTTCTATTTATTTACTACATTTACTACATACAAAGCTAATGTTTTAATTTGACATTGATATATGACAGTTGATATTTCGTATCAATCATATGTCAAGAGCATACACATCCGAATTGCTTTCAACATCAAATTAACATTTTACAATCAAAGTTTTCTAAAATAATTATAACTTATTTTCCCTTTGTTTCCAAAAGAATATTTCAAATTTGAAGTTTTAATAAAACTAGAAATAATTTTGACAATTGTAAATTCTTTATGACATTCAACATTCAACAACATTCTAAATATTTTGACATTCTAAATTCTTCACTCATTCGGTTAATATAAGTTACCTTTACTCGCGACCATATTCTTGTTCCACATGTTTTTTTTTATTTATTGACATATATTTGTTTGACATATTGTACTTATTTTTATTTGACATATTGTACTTATTTTTGTTTGACATATTGTACTTATTTTTATTTGATATATTGTACTAATTTTTGTTTGATATATTGTACTTATTTTTGTTTGACATATTCTACTTATTTTTATTTGACAGATTATATTTATTGTTGTTAGACATATTGTACTTATGTTTATTTGACATATTAAACTAATTTTTGTTTGATATATTGTACTTATTTTTATTTTACATATTGTTCTTATTTTTGTTTGACATATGTTCATACTTATTTTTGTTTGACATATTGTACTTATTATTGTTTGACATATTGTACTTATTATTGTTTGACATATTGACATATATACTTATTACTGTTCCATAAAGTTCAACAGTTTGTACTTAATTTTAAGTGATAGTTGATATATTGTTGGACATATTTCTACTACTTTTCTGTATGAGTTTGACAGGTTTTTTTTTATAGTAAACATATCACAATTTTTTTCATGCATAATAAATTGTTTCGAAATTATTTCTGACATTTCTGACAGCAATAAAAAAATCGACAAATCAAACATTACGTGAACATATTTTTGGTTACTTAATAATGTCATTGTAACTCATAATTTCTCTTTTTTAACTACCTCATTGTCATAATATAAATATATAATTTGACAGTGACAGATAATCTTTTACTTGACATAACTTATTCTCTGCTATTAATCTAACTTTTTTTCTGCTATTTAGTCATATTAAATTTCATTAAGTAACTAGGTAGACATTAATTCATTAAGATTTATTAATAAGAATTTGTCAACATTACAGTAAAACTTGACACCTGTCATTTAATACGTTCGTTGCAAAAGCCTCGTTCACAATTTTCAAAACAGATGCTCAACTACCTCGAACAACACATAATCCATATTTACTTATCCAAGCAAAATATTCATTTCGCAAATAATACGACTACAATCTACATTAATAAATAAAATAATTCTACAAGATTTTTTAACGCTAGTATTTATGGTAGTTAACAACCCCACTACTAAGTAATTCAACACGTTACTCGCCTTACTAATGAGCCGTAATATTAACCCTTTAAAGCTGGTATTGGCAATCATTTACACGACATTAGTATTGGACTTTTTAGTCCCTGACCTAATCTTGATTTCTAAATAAATTAAGAGCATAAATAACTTGAATTGAAAGTGTTAAGAATAATAATAGCTGTTCTAAAACTGGGGTTTAAAACGGAGGCATTTAGCGGTTCTAAAACGGAGCTATTTCTTGGGGTCCGAGAAACAATTTTGATATAAATAATTGATACTGATATATAGTTTATCAATACTAACTGACATGTAGTGCCTGTAAAGTCATTGATCTAAAATGGTAAGGGTTGGGCTCAAGAGGTTTGTAAGAGGAAGTAAATTAAAACGGGAGACCGAGGACTAAATTGGACCATTGATCAAGATTTAGTATATCCAGTACTATAGTACTATTTAGTACTATAGTACTATTTAGTGCTACTATTATTATTATTATACTATTTAGTATTTCTATGATAACTAGCAAGATAATGTATGATAACGTATGTAACATAGTAAGTAAGGTTTTATTGGAGCAAACCCTCTTTAGAAATAATAAAAAATGCAGAGTTATTAGAACATAATTAAAAAAAAAATTCACCTCTTTTGTATTTTCCTCAATTACTAGTTTCTTAACTTTCATCGATATTAAAACAAATCGAACACAGCCTAAATATATACATATATTCAGCCTTTCCGGAACTCTATAACAATTATTGAGTCTTTTTAGGACTACCAAAACAAATCTCACATGAAATTTGTAAATTATTTCACAGCTTTCAGTCCACCTTCGTGGCACTCAACAAAAACCATAAAAATAACATTGTTTTCAAGATCATGTCTTTCCGATACCTTAAGTGGATAGCCATCTGTGGACACGTTTCGAGATTTATCTCTCATCAGCACAGCTTTGCTTCCATGAACACGGTTTACAAATTAATGTTCATGGAAGCAAAGCTGTGCTGATGAGAGATAAATCTCGAAACGCGTTCACAGATGGCTATCCACTTAAGGTATCGGAAAGACATGATCTTAAAAACAATGTTATTTTTATGGCTTCTGTTGAGTACCACGAAGGTGGACTGAATGCTAAAAAATAACTTGCAAATTGCATGGGAAATTTGTTTTGGTAGTCCTAAAAAGATTCAATAATTGTTATAGCTCCGGAAAGGGTGAATATATTTATATATTTAGGCTGTGTTCCGTTTGTTTTAAGTTTGTATGATTTTCTATAACGTAGGATGCTTTCACCAATTCTATTTCATTAATTTTTGTTGAAAAGGAAAACTACAAAAGAATTACTGCTCATTAAATTTACTTTTAATTACTTTTATCCAGACGCGTACTAAAATGAACTCATCAATAAGTAAAATTGTTTGTGAATAATGCCATTAAAATAATCGTGTGTGAAAGTATCCAAGTAGTGCGTAAAAGTCCAATGGAAATCAAATGGAGTTTCATTATTAAACGATTTTAGTTTATTGTTACTATGGCAAAAACTCGCGTTACTAAAGAAAAATATAGACGTAGGGAAAATAAACTTTCTGATATATATTAAAATTTAACTAATTTTTTCTATTTTGAATCAAGAAGTCTCGGTCTCTTAGTCTGGATTTATCTGTCTCTAATATAACTTAACCTAACCATAACCTAATCTAGATTAAATCTAGGTTAGCCTAGATTACATAGACATCGACAATAGTATATTGTGCAACTAGGGCGGCAATTGGCAATACCGCACGAGTTGCTGCTAATTTTTTTTATAATTTATGCGAGGAGACATATCTCACAAGTTTGGGGTCCAGGGGCCATTAAAAAAAAGAATCCAAAACGAAGATTTTGCTTTTTCAATTATCTCCGGTGGTGTGGATTCATCACAAGAACTCTCATCAGTCCTCCGGTATCACCATAGAATGTACACTCATTTTAAAACTTTTATTTAATTTCAAATTTTTAATGAAAAAAATTGTGTCACTTTCATGTCACTTTTTTATATTTAGAGGTTGTGTTTTTTTTAGTTACCTATTCGATCCCTCTTGAAAATGTGCGTGCGCCAAGCATAGTTTGAATAATTGAATTGACAAACAGCCATTTGTCGCACTAAAAAACGGGCGCCAAAATAGTACTTATCCCGCATGAATAATAAAAATAGTGTTCCCGTCACAATGCGTTTTTACTAGTTAACAATCTTTGTACGGAGGCGCTGAACATTCTAACCTTATTGTGTCAGTGATTTGAAGTATTTTGTTTATCAAAATTACAATTTTTCAATATTATCGGTAAGAAACAATTATTTTCTTGTAGATCAAACAGTATTTTGACATGCTTTGTAGATAAAATAATGTATGATAGGCACATGCCTATGAAAGGCTGTTGTGCACGCATTACGATTAAAGCACTGGCCTTTAGCTCGTACTTTAAACTTCGCAACTCATGCATAAAAGTCCTTCCTCTAAACTACTATTTATGTATGATCTGCTTGTAACTGCTATATAAATGCTATAAAAATTGTAACATAAGCAATAGCATCAAGCGTATTTGGCCGCGATTTTTGATAAAATACCGGGCACAAACTACATTCAAAAGTGTGACCAGTAAACACTAAAAATAATTCTACAAAAATATGCATCAACAAGAAAGAAGTTATACCGATAATAAACCGCCCGCACTTGGTTTACCAATGAAGTTGATTCTTATTAAACCTTATTGTTATAAAATTATTGTTATTGAAGCTTAAATTTTAGTTCAATTTCTGTTGATACATTGCTGAAACAAACTCCATTTATTATTCATAAGAAGAATAAAGTTTTAATTATGTCAATGAAAGTACTATAGACAAGATAAATCAATTGGTTTTATAATCTATATTCGAGTTTTTTCGTCGAACAAATTTCTTGAGCTTTGTAAAGGTCGTTGAAAAGTTTTCTAGATTGCCATTTCGAACTCGTGTGCGCGTTTCCGCTTGTCGAGCAATAACTACATTTCAGACAATCGAATGTGTAGAATGTATATCGTGACCTTTCGCAGCACGCAACACTGCTGCAGTCCCGAAGATTAAATAATTAATTATATAAACATAAAAAAACAGAGAAATCCATTTTGCTTCATTTAAAACCAAAACAATCAACTCCAAATTAGATTTTTAGAAATTCCGAGTATTCGAATAATTGAAGATTTTGTTGTTGTTATTCAATTGTTTTCTTGCGTTGGTAAATGGACGGAGTGACGTCATAAGTGGGTCAGTGTGTCGCGCGTTCTCCGGTGAAAATGCGGACGCACTATTTAGTGATTGCGTTTCCAATTTCGTGATGTTTCGCGATCGCATTGCGTAATTCGCATCTCCCATCCGGCCCCAGTCTCGCCGAATAAACGAGACACTAAGTGCGTACACAAGATCGATACCTACAGACTAAATCTAAAGTCTAGACGGCGCCCCTCGCAAAAAATCCTCGCTCAAACACAAAACGGTACAAGAAATATTATTTATAAAAAAAGTAAATGTAACCTGTTTTGTTGGATTAGGTCATTTTATGTGTGAATTTTTTAAACCTTGAATAGTTTTATTCTGCTTGAATTAATATGTTTATTTAAAATAAATTGTTGCTTTTTAGTTAAAATAATAAAAATATACGCCAAATCTGCGCTTGTACTAGTTTCAAATAATTTCAAAGGATACTTAAAAGAATTAAGTGAAAAGGTTTAAGTAACCATTATTTACTGTATTATATTTTGTTTTAGACAAGATTCAATAATTTTGATAGTTTATTTTAATTAATCGATTATAGAGTAGCGAGACGCAAATTGCGAAAAACCACGAGAGCGTAGCTCGAGTGGTTTTTTAAGGATTATGTCGAGTTGGGATTAAAAAATAATCTATCATTTTCGATTGCTCTATTGGTATTCGTTACGATTATATAACGAATAGACCGATAATAATAAACTCAGCGATTTTTTAACTTATTAATTTGAAATTTGTTAGTAAATACAAAACTAGTAAAATTCTCAATTAATATTGGCCAATTTTATGATGACTTATATAATCGGTGTTTCTTTCCCGTTACCATAAAACCAAAAATATAATATCAATTTACAGATATTACATACCGATAAATCATATGTCCACTTTTAATTTATTGAAAATTGAGTGTTCATATCATAAATCTATCCAATATTGTTTCAAAAATTTATTCTTTCGAAGAACTAGCAGATATGCATTTAGCTTATGGTGCTACACACGGCAACGGCCGAGCAGCTGCAAGGATTTATGGAGAACGCTTTCCGAATAGGTAGCAGCCTCATCATACAACTTTTGCAATTCATCGATGTCTTCGAGTACGTGGAAAATTTAAGAGTTCTATTACAGATACAGGACGCAATAAAACGGTTCGTACTGTGACATTAGAGGAAAATGTCTTGAATGCTATTGCCAATAATCCGAGAACTAGTGTGCGAATTGTAGTACACGAATTCGAGGCACTTCATGGCACACGAAGTCCAGGCACTGAATTGTAATGACTGCTCCACGAGTACAGTTTTGTTGGTGGTTCTTGAACAGCATACAACGGAAAGAACGGTTTCCAGAGTCGATATTTTTTACCGATGAGGCTTCGTTTACAAGAGAAGGAATGTTCGATAGCCATAACACGCACTTGTGAGCTGAAGAAAATTCTCACGCAATACATGGTAGATGTTATCAACACAGATTTTCAATTAATTTTTGGTGTGGGATTGTTGGAAACTATTTGATAGATGGATTTGTGTTGCCGGATAACTTAACGGGCGGCGGCTTACCAAAATTTTCTGAACTTCCTCAATGGATTAGATCCATTCGATGTACAACTGAGACATGAAATGCGGTTTATTCCTGACGGTGCACCAGCATATTTTAGTCGCCAGGCCCGTGCATGTCTCGATGCGAGATATCTTGATAAATGGATAGGTAGGAATTGTCCGATACCATGGCCGGCCCGCTCCCCAAATCTGAATTCCCAATTTTTTTTGTATGGGCTTATTTGAAAACCATGGTGTACGAAACCCCAATCAGAGGGTCAGAGCACTTGAGGAGCTACTGCCACGTGTAACAGAAGCGTGTCGAACAGTTAAAAACATGCCCGCCGTTTTTATATTTCTAGATTCGCAAACTGAAGTTAAATATACCTACATTTAGAAATATAGTTGAAAATCAAAGTGGTAGTGAATGTGGTACAATGATAAATTCAGAGAGTTTCTAAAACATGTCCATTTGCATATTGTATTAGTATATCAAATGTAAACATGTAAGAATATGTGTTATAAAAAAAGTTTAAAAAAATATCGAAAAATCTGAAGATAAAATAGTTTACATTTTTCTTATAATTTCTTATTAAATAAATCTTTCCATTAGATTCCCCTAATTAATAAAAAACGTTAAAAAACGCAGAAACCTTTTTCTCGTATTTTCCCGTTTATTTTTAAACAACGAAAAAAATCAAACATTAATGTCGGTTTGTTGATACCAAGAGCAAAACATAAAAACACCACAACCAAAACAAAACTTGCTTTTTAATATTAAATTTGTTTTAATGCCGAGCTTCAGCATGCAGACAATTATAATTTTAATTTACTTTTGCGGCCGCCGCAATATTTCAGCGCGAAAGGTTTATTTTTTCGGAATCGCATTACGTTATTACGTGTAGACTGAAATGTTGCCTTGCAAAGTGGCTGGAAAGGTTGTTTTACAACTACAAAAGTAGTTGGACTCGCAGTTGGGTAGCCGTTTCCATAATAAGGTTAAAGTTCACGCGAGAAACTATTTTAAGACACTCTAAACCTTTTTTTAGTTTCAATTTAATTCAAACTAAATACACACCACCAATCTAAATTAAATCTAGACTTAATGTTTTATTAAAGCAAACAATTTATAATAATAGACTAGTTATGAAGGTTTTATTGTTAGTCTATATAATATTTACGAGGTTAAAATTAAGAATGAGTAGATTTAATATTATTAAGTTTCCTAATAATAAAGATAAACGTTTTTTTTTTTTAGGTTTATTTTAATGTCAAGGGAAAAATGCAAATGCTTGGAACAATTAAAAAATTTCATTGCCTCGCGAAGGGCATGTTCATTGAAATCGTATATATGGAAAAAATATCCAGAAGGACGAATCGAGTTTCGTTTGTTCCTTCCTCGAATCGAATTTCACAACAAACGCTGAATTTCTACCGAATATGATTTATATTCTTCGGGCTAGTTGCACTTGAACTAATTTCAAACGATTATTAGAACTGTTCGCTTCAAAATAAGCTTTACGTAACCATTATATTTGGAAGTTCAAGACTTACTTTCATTGTCTATTTATGAAGTAGTTAGTTCAAATAGTTAAAATAGTTTGGGAATAAACGTCGTAATTTATGTTATTGGCTTAGTTTAATCTGTACGAGCAGGCTTGCGTTTATAAGGGGATTTAAACTTGATTTTTTTTCATTTTACCCCAAGCAAACAGTAAATATGTGAAACGCAAACAAATGTAGATTATTCAAAAATACATTTAGTAAACTGGTTACTTGCTTCTTGGTAAACTTATTGTTCTATGAAAAACTATGTATGAATAAAATTAGATTCAAAATAAACGTATTGTTGATTAATTTAATACTTTTTTTCTATTGTTATAACAATTATATAAATAAAGATAGTAAAACTAATTGCTTTTTAGAATTGTTTTTGTTTTTATAAACTAAGAATGGACAAATTTATTGAACAATTATTTGATGTTTATAGACTTGAACTATATTCAGATGTAATCTAGAAATTTAAATTTATATTAGTGTTGTTTGTAAGAGTTTTAAAGTAATTATTACTTAATATCTAATAAACTAAATCCTGCAGTTTGGTGAATTTAAAATGATTTAACATGTAATTAAATTTCTCAAAATGGTAATAATTGAAATTTTAGTTTTTTTTATAGTGTCATTAATTTCAATTGTTTGATTTAGTTTCAAAATAAATTATAAATAAATAATAAATTAATATAAAATAAATGATAAATGTTCAAATTTAAATTCGAGAAATTTTAATTTAAAACTCGAAGGTATTGAATTGAATTATTTTTTAATTGCAAACTTTTTGTTGCAGCTATAGGGTCTTTCATTAGGCGCTTGTTATCTTTAAATTTAAATAAAACAAAGTGTGTGTTAGATATCATCAAACATTTTCATTTCTTTGAAAAACCTATAGATGCCATTATGTATGGAACGTAACATCCTGCAAATGTCCGCCTTGGCTTCGCTCTGTGTCGCGCATCCTAAATGTCTAATTTTCCATGACTCTGGCGCATTAGTCAGGCGGAATTTGACCGATAGCATGAGTGATGTTGGCGTTGAGGGCTGCTGTGGTTTGTGGCTTATTCGCATATACATGCGACATAAGAAAACCCCAAAAGAAAAAATCTTAAAGGGTCAAATCCCACGATCTCGATGGCCAGTTCACATCACCTCCACGTGGATGACCATGCCCTAAAATCGCCAGTGCAGCATGTCCAATGTGGCAAGAGCTGTGTAGCACGTAGCGCCGTCCTGTTGAAACCACATATCGTTGGTGCCGATACTATCCATTTCAAGCCAAAAGAAGTTGGTAATCATCGACCTATAGCGCTCGCCCTTGACGGTGATGGCCCGGCGTAGTTTTCAAAGAAATATGGACCGATGACGCCGCCAACCCAAAATCATCACTAGACATCGGATTATATGCACTATCAACATGCCAAAATATGCATGCAAATATGCACTAAAAATGGGCGAAATATGCACAAAAAATAGGCGAAATATGCACCAAATATGCACCATCAAAATACTATTTATTATTGGAATTTACTTATTTTTTACAATATACAGTTGTAGTTCTTGTGACAATATACATTTATAGTTATGTATGTATCAAGGGACCCGTTAATTGTATTGCAAGTAATAAAATATTTTTTTCTATTTTGCGTCTGTAATGGACTCATAACAGCACTCATATGCGCGCGGTTATGGCTCGTTGAGTGCTGTTATGAGTTAATTTTTTTTCAGAGCTCAGTCCAAGTTTAGTTTTCTAAACTTGGACGCGTGCTGAAAAATCGCACTTACTGAACTCGTCTTTCTCGCTACGCTCGTCGTTTTCTAAACTTGGACGCGTGCTGAAAAATTGCGCTTACTGAACTCGTCCTTTAATATACTATCCTAGATTTTCTTGAGCAAACTTGTGACGTTTGTCACTTAATATTAGTTTGTAGGCTGAAAATGACCTCTCTACGCCAACTGACGTTACTGGACAGAACTTGAAATTTGGCGTTATTTCTGCAAAAACCTCTTCAGGCAGAGTTTGGCTGGTGCCTTTTATAAATGCATTTACTCTCTTTATTCCTTCAAGACCTTAGTTTTTATATAGAACAACATTTAATTTGCCACGTACTAGGGTTTCTGAATATCCGCACTTTTTCAAAACCGCGGTTTTCGGTTTTTGAAAATTAAAAACCGCGGTTTCGGTTTCGGGATCGGTTTTCAAGAACTTTTGGTAGTAGTGTCTGGTATTTAAACGAGATGTTAGTACTGAAAATGATCTTTCGGAGTAGATGGATGTAGCTTTAATTGTAGAGATTGCTTGAAACAAAATATTTAATCTTTTTGTTCTCTCAAGGATAGCGATTTGTTTGCATTTAAGTATTTCTGTTTAATTCTTCTTGAATAGTTTTTTGTACTTCGTCTTGCAAGGAATAGTTTGGATTGGTCACTTCTTCAAATTTGCCTAACATTCTTCTTCGACTTCAACCTTATTGTTGTCTGGATAAATTCTATTCTAACAGAGCTTCTATCAGATTTAAATTCAGTGCGTTTAATTGAAAATGTTAATTTTCAATTGTTATGAAACATTATCTCCAGTAAGCGTAGAAGTAACAACATTAAGCAGCGATGATTCTAACATATTTACGGCACAAGGTATAATAGGATTCTTGGAAAAGAAATTAATTGGTTCTGACATAAGCAAAGGTTCAATGAAAAATATCATAGAGCGTTTGAAGACCCGTGATCACAAGTTTTCTTACCATTTGTAAATTATTTTAAATTTCTCTTAAATATTCTTCGACGTAATACTCATTATCCACATCTTCTTCTTGCGATTCTTAAGGAAATAAATCTTTATCTTCACTATTGCTGCTGTTTCCTACTTGAGATGATTTCTTGTAAAAAGTGTCATACACAGCAAGATGAATTGTATGGTTATTGCAAATTTTTGGTTCAGCAGAACAATCTGTACCATTTTTTTAATTACCTGGGCATCGTCATGTGTAGTATCTTACTCAATTAAAATCCCACGGCAATAAATCCAAGACTAAATCAAACTTAGAGGTTTTTGCGAGCAGAAATTGAAAACCGCGTTGAAAACGCTCGATAACTAACGTCGCGACGGCCCGTCAAAGTTAGATCTACCGAGGATTGGTTGCATTTTTTTTTTCTAAATTGCGCAGCTGCCGCAATAAATTCGACGTTTTGTTAGAACAAAACGTGGTCGGAAAGCGAGACTGAAAACCGTGTTGCGAAATCTTTGACAGCGGCATAGCGACGCCACCGGAAAGTTAAATTTTCTAATGCGAATGCTGGTTTTTCCGCCGTAGTTTTCGTAATTTTCAAGCTAGCGAAACAAGTTTGACGTTTTGTGGAAGGGAAAGCTCGTCAGGAAGCGGCAGTGAAAAGCGCGTTGCAAAATCTTTGACAGCGGCATCGAGACGTCGCTGCAAAGTTTAACTTGCTAATCTAGGTCGAATTTCGGGTACTCGCAGTGGTTTTTCCGCTGTAGTTTTCACAATTTTGCAGATATGAAAAATTTTATGTTTTGGTGAAAGGAAAGTTTGTGTTAAGCGCGACTAAAAACCGCATTGCGAAATTTTTGACAACGGCGTTGCGACGTCACTGCGAACTTCAACTTTCTAATCCAAGCCACCTACAATATCATTTTTGAAACTGATACTAAATGAAACTAAATGTTTTTCTACACTTATTACGATATTATTTGCAGAACAAGTTCCTTCAATTCGCAGAAAGCCTGAATTGCATTAAAAATTGTTTTCTCTATGAGTATTATTGTTTAAGTATCTTCGGCTTCTCAAACTAGTCCACTCAACTAGCGTAGTACTATTTTTTTGTCCATTTGCTTTTAAAGCAAATTCTTGAAACTTTAAAATCATTTCTTTCTTCGTATTCCTTTTGAATTAAGGTCATAACACCTGAAGAACATTTTGGCAAGATTTGGTTGGGAAACCGGCCAGCTATTGCTTTCCGAATAAATGCAGATTTTGAAATTGTTCGAACAGATATACCATTGATGGTTGCCATTTTTGCAACAACAGTATGCTATGTTTGATAGAGCACTAATTCAATGTATTTTATTTTTATTTATCTTTAGGTAATACCGAAAACTGCGGCTTTTTATGACGGTTATGCGGTTTCGGTTTTTGCACAGAAAACCGCGTTTTTGCGGTTCGGATATATCCGAACCAGAAACCCTACCACGTACCTTTTCCGATAGTGAACTCTGAAGGTGGTTGCTCTGTTCAATCATTTTTTCATAGTCTCGTCCATAGAAGAATTGAAAAATAGTGATTTGATGGAATCATTTCAAAGAAGAATCATTTCAACAAGTTTTTTTCTAGGACCTTGCAGGCAACCAAATGGGGAGTAGAGGGCTCTTTGTATAATTTTCCAACAATCAAATTCGCTATATAACGTCCACATGAATCTGTCGTTTCATCGGCTGAGATTGATATTAAATTGTTCAAAGATCAGTGCGTATTTCACTTAGCACTTCTTCGTAAATTGTTGGCAGGTAGTTTTTTCGAATAGTGGATTCTTAAGGAATTATCTGATCAGTACAATCTTGCAGATATATGGGAAGCAGTACTCACATCTTGATCGATCTGGTATTTTTTGATGAGGTGTTCGATTGTCACAAACCTTCATCAATCACTGTGCCATCAATCGTAAATTGGCCTAGATAATTTTTAATGCAAGTTTGTTTTTTTTATTGGCGATATTATTTCAACAAAAACAAGATTTTCGTAGATATACAAACACAGCGAGCAATTTAATGACAAGCAATTCCCGCCTAAGACAAAACACATTTAACTACTGAAATAAGCAGTATAAATGAAAAAGTACTAAAATATGCAATAATGCTATAAAAATAGCGTTTTATGCATTTGCTTGTGCAAACATGCAAGTGCATATAATCCGATGTCTAATCATCACCAAACAGTGACTTTTTCGGGATGCATTGGGCACTCTTGGATCTCGGATGTGGACTGGTATCGTCCAAAATTTGGCAATTTTGTTTATTGACGTACTCATTCATCTAGAAATGGGCCTCATCGCTAAAGATGATTTTTTTATGAAACTTCATCAGTGGTCAGTTTAAAACTGCTCCAGGGCTCATTCAGCGAACACACGTCGTTGTCTGTGGTCGTTTATCTTCATCTCCTGGGTCAGTTGAATTTTTTACCCAAGTTACGGTTCAAAATTTGCCAAGTTGTGATCTGCGAACGGCCGAGTTCTTGTGAGCGACGCGAAATCGACTGTCTCGCATTCTCCTGCGCACTCTCACGAACAACCGCAATGTTTTCGTAGTCCTCTAGGTAGGACGATTATAGCAATCGTAAAATGGGCGTATTTTGATAAAACAATTGATAGGTTGTTGAACCTATATCCGACCAAGGTGATTTGGCTAAATAGACTAAATAAATGACAGCCAATTCGTCAAGTGTAGCTTCATCATTATGGCCGCTACCAACTGTCAAAGTTCGGAAGTTCCTATTGGAAGACCCTATATAAATTGAAAGTTATATTTCTTATTAAAAACATTTTGGTACATTAAAATTAATTTCCTAAATTAATTACTTTTATTGGTTTTTAGATGAAAATAATCAGAAAATTCGTGTTATACGAAAGATTTTTGCTGCAGCTAAAACTCGAAAGTGAAATATTTTGAAGAAAATGAAAAAATCTTAAAATTGGCGAATTTGAAACATTGATTCAGATTTTCTTCAAGTTTCCTAATTGTTCTAAATTCAATTTTCCTATTTTTATTTGATTTTACGTGAAAATAATCAGAAAATTCTTGTTAAACTAAATATTTTTGTTGCAGCTGTAAACTGAAAGTAATATTTTACTATCGGTAAAACCATACTACTTATAGATAATCATATAAAACATTGTTTTTAAAGATCATTATCATTTTTCTGGTTTTTGTTGAGTGCCGAAAGTGGGATGAAAGCTAGTAAATAACTGGCAAATTTCACATGAGATTTATTTTGGTAGTCCTAAAAAGACCCAATAATATTATAGAGCTCTGGAAAGGTTGAAAGTTTATATGAAAGTAATTTATTTTAAAAATTCCAAATTTTTAACATCGACATGTAAAAATTTTATAAAATAAAGTTCTCCTTTTCTTAATGATTTTCATCGATTATTATATGAAAATAGATAACTCACAACAGAAACTTCAACTTGTAAATTGAAATTTTTCATGTTTTAGGTTGTAGGGCTTCACACGAGGGTCTCGTTTCTGATCTCGCCTTCAATCTTCGACTCTGACACGGGCAGCCGTAACATATTTTTAATCAATTTGAACTGCTCGTTCTGGGCTCGGGCAAGTTCGGGTTGCTCGGGTTCCAATTTATGAAGAAAATGTTACGGCTGCCCGGAACGAGATCACAAACGAGACTCTCGTGTGAAGCCCTATTAGGTTGTAATTTATGTTCTAACCAAAATCAGAATTTCCAAAAAGAATTTCTTTAGTCTTAAACTGTTAAATATAAAGGGTGTCTAAAAGGTGTCTACGGGTCCAAAGAATCATCAGGTTTTAAAAAGATATATTTAAAAAGTTTTACGTATATTATATTAAATAACACATGAAAGTAAAGGGAAAATGTCCATGTTATAAATTATACATCACAAATGTTGGATGTGGGCTCCTTGGGTCACACGACACACGTCTAAACAGAAGTCAAGTTCGGCCCACACACGCTGCAATGTGCCCCCATCGATGCTGTTCACAGCAGCAGTAATGCGTTCTCGGAGTTCACCCATTGTTGATGGCATTGGTGGCACGTAAACCCTATCTTTAATGTACCCCTAAAGAAAAAAAATTGCAAACCGTAAGACCGGGTGACCTGGGAGGCCATCTGAACAATACCAAGTCCTGTACAGTACATCGCCCAATCCAGTGGCGAGAGAGTTCCTCGTTTAGATAGCGAAGCACTTCATTATATCAATGAGGTGGAGCCCAATCTTGTAGGAATATGAAGCTGTTGGAATCTGCTGTCAGTTGCGGAAACAACAAAAAATGCAACATATCGTGGTATGTTGTGCCCGTCACAGTATTTTCATTGAAGAAAAAGGGTCCATACACTTTTGTTTTGGAGACTGCACAGAAGACTACATTTTTGGGTTATTTTTTTTTTGGGTTATTTTTGGTATATTTTTTGGTTAATTCGTTTCATGTTCCAGAATGTTTCAGAGTTTCAGAGCATTTTCCGTGCCCCATATCCGAATGTTGCGACGGTTCACCTTTTCATTTAAATGAAATGCCGCCTCGTCGCTGAACACTAGACGGTTATCAAATTCGTCATCCTCCATCGCTTCCTGCAAATCAATACAAAAATTGGTTCGCTTTTCATGGTCGTCGGGCCGTAAACTTTCCACCATCTGTACACGATACGGTTTGAATTGCAATCGCCGTCACAAAATCTTCCATACAGTTTAATATGGAATACCAAGTTCACGACCTACCCTGTGAGTTGCCTGTCGCGGCCTACGCGTGAAACGTTATCTAACTGCCTCCACTGTTTCATCAGGAACACGTGATCTTCCGGTACTTTTACGCTTACTAATGGAACCAGTGTCCTGGAATTGTCGATACCATCGCAGAATGCTCTGGTAACCTGGTGGTTCTGTTCCGTACCGTCCCCGAAATGCACGTTGCACCATAACAACCGATAAACACCTTGTATACTCGAGCTCACAAAACGCTTTCTGCTGCATACTCGCCATTTTGCATACTTAGTTCGTGCTGCCATTTGGATGTTTAAAGCGAAGTTTCTTAGCGCGCGTTTTAAACTTGAACATGTAAAACTTTGTGAAATATATCTTTTTAAAACCCAATGATTCTTTTGTAGACACCCTGTATATATAATAATTTAGTAATTATCAAAATATTAAAATTGATATATTTGAAACATTCATATCACTTATATGTAAATTAATATTTAGATTTTCAGGATATTTTGATTTTCACTAACACTGTATTTATAATTATATTTTTTTATCGATATTTACATTAACCCTTAACCACCTGCCATACGTCTCAGGTGAGAAAATTACTGCTACTTTGGGTCTGAGAGACGTATGTCAGGTGGTTAGGTGTTAAAATAATCATTATTATACAAAGATTTTTGTTACTAAATTAGTAGCTAGATTAGAAATATTCATGATAAACAAAACCATCTTAGAAATTGTCAAACTCGAATCATCAATTAAAAAAATATTATATAATTAAATATAAATAACTTTAGATTCTTTGTTGAACTTTCAGTTGTGAATCTTTGTAGTAATATTTTGTTAAAGCAGTTTGCTAAATAAGTTTAGGTATAATTAGCAATTATTAATAAGCAAATAATTAGTAAATATATGTGAGTATTAATTAAAGAAAAACTTTCGTTTTTTCACAAAGAATGACAATTCATAAAACTTAAAATTTCAATTTCAAAAATTTCTAACGACCAAGATTGAAAGAATTTTCTTCCATGTTAATGGTAAACAATTCATTTTATAACCCAAATTGGGTATACGGGCAGACGATAGGCGATTACGACCCTATCTATCGTTGTACCGCGACCTCGTTAGGCCCGCGCGATGTGGGGCAAACGGGGCCGCGCATGCCCTGCCAGTGAAAGTTACGGATTAGCTAACACACGCTTCTGACGGCGCGCTGATTATATAAACATATCAATATTGAGTGCTCGCATACGCCCGCAATCCACACAACAAAGATGTATATCATTAAATGTCTTTTTTCTTTCCTTCTTATTCTTCTTCTGTTTACCTTTAATGATTATTAAAAGTAAATTTTGTGTTTGGTAAATTATGGGCTTTGGGCGAGGTCACAGCAAACAAAGCCGCGCACTTCAATTAAGTATTCTTAATCTAAATTAAGTAAATCCAGTGGAGATAAGCTAACTAGTTCTTAATGTTATTTGGAAATAGTAAATATAATAAAACAGCTATTAATAAAGTTTTTTTTTTAAATTTTTGTATAATTTTCTAATTTCTACACAAATTTGGCCTTGTGTTGATCTTGTCGTCTTTTATTCTACTTAAAATTAAGTATCACTTGACATTTCATTATAATTTTAAATTTGGTAATACTAGTTTTAGAAAAATTGAAATTATTTTGTTTGAATGTATCTAGTGAATTTCAATTCATATAGCTTTAATAAATAAACATTTTACATGTTGAAAATATATTTTTCTAGCGAATTGAATCTTTTTGGATATTTTTGAATTTAAGATTTTGTGTCACAGATAAAAGTTGGAAGTAATATTTTTTATAAAATGGATTTAAAAATTGAAGACTTAAATATTAATATCAAAATTTTATACACCAAAATTTGTTTAATTGTTTTTTAATTGATCTTGATATTTCTAGATTTTTTAAATTAATTCTAGATGTAAAAGTTGAGAATCGAAAGTGATCTTTTCAAGAATATTAACTTTGCTACAACATTAAAATTCAATTATGTCATATAAAATTTGTCAATTGCATTAATATCTCAAATATAGTAAATGAGGATCATGTTCTTATTATAAATTAAAAGTTATAGAATTTCCAGTCATTCATTCATTTCGCAATTTATGATTTTTTTTTTAATATCCTAAAATATTAAGTCACAAATTCGTCAATTTAGATAGAAGTTTATGAAGATATGAAGTTTTCCTTAAAATTTTATAAATCCAACAAAATATGAAACTTTAACCTTGGTGAACAAAACTTGACAGTTAAACCTTGATAGGTGAACCTTGATGAACAAAACTTGTTAGGATATATTAAACTGTAATAAACAAAATGATGATGTAACTTTGGTGTTGTCCTGTGTTGTCTGGTGTTCTGTGGTCTTTTATAGTATTGTCTGAAGTTGGGTCTTGTCTGGGCTGGTTTGGTCTGGTTTTGTATGCTCTGGTTTGGTCTTGTCTGCTCTTGTCTAATCCTTTCTAGTTTTGTCTGAACTTGTTTGGTCGTGTCTAGTCTTGTCTGGTCTTATCTGGCCATGTCTGGTCTTTTCTGGTATTGTCTAGTATTGACTAGTATCGTCTGATCTTGTCTGATCTTTTTTTGGCCTTGTCTGGCCTTCTCTGGTGTTGCCAGCCCACCAAAATTTGATGTTGAAAACTTGATGAACAGAACTTGATAGTTAATCTATGATAGATAATCTTTGATGAACCAAACTTATTATAGATAAACCTTGGTAACGTTTCAATAACAATAACCATTTTAATAAGGCGCTGGTGGTGATTGATGTGCTGTTACCCGTACATGAATTTCTAAAGTCACAACGAACACCAGTGGAAAAGTGTTCACTTTATATGAATTGACAAAAGCTAGCTACCGCCTGCGAAATGGCAAAGCTCCTGGAGACCACTAAATCTAATTTATATCTATTGAAAACTTATGGGAACAACTCCTCCTAGCGAGGATAAAGACGAAAAGTAAGGTAAGTTAATGAGACTACTATGTCTTCTTCTTCTGGTACCTATCTGCTTCGGATGTTGGCGATCATCATGGAAATTCGAACTTTGTTTGTTGCAGCCCTGAAGAGATTTGTTGTTGTGTTGAACCAGGTTCGACGGTTTTTTGGCCACGATATTCTCCTTCTTTCTGGCCCTCTTCTCCCATCTACTCTTGCTTGTAGTATAAGTTGCAACAGACCGTACCGTTGACTGTTCCTCATTATATGGCCAAGGTATTCCGGCTTCCTTGTCTTTATTGTTAGTAAGACCTCTCGTTCTTTTCCCATTCTCTCTAGGACCAGATACCTGGTGAGTAGAGAGAGGTGTGTAGAGAGACGTGAGCCGTCCAGGAAATTTTGAGTATGCGGCGGTATAGCCAAATCTTAAATGCCTCTAGTGTCAGTTCGGTAGCCTCTGTCAAAGTCAAGGACTCCACTCCATATAAAAGTACTGTAAGCATGTAACATCTCAGTAGCTTGATCTTCGTTTGTATATTCAGATGATGTTCTTTGTATACCTTTTTAGGAATGCGGCTCTCGCTTTTTCAATCCGACATTTGATTTCAATTGAGTGGTCCTACTTTTCATGTAATGTTCTCCCTAGATACGTGTATTTTTGGATTCTCTCAATCAGTTCGTTGTTAACTCAAAGCTGTCCGACATTTTTGTAGTTTTTGGATACCAACATGTACTTCGTTTATTTGACATTGAGCGTGAGACCATACCTACTATGTTTAATTGATATCTATTGAAAACTTATAGAAACAACTCCTCCTAGGGTAGATAAAGACGGAGTTAAGGAAAGGTACTAATATTTCAGAAACCTTGGAAAAAAAATCTTGATAGATAAAAAGCGGGGAAGAAAGCAACTAAGTTTGAAGAGAGAATGAATGGGAGGGAAGACTGCAGGTTACTGCAGGCTAAGAGCGGAAGGCAAGTGGATGAATGGGGAGACGAGTGAAAGCGACAAGGACGTAGACATGCAGGAAAGAAGAGAAAAAATAAGGGAATCCAGATAAAATAGGAAGTATGAGAGCTCTATGGTAGAAGGGATCCCCAGTACCTAGCAAGAGAAAGTGTAAAAGTAAGAAAGATAATGACGAGGTTCAGATGCGGAAGCGAGGAGAGAGAAAATAGATATTGGATGGAAGAAGAAAAAAGAATATGTAGGATGTGCTGAGGAGAGAGAGATACTGCAGCATATGTGGAATTAATGTGTAGGGATGAAAGAAATAGAAGGAAGGAAAAGAAAAGAAATAATGAATGAAGATGGATGAGAGATACAGGAAGGAGCAGGACAAGAGATGCTGGTTTGAGTAAAATTGGCATATTATGTTTATTATAGTATATTAAAGAACGAGTTCAAAAAGCGCGGATTTTCAGCACACGTCCATGTTGAAATGGCCAAGTGCGAAAAACACCTTATGAACGAGTTTTTTTATATTTTTTTTTTCTATTTTGCGCCCTTTTATGCGATTAATAAAAAAATCGCCGATACATATTGAGAAAATTGCACTAGGCAATCCATAAAGCAACCCATATGAGTGCTGTAATGACTTCATTATAGACACAAAATCCAAAAAAAATATTAAATGTAAAGGCAGGGATCTTGAATGCCCGTAGAGGAAATAAAGATTGTATTACTACAATGATGGATAAAACCTTAATGCACCAAATTTAATGGTTATATCTTGGCAGATAAACCTTGATGGTTAAAAATTGACAGATAATACTAATAACCTTGATGGACAAAATTTGACAGTTAAACTTTAGTATGCATACTTTGATGGACAAAATGTGATGGTTGTACCTTAATAGATACACCTTTTCTCCATAAAAATTATTGCCAAATCTACCAGATTCATTTGTGAAAACCAATTGAATCTATTAAAAACGATCTAGTAACTATAACTAATCTATATTTAAGTAATTAAATTTGGTTGTTGTTTTGTTTGATTCATTTTACTTAAAACTAGTTTAAAAAAACCTTAATTATTTTTTATAGTTTCTAACTTATAATTAGATTGTTTATCAAGAACGTACTCACATAAAAAAATCAAAATTATAATAACGCCCAAAACATGATAATTTAAAAGAAATTAAAATCTAATTCCTCGCTTGTTTAGGAAAAACCTCAAAAGATCAAAATACAATACAACAAAAAATAAGCGATTAATCTTAATTCTTAAAGAGTTTATTATTTGTATTATGACAGAGAAATGCGTTACATTATTACTTTATAAATAAAATGTAATTTAGAAAAGCAATGTTGAGTAATACTAGGTAGAAACCATACGAAAATTCAACGATCTTGTTTTTGTTTGTAAGTCTCGTGATTGTTTTGTGAAGGTCTAGATGGAGAGGAGGAATAGTGGACTGCCTTGCAAGGTTCTCCCTGTTGATGCCGCAACAAATTTTTTATGTACGTTCAAAGTGAAAGTAAAACGACTCACGTCACAACAACCGGCGAGAGCGATCCGCAAAAGCAATTCCATTTTCTAATGCAGAAATCTCGCAAGAGCGGCTTGTTTATAACTAGGATTGAGAATAAGTAAATGAACACACATGTTTAATTCAATTGAAAACTAACTATTTCTATAAATTTTAGGTTGAAGGTGATTGTAAAGCAAAAAATGTAAATTTTTGTCGTGTAAATGTTATATCTGTTATTTGAATAACAAATTAAAACAAAACTCTATTGAGGCGAAGAATTTTCATTTTCTTTCTAAATAGTAGTTTATGATACAAGTGTGTGAAGAAGGGCTTTTGTGCATGAGTTGGGAAGTTTAAAGCACGAGCCGAAGGCGAGTCGAAATAAGCGTATCATAAATTATTTTATCTACGAAGCATGTTAAAATACTGTTGAATCTACAAAAAAAAATCGTTTCCTAACGATGATATTGTAAAAAATGTGATTTTGACAGGCAATACTTCAAATCACTGACACAATAATGTTAGAACGTTCAGCGCCTCCGTAGAAAAAAATGCTAATTAGTAAAAACGCACAGTGACGGGAACACTATTTGGTCGTGTAATCTGATGTAATCTAGGTAAATCTAGATTTAATCTAGATTAGATTGTAGTTAGATAAAGTTATATTAGAGCCAGATAAATCCAGATTAAGAGGCCGAGACTTTTTAATTCAAAACAAGAAAAATTACAAACTTAAAACAAACGGCGTAGGTTGAGTACAACTAGAGGCCGACAACTACTAAAATCATTGACTCCAGTAAATTGTAACCAACTTTCAACAGGAAAACCAACCTACTGGCCAACCGACAGAAATAAAATTCCGGACGTACTCGACTTCTTGGAAACCAAGGGAAAAGCTAAACCCTTCACACACACCGAAACAAGTTTCGATCTCTCATCGGACCACACCCCAGTATTGGTGACACTGAGTAGTGGAGTTATAAAAATTGATAAGCGACCGACACTTCACAACAAAAATACAAACTGGCTTACGTTCCGTGACATAATCGATAAACGCATTAAACTAAACGTACCTCTAAAAAGTGAATTCGATATAGATGAGGCAACCGAACACTTCATCCAAATAGTTCAGAAGGCTGCATGGGAAGCCACCCCGGATACAAGTGATACCCCCACGACCATAATATATCCTGACGATATAAAACAAAAAATTACCGAAAAAAGGAGAACAAGGCGACAGTGGCAGATGAGCAGAAGCCCGGCTGATAAACGACGATTAAATAGATTATCCCAACAACTAAAGAAAATAATCATCGATTACAATAACAACAATGTGGAACAATATCTAATAAACCTAACAAATACAATTGCTACGGATTACTCACTTTGGAAAGCAACTAAAAGAATTAACCATCCACAAAACCATATACCACCTATCAGGAAAGCCGGTTGACAATGGGCTCAAAGTGACGCCGAAAAAGGCGGAATACTTGCAGAACATCTCGTGCAGGTATTTACTCCATTTCCAGCCCAACAACGCGATGTAGATATAGAAGACTTCCTAGATAGCCCCCTCCCTCTGGACCTACCCATCAGGCATATTTCTCCTGTGGAAGTAAACAACATGATACACAAAGAGGTCAATGCGAATAAATCTCCTGGATACGACCTGATCACAGGCACCATCCTCCAGAAGCTACCAAGGAAGGGCATAGTATTCCTGGCCAATCTATTTAATGCTATAATTCATACATACATCACACATACCTAGCCAATGGAAAGTCGCCCAAATCATAATGATTCAGAAACCTGGAAAACCACCAAATGATATTAAATCGTATCGCCCCATAAGCCTCCTGCCCATAACATCAAAGTTATTTGAACGACTTCTGCTTAGAAGAATACAACAATTGATCGATAAGCTTTACATTGTCCCAGAACATCAATTCGGATTTAGATCCAAGCATTCAACGATAGAGCAAGTCAATCGGGTCTTTAACACCATAGCTAACATGCTGGAACGAAAGAAATACTGCTCTGCAGCATTCCTCCTAGAGCAGGCCTTTGACAAAGTGTGGCACCCAGTTGTACTCTACAAAATCAAAAGGCTTTTACCGCAATACAACTTGCTTCTGAAATCCTACCTAAGCAACTGCCAATTCAAAGTACGGTGTGGCACGGAGCTATCACCTCTTTGCCCGATACGAGCAGAAGTGCCCCAAAGTAGCGTTTTGGGACCAATCCTCTATACACTGTTCACGGCTGACCTGCCTGTAGCCCAAAACACCATGGTTGCTACATTTGCCGACGGCACCGCTATCTTGGCAACTCATGAAAATCCAGACGCAGCTTCAAGATCACTGCAAAGCGGACTCAACAAGATCCAAAGATGGCTCAAAAGGTGGCGAATGAAGGCTAGTAATACAAAGTCTATAGACATTACCTTCACTATGAAGAAAGAGGACTGCCCAACGGTTTCACTCAACAACGAACCACTCCCGAAAGTCGAATAAGTAAAATATCTAGGCACGGTCCTGGACCGCAGGCTAACCTGGGCGAAACATATTAGGAACAAGAGGAAACAACTGGATGTAAGGCCAAAAAAAATTTACTGGCTCATAGGAAGGCGATCTAAGCTATCCCTGCATAATAAAGTCCTCATATACAAGACCATACTAATGCCAATCTGGACCTACGGTATTCAGCTCTGCGGTACGCCCAGCAACTCCAACATAGAGATCCTACAGCGATTCCAATCCAAAACGCTGAGAACCCTAGCGAATGCTCCATGGTACGTGACCAATGCCACGCTACACAAATACCTTGGAATTGACACGGGTAAGAATATAGCTCAAAAGCTATGCACCAACTACGAGAAGCGACTCGAAGACCACCCAAACCCGCTGGCACACAGCTTGCTAGATCAAGGATCAATCATAAGGAGATTGAAGAAATTCAAGCCCGTGGATCTGCAAGCACGGTTCCGCACAACCTAACTGTCCAAAACTAAAAAACCCCAATGGAGAAACATAGAGCAGCGTGTGTCATAGGATGCACTCTCTACTTCCACACTTCCTACCAGTCATCAAAACTAATATATGTTGCTTAATGTAACAGCTTGTAGTTCAATGTAATATTGTGAAAAAAAAAACAAACGGAACACAGCCTGAATATATAAATATATTCAGCTTTTCCGGAGCTCAATAACAATTATTGAGGCTTTTTAGGACTACCAATACAAATCTCAATGAAATGTGTAAGTTATTTTATAGCTTTCAGTCCACCTTCTTGGCACTCAACAAATGACATTGTAATGTTATTTATTAATAACATTGTTTTTAAGATCATGTCTTTCCGATACCTTAAGTGGATAGCCATCTGTGGACGCGTTTCAAGATCTATCTCTCATCAGCACAGTTCAGAAAGAATTTAGAAGAAAAATTCAATAATTCAATTTTAATATACGTCAGAAAATTTATTTTCACTACGTCTATGTTTTTGTTTAGTCACGCAAGTTGTTGCCATAGTAACAACAAATAGAAATCGTTTAATAATGAAACTCCATTTGATTTACATTGGACTTTTACACACGATTTGGATACTTTTACACGAATAAGATAATAATAATGGCAACCTTCACATACAATAATGTATTTATTAATGTATTCATTTTGGTGTGCGAGTAGGTAAATTATATATAAAACTGAGCGAGATTGCACAATTTTTAGTAATATTTACTTTTACTATATTTTAAGATTTAATTCATATATGTTATATTTGTCAAAAAACCATTTCACACTACAAGGTTGAGTTGGCGAAGATAGTCTAAGGTAATTATGAATAGTAAAGTATGTATAATGAATTATCTAGTAAATGTTTATTTCTTTCTGAAAAATATGACGATATTTTTATTTCTTCAAAAATTACTTATCATCTTGCAGTTTCATCGACTACACCGTTCCAAACCAAACAAAATACCAATTACAACTCAAAGACCAAATTTGATTGGTTTAATTTACTACATTTAATTATATTTTCGAAAAATTTAATTGTTAATACATTATGTCGCCCTGTTCTATTCTAGGTAAGATAAAGAACAAGTTCAATTAATTATGAAAGTTGGAAAAGGCTCGTTGTGCCATTTCACCTACAACACTAACTCATCCTGTTTTATACTACATAAAAGACTAATGCAAATAGTAATTCAGTGATCAAAGTCACTGAATTCAGTTTTGGAATGTTTGAAAACACTCAATAAGTCATCTCGCCAACCACTCCATCTCACCCCGTTTCATTCTAAATAAAATACTAATTAGAACAAGAATTTAATTGATTTGTAACATGATTAAGCCATAGTTTATGAATGATTTCCCTAAATTTGTTTGTGCCGTCTCACCCACTATGGCCTGGGAAAATGGCGCGCTGCATTTGGCGCGTCTACATTATATGCGGCCTGCGAAGCATTTTATCAATTACTTTTTATTACTCATGCGGGATAGGTGCTATATTGGCGCCCGTTTTAAGGGCGACAAATGGCTGTTTGTCAATTCAAATATTTGCGTGCAATAAGTGTATTTGTCGCACGCAAATTATGCTCGGCGCACGCAAATTTTTAATAAAAATGTACCTTAAATATGTAACTTAAAAAAAACACAATCAAAATCAATATTAAAAAAGTGACGTGAGTGACACATTTTTTTGTTTTGTTTAAAAAATTGAAATTAAATAAAAAGTTTTATAATGAGTGTACATACATTCTATGGGGATACCGGAGATTAATGAGAGTTCTTATGACGAATCCACACCACCAAAAATATAATTGAAAAAGAAAATTCTATGTTTTTTTATGGCCCCTGGATCCCAAACTTCTAAGATACGTCCCCTAGTATGAGTAATAAAAAATATTATCTGCAACTCGTGCGATATTGTCAATTGTCCTCTCGAGCCAATCTCGCTCTCGTGGGCAATTGACAACTTGCCGCACTAGTTGCACAATATACTGTTAATTAAAAAATAATATCTATGCATAATAATACAAACAAAAAAAGTTAAGTTTTAAGGTTTTGTGATAGTGTCCTGCCAAAATATTACTACTTCACTGAGAAAGCAATTACAAATTTCTCTATACCCACAATTAATGTTAATATGTTTACTATGCCCGATGTTTACTTTTTTATCTACCTGCTATTATTTCATACCTATTTCAGATATATTTCAGACATATTGACACAACTATTAATATATAAAAATTTGAATGTGGCCCGATATCCAAAAGATTTGCCCACCCCTGCACTACACCGTCAAACCATGTTTTATTTGGAATAAAATATTAACTCGAAGACAAGAGTTACCCACATTTTTCAAAAAAATAACTGTGCGTCTTGCCCACTGCACCGCCTCACCCTGTTTTATTTTAAACTATCTAAAACTATCTAAAGAAGTCAGTACTAATTAAACATATAATCAGAATATGAACTAAAAACTTATCTAAAACTAATTAAATTTGAAAATTAAATAATCAAAAGTAGATTGATTAAAAAGTATGTGTAATGATAAATCATGTTTAAATAATAAAACATCAAAACAAAAAAAATTCTCTGTGTAAAATTTTAATTAAATAATATATTATCCCATTTCAGTAAGTAAAGTAAATTAAGCAAGTCAAGTTGGTTGTTATCAGTTAGCTAATCGGAGAAGTAAAAGTCGCGCGCGCATAGCATTGTCCTGACCTCATGCAAGGTGACGTACATGAAGGTTATCAGCAATATATGTAAATATTACTAAAATGTAAAACGTGAATAACTTTAATTTGATTACGTCTTAAGTTTATCAAAGTACTTACTTTTATTTACACCAGAAAGGTATTAAAAGTAGATTTGAAAGTGTTTTTTGGGTGGGTGATAAGATCGTGTCGTAAGCATTTGCATGCGAAAATATTTTGTTGGTTTATTTTCGTCCGGTTTCAATGATACAATCTTATTAGCTTAGTCAAGAATATTTACAGTCGGTATATTTAGACTACAGTAACGGTTCGTGATATTCTATTATGAAAAAAAGCGTTGTTGCATTTTTAATAAGATTTAATTTCTTTTTGGAAGCTAAACAAAAAAATCAACAAAATTCCAATTCCAACAAAATTCTTTTATATTAGCTTATCTTAACATCAAAATTTAAGCTTGTTATTTACACTGACATTCCATTATTTTACATAAAATATTAATACAATACTGGCGTATTTACATTGTTTATGTTATGTGAAGGGCTGGTGACAATACCCCGTAACTCTTATCACTACACAAAAATATTATCTCAAACGGATGGAAATAAAGAAATAGGTGTTGAGATTGCTATGCATGTTATATAAAACCCATTTTATGTAAATTCTGTCCCCCTTCCATATAGGGGAATACTTCGAGCAGCTACCTGGTGGATAAATATTTTCATATTATGAGAATATTATTAATTGAATAAATCTACTTTATTTAAAATTTCAATTACAATAAAAATATAAATACACTGTAAATTAATAATTTTATATTTTACAGTAGAAACTCGATATTACTCGAAGTTAAAGAGACATTTATTTTACTTCGAGTGATCTTTCAAAAGAACGAATTTTCGAGTAATCTAGTGCACTAAAAATTCGAGTAATAGAATTTTTAATCTGCGGCCACAGTTCTCATTACAATACTTTTGCATCGAAATTTTGCGAGTTATCGAGCCACAAACTGGCGACTTAAACGTTGAATTTTTCATTTCAAGTTGAACAGCTTATGATTAGAGTTCTATTTAATTACTTAAATGTGATTTGAATATTGGGGTGAAACCAAACTAATTATAGATGCAATCATACCAACTTATTAAAGCGGAACATAACTTGAATATATAAATAAAAATATACAACCTTTCCGTAGCTCTATAATATTATTAAGTCTTTTAAGACTACAAAACAAATCCCATGTTTAAACAAGACAGATATTAATGCTATTTACTAGCCCCTACTCCACTTTCATGGCACTAAATAAGAACAAGATAAATAACATTCTACTGCTGTGCACTTGGGTTAAATAAAAAGATATGATCTTCAAAACAATGTTATTTATCTAGTTCTTATTTAGTGCCACGAAAGTGGATTAAATGGGGGCTAGTAAATAGCATGCAAATATCTGTTGTGTTACAACATGAGATTTGTTTTGTAGTCTTAAAAAGACTTAATAATATTATAGAGCTACGGAAAGGTTGAATATATTTATATATTCAAGCTATGTTCCGTTTTAAAGAGTTGACATAAATGGGATAATATTGACTTTGATGTTAATGAATCAAATAATGACTTAGATGGAATGATAATGTGGACCCATAAATTGTGAATATTTTTTAATAAGCGTTAGCTCTACTGCTGGCATGAACTGCTATTCTATTGCAAAATAGATTGTAAATATTGAACAAAAAATATTTCTAATGTTTTGGAAAATACCAATCGGTAGAAGAACACACTGTTTACATGTTGTGCGACTTTTAATTTGACGAGGCTCAATTAATAATTGTAATATTGATTCATAAAATTTGCTACTGGTAATTATATTTAACTATTATATTTTTATTTATATTTAACAAAACTATTTAACTAATAAAAATAAGCAACCTTTACTTAAAAGTACTGATTGATTCAGATGACAGACAGATGACAGATGCAAGAAATAGGCTTTACTTATTTGGGATCACTTGATAGACAGTGCCAAAACATCTTGTTGCAATCGGTATAGGAGAGACAATTGGGATTCATCAAAGGTTATATATGAAACTGCATCATATTATTTACCATCGAAAAACAACCCAACAAATTTAGATTGAGTGGGAAGTGTTATCACATCGGTTCCTATATGTATGTATTCATTTATTTAAATATGTGCGAAACTATTTTTTCCAAACCATAAACTTTCGAATTATCAGCGAAATATGTTCTAGTTCGCTTCGCTTTTTTTTTCACAACCAAATTTAGCACAAGCAAAATTGCGAATTTACAGAAGAAATTACAATAAATCGTGGATAGGATAGCCAATATATAATTGAGAAGAAATTTGGATTTATAAGTATTTATTATTTATGGGTACACAATATTTGAACTGTTTTTATATAAAGGAAAACAAAGAGTGTCCTATTTTACGTAATAAGACGAAAGTAATGACTTATTTGCAATAATTTTAACTGTCGAATATTCAGTGAACCATCAGGTTATTTTTTTAACCCTCCGTTTGGCACTTAGTCCGCTAACCTTTGGTTTGGCACATGTGGTCTGGCCAGACCCCAGTATATCTCCATACAATTTATACTTTATTTATGTCTATATTATTTCATATATACACGTATCGTCTTATAAATTCTAATTCGTGCAAGTGAAGCAAGTATAATTCACTTTTGAGTGTTGTTGGCACACAGTCCACAACATTTAGTGCAAAAGAAATGTGTTTTAGGCCGTAATTTTTCGCTTCCTTGGGAACAAAGTTTGCATCCTTTCTTCTTATCCATTGTTTTATCACGAATTGGTGTATATTTTTCTTATTCCATATATCTAGAATTGGTGCGGATTAGTCAGTTGGCGAAATACACGTTTACGCCTTAACGGATATGTCGTAGAAATGCATGGAATCGCTAATGAGACATAGCTGATTAGAATATAGGTAGGCCGTCTGTATGCCAAAGAAATTGTGTTTTTTGTATATTATTGTTTGAAACTCCAGCGGTACACCAATAAATGTATCTAATTCAGTGCTCGTTAGCTCTTTCCAAACTCTTGGTTTTTTATCGGGATTTTTCAGATTCCACCTTTGAATCTAATTCAGATTCACCTTTGTATCTTTCGCATAATAATTGGTTTCGGAGATGATTAGAATCGGAACTGAATTTTGTTCTTTGGGTCCAACTCGAAAACCGTGACGATAATATTGTGATGACACAAACGAGCAACAGCATTTGCTGGTTCATTTCTAAACCTTTTTGTAACGTCTTTGCAAAAAAAATTCATCAGTTGCAGCTTGTTGATTTTTAGAATCTGTTTCTCACTCTACTTCTTCTTCGTCACTATCTAGAATTTCGTTTGGTTCGATTACCAAATCCTCTTCAATATCAGACGCATCTTCTTCGGGTACATATTCCATATCATTATCGTCATCATCGTCTCTGAATGGATCATGTTGAACATTTTCATCAATCTGTTCTTCAGGATTACAATCGTAAATGAAAATCGGTATCCATTCCAATCAGTAAACATTGTCTACATTATCGCTTATTATACACATATTCAACTTCGTAATTTTTATGAAACAAACAAAAATTTCGCAAGATGCTAAACTGGCCCAGCACGTGGCTCGCGAGCTAGATAGATCAAAGGACGATATACGAGTAAGACAAAAACTCGAGTGCTCGGCACGGGCTGGTGTGAGATAGAGAAACTACATTTTATGTCATGTAGAATATATATGGGTCCGGACAGACCACATGTGCCAAACCGAAGTATATTCAAATACATATCCTTGTAGTTACACTTGTATGACATGAATCCTTTTATTTTTTCAATTAAATGAAAGCTTATGAAATTTTAGGAAAAGTCAAGGAAATTTAAGTCGATAGCTCAATTAAAATTGTATTTAAAAAAACAAATCAAATCTCAAAAGGTCTGGCTGGACCCATGCACCAAACGGAGGGTTAATGGGGTGGTGGCCGATTGAACAAAGGGTTGCTTGTGTAGAACATTTTATTACATCGAACTCTATTATTCAAACTCTTTCGACAACATTTTCATTTTGTCAGCTCCTCCAAATTGCAGGGCAATTGCAAGATGTTTCGAATAATATTGTCGAACAGGTTCTCTTAAGGATACTAAGCTTGCAGAGAGTAAAACACTGATAGAACAGACGTGATTACAGTATAATCTTGATAATTCGGCGGTTGGTTAATCCAGCACGTTTAGTAATCCGGCGCTCTGTGGAAACACGTGTCTTTTCTTTCCGCTGTCCCGCGTCAGATATAAACCTCGCGAACAGATGAAATAAAGTCAAAAGAGATGCCCTTAAACTTTGAAAACTTGATTCACGATTCTGAACAAGCTAACTCTACTAAACAATTGTCTTCGGAATTTTTACAAGAGCTTTCCAGCAAATTTGAAGTGGATGTTATGTTGATATAGGTTTGGCTTTAAGGCACAAGAGAGGAAAATTTTCATTTTTAAATTCAGTTCTTTTCTGACGAAGAAATCCTCAGCCTAATTTGTTTCACGAAGGACGATGAAGCTAACGATGGCTTGAATGTTTGAACTCTGCGAACTGTAGCAAACAGTGACGCGTTTAATATACTCAATGTTTGTTTGAAATAGACAGAAGAAAACGCCACCGCTAGTGATGCTAGTGCGGAAAAGCTTGCCAGATTGCGTTTCTGATAAAATGTTTAAGGCAAAGAAACAAAAAGCAAATACACGTTTACCTATATAGATCCATATTTTATTCTTTCTGAAATAATTCTGTACATAAAATATGTAAATTTTTTATTGTTTTCTGTTGATCCTGATATTCAGGAATTTTTTGATAATCCGGCGGTTCTCTGATCCCATATGTGTCGGATTATCAAGAATATACTATACTTTGCAAGTTAGGAACTGAATTGAATAAAATTCAAATTAATCCGTGCGACGTTTATCGCAGCAAATAGGAATTTCACGTCAGTCGGTAAGAACAATTTTAAAGATAGATTTACTCTTTCGGCCAAACAAATGGCAAAAGCCCAAAAACTTCTTCCAATATATCGAATCTCACATTTAGAATTCAATCGATAGAGTTTGGGCGGTGGGGATATTTTTGTCAACAAAATAATTATGAGAACATTTTCAATTGCATGGGAAGAAGAATATACAAAATTTTCGTTGTTGATCTACCGGAAACCCTCAAATTATATTCGAAGAAGAGCTGCATTCTCAAAAGCTAACTGTATGGTGTGGAATATGTTCAGTTAGAGAATTGGGATTTGTTTGAAGATCAAATGGGAAACGCAGTATTTGTCAATAGTGACTATTATGGAGAGATGGTAGAAACGTTTATAATGAATGCCATCGTTCAAGTACTATTACCAATAACCGATGTGGTATCAGAAAAATGGTGCATATCAGTAATAGTAATGGTAACATGGTGGTATCAGCAAGATGGTGCAAGACCTCATATATCCAACATGTCTATGGAGTGTTTCCTGCTCGTCTGATTATCCAGCGTGGGGATCAGTTGTGGCCTCCTCGCTCCGAATTTGTCGGCTTTGGGTTATTTCTTATGGGAACTTTAGTTTTCACTTAACAAATGTTGGTGTCCAACTTATTTCGTTTTTTGATAATTGCAGTTTAAAATCAGGATACTCACTTAAGGAAGTTCGAGCGTAACTAATGAGTCAAAATAGTGATTGAATTTTTCTACATTTTCAATTATCGTAATAGTTTTTAAAATTCATTATTTTTATTTATAATAACACAACAAATTTAAAAATTGGAAATTATTATTTTTTATTTTATATTTTATTTTATTGGTAATTAATATTTATTTATATTTATTTAATTAAATAGAGTTATTAAATGACTTCGATATTTTTTATTTATTCAGTGTAATAAAACGATTTGGCAACAGCGCTTTATTGTGCCTTAAAAGTGTATAGTACAGAGAAAGAAAAGAATAGTAATTGACTATGTTTCCATCTTTTCCTTTCTCTCAGCTCTTCTTGCGACGTTGTCAAACCACCCGTCATGTGAATTATTGTCGATAAACAAGAATCAAAATAAAAAGTTCAACTTTAATTATTTCAATAATTACTTGGTAACGTCACATTACTTTAATGTTATCGTGTTTTATAATTATCTAAGTTTATTGTATTATAGTTTTTTATTCCTTAAAGTTTCGAAATTAATATCGAAAAAACTAAATACAGACGTGACGGAAGCTTGTTGGCCATAAGAGCCCGTGTATAAGAATTGAAAAAACATCATTTTTAATTTTTTTTGTTTGGGATAAACTAAACGGTGGACCACTTTCAAATTTTGAGAGGGCATAAATAAAGTATTGATCTGCATGTATAAAAAGTTTCAAAGCTTAAACTTATAAAAAATATTTAAGATGGGATTGGCTCGAACCTGCTTAATTTGTCACCCTTTATAATGTATATGGTAGAAAGTTCTTACGGTCGGTAGCCATTTGTTACATTTATTCTGTAGTAATAAATTTCCAACTATGCAAATAATTTTACATAAATAAAGATATGTGTGTTAAAATTTTCCCAAAAATTTAATATCGAAATAATATTTTACAGTTATAAAATCCAAATATCATTTATCACAAACTGTACAAACATGTTTATAAATATATTAAATTTTATCAATAATCTCACATTTATATAGAAAATAACAAATATTTTTCGCTTCGAAACAAGATATTGTGTAATGTTACAACCCACGTGAAAATAACGTGAAATTGTGTTATATTATATATTAATTTTAGATATAAATTTCCACAAAATTATTCTTAAAACAATTAATCGAAAGATAATTTTGAATGTGAAAATAACGAAAAAAATCCAAGTAAAACACAATGCTCACGCACGATACATTATTATCGTCGTAGCAGCAAACTTAGGCAGCAGTATTTGCTCACAACTAGGTATAAAATCAAATGGTGCTGTTTTTGCGGATCGTTTTATTTCCAACAATTCATCATTTTGAGCCGAAACTATTTGCGAGTTGTAACCTAATACAAATTGACTAACGCAATTAAATCAATTATATTTTCGCGTCAAACGTGCTAATAGATCAGTTTGTCATTGTTTCGTCAATGTTTTTTAGTCTTTAATGCAATAATCGCCATCTAAAGTATACAACATTTTTTATAATGGTTGGTCTTCTTCTGCAATTTCTATTGCAAGTGAATTTATTTTACAAATTATACGCTAAATTCAATCAGCTGGAAAAATTCTTCATTAACGTATTTTCAAATATTTGCTTGTAAGAATTTTATCAACAACATTATTTAGGGTGTTGACTGCTTGTTAACTTGTTGACTTACACAAATATGAGCTGCAGAAACTATTGAGAAGTTAAACGACAAAAAATATTATGTGCTTAAGACTTCTTGAGTTGACGACGCCACTTTGTGGTTCTAGAGTTAAACATCAACACTTTCTTATTTGCTAATACTTCCTTATCAACAATAATACATTCTTCCGTTCAACAAATAAAAGATTCCGGATAATTAACACAATCACTTAATACGAATCCGAGTGCGTTCGGCGCACGTGCGCACCGCAATTATCATCCGTTATGTCGACGCTCGTAATGGACGCCGGGCGCCGCGCGTAAAAATAGACCTGAATCCCTCGAGATCACAATGAACCGACTCCTTTTTACCCACCAACAATCTCCAATAAAAAAAACGCAAAAAAAACCCACAACAAACATTTTAATCAAAACAAAAATAATATTCCGTTTTAGGTCACAAAGTACATGTAAATTTAATGTTAATAGATATTTTTAGACTTAGTTTCTATTTTAGGTGTATCTTTTGCAAGTGGTGTATAAAGACAAAGGAAATATTTACATAAAGTAATTGTGTTACTGTTGCGTTTTAAAGATCAATAAATCTATTCATACAGTCTATATAACTAATAGGCTTATGGTTGATAGCCTTTATGAATCTGTGTATCGCAGCACAAAGGAAATATATACGGAGCTTAAAACAAAGAGATTAACAAAAAAAGTTTATCTTTATACCGTTTTCTACATGAAACTTACAAGGCTAATTCAATTATCTCTTTCCTTGCATTCAGTTTATTTTGTGTAATCTTATAAATTATCGGTTTATGGAACGACCGTAAAATTTCCAAACAATTTATATTATCTGGCTTTTCTTTTATTATTATCGCTAAACAATTATTTGAGAAAGCAGAGAGATAAACTGAATTTAAATCGTTAATTTAAAATCATGTTGTTATTTGATTTTGTAGAAAATCACTAAACAATTCTTATTATGGAAACGTTTAGTCGAGTTTACATCGAATCTAATTGACGTTTCCAAGGACGTAGAAGTCGCGGAATTGAAACGCGACAGTCATATGAACTATCGATAAACCGGAAAATTTATAATTCGCGGAAATATTTCTATGTATTTTTACAGCAAAGCGTATTTACTAATTGATTTACAGATCCAGACTTGTTCAACTAATTGTTATATAACGTGCAGCAGAGGCAATAAGTGGATTAAAAATTTGTAGCTTTTCTGATATAAAAATCGATTTAGTCCATTAATAAAACGATAAACAAGACTGTAAATACAAAACTATTTATTTTTTACATTCTACATTCTAAACCTCTATTGATTTATGTTCTGCATAGTGGTTATTTTCAAATATACTCTATCTAATCTAACTGCATAGTTTAAATATGTTCAATTTATCCAATGTAAACATTTTTGTCTAGTTTTTTTAAACTTTTAATAAAATTGGGTGAGGAGCTGATTTTTTTTACTGTAGTTTCGTCAACTATTTATTTTGTCTTAAAATAATATAAGCAACATATAAATACCACGGGTGCTGATACACTACGGTGCAAGCTTAACTAAGCTATGAATACTAAGCTAAATTTACGTTTAGATCGATCATTCTTTTTTATCGATCGATCGATTTATTCTTTCATTTAGATCTTATCTTATCATATTGATTGATTTATTGTAACTGAATTTATATTGAACTGAGCTTGTAATTAGTACCTTGAAATATTAAGGTAATTAAGGTTATTGATTAATAATAATAATATAAATAATAATAATAAAATAATAATAATATTGAGATAAAAATATGGAAGGAAATAACAATGTTTTCTTAATTTTAATGAACGGTTTGATTTTTTTTTAATTACAAGAAATAATTTTACCATTATTTTTTTAGAAGTAGGGGTGAGTTTGCGAGCAATAGCAGTACAGATGAGCATCGGAGCAGTCTATGAAAGTAATTAATGCTAAATCTATTTTCGATTATTTCCAATTTCAATTGGGAATAATTGAAAGTAACTAGGGGTGAGTTGGTTCACTAGAACCGTTTGGGATTGTTTACCGCCGCAGTCTAACTGGCAATATTAAATTAAATTGTTTTCTAAAAGATTAATTCGAAAAAGATTTTGTAGAATTTTTATAAATCTTCGAAATATAATTTTTGCTAATCGTAAAACAATAGTTTGTGAAGAAGGGCTTTTGTGCTTGAGTTGCGAAGTTTATCGCAATGAGTGCACAAAAGCCCTTCTTCACACACGTACATCATTATACAAGTATATCATACGTTAAAATATTCTTGACTTTACAAAAAAATAATTGTTTCTTACCGATAACACTGAAAAACTGCAATTTTGGCAGACAAAATTCTTCAAATCACTGACACAATAAGCTTAGAACGTTCTGCGCCTCCGTGGCAAAAATTGCGTAGTAGTGAAAACGCACAATGACGGGAAAACTATTTGGTTGTTGTACGATGTAATCTAGGTTAAGTTATATAAGTTATATTACAGCCAGGATACATCCTGACTCGGAGGCCCAGACTTCATGATTCAAAATAAGAAAAATTAATTCAATTTTAATTAAAATTTTTATTTAAAAAAAATATAAGAAAATGTATTTTCAGTACGCCTATGTTTTTTATTTAGTAACGCGAGTTGTTGCCATAGTAACAATACACAGAAAACGTTTCATAATGAAACTCCGCTTGATTTACATTGGACTTTTACGCACGATATGACACTTTTACACACGATTATAATAATGGCATCCTTCACATACATTAATTTACTTATTAATGTGTTATTTTTGGTGTGGGAGGAGATAAAAAATTTTCTGCGAGTGGTAAATGAGCTTAGCTAAAGCTATAAATGGTTGAAGTATAGTTTAGAGTTTTTCAAATATCATTTTTCTTTAAGAAAATGTTTCACATGCGAATGAATTAGCTCAAAATATACTCTGAATACTCAATAAATATAAACTGAGTAGATTCATTATATCAGGGAAAAATACATAATAGCTAACTATATTGAAATTAAATTATCATATTATTGAAATATTTATGTTTTGGAGATTACTACAGTACTTAGAAGCAATTATTGCTATTACTTTGCTTTTATTTTCATCCGCGGGTGGAAAGCCCTCTGCGCCTTCTCATCCTGTTTATGCGCATGTTAAAACAACCCATGTAATGACTTATTAATGTCAAGTAAAAAATGCCTGTAAAGCCAAGTCTTAAAATAAGTTAACGAATTTATCGTCGGCAAGTTCAGCTATGTCTACAATAAAATCAATACTCTTAGGGGACATAAAAAAGTCAATAAAACACGGAAGTTATAAATGAAATATTTAAAATAAGAAATTAAATTTTGAATTTTTCAAAAATTAGAATATCATTTTATTTTTTTTCTATTAAAAACAGAGGAGTATTATATAGTAGGTTGGTTTGTTAAGGTTAGTCTAAGGCTAACAGATTTATATGTTCGGTTATATTAATCGGTTATGTCTAATAAAGTCTGTAATTAAAGAATTCAGTTTATTATCGGGCCGATTCTGTAAAAGAATCGTTAAAAGTTAATTGAAAAGATGCCGTTAACATTTTTCTATTTCCGCTAATAATAAAGATAAATAAATAAAATAAGATACTAGTAGATCATAGTATCTCTATTAGTTTATTTATTTATTTTTAATATTTTCAAGGAATTAGCGAAAATAAGAAAGGAAAAATAACGGCGTCTTTTCAATTAACTTTTAACGCCTCTCACAGAATCGGCCCGTATATAAATTAGATAATCTGTCGCTTTTGAAGAACTTTGATAAATCTAGCCCAATTAAACTAAACTTATGATTAATTGTTTATATCTCGATAACTATTCTAGCTAGATTAACTAATTTAGTATTATAACGTTCATCACTGATTCTGCCATAAAGAAATGTAGCTAAAACTAATTATAAGTTTAAGTAGCTGCAAATTACAAATTAGTAAAACTTGACGGACATTGAAAGTTTGAGCAGCTGTTATTTTGTAACTAATTCAGTCTTTATTTCTTGATAAATTTCTAATCTAAAAACAAATGAAAACTAAATTTATTAAAGAGAAACTAGATTTCGGTAATTTAGTTTATCGATACTTGGATAATTAATAAAGCTAGTACAATCACACTAGTCTTTTAATTGTGTATCTATTTTATTTCAGTTATTTATTTATTAACTCGCTAACTAATCTAACTATACTCAATAATTTAAAATTGTTATGTTCATTTATGATTTAGCTATAAAGAAATTTGCCAAAAAAACTAGTTAAACTAAGTCTACATAGCTCCAAATTCCAGAGTCGTAAAACTTGTGAGAGGATATTATATTAACTTCGAGCAATAAGGAAAATGCATGTTTTTTTATAATTTTAATTCACTGTTTACACCGTTATAACATAGTAAAAAATATAAATACTAATTAAGTTTAAAATAATTAAGTTTAAAAAAATATTTAAAATTAAGAAAAATTTTGAGCTGTTTAAACGCCGCCATTTTCGCGCGGTCTGTTGATGACGTCAAAGATCACTGTCCATTGTTTATTACAGCTGCTTTCATTTTTAACTTGACGTTTTTGACGTTTATTTTGTAACCAAAAGACTGCAATGACATACAAATGTAAAAAATACGGACTTGTTTATATGAGATGTTACGTCACTTTCGTTTTAACCAATGGTGTTGCGATTTACAAATTTAAATTTCCCTCGCTTAATTTTCACTTTTATTTGTTAATTTTATGTATTTAAAAAGATATTAATTACAAAAATAATGGTTCAAATGTCCGGTCAATAAAGATTCGGAAAAAAAATATTTGAACCAAATTTAAATTTCATGCACATTCCCTATTATAGCTTTGTAACTAATTTACTATAAATTATTTAATAATTAACATATTTAATCTAGTTATGCTCATCTGATTCAGGTATAAATAAATGTAGATAAAAATAGTTACACTAACTTTACATGGCTTCAAATTCAAACTTAATAAAACTTCTGAAACATTGAAAATGATTAAGTTTAATGAAACTACAATTATGTTTTAGCAACTATTACTTTGTACCTAGACTAGCTAGACTATCCAATTTAGACTCAGTTCATTCATAAATTAATGATCTAAAAATAAATTAAAAGTAGATTTATTTTTGTAAGTTCATTTGTCGGCACTAGAGTAATTTCTAAAGCTAGTACAATCAAGCTGTACTTCTATTTGTGTTTCCATAACTCGGTAACTATTCTAGCTAGACTAAATAATTTAGTCTTATTATGTTTATATACATCGGCGCTTTTAGGCATAGGCCCACTGGGCGCGCGCATAGGGCCTCCTATTTTAGGGGGCCACAAATTTCCAACTAAGCAAGGTCAAACCACCTTTTGGCGGTTAACGACAATAAGCGGCAAAATTTGACAAAGTGTGGTGAATAAATTGGCACTTAGCTCTGGTTAATAGTGAAAAAAATATTCAGTATCATTGCATTGTTGTTATTTTTTGTATTGTTATTGAAAATTGATCGCATGACTGTTTTTACTAGGACACCACATTTAAGGACACCACATAATCTTACAGATGATGCAAACCCAAAGAATGTAGTTCATGTCCCTTCCACCACGTCGTCCAAGTTTAGAAAACGACAAGCGTAGCAAGGAGTTTTCTAATGGACAAGAAACATCCAATGTCACTATAAACGTGTCTAATGATAGTACCATTGATGGACAGAATTTAAATTAAATATGTGTTATATCGTTTCATCATCATCAGTAGTGCTACAGCCCTACAGGGCCTCGACTTTATTCAGCCTCGTCGTTCATTACCATCAATTAATTAAATTTGTGTATTCGCGATTTCCACACATGATATAACCTCAAAACTATCTCGTCGAAAACTTGACAATGACAGCTCTGAATTTCAGTGCCAACCTTCAAAAAATTAACTCAAAACAGCACTTGGCGAGTCATAACCGCACGCATATGAGTGCTGTTATGAGTCGATTACAGACGCAAAATAGAAAAAATGTCATAACAATTTGCGATTGAAATGTTTACGTTTTATTGATTAATTTATTTAAAGTCATGCTTGACATTTATCAAATTATTACTTTGTTTTATAAATCTAAATAAATTATTAATTTATATTGTAGGTAAAACTTTGTACGATACACATATCGTAAAATACTCGTACCTAACGTACCTAATTGTTATTTTTAATGTGGTTTTACTATAAACTCGCATATTGAAAATTGGGACTCCATAGACTAGGGCCTCCAAGTCACCTTGCGCCTAGGGCCACAAGTAATGTAAACGCGCCCCTGTTTATATATGATTCAACTATAAAGAAATTTAAATATTATGAACCGGTCTTAAGTTCGAGCAACTATAACTTTGTAACTAGACTAGTAAGACTAATTAATTTAGCCTCAATTTCTTTATGAATTATATAATTATTCTAGCTAGGCCAACTAATTTGCTCGTGTTATATTCGCCTATGAGTCCGCCATAAATGGTGGTACACTAGCTAGACTAAATAATTTATATTCAATTTCTTCACGAATAATAATCTTAGAATAAATTAAAACTAAATTTATTTCTGTAAGTTCGTTTGTCCGTGCTACACTAATTAGTAACGGTAGTACAATAAAGCTATTTGTGTTTCTATAACTCAATAACAATTCTAGCTAGACTGAATAATTTTATCTTATTAAGTCCATATATGATTCAACTATTATGAAATGTAATTAAAATTTGTAAGCTTAAGTATACATAGCTTCAATTTCAAAACTTGTAAAACATTGAATAAGATTATGTTTTATGAAACGACTCAAGTTTGAGCAGCTATAACTTTGTAACTACAGTAGCTACACTAACTAATTTAGTCTTAACTTCGTCTCATATTAATATAAATTAAAAAAATTTAAATAATTAAATTTTAAAAACAAATGAGAACTAAATTGGTTTTAATAAGTTTTAGTCTATCTAATATAGACTGAATAATCAAAGTTTGTTCATTAAAATGAATTTTGATTGAAACAATGAATAACACTTAAAACACATAAATAGATGATACAAAATGTAAGAATAAAAGGCAAAAACAGTTAAATTTGGCATGTGCCGTCACACCATGTGACAACAAAAACATTTCTCTATAAAAACAGGGCGTGAGTTGGCGTACTAAAACAGGTAACGATAAGTTTTAAATATAATCGAATGCAAAATGTTACAAAAAAAAATAAATCTAGGTTAATTTGTCCAGTGCCGTTTGACCCATTGTGTCATATCACTCTAATTATTTATAGATAATTTTTATAAACAATTTTTGGATTTAGTGTAATAATTATTAAAAAATGTTTTGAAAATATTTTTTAATAAATTGACAAATTTTCGATAACTAGTTTTGTTGCAAAATTTGTTAAAATTCATAATAATTAAAAAATCTTTTTGAAAATATGAAAATTGTTTTTAATAATCTTACAATTTTTTTTTAATAAAAATGTTTTTATTTAAACATAAAAATCGAAAAAAAAATCACAAAAATTTGAATTCTTTAGATCTGTAAAATCAAAAATATTTCTAATGGATCTGATTTGGAATTCCAAACAGAAACGAAATTTAAATTAGTTCCCAAATTCACAAAAAAAAGGCTTGGGGTTTACTAATAAAAAATTACAAAGTTTCCAGATTAATCACAAGAATTTTCGAACTCGAAACGAATCTTAATCAAAGCAAAATGTATTCCAAAAACAAATTCTCATAATTAATTATTTTAAGAAAATAATTTAATATTAATATTATTCCCTATCTTATCTCCGCTCTATTTTCAAATGACGAAACAGATTAGATTATAAAAAAAACCTCCCGCCAAGCTGCTCAACATATGTTTTCCAATATAACGGCCGTTCCATTCTTCCCAGAAACACAAACAGAACAATTCCATATTTACCGATATATTACAAAACCATAAATAACACATTACTTATCATTAAAACTCATTCTATACCAACAAAACAACTACACCGCGATATCTACCTCACAAAACAACAATAATAATGAATTTTACAAAATATACACTACACATTTTCTTAAAAAGAAAACACATACAGAAATCAAAAACGTAAATGAATGATTCCTATCTATTACTTTTTTTATGTTTGGTCCAAGGTGGATACCGGGTTATTAACTACCCTTCAAACACTGCGGCCAAGTTGCCCACATTTTTCACTTCATAGGTCCAGAAACCTAGGTGTTAAGGAATTAATTATTTTAGCCTTAACTATATGAAACGACATTAAAAATATTTCAAATAAAACTACTTATCAACTTATTAGTAATTAACCCGACTTGTTTCCTGAGATCGTTTAAATGGCTATAGGTTCACCAACACAGTGGCATTTTCAAATTTTACACTCTCATTCCACTGTGTACTGATCACTCAGTAGATTAGAAGATGCCACTGTGTTGGTAAAACTATAGTCATTAATAAACAATCCCATGAAAGAAGTCTTAAAAAAGAATTAAATTGGCGTTAATTAATTAACTCGGGACCACCAGATTTCTAGTTAACCTTCAAACTCCGTAGACTATGCGGCCGCATCTATTATTATTACTAGTTGCATTCCAATTATTGATTCCAATCATATTCAATGTTTAGCTAAAGCATATTATTTACCTAGCAATCTACTATTATTATATTATACAACCTATTTAGAAACAAAACAGATTTTTATTAAACTTAAATCCTTAATGCAGATATATCAATATATCGTTTACTTAATAAAGTTAAATAGTATAATAGTTAACTTATTAAGGAGGTTCGAACGAATCCCATGTAATAAATATTTTTTTCAAGTTTTAGCTTTGAAACTTTTTATATATGAAGATCAATACTTTATTTATGTCCTCTGAAAATTTGAAAGTGATCCTCCGTTTAGTTTATCCGGAAAAAAAAATCAAAAATGATGTTTTTTCGAATCTTATACACAGGTTCCTATGGCCGACAAGCTTCCGTCACGTCTTTATTTATTTTTTCGATATTAGTTTCCCAACTTTAAGAAATAAAAAACTATATACAATAAACTTAGATAATATTAAAACACTATAACATAAAAGCCATGTGATGTTTCCGATGTAATTATTTAAATAATTTAATTTAATTTTTTTTTATTTAAATCTTGTTTATCGACAGTAATTCACATGACAGATGGTTTGGCAACGTCGCGATAACAGCTGATTGTGAGAGAAAAGATAAACACTGAAACATTTTGAACTTTTGAACGTCTGTGGAACTATTTGATAGAATACACTCCACCTTTTTATATAGATTATCTATAATTTCCTGTCTTTTGGTAATTCGAGGTTTTCGGCCAACATCTCGGGCTAATAAAATTCTGATCCCTTTACAACCAGTCGACTCATAACACTGATGTTGCCAGAAATTTTTATGTCACCTTATAAGTCAAAAATAGCGAAGTCATTTAAGGAGGTTCGAGCGTAACTAATGAGTCAAAATAGTGCTTGAATATTTCTACATTTGTGATAATCCTAATAGTTGTTAAAATTCGTTATTTTTATTTATAATAACATAACAAATTATTTAATAAAATAAAGTCATTAAATGACTTCGTTATTTTTGACTTATAAGGTGTAATAAAAAGATCTGGCAACAGCGCTGTATTGTGTCTTGAAAGTACATAGTACAGAGAGAGAAAAAAATAATAATTGAAAGGAGTCGAGTGTATTTTTCTCTCTATATAACTGTTTCCATCTTTTTCTTTCAGCTGTTCTCGCGACATTGTCAAACCATCCGTCATTTGAATTACTATCGATAAACAAGATTCAAAATAAAAAATGTAACTTTAATTATTTAAATAATTACATCGGGAACATCACATTGTTTTAATGTTATCGTGCTTTAATATTATCTAAGTTTATTGTATATAGTTTTTTATTGCTTAAAGTTGGGAAATTAATATCGAAAAAATAAATAAAGGCGTGACGAAAGCTTGTCGACCATAGGAGCCTGTGTATAAGAATCTTAAACATGTTAAAACATTGATGATATGAAAAATGAAAGATGTACATTTGGATGATGTAAAACATCATTTAAATTTTTTTTTCCGGATAAACTAAACGGTGGATCTCTTTCAAATTTTGAGAGCACATAAATAAAGTATTGATCCGCATGTATAAAAAGTTTCAAATCTTAAACTTGAAAAAAATATTTAACATGGGATTCGCTCCAACCTCCTTAATAACTTTATTTTATTAAATAAATAATAAATACCAATTTTTAAATTTGTTATGATATTATAAATAAAAATATTTAATTTTAAGAACTATTAGGATAATTGATAATGTAGAAAAATTGAAGCACTATTTTGACTCATTAGTTACGCTCGAACCTCCTTAATTGAAATGTCTTTAGTACACTCACTTTATACACTTTGTTTTAAAACTAGTCTATATTTTATTTTCCGTTCAATAAATGATTAAACTGAATCGGAACAGACAGTAAATTGATCGATTAATACTAATAAAAATGAAACTGTTGATAGGCTTAGAAATATCCAATTGAAAATAATTATCGTAACGGTAGTCTTGCTAGGTGTGGTTTTTCTATTAAGTTATAATAATTAGTGTGTGTGTACTAACTTTATTAGCAAAACCGTTTCAAAAACTATAAAGCATAGATTAGTGAGTATTAAAAAAATTATTAGATTTGTCGCTTACAATTTTATATAGTAAAAAAGCTATACGGGTTAGTTGGCTTCAATAGAGATAATCATCGATTCAGACTAACTGTGTGATTATACCTCAAAAAACTTCACAATCAATTTCAAATTAGATCGTCCCTATTGAAAACCCCGTTAATTAATTATTTCCGTTTCATTTTTTGCTTTGCTGCTTCACCCACTCACCCTTCTTTATGACTTCTCTTACCCTAATATTAGGTACAAAAATGTATTTAAAGCTTCAAACCAAGTGTCTACATAATGTTGGTAGGTTCAACTAGAATATAATCAATAATGTTAGAAGAGACATACAAAATTTAATTTGTACAATTCAAGTCATACACGAGTAGCATTAATATCACGTAAGTTTTTGATTTTTTTTAACAAAATAGCAATGCAAAACATTTGATAATAATAATTAACGTAACGTAGTCTAACTAGGTGTGGTTTGGTGTAAAACAGCGATAATTAAAGCTTCTTGTAAAAGAAACCGACCACAAAGTCTTATTTTCTACTCGCTTTTTTACGTTTCTGAATTATTTGCAACTTATTTTTCGAAAATTAATACACTTTCACGACACGGCGAGACTCGCGAAACCGCAAATCTTGATTACACTAGATAGTGTAGCTTGTTTAATACTTTACCTGATCGAAACCTCTTCCGCAAAAAATATCCAATATTTAACGGAATATATTTAGAAGAGAATTATTTTAAAATAATTAGTAGGCTGTGGGAGGAGGTCCCAGGTTCTACACAGGACAGTATCACCATTAGATAAATTGTGTATGGATCCAGGTCAGTCATATTATATTATATAGAATTAGAAGAATTAGGGCTATCGATCAAGAAGATTTAGAATTTGATTAATTACATGCTTTAGTTCGCATAATTATTAGTTTGTCTAATTAACAAGTTTTTTCTTTCTTGATATTTAAGTGCCTCGTGGTTACACTAACAATTTCCTTTTTCTTTTATTATTGTAATATTATGTTAAAACGTTTACGACACTAAAACTAGGCGTTTACATTGAAATAGCTCACTTGCTATTAAAACTACTAACAGCTTTGACTTTGATTTATTTCACTTTACGACTCCACTATAGCGTTATACGATTCCAAATTTATTTTCACGCTTTATTACCTAACTATTACTATATAGTTTTAGTTACCTCTACTAATCATAATATATCAATTTTAAGACTGGATGTGTTTTTACTTTCCTTTGTTGTTATTGAAACTGTGTATTTCTCAATAAACTAATTTTTTATTTTTCTAGTTTTCTGCCAAACTTATATAATGTAGAACAGGACTATCCAAAATAAAGAAATGTTCGTATTTTTATTGTTAATAAAGACCAAATTCTGGGACGAAAGAGATAATGTTGATAATTTTATTTTTCATTTGGCTTGAAAAAAATTAATTAATTTCGGCTAATCTAATATGGAATATGCATGCAATGTAAATTTGGTTAAAATATTTTTATTATGAATCTTTATTGGCCGGACATTTGATCTAAACCATTATTTTATTGGTTAATATCTTTTCGATGACATAAAATTAATAAAAATAAGTGCAAATTAAGCGAGGGATATTCAAATTTGTAAAACGCAACAACATTGGTTTAAGCGAAATGTGACGTAACTTAATATGTATGTTTCTTTGTATTTAATCCTAAATATGATGAGATGTAAACATAATCTATAATTTTTAAATATTGTAATACGAACAAATGTTATGTGTAAGTTCCATACACGGTCTGTCAAGTTTATAATGATACTTTCTATGTATTTTGGCAGTAAATTATTAATATATATGCTCTTAGAGTATTTGACGTCATCAATAGAGCGCGCGAAAATGGCGGCGTTTAAACAGCTCAAAATTATTCACTATTTGAAATATTTTTTTAAACTTAATTACAGCATTATTAAACAGTATTTATATTTTTTACTGTTATGTTATAACGGTGTAGACAGTGAATTAAAAATACAATAAAAACATGCATATTCCCTATTGTCAAACATTGAATTATCAATGACGGTCAAAATTTGCAAGTTTATGAAACCAATCTCATTTGCATAATATAAACCAAAACTGTCCAAGACAATAAAGAAATGTTTCAAATGTTATTGAAATGTTATTAATGGTTCAAATGTTTCAAATGTTATTGAAATTTTTGTTATTCCTATTTATTCAAAATTGGGCATTTTTGTTTCGATTTAAATTATAGTCTGAACAAATAGTTTTTAATTCTTTAAATCTAGTCTATTTGTCAAACTTTGAAAAAGGAGTAATGGAAATCAAAGTTTTTGGTACATTAATCTATTTTAATGTTGAATAACCACCGATTACATAAATTGACTTCAAAATTGCTTTCATTTAAATTTTGTATATAAAAAACTAGCTAATAATTTTGCAAAGATAAAATCGTGTTATAAGTGAGAACATATTTTGGCAGTGCAATTTAGTAATTGGCGAATAGTTTGAAATAATATAATTTAGGAGAAAATCGGTTTCTTTTTTCGAAAAAATACTGTTTTCATTGAAAGAAATGTTCACGGTTATTTGTAAATAAATAAATAAAAAACTATATCAAGGCTGTCCAAGTTTAGAAGGCATACAGAAGGTCGTTTAATCATAATAATAATAATATATTATTATTCTTTTGAAACGATCTTAAGTCTATTTTCTAAACTTGGATAGTCCTGAGACATGAATATCATATATGAATATACTGCTCCCTACTCCTCGTAGAGTATTGGCCGCTCCTTTCTGGAGCTCTTTGATCCTTTTGTTGCGGTGGGTCACTCCGCGATTTCTATTTTCTATTCATAGGTTCTTGTGTGTTTTAGTTTCTTGTACTATTTTCTTCCGTCTTTCGCCTTCTTCCATTTTGTGATTTCCATTATTCGCATATCTTCGTGTATTTGGTGTGTGTTTAGTTTTATGTGTGTTTTTAGTTTTATGTATTTAGTTTGGTGTGTGTTTTAGAGTGCGCCACTTTCATTTGCTCTTCTTACCAACTACCAAACAGTTTGTACACCTATGCCATTATTTTCTCATTTAGTCAGTATTTAATGCCATAAAACTTAAATCAAAAAGTCCAAAATTCCAAAATATACGAGCGAAATTCAAATTTGTGAGACGCATCACCATTGGTCGATATGGTATATGACGTGCACGTTGACATTTATCGGCATCGATATAGGTGGACTTATACACCTCGATTGGGACTTCACTATGAAACACTTTATCTGGTGTAGGTACTTATAATAGTGTTTTTCCATTCCGGTACTACAATTTTCCATTATCAAAATAGCAAATTCAAACTGAAAATCCTTAACTGTCTATGCAAATAGGCTATGCAACACTGGATGTCAAGTGGTATTCGACGTCATCCAAACCGCGCGATAAATGGGACCGTTCAAACAGGCCAAACAGACTCTTGGTCTTCAGGCTCTCTGTTGTATATATTGTTACTGTTCTTACGCGGAAGTTTTTGTGTTTAAATAGCTATGGTATTTCCAGAAAGCCGGTTTTCCTGCCTTTATTCTTTCGCAAATTTCCATACATCTGTCGTTGCTTCCGTTTACTGTGACTCCTAGGTATTTGTAGCTGTTTACCCGTTGAAATATATACTGTGCAATTTGTATCTGTGTCTGTTGATCTTCTTCATGCGTGCTTGCACTATGCATGTCTTTTCTAGATGGTTAATCCCCTTATGCGTGCCTCTTTGATGATTGATGCCATAGTTTTGTCTACGCTCTTTTTGCTTGTGGCTAGCAGTTCAAGATCATCTGCGTAATCAAGTACAAGTTTTTAATTTTATATTAATGAATTGTTGTTTCCCACTTGGCTTATTATGCCTTCTAGCGTGATGTTCAAAAGTACTGTTGATAGTACGTCTCCCTGTCTTACTCCCTTTTCGATGTTATACTGTGCTATTTGTATATGTGTCTGTTGGTCTTCTTCATGCGTAAGTGCACTATGCATGTACTTTGTTTTCTTTTCATTGATGGTTAATCCTCTTAAGCGTGCCAGTAAGATGATTGTTGTCATAGTTTTGTCTAGGCTCTTTTTGCTTGTTGCTACCAGTCAACTTCATCTGTGTAACCAATTATCTGTGTTTCGTTTTGTATTAATGATTTGTTGTTTCCAACTTTGCTTATTGTGCCTTCTAGCGCGATGTTAAAAAGTACTGTTGATAGTCCGTCTCCTTTTTCTATCCTCATATTATTTGTTTTGACGTCTCCTGTGATAACCTCTGCTGTTGAGTTGTTCATTGTCATTTTTGTGAGGTTTATCAGCTTGTTCGGTATTCTCACTTACTCCATTTCTTTAATTAGTTTTTGCGCTGTCAAACGCTTGTTTAAAGTCTACAAATAGGATATGTAGCTCCATTTCGTAGCAACAATTCGTAGCTTTTTCTATAATGTGTGTCAATACGTGAATGGCGTCTATTGTCGATTTTCCTCTTCTGAACCTGTTACGCTATGGGTCTATCTTGCATTCCGTATGCTGTGTTAGTATATTCCTTAACAGTTCTGTTAGTATTTTGTAGGTTGTGTTTAGTAGCATTGTCGGTCTGTAATTCACACATTTCGTTTTGTCTCCTTTTTTCGTTTTTTTTTTCAGCTGTATTTCATCCACTCCTGAACATAGGCCACTCCGCTTCTCTTCCACGTCTGTCGATCCTGTGCCTTTTGGTACCACCGACTACCTGCGACCAATTTTATTACTTCTAGTTATTGTTCTTGGACATCATTGTGTAGTTTTTAGCGTCGATTTGTCATGTATTCTGCCTTGCAACGATGTACCTGCCTAGCTCCATTTTAACTTGACTATTACTGTGTCGTTCCTGATTCTGTCCATATCAGTGATATTTCCAGAATCGCGCGTTCCATAGCCCTTTGTGTAGTTCCTAGTCGGTTGGAACTGTTTTTTGTGAGGCTCATTATTTCGAACCCGTACGTCGCTACAGGTAGAACGCACATGTTGTATACTCTGCTCTTGAGATTTCTTGGTAACTTCTCGTTTTCTAGGATGTACCGAAGTTTGCCAAACGCTGCCCATGTAAGTCCGATTAGCCTGGCGACTTCGTGTGGTTCCCCTTCCCTAACATCATAGTGTGTCCAAGTTAGGTATATTGTTGCACGCACTCGGATGATATTGTTGTCCATACAAATGTGGGGGTTGCAAGGGCTCATAATCTTGTTCTTGCTTAGGTTCATTTTAAGCCCAATGCTTCTTGACGCCTGATTGAGTTGTTATAGCATTCCCTCTAGCTCATCAGGGTCGCTTGAGATGACAACGATATCAACGATATATATAAGGTATGTCCCATCGATCTTTATACCTTTCTCTTCCCATCGTAGTTGTTAGAAAGCGTCTTCTAGTCATAGGATGAACAGCTATATTTAAAATAACAGCTATAATTATTTGTCCATTCTTCCATTTCGTGGGCATTATTTCTTGTTTGCATATTTTGTTTATTAGACTATGTATCCTCTGGGTTGGCACAGCTCCTTTCTTTTTTACCAAATCGTTGTTTTTTTTTTGTCTGGTCCTGATGTTTTGTGTAGTTTTAGCTTTTCATCGTTTCCGTGAGTTCTTCGCAGTTAGATGGTTCTTCATCTTCCGTACTGGTTACTTCTTCCTCATCATCTTTTTGTGTTTCCTGATATATTTTCGTGAAGTGTTCTTCCCATTCCTTCTTCCTGATATCAGTGGCAGGCTTTCTTTTGTTGTTCGCTCGTTTGATATATTCGTATAGCTTCCTGTTGTTCTTGCTGTTTGCCTCTATTTGCTGTAGATCTTTGTCTATCCAGTCTCATAAATACCAAAGAATCTCATAAATACCAAAGAATATCATAAATACCAAAGATAAGTATGATATCAAAAAAACGAAAGTTTTAAAATTGAACAAGAAATATATTTAATTTAATTATATAATAAATAATTAAATGTTAAATTATAATTAAAGTCAGAATTATTAACAATTGACCCCGGCTTAAACTGTTGCTCCTAAAGTTGAACGTCGTAAATTGGGATCTACCTACGATATAGGGGAGGCATAGACTAACATCAAATATTATGACTAACAACAAACCGCACTAAACGATTATTATAGACTATTATCCACCACATTTAATATACCAATTATAAGTTAGTCATGCAGAATAATAAAAAGAATTTTAAGAATTAAAAAATAAATTAAATCCTGTCTAATCCAAGAAATATTTTCTTGTCTAAATTTAATTCTAATTTAGAAAATTCGAAAAAGTATCGTAAAAGTAATAATACGTGTTTCAAATTACCCAAGACTTAAAATTCTAGTTTGAATCAAACATAGTTACATAAGTGCGTCCCTAAGTGCGTCTCAAACTATTAAATAATACTACAAAAAATAACATTATCCAACTAGTGTTTGTTTTTGTATCAGCTGAAAAATATTGATGTTTACTCGATCAAAAGGCCGGTTGTTTCAAGTGAGATAAAATTTGTTTACAGATGGCTGTAAAATGCAGCGAGCGGTTGGAGAGAGAAGGGAACAGCAGCAACAGACTCTTGCGCGTTTCGTTCCCTTCTTTTCTTCTTCTTCGGTTTCTTTATTTCAGGAGGAAAGTCTCCCTCAAAAATGTTTCCACTAAACCCTCTTGAACGGAGGTTGTTCACCCATTCAATATCCGAGGGGAAAGCAAAATAGAATAGAAAGATGTAAAGAAAATACGTTTTTTTAGAAAGATAGATTAATATTGGATTTATTTTGTTGTTTACTAAGTCAAATTGTAGTAGATTACAGGCTCTTAGCAAGAATTAGTTTACATTTGATTATAGATTCTAAGCGCAAACATACTCATGATTTTTAAGTTTAGAACTAAATGAAATAAACACAATATTAGTTCTAAACTCCTGTTTAACTAGTCCTGTCGTTTTAGCATAATCTTTGCCTAATCCTGTCTTGTCTATCAAATTGTGTGTAATAAATAAGGAATAATATACTTAATCCGCTTAATCTAAATAAAATATTGAATTAAAATTGTAATGCGATTTATTAATTAGTCAGCTAGTTTAACTCTGAATTAAAAAAATAGTAATAATCCACATTTATTACTATATGCAGACTGTCTACTATAAAATAATATTAATTTATAGACTTATTTCATTTTATCGTAGTTGAAAGTTAGTCGAAATTTAGGATCGATATGTATTTTTAGTTAGAAAACTAGTTTTGTAAGTGATAAATGAAAATAAATTTAATAAACGAAAACGACTTTTGTCGACTGTATACTAACCGTTAACGTCTGAAGGTGAGAAAATAAATCTACCATACTTAATTGGTTATATAAATTACACCGAGGTTTACATTTAACGATAAGTGTGGTTTACTTTGCTGCAGTCGGTTAACCGGTAGATGGAGTTTCGTCACTGATGTATTGATTACAATTAGACCATACCGTGTACACTACTAATTAAAACTTCTCTGTTTACTGGGACGTTGAATATTTAATCTGTCGCTCCATTAAAACTAATAATATTTGATGTTCAATTATAAAAAAAAATGTGGTTTTGTATATAGGGCGTTAAGTAAATAAGCGGGAAAAATTCAAGGGGTTATTCCTTGGACTACTCTAAGAATATCTTGTCTTATGATGATTTCTGAAAAACCCTTTGTTTCGAAGATACAGGGTGAACAAAATTTACGACAGTAACAACATTTTATTATCAAAAAATACATGTAACGTTGCAATAAATGTTCGAAATGACTTTCTCCAGCTTGGATACAAGCATTCAATCTTCTCGTCATTGAGTATCGAATCCTTTCAAACACACCAGGGAGGTTTCTAATTGACACCCAGCAATTATCCGATTTCGCAATTCGTAGAATGTGGTATGGATACAACAAATTGCCCATAAGAATTTTCCTGTTGAATAACTTACATTCAAAGTATTGGCAATTTGTCGCGTAAAAGCATTTGGATCTTCCTCTATCATGTCCAGCACATTATGTTCCAGTTGTACCGTTCTTACTGTCATTAATCTTCATGACCCTCCATTTCATTTCAGTATGCTTGTTTCACGAAGACATCGATTAATGTTTTCGAAGATTTTTCGGTCGGGGATATTACGGCTAGGAAACCGTTCAATGCACAGTCGTCTATCTTGTAATGAATTGCCATCATACATGAAATGCATGTCAGTCATCTCGCCGTTCGTATACTTGGTTTCGCTTACTACTAAGGACACGCCAAACAACCAAACGCCAACTCATGTAAACAACTGAGACCGATACAGGTGATGATCACTGACGAGACGTATTTAAATGAAATCCACTTGTACGTTGGTAGATAAAACATCCGTACTAATTTTTTTTTTGGAACGTGGGCGAGCCTAGGCTGGCTTAAGTGGCTCCACTGAAACGGATGGACAGAGGGACCGCCAAGGATGGCATTATTGCCTCTGCCCACCAGTCGAGTCTTAAAGTAACGGGCACCAGAAGAACTTTTTAGAAGTATAAAGGGATTAAATAAAAGTACAAAATGCTATGAAATAGCATTTACAATAACAGTTACAAAACAAGACCAGAAAAATCCTACCGCCCTTGTTCCCACCCAGGCAACCCCTTAACCCGCATGGCAGTCTTAGCGAATCGGCTTAAGGCCACGTCACCAGCGAGTCCTCCCGCCACTGCTTCGACAGTGACTTACCTCTCCAGGGCTCACGCCAAGACCTGTCGCTCCCTTTCCCAACGCGGACACGCCACTAGAATGTGCTCAGCGTCGTCTCGCATGCCCTCTCCACACGATGTATGGTACCTTTGTGTACCTTTCGCCAGGGGCTTTCCCAATCCTGTGGAGATACGCTCCAAAGGACCCGTGTCCGGTAAGAAGCTGGGTGAGGAAATATGAGCCCACCTCATCCAGCCCTTGCCCCATCCACCGAATTAAAATTGGGACGAGGTGTCGAGTCCGCGATTCCGCCGCATGACCACCTTTTCTGCCAGCAGCCAAGGGGTTGCTCCAGAGCAGCTCTCCTTGCCTCCACGCGGTTCCCACCAGATGTTCTCATGGCCCTCACCGACGCACGCTCCATACCAAGGAGGTCCGCGGGAGGAATCCGCGATATGACCTCCACGGCGTCACTGTTGACAGTGCGGTAAGCCCGGGCGACCCTGATGGCCACAGGGCGCAGTGCCCGTCGCAAAACACTCATGTTATCTCGAGGGGGGTGGTACGTTGAGGTGGCATCCTTCACCGTGGAGGAGGTCGGCAGAGCGGTAGCCTCACTACCCGCGAGAAAGGCACCCGGCTCAGACGGGCTGCCTAGCGAGCTGTTCCGACTGGCAGCAGGAGATACCTCGAAGGACTTGCCAACTTAAGTGTCTCCCAGGTGTTGGAATGGAATGCCATTTTGGCCATTATTCATCCCTCGACGCATGGTGCACACAGACCGATCTGTTTGCTGGACGGCAGGGCAAAAGTACTGGAAAGGTTGCTCCTATGGCGGCTACAAGCCGTTATAGAGCAAGGGGGCGCGCTCGCTCCGGAACAGTCCGGAACCTATCCTTCGTGTCGCGGAGGGGGCCAACAGTGGACCGTACCTTAAGATTGTGGGGCATTGGGGCGTTGTGTGGTCGTTATTGTGTTGTTGCCTTCAACACGGTACAATGGTGGTTCGTTCTCAAGGCCCTAGCAGGGTGGAAACTACCGGAGACATTGCTAAAGCTTACTGCCGATCACCTGTGGGTCAGAACCATCAGGTACCGCGAGGGGGAGGACTGGCGCGAGCGGGGGTTCCGGTTTTAGGACCATTCCTGTGGAATGTCGCCTATCACGGCCTTCTGCGGACGATGTGGCGGTTAGTGCCCATAGGGGTGAGTATTGTGGCCTACACGGAGGACCTGACACTTGTCTTCGCCGTCTGGTACTGGGATATGTTGCGTCACAGGGTCACGCGTGCGGGGAAACTCGTTCGGGAATAGATGGTGGCTGCGAGCCTTCAGTTCGCCGCCTCTAAAACACAGTCGGCCCTGCTCTCCACCAGGAGGTCAGGTAGAGGCATTCTGGAGGTTGAAATTTTTGGAGAGAGGATACCGTTCGAACGGTCGATCCGGTACCTCGGTGTGATCCTCCAGGCGGGTCAGTGGGGATTACACGTGTGTCACAACAAGTTAGTTTCTCAGCATGAGACAGGTCTCATGCTGAGGTCCACCGGGCTTAGAGAGGGTAGGAGGAGGCTTATGGCCAGTGTGGCCACTAGCAGACTCCTATACGCGGCACCGATGTGGGCAGCGGCGGTGAAGGGTAAACCGTTCCAACTTTTAACGTAAGCTGTCAACAATTTTTACTTGATAAACTCATTGGCATACGCCATACTTTTATTTTTACTAATGATTCAACAAATATCGAATATGGTTGTCGCAAATTTTGTTCACCATCTTTGAAACAAAGGGTTTTTCATCATGAGACAAAATTCTTAGAATAGACCGAGGAATAACCCCTTGAATTTTTGCCGCCTGTTTACCTAACACCCTGTATATGTCTAAGGTTGTTGTGTAAAACTCTCTCTTTTTTATAATTATACCAGGCTGGGTGAAATTAGGATATAGAAAAGTTGTGTTCCAAACTTTTAATTGATTATTAGTTTTGGCGGTTTAGTTTAATTAGGAGGAATAGGATGTAATCAAATACAGGAAATTTCATAAAGAAAATTCTTAATTCTGACAAAAGATTAAGAAATACAGTTTCATATACCGATATGAAATGATCTAAACCACTGTTTCTCAACCTCTATATCGTTGCGAATCAAGAGTTGTAGGTGAAGTCCAAACTACAATGTGAAAATTTGTTTCTTTAGTCTTCAAAGACAGTAAACACTTTTCGTAAATTTTAATAATGTTTCAACACAATTGTTGGGAAAAAACATAACTTTGAACTTATTTTCAAAAATATATATCTGTGCATTTACATGAAAATTGTATATTAAACTTGAGTTAAAACCTTAAGTGAGTTGAAAAAGCTGTGTTTGTTACGTTTAAACTTATTTAATGAAATACTTTAAATCAAACAAATTGTAAGTAAAGATTTCAAAGTAGAACAATATATTTTCACCAACTTATAATTTTAATAATGTTCCACCATAATTGCTGGGAAAAAACATAAGTTTGAATTTATTTTCCCAAATATGTTTCAGTACTTTTATATGAAAATTGTGTATTAAACTTGAGTTAAAACCTTAAGTGAGTTGAAAAAATGGTGTTAGTTACGTTTAAACTTATTTAATGAAATACTTAAAAAAAAAAAAAACTTTAAGTAAACGTTTCAAAGTAGAACAATAGATTTTCACCAATTTATCTTCCTTTTTTTTGTTAGAAATCGAGAGAAAGTTCGAGTAAAATCGAGTAAAAAAAATCTTAATTTATTTCAAATATTCAAAATCAAGAAAATGTTACACAAATTTCATGTAAATAATCCAGGCCGAAAATAACCCACAAAGTGTTTAATTGTCATTTGGGGTGTAAGGATTTTTGCGGATCGTTCGAGGGTTGCGCGATTGTTCATGAGGGTCTCGGTTATTAGCCGCGTTAGAGACGACCCACAATACTCAATGGCCGGCTTTACCTGGAACTCTTTCACGGATATTCCAACCCTTGATTTACATAAAAACAGATAAACTTCGCAACTTTTACTAACAAAAATCGTTTCCAAACATAACAAAAAAGGGTTACAGATGGATTCAAATGTTATCATATGTAACATAGATTATTAGAAATAACATTTCGTTTTGTTTAACATTTCTAACACCAGTAATTTTTATCATAAATAGTTTTTTTCTTAAAATATTTTAAATAAATACAAATTAATACGTTTAAAAATTAATTACATACAGGTATTTTGGTTTAACATTTCAAACGACCCATGTAAGCTGTAATTATTATTAAAATTAGTCTAGGTTTGTGTATTAATTAGAAGCGTAATTACTAAATGAAACAGACAATATACACTAACGTTATAATTACACTAACACTAAGTTTGCATTCCGTTATTTCAATCATTTATTAATAATGATCGTAATGAGACGTTGAAACTTACATTTACGACTTAGTCTAGGTTTACTAAACTATGAAAATTCAGTCATTCTAATATTATCTATTAGATATTTAGACAATCTCTAAAACAATTTCCATTCTTCGAGTATTTGAATATTCGGAAAGTAAGTTCGTTTTTTTTTTCGTTTTCGGCATTGTTTCTCTTCTCTTCCATAATCGCTTGCGTTTTAAACAATACTTTTTCATCGGCAGTTATGATTCGCTTCAGAAATGGATTGTTTTCTTAACGTGATTACTGATTGGTATACATGTAACAATAAAATGACGATCATGGGAAAAAACGAAAAAATTTTCCGAACAACCAGAAGTTTTCACATCCATTAAAAATACCTATAAAGCAATAAAAAAATTGAAGTTGTTAAATTATGATCTTTATTTACTACTTTCATATATAATTAGATATAAAATACAATTCTTGCTTTTGTGAAACAATGCACAAGTGTTGAAAATTATCTAATATTAATCTAGTCAAATTCAACTTTCTATACCTAGCTATATAAGGAATTTAGTCGATAAATATGTAATAAATAATGGAAAGGAAACCGTTAAAAAAATTGTTGTAATAGACACTTTTCATTTCTGTAGCTAAACAAAGGGATTTAATAACAAGCAATTAATAACAGCGTATTAAACTATTTTTTTGCGATTAGATTAGATTAGAAGCTAAATATGGTTGTAAAATATAAAAATTGTAGGAGTAGTGGTAGAGCAATTTAATATTATTTGTATTAATAATATAATGTACACAAACATACATTGCTTGTTATTAAATAGCTACAAAGGAGAATTTAACCAATAAACTGCAACAAAAATATCATGCACAGAACAGCAGAATTCAAAAACAAAAAAAATTCAAATTGTCAAAAAATTTCATATGGTCATAACTCGGCCACCCGCAAATTATTTTGCAAAATTTTGTCAATTTTGTTCAATATTGCAGTCCGTTCACGCAGTAGTTAGTATGTTATTCTTTATTTGAAACTAGTTGACGTAGACTACCTAGTTGACGTAGTAGTGCATGCTTTTACTTGAATTCAAGTTTCAAGTTGATACAACCGATGTATCATTTTATAATTTTTACGGAGTACGTAAGTCCCAGACTTTTTTAACAAAGTACAGTATAATCTTAATAATCCGACACATATGGGACCAGATAACCGCTGGATTGATTATCCGAATTATCAGGATTAAAACAAAACAATAACAATTTTACATATTTTATGTACCATTGAATTTCAGAAAGAATAAAATATGTATCTATATAGGTAAATCTGTACATACAAAAAAATATGTACAAACTTTGAACAGATAGTAAGACAATTGTAGATTGGAGTTAACTTGGTCAGATTCGTGAATCAAGTTTTCAAAGTTAAAAGCAGGGTGTGTTGGTCAGACCTTTTTCCAAGAACACTGGATGGTGTTGTTTTTGACTTTATTTCTTCTATGCGCGAGGTTTATATAAAAGACACGTGTTTTCCCAGAGCGCCGAATTACTGAACGTGTCGGATCAACTAACCGCCGGATTATCAAGATTATAGCGTATAATGATATTTCTTTTTGACTAAAATTAATTGGCTTTGTTTCCTCTAATTTCTATGATTTTTGATTTTAAATAACATTAAATAATATTTTATCTACTCCCACATCAAAATAAACACATTAATAAATACATTATTGTCTGTGAAGGATTCCATTATTATAATCGTGTATAAAAGTATAAAAATCGTGCGTAAAAGCCCAATGTAAATCAAATGGAGTTTCATTATTAAATGATTTCTGTTTATTGTTACTATGGCAACAACTTACCTCTAAACAAAAAACATAGATGTAGTGAAAATAAATTTTCTGACGTATATTAAAATTGAATTAATTTTTCTCATTTTGAATCAAGAAGTCTCGGCCTCTCAGTCTGGATTTATCTGCCTCTAATATAACTTAACCTAACCATAACCTAATCTAGATTAAATCTAGGTTAACCTACATTACATCGACAACGACCAAATAGTGTTCCCGTTTGAACGTTCTAACCTTATTGTGTCAGTGATTTGAAGTATGTTGTCTGTCAAAATTACAATTTTTACAATATTATCGGTAAGACCAAGGCCGCACTGCGGTTTTTTCCGCGAGCGGTAACCGCTATAACCGTGAAACCGCTCGAGAGTCACACAGTACACCTTTAAAATCAGTCCGTGATATTAAAGTGAGGCCCTTCTGTATTAACTTACTTGACTCACAAAATCACGCGATTAAAAACCGCGGCGGTTTCGCCGTAGTGCGGCCTAGACCTAAGAAACAATTACTTTTTTGTAAATTCGACAGTATTTTAACTTGCTTCGTAGATAAAATAATTTATGACACACTGTGTGAACGGCTTTTGTACACTCATTGCGATTAAACCAGCTCGAGCCTTCAGCTCGTGCTTTAAACTTCGAAACTCATGCACAAAAGCCCTTCTTCACACACTTGTATCATAAACTATTATTATATCATTATTTATATTTTTATATAGCCACGATGTTATTTAATTTTTAAGTAAATTTGTTTATAAAAAGATCTTATAAAAATATAAATTTTTCTTCTTTCAATTTATTTTAACTTTCCTGCTCTGCCCCTTTACTCCCGCACGGAACTGTCTTTTATTCGGAGTTTTCGAAAGTTTTCGAAAGAAATTTTCCTATTTCGCGTTTGTTTCTTCGGAAGGAACGGAATTGGAAAATCGATTTTGTTTGCAAAAATCCATTATCGGTTTCCAAATCATCTTTGGTTTTGTGGAAAAAATGAAGTTTTTTTCAATTATCGGTAACACTCTTACTTGGACTTTGTACAGGACCAAGGTGGATCTAACAAGGGGACCCCCCGGACGCTTCATCACCGATTTGGCCCAAATTTACAGTATATGTAGGGCTTGACTATAAATGAAAGTGACGCAAGCGGAAGGGCCAGATGGCCAAGCGTTAAAAAAATAACTCACTTTTTACGCGGACCGGTAAGTTACCGACAACTCATAAGCCCGATATGTTTGCGTAAATTTCAATGGCCGGTTACCGCATCGGTAAGAGCTTGGCTTTATAGTACGAGGATCGCTGGTGCTATTCCCCGTGGGGACGCTTTTTTTTTTCTTACAATTTTTAAAATGACTTTCTTTAATTAATATTATTATTTATTATTGTTTAACTTTTTAATTGTAATTATTAATTTGTCAATTTAATTATATTATTAGTATTAATATTTATTATTTGTTTCTTTATAACTTCAATGGTTAAATCATAAAATTGCTTTCTTTTATTATTACTATTATTGTTATTAATCTTTATTTTATTTTTTCGATACTTGCGCCACAAATGAACCGTAGTTACCATTCATAATGTAGTATTCTTACTTATAATTTTACTCGCTTGAGGTATATGCGAAATTTGAAAATCTGGGAAGAACACATTTAAAGCGGTGGAATCCTGGAAGGAAAAGTGCAAAACCATTGATACCTGGACGTATGATCGCTTCAGGGCGGAAAAGTTGCCAACAAGTAACCACGAGAAACCTGCAACAATGGGCACTTGCTGCTGCGTTGGGTCCAAAAATTCAAAGCAAGGCACAGGATTCGTCAGAGGAAAGTCACCAAATTTGTCTCGGAAAGAGAGACTACCACTATCGAGGAAACCCAATCTGCGGCAGAGAACTTTCGAGTCCAGGCTCGAGCTCTCATCGCAAATTACGATAAAGAATTTGTTATCAATACAGATCAAACAGGTAAATTACTATTCGTGTACGTTAATCGAAAAGCTCGTTTCAACGCCACACATAATAAAATATTCACAAATTAATTCAACAAATTAATAATTACAATTAAAAAGTTAAACAATAATAAATAATAATATTAATCAAAGAAAGTCATTTTAAAAATTGTAAGAAAAAAAAGCGTCCCCACGGGGAATCGAACCAGCCATCCTCGTACTATAAAGCCAAGCTAAAATTTGGGCCAAATCGGTGTTGACACGTCCGGGGGGTCCCCTTGTAAAGAATTTTTTTAATTTTCGGAAAAGCTTTACCTACAGTTTGGATCAAACCACGAAGAGCAGAAAACGTCCTTGGAAGACATATTTAAATATTTTCCTGACAAGACTAAGGGAAGGGGAGTTTTTTCTAGATATGGACTATAGATTATGGAGTAAGCCTTGGGAAACTGAAAAAGTTGTTAGAAGATTTCAAGTTTCCCCTTGATTTTCGAAAAAATGATGGTTTTGGATCACACTAAGATAAAGTGACCACATTTTCTTTGAGACAAAGCGGGACAAATGGGATGAAATGAGAATTATAATTTAGTTACGAAAGCAGACCAATAATTCCAAAAAATATATTTTATCTACTCACACACCAAAATGAACACATAATAATGTATTAAATTATTGTATGTAAAGGATGCCATTATTATTATAGTGTGTAAAAGTATCCAAATCGTGCGTACAAGTCCAATGTAAATCAAATGGAGTTTTATTAATGGAGAACGATTTATGTTTGTTGTTACTATGGCAACAACTTGCGTCATTAAACAAAAAACATAGACGTGGTGAAAATAAATTTTCTGACGTGCAATCGTAATGTAGTACTTAACGTATCTTTTTCCAATAACTCCTCATCAAAAAAGACCATTTCGCAAATATTATTTTTCGGAAAATGGTTACTAATATAATAAAAAGATTTTTCCACATATTAGAATAAAATCTCCTTTTCTAATGTCACCCAATGAAAATTTCAGAACAAGGTGCCATTAAACGACCGGATTTTCTGAAAGAAGTCAGAAATTTTTAAAATAACTGCTTCGAATATTTTAACGAGTAGACAGTTCAATTCGAGGATATTAAAAAATTTCATTAGGTGACACTAAAAAATGAAGATTTTATGGGAATATGTGGAAAAATCTTATCTTATATATTACAATACATTTAAAATAAAAAATTCCGTTATTTTCTAAAAAGCGGAACATTTTTAAAAAGCGTCGGGACGCGGTACTGTCCCGCCAAAATCGGGACGTGTGGTCACTTTACACTAAGAGGAACTGAAGAAATTGTAGGAAAGTTCTTAATTCGTTGTATATGTTCGAGTATTGGAGAAACTATAATTTCCTTTTTTATAAAATATATGTATTGCCATCCGATCACATTTTGTTGAAAATTTAAAATTTTAAACTTTAAATAAATACAATTTGGTGCGTTGCCAAATCACAATATGTTTTTAAATTAACTCATTACTCTCGAGTTAACTCATAATTTCCTATCTAATTCTAGATCTAATTGCATTTAAGAACTTAATTAAATCTAGACGGAAGATAATTTATAATTAAGAATGGACATTCACAAAATTAAGCAAAAATCAGTTTGCTAAATAATACAATAATAAAATATAGTTATCTAAATTGTTAAACTAGTTTTCGTAAACTAAATCAATACAACATGTCACCATCTATAATCTACAAACTAAATTAAAATAACGTGAACGTAGAAATAAATAAACGTGTTTTTATTGATATTTATCTATTGTTCTATTTCTGTTGTTCAAATAATAGTCGGTGGATTCTTTCCGAATTTAAATATAGAAATTATACGAGATATTAAAAGTGTAGTTGAAGTGAAAGTCGTCATTTTTTTTACTTTCTAATTCGCTAGGGTTGCAAGTCTACTTTTTTTTGAGTCGTTTAATATGTAAGCTATAGTTTTAATATGTAAGTAGTACGTGAGCGCATTCTTTCAAAACACTAAAAAAGAAAAGTATTTATTATAATAAGATTATGCTTTATTTTTTATATAAATTTTTTTTTTCTAATTACTACGTTATTGTTTTTAAACAATCAAGCCTTCAAAATTCAAAACTTCAATAATATTTATATTATATAATAATAATTGAACTTTTATTAACTAATGAATCATACAGGATAGAGACGAAGTCCATCATATGCTATTCTAACCTAACATAACCTCAAAAATGGTAGGATAGACAGAGCTACCTGAACAACTAAATTATATATATATATATATATATATATATATATATATATATATATATATATATATATATTTCAAATCATAGCATAAATGTAGTGTAATGGGTAAATGAGGACGGAAGGATCAACTTGCTTGCTTTGTCTGTTTAATAGATTTTTTTTCAGTGTTGTAAGGAAAGTGTTAATGCCCTGCATTTATAAAGTATGCGAAGGTATTATAAATTTGTACGACATTGAACATGAAGGACCTTTGGAAGAGGGCTGTGCGGAATCGAGGAATAGGTATTGATAATTTTTGTACTTGTAAGTTAAATTGATGCATACTTTTTCGCCAGGTAATTGTTTTTTTCTGAGATACGGTGGCAGAGATATTGCGAACATATTAAAGGTAAAGACACCTAGGTAGTATTGAAAGAGATCTTGTACTCTTAACCAATTCAACTCTCGAATCTTTTCTGAGTTTGATCTCTTTTTCCAAGTTTGATTTCTGATCTCTTTTTCTAAGTTTGTAGATAAATCTACAGCAGCTGTTTTGAATATTTTGCAATCTGAGCTTTTTTATCTGATCTAAACATGGATAAATAAAAATCAAGCCATAATTCAGATGAGATAGGCCTAACGATTCACATAGTTTTTTCCGTAATTTAAAGTTCAGAATGTTGTACTTTGAGTAAAGTAATTTTAGAGCATTTTTTAATAAGAGATTAACCTGACTTTTAAATCTAAAGTCACTATCAATTAGTAGGCCTAGATTCCTTGCTGTATTTGTTAATGGCAGGACTTCTTTGTTGATCTTAATCTCTACTTCATTTTTTACTGGATTTAGAATCTGGAATTACTAGAACAGTGCACTTACTACTATTCAATTTTAAGTTGTGATCTTCGGAGCATTTTACAATTGTTGCAAGTTCATAGTTAATGGGCATTAAAAGCTTTCTTCACATTTGCAGTGTAAAAATGTTGATATATTTGTGTATCATCAGCATAGCCACCGCTTTTGGTGCTATTAATTTATTTTGTCAATAATTAAATAAATTTTGGTATTATTAATAAACAATTCTGATCCTTGTGGTACATAGAGTCACCCAGCACAACATGTTGACCGCGATTTAAGAAGTAATACTAGAAGAGCAGGGAAGAGAAGTGATTGAAGCCATAGTATTTTAATTTCGCTATAGGGAGAGAGTGATCTAACGTATGAAAGGCTTTCGAGCAATCAAGCATTGTTAAGACATTTTGTGTCCAAGTCTCTAATACAATTATCAATAATAGCAGCTAGGACTGAGGTAGAACTTTATCCTTTACGGAAACCTGATTGCTGATCCGGAATTATCTTCTCAGAAACAACAAATTCATAAACAATGATTGACAACAAAAATATTATGGATTTGAGACTCAGATTTGGAATTTATAGTCTCAATTAATTTATAAAATTTGAGTTATCCAGTCTGAATTTTCAAAATCTAGACTCGACATATTCCAACAATATCTATATTCTATCTATTTATATTCTCTAATTTAAGCTAAAATATATTTTTTTTAATTTATAATTAGAGTCACAAATTTTAAATTTCCTGTCTTAATTATTATCTAAAATTTGGGTTATCTATTCTGAATCTTTTCTGAATTTCAAGCTTTGGTTTAAGATGAAGTATCTAGTCTAAACTTAAGACTAAACTTTAGATTCAGTGCTAAATTACAACATGTTTCTTAAACTATTTGAATCTGAATTTGAATGACGAAACTATTTGGCATGAGATGGCAAATACAATATTTGCTTATTTTGGTTGCAATTTTCATATAATTTGCCGATCATAATATTTCTAATAATACAAAAATAATTTTAAATCATCTAGGATATTTGAAAAACGTGACTTTAAAATTCCTTTTTACAATTTATAATTAGATTAATCTATTTATATATTATAGTCTAAATATGGTATCTCTTTATATATACTATGAAAATAGAATCTCGAATAATACACATTCATTCACATATAATTGGAGTCTTAAATTTTAAATTTCTCTTGATCTTTAAAATTTCTAGTTTGAACGTTAAAAATGTAGACTCTACAAATTCCCAACTATATTTTCTCTAATTTAAGCTAAGATAATATAATAGAGAATATGCATGTTTTTTTAAATATTTTTAATTCATTATTTACACCGTTATAATAAAAAATATAAATTCTGCTTAAAAATGCTTTAATTAAGTTAAAAAAAATATTTAATATAGAAAAAAAAATTGTGCTGTTTAAACGCCGCCATTTTCGCGCGGCCTGTTGATGACGTCAATTACTACTGACAGTTGAGTCCATTGTTTACTACAGCTGTTCTCGTTTTTAACTTCACATTTTTGACGTTTGTTTTCTAACCAAAAGACTGCAATGACATACAAATTTAAACAATACGAACTTCTTTACATAGTATGTTACGTCACTTTCGTTTTAACCAATGATGTTGCGTTTTACAAATTTTAATTCCTCTCGCTTCAGTTTGCATTTTATCTTTAATTTGCATTATTATTATTTATTAATTTCAAGTATTTAAAAAGATATTAATTACAAAAATAATGGTTTAGTTCAAATGTCAGGTCAATAAAGATTCGAAAAAAAATATTTGGCACCAAATTTAAATTTTATGCATATTCCCTATTAGGTTCTCAAATTTGATATTTTTTAAAATGAATTAAAATGAATTGAAAATTATTATGTAAAATTTGGGTTATCCGGTCTGAATCTTGAACAATCTAGTCTCGATAAATTCGAACTAATCTAAACCTAAAATAAGACTTTAGAATCTAGCACTAGATTCTAAAGTCTTATTTTAGGTTTAGAATGACAATATATATTTTTTAAACTATTTGAACCAGCACTGAATTGAAAAATTCACGATGTTTTAACGAGACTTAATATATAAATTATTATATAACTTGTTATTCGCAGCTATATAAATTTAAACATTTAAAATGACTCGAGTTTCGACTGGTGAAGGTCATTTTCAAGTGGTTTACAAAAAAAGCCATAATTATTTTGGCAAAATAAGAGAAAAAATCGCAAATGTCCTTCGAAAGCAAAATCTTCAAGTAGAATTTAAACCCTCCTCAAAGTTGTTCCACATATTGTTTAATGCTAAAGACAAAATCGACCCCATCAAAAAATCCGGCGTATATGAAATTCATTGTTCTGAATGCGCGTACGTAGACAGGAAGAAGTTTCCCAACTCGTTTTTCAGCATTCTCGCACTTTTGGTCTTAAAAGACACTAGTTATTTTTCGAAGCATTGTCTCGAATTTAATCATAAATTCCTGGAAAGATGCAATATCAAAACTGTTGCATTGTGCACTGTGCAATTGTAACAAAGGCCTAATACTTAATCTTCTGGAATGATTAGAAATTTTCAAACAGAGCCGTAACCCGTCCGCCAGAACAAGTACTGTGATTTGCAATTCCTTTCTTTGTTCGACATTCGTTGTTTCGTCATAAGAGATGCAATAACTCGAGGTGCGCTGGATATCGTCGGACAAAATTTCGGATAAAATATGAACCCAGAGCCTCAGCGACAAGATAAAGAAGTTTAGTACGACCGTGATTGAAATTATCAGCAATGGGTCCTGGGAACATACTTTGAAACACCTCTTTCAGATTATCACGTGAAGCAGCAGACATATTGCTAAGTGTATTCTTTATGGCCCTGATTAGTTCAGCTTCCAAAGCTGGGTCAATGTGTATTTATGTGTATTCATTGTATGTGATTTCATAATCGGCTGTATTGTAGGAGTTGTTGCAGCACATCTCCTTAACGAGCTAATCGACTTAATCTTTTCGCAATTTTTTAATCTTGCACAATCATCTCCAGGTAACTTCCTAATTCCAGAAAGGGTTTTCAAGTGAGTAGTTTACAAATTGTTGTTCATGGAAGCAAAGCTGTGCTGATGAGGGATAAATCTCGAAACGCGTCCACAGATGACTATCCACTTAAGGTATCGGAAAGACATGATCTTAAAAACAATGTTATTTTTATGGTTTTTGTTGAGTGCCACGAAGGTGGACTCAAAGCTGTAATTATTATAGAGCTCCGGAAAGTCTGAATATATCTATATATTCAGGCTGTGTCAGTTTGTTTCAAGTTTGTAAGTTATATAATACTTTTACATATTAAGTGTGGTTAAAACTTTAAATCAGTGGAAATATGGATTACCACGTAGTAACGGTCGCAACTATCCTATTTATATTTGAATCTTAATTTGAATGAATATTCGAAGATGAATTTGAATGGATCAAACGGAGATTGTTAATTTTAAAATACCTTTCTTTCAATATAAATTATCTAATCATTAATCATAAACAATCTAGGCGAAATTTGCCATGAAGTAGCAAATTTAATATTTGCATCTTGGTTGCAATTTTTAAATGCATTTTGGTTGCAATATTTGAAAATCTTGATTTTGAAATTCCCTTTTTATACTTAGTCTAATCTCTGTATATATAGTCTGAATATGTTACATCGGAATCGCAAATATAAATTTAAATTTGCTTTATTTTAATCTGAAATTCACACAGGTTAAACTTAAATGCTTTCGTTTTTAATGTACTAATAAATGTACTAATTGTTTGTTTCCTTTGTCTATACAGTACATAATGTACGCAATTAGTGTTACTATTTAGCGAAAATAAATTGTTGGCTGTAACAAAATATAAAAATAAATTTTCAGGTAAAGCCAGTGCTGACGGTCTATTGTCGGCATTAGTGTGCTAATAACCCAAATCTAAACAATTCAATAGAGCCCTTAATAATCCCCAAAATGATCCCTGATAATTCTAGCTAATATTTAAAAAAATAAAATAAACCCATTATATTCCATTAAATCCAGAAACAAAACGACAACAACGAATGTGTTTGTACAAACGTTCGGGGCGTGCGCCAATAAAACATATTCACGAAATTTAATGAAATTATTTGGAAATAATGGGACGATATCTATCATCGACTCTCTCCACATACACAAATTCCGTGTGTATGAGTGCACGTATATATATTTATATAGCCCAGGCTGCTGTGATATGTAGTCAATAGGTTTATCGACAAATACGTTATATATAACAGCCCCTCTCCCGTTCCCGATTCACCCCAAACGCTCGCATTTCAACCCTACCCAAAACGACGCATTGCAACACGAAACAGAACTACCATAATAATTATGAAATTAGTTCCGTAATTTATTACTTTCGGTTTATTTAAATTTTCACAATCATATTATGGGATTATCAGAGATAAAAATAACAAAACTTTTTGGATAATTAATATCTTTTCATTATCAATTTTTATTCCATCCAGATTAAAAATTAGGCCATGTTAAATTGTTTTTTTTTTGTGGATTATATAATTCCAACCCTTATTATTCATCCAGTCATTGTGTTGCGCTTTAGATACAGATTTCATTTAAAACACATACAATACATTTTTAATTAACTGCTTACTATGGTCGATTGACCGACAGGACTAACAAGTTATCGCTTTTAGTAAACAGATATTGGGCATATTCTGTACGAGAGACGTTAAAAGTTTTTTTACATTTTTCTGTTTCCTTAATAATAAAAATAAATAAATAAGATAAGAATGGAATAGAATAGAGAAGAATAAATCAATAGAAGATACTGGTGAAGACCTATATCTGTATTATTATTTTTTTAAATATTTTTATTAAATTAGCGGAAATAAATTTTCAATTAACGCCTTTTCAATTAATTTTTAACGTTTTTCTTACAGAATCGACCTATTGTCTACTCTAGGATATAAACCTTTGAAAATTTTTCAATTTAAAACTTTTATTTCTTTGAAAATCCTATAATTAAATTTTAAAACCACAGACACCGCAACTAACTTCGTCTAATATGTTGGAACATTCGATTTAGAATATAATCATAAAGCTAGAACTAGTAAACAGTTTTAGATTATTAATTAGTAAGCTATAATTAAATTCTGAACCCTCATTCATAAAACTGAAACTAGTTAACAAATTTAAATGAAAGCAGATAGAGATCAGGAACCTCGGATATGTTGAAACAGGTAAATCATTTAGAATATATTCTCAAAGCTATAACCAGTAAACATTTAGATTAGGAGAAACATTGAATTCTGTAATCTGTTATATCTTCATTTGACATGGTTTTGTCTCTGTTTGAAGATTAATTACTACCAACTAGACAGACAGAAAATTACAGGCTTCTTATAGGAAACTTAATTCTCTACAAGATTTACTTAAAACAATTTGCAAAATTTTGCTTAGTTTCCGTGTTATTTGCAATTTTTTTCGACAACAAAAATATCAAGCAAAAATTGTTTCGACATTGTTCAAGGTTGTTTATTGACTACTTGGCAGAAAAAAGTTTTATTATAAAAAATTTAATTTTCTACAAATTTTATTTAAAACGTTTTTAAGTTTTCGATTTATTTTCAATTCTTTGAGACTAGAAAAATGTTAAACATAAACAAAATTTGATTTAATTTCATGTAAATTATTACCAACTTGACAGACGAAGGGTCTCTAAATAATAAGGTATCTTATAGAAGATTTAATTATCTTCAAGTGTTATTCGAACAATTTTTCAAGATTTCGGTATTTTTGAGACAAAAGAAAATAAAACAAAATCTGTAGTATTAATAGTAACACTACATAAAAGTGAACTTCAAGGGGATATGAATATATTTCCATCATTTTGGTGCATCATGAATAAAAAATCATAAAATAAACCCAGACACAAGAATTTCTTTTGACATTTGTCTTATCAGAAACCTCTACAATAAATTCTGAAAAATCTTGTCTTCACTCTAGTGTAGAGTTTCTGGTTCGGATATATATATATATATATATATATATATATATATATATATATATATATATATATATATATATATATATATATATATATATATATATATATATATATATATATATATATATATATATATATATATATATATATATATATATATATATATATATATATATATATATATATATATATATATATATATATATATATATATATATATATATATATATATATATATATATATATATATATATATATATATATATATATATATATATATATATATATATATATATATATATATATATATATATATATATATATATATATATATATATATATATATATATATATATATATATATATATATATATATATATATATATATATATATATATATATATATATATATATATATATATATATATATATATATATATATATATATATATATATATATATATATATATATATATATATATATATATATATATATATATATATATATATATATATATATATATATATATATATATATATATATATATATATATATATATATATATATATATATATATATATATATATATATATATATATATATATATATATATATATATATATATATATATATATATATATACATATATATATATATATATATATATATATATATATAGTTTTCTGTGCAAAAACCGAAACCGCATAACCGTCATAAAGAACCGCGGTTTTCGGTTTTAACTAAAATTAACTAAAAATTAAATACATAGAATTAGTGCTCTTTCGAACTACAATGTTTACAAGCTCTAAAAGTCTAAACATATGTATTTGCTAGGTTAGGTTAGGTTGGGTTTGGTTATATTAGGTTAGGTTAGTTATCTCAACATAACCGACATCAAAAATCTCGGTTTTGTGTTTTAAAATAAATATTTAAAATAAAATGTTTTAAAATAAAATGCATTGAATTAGTGCTCTATCGAACTACAATGTTTACAAGCTCTAAAAGTCTAAAGATATGGATTTGCTATGTTAGCTTTTATACATTTGCTCACGTTGTGGTATGTATTTTTATTATTAAACAAAAATTAATGTATAACCAAATTTATATTCATAGATACAATATTTCAGCTTTTACTTACAATTAGTTGCACCTGTATTTAAATACTAATCTATTTAAGTTTCAATATGTATTCTATATTTTTAATTATTTGCCATATTAGTTAGTTATACAACTGAATTACGTTTACTTCGTTCTCTAAGAGACTAATTGCGAAGAAACTAGACTAGAATTTTTATAGAGGAAGTAAATAATTTCAAATGTTTTTAATTTTCAAAAACCAAAAACCGCGGCTTCGAAAAAGTGCGGATATTCAGAAACTATATTCTAGTGTTATAGCATAATCGATAACTAGATGAAAATAATAAAAACATAATGAAATTATAAATTATAATTCCATACAAAAACTTAGTAGTAGTATATATAAAGTCAATAAGTTATTATAAGAACAAACTTAACTTTATCGATGATTTTTAACAATTGTTCATTATAATTTTATGTTCTTTCCGGAGGATTAAATGGGGCGTTGTGCAATTGTGTGTTTAGGGGTCGAATAACGTTCAATCGGGCGGGTTTAACAGGAAGTTTTGCGGACTTTTCAGGGGTTGATTTGCATAATATGAGATAATCCAAAACTGAATTTCGAGATATATTCCAAAACTGAAATGATCATAATCCCAAATTTGTGAAAAATCTATTACAAATTTACAAGAATGTCAACTAAAATTTAATTTTAATATTTTAGTATACTAATGACTAAACTAAAGGATTTAAGTATTTACTTACAAATATTTATAGCGAGCGCCCGCTCTAGGGGCTGGACCCGGACAATTGTCTGATGCGCCAACATTTTTAGGCTTTTTAGGCTTCTTGCCAGTAGAAAGATCCACAGGAAAACAAATATCTGATATTACAATTATAGAACATAATGACTTGGGTTTAAGTTTGCAGGATATCAGAGGGGAGCGATAGGATAACGGATCCAATATGAGGGGCGATAAAGCAGGAGTAAGCAATCTATAATTAAACAATATAATTCGGTAGCATTAGATGTTCCGCGAAGTAGCCACTCGCTTAATCTAGTTGTGAATGATATGACAAAAGCATCTTTGGAAGTTAAATTAATTTCTTAAGTTAATTTCTTAAACATAGCCCGAAAAATATTATTTTTATCATCCTTTCGATGAGCAATACTTTTAAAACCTCTTCAAGGTTTAACTTTGAAACCATTGTCTGACACTAGATGGTAGAGTAAGATAGAGGCCTTTGAGATTCCATTTGGGAAATACGACGCCTTACTAAGCGTTTACAAAAACCAAGAAATTTATAATTTACTAACAATAAGAGATGAGACCTCGGGCTTATTAAATATATTAAACAATTTAAGTTTGTAGTTTTCATTAGTTATTGTATACATTAGCTACATTCCATTAATTCAATAAGCAAGTTCATGACAAAAAAGGTTTTGATCTAGCCTCTGCATTTTCCATACTCCTTACTCTGATCTTTTAGAAATAGAATTGGTCTATATTGGTCCACATTTGGTTATCCACTTAAGGTATCGGAAAGACATGATCTTAAAAACAATGTTATTTTTATGGTTTTTGTTGAGTGCCACGAAGGTGGACTGAAAGCTATAAAATAACTTACAAATTTCATGTGAGATTTGTTTTGTTAGTCCTAGAAAGTCTCAATAATTGTTATAGAGTTCCGGAAAGGCTGAATATATTTATATATTCAGGCTGTGTTCCGTTTGTTTTAAGTTTGTATGATTATCTATAACGTAGGATGGTTTCACCAATTCTATATTTTCAGTTCAATCAATAACCTGCTAAGTTCATGTCTCTCTCACAAAATGTCAAAATTATAAACATCTAACCCTAAACACCACATGGGTTTTCAAGTGATTTACAAATTATTGTTCATGGAAGCAAAGCTGTGCTGATGAGAGATAAATGTCAAAACGCGTCCATAGATCTCTATCCACTTAAGGTATCGGAAAGACATGATCTTAAAAACAATGTTATTTTTATGGTTTTTGTTGAGTGCCACGAAGGTGGACTGAAAGCTATAACATAACTTACAAATTTCAAGTGAGATTTGTTTTGGTAGTCCCAAAAAAACTCAATAATTGTTATAGAGCTCCGGAAAGGTTGAATATATTTATATATTCAGGCTGTGTTCCGTTTGTTTTAAGTTTGTGATCTTTTTCAAATTCTTTTGGGTGGCAATTTGTTTTTTGTCCGGGGCGACATAACAGCTAAAGCGGAGCTTATTCGCTCCGTGCGTAACCGCACTTAGCGCCACCCGTGGCCAAAAAGACAACTTTGTCTCCAATAATATTGTATAAAAACAACAGGCAAAAACAAAAAATAATTAATTTAATAAAATATACAAAATAATGCAATTAGTATATTTGCAACCAGCAGGGAAAACACGAAATTTTTTATATTTACTGTTATATCTGACATTTCTTGTTATATTTTATATTTCCTGTCATTTTTTACCTTTCCGGTCATTTTTGACATTTTCTGTCATTTTTTATAGTTCCTGTCATTTTTGACAATTGAAATTTTCCATTCACTTGATAAATAATGATTTTCACGAAAAAAGGCTCTGAAATTTTCTGAAAAAATTGCCAAAAAAATCATTTTGATCAGAAAAGAAGTTGCATTTTCGGTTCTCTATGATCCTCTCGGAAAGAAAAAATCCCAGCGAAATGATTTTCGGCACACGGAAAAAAGACGACAAGAAGAGAAAATATAATCAATGTGTAAATTGTTTGGAAAGATCAATTTTTTTATTGCGAATTCTGACATAAAATGTGACATTTGTTTTCAAAATTTAACATTTAAAACATTTAAAATTCGACATTTGTTAAGATTAAAAAAAATAAAATTTGATATTTGTTTTCAAAACTTGACATTCTGCCATTTAAAATTTGACACTTGTTATCAAAATTTGACATTTTAGAGATTCTGTCATTTAAAATTCGACATTTGTTAAAATTAAAAAAAATCGATATTTGTTATCAAAATTTGACATTCTGACGTTTAAAATTTGACATTTGTTACAAAATTTGACATTCTGACATTTAAAATTCAATATTTGTTATCGAAATTTGGCATTTTTGTCATTTAAAATTCGACTCATGTTATCAATATTTGATATTTTTGACATTATGACATTTGAAATTCGACATTTGTTATCAAAATTTGACATTCTGACATTTAAAGTAAGACATTTGTTAACAAAGTGTGTGTTTAAAATACTTTATTATCAAACATTTTATTGAATGTTATTGTTAAAACTCAAATTTGAAGTTCATTTCTCAAACTTTTGATTGATTTCTGTTGTCAAAATGGAAATTGCGAGTTTAGAATTCTGCTGTCACACTTAAAACTGACATTTCTTATCAAATTTTGTATTTAAACGTTTGTTGTCAAACTTTTGGTTTGTGAAATCTTGACTTTGTTTGTCAAGCTTTAAATTGTCACTACACCATAACTTGTCACAATATACTTGTTTTTATATACAAATAAATGCTGAATAATGACGTAACTGGTCATGAAGTTCTTAAAAGTGTCACCTTTGGCGCTAATCCTGTTGCGCTCGGAGGGAATAGCTTCTATTGAAAAACTTATTGGAACACAAAACCTATATCTCATCTAATTTATACATATTTTAGTTAACCAAGTTTAAATTAATAATACTCGGTTAAATGTATAGCTGACGTAGTCAAATCTACGTACCGACGATATAGAAAACAAGTGTATAGTCGTGCTATAGTTTGATTATATTAACCTATAGCTCTGTAACCGCTTCGTATAGTCCAAAACTATTCGTATAGTTGAACTATACCAAGCGGTCACACAGCTATAGTCAAACTATAGCAGGACTATACGCTAGTTTTCAATACCGTGTGTACGTAGTTTAACAATAATTTTACTCATCTAATCTTAATTTCTATTACGACAAGAACATATGATTCTAGATTTATTCGAATTATATTTTATCACATAATCTCAAATTTATTACAAGAAATCTAGATCAAATTCCAATTTAACAATTTAGTATAATAGCGAATAATCATTGGACTTTTTACTAATTCACTTTCATTATCTCAGTGTCTACACACAGAGTCAACTTTAAAACAACTTAAAAACACCAAATTTATTTAAAATCAATTAAACCCGACAAACTTACAATAATTCAACCACCAATAGTTTCATTCGTCTAATCATAATTTCTATTAATATACGACAAAAACTTATATACGAAAAATGTTAATATTAATCCCAAGAGGTCTCACAACGCTCCGTGAATACATAAACGTAATGATTTTTCAGCTAGTAGTCTTACTAGTTTCTTAAACGCTTGACATTATATTACATTTCATAGATTCAAACTATATTTAGATTTATGCGTATAGAGTATTATAAACATTTAGCTACTGAATATATTCTATTAAATAAAATGTAGTAGATTACAGTTAGTTAAACTAACTTAAGAAGAAGTAAAAATTAAGATGTTTTAAGGCCTTTAGAATTATACAGAGTTTTAACGTAGAATTGAATGTGCTATATTAGGGCAGGTGTTATTATCTAAAAGACATAATCAAGTCCATATTATGAACTTTATATAGAATTCTAACAAATTAAATACATTTATACTAATCTACATAGGATATAAAAAACAAATATTTATCAATGTTTAATTGCGTATACTATGTTTCATTAATTATATTAGTTATTATAGTTATCTTGATAGCATATAAAAAACAAATAGTTCTATATTAATCAATTTTTAATTGAGTGAACCATGTTAAATTAGATAAATTTACGGTGCCAATATTGCACATAAAGAGCTGTAATATAACATATTGAACTACACTAATGAAATTTGAACAGAAATCTTCTAAAATATAGCCGTAACTACATAATTTAGATTGGATTCGAATTCATGGGCTAGTTACACTTCATCATGCTATAATGCATCAACTCATCGATCCATATACAGTGAAATGGCTTTGTCGTGAGAACCGTTTAATAAATAGAAGTAGAAACAATGAATGGATATGTTTAAATAGAATCTAAGGCGGAGATTTAGAATATCCTAATTAGTATCTAAAAATATAGTAGTGTTGCAGTGAGTGTATAGTAGAAATAGACGGTGGATCATATCATGAGCTAAGAGTGTTAGATCATGAATATGCGATCTAATTTTAGTCAGGAATGTCAACCGTAGCGACAAAACAGCAATTTCAAAAAAACAGTGTGTTTATTAGTAAACAATAATTTTTCGACACGTCAACTAATCTATGTAAGCTATTGTTTTAATTTCGTTAAGTTGGACCGCTTCCAAAGCAATAATGTCGGGCAGAAGTTCAAGTCTCATGCAGAACAAATTAGTGGCTCTCCGTTTTCTCTCTCCGTTCGCTGCCCGTTCAATCCGAACGAGAGAGAGCGCCGGCTAAAACCCCGGCGCACTCTTTAAATATGCACAAACTTCTCTCAAACGAAATACGGTTTCGTTACGACCCCTCCAACGAACCACCCTCGGAATTATCTCCCTCGTAACATGCACTGAACTTAAATAACACACATACACACACACTCGCTATTACATAACGATCATCAACCGCATATTAAATTTACTTACTTATCTATGTATTAATAGTCTTTTGTTGTTTTCGCTTTTATCCATTTAAGGCTATTGACTTACTAACCACAATAATTATAGGCAAACCAAATAAGTATATTATTTCATAGAATGTTCTTTGTCAAGATATAGATTTTCTTTTCATTACAAATTGTGAAATTGCATGCTTACCTTGGAAAATGTATTTGTTATTGTTATTAACTTATTCGAAAACGTGAAAATTTGGATAGTTAAGTTAATTTGTTTCTGTCATACCCAACGACATAGGGTTAGATGGTTTTACGGATAGTTTTTGCGTTCGGAAAATAATTATTCATATAAAGTATTCATAGTTGGGTTTTTAATAACCCAATAGATATTAAAAACTAAATTCGACAGACTTTAGTCAATATAACAATATATGTATGTAGTTATCAACAAGCAAATCTAACATTACATTTATAAACACATTATTAAAAAAAATTACTTTCAAATTAGCACAAAATTTAACAAAACACAGAAAAAACATCTCGACCTGAATCGTTACGACGACATTAACATAGAAATTATCTATAAACTTGAAACGAAACAATCTTCGCAATTTAAAACAAGTTTGAATAGCAACTAGAAAAACACTAATGTTATAAAATATGAGGAAGTAATTTGAAATCGACCAAACAAAAAAAAAACCTCAATTATAAACGTAATAATGTTCTCACACGTTGAACCATTTCATTCCTGCACTAAACGTGTTCATGTGAGGAGGCAGGGAAGCGCGACAATTCCGCCTGTCTGTCCGTTCTAACGGTTCTAAAACGGGGTCGAACGGCGCCGAACCGATAGTCTCGCACAACTTTATTTCCGCGTAATCAGAATAAACACTGGATAAAAATCATCATCGCAGACGAGAACACCGTCTATGCACTTGATTTGGTACGTTCTGCTAGATTACAATCTGCTGTCTCGCTTTACGTAACCATTTGTAACATATCAACTACTAATACTTTAAACGTTTAATCAATCTTGACAACCTGAAACTATTCCATATATTCAATGTTGAGTCCTTCCAACTATTTCTACATATGTTCTTTAATTGTTATCTGTTGCATTCACTTTTTTAAATAAAAATAAATATTGTTTTTAACTAACACAATGACAAATTCGAAAAAATATACCAAACTACAAGTTAGACAAGTTCGACAACTTTAACATCGAGCCGCCAGGTTCTTCTAATTACAATACGTATTATCGTATTGACTCGAATATTAAGGTGAGGTTTTCTCCTCAAAAGGTTTTACAACTCAATTTTGCCCACGTAAAGAAAAAGCTCTCGAATCGCAGTAATATGTGTATTTTTACTTATTTGCATTTTTTTTAATTGTAAAAAATTGCATATCGTCTTAAATCGGGATTTTATTTTACAATATTTTCTACATTTTGGGTAAAAATGGTCTTTTAATCCAACATTCTGACTAATCGCCATTTTTAATTAACAGTAATAACAATGCAGGATTGCCTTTGATCCATTATATATTTGGTAGTCTTAATTTGAGCCTGGAAGTGATTTGACGATTGTCCTTTCTTGGATCTAAAACATTCTGGGGTGATAAAATGAAACGCGTAATGACCTCCTGGAAGGTCTCTCTGCGAATACATAAATATTATAATTAATGTTAATGACGGGAATGGAAGGAATTAACTCTGTACAATCTGGTCTCGTTTGCTTCTATCCTCTCATTTTTTTAAATATATAATTACGTAAATGAACATTTTTTTTGCACGGGAAAACTGTAATTAGACTTTTATACAAGCAACAAGAGGTCTCACTTCTTCTACTACCTACAATACTTGATTATTAATAATAAGAAAAAATGAATTGAAACTTTGATAAATCAATATTTGGTAGACTAGTATAGATGTCAAAACTCTATATGATTACGTCGCGTCGATGACTAAAAATTACATGTTTCATTGAAAATCTGATGATTTATGTAAAATAAAACAAATAAAATGTAATTGTATGTTAAGACAAACAATAATTTCAATTGTAATCGATTCATTGAATAATTGAACGTTGTTGATAGAAGGGGATTATTAAGGGAAAGTCGATATGTAATATTATTATTACCGACTTCAATCCCTCGTATAAATTTATATATATATATATATATATATATATATATATATATATATATATATATATATATATATATATATATATATATATATATATATATATATATATATATATATAAATTTATCAGAAGTTAGAAGTGAAAGAGAATATATGTGTGCGAGAGTGATGTATTCGTATCCCGTTGCGACGATAAAAAGGGAGAAATCTATCAATAAACGAGAATGGGGAGAAAGAAAAAGGGAATAATGTATACATACAAGAAGTTTTTTAAATCTCGTTCCGACATCTATACCGTGTAATAAAGTCCATTTCGAATATTCCATATCGCTTTAAAATAAATCGGGTTTCTCCTACAACATTTCCATAACTAGTTTATTAAAACAGGCGATGTAGATTTTGTTCGTAACTAAATTATTTATAAGTCTTATCAGTTTTCAATTTACTTGTATGTTAACAACAACAAAACACATATCGTTCGTTTGGATGAACAGGGTATTAACTCATAATGTTCTTGCCTGCACAATTTCTTTTTTTTTCCCTCAGTAATAGCAAAATTGACAAAGCCAGGAAGTGAACAAAAACGTTATCAATAAGCGTTAATCAATAGTTTAAAAGATATTATAAGAGAGGCTAACCAATTATTTACAGAAATGGAAATATATTGATTTGAAAACATCAAATCGCTCTTCAGGCTTTTTTGAGTTAATACCCTGTTCATCTGGACCGACGATATTATAATATGTTATATTTTATAATATGTTATATGTTATATTTTATAAAATGTTATAAATAAAACATATTATAAAAATACCATAAATTGAAGGTTTCAAATACCCTCAACTCGACAAGACTAGAGAGACACAAAACTTCCCCTTATAACTTTATATCTACATGACATAACTGATCACTGCAAAGAGTTAAAGAGTTAGCGACCAACTAGACAAAAACTGGTTATCAAAAGAAAGTAGACAAAAACTATTTTATTTAGACTATTGTTGACTTTATTTAGACAATATATAATTTAATGAATTTATTTTGACAGGACTAGACTAACAAGGCCATTCAGTCAGGGCTAGATAAACAAGACCAGACAGACAAGAGTATTATAGTTTTTGGAATAAATAATTCAAACTTGAAATATTTAAATATCTGTTGTTGCATAATGTTTAACATTATGAAGTGTTAACATTCTAAATAAAAAGGAATGCAATAAATTGAAATCCGAAGAAGCGTTATCATTAATAAAACATTGTTGTTGCTTCGCGTTAATTCGATGCACACAGCGTTGATATTGTTTGCGCATTTCACGCAAATGTAACAACGATTGGATTTTCCGTTTCCATTTAATTAAAACAGAAACGGATGGGAAAAAATCGGGGAAAAAGTGCTCGGGATTTTTTGCCCGCGTTGTTTCGGGACCGTGTGTGATGCATTAGTTTTATTTATTGTTAAATGAAAAACCGTTGATCCGCGAATATAAAACATTATTTATCGGCGGCGGCGAAATAAAATATTGTGTTATTTTATTTTGATTGAAATTGTTAAAATTGTTTTTTATTTAAATATATTTAGATTGGGCGTTTTGTAGCTGACGCCTATTAATTAATAACCTATTCATACAAATAATGTATTTATATTGATAGAATATGGAAATTTTGGAGAATATTATTAATATTAATTAATTTTATTCAAAAAAACAACAACTCTTATTTGAATGTTCCTCTTTAAATTCAAATAATTGTAAATTTTTAACTCAATATTTAGTTTTTAAATAAGTTTTTACTATTAATTATACAGGGTGATTCGGGAGGAAATGGAAGTATTTTTAAGACATGTCCAGGAAGCAAAAATAAGCAAAATAAGCTCATATGTTCAAGTCCGATTTTCATTCGTTTCATAGATATTTTGAACAATAGTAATTTATGAAATTAAAGGAATATGTACTACTGAACTTATAAATTTTCAAAAACCCCACCACCCATTTCGATAAATTTATTTGCGCGTTAATAAATGGACCTGGTAGCGAGTTTCAGTGAACGATGATTCGCTCTAATTAACGCCGCAGCATTAAGAATGCGATCTAGTAGCGCATCCCGCGCTATAAATGACAATTAAATGACAATTTAGTTCAAATTGGCATTTAGGACAATGTTGTCAAATTTAAATTAATTAACTTTTTAAAAAGAAAAACCTATTTATCTCTGAAACAAATGAAAATGGGACTTGAACATATGAGGTTATTTTGCTAATTTTTGCTTCCTGGACATGTCTTTAAAATACTTCCATTTCCTCCCGAATCACCCTGTATAATTATACGGTTAATGTTTGTTTAGGGAATGATTTTGTTTAAACTAAGCGTTGTACAATTTATAAAATTAGACCATTTATGCAATTATTTAGAAAATCTATTCAAATAGTTTTAAAAATTACGGGTAAATAGACATTTATTAATTTTATTTAGGCAATTATTGACTTTATATCTTTATACACTTGGTGATTTTATATAGATAATTTGTTACTTTAATTTAAAGGACTAGCAATTTCAAGTAGAAAATAACTGGTTATGCAATTTAGACAATTAGTTTGAATTAATTTGTGTAATTACGTTTACGATTTTATTTAGACAATTGTTGACTTTGTTTAGGCAATTGAAAAATGCCCTTTTTACAGCATAGGTGACATTAAAATAATAACATTAATAATAACTTTACTAAGACTTTGAAATGATGACTTTAAAAAATTAGCAATTTTATTTTGATAACTTTATTTTCAGAATTATTGATTTTATTTAGGCAAATTGTGATTATATTTATTGTTAGATACATAATTTTGGATTTAATAACTTTTATTAATACTTAATACTTAACAATTTAAAGACGATAAAGATGATTTTACTTCCGGATATTGCGAATTTAACATATTGTGACATTATTTAGACATTTGATTATTTTATTTAGACAATCCGTAAAGTAAATGGACTACTTGGAATACTTTAAATGGATAGTTTATACAATTATTATTTTAGACAAATAATGCATTTCTTCTTTAATTGTTCCACCAATCTTTGGAGTATATGAAATCAATCATTTTTTATTGTTTTGAGCTTTCCTTTTAGCCGAGTATTGCCTCATCCTTTGAGATCTTGCTTCCCTTTCTTCGGCAGAGGTGTGAATCGTACGCTTTTGTTTGATTTTAACTTGGAACCGTTACTTCTTATCCTTAGTGATGGTTTTGGCTGGTTTGTCCTTGAACAAGGTGTCTGTAATTTGGAGCTCTAGTCTTTCTCAGTTTCCTTAAACCAAAGAGGTTTTGTTTTTTTATTATGAAAGTGGTGGATGATTGAGCAAAATATCTTCGTGAAAGCCTCCTTGTATCCATATTCAATTATTATCGGTGACTTAAACATCCATCCTTCTAAAACTAAACTTCTCAACCATTTTCTCAAAAATTCAAATTTCATCAGAAGACCCCACTCCTCCAACATTCATTATGCTCAACAATCCCGACTCTACTCCTGACATATTTCTTCACACCTCTAACCTCTCACACTACATCAACGACATTCAACTTACACCGGACCTTGGATCCGATCACTTGACAATAAAATTCTCTATCCTAACCACTCTTCCTGCAAACACATCTCCTTGTAAACCGAGAACTAACATCAAAGAAACAACCAAACACCACACACTAAGTCTCCCTCCTTTCATAATCAGACTCATCAAATACAAAAGACAGATATACAGGGAATATCTACACACAGACGAACCTGACCTGAAAAAAATATTCAACAAAGTTAATAAACAAAAATTAAAGTTCACATATTCCAATATAGAAGTCATTCCTGGCTTAATGTCTGCAAGGAGATTGAACGGGATCACGGTAAAACTTAGTGGGACAAAATAAAAAAATTAAGTAAATACAAAAAACAGATTCAATCGCCACAAATCATAGACTCCAAATTTCTTGACTCCACTCCTTCAGACCTCCATAAAGCCTCCCTTTTCGCAAAACACTTCGAAAAAGCATTCACACCCACTCATAATTCCGACTTTGTTGACGAAAATTTGAACTTAGTATCCAACTGGTCCAATACTTTTTTCAAAAACGACAATTTTCAGGCCCCTGTTGAAATCACAGACGACGAGTATTTTTCAATCATTGCTTTGGTTAAAAACAGCGCTCCTGGTAGGGACAACATCTCGAAACTACTTATCAGACAGCTGAACGACCAAATTTACAAGCATATAATTAAATTATACAATTTTTGCCTATTACATAGCGTGTTTCCCCCTTCTTGGAAATCCGCCACAATCATCACTCCATTAAAACCAGGCCAGGACAAGATACTTACAAAAAGTTATAAACCAATCACCCTACTTCCCGTTTTAGGTAAAAACTTCTAAAAGCAAATTCTAAAACAAATTCTAAAAGCCCGTATTTGGACCTGCTTGGAAAATCAGATCCCCTGCTTCCAATTAGGTTTTAAACCTTCACATTCTACTATACATCCACTTTTCATCCTCACAAACAATATACAAACCTCCCACCTTCTTAATCAACACTCTGCCGCTCTTTTCTTCTTGACATAAATAAAGCCTTTGACACAGTTTGGCACGACGGACTGCTTTTCAAATTACACAATTTAAACATCCCCTCTTATCTTCTTTTTATGTTAAAAGACTTCCTTTATGACAGAAACTTATGCATTAAAGTCAACGACGCTCACTCTAACTTATTTACCCCTCGCCAATGTGTTCCACAAGGTTCACCATTATCACCCATACTTTACAACACCTTCTGCCGCGACATTTTTAATACAGACCTCAACTTTCCCAATCTCATAAACCATTCCTACATTCTCCAATACGCCGACGACACAGACCTCATATCTCATGCACAATCTCTTCCTAAAGCAATTAAAACATTACAAATTCTTACTAATCAAACAATTGATTGATTCAACAAATGGAGATTAGGCCCAAACCCTTCCAAATGTCAGCTTCTTCTACCCTTTCACCGAATATCTAATAACTCTCCACACATAAAGGTTGGCCTTACCACAGTTAACCCAACACCTACTATTAAATATTTGGGCATCACATTCGATGGAGCAACAAAAGTTAACATTCACATAAAAGAACGCAAATGTGAAATCATAAAAACAGCCAAACACTTTCGGTCCCTGACTTTCCGTGATCAGGAAATTTCCGTGAAGACAGCGACCACTATTTACAAAACTATTTGCAGACCGATCTTGGACTATGGACACATTATTTGGTCAAACACACACAGGACGACTCGACATACATTAGAAATTGCCGAAAGAACAGCACTGAGAACGATAACAAAAATGCGACACCCAGACAACCCTATACACAATCCATCTAACGAACTGCTATACGTCAGAACCAAATTAACACCAATCCTTAAAAGACATGACATGCTGCGACAAAATTTTAAAGACCGAGGTAAAAACAGAGACATCATGGAACAAGTATGGAAAAAGAGGATGATCTTTCTGGTAAGTCTATTTGAATTCATTCGGAGGATGTGCCCAGAAAAATCAATTATCGATTTTTTTATTGTGTCCGAGAGTTTTTCAGGCTCTGGCTAAATAGTTTCGTTCCTGACATGGATAATTTGTTATGAAATTTGGCGCCTAAGATTTTGAGTAATATCTTTCTTTCCTTGACCTTCAGCCTTTCAAGAGGTCCGTGGGTGCTGAGAGAATGTTTCGGCTGCATATAAGGCTTCTGGTTTAATTACCGTGTTATAATGTCTTATCTTGGTATTCCAGGAGAGAGAATTCTTGTTATCAGTGTCCTTCGTAAATTGGAAGGCCAATTCAACTTTATTTCTCCTAGATTCCATTGCCTTTTTCTCTAGCTTTGAAATTCTTTGACAATGTCTATGTGGTTGCCCATTTGAAGCATTTTTATGATCGTCATTATTTTGGTCTTTTCAACTGCGATTTTGAGACCTATTTTTAACGCTTGCCTCTGGAGTTGTTTCTTGGCTTCTTCCCATGTCTCAGCTAGTAAGGCCATGTCATCAGCAAAAGCTAAACAATTGACCTTAATGCCTTTTAGTTTTAGTTCCTATTCTGATTCCACTGTGGGTCTTCACATTCCACTCTTGGACTACTTTCTCTAGGGCACAGTTAAATAGCAGTGAATCTCCTTGCCGTACACCTGTCTTAATCTCAAAACGGATGGAGAGTGTTTCTCTGATTAGGTTTGTAGTTTTGTTATCGAGGTCTAGTTATTTCAGGACTGAGAATAAGGATTGCCTATCTATATAGTCGTATGCCTTTTGGAAGTCAATGAAAGTGATAAGAGACGATTTATCCCGTGATTTTTTGTAGTTCATGATATGTTTGAGGTTGATAATTTGTTCCGTACAGGATCTCCCTTTCCTGATAATACCCGCTTGGTATTACCCAAGTTGATGGTCTAGTTGAGGTTCTGCCCTGTGTAGTAGGACTGTGGAGAATATCTTGTATGTTACGTCAAGGAGAGGTTATGTTCTAGGATCTAGGATCTTTTCTTATGACGTGGATGTATAAGGGCTGTATTCCAGTCATCTGGGATTCTTTTATGTATCCAAATTTCTTCAAAGACATTGCTGAGAGACTGAATAGCATTTTGGTAAACATTCTTTCAAAGTCCAGCTGTGGTTTGATTTTCTCTCGAAGCCTTATAATTCTTGAGATTTTATATTATTGAATGGAGTTCCTCAATGGTTGGAGGTTCTGAGTCAGGTTGGTTGATGTGGATATATGAAAGTCCGTCTTTTCTATGGTTTCCTAACAGTTAAGGAGATTTTCGAAATATTCTGCTAATACTTGTCAATTATCTTTGTTGTTATGTGCAACATTTCCTTCTTTATCCTGGAGTTGTAGAGTTGGGGGATTGTACTATTAAAATTCTTCTTAAAATTCTTATAAATTTTCGTACATTATTTCTGTCAAAGTCTTCATTAATTTGCCTAAGTATGTGACCATCTCAAGCTTTTTTGATTCTCTTAAGATTTTTAGTCACTATTTTTCTACCATTTAAGAAATTTTGACTGTTATGGTCGTTTTTCTGTGATTGTCACTAGGGCAATGTTTTCATTCTTGGTTCAATGAGACTATCTCACTCTTCCGTCCACCATGCATGTTTTTTGATTTTTGTTAGTGGACCAAGTTGCTCTGCTTTAATTATTAGACTTTCTTTAATATGATCCCAGCCTTGATTTTGTAAATCTGCAGTGGCGATTGAAAATTCATTATCTTTTCAGGATCGCATTTCCTTTGTTTTAATCGGTTAGTGCGGATTTTCCTATTGGGGATGACTCCGAGTTTTATTTTAGAAAGATAGTGATAATGCATTTATTATGAGATTTGATTATTTATTTATACAATTGATGATTGTGACCTTATTTAGACAAATGTTGACTTTCATTTATAACTTTTAATCAGGCAATTCGTAACGCTAATTAAAGAAATGTTGACTAAAATAACTTAATTAATTTTAATGACTTTATTTAAACAATTTCTTACCTAACAAACTTACTGAAGCAAAATATAGCTTGAATATATAAATATATTCAACCTGTTCGTAGCTCTATAGTATTAAGTCTAATTAGGACTATGAATATAAACTACTTCCTGGCTTATATCACACAATTTTCATATAAATCAATAACTGGAAGATCTTTCTGCAAACATGTCAAATCAAAACCTAACCTCGTCAGTCCGTCCCATGGTGTTCAAGCTAATGCAAGTGTATTCCATTTTATAATGCAAAAGAGCAAAGCTGTACTGATGAGAGATAGATCTCGAAACGCGTCTGCAGGTGGCTATTTACTTAATTTTAATAGAAAGAAATGAATTTAAAAAACAATTGATTTCTCTAGCTCCGTTAGTGCCACGAAAATGGACTGATTCTAGGAATAACATACAAATCTCTGTTGTATAATTCAACATCTTGTGGGATATTAGTCAGGAAGTAATTATTTCAATGTGAGATTTCTTCATAATCCTAATAAGACTTGATATTATAGAGCTACGAACAGGTTGAAATTATTTGCATACTCAAGCTATATGTCGGTTTAGTCATCATATGATTGTATTTATAATTAGTATGATTTCACCCCAATATTCAATTTGTTACCTACTTTAGGCAATAATTTGTGACTTATAATTGGTGACGACAATACCAAGACAATACGAAATTGCATTTCTGGAAACTGTAACTTTATTTAAACAATTTTTGACTTTATTAAGAGACTAAATGACTTTATTTATAAAATTGATGACTCTACTTTGATAATTTACACCATAATTAATGATCTTATTTAAACAATTTAATTTAAAAAATAAAATACTTTGAATCTTATTTTCAAAAGTTATATTTTTATAATAGGTATATGATACATTTTGTTAACAATAATGTCATCAGTATAATCTCTGTTAATCGGTTAATTTAATATGAACATCATCAGTATAACATTTGTTTAAATGTTATAGTGACGATGTTGACATTGTTAACGAAATGTATACATGTATTATAAAAATATAACTTCTGACGAAAAGATTCAAAGTATTAAAAGAATAAAATGTATTTCTTACAATTAGTATTGGTAAAACAATACTACATTATAGATAATCATATAAACTTAATAAAGTCGGAACACAGGCTGAATATATAAATAAATTCAACCTTTCCGGAGCTCTATAATAATATTAAGCCTTTTTAGGACTACCAAAACAAATCTCATGTGAAATTTGTAAGTTATTTACTAGCCCTCTAAATCTAGAACGCGATTACAGAAAAATAACGCAATGTTATTTTTCTGGTTCTTGTTTAGTGCCACGAAAGTGCACTGAGGGCTAGTAAATAACTTTCACATGAGATTTATTTTGGTAGTCCTAAAAAGGCTCAATGATATTATAGAGCTCCGGAAAGGTTGAATTTATTTATATATTCAGGCTGTGTTCCAACTTTATTAAGTTCTTACAATTAGTTACAAAATCTTTAAACTCAACAATTCCAAATATTTAATTAAAGAATTCATTGACAATTGCTGACGTTATCTATAGAATTTGTGGTTTTTATTTCTAGAAATTGTAACTTTATTTAGAAAATTATTTATTCCATTTGTGAGTTTATTGTTGGTTTAATTTAGTTAATACAATTCGTAATTTAAACAAAATATTGCAGATATAATAAAGTTTAAATTTATGAAATCTGAGTAAGTATCTATATAATCTGATAATAATAGATAAGAACATCAAAGCACTTTCAATTTAACATAATTGAATTAAAAAAAACTTAAAAAAAAACTTAATCTTAAGATAGTTTCAGAATGTCAGAATCAATAAATAACTAAATTTGTAATGCAATTATTTGGGACATGACAATAATTACCTTTTCTATGTTTAACTATATTTTTACTACTGATCCATCTTATCCTCCTTTATCCCATCATTTAGACTGAATTGATAAGTGCACTATGTTTTTCACTATATAGTGCGTAGATGTAATTCTTTACACGACTCGAGTTTCGACTGTTAAAGGTTATTTTCAAGAAAAAATACAAATAAATGAGATTGATTTTATACCAAGGCACTATTTATACTAATGCACATGAATTAGATCCGAAATTCAAAATCTTGATCGAAGAAGATGTTATTTATTCACTTGGTATAAATTCAATCTCATCAATTTGTAATTCTCATCAATTTGTAAATTTATAGAATTATATAACTTCACAAGTTAATATAACATGTCCACAAAAGCGTAGTGGTAAAAATATGGAAAATTTATCAATTCCGAGTAAGTATGGATTACCGCGTAGTAACGGTCGCAACCATCCTTTTAATTTTATCCCATCAATTTAGATCAAGTTAGATTATTAACATAATAAAGAGCAACTCAAACAAATTTAACCAATTATAAAACATTTTCTTCGGGGTTGCTTTAGTAAATGTTTGAATTAATTGGATTTCTAGTAGACTAATTCCAATCTTCAAGTATCACTACAACGTCACAAATAAAACGTAAATAATCAATAAGCTGCGATGTTCATTTTATAACGCACAGCCTGTTCCCTAAGAACGTATTTTTAGACTCTATGACTAACAAGAAACTCAAATCCAGTTTCAATTTAAAGTTTAAGTGCGTGCATTTACAAAAGATCAATTTTGAAGTCACAATCACAATTTGATCCAGCGAATTATTATTTTTTTTTAAATCTTCAAGTTAAAATAAAGTTATTAATTTAACTTTATTTTAACTTGAAGATTTAAAAAAAATAATAATTCGCTGGATCAAATTGTGATTGTGACTTTGTGATTGTGACAACCGTGTTAGATTATTTACTTTATGTTTGAGAAATCGCAATCAAAATTAGATTTATGCAAAAGCTTTTAATATCTATTATTAGTATCATAAAGACTTTGCTATAATATTTAGTTTAATTTTACATGATAATAAGTGTCGAAAAATTTAAGTGTATAAAATAAGAATGAATATTTGTAGTTTGCTAAAAAGTTATAAATTGAAATGTTTTTAATAGATGTTTATAAATGTCTGCGCGAAAATAATTACACCACAAAAATTGTACGAAACAAATTAATATATGTTGCAATTAATAATTTTTAAATGAAATTACTGTTATAGATGAGTTAGTGGTCGGCTTTTGATGTCTTAATATGTAGCAATTTGTTATTGGAAAATTAAAAAATGTATAAAATGAAACCATCTCGGCAGACAGCTGTAATATGTATCGCAGATGTTGGCCGTTTGGTGTGGGATTTGTGGGTCTCGGTTTGAGTATAATATATATGTATGTGTGTGTATCAAGCGGATCGATACAAGTAAGTGAACACCAGAAATCATCCCCCTCGAGGCGGGGTGGCGGCGGCGTCCACGGAGTCGGTGGGCGCCGCGGCGCACGTTCTGAGCCACCCACCGCCTGGATTGTGACGCGCGGAGGCGGGAACACCGAACATGTTTATAGCCGCTCGTGTATATCCAATACAAAGCACACGCACACGAATATCCCTTTGTTGTATCATAAACTAACTGTTGATGTAATTATTAATTTGAGGTGTTTAAAGCCCGAAAAACTCATTTAAAAACGAAACGACTTTTCTTTATTTTAAAACAGATTTTCTACTTACAGGAGCTTCGTGTAATTTTATACAAATAAATATGATTCCCTCTACACGAAAGCAAATAGGTACAATATAAAATACAATTTATTATTTGAAAATTTAATAATTTAATAATCTAACTTTAGTACATCAATTTTAATAAGCATTTAATAGGGTAAAATCGTTTTTGATATGACCCTTAACATTTTCATTTATTCGACATAACTGTTCAAATTTTCATTAAATTATTTAGTATTTCCACAAAATTTCACGAATTGACGCATCTTCGCTTGTTTTATAAACTACGCATTATTTGGTGAAAACAACTACTTACATCTTTTGCATGTAATTACTAAAAATAAGACAAAATTTTGTTGGTTTAATCGACTTTTTTATAATAGGGTTAAATTCTTCTCAATGTTACTAAAGGTGGATGTCTGTCTACAACCTATTTAACAGACGAAATTGCGACTATCTAGTCAAAAATCTTAATTTAGCCAAACTGGCCTTGCTTGGTACTAGTCTAACAAGATATAAACAACACATACTAACTTAGTTTATAGTGCCTAGATTTAGGAATATTTTATAAAATTTCTCATGAAAATCGAGCAATTGATTTTCGATTTATGAAGAGAATTATGAAACTAGTCCAAAATCTTGATGTAACAAACACTAACTCGAAATTCTTCTCTCTGTACTAATTGTAAGTAGTCCAACAAGATATCAAATACACAGACTATACTAGTTTATAGTGCGTAGATTCAGGAAAAGTTATTGATTTTTGCGCAAAAATTTCCTGATTAGTTTTTGTTTTTTAAAGCAATAATATTTGGGAGTCAGGGATCAGATTTTTTTGACAATTTAAACAAAATTATGTTTTCTGCCCTATTATTCTTTTGTATCACTCACCAAGAAGCAATCTGCGGAAAGTCTCTACATCCAGTCAAAGCAGAAGTTCTATGGAAGTAGAAAGTATTATACGAAGAGGTAATAGATCTCCCATCCACAAAATGTTTCACGATTTTTACCCGAAAATGAAGCTGCAAATGATTAGACAATTGTATCATCATTCTGATTTTAGCGAGTTGAATGACAAAAAATGTTTGCAACGCATTGAAAAACGAGGTAAAACCTATTACAAGATAATTAAAAAATCAAACGGAACATTAAATTTTTTTTATATTTTTCATGAGAGGAAATTATTTATTAAACTATTTATTACCTACTTTGAAAATTCAACGCTTTCAAATCGTTCGTCAGACTGAATTGAAAAATTTAATTTTTAAAGTTTTTTTTTAATTAAATAGGAAATTATAAATGGAACTTACGATGTAATTGAAAAGAACTTAAAAAGTAGCTTCCGAAAGCACCTCTTTTTTTCCACAAGAAATTCTTTACATTCAAATACAGATGTTTGCTGACTGACAAATCACTTTCACATTTTGCAATTGGCAAATTAAAGCATAAATATTGATCTAGGTAACTTAGTAAATGAAAACGAGAAACCGAATATTAAGGGGAAATAATGAATACAATAAATCTTATATTGCGCTGTAATTCTGGATGCGCCCATATTTATATTCTTTTTAAAGATTATATAAGTTTATATATTATTTTTAATAAAAAAAAATAGTCAATAACTTTAAAAAGGATACAAATTATAAATGTATCTATTTTAAAATAAAGTCTTTAATTGGTGTGAGAACATATTTTGGGAATGTAATTTTGGAATAAGCGACCACTTCTAAACAATACGATTTAGGTCAAAGCCGGTTTAATTCTTTCGAACTTAAAATATTTACAATGTATTCCAAACATTTCTTTAAACCAAGGAAAAAAGTCATGAAGTAAGGTCAATTAGCTATACATTATTTAAATATAATACAAACTATATAAAAGATCACGTTTATTTGTAATAAAACAAACTGAATTAGATATTGCGACTATTATTATTACGGCCTTGAGTTTTAGGATCGAAGAGAATCGTAAACGAAAAATATATTTATATTCTATTTTCATAAATATAAAATTGTTTATCATCGGTTTAGTTTTGAGTAAATATTTTGAGAGGACTGCGGTGTGCACAGACAATGCTTTTGAGACCGTTTTTTACGACGTTATAACATGACCGCAAATACGCAATAAGTCCACGTCTTTGGGGTCTAGTTTTCTTTGTCATTCCAAGAATATTATGCGTTGGAGAATATTAGTTGATTAAAGTTACAGATTTATTATTATTCAAACAAATTTAAAATAGTAAGAATTGAAATGCTAATTCTATTTTGTAATAATTGAAATACTTAGTAAACGGAATGCTATTGAGGTGGCAAAAATGGGGCGATTATACCTTATCCCTAAATATAGACGTTTCTCCAGGACAGTGGCAAATTAAAAAAAAAATGTGTAACATATATATTAAATGTTCTTCGAACTTCCATTGATCGATTACTCCAAGATTACTTCTCACAATCAGTGTAACCAGAGATCCGCAAAGTAAAACTAACCGGTTATAATGTGGTTTACAATTAGTCAAAGAGGCGTCAAGGATAACTGTTTCCAAAAAGAACGTGGCAAAGTTTCAATATATTAAATATTATATTATAACATAATTGGATTTAAAAACTAATGCCAATCTTAGGCCTCAGCGCTAGAACGTCACAAAATAAGCAAATAATCCATAACATGGGATATTCACGTTACAATAGACAGAGTATTTGACAACACCTTTTTTAGTAAAATGTCTATCAAGTTTAGGGATCGGCAAACTTTTGTAATCTATAAGCAATTTATTTATTTAAAAACAAAAATACGAATTTAGGCAATGCAATCTGGTAAAGATTCAAAATTTAGAAATAGTAGGTTCTACACGCTTACACTATCAAGAATGAGATTAGATTAGTAAAATATCAGTCCAGCGGTCGACAAACTATGCCACGCGTGCTACTTGGTGGCAGGTGGAAGATCTTTAAGTGGCACAGCAAAGAGAATGGCCATTTTCATAGATTAAAATATTAATATTACATTGATGATATTTTAAGTTAATTAAATATCCGTTTTGTTTCATAAATTTGCTGAATTTCCGTTTTGAATTGGAATTGTTATGAATATTTAATTTAAACAAATACGAGATATACTGTGGTTTGTGAACTTTTAGTAAACAGTGTGGGCAAGTTTAATATTGTAGTCTAAGTAGATATAAACATATTTATGGTTAGATAGTGATAATAAGGATAAATAATTAGCATTTAGTTTATAGTAAAGCCGCGTATAATTTAAAAACGATCATAACTCAAGGTCGATTCGGTCGTACAAACAAATTTTCGAAATCGAAATGATAATAAGAGGAGAAAAAGAAACCGCTTCAATAAACATGTGCAATATGTCGAAATGGAATTGTTTTTCCTGTCGATAAATAAGAAATCCCCTTTGGGGTTTTCCGCAAAAATTTGCGTCCAACGAAAAATAGATTTTTCCCGTAGTAAGTCGTATTATATATTTTCTTATTTATCGTCCAATAAATGTGTAGCTAGCCTTTCGAAAACAACAAAAGCTTAAATCAGTTTTTCGAGTAGAATGTAAACGACCTTGTTATCTGCAATCCACATGTATATACGTTTTATACGTCTGTCTCTGCCTTATTTGTGAGACTTTGTATATACATACACACGTTTAGAGTTTCACATACAAAGAAATATATATTTGCTTACGTAACGACAACACACACACACACACACTTGAATTTATTAGTAATAATAATAATAAAACGGAGAACCTTTTTTTCTGTTTGTGTTACAATTCGTGCTACTTAAAATACATGAAACGCATTCCGAAACTTTAAAAATAATAGAGGAGACTTTACGAAATGGAAACGGAACAACCGTTATTTAGACACATAAAAAACTAATTGATTTAAACTATTAATATTACATAAAAATTATCAAGATTAGTTAATGTAAACAGAACTAAAGTGAACAATTTAGAGTCAATTTGAATTTGTTACATATCAATTGTATAAAGGTCAATTTCATAATTATGTTCAAAAAATAAATTAATTATGTCCAAAACATAAATATCTCAACTCACGATTTTACCTTGTATGTTATCAAAATAGCTGCCAAAATGTTATTTTTCATCAAAATGTATTCAATTTATCTACAAAAGTGAAACTTGCTAAAAAGTATTAAAAATGTTTAAGAAATGTTGTCGATTTCTTAATATTCTGTTTATTTGCAAATTTATTTGCAAGTTATTAATTTGTTGTCTACAATGTCTACAAAATCTGCAATGCAAATTTCTTCAAATTCTTTATACAAATTTTACAAACATGTCAAATTGTTAGTTTTGTTTAAAAATTCTTCTCTTGTCCGTTTCACGTCTATTCGATTCTAATTCCCAAAGACCTCGAGCAGGGGTGGCCAAACCCGCGCTCGCGGACGCATGTGAGAGCCGGTATGCGCTCACGACACTATTCTCGACAAATTGATATTTTTAAAAAAAAAATTTCCAATCAATTTTATGATCCAGCTTTTAAGATATCTTAATCAATTTGACGACTTGGAATCAATTTCAAAATCCTATGATTAAAGCTGCCATATCTACTTTAAGCGCAGAAATTAATAGATATTATGCAAGGAATTTAGTAAATTTAGAACGGCAAAGTGATGTCGCTTTAACAGTTATTAAGATGGACAAGGAAATTAGTCGGAGCACGTAAATATCCAATATTAAAAAATTATACACTGAAACTAAAATCTTTTATTGGAACGATTTACTTAAGTAAAGCCACATTTTTTTCAACGAAAAATATCAAAAACAATTTTAGATCACGTCTTACGGATGAAAATGTGCATGACAGTTTAAGAGTAGCAGTATTAAATTACTGTCCTACTTCTGAAAAATTATGTGTAAGTCTCAACCTTCTCATCAACGAATAAAAATTTGTCATGTATTATGTAATAAATGTCGTTCAATAAAATTGTTCTTACAATCAAGATTAAAAATAGCAAAAATTAAATTTAAAAAAATTAAAAATAACTTATTAACAATAAGCATATATGATATCATTACATATGAATCTTTCGTTCATCAAATTTTTAGTTGCACCCTTGCTTCCAAAAAGGTTTCCCTGATTTAAGATTTATGATGCCGCGGCATCTTGGAGTACCACGGCACCGGCTCCTCGATTGCGTTTTCGCATAGCTTATGCCGGGTTTACGTGAACTTAACGTAACGGGACGCGAGATATCTCGGAAAGTCGTGAATTTCCCGCGGATAATCTTAGTGTATCAACAGGAAAATGACCTTTTGAAAACGATGCCGTAATCCGTTTTTGGTTATCTACTGGTATATCTACTTAGCAAATCGGGAATCGGGTAAATTTCAGTTTTGAAATCTCTCGACGAATTATTGAATCTTTCGGCACTATTTATACATCGACTTGTTCGTCTTGTTGTGTAGTTTCTGTGTGCCAAAAATGATTTCGCATTTTGCCGTTTTCGAAAAAATCGAAAAAAAACATGTATTTTTCTCATAAATTTTTTTCCTGATTTTTTTTTGATTGCACGAAGGAAATCGAAGTGCTGAAAACGGTTTTCCAGTTCATTTCGCTCTAAAGTTATAAATAAACAAATTTTCTATATATTTTCGCTTTATACAATCACGCATTTCCGACTGTCATAACTTTTGAAGCGCTCACCACAGAGACTTCTAGTCATCACCAATCGATCCAGCGTCCCAAAATTAGTCTGATAACGTATATAATTTTCCCCGGGAAGCTTTCAGTTAAGAAATACCATCGACACGAGAAGTCTAGACTGCGGAAAGGACGAAATGAGAGAAACGAAATTTTCTCGCGTAACGGGACGCGACGCGACGGGACGTGCCGTGACGTAAAACTCAAAAACATCGTTTTATATGCAACTGATTACGCTCGACGTGACGTAACGTATCAGAACGTATCGTGAAGGCTGCCAATGTTCAAACTTCGCTTTGCATTATGTTAAGTCGAGATGAATCACTTTACTCCTTTTGTCAATCAACGCTCTCAATTCTTTCGCGCTTGCACTTGAATTCAAAAGTGACATTGGTACTGTGTTGTGATTGGTGGTATTGTGTTGTGATTTATATTGTGCAATAGCCAGCAACTACAACAACAGAAAGAAAAGAAAATGTCGATGAACGGCACTTTACATCTCACACACCAACGGTTCGTACTCGTTTCCTCTTCGGCAGTTTTCGACAGTAAGATTAGAAAAATATCCGGCCAAAAATAAATTGAAAATGCCTCACAACAGAATTCATTTTGAACTGCCAACGCTATCAAATCAATTTTTCACGCTGTCAAATAGCTGTTCGTGCACACTTTTTGGCAGCGTAATGTTACATACAACACCTTATGTTAAGTTACGTTAAGTTACGTTACGTTAAGTTACGAAAGTTAGGTTACTTATCAAGTCGCTTTACGTTGCGTCGCGTCCGGTTGCGTTAAGTTCATCGTAAACCCGTCATTAGGCATTATATTGGAAATGTACTTACGTACATGTACGTGCATGTAAAATACGTGCATGTTTACTTACGTGAATGTACGTGCATTTCAAAATAACTCATCGACCGTTCATTTTCACCTTTTTTTCAATTAGAATGCTACGTCAAATTATCAATTTTTGTAATTTTTCTTTCCACCTCAGCGTTGCGCAAAAAATCGACTTCGTTTTCGCAAAAAATCGACAGGCCCAGTAACACCCACTCTTATTCAGATTCTAGATTATTTTTCAGTCAGGGGTGCCACAATTTTTTAATTTTCAGTCAGGGGTGTCACTCAATGAAAAAGTTTGAAAAACATTGATTTAAAGACTTGAAACTTGTCTCAGAACTGGATGAATAACTTAAGTACCTATTCCACATTAAATGTCGTCCATATTAAATGTAGTTCATATTAAATATAATTATATATGTCGAGGATCATATGTGTGGGTGTATTGTTTAGAAATAAATCGGAATTCGTTAAACACAGTTCGAGAAGAATGCTTGGTAAGCAGAATCGAGGCCAGCAGATCAAACAATGTATAAAATCGGTTGCAAAATTTCACACACAAGACTAAAAAGTAGAAAATAAATAATATATAAATAAAATATATTAAAAATCACGTTTTTATTAAAATGCGCTAAAAGGAGAAAATATAATTTTTCCGTATTGACTTTTATTTATAGTCATCACAGAAATCAAATATTTTCTCCTTTTAAGTGTATTTTAATAAAAATGTGGTTTTTAATCAGCATATATCATTTTTCTACAAAATAGCCACGCTTAAAACGTTATTATTGTTCAAAAATCACGTTTTTTATTAAAATGTAATGAAAAGGAGAAAATATATTTTTTCCGCATTGACTACAAATAAAAGCGTGGAGCGTCCACGAAGATAATATCAATATAGTTTAAGCGCTTCATGCTTTTATTTATAGCCAAACCGAACAAAAATATTTTCTTCTTTTTAGGGTATTGTAATAAAACGGTCTAAGGTTTTTCATATATTTTATTTTTCTACAAAACTTAAAGTTTGCAAAAATGTTATTAATAATTAAATTTGTGAAATGCCCAAGTCATGCAATTCTAAACATTAGCAAAAAAACTTAATAAAATATTAAAAAATCCCATTAAATGATTCTAACATTCGACATTCTAAAGCCGATTCAAATTTTGAAAATGATTTGAAATTAAATACTGTTTTATAAATTTCATGAGATTAATTACAAAAATTGTTACAAACTGACTAAATTGATAATTTGTAAAAAAATCAAACGCAAAAGTTGATATTATTTATATTTGAATTTGAAAAAATCCCAAACTTATTCAAAATTAATTTTTGGGAAAAAATAAAATTTAAAAAAAACTATTTGTTATTATTTTAAATTTTTTTATCTACAAAGTTTAAACTTCTGCAGATTTACAATTTTAACTTATTTTATCTTAAATTCTGTATATTTTCAAAAATGTATGTGAATAAAGTGAAATTAAAAATTTCTAGAATTAAAAAAATTGCAAAATAATATTAAGCAAATAATAATTAAGCAAATAATAATTAAGTAAAATAATATTAATGTTGCTTTCTTTTCATATAAACGAAATTACAAAAAAAAAACAAATAAATTTTATTAAAGCAAATTGAATTAAAAACAATTTTACAAATGCAATTCAATTCATTTTACAACAATTTTACAAAAGTTCTTAATAGTTATGAAAGTTATTTTTTTTTGCATTTGCAATTATTCTTTAAAAGTTAAAAATTCAATTTAAATGTTTTGAAAATCTCACAAAATTGTGATTTTACAGGCAAGTAAATTGTTGTCGAAAAGGCAAATTTAAAATTTCTAAAATTTGCATTAGCATTATCAGAACTTTACTTTGACAAGAAGAAGTTTCATAAAAAATGTGTATTTTCACAAATTTGACATATTTGCAAAATTTATGATTTATAAAAAAAATTGTAAAATGTTGTATAAATGTCTATTGTAATAATTATCATGTTGACAGTGTCAAAGCCTGTCGATATATTATCAAACTAAATAACTTGTTTTGTCAATGTCACAGGCTTTCATTATATTGTCAGATTAAATAATTTCTTTTGTTAAAGCAACAGCCTATCATTATATTGTAAAATTGAATAACTGGTTTTATCAAATATATAAAATGAATTAATAAAAAAATTAACTCAATATAAATTGCCACAACATTGTGTAACATTTACAACAAACTTGCGTAACATTCCTAATAAAAGTGCGATTTATCCAAATTTCAACAAAACAATTATTTCATCAGTCAAATCATTTCAATGAAAACTATTATGTTATAACGAAATGAAATAGATAAACTAGACAGACAAAACTAGATAATGAAGACATCAAATTTATGTAATAAGAAAAAGAATACAAAGCAATCAAATATATTTGTTATAAAATTTGGAGAGAAATTCAAACTAACTGTTTTGTTTTCAATGCTTCTTTTATATTTTTTATATGCGGATGGACAGATTGACTGTCCGTCTGTGTGCGTGCGTCTGTGAGTAGCGGAAATAACAGGAAACGCGCGGCGTAGATTCATTCCGTCCCGGTTTGTGTGACATAAGTGGTTTCCTTTGAGAAATTGTTCTTTATAAACGCGCGCAAGGTACAGTTACTCTTAATTTTATTGCCTCCTTACAATTTCTTTTCGTTTTATACATTTTATTAGAGACTGTAAATGACTTTTTCTTACAAGATTTATTCCATTTTGTCCATTGTACAAATACAAACACTACAACCACTTACTAAATTGAAATAATGCATTGATAAACTAAATAGACTGTTCAATCTAGATTAGTCAACACGAAGTAATTGGACTGGAAACACCTTAATGACTTAAATTATAAAAAAGTAATTGCAGACAAAATTGTCATGAATCAATTTCAGATTAAATTGGTCTATAAATTTTTTATAGATTTAATAAAAAGTTGCATTTAGGTAAAAACTAATAGCTTATATGTTATGTATTATAAATTGCAACAACATACCGCAAAATTTGCAACAAGCTTGTGCAAGATTTATTCGGAATGAAATTGAATCATAATTTGGGACCAACGAATCAAATTAAACGACAATATGTTGCTTACTTACTATTTCATCGAAACAATAGACTTAATGAAAAGTAGACTAACCTGTAACAAAAAGAATTAATTAATACATGTGTCAAGAATTATAAGAAGATATATTGTTTGTCTAAAATGGTTTAATTTATGAATCAGTTTCATTTAATCTTAGTACCTTTTTAAGTCAATACATAAGTTATTACTTTCTTGACAATTTAGTCGAATACACTTTATAAACGTAATCTGCTTCATTTATTGGATTTGCATCAATTTATATTTTAATGTCAGCAGTGGGTGAAGATTTAATGGATACGCAATATAAAGGTGTTTAAGATTAAACGTAAAACCGGGTAAATACAAATAAAAATAAACTGCGCAAGCAGATGTCGTTCACGTGTCGGCAACTATTAGCGTTAACAAGTTAACGACGACTTATCCGTCTGGTTAATACGCATTAAACAGGGGTGTATGCATCCCCAACCTGACGAAAAAAAAATTCTCTCAGCTCAGTGGAAGCTCGTCCGACTATTTAATTTGCATTTTTTTACGCTGTTCTCTCTCTTTCGCCCGACACGATTATACTATATAGTCGGAATACAAGTGATGAACACGTGACAAAATGTCTCGAGTCGCTTCTTCTTCTACTCTCGCTTTATTTTTAGCTTCACGCGACACTTAAATCGACCGAGTGACAAATGGAACGAAAAACGTTTAACAGGAGGAAAAAATGACAATCGATGATACTTTTTTTTTGAGGTTTCGAGTCAGACAAATATTTCTAAATAATAACAGATGGTGACGGGTTTTAAACTAAACAGATTTATTGTAAGTGTCAATGTTTGTTTAATAGAAAGTAACAGTTTATATTGCTTCATCGAAATGTCAATATGATTGTCGGATAGCAAATGTTAAATGTGATAAATTTGTTAATTTAATGTATTTTTTTTTTAACATTAAGAAACACTTTTTATTTTCATTTTATTAGTACTATTTAAGAATTACAAATTTAAAATTGTCAATATTGACAAAAAACAATTCATATTTGACAATGTTATGCAATTAAAAAAATGCAAATTATATCATTCAGGTATATAATATAACAATTATCAATTTGTTAATACTAACAAAAAAAATTATTTTGATATCAATTATCATGTTATAAAATGCTAATAATTATAATTTATGGTTTAATCAACTTTTCAGATAATATTTTGACAAGCACATTTTATGTATGTTCCATTTAAAATTTATCTAAAAACACAATAAATGTGTCAACTTCAAATCATTTTGAAATTTATAACTTATATTATTTATTTATAATTATTTATAATTTATAAATAATTATAAATAATTATATATCTGCAAGAATAATAAATTATAAATTAGAGAAAATCGTGTTATTAACTGCCATGGATAAGCTATTGGTCAACCTTCGTCAAACGTTTCACTCAATTAAAAAATGTTTTACGGACATTTATAATTTTAAAAAAATGTATATAAAAATCACTATAAATGTATCAATATCAATTTAGTTTGTCAAATATAACATTTTTTATTTAATTGTAAAGAATAATGAATTATAAAATATCATGTTATAAACTGCCATGATTGATTGCCACACTTTCCATTAATTGTAATTTTGAAAACACATTTTATGAACGTATACTTTATTTTAAAAAATATCTAAGAACAACAATAAATGTATCAATTCCAAAACAGTTTGACAAATATAACAAGTTTGACAAATATGACAAGTTTGAAAAATATAACAATAATAATTTATTTGTTAAGAATTATAAGTAAGTAAGAATCACAATAAATGTGTAAACTTCAAAACATTTTTACTAATCAATATTATTATGTACTCTGTAACATAAAAAATTAAACACCATGAAGAGGTAGGAAACAGGCAGAAAATTTGGATTAGTCTAACGTAGTAATTGATTCAAATTTCATAGGAATTGCAGATAAAGACATATTTTGTTAATAATTTGTTGGACCACCATTCATTATCATCCCTTATTAGTTTCACACTCCCGCACCCTTCTTGTTATGGAATCCACCAGGTTGTCGATTTCTCCCAGAGGTATTGCATCCCACGCAATCTGTAGTTCATGCCGGAGAGCTTCTAATGTCTGTGGAGGATGGGCTAATTGCTCTAGTGGGCTAATTGCTCTAGTGGGCTAATTGCTCTACCCATCATGTCCCACACATGTTCGATGAGCGAAAGGTCGGGATATCTGGGTAGCCACGGCAAGATATTAACGTTGGCCTCTTGGAAGCGCTCCATATATGCCTTGCAATGTGCAAACGAGCATTATCCTGTTGCAAAATCGGGTCCTTCAGCACCTGGAGGAATGGAAGGATATGGGGTTCTACCACTTCATCAACATATCGGTGGGCATTCATATTGCCTCGAATCAATACCAACTGAGACCTAATTCCATAAACAATAGCACCCCATCTTTAAAGTGACCAGATTTGGGATCAAATGGGATGAAATGAGAATTATAATTTAGTTATGTATACAGACCAATAATTCAAAAAATATATTTAACTACTCACACACTAAAATGAACATATTAATAAATACATTATTGGATGTGAAGGATTCCATTATTATAATATTGTGTAAAAGTACACAAATCGTGCATAAAAGTCCAATGTAAATCAAATGGAGTTTCATTATTAAACGATTCATGTTTGTTGTTACAATGGCAACAACTCGCGGCACTAACCAAATAAACATAGACGTAAATGTAATCATTTATTAAAATGTCGTGAAATTCCTCAAATGAATTAATTGGTCTAATTATTTCTTACCCTTAATATAGATTCTAAAGTTTAATGTTCAACTGCGCTTTTTTCAAAAAAAAACACTTTCTGTTGCTACATTTGTTCCTGGCAGGGAGAGCGCGTACAATTTTCAAAATATTTTGATAATTAATATTATTCTGTTTAAAATGAAGCAATAACGAAGATTTAATTTTTTTCATCTGTAATGTATCTTTTTTCGGAAAATGGTTACTTCTTCTTCTTCTTTCGAATGGGCGTACTTTGGACCACGATAGTTCAACTGTCTCTCTTCTGTACCCCCCCCCCCCCCCGGACGGGGGAAGGAAAGGTACCCCTCGTACCTTTCCTTCGAGGTTTTTTCCTGAAATCCACGTACTTCCTTCAGGGTGCGTCTCACAGACTATCTGTTTTCGAGATCTGTTATTCCCAGTTCTTTAATATCCTTCTCGGTCTCTGTCAACCAAATGGTACGAAGCTTCTTGTTTTTCCAGAAGGTTAACAAACGGTTGGTTAGTCGATTTGGAGGCAATCTTGCAACACGGCCATAGAAAGCAACCCTTCTTTTCCTTGCACAGTCAGAGAGCATCTCAATATGTTCGTAGAGCTCAGAGTTATGCCGTCTTCAGAATTCCCCATCTTCCTTTACCGGGCCTAGGATCTTCCTGAGGATTCTCCTCCCTCTAATTTCCAATTTCTCTATTAGAAAATGGTTACCAATACATTCAAAAGATTTTTATTTATTTATTCCCATAAAATCCCCTTTTTTAAAGTCAGCCAATGAAAATTTCAGAGCAAGGTACCATTAAACGACCGGATTTTCTAAAAGAAGTCAGAAATTTTTATAATAACTGTTTTTCATTGGGGGAGATTAAAAAAAGGAGATTTTATTGGAATATGTGGAAAAATCTTATATTATATATTACAGTACATTTAAAATAAGAAATGCAGATGTTTTCTAAAAAGCGGGACATTTAAAAAAATCGGCGGTACGCGGGACTGTCCCGCCAAAATCGTGACGTGTGGTCAATTTACTCATACCATAACCTCCACTGTGTGGTGCCAAAGCTGCTCAACAGAAAACTGCAAATGGAAACGTTCTCTAAGTCTACGTCTGACCCTCATGCGACCATTGTGCATACCCAAGTAGAATCGGGATTCGTCACTGAAGACCACTCTATGCCATTCCACGTCCCAATTCAGTGGCAACACCATTTCAAACTTCGTTATCGATGACGAGCCATCAGCGGAATCATAATAATATTATGATTTCGCTGATGGCTCGTGCCGTGGCCACATATTATGTGGTCGAAAGGAATGTAAGCCAAAAGCTCTAATTCGTCCGTCCACTGTACGAAGAGTTACAGGACGTTCTTCGTTTCCAAAGAATTGATCGGCTATTGATCTTGTATTCGAGAATCGGTCTCTTCATGATATTAATCGGAGATGGCGGTCCTAGACCCTATTTGTCTGTCTTGGCCATCCACTTCCTATTCTACGACTGCTCAAATCTCAAAAAGAAAAGAATTGCGAAAAAAACAATATCGAAATCGACTTAATCTCGAAAGAAATATACCCGATAATTTCGATTGTAACAACAAGTAAAACGTCAAATTTGCCCTAGTTACTGGATTATTTTGAATGAAATAAGCAATTACTACCTTTGACTAGTTAAACATTTCTGCCAAGTTTGGTCCAAAAATTGCTACCCCTTCTTACTGTTACATTTTTTATGTCACAGAGTATATTAACTGTCAAGTATATAAAAATATTATCTATACTTAAATATACTTAAAATTACTTGATATATTTTAATTTTATTTTCAAACGGACAAGTTCTAAGAATATAAAAAATAAGTAAATTATTTGTCATAAGTTTCAAAAATATAAGAAGCAAAAGCTAAACTTGAAATTTTACTTAATTATCAACAATGTTGTAATTTAAACTAATTTAAAAGAATTTTGAAAGTAAAATTTCGCTTTGTCATCAGTAAACATGTTCCAAACTTTATAACTGTCGCTTTATATCAAATATGATAATTTTATTTGAATTCTATCAATCAATCCTGTCATCAATGATGAAGTTATAACTGCCAAACATTTCATCAACAGATTATATCAAATCAATGCCATATATCCAATTGCCGTTTGGAGGAAAATAAAAAAAGAACAATTTGAAAAAAACAAATAACTTTGATAATAATCAATTTAACCAATATTAATGTTTATTATTTGATTTTTATTACTCATGCGCGAAAACTACATCTTGGCGCACGTTTTTTATACGAAAAATGCCACTTCTCGTTGTATTTGCACATAACCTGGGTAACGCACGCAAATATTCAATATCGCTAGGTTACATTAAAAAAAAAACCGGCCAAGTGCGAGTTGTGACTCGCGCACCGAGGGTTCCGTACAAACTTGTAAGTAAGGTATCTTTAGGAGGACCTAACTGTATGCAACCCATATGCTTCTGGTGCCTGACAATACCACGCAACACATTAGTGTATTTTCATAAGTTTCTAATAGTAAATTCGCATTTTTCTTGTAATTAAACAACATATTTACGGTTTTCTGATTCTAGGTCAACGGGAAGTACCCTATAGGTTTAGATTTTCTTGTGAAATCGCAAAATATGCGACATAAACGGTCATATCTTTTGATCGCGTTGACTTACAAGTTTGATTTTTTCACAGCTGAAAGAGACCAGACCCGAGTATTTGATACAAATTTCAACTCGTTACCTCTACGCGTTCTTGAGAAAAATGGTCTTGACAGACGGACGGACGGATGGACATACGGACAGATAAACAGACAGACAGACAGACGGACAGACAGACAGACAGACGGACAGACAGACAGACAGTCGGACAACAAAGTGATCCTATAAAGGTTCCGTTTTCGGTACGGAACCTTAAAAAAACAAATAAATAAACACAATAATATTAATATTAAAATAACACAATCAAGACCTCGATATTAAAATACTTTCAATTATTATCAATTACTAACAATAAAGAGATTGTATCAATTAGTGATCTTATACACTCTGACCGTCCTTCAACAAGTCGTTTATCACAAAACATCGAAGAAGTTCGCGGAAGGGGGTTTGCTGACCAGAAACATCAATTTGGCACCATTGTCAAGAATTGGACATTCGAGAAGCTCTCTACAGCGGATTCTCACGAAAGATTTGCATCTTCAAGTTTACAAACTTCAATTGACTCAAGAACTGAAGCCTACTGACCACGGACAACGGTAAGAGTTTGTTGAATGGACTATGGAATAAGTGGAAGCTGTTTTTCGAACAAAATATTTAATTCAGTGGTGCTCATTTCCATTTTGATGGCTCCGTTAATCTTCAAAATTGGCGTTCGAATCAAACAGTCACTCTTTGGTTATGATTTTGGGCTAGAGGTATCATCGGACCATTCTTCTTCGAAAATACGGAAGGTAAGGCAATAACAGTTAATGGTGTTCGCTATCGCGACATGTTAATCATGTTTTTGTGCTTAAATTAGATGATATGAATGCGGACGATATGCAGTTTCAACAGGGCGGAGCCACATGCCATACAGTCCAAGAAATAATTCAATTATTGCACGAGTCATTTTCTGGTCGTGTAATTTCGCGTTTTGGTGATCAGAATTGGTCGCCCAGATCATGCGATTTATCGCCTTTGGACTTTTTTTTTTGGGGTTTTATAAATTCTAAGGTCTATGCCAACAATCCCACGACCACAGTAGCTTTGAAGCATAGAAGCAGGAAATTGAGCGCTGTATTAGCAAAATTCAGCCACATTTGCATCCATGCAAAACTGTCACGGAAAATTTCGTCAAAAGAGAGCGTATGTGCCAGCAAAGCCGTGGAGGCCATGTACCCGAATTGTCTTTTCCACAAATAACTCTAGACTGTAAACATTATGAATTAATAAAAAAATTAGAGTGTTTTGTATTGCTTGCGTAAACTTTGGGATACATTTTAAAAACACAAAAATGAGAAGTAAAAAATGACCCTTTCTCCTCAGATAAGAAGAATTGTTAAATTGCAACAATTATAGTTTTGACAAACTTTAAAGTTAAATATGATATTATTGACTGAATTATGATTTAAATGTCAAAAATGTCAAGTTATGAATTGTCTAACGTTTCATCAGAAGATTATATAAAATCAAATATCGCTCAATTTCGAAGTAACAAATAATTTGGACTAGCACCAATTTGACATACATTAAAGTTGATTGTTTCATTTCAATTTCCTGTTTTTTTTTTAATTCTGCGACTTTTCACTAAGGCAATTGTCATACTTCAAACTTCTTCAATGTAACAATTGTTATTTGTATAAACACAATGACCAACAGCAACTTTAAATATAATTATATTAAATGTAAATATAATTATTATGATTTAATTTTCACGTAAATGTCAAGAATGATAAGATTATATATAATAAATGCATCAACAATGAGACTTTTAAAGTAAAGAAATAAGTTTGAAAATTAATAATTTGACAAATATTAAAGTAGATTATTTCATTTTAATATTATTTTTTTGACTTTTGGCAACACTTCAATAAGCAACAAATGTCAAAGTTTGTCAGCAGTAAACAACAATTGTCAAACCTTTGTCGGCAATGAACAACAATTGTCAAACTTATCATTGTATTTTGTATTGTCTATGTATATATACATAGGCAGAAATGACAATTATCATAAAAGACTGAATTACGTACGACAATGTTATTATATTAACAGTAAATAAAAATTAAAAATACTAATTTTCTTATCATTTTGAAAAGTATTTAGATAAAATTCTTAAGAGTTTGTCACAATTACTAAGACTAGATAAACGGCGAGTTATAAATCACAAATCGCTGTTTATAAATAGAAACAGAATCTAAAATATTTACACTATAATATTTAGAATTCAGAGATTTATTAGTATCTAAAAAATCGCTAAATATCTAATAAAATGCCGGCAAGTAGAACGCGTGTATTAACTCAATCTGGTTATATGCCAAGACAAACATTCGCGTTCTGTTTATTTCGCCTGGGTATATAAATGTCAAAATAAAACTATTCCAATTCATATTTCCTACGGCATAACATGCAGTCTGCAAACTACCAAGCCACGTCTACAAACAACAAAAGGAACAAAAACTGTTCTAAACGTAGATTTAACTTGAAAAATACACATTTTTTAACAACGTTGTCTGTTGATATCGCAGCAGTTAGTATTTAGGAATAATAGTGAACGGAAAATTCATTTGTTCGCTACGCCATTGCGATAAGCGTACGTGTAAACATACGCGGACAACAAACAAAAAATATTGACGCTAACTACAGTGGATATGGTGTCAATCAAATATAAACTCACAAAATAAATAGTTGCTGTTTTAGTGTTTAGTTTTCATTGAGATTTTTATTTGAGATTATTAATTATTATATTTTATTGATATTCGTGTACTTATATAAATACTGTTTGACTAATTTCTTTGTTACATTCTTATCTATTTTTGACCGGCTTTTCATAATCAATCTACTATTTTAATATTCGTTGACCTGTATCGTTAAGTCAATTTTATGTTTAATGTTAATTTTTCTTGTTGGTAAATTTTGACGGTTTGAAAGATTTAATTTTTAATTTCAATTATTACTACGATTTGTTTCAACTTAGTTTTTCTAATCTGCCTAATCTACCATATATACTGTTGTCAAAGAATGTCTAGTCTAGTCTGTGTAACTTCTTGTACCATCCGATTTTGCCTAATTACAAAGTTCTTCTTTATCTTCTTATCAGCCTGTTCTCATCCACTCCAGAATGTAGGCCTCTTCCATATTTTTCCATTCCTGCCTGTCCATAGCAGCCCTCATCCAGTTTTTAATCAATTTCAAACTAATTCGACATATTTACAAACTCTAAATAAGTTATATTTGACAGTAATATTTATATTTTTTTCTAAATTAAGAATGTCACTCGTTGCCCAAATGACAGTTGATATGTCCCATAAATTATTGATGAACATGTGTGGCTTGTCGTTCTGGCATTTACATAATAGTAGTTTATGATACAAGTGTCTGAACAAGGGCTTTTGTGCATGAGTTGCAAAGTTTAAAGCACGAGCCGAAGGTGAGTGGTTTATTCGCAATGAGTGCACAAAAGCCTTTCACACACGTGTGTCATACATTATTTTATCTGTTAAAATACTGTTAAAATACTGTTAAAAAAAATCCTCCTTTCCGATAATATTGTAAAAACTCTAATTTTGACAGACAGATTTTTTGAAAAAACCTGACATAATAAGCTTAGAACGTTCAGCGTCCCAGTGGAAAAAAATGCTAGCTAGTAAAAACGCACAGTGACGGGAACACTATTTCGTCGTTGTAATCTAGGTTAACCTAGATTTAATATAGATTAGGTTATTATGGTTAGGTTAAGTTATATTGGAGCCAGATAAATCCAGACTGAGAAGCCAGCCAGACTTCTTGATTCAAAATAAGGAAAATTAATTCAATTTTAAAACACGCCAGAAAATTTATTTTTACTACGTTTATGTTTTTTGTGCAGTGACGTTGTCATAGTAACAACAAACACAAATCGTTTAATAATGAAACTGCGTTGGATTTACATTGAACTTTTACGCACGATTTGGATACTTTTGTACATGATTATAATTTAAATTTACTTCTAATGGGTTCATTTTGGTGTGCGGGTAGATGAAAGTATATTATGTTGTCGATTTTAATTATTGTTAATTTAACCATAATCAACCATAATCTAATAAAACAACAAACAACATGAAATAAAGCAACCATAATCCGATCTAGATTAAATCTATGGTAACCTACATTACATCGATAGTGTGTTCTCGTCACTGTACGTTTTTTGGCCACGGGGGCGCTGAACGTTCTAACCTTATTCTGTCAGTGATTTGAAGGACTCTGTCGCTGAAAATTAGAATTTTTCAATATTATCGGCAAGAAACAATTATTTTTTTTGTATATTCAACAGTATTTTAATATGCTTCCTAGATAAAATAATGTATGATACACGGGTGTGAAAGGCGATTAAAGCACTCGCTTTCGGCTCGTGCTTCAAACTTCGCAACTCATGCAAAAAAAACCCTTCTTTACACAGTCTTCAACTACTATAATATTTAGCGTATAATTAATTGTTAAATAACGAAAAATGTCACTTTAACATTTACCGAAATCACAGAGAAAAGTAATTTTTTACCGGTCTAAATGTAACTGCCTAATATAATCTTGTTAGTTATGTCTGTTTAGTATTTTCTGTTTATTCTTGTCTGGTCTGCCCACTTTTCCTTTGACAGTCTCGTTTGTCCAGTCTTGTCTATCTTCTAAGTTTTCTCTCTATAATCTAGTTCTATCTGTCTAGCTCTGCTTTTTTTCGCATAGTACGAACTAAAATAAACTGTTGCCATTAAAACTTCAACAATAAAATAAACAATTGCCTAAATTAGTAGATACAATTTCTCTATTATTTTCCAAAATACCCCTTTTCAATAAACTGTATGATTAAATTACAAGGTATGTTGTGTACGTTTTTATTTTTAAGCGGCGCCTATTTAAATCTCGATAAAATATTTAAATCGCTTTGAATATAAAACCCCGAGAGTCAGAAAGAGCGAGAGAGAGAGAGAGAGAGAGGGACAACGGAACAAAACTTCATTCCAACAATTGAACAAAAAAAACTTTTTCCAATTAAATCCATTTATTAATTAATAAAATAACCAGGTATGTTTATCGAGTTCTCGCTAATTAGCTAACAACAATATTGAATAAACCATTAATCTCGATTTGTAATTGTTAAAACCAAGTAGACAATATTAGACTTGGAAATTATAAATTAAAATGAACGATAATTAGATAATTTTGTTGAAATTATGGTTAAATATTTGTAAAACCTTCGTTTTGACCTCATCTTAAATTGTCTTAATTAAAAGACAATTTAACTTGAAACAAAATTAGATAGATAGTTTATGCACAATGAGATATTTTAGTAGTTTTAGAATCATTAAAACTATATAAACATATTTCATGCAGAATTAAATTTGTTGAAATAACGAAACCTAATTAATATCAATAAGAGTTTTAAATATTTGTTGTCCGCCATTTTTAAATGTCTATTTAGCTCATATGAATTCTCCGTTATTCCAAACTACATTTGGAATGTCTAAGCTATGATCGATAAACGCGCTGAAACTATTTCCACAAAAAATCGTCTACAATTAGCTTAATGTGTCCACGCTATATAGTCCGCCAAGTAATTTACTTAAAATCCACAGAATTTGTATAATTTGCATACGTATTTTAAAACGGTGTTAGAGACGGAGAGAGAAAGTGGAATGGAGAGAGAGAAAACCGTACAATTGACCTCGAGGCGAATTAGGACATTAAGCACTCGATTGCCTGTTACTACACATCACACAGTCTTTTAAATTCATCGACTCAACGACCGAACATTCATCAAATTTCATATTTAAAAAAAAAAAAATTATTTGTAAGGCTATAGACCACACACTAATAAAAGCAATAAAATAAATCTTTAAACTAGTTTTAAATACATGCAATATAAACGACCAAAACGTTTATCAAAATCTTACAAAAAGAAAAACAATAATTTATAAGCTTAAAGGCCACACGCCTATTAAAACCAATAAAGTAAATCTATAAATTACTTCCCCATAAATGTAAGAAATTACTTATCTATTTAATATTTCCTGCATATCGAGTGTAAATCAAATATACAATTGATTTATAATATACTGGAGTACAATCAAAATTATTAAATATTACAATAAAAATTACCACATTAAGTATATGTAAATGAATCAAAACGAAAATGTGCTTGTTGTTCACAATTTCAAACTGATAATATTTTCGTTGTCTTATTCTTCGCATTCAAGGTACTTCTTGTACTTTTAAACCAAAAAGGCAAAGCTAAATAAGATAAATCGTTAGACCTATCATCTACCATAGTCCCAGGCAACTTTACAATTTTTTTCAGCAAGCCTGACTAGATTACTAATTATTGCATGTTTATTAAAACTTGTTGATGCCGATAATTTAAAAATAAACTTATTTTGGTGTACAATATTTAAAACTGTAGTATGTATGTGATAACTAATCTAGTCTAGATATAGATAAAATCAAAAGAATAGTTTTTAAGGTTGTGTTGGTTAAGGTGATGACTAGTCTAGTCTAGATATAGATAATAACAAAAGAATAGTTTTAAGTTTATGTTGCAAAATATAGTCTAGATTTAAAAAGCTAGTGATTATTCTGTCTTTGTTTCAATCCTTTTTTTAATTAAACGTTAAATATTTAAATTGCAGTATTTAGTGTAGTCAAAATACAAATAAACTAGATAAGTGTTTGTTGTAACGTTGTTTAAAGATGTTTTTAGCGAGTAGTTTGAAAAAAGTTACGGGGCTTTAATTAAAGTTACAGATTAGATCGGTGAAACGTTGCTTTTCATAAAGTCACGCGAATTAATTTTACAGTTGCGGCATTTAATTAAATAACTCGGCACCAATTTCAGCGTAGGAAAAAATAATTAAAATCATGCACAGACAAATAACTACGATTAACATACTGCTATTAAACAAATCAATAATATCCTGTATTATAATAAAACAAAAACATTGCGTATTTTGTTAAAAACAAATTAGATTCCACAATGATATTTAACTTTAAATTTATGTAATGTTTGTTTTATAGATTATATTCTAATCCTAGGTGTAGTTCAATCTCAATACATGCGCCTTAAGATAATGGAAATGCTGTAAATCAATGGTAAATTTCAAAGTTGTCTAATTTGGGTTTATCGCTTAATCTTCTCCTCAATATAACATAAGAAGGAAAATATGCCAAGGAAAACCATTAGATAAAATTGAAAGTTTTCCTCTAACAACAACGGATGTTGATTTAATTCGAAAAGCATTAAAAGTTTTAGGTTACCTAATTTTGTTGAAAGACAATAATGTTCCAATATTATGGGATATTTGCTATGCACTTTAAGCCAATTAAATTATCTGCTGAAGCGTTGGATATATATTTTATACAACTATTTTTATATATTATATATATTGGCATTTGTATAATTTTATCATTAACATGTTTTAATTGTTCATATGTTTTAATAAAAAAATATTATTAATATCTAAAACATTGTCATTTCTAAATCTAATTAGTAAAACTTAATCAGTACGGCTGAAATAGATAACGAGTTTATCGCGCTTGCGGAAATTATAAACGAGACAATGATAATATAATTTTATTTAAAAAAAAGAGATTTCAAAGCCTTGAAACACAACGATTCTGTATAATTACTTCAAATCGGCACTAAAATTACAAAATAAATAAATAAAAAAACGAACTTTTTAATTGCCTCCATGTTTATTCATTTTAATTGTTCCATACAAATTTTTTTAAAACAATTACAATTAAAAAAAAAAACGTTAAAATTAATCAATTACAGCTTAATTACTTTATCTAGATTTATCTGATTTATACCATTCTATATAGATATTATATTTTCATAGGTAGCGATATCTATTTCACTCAATTATCTAACAATTTCATAATGATTAATAATTCAATCTCTTTGTTTCAATTAAATATAAAATCCCCAATTAAATCGCAATAAATCTTTCTCTGCTGTTTTCTCAACTTTTCCATAGAGTTAATATTAAATCAAGCGGCAAAAACTTACAAGAAAATCCACATGCACCCGCGCTAATTAAAACCAACTCGACCAAATCGTTATTTAAACTTGCAATCACATGATTATTATTCAACAAATAAATATCAGATTATGAAGTGCGGACTTTATGATAAAAAAACAAGTGATTTAGGTTAAACTTTGTTGCCTAGTGTTTTAAAAGGATTTTTTTTGTAGGAATTTGATGCATTGCATGCCAATCTTGTATTAGACCTAATTAGTGAAAATTGTGTATGAGTGGATTAAGTTTTAAGAAGTTACAAGTGTTTGAATAAATTATAAATTAATCAGTTTTAGTTATTGTAAAATCAATTTTCTTTGTTGATAAGTTTGAAATTGTAGAGATAATGTCGCATGAAAACGACTTGATATTATCTAAAATCGTGTAAACAGTTTTTCGAATCGCCGCGACAAAGGAATTAACTTTTTGTTTAGTATTAAAAAAGTGAGAAAGATCACACATATCGATAACGCACACAAATAACAAAGAGAAAGAACAATTACCTAAATAGATTTAGTATTTACTTTACGGCACAGATCCTTTTTTTAATCCTTTGTTACAACCATAAAAAGTTCATCAAACAAATAACAACAAAATTTGCACCAGTAAAGTCGATGGAAACACACAGAGAAGAAAATAAAACAAACAAAAAAAAACTTTAGAAAAAGTTTATTGTTTTTGGTAAGTTACATTCGAAAATTGTTTATAAAAAAGGACCGCACAGATTTTTTTTTAATTTAAAAAATGTTTTGCTATATCAAAATTTTGCACCGATCACTTTTTGTTCCGCTGTGAAAAGCTCTTTATGTAATTGGAAATGATTTATTCAGTGGCGTACGGTAGGCGCTGGTTTATTAAATGATTCAGTGGCGTACGCGGCGATGCGTACTGCACGTCGGATGGCGTACGACTAGCAGATAGAGAGAGGATAGAGAGCAGGAATCCGGAGTGGAAGCAAGTTTTGGCAACGGTACGTGAATGCTCCGGTGTTCGGTGAAAGTTGTTTGTTGACTAATACTGGTTTCCGCGCGCACCAGCTACGTGCGCTGGAAGAAAGGTTCGACGGTGGAAATTCTACGTTGCGTATGGGAATATCGGGAATTCGGACAATACGGCTCTATATTTTTTTTCACGGGTACGATATCGAAAACAAACTGGGAGAGCTTTTTTTGTTGGAAAAGTTTTTTTTTACGGAAAAACTCACTTTTTACACAATTACTACAGATAATCTTCATTTATTAATAGAGGATTTACTCTAATTGAAAGCTTTTACGTTAATAGTCAAAGTAGTTTAAGTACTTAGCTTTACCACAACCGACCTAATACTAACTATCCAATATTACGTAAAGCCATACTTTTTATATTTTTTTCAATGTGATTTTACATTATGATCTAGTTTATTCTTGTTCATTATTTATTGATATTAACAATTTTGTCAAAAATCATTCATATAACAAATATTATCATACATAAAACAAAAATTCTATACAAATTTAACATATTTATAAGAATTTCAATCAAGTTTCATTCGTTATAATTTTCTTTTTTTAATAATTTTTTATAAATGTTTAATATCCAGTTATTTTTATAATTTTGCAATAGTTCTAGGACTTTCAATTTTGAAGAAATTTTAAAATTTGTAAACCAATAATTTTCAGGTTTTTAAACCCCAAAAAAATAGTTAAATTCAGTATTTCACTCTTTCAGTAAAATATCAGTTTATATTTTCTGGAACTTCGATAACCTGATTCTATAAAATCTGCACAGTTTGTGTAATGAAGGCCTTTGTATAAGGAAGGAATTCGAACAAGCCCGGAAAATAAATGAAATTTGGCAATTTTACTGTTATGCTTCGACAGTTAAACACTTACGACAGTTTTATGGTAGATAGTCCGCGACTGTTAAAAATGGATCACCATTCGACACAGCAACTCTTACTGTTAAAAATTATTTAAAATAAGGTGAAAGCTTGACTGCCACGATTCGCAAATTGCGTCTAATTTTCGATGGGCAAAATGTTCCAAGTGCATCCAAGTCAAGCTGTGGAGTTTGACATCCAAGTCTAACTCTGAAGAGAATTATCAGAAAATTTAAGGAGCCTGGGTTGATTACTAATGTGAAACCATCGTCACATGTCCGTCCAGTTCGTTCAGTAGAAAACATCACGGCTCTTCGCCGGAATATCGCCGAGAATATTCATTTGGCATCATGTTCAAGAAGAGACGGGAAAGGAACAATGACATAATTTCCCCAATAACAGAGCAATCATGGAATCAGTATTTCGAAAAATTACTGACAGAAGATAGAAATGAGTTCCAAATTACTGATAATAACAAAAATATAACACTCAAGGATCTCCAGTAAGAATATCTGTATCAGAAGTAAAAAATAAAAAGAAGAAAAGAAGTAAAAGAAGTAAAACAAAAATCAGTTAAGGCACTAAAAAATGGAAGAGCGACAGGACCAGGAAATATTCCTGGAGAACTTATTAAACATGGGACAGAAAAACTAACCCAGATGCTCACAAATTTATTCTAAAGATGTACAAATAAATCAGAAATACCAAAGGAATGGAAGTTGTCAGACATATCAGTAATTCATAAGAAAGGGGATAAAAATAAATGCGACAACTATAGAGGAATATCCGTAACCAACACCATAAGCAGGATATATGGAAGAATACTCAAAAACAAGATAGAAGATGAATACAGTGCAATGGGGGCAGAAAAGCAAGCCGGATTCAGAGCAGGAAGATCCACCATTGACGACCTATTTGTGTTAACTCAACTCGTAGAAAAGAAAATCGCATATAACCAGAAAGTTCATTTACTATTTGTGCACCTTAAAAAAGCCTATGACAACATTCCTCTAGTAAAATTATGGGAAGCTCTACAACATACTAACATAAATGCTGAAATATTAAAAGCAATCAAATCACTGTATAATGGGGCAAGAACGCAAATAAAATTAGGAAATAACGTAACAACCGGGTTCAGAGTAACAGGAATGTTGTATATCGCCAACACTGTTCAAGGTCTATCTAGAAAGCACATTAAGAAGATGGAAGAGAAAATGCAAAGCAATGGGCATACCTGTGGATGATACGTCAACAATCTATACTTTGGAATTTGCGGATGACCAGGTGGTGATTGCACAAGACATTGATGACATTGAATATATGACACGCAAACTAAGTGAAGAGTATGACAGGTGGGGTCTAGACGTGAATATACAGAAAACATAATACATGTGTATAGGAGGAGAACAACAAGATCTGCCTAAAAAACATTGAATATATCCATGGCTCAAAGTCGGGTTTTTAATTCAATATCTAGAAATAAATAAAATAAAAATGTCGAACCCACTATATAAACTGTTATATAACAATAAATACTGTTATATAGTGGGTTCGACATTTTGATTTTATTTATTTCTACATATTGAGGATCTGCCTATATCAGACAAACATAATATCAAACACTGCAACTCATACAAATACCTAGGAGTAAAAATATCGAAAGAAGGAAGTCTGGACGAAGCAATTGTCGAAAGAAACCTTCAAGGCAGGAGGGAGGTGTCCATGTTAAACGGCATACTATGGGATAAACACATTACAAAGGAAAATACAGAATATACAATGCAATGATTAAAAGTATAATAACCTACGGTAGTGAAGTGTGGCCTATAAAGGATTGAGCAGAGAAATCACTAAAAGCCACAGAGATGGACTACTGGAGAAAAGCGGCAGGAAATTCTAGATTGGAAAGGATCAGAAATGAAAGGATAAGGGAAATAATGGAAGTATAGCACGACATCGTGGATGACATAAGAACTGGACAACTCAGATGGTACGGTCATGTTTGGTCTTTCTGTTATATATTTTTGTTACTTTACTTTATACTGATCGTTCTGTCTAAGAGTCAAAAATAAATAAATAATAATAATTATTGTTATTATGTACAGCGAATGGACCAAGACCGACTCCCGAAGAAAGTAATTCACTGGACACCGCAAGGAAGAAGAAGGAGAGGAAGACCCCGGAAAAGCTGGAGAGAATGTATAGACGGAGAGATCCGGACTAGAGGATTGGAGGAAGAGGCTTGGAAAAACCGAGATGGTTGGAGATTAGGAATCGGATGCATGAAACATGCTCAAGAATTGAACATTTCAAGGAGCACTATGCAGCGCATTTTTACTAAGGAATTGCGTCTTCCTGCCTATAAAATACAACTCACTAAATAACTCAAGCCTACAAACCATACGCGGCGAAGAGAATGCGTTGATGAATGCGTTGAGAAGTGGTGAGTTTTCCAACAAAATCATCTTCAGCGATAGGACCTATTTTCATGTTGATTGTATTGAAAGTAACAAAGACCCAAAAACATGTGTTTCATAAGAATAAAATTAATCGCAAACGTGTTACTGTTTATTGTGGATTTTGAGCTGGAGGCATCACTTGACCATTTTTCTTCGAAGGCGTTGCCGAGAATGCACAAACAGTCAATGATGAACGATATCGGGACATGTAACGATATCGGGAACTATATGAACGATATCGGGATCTCAAAGACAAGTGGTTCGAACAGGACGGTGCCACTTACTACACATGAGGTAGAACAATGGCATTTTTTAGATATGTTTCACACATAATTTTCACATGTCTACTTTATGATTAAATCAAAAGTTCGGTGTTTTCTAAAAAAAAAGGTGTTTCACTAACAGTTTAAATTTGCACTTCTATAGGACACCCATTATAAGAATTTTACAAAAATGTAATAATAATAAAGCCTTCAAAAAATACTGCCAATCTATGGGATAAGTTGAACCTAAAAGTTGTACGTTTACAACTGTATTTGTCTAGCAGATAATGAAAACTAAAACAATCTACCTCTATTTCTTGAGTAGTTACATAGCTTCACAAATTATCTACTTGTATGTAGAAATCATTGCATTATTACGTCTATCTAGACCAGTGGTGCGCAAACTATTTTCAATTGCGACCAAACATTTTCTGTAAAATTTTATTGCGACCCCTGGATAGAAGTAACGTAAACATTGTAATTCCCAAACAGTTCTACCAACATCTCCACAAAAGTTGAAACAAATCCCCAAATTAGTTTTTAGGAAAATTAAGTTTCAAAATGTTTACAAATTTGATTGTCAATGCGGAGTTTTCTAAAATAAACCTTAAAATATTGGGAAAATTTTCTAAATATTCAGAAACAGCTCTACCAACATCTCCACAAAATTTGAAACAAATCCCCGAATTAGTTTTTGAGAAAATTAAGTTTGAAAATTTCAATGTTTACAAATTTGATTTTCAAGGTGGAATTTGCAAAAAACTGCATTATTTGCTGAAATAAATATTCAAAATTGGGAAAATTTGCTAAATATTCCGGAACAGTTCTACAAACATCCCCACAAAATTTTAAACAAATCCCCAAATTAGTTTTTGAGAAAATTAAGTTTGAAAATTTCTTCTTCTTCTTCTTAGACTTTTGTATATGCACGTGTGCCTGTTTCTTTAAGTTCCTCCTTAGTCTCTAATCTCCTGTGATATGGATGTCCAGGAATCTGCCCATCTCTTTGGTGGCCTTCCAGGTGGTCTTGAATTATTGGTTCTTTGTGTCATGGTCCAGTTAACGATACGTTGTAAGATCATGCGTTTCACATGGTCCCGCCAGTGCCTCCGACGGTCTCTTGTCCAGCGTACGACATCCTGTATTTGTAGATCCTCTCTGATTGCGGAGGAGGATAGAGCTTCCAGATTTTCTTTTGACCGCCATATAAGTCGTGTTGCAATTCAATGCTGAAGTTCTCCCAGAATTTTCTCTTTTAGGTGTCGCACTTCTGTCTTGCACCTGTTCCTCACCAGTTTGTATTGGTCGTAAGCTTCCTGAGTTCTCGTGTTCATATATTTTCTGTAGGATTCTGATTTTTGTTGGGCTATTTCTTTTAGGTCTGGGTTGTACCACGGTTTATAATTATGTCGTGCAGTATTACTGACTGATCTGCAGATAGCCTCGAGAGCGCTGTTTGTAATGTTAGATTTCAGCTTTTCCCAGGCTTCATCTATGTTGTCCTGGTCTTGTATGCTGTTGGATGCTATTTTTTGTGCTAGTCTGTTTTCGTATAGTATCCTTATATGCTCTCTGTTTTTAATGCATCTATGTTAAATTTGCCGCATTTTGTCGGCTCTTATTGCTTGTGTCTCATTGCTTGGAATCGGTACTTGCATACGACGAGGTGATGTTCTGTGCCTATATTGGCTGACGGTAACACTCTTACGTATATGATATTATTTGGGAGGACTTTTCTGTTAGTTATTATATGATCTATAATGGATCGCTGTCCTCGATAGTGTTTTGATACGTGTACTTCTGTTGGTCTTTGTGTTTAAAGTAGGTATTAATTATTAATTCGTAATTGGTTTTGAATGCATAAGTCAAGAAGCAGCATGCCGTTGTCGTAGATTTGCTCTTCTCCAAATCTATTCATTACTCCTGGTATTATGTTGTTACCAATTCTTGCATTTGTGTCTCCGATTATAAATATTTTGTCATTGGGGTCGATTTCATTGATAGTTTCGTCAATTCTATTGTAGAATGATGCTCTTTCGTCTTGCGTTTTCGAGCTATCTGGTGCGTATATGCCGATGATGTGCATTTTTTCTTTTCTAAACTTTAATGTCAATAGTATTAAGTTATGATCTACATATGTTACGGTTAAACAAAATCTGCAAATGTGAACATTTACCGGTATATGTACATATCTACCAATGTGATAGGTAAATGTGAGTTTAAATCTGAGATCAGCTTTATATATCTACTTTTACCGGAAAATGTTTACTTTTTGTGTTTTACAATATCACGTGTATCTTGTTAGACAGCCCATGCGTTGTGTATGTTAATGTAAACCTCTAACAATTGCCAACAACATAATGCATATATGCACATTTGCCGGAAATAATTGGTAAATGTAAGTTGAACTCACATTTACCAACCAAGAAGATAAATGTGTACATATACCGGTAAATGTTCACATTTACCTAACTACGCACTTTTACCGTAACAAATACTAAGTTGTTTCGATATTATCTTTATATTTGTTGTGGATTAGAATTGCCACTCCTGATTTTGCTATTTTGTTGTGTTCCTTTCCACTATAGCATAAGAGGTAGTTGTGTACGAGTATGTTACCGTGACCCTTTTTCTTCGTTTCGGATAGGATGCAGATGTCTATTTTGTGTTTATTGAGAGCTTCTATGATTTCGTGTGATTTGCTATTCCATGTTTTTGAAAATTTCAACGTTTACAAATTTTATATTCAAAGTGGAATTTATAAAAAAACTGCAATATTTGTTGAAATAAATATTAAAATATTGGGAAAATTTGCTAAATATTCCGGAACAGTTCTACCAACATCTCTAAAAAATTTGAAACATATCACCAACTAATTTTTTGAAAAAATTATGCTTGAAAATATCAATGTTCCTTGTTATGTTAAATTCCTTTTTCTATTTTGCGTCTGTAATGGACTCATAACAGCACTCATACGCGTGCGGTTATGGCTCGCCGATTACGATACAATTTTCTCAATATGTATCGGCAATTTTTTTATTTAGAAAAAATTAATTAAAATATTATTAGAAAAAAATACTATAAAAAACTCGTTCGTAAGGCGTTTTTTAGCACTTGTCCATTTGAAAACTCCTCGCTACGCTCGTCGTTTTGGACGAACGAAACCAAACTTGGACGCGTGCTATAAAATCGCGCTTATTGAACTCGTCCTTTAATATACTATTATATTGCTATTTCACTATTTACCCAATACTTATACGCGAAATACCTCAAATATTTTTTTTAATTCGATGACCCAAAAGATTCTCTATCGACCCCTCTGGGGGTCGTAACCCATGTTTTGCGCACCACCGCTCTAGACCACTAGACTACATATCTTAATGATTTCTTTTTATATAGACAACTTATTTATCTACTAGATAATTGAAATAATTACTGCTTCTATAGGGTGTTTCAAAAAGAGGTATCATTTTCAATAGCACGCCATATTAATAGTTGTCATGAGTCAACCTGTAACTACTTGACAAATGACAAGTAAAAACTACGCCATTAATAAAAAACATACGCTTCAACAACGCATTGAAATTATAAAAATACACTACAAAAATGGTGAAAATTTGTCACAGTTGAGAGGAATAAAGCATTTTTGGGTCGTCGTGAAGCAGCTTTTCGGCCAGAAATTATGAAACTGGTGGAAAAGTTTGAGCTTTTGGGACAAGTTAGAGGTTTGAGGAACCGAACTCGTGCAAGTCTCTAAAGAACAACTGAGAATATTGCTGTTGAGGAAAACCCATGTTTGTCCATTTCTCGTCGATCCTTAGAATTGGGCATTCCACAAACGACATTGCACCGTATGTTGCATAAAGACTTAGGTCTTAAGAATTTTAAAGTTCAGTTAACACAAGAACTACGTCTACCGACCATCAACAACGTCGTGTATTTGCTGATTGGATCCTTGATATGCATCAAACTGATCCGGAATTTCATCGAAAAATCATCTTGAGTTATGAATCCTATTTTCACCTCGGAGGGTACATTAACAAGCAGAATTGTCGTATTTGGAGAAGAATTATTGTTGAAAAGCCTCTCCATCCTCAATGTGTGACTGTTTGGTGCGGTTTTTGGTCTGGTGGGGTCATTGGACCTTACTTTTTCGAAAATGAGGTTGGAGCAACTGTTACAGTCATTGGATTGCGCTATCGAACGATGGTTAATGATTTTTAATGGCCGGAATTGAAAGATATTGATGTAGACGACGTTTATTTTCAATAAAACAGCGCTACGTGCCACACAAGTAACCACAGGACACAGGAACACAGGAAATGATGATCCTTGACCGTGTGATTTCTCGAAGAGGCGATCTCAATTATCCACCGAGATCTTGTGATTTAACACCTCGAGACTTTTTTCTTTGGGGCTACGTGAAAAATAAGATAATCTATGCCAATGGCCCACAATCGATTCAAGACCTCAGTGTTGGAATTCGTGAAGTTATCGAGGACATACAGCCCCAAATATGCGTCATGAAAAACGAACGAATGTGCGCGATGGAAAACAAACGAATTGATGATGAAAAATTTCATGAAAAGAATATGGTCCTGCAAGCGTAGTCGCGGCGGCCATTTGGCTAATATTGTTTCCATTATTAGTGGCATACCCTCCTCTTTTAAAATGAAACTTCTTATTGGAAAACCCTTTATTACTACTTCTATTTATTAAGTAGTTAGCTGAAAAAAATATCTACTTTTAGGGAAATATAGGAAATATTGCATTATTATCTATATCTAAGCTTATAAAATAAACCAGATACCTTTTTAAAATTTCATATCTATAAATAACTTCTTTATATAGTAGATAATTATCTATTGTTTGATTATATTTGTTGATTAGTTAGAACAATTGATTACTTTTATGTCGGAAACATAGCACATTATTATCTATATTTAGACTACTAGACTAGATATCTTAATGATATTTTGTATTTATATATCAAAACTTATTTATCCAATAGATACTGAAAATTAGAACAATATACCTCAATTTGTTAGTTTGATGACTGAGTCAAACATATTTTTGCAATTCCAATTTTAATACATCCTTAACCAAGCTAATAAAAATGTATTAGGTGTTTTAGAAAACAGTAATTTATATACTTTCTTGAAAATGAAGATGGATTAATGTATTTTTTAATTAATTCTATGCGCTACATAATGTAGAAAAGATAACTTAAAACAAAGGGCAAACTTAAAACACAGCCTGAATATATAAATATATTCAGCCTTTCCGGAACTCCATAACAATTATTGAGTCTTTTTAGGACTACCAAAACAAATCCCACATGAAATTTGTAAGATATTTTACAGTTTTCAGTCCACCTTCGCGGCACTCAACAAAAACCATAAAAATAACATTGTTTTTAAGATCATGTCTTTCCGATACCTTAAGTAGATAGCCAACTGTGGACGCGTTTCGAGATTTATCTCTCATCAGCACAGCTTTGCTTCCATGAATAATAATTTGTAAACCACTCACTTGAAAACCCATGTGGTGTTTAGGGTTAGATGTTTATAATTTTGACATTTTGTGAGAGACCCGAATTTAGCAGGGTATTGATTCAATTGATAAGATGGAATTGGTGAAACCATCCTACACTATAGATAACCATACAAACTTAAAACAAAGGGAACACAGCCTGATTATATAAATATATTCAGCGTTTCCGGAGCTCTATAACAATTATTGAGTCTTTTAGGACTACCAAAACAAATCTCACATGAAATTTGTAAGTTATTTTACAGCTTTCAGTCCACCTTCGTGGCACTCAACAAGAACCATAATAACCAAATAACATTGTTTTTAAGATCATGTCTTTCCGATACCTTAAGTGGATAGCCATCTGTGAACGCGTTTCGAGATTTATCTCCCATCAGCACAGCTTTGCTTCCATGAACAATAATTTGTAAACCACTCTCTTGAAAACCCACTTAAGGTATCGGAAAGACATGATCTTAAAAACAATGTTATTTTTACAGTTTTTGTTGAGTGCCACGAAGGTGGACTGAAAGCTGTAAAATAACTTACAAATTTTATGTAAGATTTGTTTTGGTAGTCCTAAAAAGACTCAATAATTGTTATAGAGCTCCGAAAAGGCTGAGTATATTTATATATTCAGGCTGTGTTCCCTTCGTTTTAAGTTTGTATCATTATCTATAACGTAGGATGGTTTCACCAATTCTATCTTATTAGAAAAGATAAATCAAAAGATTAATACATATGAGTTTATACAAAGTTGTAGAAATCTAAATCATTCAAATAAACTAAAAACAAAAAATCCCTTTGTGTATTTCCTACTGCTTTCCTATTAAATATTTGTTTATCTAATCATATTATTGCTCAAGTTTTATATTGTAGATAGAAGTTATTTATATGTTTGCTAAAATATCAATAATTTGTTGACGATAATTTTAGAAAACTAAAATTATCAAGGGTGTTATTAACACTGATTACGATGTGGGGATATGTTGACCAAAGGTACGACCCCTTTTGAAGGCGAGGCTTAAAACCTTAATTGAGGAAATTTTATGAAGTTGTGGGGTTGGAAAATATTGTTTTTTTAACTATTATTTCTTTTATTAAACAGGGGTTTAGTGAAACCCTTTGGCGTACCCCCTGGAAGCCTTCGGCATATCACGCTTTGATAAGTGATCTAAGCCAGCATTCCCATCTCCAGTGGATTGTGGTGAGTCGCCACAAGATCTAGAATGTATATTTTTTAAATTAAAGGGATTAATTTGATAAAAGTCTCGCATTTAAAGTTAAATTAGGTTTGTGCATTAATTTCGAAACGGATTTCTGGAGGTCATTTTCCTATGAAAACAGATTTTCCTCGGAAAATTAGTTACTTTCCCAGTTCCATGCCCTAGCGACAAAATTTTGCTCGATTTTAACAGTTTTATCAAGCCTTATCTCGAGAACAGAAGCAGCTGCAATTTGCATATTTGTAATCAGCAGGAATAACACTTTCAGTAACACTTTGAAATTTTCCAATAGCTTAGATTTAGCAACATCGCATTTTCGGCCGATTTTATGATGCCATTAACTTTTAAACGATATATCACAAAGACTACTATTAAATCCACATAACAAATGTCGACAAAAATACTAGAATCTCACTCATTATAAACAACTCTATATGCCCGACAAAGTAATCAATTTATCATTTTAGATTTTTTTTTACATTGAAAAAAAAAATTGAATTATGTCAGTAATTCTTTTGGTCGAAAAGAATATCAACAATGAAATTTTGTGTTATACATTTAAAAAATATTTTGAATGAGTTAATAAATGCTGATTCAATTTCCAATATTTTCAGCGGCACTGTTATTCCAGCTGTTGTTAGCAAACTTTTATCCTTAGGTCCTAAATTCAGTAAATAGCTCACAGTCAATGAGATCAATATTCCAAAATTTATGTCCGACATTGACAATATTGTTAGAAACTTGGAAGCTAATGAAAAAAAAACCTGGCATTGACAGAAACAATGAACATGCTGACCAATTTCATACATAATAACCAACGAAATAACCCATTTCATGAAACTGGAAAAGTTTTCGCCAATCGATTCAGAATCCTAAATTAAATCAATAAGAGAACATATAAAGGTTTCCTGGAAACTTAAATCGTATCGACAATCGTAACAAAGTCGATCTAAAAAAAAATACTGTGAATCAGCCGATGCTCGGTTAGTGATAATCGGTCGATCAAAGGTTTTCCAGCTTGACCAATCCTGAGGAAACCATGGGCTACTCATCGGTTTTTGATTGGCATACAATTAATAGTCGTTCAATGGCCTATGATTCGTATGAATCTACGGCCATTCATTGACAGATGATTAGCGAACAATTATAGGTCGTTCATTGACGAATGACTAGGCGATCATCAGGGGCGTCAATGACAACCACGCATCGGGCAAGCATCAGCCTAGGATAATATAGGCAAGCTTCAGTAGATGGTTAGATTTCATCCTTATTTCGCAAGCGCGCTGTACTCATCATCGGCTAATAGTTTAGTTTTTTTTTCTATTTGTTAACATTTCAGTTGACATTTGTTATAAAACTTGTCGAAACAACTTGGTCGTAAACATGTCGATGCAGTATTCGCTCGTGAAAAAAATTCCCTGCATTACAAAAATGTATTACAAACAGTAATGAAACATAACAAAATGATGATGAGGTAGCGGACGTAAATGGTGAAATTTTTGATAATTTAAGTGTAAATAATCAAAATAGTGTAAATAATGTTAATGGTATTGGTTTACTCGATATTTAGTCATGTTAGTAAATCTATTAATAATTTGAGTGAATTTAATTACAATCGCGATAAATATAAAAACTGTGGGAAAAACTGAGGTTTTGGATTATGATGAAAATAAAAGTTCTAACAGTAATTTACAACAAAAACTTCGCAATTGGGATCTTTAACATTTAAATAGTCATCAGTTAGATATTAATTCGTATTTGTTAATATTATTACAAGAGGGACATCCAACTGTGCCTAAAACTGTACAAGCACTACTGCAGAATAAAAATTGTAAAGTTGATAAATTAATTTTAAGTATTAAAGAATCAGATAGCGATTATAAATATTTAGGAGTAGCTAAGGACTTAAAAGGAGTAATTTCTCCAATGCTTGGTCTATGATGAGATTTAATGGGCGGATGGTTGGTTCTAACGTCTGGTCAATGATCGGCTTCGATGCTTGGCCAATAATCGGCTACCATGCTTGGCTGTTCCATGTTTGCCATGCCTGGCTTGGTGTTGTCATTCGATCCAAAACCCTGCCTGGCTTATAATTAAATAATTCATTATTTTAATTAACTTTTGAGATACAACAATATCTATAGGTAAAGTTACAATAAATACTTAAAGCTAATAGTTTTGAAATTTACATTTAAAAAAGTCATTTATGTTATAGAAAAGAGTTTGTAGTAATAGAAATTCTTTCACTTTTGTTATATAATTTCTTATATAATGTTTCATAGCGTAGGCTGTTAGGTAGGTGGTTATATAGCTTCACTCCTTGGTTTTCCAATCCTTTGCTGCACATGGTTATATTTGTTTTTGAGGGGTATAAAAGATCTTTCCTCTCCTATTATAATTATGGTTGTCCTTATTTTTCTGGAAATTTTGTTAAACCTTATGTATATAGGCAGTCGTTTCTAGAACATACAAACTAACTACTGTTAAGATTCTTAGGTCCCGGAAATGTTTTTTGCAGGAATCCGTAATTTTTAAACCTAATAAATTCCTGATAATTCTCTTTTGTGCTAGCATTATTACTTCTATTTGTATTCCATATGTTAATACACTTTATACTTCAGCAAAAGATCTGCGAAGATCTTCCTCGTTTAGCAGTTTTTGTATATGTTTGATTAAAAATGATTTCTTGTGCAGTATAGAGTTGATGATTTGTATGTGGGTTGTCCATCTTAGATGTTCCTCTAGATCAGTGGTTCTCAAACTGGCTGCCGCGGCACACTGGGGTACCGCGAGTGTATGCCTGAGGTACCGCAGCAACAATCAAGAAATGTAAAAAAAAGAAAATGACATGAGGAGGTAAACGAATTTGAGTTTCTACTTTTATTGCTGAATTATGGATAATTGGCTAAAATTTGTGTCTTTAAAACGGAAAGGTGATGAACTCTCTGAAGCGACTGATTAAATGATAAGCACCACCGTCGGAGGAGATGAAATATCCCAGCAGACACCTGCGAGTCTAAATCATTCAAGTTCGTTTGCCTGAGTTCGCGAAAACGCAACTTACTACCAAAAGATAATAACACCGGAGGGCCAATGCGTCATATATCATAAAATTGTTTCTAACAGCTGCTTGGCTCCATCTAAATTAAAAAGACATCTGGAAAGCATCAATCTGGTTTGATAGCCCCATACTATTGCCGAGTCACTGATTAAACCTTGCGCGAAGGATGTTGAAAGTTGCATTTTAGGTCCAGACATAGCCAAGAAGATTGATACTGTGCAGATGTCAAATAGCACATAAGCAAGCTAATTTACTCAATTTCAGAGTCTGTGAAGAACGAGCATATAAGAAGGTTGAAAATTTGTATTTTTTTTAGTTTACAGCTTGATGAAAGTACCGACGTTGCAGAACTTGCTGTTTTTCATGTGTCTGTAAGGTATCCATTCGAAATGCAAATAGAAGTAGAACTTTTGATGAGTGAATTGCTTGAAACTTACACAACTGTAAGTTGTTATCGACAAATTTATTTAATTTATTTCTTTAACAAAGTTATCGACAAATATATACAGAAAAATAATTTGAAAAGGAACTTTTAAAGGAATAATTTGAAAGTGTTGATATTTGCAGGGCTGAATCGGCTGCAATGATTGGAAAAGCCATTTCTAGAATGCAGGAAGTGTCAGACAATGCCACCAGCAGCCAATGTATCGCGAGAAAAGGGAGCCGCGAGATTTTTTTAGCTCGATAAGGGTGCCGCGGCAAAAAAAGTTTGAGAACCACTGCTCTAGATGTATGCTTATGAATTTTATATCTTCTTCTAGCCCTTTTAAATTGGAGATTTTTAATAACAATGTTAATATTTCCGTCGTAGACACTTCTTGTGGACTGGAAAATTATATATTCTGTTTTGTTCTTATTAAAATGGAGTTGATTTGCTGAGAACCATGTATTAACTGAATCTAAGAATCTGTTTGCTTCCTCAACATTGTTGTTTTTGTCTTTCCCAGTCACAATGAAGCTTGAGTCATCCGCATATCAAGTGCAATATCGTCCTCTTATGTAGTTAATTAAGTCTGCCGTGTGTAGTAATTACTAACGTCGAGGTCTTGCAAAGAGTCAATAAGCTAACAGAAGTTCTCAACACAATAAAGAGAAGAAAACTGGAATACCTTGGTCATGTTATCCGAAATGATAAGTACAGGTTACAGCAGACAATAATACAGGGTAAAATACAAGGTACGTGCACTCCAGGCCACCGCAGAACATCATGGCTCAAGAACCTTCGCCAATGGTTTGGACAAAGTACAAGATCCCTATTTCGAAAAGCTGCAGATAAAATTCAAATAATTAAATTGGTCGTCAACGCCCTTGGAGGGCATGACACATGAAGAAAAAGAAGTGTGTAGTAAAAATAATGTTGGTGCCAATACGCTTCCTTGTGGTACCCCTATATGTGTACATATTGTCTGTGATTGTCCAGTTCTATTTCCAATATGTACTGATACATACTGTTTCCGGTTTTCCAGGTAGGATTGTATCCAACGGCCAGCTTTTCCCCTGATCCCATAACTGTTTAGTTTGTCTAATAGAATATTTGGAGAAACACAGTCAAAAGCTTTTGTAAGGTCGCAGAATATTCCTATGGGGTGATTGCCTATATCAACTTCCTGTAATATTTTATTATTATTTTATATTTATTATTCTGGTTTACATGCAGTATTCTAGAATTTTCGCTAATACCGATATGAGGGCAATTGGTCTGTAGTTTTGAGTATCCGTGGTTGCTTCTTTTTTTGTGCACTGGTATAATTTTTGATATTTTTAGCACTTCTGGAAATTTTTCCTCAGCTAGACTAGCATTGATTATATGAGTAATTGGTGCTATGAGCTCATACCCGAATTCTTTTACGATGTTGCACGGGATTCCATCTGGTCCACTTGTTGTTTTGTTCTGGCTTATTGAAGGTATCTAATTATTGGCCGATTGAACATTGGCCGCCACCCATGAGCCAATAATGGACCGATTATCATTCCTTGTATGGGTAGTAATTAATCCATTGAAGGGCTCTTTTCTTTTAATTTATTTCTCGAGATACTTTCAACACATTTAAATAATTTTCGTCTCAAACGAAGCTGAAGCTAATCTTTCAACTAAAACTGAAAGAAAACCTTAACAGAAAACTGTAAAAAAATGAAAAATCGGTTATTTTGAATGGTTGTTGAGATGTTTTATTTCTAGTCTCTGATAAAATTCAATTCAATGTGACAGGGACAAAGTGGCACAAAAGGGGAGGTTGCAATTTAAAAGTTTGAGAATCCTTGAATAGGCTAATAATTTTTGGCCAAAAAAATAATATAATCTAACCCAATAAATTTGCAAATTCAGAGAGCGAACTAAATTCAGAAGATATTTCAATTTATCGGGATGGTATAGATCTATAGATCATGGATTCCCAAAGGGACCGGTACAGCCTCCCACTGGGGCTTGAAACCTTCTGGAGGAAGGCGATAAGAGATTCAGAAGCATTTAAGGGAATTAATGCGGTCTAGGGGTCTAATTAAATTTTTTTGTAATTTTGCAATCAATTAAAATTTGAATTTTTGAATTCTCAATCTTAGGTTAGTCTTACACGATCAGTTTTCTGTTTCATTCATTTAAAAATTGAGGTTGTCTGACAGAAATAGATGTTAATTTCCCATAGAAATCACCTTAAATGCATCACACAAATTTAATTTCGAAAAAATACATAATCATTTTATTTGTAATTTCTAGACAGGATTGAAACTAGAACTAGAAAAAACTAGAAAAGACGAGATACGGCTATACAAGACTAGAGTAGACATGATTAAACAAGATAAAATTAGACAAGACAAAACTGGAAAAGATTAGCAAAGGTTAAACAAGGCAAGAATAGAAATATCTAGACAATACAAATCTCTATATTTAATTTTTAATAAACCGCAAATCATGTGTTAATGAGGTGTTTACTTTCACTAAAAAAATCTGAAGAGGGGCTAATTTCATTATTTCCAAAAGGATAGACGCAAACAGTTGGAACTGATGGTATAGATCAGTGGTTCCCAACCTTTTGAAAAATTGTACGTCCTAAAATAAACTGCTAAAAATTCTGTACCCCTCCCCATTTTTTAGAGGTAAGGGAATAGTTATTTACATTAGAGTGCGGAAACGTTAATTTTACAATGCAACCGCTCGTTTGGGGAACGAGCCCGAAGATCTAGTTCCCCATTTGCTGGAGCATTGTAAAATCATTTCCGCACAAAATTTTTTGGCCGACAATTATTATTTAAGATACAAATAGATTTAGATTATTTACAATATTGGAAATCATAGTTAATCATCATTGGAAATCATACCCTACTGAAAGCGAAACTCAGAACTAAGATTACATCATAACGCGAAACACTAACCAAACAAAAAAATAATTGAACAACTGAAAAATCCAAATATTCAACAAAATATATCAAGGAAAATCAACAAGTTAATCGAGCTTGATTGAACATAAGCCATCTGGAATTGTGGAGTTAAAGCTGAAATTTAAAAAAGCGCATTAAAAGGACTGCCTACTTGAAGATATCAACCTAAAAATTAACGTGATAACTCACGAAATCCTTAAATTAATGTATGAAAGACGAGTCTACAAGAACAAACATGGTGCAAAATACAACAGTTTGCTAAGATCCAAAATTTGACAAGCAAAAACACCTGGCTTGAACAAGAATGCTCGGAGATAGAAAGGCTCCAAAACTTACACGATGATTTTAACTTACATAAAAAGATAAAAGAGGCATCAGGCATATACATGAAAAAAAATACGAATATGCTATTCGACAACTACAACAAATTGATAACTGGTGCTGAAGAGAAGTCTGATGTTTGGGTGCACTACATTAACAAGCTATTTGAAATTACGCAACAACGCAATGTACCACCAGGGGTACATGTACCTCAGGTTGGGAAACTATGGTATAGATTATCAATTTTCCCAACAAATATTCTTCAATTATTTTTCCTCAAGTTTTCTCCCATTTTATCACTCTCAATGTCTAATTTTTGTTTCCGGAGAATATAGTCAGCCAAGGTATAAAACAGTTATCAAATAAAATTATGCGAAAAGCTTTAATCTTGGCTAGTTATCAAAACGCTCCGGAAATGTACAAGAACTGTACCCAAAATAAGGGTCCTGACTTATTTAGTTTATTTACATTTTAAACTAGACACCTGCTTCTTTCATATCTAATTGTGATGTTTTATATGCATGCCACCAACAAAATAATTTTAACACTAATGTCGTGTCAAATGGAGACACTAATGTGAAGCTGCTTCTGCAAAATATTTTATATTTCGCAAGTTGTAATTGGCCAGTTTTTTAATAAAATTGCAATATATATATATATATATATATATATATATTTATATATATATATATATATATATATATATATATATATATATATATATATATATATATATATATATATATATATACATTCTTCAGTTTTATGAAATATTAGATAAATAACTTCAAAAATAATTAAAACTCACTTATCAAATAAAATCAGGTGTTGCGCAAAAAGCATTCACTAGAGCCTAATTTGCAATGTACTCCCCTAAACGCAAGGGGACTTGAAGGGACCAAAAAAATCTCTTTTGTATTTGATTTAAATAACGAACTCGACACCTGCTTCTTTCACGTTTGTTTTAGATATTTTTATTGATTCGTGATATATACACGGTATTAGGTAAACATGCTGCAAAAATTAAAGGGGTTACTCCTTGGCCTATTTTAAGAATATTTTGTCTGATGATAATTTCTTAAAAACGTTTGCTTCGAAGATACAGGATGAACAAAATTTGCGACAGTTATAATATTTTATTATCAAAAGTAAATGTAAAGTTGCTCAATCTACAACAAATGTTCGCAGTGTATAAGAAATATTCCAGGGGGTTTAAGGGGCTATACCACTGTGACACTTTCAAAAAAATGTTTTTTTGGTCTTATTTAACAGTTCATACTTTGAAGAATATCCTGTGAAAATTTCAAGGCCGTATCTCTAATACTCCCCGAATGGCAACCTTCTAAAGCGCAACCGTTCGAAGGAATAAGATTCTGCACCTGCCTGAAAGCGATAAATTTTTGGATTTGGAGGCAATAAATTTTTGGAAAACTTATTTTATTATATTTTTCACTAAGTAGATCTTTCTTTTCTGAATTCTTCTGAATTTTTCGGAATTCGTATGAATTTTTCCGGATTTTTCTTATATTTTTGAAAAATATTTTTTCAATCATTCTTCAAAACGATAATAAAAATCTTGGAAAATTTCCAAAAATTTGTTAAAAAACATTAAAAAAAAATTCATTTGTTAATAACTTTTCAACATTATTATTATGTAAACGCAATGTTTCCGACATCTTTAATATATATATGAGATTTTTTTTCAGATTTTTTGTCGTATTCGGAAGTATATGAGGTTGAGAAAATATAAGTCCTTAACTTTAAACGCGTTTTTCTCGAAATGGCCTTTTTCAAATTTGCCCCTGTTGTAACTCAAAGAGAAATTGTCCGATTGACTTGAAATTTGGTCTGAGTAATCTTGAATATATTTACTGTACCGTGAACTAGGATATTTTTGATTGGATGAAAATTGACGATTTGGCATTAAAAAAACACCATTTTTTAGGCAAAACAACTGACTTTTTTTCATAACTACGCTATTTTGTCGGATTTTGATATTTTTCTGTAATCCTAGTTCATGGTACATAAAATACATTCTAGTTTAACGACAATTTTTTTTTTGGGTTCAGCTACTCAATCGGCTTCAAGGAGGTGGGCAGTGGAGGAACTTTTTTTTTTTGGCGCTTCCGAAGGCAGCGCATAAGTCGCGTGGATGTTCTATGAAAAAATTATGTAATGAAGGTCAAATATAGCCAAATATGTTCTCAATTTCCCGAAACATTTAATTGAGTACTTTTCTTCCAAAAAAATCGCGAAAATCACCCAAATTTTCAGCGGTCACAGTGGTATAGCCCCTTAAGTCTGGAGATAGAGCAGGCCATGCGTATGGCCTACCTTGTCAAATCCAGCGATCTCCGTCTGTTGCTTTTAAAAAATCAAGAGCATACAAACTGAAATGCACCATCGTACATAAACCAAATTGCAATTCTTGTCGTCAAAACATCCTGCAGGAACTACGGCAGTGTTTCTTCCAAAAAGTTGCGATACATCTCGCCAGTAACTCTTGTTGGTTGAAATATCGGCCAATTAGATCTTCTTCTTCTTCTTCTTCTGGCGCTACAGCTCATTTTGAGTCTTGGCGTCCCCTAGCTTCCTCCTCCATTCCGCTCTCTCCCGGGCAACTTCCTTCCATCTTTATAGTTTAAGGATTCGTCTGGCGTCCTGGTCTACTTCATCTTCCCATCTTTGACTTGGTCTCCTATCGGCTCCTTCCCTTCCATTCGGCCGTTCAGGATTCTTTTGGGCATCCTATCTGGCATTCTTATGATGTGGCCTGCCCACTAAAGATGCACGTATATCAGTTTCACGTATATCGACACTGGTTGGTCTTTAAGGGCCTGATATACATTCTTGTTGTATCACCTCCTATATTCTTCATTTAACCGTACTGTTCTTAGGATCCTACTTAATATTTTCCTCTCGAACGCGTCGATTTTTTCTTCGTTCTTTAGGGTGAGGATCCACACTTCGCAGCTGTACGTGAGTATTGGTCGGATGATTGTTTTGTACCTCATAATTTTTGTGTCTCTGTGTATTACATTGGACTTGAGCACATTAACCAATGAGAAGTACACTATATTTGCCACTCTGGCTCTAATTTTCGCGTCCTCCGGTCCTTTGATATTGATGTTTGCGCTCAGATACTTGAAGTCGTTCACTTGTTCCAAGTTGTCTTCTGTTTGTATTCTTGGCATACCCGTTCTACTTTGCACTAGCGTCTTTGTTTTCTCAATGTTGATTTGGAGGCCGGTTGCTTGGGCTATTGATTTTAGTGCTGTATAAGCTTCCTCCGTAGCTCGTTTTGCGTCCAATTCTGTTAAGATCATCCGCGCATGCTGCGATTTGTACGGATTTGTTCATTAGCGACTTGTCTCTCACTATTCCAGTCTTCCTTATTACATGCTCCAGGGCGAGGTTGAATAGCTTCGGGCCCAGTCCATTGCCTAGTTTCAGCCCTTGTTCACATGTAAAGCTTTCCGATGGTGAGTTGACAAGTCTTACCAGCTTTTCTAGTAGCTCGTCTCTGTTTATGGAGTCGTATGCTTGTTTGAAATCGACGAACACATTGTATACGTCGACATTGAGTTCACCGGCTTTGCTGAAAGTACGTTTGAAGTTGTGTATTTGGTCTACTGTCGATCTTCCAGGTCTAAAACCAGCTTGGTAATGACCTATTATATTTGAGGCAATATGCTTGAGTCTGTTGTTAATAATCATGGTCGTGAATATTTTGTATCCGTTGCACATCAGTGATACTCCTCTATGGTTTGAGCATGTCATCCTATCGCATTTCTTGTATATCGGGCATATCGGGAATATTATGCTCTTGTTCCATTCTTGCGGGATCTGCTTCTTCTTCCATATTTCCATTAGGAGATGTAGGTTGCTTGCTAGCTTTTCGCCGCCCTGTTTCAGTATTTCGCTTTGTATTTCGTCGATGCCTGGAGATTTGTCAGCCTTTAGCGTGTTGATTTCTGTTACAACTTCTTCTATAGTTGGTACCATCGTGTGTTCGCTTTCGTCCTCAATTGGCAGTAGCTCTGCTTGTCTTAATGGTGTTACTGGAGCAATAGTTTGCAGGCTACTATCCGTAGTGCTCGAATTTAGCAACTTTTCGAAGTACTTTTTTCCCCATTCAAATGTGCACGACAAAAATCAGATAAGCTCTGCAGACAAAATAAGCGCAAATTCGAAAACGAACAAATCCTAAATATGGAAAAAGATTTTCGAGCATATAATGCTAGAGATACGTACAAATACCTGGAGCAGAGAAGAGAAGGTTTCGAACCCCAACGAAGTATATGCAGAGACGAAACAAAAAAAACATAAGTGAACAACACGAGCTAGAGGACCCCTGGAAAAAGTCCAATTAGATAGTCACTCACAATTCCAACTCAAACATTCAAGGAGAACTGTTAAAATCGATTTGCCCACACATGATTGTTATGAAAATTTCTTATTGCATTTCTTGAGAAACTGGCTTCATCGCTGAAAAGAATCTGTGTCAGGAATTGAAGGATTAGAACTAATATTTGCAAAAGACGATAATTCGCATGTAGACGATAATCAGCAGGTAGTGATGCCTGAACACGTTTAATGTGGTATGGATACACAAATTGCCCTTAAGAATTTTACAAACTGTCCAACGACTTACATTTAAAGTATTGGCCATTTATCACGTAGAAGTACTTGGATCTTCCTGTTTCATGTCCAGCATATTTTGTTCCAGTTGTACCATTCTTACTGTAATTAATATTCCTAGCGCTCCATTTCGTTTCAAGGTGCAAGTTTCACAAGACGTCGATGAATGTTTTAGAAGACTTTTCGAGGGGATATTACGGCTGTACCGCTGAAACCGGTGTACCAATATTACGGCTAGGGGGGATATTACGGGTAGAAAACCAATGTACAATCGCTTTGTAATGAATTTCCGTCAGCAAGTCCATACATAAAATGCATGTCAGTCATCTCAGCGTTCCTATACATGGTAAAGGACTTCTCTAACTATTAAAGACATGTCAAACAGCCAACCTTCAATCAATGTAAACAATTGCGACCGGGGGATACAGGTGATGATCACTGCCGAGACGTATTTAATTGAAATGCGCCTTTACGTTAGTAGATAGAACAGCCGTTCCCAGTTATAAAGGATATAAAGAAATAAAAAGCAATATATATAATCGTTCGTTTGGATGAACGGGGTATTAACTCATAATTTTCTTGCCTGCAGATTTCTTTTTTCTCCCAGTAATAGCAAAATTGACAAAGTCAGGAAGTGAACAAAAACGTTATCAATAAACGTTAATCAATAGTTTACAAGATATTATAAGAGAGGTTAAACAATTATTTACACAAATGGAAATATATTGATTTGAAAACTTCAAATCGCTCTTCAGGCTTTTTTGAGTTAATTATGTTAATACCATGTTCATCTGGACCGACGATGTAAAGAAGTTCCATTAGGGTAGAATCGAAATTCCATTCAGTTTAACAGTATAATGTAATGTTAAGTTGGGTATAACAGAGTCTTACATTTAAATGAATTTAATGTTTTCCTATTCACATCCTAACCTAAAAGATTATTAATATGTACCCAATCTACCTAAAGCTATTCCTTATCACCGTTTTTAACTCCGTCTATAATATTTGCATTTATAATGAATTGAAATACTTTTTATAGTTTCTTATTTATTGATCTTAACATGATTAGAAACTTATCCGATGGACTAAATTATTAATATGTATTAAGTTTATATTAGCGTATTTATACAATAAATTAGTATTTCTGTGGTAATTAGGTTTGTTCCATTTGCATAAAAACAATTAAAACAAACTCATGACATGCATGCATTAAATTACAATGAAATAATAGATACTATATCTATATATTTCCATACTATTCTAAAATCAATCAGAAAAGAGAATATAACAATATTTTTTTGATGATGATATAGAAGTGAACGTCGATGATTCCCTTGGTTGCTCACAAAGCAAGAAAACAATAATTAAATTTTATATCGAATGAATCATAAACTAAGTGATCAGTATTCTAAAACTAGGTAGATAATAAATGGACAATATATCAGGGTAATATTTCCAATAGATCAAATTGATATATCACAAAAAATATGATAATAGATATTCCAACGAAAGAATTTTAAGTTTATCATACAAATATTACAGCATTTTAATATTTCAGAATTCCTCAAAACGATGTTTTCGGTAAAGGTTATTTGTTAGTGTTCATAGAATTGTAGTTAAATTATGCAAATTAATAGTAATTAAGTTACAAAACAAACTGGAATATTTCGCATATATTACACCTACAATCCAGTAAAAATAGACACACACCAACATAGTTTCTGATATATTGCCGCAACTTATCATTCTACACACTTATACAGACAAATATTTAATACTAAACAAAAGCAAACTACATAATACAGTGAAATACCACTATTATAAAAAATGTATATTATTGATGTATATTTGAAGGGAATTATATAGGAAATGAGTTTAGGGATTAAGTGTTATTGACAAGGAGGAAATTTTAAAGGTCTATATGTGTGGCTTGAAAACGCGTTCTCTTCACTCCCTCGTATTATATTTGAATAGAATAATGGGGCGAAGGGTGACCGGATGATAAATAACACCAAATATGCGTCGCACTAACGAGTTATATAAGAATGAAATTATATATTTGGACTCCCTGTGTTATAGAAAATACTTTGGTGTAAAGAAGGAACACAACTGAAATAATTTAAAGCTATTTTATTAAATATTTTCAGCAGTATATTTTTCTCTGAATTGTTAAAATAATAATATAATCTAGAATCTAGACAAAGCATGGGGAAACAAATTATAAATTGGAGTTAATTTTTTATTCTTTTTTAATCTTCATAAAATACTAGAAAAGCTTACACGAACATTGCGAGTTCTTCAAAATGCTCATGCAGCCTTGATTGATCTTGTTTTATTTTCAGTATAGAGCTTAATGGTCCTGTGTGGCCATGCCTGGTCTTGTCTGCTCTTGCCTGCCCTTGTCATGTCTTGTCTGGCCTAGTCTGGTCTTGTCAGGTCTTGTTTGGTCTATTCCGGTCTTACCTGATCCTGTCTTGTCTTGTCTGGTCTTGTCAGATTTGTCTAGTCTTGTATGGTCTTGTTTGGCTTTGTCTCGTATTACCTGGTGTTGTCGGGTCTTGTCTTGTCCTGCCTTGTCTGGTCTTGTCTGGTATTTTCTGATCTTGTCTGATCTTTTCTAGTCTTGTTTGGTCTTTTCTCGTCTTGTCTGGTCTTGTCTAGTTTTGTCTTGTCTTGTCAGGTCTTTTCTGGTGTTGCCTGGTCTTGTCTGGCCTTGTCTGACCTTGTCTGGTTTTGTCTGGTCTTGTCTGGTCTTGTCTGGTCATGTCTGGTCTTGTCTGGTCTTTTTTTTCACGTGCTGGAGGTGAAAATCTGCAAACAGACACTACTCGACCCGTGTCAAGTGGTAGTGTGGGGCTGTCCCCCAAAAGGGGCGACCCACTTAAAAAGCCCCACCATTCAGACCCCCCCCCCCCCCCAGCCAAAACCGGAGAGAACGTGATGGAATCCAAAATTTTACATAACTTCATCACGTTCCTCCCCCTTTCATGTCAAAAGCATTCATCCGCATTCACCCGTTGTGCCGGGCGCGCCGTTAATCGCCGTGCCCCCCTCACATCAGAGTTTACAATAAATGTGTGCGCCCCCTTCGCACTAAGGGGGGCCCGGCGTTAGCACGCACGGCTCGCGCGTAGCAACCCCTCGTCCCGCATTACGCTCGTCCCTTTCATCCTTCTCCTTTCTGCTCATTATATATCCTATCATTCCAGTCAGCACGCCCCATTCACACTCACTGTGGAGCATGATTCTCACCATACTCTCCTTATTTACATTCTCTCCCACCTTGCATTCTGCGGCGCTCCTCATTCTCTCCCATCTCGTAGACTCGCAGGTCTGCTCGGGAGCATGGTATGCTCCGCAGTGCCCTCAGTCGCTCCACAATATCTACAGTGCGCCTCAACCAGTTTTCCGATGCGCACCAGGTAAGACCCAAAGCATCAATGCCCCGTAAGGGATTGGGTGAGGTGATAATTCACCTCCCCGTGCCCACGGTTGACCCATTCATCTATAGTCGGAATCAGTTGCCTGGTCCAGGCCCCTCTTTCCGACGCCTCCCATAGGTCTTGACATACACGCATTGTTTTTCCCTTTCAGTTCTAGGGTCATTACCTCCGCAAACTCTCACCCTTTCATGCGCCAGAAGGTCTAACGGGAAAACTCCAGCAACGACCGCCACTGCGTCGCCAGAAACAGTCCTGTATGCGCCGCACACACGCAGTAGCATACACCTTCGCACTCTCATCAGTCTCGCTCTATCACATTCAATCCTGAACGCATTTATCCATGCCGGCACCTCATACAGAATGGAGTACACGACCGCATTCATAACCCTCCTCTTGGAGGTCAACGGCCCACCTATGGTGGGCATCAGCCATCCAATGGCTCTCACACATGCTGTAGCCTTGCTCCCCACCCGGGTGACCTGATGGGACACCATGAGATTTCGCTGAAGCTCTACCCCAAGGTATCTTACAGATTCTCTAGCCGGTACGTCAACTGTCCCCATTCGCACGGTTAGTTCACGCAGCTTTCTTCTTCCAATTAGCAGGACCGCCTCGGTTTTGTTGGGAGCCAGAGAAAGCCCCTTTTCCCCCATCCACCGATCAATCCTACCAATCGCCTCATTCATTATCGCTTTCAGACTTTCCTCCGTTCTTGCGACAGCGACCACCGCTAAGTCATCAGCGTACCTTACGAGTGTAACCCCGTCTGGGGTCTCAATCTCAAAACCTTATCATAAAATATGTTCCACAGTATCGGCCCAAGAACCGAACCCTGTGGAACACCCGCACTCATTTTGAAGATTTTACCTTCCATAGTCACAATCTCCCTATCATTCAAGTAGCTCCCCACCATCTATCGAAGGTAGGGAGCTACCCCCTTTAGTTCCAAAGCCTCCATGATTCCGCCACATGGGACCGAATTGAAAGCATTTTTCACGTCCAGGGTTACAAGCACGCAGTAGCTACGGGTACGCCATGGACCCGTATTGGCTAACCTTGCTCTCTCTATCACACGTATCATTGCGTTCACCGTAGTGCGGCCGCCTCTAAACCCATAGTTTTCCTCTGAAAGACCCCCTGCCCTCTTGAGATCCTCATTTATCCAAGCTCCAATCATACTTTCAACATCTTCGCTATCCCATTCAGTAGGCAGATTGGCCTGTAATTGGCTTGCTCTCCTTCCTTTCGCTCTTTTTCAATCATCACCAGTCTCGCTCTCTTTCATTCACTGGGGAAACTGCCATTCATCAACAATTCATTCATCATTCTCAAGCACATGTTCTCGCACACATGCCCAAACACCTTGCACGCTTCCGGTTGGACACTATCAGAACCCAGCGCTTTTCCCTCCTTCATCCGGCCAACTGCACTCTGCAGCTCGGCTCAAGTGAAAAGGAGCGCCGATCTCCATACCACGGGTTCCAGCCAGTTCATTTGCTCATGTACTGGGAACAGCTTCTTGACTTCCATCATTAGGCTATCCCCCCGGAGAGTATTAACTCTTTGCGCAATTTTGACGCTCATTGACTGGTGACGATCTTATAGCCGTCACCCCAGATGTTATTATTCACCTCTTCGCGATGGCTCTGTGAAGTTCCCTGCGCGCCAGGTTATACTTCCTTCTGCACTCCTCACGCACTTCCTCATTTGCTCGCCTATTACTCCTCACCATGCATCTCCTTTCACGCAAACAGGTTTTACGATTTTCAGCTACCTGCTCATTTCACCAGTAAACTGGCTTCCTGCCTCTGACGCCCCTCCGTTTTCTCCGAAACACCGCATCACAGGTCCCGTGAAGAACTGCTTCGCATGAGCTCCGCAATCCGTTTTCGGGGTCTGTCCTTTCACCCAGCTCTTTCATGACGTCTCCTAATCTTTCTAGTAGACGCGTCCACTCTCCATCAATTCGTTCCAATTGCAAACGGTCCCTCAGAAACATCCTCTCGTACGTCGAAGAGAATGTCCTGGTGGTCACTCAAATTCTCCCTCTCTGACACGCCACTCTTTCACTTTGCCTGCAATCCGTGAGGTGCTAAAAGTGATGTCTATGGAAGACATACTTTCGCCCCGCACGAAGTTTGGCACATTCCCACGGTTGTGAACCACCAGGTCCTCCTCTGCCAGCCACTCTTCCATCATTCTCCCTCTCTCATCTTCTCTAGGGGATGCCCACCACGCGGACTTGGCGTTGAAATCCCCCACCCCCGACAACAATCTCTTTGGACCAGATTTTCATACTGGTCCTTAGCTCATCCACAAAAGCTACAAACTGCTCTAACGTTATGTTAGGCGAGATGTAGCACCCACACAGGACCCAGTTTTCCCATTCAATCCACACATATCCATTTCCACATCCACACTTAACCATAGGATTTTCCGATTGGAAAATCCTGACAGCAACATTCTTACACTGGTCCACGTGCCAGCCTCCGTTAGCCTCCGTCTTGACTGGTCTTGTCTGGTCTTTTATTGAAGGAATAATTGACAGGGAGTCTTGTCTGGTCTTCTCTATTCTTGTCTGTTATTTTCTGGTCTTGTCTGGTCTTGTTTCGACTTGTCTGGTCTTGTCTGCCCTTATCTAGTCTTGTCTGGTTTTGTCTGATCTTGTCTGGTCTTGTCTGGTCTTGTCTGGTCTTGTCTGGTCTTGTCTGGTCTTGTCTGGTCTTGTCTGGCCTTGTCTGGTCTTGTCTGGTCTTGTCTGGTCTTGTCTGGTCTTCTGTGGCCTTGTCTGGTCTTGCCTGGTCTTGTCTGGTCTTGTCTGGTTTTATCAGCTCTTGTCTAGTGCTGTCTGGTCTTGTCAGATCTTGCATGGTCTTGTCTGGTCTTATCTCGACTTGCTGCTCTTATCTGTTCTTGTCTGCTCTTGTCAGCTCTTTTCTGGTCTTGTCTGGTCTTGTCTGGTCTTGCCTGGTCTTGTCTGGTCTTGTCTGGTTTTGTCAGCTCTTGTCTAGTGCTGTCTGGTCTTGTCAGATCTTGCATGGTCTTGTCTGGTCTTGTTTGGTCTTGTCTTGTTTTGCCTTGATTTATTTGGTCTTGTCTATTCTTATCTTCCCTGGTCCAGTCTTGTCTTATTTCGGCTGATCTTGCCTATATTGCCCGAATATGTCTTATCTTATATAGTGTTTCTTAATCTTGTGTGGCTGTAATCTATTGTGTTGGCAATCTTTTTCTATCTATGGTATGTGTAGGCTGCTCTGCCAAATTTATTCTAGTTTTACCGGTTTATTACTTACAGTAATTTAGACAGTATATGCAGATGTAATATTTATGAAAATAATTTCTTTTTACAAATCATATAATTCGTACATTTTGCTTATTAGTTCGAAATGATTTCCTAGAGATTATATAAATTATTTAATAAGTACTTTTTAAAAAATCAACTTACATATCAAGTTCAATTACTTAACTGGTGAACTGATAAAGATTATGCATGCGATAATTCCATATTAAAAACGTAAGTGCATGGCATGTGAACATGGCGCAGTGAAAGAGAATGAGTCGTTTCATTAATTGGTGTTAATATTCTGAATCCGTTATCAGGCCTGCTATTATTACTATATGGCAAACATCTACATACAATGCCTAGTAATACTCCATTTGTGCTCTCTCGTGAAATACTTTATCGTTAAAATGTTCATGGAAATGTTTACATTTTAAAGGATTATTCACCATTTTAGTGTAATCGAATTACTATTGCAATTATATTGTTTAAAACTACAAATGCAGTTATGGCTATAAAAGGGTATATAATGAATATATAACTGATAAATATATTATGAGTATATTTAACTAAGATTTTGTATTCATATTTTACTATATTTTCAAAATAATAATAAAGCTAGATAATTTAGATAAGTATCTAGGTTGTTTAATACTTGGTATTAGTTTACATTTCGTTTTTATTGTTCGAGTAGGTTGTTAGTGGAGGCCTATAAAATTCTATTTAAAAAATATAGTAAACCAAGCAGGTATTTAACCATTAAAATGTGGAAGTCTAGTCTAGTTAGAAATTCAAGAGGTCAAACATAATACGATCCACATCTGCTCGTACGTAAATGAAACACGATAGTTTGTGACACGTTCACAATTTATTCCTCCGTTCCGAATGCAATCGGTACAAATATATTGTTTGGTATAATTTTAGTGGAACTATTGGATTTCCTGGGGACATTAAAAGTTGAATTATTAATTTTAATTTGCTAACGAGTCAGTTAAAATTCATTTTACGTGTATCGCATTTGTTTTATAACAGTGCGAAAAATGAATGGTAATAAATTTAAATTGGTTATTGATTTTTGTTCAGTATGGTCAGATTTAAAGACAAATGTGAAAAAATTGCAATGCTATTGATTAAAAATATTTTACTTTCAGAAAACAGTTTTTTTTTTATATAAAACTGATTATTTTGGAACAAAATTAAGCTACGTAAAGTAATATTAAATGAGTAATAAATAAACTAGGGAATTTGGGCGAAATCGCATAGATAGAAAAATTTTTGGTTGAGGAAGACGAGGTTTCTGAAAATTTAATAGGTTTCTTTTGTAAAAATTGGAATCCTTTAAACTTATTAAAGGCGAAATATAGCCTGAATATATAAATATATTCAACCTGTTCGTAGCTCTATAATATTGAGCCTTATTAAGACTACAAAACAAATCTTCCCTTGCTAATACCACGCAGTACATTGAATTATACAGATATTTGCATGTTATTACTAGCCCTAGTCCACTTTCGTGGCGCTAAACGAGTAGTAGATAAATAACATTGTTTATAAGATCATATCATTCTATTTCAATTAAGTGAATAGCCATCTGCAGACGCGTTTCGAGAATCATCTCGCATCAGTGCAGCTTTACTGTTTTGAATTTTAAATTGGAATACACTTACTTGAACACTTCGTGCATGACTGGCGAGGTTAGGTTTTATTTTGACATTTTTTAAGGAAGACATGAATGTTGTAGGTTATTGATTTAAATGATAATTTGTTGAACAATTGGTGAAATCATACTAACTATAGATAATCATATGAACTTATTAAAGGCGAAATTTAGTCTGAATATATAAATATATAACCTGTTCGTAGCTCTATAATATTATGACTAAAAACAAATCTCATATTGAAACCATTACTTCCCTTGCTAATACCATGTAGGATATTGAATTATACAACATATATTTGCATGTTATTACTAGCCCCCGGTCACTTTCGGAAGGGATTCAGGCTTTTCTTTCGCTTTTAATAAGTTTATTATTTAATACGCTTTTTATAAGTTTATTATTTAAGTTTATTAAGATATATTCACGAGGCTGGCATTGAAACATTAGGATACGAAGAAGAAAGGCAAACAAATGCTGAGTAGTGGTCAGGGACATAAGAAAAGTGGTACAAGAAAAGTGCATATCAGGAATGGATCTCAACAGGAAGCGAAGAAGACCATCAAATATACTCACAACTAAACCGAAGAGTAAAGAAGGATGTTTCAAGGAAAAAGAATGAAATGTGGGAAAGAAGATGTGAGAAAATCGATCGTATAAAGTAAAATCGAAGTATATAGGAAGAACAAAAGGGTCAACAGCTTGGAAGACAATTAAATCAATACGATCAGAAACAAAGGAAAGCGCGAAACTAAACTTAATACCCATAAAGGAATGGGAAAAACAATATAAGGCGTTATTAACAGAAAACAGAGACGAATTTCAAGAAATTGAATGACAGCAATAGACAGATTTTATGGACGTAGATGCAATAACTATGAAAGAAATGAAAGATGCCATGAAAGAGTCTAAAAGTGGCAAGGCAGCAGGACCCGGAAACACGCCCATGGAGCTTATAAAATATGAACCAGATCTTCTGGATGAGATATTAATCACCATTTTTAACAAATGTTTGTTGCAAGGTGAAAATATCCCAGATGATTGCAATATATGTTACATAAGCTCAATTTTCAAGAAGGGCGAGAAAAGAAAATGCTCAAACTATAGAGGCATAACCGTAATAAGTTCGAACTGGAGGTTGTACCGTCGAATAATAAAGAAAAGGTTAGAAAGTCAGTATCAAGATAGTGAAGATCAAAGTGGTTTTCGCGAAGGAAGATCGTGTACAGACAATACTTTTGTCATTCAACAAATTCTCACGAAACGGAAAGCTTGGAACCTAGAAACTTATCTACTTTTTGTAGAATTGGAAAATGCATACGATACCGTACCTTTGAAGAAACTATTCCAAACATTGACGAAAATAGGCCAAAATAGGGTATATGTGCGGACTATAAAAAAACATTTATAAAAATGTCAGGAATCAATTCAAATAAGATTCTTTCTTATCGGAATCCTTCCCGATAAGAAATTGTCTTAAACAGGATTGCTGTCTATCCCGAACACTATTCAAGATATACATACAAACAGCTTTGGAAAAATGGAAAAGACAAGTGTCGGGAATTGGAATTGATATAAATAACGGTAGATTCCTAACAACCTTATTCTTTGTAGATGACCAAGTGGTAATACAAATGAGGAAGAAAACCTAGACTATATGTTCAGAAAGCTGAAAAAAGAATATGAAAGGTGGGGTTTAAACATGATCTTGACAAAGACAGAATACCTCTTAATAGGAAATGAGGCAGAAGAGAAGGACCTCGAAATAAGAAGCCTAAATAGAACCAAATAATATAAATATTTGGGTTCCATAAAAACAGAAAAAAAGAATTCTAAGAGAGATATAGTAAACAAAACTCAGCAAGGCGGAAGTGTGGTCCGCATACTGAATTCTTTATTATGGTGAAAGAGTATAAATTTAAAAACAAAGACAACAATATATAAGGCAATTGTGGAACCTATAATGACTTATGGGGCAGAAACTTGGCAACTGACAGAGAAAGATAAAAGGAAAATTTAAATAACATAAATGGATTATCTACGGAGAGCATGCGCAATATCCAGAATAGAGTGGGTTAGAAACGAAGAAATACGAAGAAGAAGAGCCAGTATGTATTCCACTATAGACAGTATTGAGACTAGACAGCTACTATGGTATAGACATGTAAAAAGATTGGGGGAAGATAGATTACCAAAAAATTTACATACCCCATCATAGAAGAAGAAGAGGAAGACCAGAAACGACATGGGAGGATAACATCCGGAAGATAATGGAGGACAGAGCAATTGAGGAGAGAGACTGGCGAGACAGAGATCGCTGGCGGTTGAAATGTGGGAAGCGGCAGAGGCCGTAGGAACCCCACCTAAAAAGAAAGTTTATATGATTATCTATAATTAGTATAGTTTTACCAATATGAAATTCGTTGTATTTGAAGAAATGAAGTTACATATTTGAAAGAATAATTTAGATGTTGTAATCTTTCTTCTCCCATTCTTTTCAAATGTCCATACCATAGTAGCTGTCTAGTCTCAATCCTGTCTATAGTGGAACATACTGGCTGTTCTTCTTCGTATTTCTTCGTTTCTAACCCGCTCTATTCTGGATATTCCACATGCTCTCCGTAGATAATCCATGTCTGTTATTTAAATTTTCTTTTAGCTTTCTGGGTCAGTTGCCAAATTTCTGCCCCATAAGTCATGATAGGTTCCACAATTGCGTTATATATTGTCTTTGTTTTTAAATTTATACTCTTTGACTATAATAAAGGATTCAGTATACGGACCAAACTTCTGCCTTGCTGAGTTTTGTTTTCTATATTTCTCTTAGAATTCTTTTCTTCTGTTATTATGGAAACCAAATATTTATATTCTTTGGTTCTCTTTAGGCTTCTTATTTCGAGGTCCTGTTCTTCTGACTATTATTAAAAGGTCGGTTCATCTAAATGAACGATATTCTCCATAAATAGTGCAGATTACTTGATAAGTAATTGCAACTGATTCTATTCTTAAATGATAAATTATACAAACGAAACTTATTAAAAACTTATTCAAATGTACTAATAAGGAGAAAATGTTTTTTTCCGTTTTGATATTATATAATTTCTCAAACATCCCTTGTAGAACATAGACCCTCGACAAAAGCCTTGGATCTTACCCTATTGATTGCAAGTTACTTAAATTCCGTCCACGTTTTCCCTGCGTCTTCTGCGTCTTTTTTGACGGTTATTCGCCAAGTTGTTTTTGGCCTGCCACATTTTCGGCTGTCTTGCGGATTCCAGCCTAAGAAAATTCGCGCGGTGTTGCTGTTATCCCGCCTCAGAGTGTGCCCTATCGATTTCCACTTTCTCCTTTTTATTTGCACGTTTGGTTCTCCATCTTTAGCAATTCTTCGTTGGAAATTATGTGTGGCCAGAAAATTCCCAGGATGCTTCTTAGACCTTTATTAAGTTTCGAGCCCGTGAGTTAGCTGTTTAGTCACCCTCCACGTTTTACGTCCATACAACAACATAGTTATTAAAAATTGGCTTGGTGTTCTTGCTGTCTATGATAGATTGCAATATGGGGCGTAGGCGTGCATATGCGGCACCCACTTTCCGTACGCTCACTTCAATATCTTTTTAAGTGCCGCCACTTTCATCAACAGTGCTACCTAGATAGATAAAGTAGTCATAGGCTGATGACCTCATTGTATCCCCTTGTTCGTTTTACATGTCATAAGAACAAAGTTCAATGCCAGAAAAAAGAGAAACGGGGACAAGATGCAGACCCTGTTTCACTTAGTTTCTTTCATTGGTCCTACTGCCTAGATTTGCCTTTGTTTAAGACTCTGCATACAGCGCCGGAGTAAAGCGCTTTGGTCACATTTATGTGTTTTTGGGCGACCCCACTCTTTTCCATTATATGCCAGAGAGCTTGGTGTTTCAGTGTGTCAAAGGCTTGTTTGAAGACAACGAATGTGTGACAAAATCATTATTGTGTGTGTATGACCATCATTATGATTTTGTTTATAATGTTGAGTTACATCTCCCTTCTTTGGTAGTTTAATAATTAGTCCCTCCTTGATTGAGGCTGGAAACTGCTCCTCCTCCCAAGCCTTGGTAATAAAAGCGTGGTGCGTTGAACTATATTGACGTAATCTTCGTGGGCTTTTCACGCTTTTATTTATAGTCATTAATCAACACCGAAAAATATTTTCTCCTTTTTAGTGCATTTTAATAAAATGCGGTAATTTAATTATTTTGTTTTTTTAATCTTGTCAACTATGTACGGCAAAGGACATAAGACTTGGTTTTTCTTCTTTTCTCCTCCCAGAACCTCTTCATGCGTTCGCTTCTTTTAGAACTTCCGTTCCCTCCTTTTTTCCGTGATATTCTCAGTGTATTGGTAGATTTATTCCCTTTTCCTCATCCTCCAAGTCCGATAAGTAGTTTTCTGTGGTCCGAGTATTTTCCGCAGAATCCTCCTTTCTTTATTTTCGAGTTTTTGATGCTCCCCCGTTTTATTTAAAATAAGACAATCCTTCAGGTTGTACTACCGATTTTTAGTGTCTCATTTTGGCCTTGTAGGATAATGCCCGTTTGTTGTACTTGTTCTGCGTTAGTTTGTACGCCAGGTCTAGTTTTCTGCCCCTTCCTTTATTTGCCTCATTATCTAGTACGTTGGGTTGGATCCATTCCCTCGGTATTTAAAGTTCTCTGTTCTCTTTATCTTCCCATGATTTACCCCCATATACTTCGATGCTTCGATGATATTTCTTCGATGCTTGTACTCCATATATTCTGCCTTTTCATGGGATATGTGAGGACCCGTTTTTACTGCGATTTCATGAACACACTCAAGCATCTTTCGAGCGTCTTCTCGGTTATTGGCTAAAATAGTAAGGTCATCAGCAAAAGCTAAACATTTGATTTCCAGGTTCTTCCTTTCCCTCCCAAGGCGTATTCTCTTATTCTTTCCAAATTCAGGGCGTCTTGACAGTTTTTTGTTATTTTTTTCCATTACGATGTTGAAGAGCATTGGGGATAATCCATCTCCCAGTCTGAGTCCTGTCTTAATTTCAAACGGATCAGAAATTTCCCCGAAGGACTTGATTTTGGAGGTGGTATTCGTCAGTGTTCGTTTGATGATTTCTCTAGTTTTTTTGTCAATTTCAAACTCTTTCAAGTTACTAAATAATGATTGTCTGTCAATTGAGTCCTATGCCTTTTTAAAGTCGACAAAGAAGACAGAGTGTATTTAATTTTTATTGTTTTCTGCTTTTTAGACTTGAAACTTTGCAATCGATTTTAAACCAAGTTTGATCAGCTAGCCTCGCTACTGCTTAGCACGCATTCTCCGTGAACTGTGTATATGTTACGTATTCCAGATAATTAATAAACAAAACTACAGACTCACATAAGACATCGAGTTAATAAGAACGTGGTAATATCATCACAGTTTCTCTATTTGCTTTATCAACACATTATTGAATACACTAGGCCCTGAATCGACTTTCTAGTGAGAAGAGCCGAGTTGACAAGGAATGGGGATAACAAAAGTGTCAGAGAGTCAATATTTTCGGAAATATCGGCTTACACATAACAAAACAATTTTGTTTACATTATATCTCAGTTAATTTGAACGCAATTTTATTCTACAATATCTGATTTTGCATTAATTTAATCTTGTTTAATCATATTATTATTTATTGCAATATTGATTAAACCTTTGGAGAAGTAAGGAATTTGAACGAAATTGTTTTGTATACGTCATAGACAATTTCCAAACGTCGTATTAATACTACATAAAAATTTTATATATCATTCTAAATAAAATTTAATCCAGTTTATGTTATGTATTAGTAGTTATGTAGTGATTATTAAGTCTATTTTGTATTAATACTCCAAATTATACTCCACTCCCCCCAAAATAGTTGCTACATTTGAATATTTTTCTACTGATTATTAGTACCTACTGATGATTTTACAATTTTATTTTGATATATTTCAGAGATTTTAGGTTGATTTGGTATTAAGCATATTAGCTTGACAAGTATTCCCTTCTTTACTACAGCGTCCGAGCCAAATTAGTTTTAAAATGCTGCAACGAAAAATTTTTCCTTATATAAATGCTACATTTATGAAAAGTAGCAAAAATAATTCATACAATTAGAATGAAAATAATGGTTTATAATAATTGTACTAGCAAATACAATAAGGTTAATTTAAATGTGTAAAGACTTTCTTACACATAATAGAGCTTGTGGATTGCATGCCAAGCTACGCGGAAGAAGATTTTGACAGAGAAGTTTTTCCTTGTTGAGACGGATAATCTTGTATGAGTTGGATCCGCCAGACATCATAATTATTACTCGTCAAGATTCTTTGTAACTTTTGTAGCGTTAAAAATCCCGAGATCTAGTTCATTTAAGTCTTTTTTTGAAGATTCAACATTTATTGAAATTATTAATTATTATATTATATACATAGTGGTGGATATATATATATATATATATATATATATATATATATATAATATAATATATATAATATAATTTCATGTAATTTTTTCACTGCGTCTATGGCTTCATGTCTGGTGTTAGTGGTACTGTAAGACGGTTCTCTTTTTTTATACCAATTTGAATGCCTTTCAAATGAGGTTCCCATTCCCTAATGATCTTTTCTAAAACAATATTAAAGAGCATTGGGGATAATTCATCTCCCTCTCGAACTCCAGTTTTAATGACAAAGGGCTCCGATGTTTCACCCATTAATATAGCTTTGGACATCGTTCCTGTAAGCGTCTGTTCAATGATTTTTCGGGTCTTTCTGTCTATCCCGAATTCTTCCATGATTATAAAAAGTGTTTCACGGTCTACAGAATCATACGCTTTTCTGAAGTTAACGAATGTAATTACTGTATTTCTACATTTTCTCATTTGTAATATTGTTTTTAAGCTCCACACATGTTCAGCACATGATCGCCCTTTTCTGAATCCGGCTTGGTATTCACCAATTAGTGGATCCATCTAGGGTTCTAGCCTGTTTAAAACTGCCTTGGAGAGGATTTTATATGCAATCGGGAGAAGGGAGATTCCTCTATAGTTATTGATGGCTGTTTTAACACCCTTTTTATGTAACGGATGAATTAGAGCACATTTCCAGTCTCCTAGTATTCGTTCCATCATCCATATGTCTGAAATGACGTTATGAAGTTTCTGCGTAAATGTAGGATCGTTCAGTCTCCAGAATTCTGCAATGATCCCATCTTCTCCATGTGCTTTGTTATTTTTGAGCTTTTGGATGATCTCCTGAATTTCTTCTAGGTCAGGGGCTTGTGAGTCCGGGTTTGTGGAAACCGGAGGGGTGAACGCAAGTTTTTCTTGGGGTGATTCGCAGTTAAGAAGGGAATTGAAGTATTGGGCTAATAATTTACAGTTTTCATTTGCATTAGTTTCCAACGTGTGCCATCGGGTTTTTTGAAGCACAAGCTGGGCGCCTGATACCCCTTTAAGTTTTCTTTAAATGTATTTTGGAAGTTTCTAGTATTATTTTGTTTGAAGTCCTGTTGGATTTCATTAAGTTTGTTGTTGTCATATCCTCGTTTTTCTTTCCTAATTGTTTTGGAAGCCTGTTTTTGAGTTGTAAGAAAGTTCTCCCAGTTTTCCTCAGTTTTGTGACTGTTAAACTTTTTCCACGCAATCATTCGGTTGTCAACTACCCGATCGCAAATTGCATTCCACCAGCGATGTTTCCTTGAGCGAGGAGGTTGTCCTAGTTTCATGACTTCCTGAATATTCTTTGTTATTTTCTGCCAGTTTGTTGATGTTTCTTGATTAATTTGCACTATGATTTCTTCTTTGTGGAGTTTCAGGTACTCTGGATCTGGTTTGATATTTTTGCGTGGGCCTTTTTTCTTTCTCTGGGGTTGGAATTTCGTCTTTGTTTGGAAAAGATGATGGTCTGATTCAAAGGCGCCTTTGCGAGCTCTGACGTTTAAAATTTCTTTAGAATTTCTCCTGGAAATTGCGATATGGTCAATTTTGGTATTCACCCTGTCTAAGATTGGGTGATCTCCAAGTGGTTAACTTGTGTCGGGGTTTCTTGAATTGTGTGCTCATAATTTTAAGTCCAAAGTTTCTGCAGAACTAAATTAGTCTTTCACCATTCCTATTGGTACGTTCGTGCTTAGTATAGGAGCCAGTGGTATTACTAAATTTTCTTTCCCTACCTAACTGGGCATTAAAATCACCCAATAAGATCTTCACATGGTGCTTTGGTATTTTATTGGTTGTTTCTTCGAGAGTTTCGCAGAAATTGTCCATAGTTTCAGGGTCGGATTTGTTTTGTTGATTTATGGGAGCATAGACGTTTATCATTGTGTAAGCTTTATTGGCTGACTTTATTGAGAGCAGAGATACTCTTTCGTTGGGAGAAGAGAAATCAATGACTGAGTCGAGTACAGAATTGTGTATGGCGAAACAGGTTCCCAGGAGTGGTAGTTTTCCTCTAAATTTTATGGCAGGTTTGCCTTTATAAATTCTGAAATTCTCCGTATTAAAGTGTTCTTCATCCGTGAATCGTGTCTTTTGAAGTGCGGTGATTTTGAGGTCAAATTTTTCGAGGGCGTGAGTTGTTTTAATTTGCCTGTTTTAGTGAGGGTGTTCACATTAATGGTGCCAATAAAATTCTTACGTCGATTTTTCAAATTGTGAAGAGTTCTTGAGAAGCTCCGATTCTTCTCCGCATGGTGTCCCTGATCCCCCAGAATCCGATGATCAGGTGAGTCCAGTCTATCGACTGGTGCCTGGGGTAGTGATCCTTTTATCGTCTTTTCCATCATGCGCACAAGTATACGACTCGATTTTTGAGTTCGAGAAGATTTTTGTGCAGCCGCCTCAATTAGAGAAACACACGCTGACCACTTTGCCGCTTGTTTCAAGTCAGACGCAATGTGGATTTCGTGGAATGTTATGCCTCTTCCGCCAGTTCCGCAGTGCCGATATCCATTCTCTCGGGCTTCACTGCCGTTGAGGTCATCGCTGTAATCCTAGCAAAGAGCCCTCACAGGGTGCTACCACTCGGGCCAAGTGAACCCTGTTTTTTTAACGAGGTTGTTACTCCTCCCCCTACTCCTTCCTCGTTACTTACAGAAAATGACAAGGCCCCGGGCTTGGGAACGGCATAGCGGGGCATATATTATTATATTACCACCCTTTTTTTTATAAGTGGGATTTATGAATAAAGAAAATTGAAAAAAAATCAAAAATTTTCATTTCGCAAATTTGACACTATCAGCAGTTCAATACGGATGGTCAAAAGAACACACCAAATCCAGGACCAGTTCCCCTCAATTGCACTGTCCCTTGCTCCTTCATGGTTTCAACAGTTTCAATTTCAAAAGTTTCAATTTTTACTAATTTTTATTAATTTTAGCGGAGCATTTTTCAAAATGATGTTAATATATATATATATATATATATATATATATATATATATATATATATATATATATATATATATATATATATATATATATATATATGTATCGATCCTCTGCATCTCGCATATCTAGGAACCACTCATAGCATTTCTTCGGGACTGCTTTGTCTCTGATACTTATATTTCTTCTGCTTTCTGCCGAGCCCTTTCTCCGCACACTTTCTGTGACATTATGTTATATGGTATATTATTATATTATTATTGCATAGTATCCATCATTGCCAGTGTTCTTCGGACTCGAGCATGTACTCTACCATTTAAGGGGCAGTTGCGTGGAGACTTAGAAACAAGCTGGTCTCTCAAAATTCTAAAAGTGGCGTGTGCCTGTATCACGGGGGCAATGGGGTCATGACCGACAGCAGCAATGCAGCAACCTTGTCGTGGGGGGGGGGCAGATCGGCGGTTGTTAGGTTCAGCAACGAAGGAATTGGCAGAGGTAAAATAATCGGGAGCAGAGACCGGAGCAGCCTCGAAAAAAGACGCAATAATATGCAAATACTATTTTGAGAAAATTGGAGAAGATTGAATTGAAGAATTGGAGCGACGAATCCTCAGCATACCGCATAGAGCAAAGTGCTATCAAATGGTATCCGGATGGTTCGAAGCCAAAGGAAGGTACTGGTGCAGGAGCGTTTGGACCTCGTACCAAATACTTTCAATCCATGGGAATCTACGCAAGTATCTTCCAAGCAGAGGTACATGCAATCAAGAGCATTTTAAGCACAATTTAACCTCGACAGGAACTATCGCAAAAACAAATTGTTATCCTGTCAGATAGCCAAACAGCCATCAAGGCCATTAGCTCATTCACCATTAGATCCAAACTAGTATGATTAAACCCAGTAATGCTATACTGGGTACCAGGATACACTGGTATAGATGGAAATGAAGAAGCCGATCACTTAGCAAACAAAGGATCCAGTAGTCCCTTTATAAGTCCGGAACCATTTTGTGGTATGAGTATAAACACCATCCACAAAAGTTTAAATGAAGAAATAAGAGAACAATGGATGAAAACCTGGAAAAAACTTCCAGGTCTAAGACAATCCAAAGTAATGGACAAAAGCTTGCCTGAAACTAAACAGGAACAAGCTTATAATTTTGACAGTAGTCCTGACAGGACACTGCAGACTTAGAAAACACCTCAATGCTGTAGGCCTAGAGGACGATGACAGATGCAGATTCTGCGGCTCAGCAGAGTAAACCCTCTTTCACCTGATCAAAGACTGCTGAGCACTACTCCGCAAGAGACAAATATATCTTGGGGCCCACTGCTTGAACGCATAGGAGGCGCAGTCCTTGATCCTACCCAGATCCTAAATGAATCAGGATTGGAGGAGGCGCTCTAAAAGGGTAACTATACCAACGATTAGAGGAAGAGAGTGGTGTACAATAGGTTTATGAAGGTAGCAGTATAAGTCACCACCGAAATCTACATCTAAATGTACTCTACCACAGTTGTTATTTATATCATTGTCTATTAGTTATTTTTTTGTTGCTCCACCTGCCACTTGTCACAGTCGAAGATGTATTAATGGTACTCTCCGTAGTATTGGTGGAGGCTGTCTGTTGCTACTAATTTTCGGGCAAAGCAGCACCCAGTCTCCGCTTAATACTTCTAAAGCCCTGTACATTTGAGATGAGCCTCTCCGGTGCTGCATCCGTTTTAACGCTTTGTCGCAAGCTTTAGTAATATACTGCTCGAAAGATATGCTCGAATACAACGCCTAGGTATATTAGGTAGTCTTTTGGGGTTCCTTGCTGCAGTTGTTTGACCACCCCCCCCCCCCCCCCCCCATCTACTGATCCACTCTTCTTATAGCTTCATTTTTCTTAGACTCTAATCTCTTTTCAGTTTTCCCACACACCACGCGCGCAAGGTCGTCGGCGAAACCAAACGATCTCCACTCTTTCCGAGAGTTTAAGGTGAAGCACTACATTGTATACAATATTGCACACTGCAGATCTCACGCTCCACTTTATTGTTCTGTTCCGGGATTCCGGGACTGCGCAGTTGGATAACCTCTTGATGTGCCTCGTCGAGGATGTTTTGCCAATACGCCGAATTAAAAGCGTTACGTACGTTAGGTGTGGACTCAATAAACAGCACAAAAATATTGGACGGGGTGTAAATTGTGTGTATACTAGGATTGCACTTCCGGAAGCAATGTTAACACTGCTTATAAAAGTGACATACCTGATTTTATTCATAGCACAAAACACAAGTCTTTGTCCGGACTACCCTGTTATGTGTTACAAGCCTTATAACACCGACAATCCCCTCTGAGATCACAAGGGGAACTAGGGCAAATCCCTTCCGCTGAAGATCTTTTTCCAGCGGCAAAACAGGATATACCGGGAGCCTTACCCCGGACTTTTAAACTAACTAAATTTTTTTAACCTTGTCTTTTTTTTAGGGAGGACGGCAAATGTCCACCCCTCCAGGAGCTACGCCCACATCTGTTCCCAAACCCCCTATTACCATATCCAAACCATCCATGATTCTAACACCCATCAATTCCACCGATGTCGCAGGATCGTCCAAGAAAACCACAGCGGCTACCTTGGCCTGTCTCAAATGTAGAAAAACCTACCACTCAAGATCAGGGTTATCTAAGCACAACCCGATTTGTGGATCCAACACCCGGACAACGTGCAATTACTGTCCAGCCACGTATCCGTCTTTCGCCTCTGTACGTTTACACGAGAGGAAGGCACACGTAGAAGAATCATCGCAGTTCATCGCAGAGATCGTATCCGCTACTGGTCTTACCAAGGACCAAATTAGGCACCGGTGTCAGGACGCGATGTACCGAGAGATAGCACTAAAGATGGTCACAATTTATATTAAAACTCAATTATCGAAACAAATGTAGCAATTTGGGGCAAAAATGTGGTAACTAGGGTTTTCTACCCAGGTACCCGGATCCGAGTATACCCATATATATATATATATATATATATATATATATATATATATGAAATTTTTAGTACCCGGGACTATTTCATTGTCAGACCCGGGTACCCACTTTGATGACAAAATTCATCAAAATTCTCGGAAAATTATTACTAAGTAGCGCCTTAGAAGCCCTAAATGCCAATAAATGCCCTAAAATAAAGGTCGAAAAACAGAACTTTACGTGCGAGAAAGAAGCGCCATCGACATCGTCTTCTCAATCTGAATCTGACCGTGAATAACATTTTTTTTTCAACCTTATTATTTATTTTTTCAACCTATATTATTGTACGTTTGGTTCTACAAGACGGTATTTCCATTCGGGCCGTCACTCGTAGTAAATTTATCTTAAGGTTTTCATCATAATCAGCTAACTCTGCCGAAAAGCGAAGGCAGGATAATGGAACTGGTTCTAGAGTATTTTGAGCAACAAGAATCAAATGTGGTTAACGAGTTGCAAACGATAACAAACTCTGATAGTAGATTCAGTCTAACTCTTGATGAATGGACGAGCTTAAAAAACCGTCGTTACTTAAACATAAACTTGCATTCTGATGACAGAACAGTATTCAACCTAGGGCTGGTTTTTATATCTGGAAAATGCGGAGATATGGTTCTTAGACATCTGGACAAATTCGGTTTAAAACCTGAACGTCCCATTGTGGCTAGTAGTACAGTTGGCGCAGCGGTTTTGCAAAAGTTTGGCAGAGAAAGCCCAACAGAGATGATGCTCTGCATAAATCACGCTGTGCACTTAGCTGTGATAGATGTTATATACAAAAGGAAAACTATTACAGAAGGTGAAGACAAAACTTACGAGGATATTGAAGAACTATGTGATTAGGATATTTTTTCTAGTGACAGTGACGATAACTTAGCGTAAAGAGTACCTGATAATTGTAGAAAGATTTCTAAAATTAATAAACAGCTTCAAACGGGGCCCCTATGGCCGCGTTGCAAGATTGCCTCCAAACCGACTAACCAACAGTCGGTTCACCTTTTAGGAAAACAAGAAGGTTCGTACCACTTGGTTGACAGAAACCCAGAAGGTTATTAAAAAAACTGGGTATAACAGATTTCCAAAACAGACTGTCTCTGAGACGCACCCTGAAGGAAGTCGGTGGATTTCAGCAAAAAAACCCGGAGGAAAGGTACCCCCTGGACAGAAGAGAGAAAGGAGTTTCACCGGCAGAAGATGTGATAATACTGGGCAAAGATCAAAGCCCAACAGTTGAGCAAGCGTGGTCCAAAGTAGGCCTATTCGAAAGAAGAAGAAGAAACAACATCAAACATGCACTCGCTGATATAAATTATTGCTGGAATGAGGTAAATGAACAATGTTTAGAAAATTTACTGCAAACATTGAACCCTCTTAAATTAGCGGTGGGAGCACTGAGTCACAAATAGGCTACCATTCTTACCTGCGATGCCATTTTGTCAGTTCCTGTGTATACTAATAAAAAAAAAATTCTGCAAAATTTGCAACTACCCGGGAACCCGGGTATATGAATAAATAATACCCGATACCCGGGTATTAAAAAGTCGTGTACGCGAAAACCCTAGTGGTAACTAATTTGGAACAGAGGGAGTAATAAAAAAGTTCTTATTATTCGTATTTAATATTTAGTTTGTCATTTTTATTCAATCAAAAAACTGAAAACTTAAAAAAAAACGATAAAAGTAAAAACAAAAAAAAATAAGTGCCTTTTTAAGCACTTATTTTTTTTGTATCTTTTTTTACTATCTATCACTATGCAAAGTTCTTGGGAGCCGCGGTGTGCCAACCCCTGGACTAGGCTAACAATAATTTTATTAAAAAGAACGGAACAAGAAATGGTTAATGAAAAGAACAATTAAAATTGATTACATAGTAATGTATGTCAATTTCAAATAATTATTTGTCTAGACTTGTCTGTCCTGACTTTTCTGTAGAAACTCGTACTCATTGTCTAATTTTATCAAATCTTGAATTCCTACTCTAGAATGTCTCATACATAAATTGATAATAATAATAAGAGATTATGCAAGATCATGTAACTTATTACTTGTAGTTTTTTTTTATACAATTAGGTAACAATCTATTCAATAATTTTCCATATAAATAAAACGAAATTAATGATTGTAGACAAGGCGAAATATGCATAGAAAACAACGCGTTGTCTGCGAACGTATTGTCTAAACTTTCACTAATAACTATATGCATTATAAATAATGTCGTGTTATCTAATCCCATGGCTTCCGTTATATTGCGGATCGTTGACTACTTTTTAGTGCTCGAACAAAACGAGGTTTTTATATTTTTCCTTTGCAATCTATTTTTAATATTTCACTGCATGCTTTCTTCGGTTTTTGGCATTGTTTGGTCCTATCTCGCCGGCAGGTATATATTTTTTCCACTAAGATTCGTGGAACGTTTGGGGTGTACGTTCGATATCAGTGCTCATGTTTATATCTACTGCTTTTATTTTCCTTCTTTTTTGTATAAAATTGTAAAACTTTCATCAAATTATTTGCCAAACTCTTAATTTATTGGAGATGTTTGTGTATAATGTGCCATATGTAAAAAAAAAATCCTATTCAATTATCTTTTAAAATTAATTTCATATTTGATAAAATATTATTCGAAACTAAATGATTAATTTAATATATCTACAAACTAAACTAAACAGTCAAGTTTTGGACAAACAAGATTATTAATATTTTAAATAATTTTTTAAAGAACGAACCAAATCCAACTATCAGTTACCTTATTGACTTGAATATACCTGTAAAACAAGGGTTTTTCCTCGAAATAAAATTTAAAAAACAGGAGTCATATTGTCTTTGATCTAACTGTCTTTGAATTATATTGACCTTTTGATAAAATGGTTTATGTGTAAAGTTAGTTTGGTCAATCAAGATTTGTGCAACTGAATTATGTCCATTTAGTTTTGTGTAGTTTAGTTTTTTGTGTAGTTTATTGTTTGTGCTACAAAATTTTCTGCATCTAATTCTGTCTATCAAGGTTTGTGCAACAAAATTTTGTCCAATTTTGTGTATCAAGGTTTGCGCTACTCAATTTTATTCATCTAGTTTTGTCTATAAAGGTTTGTGCAACATCAAAAGTGCCGCAGTAGTCTACTGTGTAATCTTTATAATGTGGTTAGACGTAAACAACTAGCTCTCGTATCGCAGTAATCTGTATATTTATCCTTATTTGCATTCCTTAATAAACTGCAAAAAAATATTGCTGTTTTCAAGAAATTGCACGTCGTTTTATAATCAGGGTCTCAAAAATTAATGCAGAAGTCGAAATCTTACAGAGCGTTAAAAGTTTGGAGAATTTATTATAATAAGTTCTTCAAGGCTCATTAATTACAAGGTTCATTCCTAAAAATATCATTAACATTCTAGGTGGTTCATTGAAGTTGAATCATTGTAGGGTCCACTTTTTTTATAAAATATTTATTTTCAGAAGCTTCTCAGAAGAAGTCTTATGCTGTTGATTCCATACATTTTCCTAGTTAATGACTAAATTAAAGGTAAACCGCCATTTTAACTATATAGTTTAGCAGTATTTTATCAGGTTCTTTTAATTTAGTGTACCTCAATAAATTTTAATTAAGCCAACTTTTTAAAAGGAATTTAACTACACAAAACGCATACGAGACTAATTTCTGGTTCTGTAACTCGAGTTTAAATTAGAGTTTAGTATTTATAGCGGTTCGCTTTGCTTTTCAAGTGTATATCCAATTACAATGATAAAATATTATAAACCGTCAAAACCGTAAGATAGAGTTTAATAATTCATAACATATGCACTTTAAAGAACGCAGTGCAAATCATTAAGAGGCAAGAAAAAAACCTAATTATATATTTAATTGGCGATAATCAATTTGGAACGCTCAAAGACGAAGTCAAAGCTATCGCGAACGATCCGCATTCATGTTATAACGGTTTCCTAGTTTACTACACGACTCTCCCTCTCTGTCTGCGAGCGACGCGGTCTCTTATCCTTGTTGCTCTTTTGTGTTGGGGGCACGTGTACTCGTCGAATCGTTAAACACACTTTATTTAAGGGTCATTATCGTTCTATAAACTGGGATTCTGCTTTGACAATGGTAGATGGTGGGTTTCTTTCGTTTGGAAAATTAGATTTAGAAAAGTTATTGCTTGTAGGAAAATGGAAGGAAAACATTTTTATTTATTTATTTGGTTTTTGTTGTTTTGGTCTCTGCTTTTGGTGCATTTTTATTTGCTACTGATATCGCTTATATTAAATTAGGTTTAGTGCGCAATCATGAAATTATTTTAATTGATATATTTTCTATTGAATTACGGAAATTGGAGACACAGTGCGGAATTTTTTACAATATTCTAAAACTGATAAACTAAATTGATTTAATAGATAATTAGGATGTTATTTATCTCCAAACTGCAAACAGAATTTTCTAAACTTTAAAAACGTATTGATTCTTCTTTGTGAAATACAAAAATTCCCTTGATAGGTATAAAGGGTATTTTATATGTGTACTGTACATGAATAATTTATTAAACCTATAATGTGCTGATAAGATTAGATGACTACTGTTCTAATAATAAAGTGTAAAGATAATACGATATATATATATATATATATATATATATATATATATATATATATATATATATATATATATATATATATATATATATATATATATATATTTAAAAGTCGACAAAAATATTGTGTTCATTCAAATTTTTTAAATTATTATTGAACCGCATTACAACTACTTATTGTTGAAAAACATCATTAAACAGAAAACAATATTCATGAAACTTTTAATATACTAAACGGCTAGAGGAAGAGATAAATTGAACAATTTATAGGAAAGATACAGACCGATTCTAGACTTCATTCATCGATCGTTCAATGGAACGCAAAGGTTTCTAAATGAGTAAATCAACGAATCCGACAATCGGAGGTATAAGGAATGGGAAGGTACATCTTCGAAATATTTTAAAAGAGTAAGTACGGTAGATAAACGGTTATTACACGACACTTTCACTCAAAATTAACGTCTCAAAATTTTATCCATCTCTATACTGTAGTAAACTAAACAATGAAAACTAATATATAAAATAGGAGAACAAGTTCAAAATTAAACAAACAAAACTAGCCGAAACTAGATGAGATATATTAAAATATAAATAAAAACTAAAACACTAGATATAAAATTAGACTAGAGACATAATCAAGTGATAACCCTTTGTCTAGTCTTGTCTGTCTAGTAGTCTTGTCTGTTTAGTCATATCTGTCCAGTCTTGTCTGTCTAGTCTTGTCTGTCTAGGCTTGTTTGTCTAGTCTTGCCTGTCTAGTTTTGTCTGTCTAGTCTTGTCTGTCTAGTCTTGACTGTCTAGTCTTGTCTGTCTAGTCTCGTCTGTCTAGTCTTGTCAGTCTCAACCTACCAGCTTTTCAATGCGGGAGACCCGGGTTTGAATCCTGGCCGGGGAGACAACAACTAGGGCGGTTTCCACCAACCGTCCGAGAACTGCTGCCCACCCAGAATGAATGCAAAATATGCGATGCCGGGGTGGCGCATACTAAAAGCCAAGGTGAAAATTAAAAAGTCTTGTGTGTCTAGTCTCGTCTGTTTAGTCTTGTCTATCTAGTTTTGCCTGCTCAGTCTTGCCTGTCTAGTCCTTTCTGCCTTGTCTTGTCTGTATAGTCTTGTCTGTCTAGTCTTGTCTGCCTAGTCTTACATGTCTAGTATTGCCTGTCTAGTGTTGTCTGTCTAGTTTTGTCTGTCTAGTTTGCTGTGTCTAATCTTGTCTATCCAGTCACGTCTGTCTAATATAATCTTACCTGTCTAGTCTAGTCTGTTTACTCTTGTTTGTATAGTTTTGTCTGTCTAGCCTTGTCTCTCTAGTCTTGTCTGTCTAGTCTTGTCTTAGCTATTTTGCGGTCTTTTCGTCACATATATAGTGGTCCATGTTACCTTCTTTGAGTGTTGTGCGATATTATGGTCGCCTTCCATTCCCTCTCCATTTCTTCTTTTCCCATCATCATTCCGGTTATGTAAGCTTGTAGTGCATCCCAGTTATGCTCACTTTCTAACATAACTTCCATGATGTTCTGTTCGTCTAGTTTTGTGTGCATCGTCTGGTATATGACCGCAGTAGAAACACTCCGTAGTGTCCCTTTTTTAAAACCGTTCGAGGTATGCGTTGAAGCACCCATGGTCAGTGAGCGCCTGTGTAAGATGGTAACTCATATGTCCGTGTGACTTTTCGTACCATGCTATTACGTTAGGGAGTAGGCTGTGTGTCCACCGTCCACTCGCGTCGCTATTCCATCTTGTCTGCCATCGGTCCATGAATCTCTTACGCGCTCTCTCCTTGGCGGCCGCCCTCTCATGCTTTACTTCGTTTTTCGCTCTATTTTGTTGCAGCTCTTCGTAGACTTCTTGTTTCTCGCGAATCAGTAAGTCTATTGGAGGCGTGCTTGCAAGTACCAGTGCCGCGGCCTCCGAAACCGTTATGTAGGCAGATATTAATCTTAGGTACTTCTTCTCTGTACTCCTGTAAGTTGTTTTCTAGCTACTACCTTTTTCGTTACGTCGGCGCATATTTCCGGGGCGTAGAGAATTTTAGAGTGTACCACATTGTTGAGAAGTTTCCGTTTCAATTCCTTCGGTCCTCCAATGTTCGGCATCAACCGTACCAGAGCTGTCACTGTAGACGCTGCCGTTTTCGATGTTTTGGGTATATGGTATGTGTACCGTAGACAGCTATCGAGTTGAACTCCAAGGTACCTCAGTGATGTCGATAAAGGGATATTTTGCCCTTCCAGAACGAGTTTCGGTGGTGCGAATAGCCTCTTATTCCTGATAAGTATTGCTTCTGTTTTTTGAACTGCCATTGTTAGAACCTGCTCTTTTAACCAATTATTAGCTCGTCGGAGGGTTTCGTTAGTTGCTAGTTTCAGTGTGCTTATTTCAGGGGACGTAGTGGCAGCACGCTACCAACAAGTGGCCCCCCCTGGAACTGCAGATCGCCACCCTGGGACCGCTTTCGCATTACTTCGGGGTGGTGTCCGTATCTAGCCGTTTCCTTACGTTCCCCGTACTTTCGCGACATTAGGGGTTCAGGGGCTGGTCTTCCTGTGTTTCATTTCATTTCTCTGCTTCTCTTTCCTTTTCCATAATACGTCGTATGTAAGTTTTCACCTGAGACCAATTTTGCTCGCTTTGCAGCATTGCAGGAACCAGTCCTTCTACATCCAGTCTAACTCCTAATGACTCTTCAAGCTGGATTTTTTCATTTTCGTTGTTTGGGCATTCGAAAATTGTATGATATGCGTCATCATGCCTGTGACCACACAGCAAGCAGTTCGCTTTCTCCCTTTTCTTGAACCTCTCTAGGTATGCCATGAAACCGCCGTGTCCGGAAAAGGCTTGTGTTAGGTCATAGCACATTTGACCATGTGCTCTTTCACACCACTCTCTCACGTTTGGTATCAATCTATGTGTCCAACGCCCCACTGTGTCCGATTCCCATCTTGCCTGCCATCTGTCCATTAGTTTTTCCCGTGCCACAGTTTTTGCTATCAGCTTTCTTGTTTTGCTTTTGTCCAGCCTACACTTCCTATATATTTCTTCTCTCTCCCGGACCAAGAGGTCAATCGGCGGAATGCTAGCTAACACCAGGGCAGCTCCAACAGACATTGTTCTATATGCGCAGATGACGCGTATCGCACATATTCTTTGAACTGCAATCAATTTTTTTTTCATCGTCGTCCACTCCATAGCATCAGCCCATATCTCCGCACCATATAGTAATTTTGAGTGTACGGTGCTGATAAGAAGCCTCCTTTTAATCTCCTTGGGGCCACCGATGTTGGGCATCAATCGTTACATCGATGTAGCTGCTCTGTGCTGACAGAGCCTTTTCAGTGGTCTTGGCTATGTGTTCAGTATACTTTAATCGGTCGTCGATTTGCACTCCCAGGTACCTTACTGATCTACTCCATGCAATTTTGTTTCCGCGTATTTCCAGATTTGGTGATTTGCAATTTTCGCTTCCTTGTAATGAGCACCGCCTCGGTCTTGTTTATCGCTAATTCCAATCCGTTGTCCTTAAACCACCTGCTTGCCCTTCTCACAGTCTCGTTCAACATTAGTTCGAGTGTGTTTGCCTTCCTTGCAGTTACTACCACAGCAGCATCATCCGCAAAACCCACAATACTTGAAGCCTCCGGTAGTTCTAGATTGAGTAGTCCATCGTACATGATATTCCAGAGAAATGGTCCCAAGACGGATCCCTGTGGAACACCCGCCGTTACTTCATAAAATTTAGGTCCTTTTTCGGTGTTGTATATTAGGATTCTATCAGACAAATAGCTATTGATTATCTGTATCAAATATTCAGGTGTTTCCTTTTTTTCCAACGCTTCGATTATTTTGTCCCACCTTGCTGTGTTGAAAGCGTTTTTTAAATCAAGGGTGACCACTGCGCATAATCCTTTTTTTTCCAGGGACCACTGTTGATTTCTTTTGCGGCCTTGACAACAGTAGAGATTGCGTCGATTGTCGATAGCCCCTTTCGGAAGCCATACTGTTTCGGAGACAGCGTTTGGTTTATGCTCGATTCTAGTCTTATCTTCAATAGTCTTTCGTAGAGTTTTCCTGCTGTATCCAGGAGACTAATTGGTCTATATGATGACGGCTCGTCCAGGGGTTTATTTCCCTTCCTAAGAAGTACCAAACGCTGTCTCTTCCACCGCCTCGGAAAGGATCCTGCACGAAGACAACAATTAAACGTTTCTAACAGTAGTTCTGGCCACACTTTCACTACCGCCACTAATACCTCATAAGGAATATTATCGAGACCAGGCGATTTTCCTATTTTTAACCATTTTGATGCTTCCTTTAATTCCTCGATTTTGAAGTCCTCTTCCGGACCTGTTGTAAGATATGGTGGTCGTGGCCGATCTGGTCGCTTTTCATGTTTTGGGAAGAGTGTCTGTATTATTCGTTCTATGCGTTTTGGACATAATATACCTGTGGCCTAGCTGAAAGTTTTTTAGTCACTATCTTGAAAGGCAGTCCCCAGGGATCGTCGTCTATTTCCCTAATAAGTTCTAGCCAACACTCTTTCTTGCTCCGTTTCATTGCGTTTCTTATCTGCTTCTTGGATTCCTTATATGTGGTAACCGCTGATTGATTTTCGATTTTTCCTCTAGCTCGCTGTTCCCTCCTACGGTCTCTTAGACACTTCTTTCTCAGATTTGCAATCTCCTGCGTCCACCAATATACTGGATTACGTCCTCTTTTAGAATTTCTGCACCTGGGCATGGCCGCATCACAAGCTGATGTGACGGATTTCGGCATATATTCGACCAGATCTTCTTCGTCTTGGGTCCTAGTGATTTGTTGCAGTTCGTCTTTCTCTTTTTCTTTTTCTAAGTCAAGTTTCTTCAACTGCCATCCTTGATTTGACGCTTCCCGTTGTTGTTTTATTTGCGAATATGTTGTTTCTCTTGTTCTAATAGTTAACTCTATGTACTGATGGTCGCTGAGTGTTAGTTCCTCCAGTGTTCTCCAGTTCAAGACTCTGGCAGCAACCCCACAGGTGGAGAATGTTATGTCTATTACCGAACCTGTATCACCTCGGCGGAAAGTGAAGGCATTTCCTTCATTTAGGATTGTCAGGTCCAATCCCCCGATAATTTCGGCAAGTGTCTCTCCTCTTCTGTCCAATCTGCGAGATCCCCATTCTGGCGATTTACAATTGAAATCTCCAGCTATGAGTAGTTCGCATCTTGCCCCATGAAGACTACTTTCAAGTTTGTCTAATTGAATTACAAATTCCTCGTACTGGGTATTTGGAGAGAAGTAGCAGCTGTAAATACGAATACCTCCAATATCTACCCAAACGTAGTTTTCTGCCTGTTCATATGCTTCTCTTACTTGCAGGTTCGAATTGAGAACCGCGATTGCCGCTTTGCCGTTCAGATCCTGAAACCATGATCCAAACCCAAATTCTGGCTTGTGATACTGCTCACTAATAAGCAGCACATCTGCTTTTCTCTCCATGGCTGTTTGTATGAGAATATCTTGCGCTTCTCTGCCCCTACCTAAATGAATTTGTAAGCACCTCATAATTTTTGGCTTTCCTCAGTTCCTTTTGGAACGCCTCACAGTTCCTGCTACCCAGGATATGCCGAGTAGACTGGCCAGTTCTATTGCAGACCACACAGAACGCTTCGCCTTTGCAATTCCTTGCAAAATGTCCCCCCTTTCCGCATATGCGGCAACATTTTGAATTGTCTGGTCCCTTACAATCGCTTGCTATGTGTCCGAAACCTAAGCATCTATAGCATTTAGGTATTTCGAAATTTTGTCTTACACGGCCCCGAACCCAGCCAATTTTAATCCTCCCCTCCTTTAATACTGCAGCTGCGGCCCTTGGAGACATCGTTACTATGGCTACTTGTGTTTCACCGTATCCTTTTCGAAGGCTCCTCACTATAACAGACTCTGGATCTATTTCGCCTACGACGGCTTTAATCGAAGTAATCACGTCATCCACTTCTGTGGTACAATCTAAGTCCCTCAAAACTAGGGTAGTGGTCCTCTCCATTTTACGAACTACTGCTTCTTCCCCGAAGGTCGTGGTCAATGTACCTCTCAATTTATCTGATCCATCGCTTCCTCCTTTAATTTCAATTAGGAGATCACCCGCGCGTGTCTGCCTTATTCCCGAAACTACCACACCTAGTTCGTCTGGATTCACCGAACTTTTCATACTCTTAAGAGCATCAATGTAGGACAGCGTCTTCGTGCGTACCGCTACCGCGTCAGTGCGTATTCGCCTTTTTTGTTTAGATTTTTTATTTTCCAGTACGCTGTTCTTTTTTTCCACTACCCGCTCCTTTCTAGTTCTTACTTTAACCCAAACCTTCTTCATTTTCCCTCCTGTTTCTTCATCATCCGTCTCTTCGTCCGTTCCAGTTCTGCTGATACACTTGGTGCCCTCTATTGAGAGTTGACTTTCCACAAGCAAAATACTGCTCGGATTTTTCCCAATTTTATCTTCACGAGGGTTAGTTTCTCGTGATGATGATGGGGAGCTTGAGAAAACTTCCTTTTCAGCAAGAACCATCTCTTCTTTGCGATTTGAAGCCCTTGACTCCAAACTTCTTTTTTCCTCTTTTCTTGCTCTATTCAATGCGAGTTCCTCCCTGTATTCATTGACTTGGGGGTAATGAACCACTGCCTCCGTTATGGCATCTCGTATTGCTTTATGAATGTTCTTTACATCTTTTACGATACCATAAATTACATTTATGTTTTCTCCCAATTTCTCCATTGCCACCTTTTCTTCATTTTCCATTCGTTTAATTTGATCTGGCGATTCCTCGATCATGTTGAGCATTGAGGTCTCGCAGTTTTCCGGAATCACGTACCGTTTTTTCCAGGAATTCCTCGCGATTTTCCGGGAATGAAACACAACGCAACTTTCACACGTCAGAGTGACGTCTGTCTGTCTAAGTCTGAGTCTTGTCTGTCTAGTCTTGTCTGTCTAGTATTGTCTGTCTAGTCTTGTCTGTCTAGCCTTGTCTGTCTAGTATTGTCTGTCTAGACTTGTCTGTCTAGTCTTGTCCTGTCTAGTCTTGTCTGTCTAGTCTTGTCTGTCTAGTCTTGTCTGTCTAGTCTTGTCTGTCTAGTCTTGTCTGTCTAGTCTTGTCTGTCTAGTCTTGTCTGTCTAGTCTTGTCTGTCTAGTATTGTCTGTCTAGTCTTGTCTGTCTAGTCTTGTCTGTCTAGTCTTGTCTGTCTAGTCTTGTCTGTCTAGTCTTGTCTGTCTAGTCTTGTCTGTCTAGTCTTGTCTGTCTAGTCTTGTCCTGTCTAGTCTTGTCTGTCTAGTCTTGTCTGTCTAGTCTTGTCTGTCTAGTCTTGTCTGTCTAGTCTTGTCTGTCTAGTCTTGTCTGTCTAGTCTTGTCTGTCTAGTCTTGTCTGTCTAGTCTTGTCTGTCTAGTCTTGTCTGTCTAGTCTTGTCTGTCTAGTCTTTCTCTCTGTCTAGTATTGTCTGTCTAGACTTGTCTGTCTAGTCTTGTCTGTCTAGTCTTGTCTGTCTAGTCTTGTCTGTCTAGTCTTGTCTGTCTAGTCTTGTCTGTCTAGTCTTGTCTGTCTAGTCTTGTCTGTCTAGTCTTGTCTGTCTAGTCTTGTCTGTCTAGTCTTGTCTGTCTAGTCTTGTCTGTCTAGTCTTGTCTGTCTAGTCTTGTCTGTCTAGTCTTGTCTGTCTAGTCTTGTCTGTCTAGTCTTGTCTGTCTAGTCTTGTCTGTCTAGTCTTGTCTGTCTAGTCTTGTCTGTCTAGTCTTGTCTGTCTAGTCTTGTCTGTCTAGTCTTGTCTGTCTAGTCTTGTCTGTCTAGTCTTGTCTGTCTAGTCTTGTCTGTCTAGTCTTGTCTGTCTAGTCTTGTCTGTCTAGTCTTGTCTGTCTAGTCTTGTCTGTCTAGTCTTGTCTGTCTAGTCTTGTCTGTCTTAGTCTTGTCTGTCTAGTCTTGTCTGTCTAGTCTTGTCTGTCTAGTCTTGTCTGTCTAGTCTTGTCTGTCTAGTCTTGTCTGTCTAGTCTTGTCTGTCTAGTCTTGTCTGTCTAGTCTTGTCTGTCTAGTCTTGTCTGTCTAGTCTTGTCTGTCTAGTCTTGTCTGTCTAGTCTTGTCTGTCTAGTCTTGTCTGTCTAGTCTTGTCTGTCTAGTCTTGTCTGTCTAGTCTTGTCTGTCTAGTCTTGTCTGTCTAGTCTTGTCTGTCTAGTCTTGTCTGTCTAGTCTTGTCTGTCTAGTCTTGTCTGTCTAGTCTTGTCTGTCTAGTCTTGTCTGTCTAGTCTTGTCTGTCTAGTCTTGTCTGTCTAGTCTTGTCTGTCTAGTCTTGTCTGTCTAGTCTTGTCTGTCTAGTCTTGTCTGTCTAGTCTTGTCTGTCTAGTCTTGTCTGTCTAGTCTTGTCTGTCTAGTCTTGTCTGTCTAGTCTTGTCTGTCTAGTCTTGTCTGTCTAGTCTTGTCTGTCTAGTCTTGTCTGTCTAGTCTTGTCTGTCTAGTCTTGTCTGTCTAGTCTTGTCTGTCTAGTCTTGTCTGTCTAGTCTTGTCTGTCTAGTCTTGTCTGTCTAGTCTTGTCTGTCTAGTCTTGTCTGTCTAGTCTTGTCTGTCTAGTCTTGTCTGTCTAGTCTTGTCTGTCTAGTCTTGTCTGTCTAGTCTTGTCTGTCTAGTCTTGTCTGTCTAGTCTTGTCTGTCTAGTCTTGTCTGTCTAGTCTTGTCTGTCTAGTCTTGTCTGTCTAGTCTTGTCTGTCTAGTCTTGTCTGTCTAGTCTTGTCTGTCTAGTCTTGTCTGTCTAGTCTTGTCTGTCTAGTCTTGTCTGTCTAGTCTTGTCTGTCTAGTCTTGTCTGTCTAGTCTTGTCTGTCTAGTCTTGTCTGTCTAGTCTTGTCTGTCTAGTCTTGTCTGTCTAGTCTTGTCTGTCTAGTCTTGTCTGTCTAGTCTTGTCTGTCTAGTCTTGTCTGTCTAGTCTTGTCTGTCTAGTCTTGTCTGTCTAGTCTTGTCTGTCTAGTCTTGTCTGTCTAGTCTTGTCTGTCTAGTCTTGTCTGTCTAGTCTTGTCTGTCTAGTCTTGTCTGTCTAGTCTTGTCTGTCTAGTCTTGTCTGTCTAGTCTTGTCTGTCTAGTCTTGTCTGTCTAGTCTTGTCTGTCTAGTCTTGTCTGTCTAGTCTTGTCTGTCTAGTCTTGTCTGTCTAGTCTTGTCTGTCTAGTCTTGTCTGTCTAGTCTTGTCTGTCTAGTCTTGTCTGTCTAGTCTTGTCTGTCTAGTCTTGTCTGTCTAGTCTTGTCTGTCTAGTCTTGTCTGTCTAGTCTTGTCTGTCTAGTCTTGTCTGTCTAGTCTTGTCTGTCTAGTCTTGTCTGTCTAGTCTTGTCTGTCTAGTCTTGTCTGTCTAGTCTTGTCTGTCTAGTCTTGTCTGTCTAGTCTTGTCTGTCTAGTCTTGTCTGTCTAGTCTTGTCTGTCTAGTCTTGTCTGTCTAGTCTTGTCTGTCTAGTCTTGTCTGTCTAGTCTTGTCTGTCTAGTCTTGTCTGTCTAGTCTTGTCTGTCTAGTCTTGTCTGTCTAGTCTTGTCTGTCTAGTCTTGTCTGTCTAGTCTTGTCTGTCTAGTCTTGTCTGTCTAGTCTTGTCTGTCTAGTCTTGTCTGTCTAGTCTTGTCTGTCTAGTCTTGTCTGTCTAGTCTTGTCTGTCTAGTCTTGTCTGTCTAGTCTTGTCTGTCTAGTCTTGTCTGTCTAGTCTTGTCTGTCTAGTCTTGTCTGTCTAGTCTTGTCTGTCTAGTCTTGTCTGTCTAGTCTTGTCTGTCTAGTCTTGTCTGTCTAGTCTTGTCTGTCTAGTCTTGTCTGTCTAGTCTTGTCTGTCTAGTCTTGTCTGTCTAGTCTTGTCTGTCTAGTCTTGTCTGTCTAGTCTTGTCTGTCTAGTCTTGTCTGTCTAGTCTTGTCTGTCTAGTCTTGTCTGTCTAGTCTTGTCTGTCTAGTCTTGTCTGTCTAGTCTTGTCTGTCTAGTCTTGTCTGTCTAGTCTTGTCTGTCTAGTCTTGTCTGTCTAGTCTTGTCTGTCTAGTCTTGTCTGTCTAGTCTTGTCTGTCTAGTCTTGTCTGTCTAGTCTTGTCTGTCTAGTCTTGTCTGTCTAGTCTTGTCTGTCTAGTCTTGTCTGTCTAGTCTTGTCTGTCTAGTCTTGTCTGTCTAGTCTTGTCTGTCTAGTCTTGTCTGTCTAGTCTTGTCTGTCTAGTCTTGTCTGTCTAGTCTTGTCTGTCTAGTCTTGTCTGTCTAGTCTTGTCTGTCTAGTCTTGTCTGTCTAGTCTTGTCTGTCTAGTCTTGTCTGTCTAGTCTTGTCTGTCTAGTCTTGTCTGTCTAGTCTTGTCTGTCTAGTCTTGTCTGTCTAGTCTTGTCTGTCTAGTCTTGTCTGTCTAGTCTTGTCTGTCTAGTCTTGTCTGTCTAGTCTTGTCTGTCTAGTCTTGTCTGTCTAGTCTTGTCTGTCTAGTCTTGTCTGTCTAGTCTTGTCTGTCTAGTCTTGTCTGTCTAGTCTTGTCTGTCTAGTCTTGTCTGTCTAGTCTTGTCTGTCTAGTCTTGTCTGTCTAGTCTTGTCTGTCTAGTCTTGTCTGTCTAGTCTTGTCTGTCTAGTCTTGTCTGTCTAGTCTTGTCTGTCTAGTCTTGTCTGTCTAGTCTTGTCTGTCTAGTCTTGTCTGTCTAGTCTTGTCTGTCTAGTCTTGTCTGTCTAGTCTTGTCTGTCTAGTCTTGTCTGTCTAGTCTTGTCTGTCTAGTCTTGTCTGTCTAGTCTTGTCTGTCTAGTCTTGTCTGTCTAGTCTTGTCTGTCTAGTCTTGTCTGTCTAGTCTTGTCTGTCTAGTCTTGTCTGTCTAGTCTTGTCTGTCTAGTCTTGTCTGTCTAGTCTTGTCTGTCTAGTCTTGTCTGTCTAGTCTTGTCTGTCTAGTCTTGTCTGTCTAGTCTTGTCTGTCTAGTCTTGTCTGTCTAGTCTTGTCTGTCTAGTCTTGTCTGTCTAGTCTTGTCTGTCTAGTCTTGTCTGTCTAGTCTTGTCTGTCTAGTCTTGTCTGTCTAGTCTTGTCTGTCTAGTCTTGTCTGTCTAGTCTTGTCTGTCTAGTCTTGTCTGTCTAGTCTTGTCTGTCTAGTCTTGTCTGTCTAGTCTTGTCTGTCTAGTCTTGTCTGTCTAGTCTTGTCTGTCTAGTCTTGTCTGTCTAGTCTTGTCTGTCTAGTCTTGTCTGTCTAGTCTTGTCTGTCTAGTCTTGTCTGTCTAGTCTTGTCTGTCTAGTCTTGTCTGTCTAGTCTTGTCTGTCTAGTCTTGTCTGTCTAGTCTTGTCTGTCTAGTCTTGTCTGTCTAGTCTTGTCTGTCTAGTCTTGTCTGTCTAGTCTTGTCTGTCTAGTCTTGTCTGTCTAGTCTTGTCTGTCTAGTCTTGTCTGTCTAGTCTTGTCTGTCTAGTCTTGTCTGTCTAGTCTTGTCTGTCTAGTCTTGTCTGTCTAGTCTTGTCTGTCTAGTCTTGTCTGTCTAGTCTTGTCTGTCTAGTCTTGTCTGTCTAGTCTTGTCTGTCTAGTCTTGTCTGTCTAGTCTTGTCTGTCTAGTCTTGTCTGTCTAGTCTTGTCTGTCTAGTCTTGTCTGTCTAGTCTTGTCTGTCTAGTCTTGTCTGTCTAGTCTTGTCTGTCTAGTCTTGTCTGTCTAGTCTTGTCTGTCTAGTCTTGTCTGTCTAGTCTTGTCTGTCTAGTCTTGTCTGTCTAGTCTTGTCTGTCTAGTCTTGTCTGTCTAGTCTTGTCTGTCTAGTCTTGTCTGTCTAGTCTTGTCTGTCTAGTCTTGTCTGTCTAGTCTTGTCTGTCTAGTCTTGTCTGTCTAGTCTTGTCTGTCTAGTCTTGTCTGTCTAGTCTTGTCTGTCTAGTCTTGTCTGTCTAGTCTTGTCTGTCTAGTCTTGTCTGTCTAGTCTTGTCTGTCTAGTCTTGTCTGTCTAGTCTTGTCTGTCTAGTCTTGTCTGTCTAGTCTTGTCTGTCTAGTCTTGTCTGTCTAGTCTTGTCTGTCTAGTCTTGTCTGTCTAGTCTTGTCTGTCTAGTCTTGTCTGTCTAGTCTTGTCTGTCTAGTCTTGTCTGTCTAGTCTTGTCTGTCTAGTCTTGTCTGTCTAGTCTTGTCTGTCTAGTCTTGTCTGTCTAGTCTTGTCTGTCTAGTCTTGTCTGTCTAGTCTTGTCTGTCTAGTCTTGTCTGTCTAGTCTTGTCTGTCTAGTCTTGTCTGTCTAGTCTTGTCTGTCTAGTCTTGTCTGTCTAGTCTTGTCTGTCTAGTCTTGTCTGTCTAGTCTTGTCTGTCTAGTCTTGTCTGTCTAGTCTTGTCTGTCTAGTCTTGTCTGTCTAGTCTTGTCTGTCTAGTCTTGTCTGTCTAGTCTTGTCTGTCTAGTCTTGTCTGTCTAGTCTTGTCTGTCTAGTCTTGTCTGTCTAGTCTTGTCTGTCTAGTCTTGTCTGTCTAGTCTTGTCTGTCTAGTCTTGTCTGTCTAGTCTTGTCTGTCTAGTCTTGTCTGTCTAGTTTTTGTCTGTCTAGTCTTGTCTGTCTAGTCTTATCTGTCTAGTCTTGTCTGTCTAGTCTTGTCTGTCTAGTCTTGTCTGTCTAGTCTTGTCTGCCTAGTCTTGTTTGTCTAGTCTTGTCTTTTTTTTTTTTTTTTTTTTTCAGAGAGGAGGGGGAATGCATTGTTGCACACCGGATATTCAAACCCGTGTAGTGTGGGGCTCTCTGATCGAGTTCTTCGTGACCAGCATACCCACTAAACCCCCTCCTCTGTCTCTACACTACACTCCACCCGGAACTGCGTGAGCATTACTTCAGGTGGGTGGTGGTGTTTGTACCAATTGTTTCCTTACTGTTATTTTTATTGTCCTTTACTCGTTTCGATATCGTCTTTCGTCTTCTGTCGTATTAGTTATGCAGTCGTGTGATAAACCATTTTTCGGTCTTTTCGTCACATATCTAGTCGTCCATGTTAGCTTCTTTGTGTTTCGTGTGATATTATAATCGCCTTCCATTCTCTCTCCATTTGTTCTTTTTGTCTAGTCTTGTCTGTCTAGTCTTGTCTGTCTAGTCTTGTCTGTCTAGTCTTGTCTGTCTAGTCTTGTCTGTCTAGTCTTGTCTGTCTAGTCTTGTCTTTCTAGTCTTGTCTGTCTAGTCTTGTCTGTCTAGTCTTGTCTGTCTAGTCTTGTCTGTCTAGTCTTGTCTGTCTAGTCTTGTCTGTCTAGTCTTGTCTGTCTAGTCTTGTCTGTCTAGTCTTGTCTGTCTAGTCTTGTCTGTCTAGTCTTGTCTGTCTAGTCTTGTCTGTCTAGTCTTGTCTGTCTAGTCTTGTCTGTCTAGTCTTGTCTGTCTAGTCTTGTCTGTCTAGTCTTGTCTGTCTAGTCTTGTCTGTCTAGTCTTGTCTGTCTAGTCTTGTCTGTCTAGTCTTGTCTGTCTAGTCTTGTCTGTCTAGTCTTGTCTGTCTAGTCTTGTCTGTCTAGTCTTGTCTGTCTAGTCTTGTCTGTCTAGTCTTGTCTGTCTAGTCTTGTCTGTCTAGTCTTGTCTGTCTAGTCTTGTCTGTCTAGTCTTGTCTGTCTAGTCTTGTCTGTCTAGTCTTGTCTGTCTAGTCTTGTCTGTCTAGTCTTGTCTGTCTAGTCTTGTCTGTCTAGTCTTGTCTGTCTAGTCTTGTCTGTCTAGTCTTGTCTGTCTAGTCTTGTCTGTCTAGTCTTGTCTGTCTAGTCTTGTCTGTCTAGTCTTGTCTGTCTAGTCTTGTCTGTCTAGTCTTGTCTGTCTAGTCTTGTCTGTCTAGTCTTGTCTGTCTAGTCTTGTCTGTCTAGTCTTGTCTGTCTAGTCTTGTCTGTCTAGTCTTGTCTGTCTAGTCTTGTCTGTCTAGTCTTGTCTGTCTAGTCTTGTCTGTCTAGTCTTGTCTGTCTAGTCTTGTCTGTCTAGTCTTGTCTGTCTAGTCTTGTCTGTCTAGTCTTGTCTGTCTAGTCTTGTCTGTCTAGTCTTGTCTGTCTAGTCTTGTCTGTCTAGTCTTGTCTGTCTAGTCTTGTCTGTCTAGTCTTGTCTGTCTAGTCTTGTCTGTCTAGTCTTGTCTGTCTAGTCTTGTCTGTCTAGTCTTGTCTGTCTAGTCTTGTCTGTCTAGTCTTGTCTGTCTAGTCTTGTCTGTCTAGTCTTGTCTGTCTAGTCTTGTCTGTCTAGTCTTGTCTGTCTAGTCTTGTCTGTCTAGTCTTGTCTGTCTAGTCTTGTCTGTCTAGTCTTGTCTGTCTAGTCTTGTCTGTCTAGTCTTGTCTGTCTAGTCTTGTCTGTCTAGTCTTGTCTGTCTAGTCTTGTCTGTCTAGTCTTGTCTGTCTAGTCTTGTCTGTCTAGTCTTGTCTGTCTAGTCTTGTCTGTCTAGTCTTGTCTGTCTAGTCTTGTCTGTCTAGTCTTGTCTGTCTAGTCTTGTCTGTCTAGTCTTGTCTGTCTAGTCTTGTCTGTCTAGTCTTGTCTGTCTAGTCTTGTCTGTCTAGTCTTGTCTGTCTAGTCTTGTCTGTCTAGTCTTGTCTGTCTAGTCTTGTCTGTCTAGTCTTGTCTGTCTAGTCTTGTCTGTCTAGTCTTGTCTGTCTAGTCTTGTCTGTCTAGTCTTGTCTGTCTAGTCTTGTCTGTCTAGTCTTGTCTGTCTAGTCTTGTCTGTCTAGTCTTGTCTGTCTAGTCTTGTCTGTCTAGTCTTGTCTGTCTAGTCTTGTCTGTCTAGTCTTGTCTGTCTAGTCTTGTCTGTCTAGTCTTGTCTGTCTAGTCTTGTCTGTCTAGTCTTGTCTGTCTAGTCTTGTCTGTCTAGTCTTGTCTGTCTAGTCTTGTCTGTCTAGTCTTGTCTGTCTAGTCTTGTCTGTCTAGTCTTGTCTGTCTAGTCTTGTCTGTCTAGTCTTGTCTGTCTAGTCTTGTCTGTCTAGTCTTGTCTGTCTAGTCTTGTCTGTCTAGTCTTGTCTGTCTAGTCTTGTCTGTCTAGTCTTGTCTGTCTAGTCTTGTCTGTCTAGTCTTGTCTGTCTAGTCTTGTCTGTCTAGTCTTGTCTGTCTAGTCTTGTCTGTCTAGTCTTGTCTGTCTAGTCTTGTCTGTCTAGTCTTGTCTGTCTAGTCTTGTCTGTCTAGTCTTGTCTGTCTAGTCTTGTCTGTCTAGTCTTGTCTGTCTAGTCTTGTCTGTCTAGTCTTGTCTGTCTAGTCTTGTCTGTCTAGTCTTGTCTGTCTAGTCTTGTCTGTCTAGTCTTGTCTGTCTAGTCTTGTCTGTCTAGTCTTGTCTGTCTAGTCTTGTCTGTCTAGTCTTGTCTGTCTAGTCTTGTCTGTCTAGTCTTGTCTGTCTAGTCTTGTCTGTCTAGTCTTGTCTGTCTAGTCTTGTCTGTCTAGTCTTGTCTGTCTAGTCTTGTCTGTCTAGTCTTGTCTGTCTAGTCTTGTCTGTCTAGTCTTGTCTGTCTAGTCTTGTCTGTCTAGTCTTGTCTGTCTAGTCTTGTCTGTCTAGTCTTGTCTGTCTAGTCTTGTCTGTCTAGTCTTGTCTGTCTAGTCTTGTCTGTCTAGTCTTGTCTGTCTAGTCTTGTCTGTCTAGTCTTGTCTGTCTAGTCTTGTCTGTCTAGTCTTGTCTGTCTAGTCTTGTCTGTCTAGTCTTGTCTGTCTAGTCTTGTCTGTCTAGTCTTGTCTGTCTAGTCTTGTCTGTCTAGTCTTGTCTGTCTAGTCTTGTCTGTCTAGTCTTGTCTGTCTAGTCTTGTCTGTCTAGTCTTGTCTGTCTAGTCTTGTCTGTCTAGTCTTGTCTGTCTAGTCTTGTCTGTCTAGTCTTGTCTGTCTAGTCTTGTCTGTCTAGTCTTGTCTGTCTAGTCTTGTCTGTCTAGTCTTGTCTGTCTAGTCTTGTCTGTCTAGTCTTGTCTGTCTAGTCTTGTCTGTCTAGTCTTGTCTGTCTAGTCTTGTCTGTCTAGTCTTGTCTGTCTAGTCTTGTCTGTCTAGTCTTGTCTGTCTAGTCTTGTCTGTCTAGTCTTGTCTGTCTAGTCTTGTCTGTCTAGTCTTGTCTGTCTAGTCTTGTCTGTCTAGTCTTGTCTGTCTAGTCTTGTCTGTCTAGTCTTGTCTGTCTAGTCTTGTCTGTCTAGTCTTGTCTGTCTAGTCTTGTCTGTCTAGTCTTGTCTGTCTAGTCTTGTCTGTCTAGTCTTGTCTGTCTAGTCTTGTCTGTCTAGTCTTGTCTGTCTAGTCTTGTCTGTCTAGTCTTGTCTGTCTAGTCTTGTCTGTCTAGTCTTGTCTGTCTAGTCTTGTCTGTCTAGTCTTGTCTGTCTAGTCTTGTCTGTCTAGTCTTGTCTGTCTAGTCTTGTCTGTCTAGTCTTGTCTGTCTAGTCTTGTCTGTCTAGTCTTGTCTGTCTAGTCTTGTCTGTCTAGTCTTGTCTGTCTAGTCTTGTCTGTCTAGTCTTGTCTGTCTAGTCTTGTCTGTCTAGTCTTGTCTGTCTAGTCTTGTCTGTCTAGTCTTGTCTGTCTAGTCTTGTCTGTCTAGTCTTGTCTGTCTAGTCTTGTCTGTCTAGTCTTGTCTGTCTAGTCTTGTCTGTCTAGTCTTGTCTGTCTAGTCTTGTCTGTCTAGTCTTGTCTGTCTAGTCTTGTCTGTCTAGTCTTGTCTGTCTAGTCTTGTCTGTCTAGTCTTGTCTGTCTAGTCTTGTCTGTCTAGTCTTGTCTGTCTAGTCTTGTCTGTCTAGTCTTGTCTGTCTAGTCTTGTCTGTCTAGTCTTGTCTGTCTAGTCTTGTCTGTCTAGTCTTGTCTGTCTAGTCTTGTCTGTCTAGTCTTGTCTGTCTAGTCTTGTCTGTCTAGTCTTGTCTGTCTAGTCTTGTCTGTCTAGTCTTGTCTGTCTAGTCTTGTCTGTCTAGTCTTGTCTGTCTAGTCTTGTCTGTCTAGTCTTGTCTGTCTAGTCTTGTCTGTCTAGTCTTGTCTGTCTAGTCTTGTCTGTCTAGTCTTGTCTGTCTAGTCTTGTCTGTCTAGTCTTGTCTGTCTAGTCTTGTCTGTCTAGTCTTGTCTGTCTAGTCTTGTCTGTCTAGTCTTGTCTGTCTAGTCTTGTCTGTCTAGTCTTGTCTGTCTAGTCTTGTCTGTCTAGTCTTGTCTGTCTAGTCTTGTCTGTCTAGTCTTGTCTGTCTAGTCTTGTCTGTCTAGTCTTGTCTGTCTAGTCTTGTCTGTCTAGTCTTGTCTGTCTAGTCTTGTCTGTCTAGTCTTGTCTGTCTAGTCTTGTCTGTCTAGTCTTGTCTGTCTAGTCTTGTCTGTCTAGTCTTGTCTGTCTAGTCTTGTCTGTCTAGTCTTGTCTGTCTAGTCTTGTCTGTCTAGTCTTGTCTGTCTAGTCTTGTCTGTCTAGTCTTGTCTGTCTAGTCTTGTCTGTCTAGTCTTGTCTGTCTAGTCTTGTCTGTCTAGTCTTGTCTGTCTAGTCTTGTCTGTCTAGTCTTGTCTGTCTAGTCTTGTCTGTCTAGTCTTGTCTGTCTAGTCTTGTCTGTCTAGTCTTGTCTGTCTAGTCTTGTCTGTCTAGTCTTGTCTGTCTAGTCTTGTCTGTCTAGTCTTGTCTGTCTAGTCTTGTCTGTCTAGTCTTGTCTGTCTAGTCTTGTCTGTCTAGTCTTGTCTGTCTAGTCTTGTCTGTCTAGTCTTGTCTGTCTAGTCTTGTCTGTCTAGTCTTGTCTGTCTAGTCTTGTCTGTCTAGTCTTGTCTGTCTAGTCTTGTCTGTCTAGTCTTGTCTGTCTAGTCTTGTCTGTCTAGTCTTGTCTGTCTAGTCTTGTCTGTCTAGTCTTGTCTGTCTAGTCTTGTCTGTCTAGTCTTGTCTGTCTAGTCTTGTCTGTCTAGTCTTGTCTGTCTAGTCTTGTCTGTCGAAACTTGTCTGTTTAGTCTTGTCTGTTTAGTCTTGATGCACATACAAAGCTGCATAAACACTACAATAAATTAATTTTGAACAGAAAAAAAAAATTATAATAAAAATTTGGAGTGAAAAGTAAATGGAAGAGGGAAATTAAAGTAAGCAGAATTGTCCATCCTGTCCACGTACGTATTTTTTTCTCACGATTTCTATATATAAAAACGACACATAAAAAAGCAACTTTAAATTTTCTTTAAACATTCAAAGGTCAAAAGAATAATCGTAAAGATTTAAAAAAAAATCAACAAGCATATTAAATTTAAAAAAAAATTATGAAGGAACAAATGTCGTTATATTTAAATTTAAAAAAGTACTTGTTGTGTTTCAGCTCTATGTAGACTTATTTCAGTAAGCAGAAAAGACCTAACCAATTAATAATTGGAATAAAGTTTATTCGTTTCAATTAAATTTTTATGATTTTTATGAATTATGTTAATTTACATGACGTCATATAAAATTGTATAATATTATATAATATAAAAGTTATTTAAATAAAGCAAGCAGAAATAGCGATTTAAATAAAATAGCATTTTCTCCGCGTTGAACTGTAAAGATTAATTACTCATTGTAATCTCGTTGGAAATAAGTCTAATTAAATTCAAACTCAAACGTGGCTAATTATAATTTGGAATCGTGTTTTGGAAATAGAATCTAACTTGTTTTATTACCGCTAAAATAAAAGTGAAACTGTGAAAATTGTCATATTTTACAAATAAACTTAATTTCATATGGATCATGATTCTTGCTTTCACATTTTTTCCGCAACATTTTTTTGTAACCTTTTACCGCAGTCTCAAACATTCCACAATTAAAAATACAAAAACCTAAACGAATTTAAATACCTGTTAGCAATCACTTTGTCACAAGCAATATTTAAAAATCAATCGCTAAAAAATGTAAAAGTATTATAATTGAGCTTGTACAACACGTAATTCTACATTTCAGTGTGTAGCTAAGTGAATACAAAAGAGAAATCGGCATCGCAGAGAAATTAACAAAAACCGCCGCTATTCACATAGAAGCCACCTCAGAGGTTACACCGAGTTCAGCCGAAGGGTTAGCGTAGGTAAAAAAGGGGTGCTAATAGCACTTGAATTAATACTCAAAATATTATTTAATATTTTAATAACTTCTACACTTAAGTTATTTAAGCTGTCTAGTCGGGATTTTAGAAACACGACTAACAATCTCTTAAATAATAATTATCTAGAAATTAATATTATTAAGGAAATGTAAGGCTGGCGGAACTTAACACACACGATTCAATAGACAGACTAAACAGACAAGACTTAAGAAACATGACCAACTATACAAAAACTAGGCGGAGATTATTAAATAGACCCGACCAGACTGATACATGACTTAAAAGATAATACTGAATAGACAAGACTACATGGATACGATTAGACAGATAAGACTTCGAGAAGGCTAGACGGACGGGATTAGACAGACAAGAGAAGACGGACAATACTAGATTGACAATACTAGATGGACAAGACTAGACGAGAAAGACTAGTAGGCAAAGAAAAGATTAGGCCTGTTTCAAATGCATGTGAGAAGGATTCGAAATCCTGTAAAACTATTTCACTTTGTTTGCTATCGTCGTCAGCCCATTACAAACAGTTTCGTAACAATATGTCACAGTTGACCACATCTTCAGTCAATGGTGCGTTGAAGGCCGACAGCGATTATTAATAAATGGCGGAAAACAGGTCAGAAGTTGAAAAAGAAATTATTCCAAAACGTAAAAATAGTTTAATACCCAGTTGTAAGTGTATTAGCTGTGCCTATAAATCAACATAATAATGATTGTATTAGTAAATAAATTAACAACATTTTAAAAACCTGTTAAGCTCGAGTTAATCTGACGCTGACAGATCTACATTGAGTTAAAAAAAAACTATTTATAACACAAACTATATATATGTACACACACACACATATATATATATATATATATATATATATATATATATATATATATATATATATATATATATATATATATATCATCATCATCATCATCATTTCCTTTACTCCTCGTGGGAGCATAGGGCATCAACAAACGCTCTCCATCTGATTCTATTCTGAGCCAGGGCCTTTACCTCGCGCCACTCCTTTCCGCTTGCCCTGGCTTCCTGTACGACTGTCTTCCGCCACGTGATTTTTGGGCGGCCTCTCTTTCTTGAACCTTGGGGGTTCCAGTCAAGAGCTTCTTTTGCAATATCCCCCTCCGGCCTTCTAAGTGTGTGTCCGATCCATTTCCACTTCCTTCTTCTTATTTGGGTTTCAAGACGCTCCATATTTGCTTTTTTCCAAAGTTCAATATTTGCTATGGTATTGGGCCAAAATATTTTAAGTATTCTTCTCAGACACTTGTTCGTGAATACCTGAAGTTGTGATACTATGGTGGTAGTCACTTTCCACGTTTCGCTACCGTAAAGAAGAACTGATACTACATTAGATTTGAAAATTTGGAGCTTTAAGTTACGGGAAGTTTTTGTTGAGTTCCACAGATTGTTAAGCATTCCGAATGCCTGTCGCGCCCTCTGTATCCGTTGTTTTACGTCTTTATCAGCACCACCATCCTGTGAAATAAGGCTTCCAAGGTAGCAAAAACTATCTACTACCTGTACTTGCCTGCCATCTATCTCCAGGTTGCAGGGGGCTGTCGCATTGATCTTTATCAGCTTGGTTTTATCGACATTGATTTTCATTCCCACCTGCATTGCGTACTTTTTGAGAGCCTCCAACTTTTTTTCCATATCTACTTTCGTGTGGGACAGGAGACAGATATCATCGGCAAAATCTAGGTCTTCTAAATGCCTCACGAGCGTCCATCGAATTCCCCTTGTTTTTTTATTTGCTTTCTTCATGACCCAGTCTAAGACTATGGTAAACAGAAGTCGGGAGAGCGTGCATCCTTGTTTTACTCCCGAATGCACTGTGAAAGGTGTGCCGCGTTGTCCTTGGTGGATTACCATGCAGCTTGCTTCTTTGTATAGTAATTTGATTATGTTTATGTACTTTGTAGGCACCCCGTAGCTGGCTAGTATTATCCACATAAATTCCCTGTCCACACTATCGAACGCTTGCTTGAAGTCGATGAACAGTAGATAGAGTGGTGACTGCCACTCGACCGACTGTTCAACGATGATTCTGAGGGTGTTTATCTGGTCGGTACAGGACCTGCCAGGCCTGAATCCCGCTTGCTTCTTGCGTAGTGTCGGTACAACCACATTGCTGATCCGGTCGTGAATTATTTTGGAAACTAATTTGTTAATGGTGTTAAGAAGAGTTATTCCTCTCCAATTGGAGCATATACTCAGGTCTCCTTTTTTCGCCAGTTTGATAATTAGGCCTTCTTTCCACGTGGATGGTATTACTTCTGTTTCCCATGCTTCTCGAATTATAGGTGTTATAATCTCGGTGATTCCCTTTATGTCTATTTTAAACATCTCCGAGTATGTCTCGTCAGCGCCAGGCGCCTTGCCGTTTTTAAGGTGTTTGATGGCGGCCTTCACCTCCTCTATGCTTGGCGGGTCGTCTCTAAATCTTCTGTTTCCGCTTGGTGTCATAGGACTTTGTGGTACCTCTTCCAACGGTGTGTTTAGGAGCTCTTGGAAGTGTTCTGTCCAGCGGGTTATTTGCTGTGCCTCGGTTGTGCATAGCTTGCCGTTCGTCGTGCGTATTGGTCGTTCTGAGGGGTAGCCTGTGTTTGTGAGCTTTCGTGTCAGGCGATATGTTTCCTTGGTGTTCATGCTGTCAGCAGCTAGTTGCGCTCGGGTTGCAATATCAGCTAGCCATTTCCTCTTATCAGTTCTAGCACTCTTTCCCACTTGCTTATCGGCTGCGTTGTAAATCTGGGATAGCCTTTGTTTATCTTTATCTTCAGCACAGTTTCTTTGTTGCTTTAAGTTTCGGCGGTCTTGGATTAATTTCCAAGTCGCATCAGATATCCATTCTTTTCTCTCATTTCTTTTCTCTTCTATTATATATATATATATATATATATATATATATATATATATATATATATATATATATATATAAAATTACAGACTTTACACGACTCGAGTTTCTACTGTTGAAGGTCATTTTCAATTGAAAATTGAGTTCATTTAAAACTGACCTTCTACAGTCGGAACTCGAGTCATGTAAGGCGTGTAGATTTACATAACTTCGCAAGTTATATAATATTTTCACAAAAATTAGTTGTAAGAACATTCCGAGTTAGTATGGTTTACCACGTAGTAATGGTGGCAAACATCCTTTTTTTCATCACTTTATTTTGTTTTAAATTAATTTATTTACTACTTTGTAATATTTGTAATTTACACATTTTGTATTACCATAAAATATAACAACTGTAAACATTTTAAATTCCAAAATAAATTAAACCTCACTTATATCCCCACACAATAAAGCCATGCCCTCAACAAGAGGGAAAATAGTTTAGGGTGAACCGCCCTTATGTCGCACAGCAATCTCCAGCGTCGTTTCCTCCGGCCTCTATCCACACGAGATAATCGTGTACGTATCACAATATAAATAAAATATTGGCCTGTATAAATACATGCGGTGTATAAATAAATGAGCGGAGTGTATTTATAAACCCGCGATGTATCGAATTAGCGAGCAAACGTTAAATTTGCATTTATTTGCGGCACACAATCCACACGTAAATAAATCGCTTGTCAAGAATACAGTTAATACTGTTGTTTCTCGTAAATTATTTATCGATATAAATATTTATAATTAATTTACTGAATTAAAATTATATTAATGATTGCTAATTAACTAACACTTGTTATTGAGTAACTAGTTCTTCTCCAATTTAGAGTCAATATTTGTTTATGCTTTTGTCTAGTATTTTATGTAGATATTGTTTTGCCTATTTCTACAACACCTACTGTATATCGTGCTAGTATATTCTACCTTTTCCTTTCATTAATGGCAGTTTATTCTTGCCTCCCTAGTATTATTTGTTTAGTTTTATCTTGCCTGTTTAGTTATCTATATATAGTTCTCTTCATTAAGTAGATTGTCGTAGTTGTAGTAATGTATACTCCTTTCATTGCCCAATCTTCTAAGTTCTGTCTGACTTCATGTCTGGCTTCCTATGATGTCAATCACTTGTTTACCTAAATATTGTTTTGCCTATTTCTACAACACCAAAATATGCTAATCTAATATGCTAATCTATAATGTGCTAATACAGCGGTTCTCAAACTTTTTTCAGCGTTTCTCAATTTTATTACTCATGTCGGGCTAAACAAAATGGTTTGAATACTTGAGAAAGCAGAAAAATGAACACAAATTTATTCCCCTTATAATGTTGTTGTCTTTAATGTTTTAAGGATGAATGATTTAATGCGCTGTTTGGATGATTTTTTTTTTATTATTTCCCCAAAAAGTTTACCCTCGCCTCACTTGACCCAGAAAGTTTGCTCCTGTATATGTTGATAAAGGACAATCAACAGATATTAAATTATTGTTGCGGCATCCCTAACGTGACCATACGTCCCGCTTTGGGCGGGACAGTCCCGCTTTCAGGCTGTCTGTCCCGCTGTCCCCAGCGAGGGCAAAAACGTCCCGCCTTCGCGGTTAGGTTTCTACTTGCTAGGGTGTAAACACCGTACTACTTGCCTGGTCGTGCACTCGCAAGGTCGTAACGTGTAACCGAAGCTGGAACGACGAGAAAGAGAGAGTAGATGACGCGCGAAAAGCGTGCTTTAAGTCCGGTTCAGTGCTTCAAGTTCACACCGTAGGGAGTGTGTGATTGTACCATAACAAAGATGCCTAGACGCCACTGTACCTTTAAAATTATTTGGCAAAACAAGAATCAGTTTATAAACCAAAGGAGTGGTTCATCTTCAGCAAACGTTAGTCACGGTGCAGCGCTGGTGCAAACGATATCGAGAACATTTAAAATCGAACATTTAAAATCGGAAAAACACAGGCTTTCCGATCAAGCTGCGGTGTCAAGCTCGTCAATGCTTACGTTATTGAAAAGAACCAATTTGCTGACTTCTAAAGATTTGGATATAGCAGCAGCCTGCGTGGGTGTTCATACGGTTCATAAGTAGAAGTTGCGCGTATAACAGAAAATTGATGGAGGAAAGGCTCCGCTGGTATTGTTATGTCATTTTTTAGTAAGGAATACTCCAGGATAGCCATGCGCATCGAAGCCGCAGACCAGAGACCACGCGAAAGACCAAAAAAAAGGTCGATAGACGCCATCTATGGTTACGTTATTTAAAAGTACCAATTTGCTGACTACTAAAGGTTTGGATATAGCTGCAGCGGAGGGTGCGTGGGCGTTTCATACGGTGCAAGAAAATCACAGCTTTCGCTCAAATGACTGTGCGTCTCATTTAATTCAAACATGTATTGAGCAAAAATTTAAATGTGCTCATACAAAATCTCAAGCTATTGGTGTAAATGGGTTGGCCTCTATGGAAACCTATGAATTGAAAGAGTAACTTTGCGAAGCCCACTGCATAACTTAATTAACAGATGCTTCAAATCATGGCTCGATAAAATTATTCCTAGTGTTAATCCGCAATTTTGGCCATACGAAGGCGTCAAAGTCAAGGTTTTAGATATTTGAGAACAGCATGGTGAAACATCGGATATAATTGTTGATGATTTGAAAGAAGTATTGTCTTGCAATAATTTGAATAAGCAGTTTTGGAGGAAAATAGAAACGAGATTAATAATATTTACGCAAAATTGAACAAATCATACGGAAGACAGCTCATCGGGATTGGATGTGGAGCCTACATAGTTCACATCGCGATCAAAACAGCCGCAGATTGTCTCCCTGTTGACTTCGAGTGTGTCATTTATTCTTTTTTTTATTTATTCTTTATCCTATATCTACTGCGTTCGAGTAGAAGCATTGAAAGAGTTTTGTGATTTAACTGACACAGAGTATCACAAACTGCTGGGCTACAGTAATACAAGGTGGCTTGCGTTAATGCCCGCGCTTGAGAGACTTCTAGACTTTTTTAATCTTCCAGAGTTTGAAAAGCTATCGATGATGATGCATCGACAAATGCATCGACGAATGAGCATCGACAAATGCCCAAATATTTTGAAAATGTTTTTCGAAAGAAAACTTATAATAACCTGACACTTAAGGAGGTTTTTCGGTTTTTCTTCTTCATACTGTTCATAATGTTTTAGTGAACTTACAAGTAACCGACACTGTAATAACATAAACGTATTTCTTTTACATAATTCCGCGAGTGTCCCGTTCTGATAAATAAAAATAAACAAATGGTCACGTTTGGCATCCCTAGCATACGTTTACGGCACCCAGTATGAGACAGTGATGCGCAAATTAGTTTTATTTGCTACCCATCATTTTGTGTAAAATTTTATCGCGACCACTGGATAGAAAGTAGACAGCGATGAATACTCTTTCAGACACACTTTAACATTTTCCATTCACTTGATAATGATTTTAAAGAAATACAATTTCTCGTATTTTCCGCTGATTTCTCGATGTAATAACTTTTGAACGGTTTATCACATAGACTTCTAGTTTTTTCCAATCAATTCAGCGTCCCAAAGATCTAATCTGTTCTATTCTTACACGAGTTTCTTTGGAGTAATCCCAGTCGTTTATTTTATGAGTACGAGTATTTATGAGGATACCCAGATAGACATATTTCTCTACTCTGTCAACGCATTCATTGCTAAGTATTAGTGTATCTTGCTGTGGGCCCTCGTTTTTATATATCATGTAGGTATTTTGTCTTTGAGCTGTTTAATCTGAGTCCATACCTTGTGAGTCTGAGTTCGCTTGTGGTTTTGACCTTGTTCATTATACGCTATAGGCTCTCCCGGGTGTTTGCTACTATGATGGTGTCATCAGCGTACCGTACCGTATGTACCGATGTTTACGTTATTCATCTTAATACCTTCGTTTGCGTTTAATACTTCTTGGAAAATTTTCTCAGAGTATATGTTAAACAAGGTTAAAGATAGTACACAACCTTGCCTAATCACATTTCTAGGAAGCTTTAAATTAAAAAATTCCAGTGAATCATCCATCGATCCGCTGTAGGAGTATTACATTTGAATTCACTTCTTGCACAATTTTTAACCGATTTGCACAAATTTATTTTCGAATGATGCTTAAAGAATTCGGTAAAATTACTCTGTAGGAAAAACTTGCGATAAGTTAGAGGAAATGTCTAAAACTTCGTTAATATACTATATCTTGGATATTTTGAACATTTGAAATCGTGTTCAGCATTCCATTCCCTTCCCGTCTTCCATTTCCTTCGTATAAACTGAAAAAAAGGCCATAAATTTCACTAAAAAATCGTCAAAAAAACCATCGTTTGATCAGAAAAAAAGGTGCGTTATAAACCTGAATGTTAATCTCTGAAACTACAAATGCCAGCGAAATCATTTTGGCACAATGAAACTAGACGACAAGACGAGTAAATCGATGTATAATTGTTTGGAAAGATTCAATTTTATTGCGAAATTCTGAATTCAAATTTTCCAAAATTTAGTCTATATCTCCAGAACGGTTGCAGATAATTAAAAGGGATTGCGGCATCGATTTCAGGAGGTCTTTTCCCCACAGGTGCACTGAGATTTCCTTAATAATATTTAAAAACTACTTTCCTTTAAAATATTTAAAAATTAGTTTCCCAGTTCTTACCTTTCCCCGAAATTTCACTCGATTTTGCCAATTATATCGTTGCAATTTGTATATATTTACAACCAGCGGGGAAACACTTTCAGACACATTTTGAAATTTGCCATTCACTTGAAATATAATTTTTAAGAAATAAATTTTTCCACATTTTTCACGATTTCACGATATCCTAACTTTTGAACTGCTAATCACAGAGACTTTTAGTTTTTACCAATAGTTTAAGCATCAAAAAATTAGTCAGAAAACTGAAATCATTTTGCTAGGAAGATTTTAATTAAAAAATACCATAGAACCAGCCGTCTTCTATCCTTCGGAACAGTGGTGCACAAACTACTTTCAATTGCGTGGGGAAATGTCTGCATCACGGGGGCGATGGGGTCGTACCAACAGCAGCAATGGAACTGCTGCTGAGAGAGGGCTGCCAGATCGGCGATTGTAAGGTTCAGCAAGAAAGGGATAGGCAGAGGTAAAATAATTGTGAGCAGAGACCGGAACAGCCTAGCTACCAAAATCCCCTGGCTGGAAGCACCAAAAGACGAAATGGTATGCAAATACCATTTCGAGAAAAACTACACAGCAATGTGTAGTAGTAAAGCCGATTGGAGCTACGAATCCTCAGCATACCACATAGAGCAAAATCAGCTATCAAGTGGTATACAGATGGTTCGAAGACAAAGGAAGGTACTGGTGCAAGAGTGTTTGAACCTCGTACCAAATACTTCGAATCCATGTGAACATTCCCAAGTATCTTCCAAGCAGAGGTACACGAAATCGAAAGATGTGCACATTTAACCTCGACAGGAATTATCTCAAAAAATGAATTGCTATCGTGTCAAACCGCCAAACAGCCATCAAGGCCATTATCTCATACTCAATCAGATCCAAACTGGTATGGGACTGTGTGGGAAAACTAAACAAGCTTGGCAGAGAAAATAAAATTAGAAAATATTAATAGTAACCAAATAGAAAATGTATGTAAAGAGACAGTGATTAGTTTACAATAATATGAATGATTTCCTCGTTTTGGACTATCTTAGCAATAAACAAACGGTTACGAGAGCGAGACTGAGACGAGTGTAATTTTTTAGACAACAAGCGAGAGCGAGACGAGATTTTTAAAACTCTCGCCCTATCTCGTCTCGTGTGAAGCCCTAACGGAAACGAAGAAGCCGATCACCTAGCAAACAAGCTATCCAGTAATCCCTTTATAGGTCCAGAACCCTTATGCGGTATGAGTGTGAACACCATCCACAAAAGTTTAGATGAAGAAATAAGAGAACAATGGATGTAAACCTAGAAAGAACTTCCAGGGTTGAGACAATCCAAAATAATGCTGGGATCTGTTAACCAGAAAAGATCAAAAGTTTACCTGAAACTAAACAGGAACAAGTTTAAAATTCTGACAGGAGTCTTGACGGGACACTGCAGACTTAGAAAACACCTCAAGACCTTGGGTCTAGAGCAACAGGACAGATGCAGATTCTGTGTTTCAGCAGAGGAAACCCTCATACATCTGCTCAAGGACTGCGGAGCACTGCTCCGCAAGAGACAAATGTATCTTGGGGCCCACTGCTTTAACTCACAGGAGTTGCAGTCCTTGAATCCCACCCAGATCCTGAAATTCCTGAAGAAATAAGGACTAGAGGAGGCGCTCTGAATAGGTAAGTATTAGAGATGGGCATAATCGAGTGACGATTATCGACCATTCGAATATTCTAAATCATTCGAGTTCTCGATTACTACACGTGCGGATGAGTGACAAATGATCACTCGGACTAGAGCTGAATCATTCGAATTATTCTGGATCATTCGAATAGTCGATTATCACTCATGCGAATGAGTTACGAATGATCACTCGGAGTTGAGATTCGGAATCAGCCGTTAGTAGTCGTCGGCACTTTAGTATTGGAGAATACTTTAGAATATTTTAGTATTCGGCTGGAGTTCGTGCATTCGTATCTAGTTATGAATGATCATTCGGACTGGGAATTCGGAATTGGGCGTTAGTAGTCGTCGGCAGTGCCGAGATGCGCATAGTCGAATTATTTCGTATCGAGTTACGAATGATCATTCGGACTGGGAAAGCGGAATCTGGCGCTAGTAGTCGTCGGCAGGGCCGAGATGCGCAATGGAATGACTTTAGTATTCAGAATCTGCAGGCGCCACCACTAATACCTTTATTACAGGTTTTTTTGTTTGAGAATGAGGAAACAAATTCTAGTTTTTGAAGTAGAATCTTTTAAGCAGTGATGGGTCACACTATTTTAAAACTTTTTAACAAGTTTTAGTTTTTTAACAAAAACTAGGTTGGTGATAAAGTAACAAAATTGAATTAAACAACAAAATATGATTATTTATTAAAAATTAAAATGGAGAATTACTGTTTAGGAACATAATTTGGTTTATATTTGTACTATTCAACCTGCTCCTTCTAACTTTTGTCAGTTCGCCGGCTTTTGAAAATACCCGTTCAGATGGTACTGACTAGGGTTTTCTACCCGGGTATATGATTTTTTTAGTACCCGGGTAGTATTTCATTGTCAGACCCGGGTACCCACTTTGATCAAAATTCTCGGGAAATTATTTCTAAGTAGCGCCTTAAAAATAATATTAGCAAATTTGCACAACAAACAATTAAAATAACTCTAAAGAAGCCGTTGAGTTTTTTACAAAAATGCACTAAACTTGAAATTAGGTTTGGTTATGTCGCCATGTTTTAAGTTGATTATCCGTAACTTATGTTCAGTCGATTTATTTTAAAATTGTTTATTCTTAGAAGAAATTAAGATTATTAAGTTATATATATATATTTATTTTATAACATAAGAAAAAGTAAAAGTTTTGTCTTAAAAAGTAATTTTAGTTCTTAATCAGTTTATGAAAACAAGACTGTATAACTGTGTATGATTTTTATTATTTTATAACAGAATTTATTGAAGTAAAAAGTCATTTTAGTTCCTAATTACTAAAGCTCGGAACTTTAGGTTATTAGGCATTAAAAATTGTTAGAATAGGTAGGTTATTAGGTTGTCAAAAAACACAAAATAGGTTTTTAATAGGTTCTATAAAGATAAGAAAGATATGCAGGTCTCCAAAAATGTTCGCTTAAAATGGGTTATATTTTTTATCTTTTATTTAAGTCCAAAAGCATTTTATTCAACCCCCTATGTGCTTTGCCCATCTATATACTGCACAAAATTAATTACTTAAATTCTATAAAGATTAAAAAAAACAATACTTGTATTATAAAATGTAAACAAAAGTAAAAAACATTTCTTAATGATTAATTAATTAATTTGCTGTTGCAATAAACTACCATAATTTTTTCTAAATTGTCTGGCAGTCTGGCGTAAGGCTGTGCCTTCTGTCAGACAAAACCATTTTATATGCGGAAAAAGAACGTTCAACATCGCATAAAGTTACCGGTGCATACTTCTACATTACCGCTGTTTCTGGCGTTATGTTTTCAGGAAGCTCAACATTTTCGCCACTTAAAATTTTTCCTACAATCCGTAAAATAGAAAAGTCTGTATTTTTTTCTAAAACAGCCTCAAGTTTAAAAAAAAATTGTCTGGTGCAATTTTCAAATGGTTTAATACATTGTCCAGCAATGATATAGACTCTGTTAATGGGGTTCCAGTTTCTTCCAATTTTGTAATTGTTTCTGTTAAAATGTGAAAATTGGATAAAATATATGCCAAAGAATTTTTAATGTCTGTATTTTTAAAACAATCTGCCTTGCGTATGGACTCTGTACTGCTACAGTCAAATTCCATTACAACCTAAGAAAATAAAAAGTTTGGTTGACCGAATGGGAACACAGAAAAACAAAACTTTTTCACAGCAACAAAATTGTTGCAGTAATAAAATGCCGCTTCTAGCCAAGTATTCCATCTTGTGATAATTGGTTCGGATGGCAATGGCAGATGGGGTAGTACATTTTTGAAAACTTCAACTCTTAAAGGTGCTTTCAGGAAAACCTTTTTAACGTTTCCAATAAGCTCATTAACCAATGGATACTTTGCTTTTATCTTTCGGCATTTTAAGAAACAACGGTCCCCGCAGAAGTATTGTAGCTTTGTAAACAAAAGTGGAATTTTGAGGTTAGGATTCACAAACACGAGAAGAACACGTTTTCTGGTGCCAAGTGGTACCAGCTGCTCATGTAGATAAAAAGAATGCGTTTCGTAATTTCACACAGACTAAGAATTTATGAATAAACAATTTTTCACTATTTTATCTATTTCATATCTTTTTCATTATCTATTTCATTCACTATTTCATTAGGTATCTTTTAGGCAGTATAAATATAAAACAGCAAAATAAGAAAAAAAGGTTTTTTAAACTAGCGTAAAACGATAGAGAATCATGTAAAACGGATTTATTTGCTTATCTTTTTCATCTGCCTATAAAGAAAAAAGTAGGCAATTACCTAAAGTTCCGACCTCTACTAATTACTTAATGAGAACAAGACTGTTTAACTGTGTGACTGATTGTGTGAAAATTGTATCTTTTTCTGCAAAAATTTGAAATACCCGGGTAACCCGGGTATATGAAAAAATAATACCCGATACCCGGGTATTAAAAAAGGTCGGGTACGCGAAAACCCTAGTACTGACGTTGCTGGCACACACAAATACTTATTTGAAAGTTGGTACAATTCTGGACAAATTTCTTTCTTTGATTCCCAAAATTGTAAGGGATTCAGTTTCCTTTCTATTAGCGGTAGTTCCAAGTATTGTTTAACTTGAATGATAGCCGAAGTAGAGGGAGTCGTAACTAGATGATCGCATTTTGTTTCCATTTCAAAATGTTCCCATAGCAAACTTGATTGAATTTTATTTTCCTCTGAACCTAAAAATACAATGAATATTACAAAACCCAAATTCTATGAGATATTTTTATTGAATATTTGTTAAAAAAAATTATATTTTACCTGTAGATTGTTGAACTGCAGACATTCCAAGATCTAGATTCTGTGGATTCTGGTTAATAGCTGCCGCAACCATCAGGTTCTCAATATCCTCAGTTATCTAATTTTGTATTTGTTCCGCATTTACTTCTTTACCAAAGCCCAGTTTCTTGAATCGAGGGTCTAAAAATGTCGCTTTAGCACTAATTTTTAATTTTTCTAACGAGCCAAATCTCCTCGAGATGATATCTCGCAGGTTTTTTTGCACATCTTTTGCTATGTGAGTTGTGGGTTTTATGCTGTTGAGGGCGTGTTGTAGACCTAGTAGCATAGTGAATTAGAGGAATGATCATTGATATCGTTATATATTTTTCTCCTGTAACCCCGTTGTCAGTGTTTCCATAGGTTTAAGTACACTCTTTAAGGACGACCCAATCATCAGACGATAACAGAGGAGGTATGCCGGAAAGATTGGACATTGCAGCCGATAAAGGAACTTTAATATCTTGCAGTCTTTCGATCATAAACAAACAAGAGTTCCATCTCGTTGAAACTTCTTGTCTGACTTTAAGTAGTGGAAGATTCATTTGGTGCTGCATTTTCACCAATTGGCCAGACGCTACTGTACTTCATTTAAAGTGAGCCACGATTTTCTTACACTTTTCGAGCAATTGCTGGACACCGTCGTTCCTTAGGATGTCCATGATACTCAGATTGAGAGTACATGGCACATATGGATGATGATACTTATTAAGGTGCTCGTTAACTGCATTTTTCATATTTGAAGCATTGTCTGTGACAATACTGACGACTTTATCAAAACTCTTCCATTCTTTCAAGATTCCTCGGAGGACACTGGCAACATTTTCTGCTGATTGACGTTCAAATAATTGTCTTGTTTCCAACAAGGAGCTCATCATTTCGTTTCCTTTTATGTAATGGGCAGTAACCGCTAAAAACGATTTAGTAGAACATGATGTCCATATATCCGTTGTTATCGCCAAATGTGAAGATACAGATAACTCGTTTTTAACTTTCAATATCGATAACAGGTCAATATCGATGTATACATGTTTGGAATCAGAGAAGACATAATTTTTCATCGGCTCGGGGGTTCATAAAGCGGGTTCAACTTCTTTGTGTATTTTAAGAAGCCTTTATTCTCGACGATGGATATAGGCTGAAAATCAGAAACTATCATTTCGACTAAAATTTTATCAATTTGGGCCTGTTCATTCTTGGAAGTATTACTATCTTTCGTACTACCAAATAATTTGAGTTGACGTTTTCGTTTTGTGGCCGGTGGACGAAATGGATGAAGAAGTGGCGAAGGAAAACGAGCGCACGGTATCAACAATTGACGATATTGATGGCAACGATACAAGTCTCTTCTGAATCAATTCACCTGGGTGATCAGCATCATCGTTTGAACTTTCACGGTTGTGAGAAGGGTTTATTAAGAGAGAAGGATCCAATCTTTTAAGATGTTGGCTGAGATTAGTGGTATTACCAAAATATTTTAATGTTTTCTTACACTTGTTACACAAAACTCTTCCGTCGCCTTTTTTTTCGAAGTAATCCCAGACTAAAGATCGTTTAACACTTCGCCTCGGCACAAGACAATACTCGACGACTGAATATTGAGCTGAGACTGAGAGTGAAACTAAGTGGCCCTTTCCCTTATCAACGAGAACTAATATAAAAATGTATTTATTTTACTGTGATAAAATATGCTAACGATAGAATACGATTATCAAAGATTTCTTTACGTTTTTCTTCATCTCACGTTTGTTTATAAAATGCCCAAATGTTTGTTCAGGAGAAACAGCCGCTCGAAATGTTGAAACCTCTCTATAGAGGCACATGCATTTATAATATTTTTATATTACAGTTATAAATTACTAGGATTGTAATAGAATGTTGCAAAAATGCAATATTCTCGCTATACGCGTTAACCTCCGCGAAAACTGTCCGAAAATGCGTCAAATTATTAACGAAACTGGCTTAATTTACATAAATTGCATTCTACAAGTAATATTACAGTCAATAATAACTGATAAAAATATTTTTTAGGGTAAATCGAGAGATCATTCGATTATGAAATCATTCGATTATTGAAATCACTCGATTCCTAATCATTCGATTATCGAAATCATTCGATTATGCCCATCACTAGTAAGTATACCAACGTTTAGAGAAAACGGTGGGGTACAATAGCTTTACGAAGGTCGCAGTACAAGTCGTCACCACCAAAATTACAATCTACAACTATTTTCATTTGCGACCCAGCATTTTATGTACAGTTTTGTATTTTTTTATATTTATTTGTATTGGAATTTCACTATTTTACTGCTACTTGATACCCAATAAAACCTAGCCAATAAAATTCTCTATCGAACCCTTAATGGGTCGCGACCAACGGTTTGCCACCAGTGGTCTATGATACGCTTCTTTTTAAATTCGACTATTATTGACAAATTCTACTTTTCTTAAGATTCAATAATTATAATAAATTTGACACATCTTAGCAATCGAAACTACAAAAAAACAGTTTAAAAAAAGTGCTAACACATTTAGACATATGTGAACTAATTAGACTGGTCATGATACTTAAAATAACAGTAATCTTAACAAACCTATTGTACTTCCTAAATCGGTGATCTTGAAAAGTTTGTAACGTAACAATCTATATTGCTTCTAACAAACTATATAAGTTCTGCCTTGAGCATAACTAATTTTTGGCAGATTCAACTAGTTCCAACATATTTTAATAGCCTTGGCTTGTTATAAAATATAAACCCGACAACCCTAAATTAGGCTCGACAAATTTGACTAGTTTTGACTAATTCGACTGGTCTTAACACATATAAATAATCTTAACAAATTTGACTTTTATTTAACTAGGCAACTCCTAAAAAAATAGTTTTTAAAAACTTAATTAAGAAGTCCATTTTCAATTGGACATCGCTAATTAAATAACTCTTAAGTTCAAAGTAGCATAATTAGTCGGAGTCTAAACCAAGTGGTCTTAACATCATAATAGACTAGTCATAATACTTGAAACTTGATTTAGACTTGAAAAAAAAACTGTAACTTGTGTGATTTTACAAATGAGTAATCCTGACACATTCTACTAGTCTAGTCTTTTAATCTTGTTCATCTAGTCTTGTCCATCTAGTCTAACAATTTTATTAGAACATATTAGTTTTATTAGACAAGTCTTAGTAAACTATATTTTTTCTATCAAACCATATAAGCTTAAACTAATCTAAGCTCGATAAATTTAACTAACATGTTAGGATAACATATTAGGTTAGTTCTAGCTTGTTAAATAAATATAATCTCAACAAGCCTAACTAGACCTGAGAATAGCTTTAAAATAAGTCTTAACAGATTTGACAAGTCTAAACGGTTCCAGCTAACTCTCACAATGAGTCTGGACAATGAGAAATTTAGGAAGTCTTTACTTTCTAGATAAGATTACTGGATAAGATTAGAGTTGGTAGGCAGACAAGATTAGCTATAACTAATTACTAGTCTTACCAAATAACAAGCTATGTTCCTTATTTAAAGAGATTTGGATATGCTAAATCAATGTGATCTCGACATGTGGCCTAATTTTTCTTTTAATTAACAGCCGTGAGGCTGGTTGGCAGCAGCTAGCCATTCTTCCCGTCTCCTCGCCTTCCTCTTCAGTTCACAGTATGAGCCACAACACATATCTTCCAGTATATGGCTCATATACTCCAGACTGGGTCTTCCTCTGATATTCTTGCCGTCTACTGTTTCCTCAATTATAAGCTTCTATAGTCCATTGTGTCTCAGTATGTGGCTCACGAGGTGATTCCGTCTTCTATGTAAATATTTAAGGAAGCAACTTCTCTCTCCCACTCTTCTAAAGACTTCCTTGTATAGCACCAGGTTTCAAATGCTTGTAGTCTTTCGCTCTCATATTGCCCAAGATTCGCTATAGAGCTACACGCTCAATAGGTTCTTCTTTTTATAGAAATCGTTCTTGGCTTGGGCAATCCTACTTAATATCTCTCTGCTGCTTCTTCCATCATTTTACTTCCCAGATAATTAAACTCATTTACTTCTTGTATCTACGTATTATATTACTAATATGTTGCCCATTCTTACTAATATTGTTGCCCTTCTTAGGTCTCCCGGAGCTTTTCCAAGTGGATGGTGTTGGAATATAGTATTCGTTATAACTAATTTATGCTATATACAAAACACTACAAGTCTCTCGCCTCTCTCATTTCTTCTTCCCAATTCGTATTTACCAACAACATTTCCTTCAGCTCCTTCTCCGGCAGTTGCATTCCAGCCACCAAGTAAAATAAGATTTTCTTCCCCATTTATTTTAGCTATAAGTTCACTTAGGTTTTCATAACATTTCTCCACCTCTTCATCTACCTCTTGTGTTGTCGGCATATAAACTTGGACTATTACAGTATCTTTTGGTTTAGTTTCGATCCGTACTAAAATTAATCGTTCATATTATTGCACGAATCCCTTCACTCTGTTCCCTAGTTTTTTTTATGTAAGATAAAGCCTAGTGTTTGCTGTTCCAGAATGAATTATACGATAATTTCCACTCCAAAAGTTTCCTGCTTGTGGCCATCTCATTTCTGCTATACCCAATACATGTAAATTCATCCTTTCCATCTCCATGATCAAGTTCTTTCACTTTCCAGTCTGGAGTAAAGTTCGTACATTCCAGGTACCGATTCTTCTCTGCTTATTTCTTGAATTGGCTTCTTTATCTGTCCCCCTCCGGAGAACCGAGTGGGGGATTATTTTACCTCCGGAAAATATTACTTTGCCTAAAATAAATCGGCCTAAATATACTTAGTTAATTAGATTTAGCATTGACAAATTTGACTAGCCTTGTCTATTTTTAACTAATCTATAACTGGAAGTCTTGGTTTGAGCCTAACAACAAATGTGGTGTTGACAGAGCTAACTAGACTTGAAAAATACGACATAGCCCTGACAAATTTTACTTATTTGTCTTATCTATATTTAATTAGTCTACACCAGCGGTTTTTCAAATTTGTTTCGCAGCGGCGCCCAAAAACGGCACACAAAAAAATCGTAGTATCCTTAAGGCTATTTGAATATTGAAAAGAAAAAGAAAATGAATGAGATGTTATTAATTGAATCTATAATTTGGATAAATTTTACCGCTATTTCCTTTATGTTCATGGAAAGTTTAGATAATTTTACAATCAAATCACATGATCCAGTAAGTTTGCTCCTGTATTTTTTGATACTTGACTATTGCTGCGGCATCCCTGGCATACGTTCGCGGCATCCAGGGGGTCGCGGCACCCCGTTTGAGAACTCTCATGCTATTCTACTTTGTACTCTCAGTTTATTCTTGTCTCCCTAGTATTATCTGTCGATTTTTATCTGGAATATCTAGTTGTCCATCTAGTTCTCTCCGTCAAATGGACTTTCGTAATGACAATGTCTACTCATTTTATTGATCACTTCCCTATGTTTAGTTTTGTCTACTAGCTTCGTTTGATTTCAATGAGTCATTTATTTCTTGCTCCCATAATTAATGTGTTTTTAATTAAATAATTATTGAACTAACTTAAAATTACACGCGACCCATCAAAATACTGGTTGGTCTGGATAAGCATAATAATTCTGGTTTATTTTAAAATAGTGTTAATTATTTGGTTTTGTAAAATTTGATTAAATGCGCTTAATTAGTTCAAAATGAAAAAAAAAATAATTTTGACAAATTAATAATAAATAAATTATCTATTTGTTACAAGGCTTACAGAAAAAAACTGTAATTTATAATTTGCGGTAATAAATAAACAAATAAAAGTCTTAAAATGCATTTCTTGTTTACACATAATTAACACAATAAAAAAAATTTCTAGGTTTGTTTGACCTCTGGACTCACAAAAACGAACAAAGACTCTAACAAAACGATAATCGTATTCAAAACGACATTATTACCCATATTTTTTTGAATGTAGTTTTTAACTAATATATATATATATATATATATATATATATATATATATATATATATATATGTATATATATATATATATATATATATATATATTTATATATATATATATACATATATATATATATATATATATATATATATATATATATATATATATATATATTTATATACATATATATATATATATATATATATATTCACTTTACTACCATTTTATTTCCTTTCTAGAAATATTTATTTTCAGTGAGATCGTTTAGATTAGATAAGGTGTGTATATCGATGTTATGTTAGGTCAAGTCGCCTGAGTGAGTGTACGTTTTTGTCCGGAGAGATAAATAAAAGCGAAACAAGTTGGACAACTTCGTTGTAACTCGCAACAAGTTTTTATGGATGTTTTCGGGCGATTTTTCAACCAAAATTTATATATGAAAAGAAAGACGAAGAAGAACAACGCTCACACAAAGATATTTATGACAGTGCATTAGCACAAGCACCCTGGTCTCCATCACTTCCACTCAATGTTGATTATCTTTTTTCGCATTATTTTTTCTCGCGCTTACAATAACATTAAGGTTTTGATTTTTATGATCTTATTTTATTTTTGAAACAATAATTTTGCGTACAATGCTTACAAATTGAATAGAAATACAGAAAAATATATCTAGAGAGATAGGACTAGCCAGATTAGGAGAATCGCAGGCAATTTAACACCAGACAAATACGATAAGATATTCTATTTAGTTGTGTTTCCTAACAATGCAAAAATACATGTCCTCTGCATGGACACACAACTATAGAGAGAAGATTAAAAAGATATGACTAGACCAACAAGGTTAGATTGATGTAAAACACAAGACAAGGCAGTCAATATACGATAACAACAATATTAATATTAGACAATGTTTATAGATTAATACAGATCATAAAGAGAAACCTAAACAAAGCAGATTAAACAAATAAGATTAAATAAATAAGACTAAACAATAAACAGACAAGACTAGATACTATGTAAATAAGATCAGTCATGAAATAGACAACGTTAGACAGTACTAGATATGCTCGATAAGAATAGACAGAGGAGACTAGACATACAAGACTAGACAGACAATACTAAACAGACAAGACTAGACAGAGAAGACTAGACAGACAAGACTAGACAGACAAGACTAGACAGACAAGACTAGACAGACAAGACTAGACAGACAAGACTAGACAGACAAGACTAGACAGACAAGACTAGACAGACAAGACTAGACAGACAAGACTAGACAGACAAGACTAGACAGACAAGACTAGACAGACAAGACTAGACAGACAAGACTAGACACACAAGACTAGACAGACAAGACTAGACAGACAAGACTAGACAGACAAGACTAGACAGACAAGACTAGACAGACAAGACTAGACAGACAAGACTAGACAGACAAGACTAGACAGACAAGACTAGACAGACAAGACTAGACAGACAAGACTAGACAGACAAGACTAGACAGACAAGACTAGACAGACAAGACTAGACAGACAAGACTAGACAGACAAGACTAGACAGACAAGACTAGACAGACAAGACTAGACAGACAAGACTAGACAGACAAGACTAGACAGACAAGACTAGACAGACAAGACTAGACAGACAAGACTAGACAGACAAGACTAGACAGACAAGACTAGACAGACAAGACTAGACAGACAAGACTAGACAGACAAGACTAGACAGACAAGACTAGACAGACAAGACTAGACAGACAAGACTAGACAGACAAGACTAGACAGACAAGACTAGACAGACAAGACTAGACAGACAAGACTAGACAGACAAGACTAGACAGACAAGACTAGACAGACAAGACTAGACAGACAAGACTAGACAGACAAGACTAGACAGACAAGACTAGACAGACAAGACTAGACAGACAAGACTAGACAGACAAGACTAGACAGACAAACTAACAAACTAGACAGACAAGACTAGACAGACAAGACTAGACAGACAAGACTAGACAGACAAGACTAGACAGACAAGACTAGACAGACAAGACTAGACAGACAAGACTAGACAGACAAGACTAGACAGACAAGACTAGACAGACAAGACTAGACAGACAAGACTAGACAGACAAGACTAGACAGACAAGACTAGACAGACAAGACTAGACAGACAAGACTAGACAGACAAGACTAGACAGACAAGACTAGACAGACAAGACTAGACAGACAAGACTAGACAGACAAGACTAGACAGACAAGACTAGACAGACAAGACTAGACAGACAAGACTAGACAGACAAGACTAGACAGACAAGACTAGACAGACAAGACTAGACAGACAAGACTAGACAGACAAGACTAGACAGACAAGACTAGACAGACAAGACTAGACAGACAAGACTAGACAGACAAGACTAGACAGACAAGACTAGACAGACAAGACTAGACAGACAAGACTAGACAGACAAGACTAGACAGACAAGACTAGACAGACAAGACTAGACAGACAAGACTAGACAGACAAGACTAGACAGACAAGACTAGACAGACAAGACTAGACAGACAAGACTAGACAGACAAGACTAGACAGACAAGACTAGACAGACAAGACTAGACAGACAAGACTAGACAGACAAGACTAGACAGACAAGACTAGACAGACAAGACTAGACAGACAAGACTAGACAGACAAGACTAGACAGACAAGACTAGACAGACAAGACTAGACAGACAAGACTAGACAGACAAGACTAGACAGACAAGACTAGACAGACAAGACTAGACAGACAAGACTAGACAGACAAGACTAGACAGACAAGACTAGACAGACAAGACTAGACAGACAAGACTAGACAGACAAGACTAGACAGACAAGACTAGACAGACAAGACTAGACAGACAAGACTAGACAGACAAGACTAGACAGACAAGACTAGACAGACAAGACTAGACAGACAAGACTAGACAGACAAGACTAGACAGACAAGACTAGACAGACAAGACTAGACAGACAAGACTAGACAGACAAGACTAGACAGACAAGACTAGACAGACAAGACTAGACAGACAAGACTAGACAGACAAGACTAGACAGACAAGACTAGACAGACAAGACTAGACAGACAAGACTAGACAGACAAGACTAGACAGACAAGACTAGACAGACAAGACTAGACAGACAAGACTAGACAGACAAGACTAGACAGACAAGACTAGACAGACAAGACTAGACAGACAAGACTAGACAGACAAGACTAGACAGACAAGACTAGACAGACAAGACTAGACAGACAAGACTAGACAGACAAGACTAGACAGACAAGACTAGACAGACAAGACTAGACAGACAAGACTAGACAGACAAGACTAGACAGACAAGACTAGACAGACAAGACTAGACAGACAAGACTAGACAGACAAGACTAGACAGACAAGACTAGACAGACAAGACTAGACAGACAAGACTAGACAGACAAGACTAGACAGACAAGACTAGACAGACAAGACTAGACAGACAAGACTAGACAGACAAGACTAGACAGACAAGACTAGACAGACAAGACTAGACAGACAAGACTAGACAGACAAGACTAGACAGACAAGACTAGACAGACAAGACTAGACAGACAAGACTAGACAGACAAGACTAGACAGACAAGACTAGACAGACAAGACTAGACAGACAAGACTAGACAGACAAGACTAGACAGACAAGACTAGACAGACAAGACTAGACAGACAAGACTAGACAGACAAGACTAGACAGACAAGACTAGACAGACAAGACTAGACAGACAAGACTAGACAGACAAGACTAGACAGACAGACAAGACTAGACAGACAAGACTAGACAGACAAGACTAGACAGACAAGACTAGACAGACAAGACTAGACAGACAAGACTAGACAGACAAGACTAGACAGACAAGACTAGACAGACAAGACTAGACAGACAAGACTAGACAGACAAGACTAGACAGACAAGACTAGACAGACAAGACTAGACAGACAAGACTAGACAGACAAGACTAGACAGACAAGACTAGACAGACAAGACTAGACAGACAAGACTAGACAGACAAGACTAGACAGACAAGACTAGACAGACAAGACTAGACAGACAAGACTAGACAGACAAGACTAGACAGACAAGACTAGACAGACAAGACTAGACAGACAAGACTAGACAGACAAGACTAGACAGACAAGACTAGACAGACAAGACTAGACAGACAAGACTAGACAGACAAGACTAGACAGACAAGACTAGACAGACAAGACTAGACAGACAAGACTAGACAGACAAGACTAGACAGACAAGACTAGACAGACAAGACTAGACAGACAAGACTAGACAGACAAGACTAGACAGACAAGACTAGACAGACAAGACTAGACAGACAAGACTAGACAGACAAGACTAGACAGACAAGACTAGACAGACAAGACTAGACAGACAAGACTAGACAGACAAGACTAGACAGACAAGACTAGACAGACAAGACTAGACAGACAAGACTAGACAGACAAGACTAGACAGACAAGACTAGACAGACAAGACTAGACAAGACTAGACAGACAAGACTATACAGACAAGACTAGACAGACAAGACTAGACAGACAAGACTAGACAGACAAGACTAGACAGACAAGACTAGACAGACAAGACTAGACAGACAAGACTAGACAGACAAGACTAGACAGACAAGACTAGACAGACAAGACTAGACAGACAAGACTAGACAGACAAGACTAGACAGACAAGACTAGACAGACAAGACTAGACAGACAAGACTAGACAGACAAGACTAGACAGACAAGACTAGACAGACAAGACTAGACAGACAAGACTAGACAGACAAGACTAGACAGACAAGACTAGACAGACAAGACTAGACAGACAAGACTAGACAGACAAGACTAGACAGACAAGACTAGACAGACAAGACTAGACAGACAAGACTAGACAGACAAGACTAGACAGACAAGACTAGACAGACAAGACTAGACAGACAAGACTAGACAGACAAGACTAGACAGACAAGACTAGACAGACAAGACTAGACAGACAAGACTAGACAGACAAGACTAGACAGACAAGACTAGACAGACAAGACTAGACAGACAAGACTAGACAGACAAGACTAGACAGACAAGACTAGACAGACAAGACTAGACAGACAAGACTAGACAGACAAGACTAGACAGACAAGACTAGACAGACAAGACTAGACAGACAAGACTAGACAGACAAGACTAGACAGACAAGACTAGACAGACAAGACTAGACAGACAAGACTAGACAGACAAGACTAGACAGACAAGACTAGACAGACAAGACTAGACAGACAAGACTAGACAGACAAGACTAGACAGACAAGACTAGACAGACAAGACTAGACAGACAAGACTAGACAGACAAGACTAGACAGACAAGACTAGACAGACAAGACTAGACAGACAAGACTAGACAGACAAGACTAGACAGACAAGACTAGACAGACAAGACTAGACAGACAAGACTAGACAGACAAGACTAGACAGACAAGACTAGACAGACAAGACTAGACAGACAAGACTAGACAGACAAGACTAGACAGACAAGACTAGACAGACAAGACTAGACAGACAAGACTAGACAGACAAGACTAGACAGACAAGACTAGACAGACAAGACTAGACAGACAAGACTAGACAGACAAGACTAGACAGACAAGACTAGACAGACAAGACTAGACAGACAAGACTAGACAGACAAGACTAGACAGACAAGACTAGACAGACAAGACTAGACAGACAAGACTAGACAGACAAGACTAGACAGACAAGACTAGACAGACAAGACTAGACAGACAAGACTAGACAGACAAGACTAGACAGACAAGACTAGACAGACAAGACTAGACAGACAAGACTAGACAGACAAGACTAGACAGACAAGACTAGACAGACAAGACTAGACAGACAAGACTAGACAGACAAGACTAGACAGACAAGACTAGACAGACAAGACTAGACAGACAAGACTAGACAGACAAGACTAGACAGACAAGACTAGACAGACAAGACTAGACAGACAAGACTAGACAGACAAGACTAGACAGACAAGACTAGACAGACAAGACTAGACAGACAAGACTAGACAGACAAGACTAGACAGACAAGACTAGACAGACAAGACTAGACAGACAAGACTAGACAGACAAGACTAGACAGACAAGACTAGACAGACAAGACTAGACAGACAAGACTAGACAGACAAGACTAGACAGACAAGACTAGACAGACAAGACTAGACAGACAAGACTAGACAGACAAGACTAGACAGACAAGACTAGACAGACAAGACTAGACAGACAAGACTAGACAGACAAGACTAGACAGACAAGACTAGACAGACAAGACTAGACAGACAAGACTAGACAGACAAGACTAGACAGACAAGACTAGACAGACAAGACTAGACAGACAAGACTAGACAGACAAGACTAGACAGACAAGACTAGACAGACAAGACTAGACAGACAAGACTAGACAGACAAGACTAGACAGACAAGACTAGACAGACAAGACTAGACAGACAAGACTAGACAGACAAGACTAGACAGACAAGACTAGACAGACAAGACTAGACAGACAAGACTAGACAGACAAGACTAGACAGACAAGACTAGACAGACAAGACTAGACAGACAAGACTAGACAGACAAGACTAGACAGACAAGACTAGACAGACAAGACTAGACAGACAAGACTAGACAGACAAGACTAGACAGACAAGACTAGACAGACAAGACTAGACAGACAAGACTAGACAGACAAGACTAGACAGACAAGACTAGACAGACAAGACTAGACAGACAAGACTAGACAGACAAGACTAGACAGACAAGACTAGACAGACAAGACTAGACAGACAAGACTAGACAGACAAGACTAGACAGACAAGACTAGACAGACAAGACTAGACAGACAAGACTAGACAGACAAGACTAGACAGACAAGACTAGACAGACAAGACTAGACAGACAAGACTAGACAGACAAGACTAGACAGACAAGACTAGACAGACAAGACTAGACAGACAAGACTAGACAGACAAGACTAGACAGACAAGACTTGGCAGACAAGACTAGACAGACAAGACTAGACAGACAATACTAACAGACAAGACTAGACAGACAAGACTAGACAGACAAGACTAGACAGACAAGACTCACTAAAAGAGCTTTTGGGGAACACAAGTACAGACTACAAACTATTTCTTGGAGTATAGCTGCAGTAAGCTATATAATATAGTTTCACGTGATAAAAGTAAACATGTGCATATATAATTTAAGTATCAATCGGATACATTTGATATTAAATTAATATACAAGCTATGTGTATTACAATTTTAGTTATACGCTAATCTATTTTTTTATTTTTGGTTAATAGTGTTATGCATGATGGTATTAACTTTACAAAATTTCTTGTCATAAATTGATTTTCAAAATATTGGAATTTTAGAAGCCGTTTGAATGTTTTCCACAAAATTGATATGGGCAATGTTAATGGGCAAAGTTAATACAGGGCAATATACAAGGCAAGATTAAACAGACGAGCAATATTACTTTAGTACAGATATAATTTTAGGTTTTTCTCCTTCAACATGTTTGACTAAATCTGCCATTTATACAAATTTCATCTTTATTCTGGTAATTTAAAGAAAATGTGTATAATATAATACTCTTGCGGAGTAAGAGATTGAAATCTTTTAAAAATTTAAAGTCTGTGCCAGCAGCTGTTGTTAGGAAGAGAGGAAGAGAGAAAAAAAGCAGGCAGTCCGTCTCACTCCGTCGTAGATAGAAGCCGCAATAAATAACTTGTTCAAGTCGTTCGAATAGGCTGTTAGGTAGAAAGGTTTCCCAGTTTTTGGCACAATACCTGTTTCGTAGAAGTTTTTATGTACGAGCGATCAGCTGATTTACTTTTATGATCGTTCCGGAGATTTAATACATTTAAATTTATGCAATTCACTTCTTTTTTAAATGATTATTTATTGATAATGGAGACGACTTAAGCCGGAATTATTGTTATTGCATCAAGTAGTTTTTATATATTATCATTGAAATAAAAACATGTGTCTATTCTAATCTTCTTTGGCTGCTCTATTAGAAGTAAGTGTTTTCTAATCTTTTCTAAATAATCTAATCTAGTCTATACAATTATCTTTGTCAAGATTTAAAATCTGATTTTGTCTCTTGATAATACAAGAACAAATTGAGACAGTCTAAATTAATTATAGGGCAAGTGCACAGTAGTTGGCACCCTTAAGACCGTTTCACGCATTTTAAACATATCTCACGGTTTTAAAGATTTAAATATAATTAACACGTTTTTTTCAAATCAATTTATCTATTAAGAAACATTTTAAAATATTGTAAAGCTTTAAGATTAAATATAAAAAAATTGTAAAATACCCGAAAATTCATATGAGCACAGTAGTTTGCACTTTTTTGTACACCGTATAATGTTCTATGCACTTTTAATTATAATAGTTGGCACCCCATATCATTTATTTTAGGTAGGTATATAGTGGAGGAAATAAAACGAAAGCTGTTTAAAAAAATAAGTAAAAATTTTAATAGGTGAAATTTTTTTTTTGTTACTTAAAAAATAGCAACTCTTTATTTAAGGTGGAGGTATCACTTGGAGAACTGGCTGGCTGATTTTTAGCTATTACAGTAGGTTCGTCGTCCGTTTTACCACCTTCTTGCAGTCCATTAAAATTTGTTTTCTAACAACTAATTTCTTCCCGGGTGTGTTCATTTTTGTTTTGATTCTCGCTGTTAAATATAAAATTGGTTTCATCACCATTAAAAACTCTATTGGAATCATTAAGAATATCAAGTATATCTTCATTTATTACCTCCTCAGTTGATGAGAACCATCCCCTTATATTGGTTTTAGACACACAATAACTGGCTGGAGTAAGTCCTTCACTTCTTCTTTCTGTAATCTCAGGATATGAGGATGTTCGGAGGTCTTTTTATGAATGCCCTCATCCATCCAGAACCTTTTTTTTTCCAAAGTGACTCCACTGAAACGGACGGACAGAGGGACCGCCAGCGATGGCATTACTGCCTCTGCCCACCCTTCGAATAAAAATACAACAGTATTTACACGAAAGTAAAATATGCTATATAATAGCATTTACAATTTGCAACAATTACAACACAAGTAATAAAAAAACAAAAACAGAAACAAAACAAAAAAACCCTACCGCCCTTGTTCCTACACAGGCAACTCCTTAGCCCGCATGACTGTGGCCGCGAATCGGCTTAAGGCCGCCCACACGCCCCGCCCCACCTCGCCGGCGAGGCCACCCGCCACGGCTTCGACCGTGACTTCCCGTTCCAGGGCCGACGCCAGGGCCTGTCGCTCCTTCTCCCAACGCGGACACGCCACGAGAGTGTGCTGCGCGTCGTCGCGCACGCCTTCTCCACAGGATATGCACCTGTCGTCTGGGGCTTTCCCAATCTTATGGAGATACGCTCGGAAGGACCCGTGTCCGGTAAGAAGCTGGGTGAGAAAGTACGAACCCGCCTCGTTCAGCCCTCGCTCCATCCACCGAATTAAATCAGGGATGAGACGACGAGTCCACGCGCCGTTTCCGCCACGTGACCACCTCTCTTGCCAGCAGGCAAGTAGTTGCTCCCGCGCAGCTCTCCTTGACTCCCCGCGGTTCCCTCCAGAAGTTCTTGCGTCCCTCGCCGACGCGCGCTCCATAACAAAGAGGTCCGCGGGAGGAATCCGCGATATGACCTCCACGGCGTCACTGCGACAGTGCCCGTCGCAAACGCTCCCTATTACGAGCGTTACCCCTCACCGCCGTTGGCCACACCGGTGCCGCGTATAGGAGTCTGCTAGTGGCCACACTGGCCATAAGCCTCCTCCTACCCTCACCAGGCCCGGTGGCCCTAGGCACACGTGTAACCCCACTGACCCGCCTGGAGGATCACATCGACCATTCGACCGGTATCTTCTCTCCCAAAATTTCGATCTCCAGAATGCCTCTACCTGACCTTCTAGTTGAGAGCAGGGCCGCCTGTGTTTTAGAGGCGGCGAGCTGAAGGCCTGCCGTCTCCATCCACTCCCGAACGAGTTCCCCCGCTCGCGTGACCCTGAGACACAGCATGTCCCAGCACCTGTCTGTGAAGACGAGTGCCAGGTCGTCTGCGTATGCCACAATACCCACCCCTGTGGGCAGTAACCGTCTCAGCGTCCGCAGAAGGCCGTCATTGGCGACATTCCACAAGAATGGTCCTAGAACCGATGCCTGCGGAACCCCGGCAGACAACCCCTGCTCACGCCAGTCCTCCCCCTCGCGGTACCTGATGGTTATCCATCCAGAACCTGGCCTGTTATCTTTGAAATGAGTTTTCCTGTTTGGTCGATTTTCTAGAAAGTGCTGAACACTTATGTTGATTTTTTAATCGACCCCTCGACCCCTTTCCTAGCTGATCCAGTTTCCATTTTCCTATTTTTTCTTCTTCTTTACTAAGAACTGTATCAAGACCCTTACCTGGCCTATTAAACATCTCCGACATTCTGTACTTTATAGTAGATCTCTTGACCTAGTATACTTTTGAGGCTCTTAATTTCGTCATTTCCTTTTACACTGCCTCAATTGCATTTTTTAATCTCAATTGATAACCAGAATCAGACATTTTATCTAAAAAAGCAGTACTCTATCAGATTTATATTAACTCAAATATTTACACAATAGTGCCAATAACTACATATCACACAAGACACTCAAATTTCTATATTCGGCACATTGTGCCAAATATAGAAATTGCTATTCAAATAAAATCAAATCAAATATTTTATTTTATTATAATCACACTAAATGAAATGTGTGAAAAACTCCCAAATATCACGTAGCATGCATACAGAAACAGGACAGATGTAAATAAACACATATGCATATAAACATATAATAACCCATCAATGGCTATTCAAACTTGTAAGAAAGAAATTTTTGTAGGTTGTAGGGTTCTATCTCATTGATTAGTTTGAATAATTTTTTCTTTAACTGTTTAAAGTTCACAAATAATTTGACATCCTTCGGAAGCAGGTAATATAATTTAATGTTGCTGAATGGGGGGCTTCTATCAGTCATAGTCAACTTATGTTGTGGTAGTTCGTAGAGTTTTCTCTTATATCTTGTTTCTCTTAGAATTGGTTTAAGGAAACGACAAAATAGGTGTCTATGTTTAAATATGAAAATGATACTCTCAAAGATATGAAATATTATTTTTAAATACCCTCTGCATGACTCTCTGCACTTCAAATTTTTTATGCTACATAACAAAACATAATTCCATATCTAAGAAGAAATTGAAAGTTTGCGAAATATACTAACCGTAAGTATCTACATATGGATGTAAGGACTTTATTGCAAACTCAATTATTTCATTCAATTACATCCTTTACTATTTCAAATTCTTGTGGATAAAACAAGGTACTTCTTTTTGTTTTAAAAATAATAACATTCGTCTTGTCCTTGTTAATTAATAACTAATTACTTAAAATCCATGCAATGATTGATGACATAGACACGCCATAAATTGGCGTGCGGTTCTATGTCGTTTACAGTATTATTATTTCATAAAATGGTCGTATCATCTGCATAATTTAGAATTGTATATTGCGGTTCGATGGATGATTGCGATAAGTCATTCATGAACATTATGAATAGAAGTGGACCTATGACACTACCTTGTGGAATACATATCTTAATTATCGTTGAGATAGAGTTGACATAGCCATTCGGGGTTTCAACTCGAGTAATTTGTTTTCTATTTTGTAGGAACGATTTTATCCATTCCTGTACTATGCCTCTTAAACCGCATTTGGCTAATTTACTTAGTAAGTTGTTATGATTTACTAGATCATAAGCTTTGGATAAGTCGATAAGCATATCCCTTTTATAAACCAATGTTGTTGTTGGCTTATGTTGTGTTTGTCTAATAATGAGAGAATTGTAGAACAAAGATCTTTTCAAAAATTTTAGAAAAGGCTGATAGGATTCTTCAAATTTTTTCTCGCTGTGAAATTTTTAAAGTCACTTTTATCGCCTGATTTATATATTGGAGTGATCATCATAATTTTAGCCGCCCCGGGGATTTACCACTTTTCATTAAGTTTCTTATGATGTGCTCTAACGGACCCAGTATGCTTTGAAACGAATTTTTTATAACGATTATAGGAATTTCATCCTGCACTTTTGGCTCTTTAAACTCATAACTATGTTATATAGTCCTTCACTGCTGACTGGTAAAAGGAACATCCAGCTATAGTTATTCAGTTTACTGTCTTTATATTGAAAATTAGGTTGGGTAAGACAAGGTTACGAGGCTTATTAACAAAGAAGTTGTTAATAGCGTAGCATAGCGTAGCGTAGCGTTTTAATTAACGTAGCGTTTTTATGTGGGTCCACTCTGGATTTACAAAATACTTCAATTCTGCTTTTTGTATAGGATATTTGACGGATTATATTCCAAGTTGACTTTTGTAAGTTAGGAGAATTGATGCTGTTTCCAATTGAACCTGTTTTGTAAATCTTTGTTTTTTCTCACTATGTAGTGCATTTATAAATTTTCTTCGCTGGTTATTGTAAAAATCCTTTGGGGTTTCTGGTTGGTTTTGATAGGTATTTTGGGAAAAGCCTCTTTAAGAGGTCTTAAAAATATATCCATGAATGCGGTCCATTGATTATCGACATTGCAATCATCAATTATAAATACATCATCACATAGTATATTTTCCATTAGTTTACTATGTTCACGCACGTTTTCCTCGTTAAAAGTTCTAACTTGATGTGCTTTGGGACCTCACTTACACTAAAGAAATAAAGTAGTTGGATGTTGTGGTCCGATATTTGGTAGTCTCTGGTTAAAGTATTATATGAGAAATTACCATTCACAATTATGTTATCCAAGCAGGAACCGGAATCTGGATGGCTTATATTTTTAATAGTGGTTTTTTTGGGTACCGCATTAAACGATTCGAGTAAATGACAAGAACTTCTGGCATATACGGTTTTCCTTTAAAATGTTTATATTAAAATCACCTCCAATTATGTATTGTTTATTTTCGGTTGATAACAGCAATAGGAACTTAAGTATAAGGGCATCATGTCACTTAAGTATCAATGCATCATTGCTTGTTAATAGAGATCTATAGATTCAAATAATAATTATTGCTTTGTAGTTAATAAGAGTTTCAATTGCACAGAATTCAAGAATATATTTTTCGATGTGATGGCATTTATGTCGTACCTTGGTTCGGTTGTTGTGCCGTTTCTGCAGTATATGGCAGCTCCTCCATTTTCCCCAACTTCTCTACAGAAGAATGAGGACAGGTTAAAATTGTTTATTCTGATAGTTTCAATCTGATTTGTGCATTTCCAGTGCTCGGTTAAAATTACATATTGGCACGACTTGTTTTTTTCTAGCATGAATTCTACCTTGTCGACGGAATTTCCTAGAGATTGCTTATTTTGGTTAATTATCATAGTAGTTTGTGCATTAACGGTTGATGTTATTTCTTCTCGACCCTCTTTTCTAGTCTTACAATTAGTAGAAAATGATTGATTAAAAAATGAACAAGTATTTGTAGGCCATGCTACGGGTTTTCTAAAGTTCTCTAGGTCTTCTCTTGGCATGGAGACTTTGAATGTTTAGTACATATAACCTGATTAAACTATTTGTTGTTCAGATAGTTAATAACATCGTTGGCTGATAATTTCGGGTCAAGTCGATATTTGATATTCTTTTAGTAGCAGTACTTGGCACGCATAAGAAAGTAATTATTACGCATAAAACGACTTAAAAACTATTAAAACATTTGTAGAAACTTATTAAATTTATTAATATAACACAAGTTGATTAACACTTAAACCTTAAAACTAAAACGAAAACACCTAAAAGAAAACGCATGTTCTTACTGAAAATGGAGCGGCGTTACCTCACCACTCTCTACTCTCTCACGACCACTAACAGTTCTGCTTGTTTGTTCTGATTACACTGGTCAATACGTGTTTTGTTTCCTTTAATTTTTTTTTTCTGCTATTAGGTATTTCTATGGCCCTGACTATGAAAAAAAAATACTTTGAGATTGCTAACAGCAATATTGAGATATACAGTTTTATTATTTTGTCAAAAAAATACAGAAAAATAATAGGAAATGATCTTTTATAAGATTTCCTTGAATGAATGTCTTTAGGTAGATCTCGTTGCAAACTCCAGCAGTAGTCTGCCATCATATGAGAGTCCCACCGCCCCTGATAACACTCTTCCATTGTCTGAAGATCCTAATGAAATCTTTCACCCTGGTCCTCACCAAAATCACTGAGATTTTGTGGAAATCCGTCTAAATGTGAGTACAGGAAGTGGATTTTTATGCTCATGTTGATACCTAGCTGTTGTAGTATTGTTGTAAGTAAAGTATTGATGATACGCAGTTTTCACAAAGTCTGATATAGGTTTTCGATATTTTGCAAATATATATTCACCACAAATGTAGCAAAAACAATCGGGATTAAACACACAACATCTTCTTGACGAAACCATATCGAAAAATACAACAAAATATATTTTAGTGTCCAATAAAAAAACCTAAAATCTAAGTAAAAATAGTAGCTATAACTCAAAAAAAGCTGTTAGAGAAGAATTGTTTAAAAATATATAAAAAATACGCGTCAATTTGATATAGAAACAAAAAAAAATCACAGGAAACAATGATATTTTTTTTGTTGACCAGTGTTATACACAGGACTGCCATGCCTGGAAGTTGGGAACTAACGAGGTCGATATATTTAGCAATCGGTACAAATTAATATAAGTCGATTAACCAACAATAACCCTAAATTGTCCAAAGTCGTAGTAGCCAAAATAGTCTAAGCAGCGCCAACTAGTGTCACAGTGCCAACTTTTATGAACTTTACCCTAGTACATTTATTTTCCTCTAATTTTGGAATGTCTAGTTTCGCTTAAGTAGAACCAAGCTGGTCTCTATGAAGGAGCAGCTTGAGAAGATTCAAAGACTGTCGTGTGTCTGCATCACGGGGGCGATGGGGTCATGCCCGATAGCAGCAATGGAACTGCTGGTGGATCTGACTCTGGTGCACCTTGTTGTGGAGGGGGGCGCCAGATCAGCGATTGTAATGTTCAGCAAGGAAGGACTTTACCTCTGCCTATTGGTAAAGTAATCGGGAGAAGAGACCGGAACAGCCTCGCTGACAAGATTCCCTGGCTGGAAGTACCGAAATACGAAATGGTGTGCAAATACCATTTCGAGAAAAACTGCACAGCAGTGTGTAGTAGTAAAAGCGATTGGAGCGACGAGTCCTCAGCATAGCACCTAGAGCAAAGGGCTATCAAATGGTATACGGATGGTTCTAAGATAAGTGAAGGTACAGACGCAGGAGTGTTTGGACCTCGTACCAAATACTTTGAGTTGTACAAAGTTGAGTACAGTGTTGAGTTGTATATGCATAGCCTCGATAAGAACTATCGCAAAAACTAATTGCTATCCTGTCAGACAGCCAAGCAACCATCAAGACCATTAGCTCATCAGTTCCAAACTGGTATGGGGCTGTGTGGGAAAGCTAAACAAGATCGGCAGAGAAAATAAAGTAACGCTATGCTGGGTACCAGGACACACTGGTATAGATGAAGGCGAAGAAGCCGATCACCTAGCAAACAAGGAAACCAGTAATCCCTTTATAGGTTCCGAACCCTTTTACGGCATGAGTATGAACAATGGATGAAAATCTGGAAAGCACTTCCAGGGCTAAGAAAATCCAAAGTAATGCTGAGATCTTTTAACCAGAAAATGAGAAAAGCTTGCCTGAAACTGAAAACAGGAACAAGCTTAGAATTCTGAAAGGAGTCCTGACGGGACACTGTAGACTTAGAAAACCTCTCAAGACTCTAGGCATAGAAGAAGATAACAGATGCAGATTCTGCTGCACAGCATAGGAAACCCTCATACATCTGCTCCGCAAGAGACAAATGTAACACGGGGCCCACTGCTTGAACGCAGAGAAGTTGCAGCTTTTGAATCGCACCCAGATTCTGAAATTCTTAAAGAAATCAGGACTAGAGAAGGCGCTCTAAATGGGTAAGTATACCAACGATTAGAGGAAGAGGGTACTTTGGATATATGAAGGTCAGTAAGAGTCACCAGTTGTACTTAGCACAATGAAGATTTCTTCTCTTTCTTCTCAAGAACAAATTGAGACCAACTAAATTATTGTAAATTTGTTTGGTCTCTAAAATCAACGACATTTTTATAATATCTACATATTTTATTTAATTATAAATGGAGATATTATTGACAAATCAAGAACAGATTAAGACACAATGAATTAATGAGTATCTGTTTGTTTGAAATTTGAAAACTTGTGTGGTCTCTTAACAAATTATAATTTGTGTTTGTAGTTGTAGTTGTAGAGTAATTTTTTTAATAACTTGAGTTCGTAGAATAAATTGAGTCAAACTCAGCGTAAATTCGTTTCTTTGTCATTTGTCGGATTTCTGTAGAAATTCAAACTAGCATTTGCTTGTTAATAAATCAAAATGAAATTGAAACAGTTAATATACGTTGTGTTTAGTTTTGTGTGTGTTGAAGTGCGAATTTAGAAAAATTGGAAAAATAGGTTTTTTGATCAACTGTAACTCTTTCCGATGAAAATCTGATTAAAGTTATTTATCAAACTTGACAACATAAGTGTTATGAATTGCTTCAAATACCATTTTAAATAAAAACTTACTAAAGCGAAATATAGCTTGAATCTATAAATATATTCAACCTGCTCGTAGCTCTATAATATTAAGTGTTTGGACTATGAACAAATCTCATGTTAAAACAACTAGAGATTTGTATGTTATATTCCTAGAACCAGTCCATTTTCATGGCAGTAACACAAGTGCAGCTTTGCTCTTTTGAATTATAAAATAGAATACACTTACATTAGCTTGAACACCATGTGCCCGACTGTCGAGGTTAGTTTTTGATTTGACAACTGGGGAGAAAGACCTGAACTTACATTATTTAGTTATTATTAGTCATTATTAGTTTCAGTTATTAATTAAAAAAAATTGTCTACGAGCGACTACAACAAAAACAGCTTAGGGATACTGTAAGTAAAGAAATAAACCGGGGGATAGAACCAGTTACAGCAAAAATAAAGGCAGACGAAGACCTAAGCTATATATGGAAAGAGATACGGAGGATCTAATCTAACTAAGATACGGAGGATGATCTAATAGGACGATCAATAACAAAATCAGAAATAGAATAAGCCACCCGCACATTGGAAAAGAACAAAACACCTAGTCCCGATGATAACGGCAGAGTTCATAAAACTACTCCATAATAGAGGCACAGTTTTTTAGAAACTTCAACAAGATATATGAAACCGGTTAGTACCCCGATCAATGGCTAACATCAACCTTCATTCCCCTGCCAAAAAAGAATAACGCAAAGAAATCTAAAAAAGAATAACGCGAAGATCACAGGCTTATCAGTCTTATGAGTCACTCCTTAAAACTATTTCTCAAAATAATACATCAGAGAATATTTAGAAAGTGTGAACAAAACATCAGAGACTCATAATTCGGATTTAGACAAGGCCTGGTCACTCGAGAAGCTCTAGTGGCAACACAAGTACTGATTCAAAACTGCAACAATCCGCGGAAGGATGTGTGCCTATGTTTCATAGACTTCCAGAAGGCCTTTGACAGAGTACTACACCATAAATTACTAACAATAATGAGACAAATGGATACCGACGGCAGAGATATCCGCAGCATCGAAAATCTCTATCTGAATCAATCTGGTCATATAAAGATCGATGGAGAACAGTAATACTGTTGGAATCTGCAGAGAAGTCCGACAGGGATGTGTTCTTTCGCCACTGCTGTTCAATTCATACTAAGAGAATATCTTCCAGGAAGCAATTGATGATATTGAAAAGAGTGTTAAAAACAATGTAACATGAATTAACGACATTCGCTACGCAGATGACACGGTTATGTTTGCTGATAATATGTAGGAGAGCACAGTAAGAGTATGGGCCTAAAAATAAACGCCAATAAAACAAAATATAGGATTGTTACTCGTCAATCAGACATGTTAAGAAATGTAGGACTCACATCAGAGGGATCATCTATTGAGCGGGTGAACAAATTTAAATACCTTGGAGTATGGCTCACTGAAGAATGGACATCTGACCTAGAAATATGATGTCGTAGAGAGAACACATTTATGAAATTCAAATGCATCTTCATAAATACGGATTTTGACCTAAACCTAAAAGTGTGATTCGTGTTACATTTGGTCGGTGTTACTATATGTCATGAAGAGCTGGACATTGAAGGTGACTACAATGAATAAAATATAGGCTTTCGAGATGTGGCTATACCGCAGAGTTCTGAATGAAGTTCCGCGAGTTCTGAGTTCTTTTCCAACGAAAATGTCCTACGAAGAATAAACAAAGAACGTGAACTATTGCTAATGATCAAAAAAAGAAAAATCGCATACTTAGGGCACATAATGTGAAAAAGGAAGTACCAGCTCTTACAACTGATCATCGAGGGAAGATAGAGGGAAGGACCAATGGGAAGGAAGAAGATGTCGTGGTAACATAAGACAGTGGACCTGCTTACGAACCAAGCCTAATTCATATGGCTAGGGACGGAATACAAATGAGTCATGTGAACAAAACTTAATAAATAGAATTATAGCTTGAATATAAATATATTCAACCTGTTCCTTGTTCTATAATATTAAGTCTTATTAGGAGTATGAACAAATCTTTCAATTGTCCACCAATTAATTGTCCACTTAAGGTTCTTTGCCGTTGCCGAAACTTGAGTTCTTAGAAACAAACTCATAAAATGCCTAAAATACAGAGTGCGGACTGCAATGTTTGCAGCCCACGATATACATATTACAAAAACGTATATCACGGGTGGGGGTAACCAGCTCAATACACTAACTACGCGGCAAGACTTGGTCTGCACTGACTACAGTCCGAGATATGAATATACAACCGCACTAAATTACACAATACACACATACAGAGCGCCTATCGAGGTATTTATTACCTACAATTAAAAAAATAAATATACTACGAACGGACAAATATGTTTTTGTGAAATAATTGTATACTAAGGGAATAGTTTATAATAATTTTAAAAAAAAATCATTTTGGCGGGAGGGCTGCAGCACTGCAGCCCTTATGGACGAGTCGCCACTGAATAGGTATAAAGGTTTACGGCTTTGCGTATAACCAAGAAGTCAATCAGAGGAATTGATTGATATGGTCGATTTCCTCGCAAAACTTTATTGGTTTATTTATTGGTTTTCTTTATTGGCTTATGCCATTGAAAGGGGATTATAAGTCAGTAATAATGAAATACTTAAAATTCTCATTCACAATTCTATATATTGACGATATATTCGACTTGACTAGAGAGGTACTCCTCACTGAACGACCTACCTGCTTAACGATCGCTCGGACTTACGACCAGTTTTCTCGTCAATTTTTTTGTAGCTGTTTCTTTATAAACCGATTACGTTTAATAATAAAACAAAGCGTAAACGTTTATTTCACCTAAAGATCTTTTGTAAATATTGTTTCATGAACCGATCACGTTTAAAAATAAAACAAAGCGTAAACATCAAATTCACTGAATAATTGAATCGGCAATCAACGGAGCTCCAGGCGGTAGAGCAAGAAGGGTTTGCTCCTACAATTAGTCAGTTTTACTGTCGTCGCGTCATCACTATTTACTACACAAAATGTAGGTACGTAATTTGCGTAAGCGTGTGTACATTATTTGTATGATTGTGCACCTATTATATTGTAGATCTTGAGATGACCATCATAAGCGACCATGAAGATGAGAAAAAATTTAAAACGGTAGCATGTGACTTAGAGCTGATGCAATCGACCATTTTAACGATGTTGAAGGATAAAGAGGAGATGAAAGCATCAAGAAGAAAATCTTCTGATGGTATTTTTATATTGTGTAATTGGTTTTGCACATCAAAATACAAAATTAAAAAAAGCGAGGAGTTTTCTTTATCGACAATTTCTGTTAACTAGTCGTAAGAACGAAACTCTGGTCATTATTAACGATCTATATAGGTTTTGTTCTGGTCTAACCTTATAATTTATAATGATAAGACCCTTATAATTTTTGCTTCTGAATATTTATTTATATTTAATTGAAATCTAATAATAAGACAATTATTATAAGTCTGTGAAAATTAAGTTTTTATTTAAATTATCACGAATTGTACTAAATATTGTTTATCTGCTCAGGTTGACTATATAGTCTTTTCTTTTGCTTATTTTACAGCACGTTTGTATTAACTCGATTTCTTGTTCGTTCTTCTGCCCGTTCCTTGTCTCTTCGGAGGAATTTCGGGAATCGATTTTAAACTTACTTCCCGATGAGCTAGAGACTTGAAACTAACGTAGTTGAGAACTGGATTACTGGATGACTGAATGCAATATTTTAATATTTTTTCCGTATTAAATTTAGTTTTTATTAAATGTTATTATATATGGCGCGGGCTGTATGTGTGGGTGTATTCTTTATAAAAAAATGTTAATGTTATGTTTATATTAAATGTATTTATATATTTATATGTCGTGGCCCACTCGAAATCTCATAAAATCTCATCTGGACTACGTAACATGTACACAGTTCGAGAAGATTGTGCACTAAGCCGAATCGAGGCCTACTGATCTAACAATGTTTAAAATCAGTTAAAAAATTTCACACACGCACAAGAAATATTAGAATATAATAAAATATATAAAAGGAGAAAATATTTTTTTCCGTGTTGACATTAGTAACTATAAATAAAAGTGTGGAGCGCTCACGAAGATTACGTCAATATAGTTTAACGATCCACGCTTATATTTATAATCACCGTCAATATGGAAAAATTATAAAAATTATATTTCATCTCGAAAAAAAACATTTTCAGTTTTTTAGTGTATTTTAATAAAAATGTGCCTTTTATTTATTTTTGTATAATTATTTGAACCTAACAGATTTATAACTCACAATATATTAGGTATTGTCAGATTTAAATTCCAGATAATTTTATTTTTAATTATATTAACATTTCCCTTGAATTAAAATTTACGCAACAACATGAAAATGCAACAATTATGAAACAAAATGACTATTTAATGATAATTGACATGATAATTGAATCTAAGACTTTCAAGAATGTTTGTAATTTCACAATTTGGTTCCTAAATTAATGGCTCATTTTATTAGGGTTCCTTTAATATAATGAAGGAATTTAAATTTATACAATTATTTCAAACCAAACGGAAATCTACTGATAATTTGTTTAACGTCAGTTATATACAGGGATAATTTTTTTTTTCACGACGTGCACTCTATGATATCTTATCATAATTTTATTTAGTGATAGTCAAATTAGTCGAGACTATTAGATTAGTTGATAGAAACTATTTTTTGATACATTTACATAATTTATTTGTTATCTTGTATTCTATATTTCAAATTTATTTTATAGATTCGATAACCGAATGGAATTTGTGGTTCCATTCGGTTATCGAATCTATTCTAAGCTGAATTCAGCTCTTAGCTGAACTAATTATGTGCAAATATGTGTGTAAAAGCTTATACTGGTCTCATCAGGCAAGACAAAACACGGCCAGACAAGTCCATACAAGAAGAGACAAGACCAGACAAGATCAGACAAGACCAGATAAGACCAGACAAGACCGGACAAGACCAGACAATAGCAAGCAAGACCATGCAAGACCAGAGAAGACCGACAAGACCGCACAAGACCAGACAAAGCCAAACAAGACCAGACAAGACCAGACAAGACCAGACAAGGCCAAACAAGACCAGACAAGACCAAACAAGATCAGACAAGGCCAGACAAGACCAGACAAGACCGGACAAGACCAGACAAGACCAAACAAGACCAGATAAGACCAGACAAAATGAGACAAGACCAGACAAGACCAGACACCCAGGGAAGAAGCCAAACTCCTACTGGGTGCGTCTCACAGGTGGCGGATAGTTAGGGAATGCCCTCACCGGCTTGCCGGCGGGTAGTGGTTAAATAAAACAGCCACCGCGGACCAAATAGCGCAACGGAGGAGAAAACCTCATGAATAAAAAACATCAATGACGAACCTGACTGACACGGACACGATCTGGTAAAGGAATGGAAGGTTCTCGAAACAGGAGATGACGATTTTAGAAAAGCACCGGGACCCGGGCTACGGGTGTACTGAGGGCGGGGGACTCACTCAGAACAAAAAAAAATGACCACAAAAAATTTGAAATGGCGGACAAGAAACAAAATCCCCGGGCGGGTACCCAGATAGAGGGAATCTCGTCACCTGACAAGCTCTTGTCAGGTGCTGCTCCACGGAATACGGGGGTAGCGCTTACCGCTACTATCGACGGAAGAGCTAATGGTGACAACAAGGCAATGAACAACATTCCATGAAGGAATATGGAGATGGCTACGAGTGAACGGGGCGGAAAGGTAGGCACAGCGACGACCACAAACAAAGTTACGGAAAACCCGGAGGAGAGCACACCACAAGAGTGGCAAATCTTCGAGAAAAGAAGTTGTAATAAAAGGACACCGCCAACAAAAAACAGGCAGCAAAGTACGGAACTGGTAAATAAAAAAGAGAGCGCAAACTAAGGACGTATTCCAGCTCTGGAAAGCAACGGCCCTTGACAGCGAACAAGGAAAGGAACCTGAACAGGAGAGAGAAGAAAATGCCACAAGCACCGATAGCTTCCTTGAGCTTTCCGATGGAGGCCAAAAAAAAGAAAAGAAGCAAAATAAAGGAAAACGAGAAAAAAATGGAAGAAAGGAGAAGCGCGTGCACTGCAGGAGCTTCTCGACACAGTGGCAAAGAATATAATAGATCTACAAAAATTGACTAAGGTAAACATAAACACTAAGAGGGAGATTAAAGAATCGGTAAATAAACTAAGAGACAGCGCGAACAAAATGACTTCGGGCAGGGTACGGAACTTCTTAACAAAAGAGGAAGATAACAGAGAGGACGAAGAGTATAGCAGGGGGATAGTAGTAAGCAGAGTATATCAGTGCCACAGAAGAGGTCAATAACTTAGAAGCGGAGCTCAGGTCAGAAAATAAGAGGCTCGGTGAGCTTCTGAAAGATGCCCAAGAACGGATTGCAAAGCTCGAAAAAAAACCAGATTGGGTGGAGAACTTGCACCAAAAAGATCACGAGAAAAATAATACAAGACATAGAGACGCTGGAGGACTTTAAGGAAGCAGAAAGTCTGCAATGGGAGGAAGAGGTATTCGAGAGCGTAAAGGTGCTTGTGGGAAATCCCATAACCACGGATGACGAAGGGAAAATAAAATGCGTACTCGTACAGCCGGATGATGAAAAAATGGAGATAAGCATACAAAGAATATACTGCGACAGATTTCCAGAACTCTGTAACCCAACAAAGATTTTGAAATATTTGAGAATATGATAAGGATTGGGCGAGGAAACGAACAATCCCAAAGAACAAGGAGGATGGCAAAAATTAAAACAGACGGGACATACAAGAACATGTGGGATCACTTAATATACTTGAGGATGGAAGCAGAAAGCGACAATGTGAGAAAAGTTGTCCTACACAGGACCAAGTTTATGGACATGTATAAAATGAGGAAAATGACACAAACTGTGTTCTTAGGTCGGGAGGTTGAAATACAGGAAATATAAGCAAAAGAATTAAGGACTGCGGCTATCCAAATGAAAAATGGAAAAGCACCTGGGCCGGATGGGATAACTCCGGAAATATTTAGAATAGTGCTAGAAAATCACGAAGAGACCTGTAGAGCATGCCTGAATAGACTACTGAGAGAGGAGAGATTCCCACAAATCTGGAAAACTGCTCGCTTAGTGCTTATAGAAAAACCGAAAAAACACAAAGAGTGGGAGGACAACTATCGACCTCTATGCTTACTAAATGTACCAGGGAAATTATGGGAGAGCATCATAAGAAACAGACTGCAATAAGAGCTTGAAGAAAAAGGCTTCCGCAAAGGCAGATCAACTGTCGATGCTGTCAGGAAAATACAAGAGCTAGCAAGGGTTGCCTCCGCCCCTTCCTACCGACATAAGAAATTAGCGATAATGGTGGCACTAGACGAAATGCTTTTAACAGTGCACCGTGGTCTGAGATTTTGAAAACGCTGGAAGAACAAAATATATCGGCATACTTAGTACGTCTGATTGGAAACTATTTTAGAGACAGGAAAATAGAAATAGGGAAAAGAAAAAAAAATCGACGTAAGCAGCGGGGTGCCACAAGGCTCTGTCTTGGGCCCCACATTATGGATTGCATATTACAACGGGATACTCTGGCTGGTCCTCCCGGAGGGAACTCACCTCGTGGCATACGCGGACGATTTGGCAGTGGTGGTGAAACGAAAAGTGGAATGGTCGCCTAATATCATAGACTTCCCCCCAGGAGCTGGAAGAAATAGGTCTTGAAATTGCGCCTGAAAAATCCGAAGCGTTGGTACAGGTGGGGAGAAGGACCCTATCTGAGATGAGCATAGGTTTTAAAAATACGACAATTAAAACAAAAAAAAAGTATAAAATATTTGGGCATACGACTGGATAAAGACCTAAAAATGTATACGCACTTGCAGGAAACCGCAAAAAAACGTAAGCCAAACGGTAGAACAGCTGAGAAGGCTAATGACAAACGATAAGGGACCAAGAGCGAGCCGCAGACGCACACTCTGCACACTGGCACTGTCAAAAATGCTGTACGGTGCTCCTACGTGGTATGAATCGTTGATAAGAACAAAAAAATATAGAAGAATGTATGAAAGAATACAGACAGCTGGCAATACGGATATGTAGTTCGGAGGACGGCCTCGGCGGAAGCGCTGTCAAAGAAAGGCTAAGAAGGTACCTTGAGGGGAGGAGAACAGTAGTCGGATTAGAGAAGACACTATGCACGAATGGCAGACAAGATGGAACCAGGAAACCGGATGTGCGGTGCGGACAAAACGAATCATCCCACTCATAGAACTATGGGTGACACGAGGATACGGAGAAGTAAATTACTTTCTATAGCAGCTGCTGCTCGGACATGGTAGCTCGGACATAGCATACCTCTATCGCAGACATCTGAGGGAGACGGAAAATTGTGTGTACTGCCCGAACTTGGTGGATGGTTGACTCCATACATTTTTCAACTGCCACAGATGGGCGAAACAACGGCTGGAAATGGAAAAAAGGTGAAGGAAAGCTGATCCCAAAGAACCTACAGGAGACAATGCTACAAAGCAGAGAATGCTGGGACGCAGTGGAGAAGCTAGCGACATCTGTCATAATAGCAAAAGAGAAGGACGAAACGGATCGCAAAAAAAGAAGAATAAAATAAACATAAGGCAAACCCTGAGCGAAGTAATGCTGAGAAGGCAGTTCCGCAAGGGGTCAGAATTGAGGAGTGTGTTTTTTTTGTGAGAAGTCAAGCCAGTAAGAAGGTTGTAGTCCCACAACTAGTGCGAGTAGTCCCACACTCCCCAGAGCAATTTGAAGCACTGGGGGCCGTACGCAAATGTATTTTAACCCTCCTCTCGAAAATAAAATAAAATAAAATAACAAGTCAAGACCAGACAAGACCAGACAAGGTCAGACAAGACCAGACAAGGTCAGATAAGACCAGACAAGACCACACAAGACCAGACTAGACCAAACTAGACCAGACAAGACCAGGCAAGAGCAGACAAGACCAGACAAGACCAGACAAAACCAGACAAGACCAGACAAGGCCAGACAAGACCAGAAAAGACCAGAAAAGACCAGACAAGACCAGACAAGACCAGAAGAGACCAGAAAAGACCAGACAAGACCAGACAAGACCAGAAAAGACCAGAAAAGACCAGACAAGACCAGTCAAGACCAGATGGAAAGACCAGACCTCAAGGCTAGAAGACAAGACCAGACAACAAGATCAGTCAACAAGAGCAGACGACAAGGCATACCACAAGACAGAAAAACAGAAGAAAAGACTGAAGATAAGACTAGACGACAAGACTAGACGACAATATCAGATGACAAGACCAGACGACAAGACCAGACGATAAGACCATACGAAAAGACCAGGCAAGACCAAGTAAGACTGGATAAAACCAGACAAGTCCAGACAATACAAATCAAAGCAATATAGAACTGAACTTTTACTTGTCGTGTATGTTAATATGGTAAGTGACTGTCAGCACAGACAATTAACTGTCAGCTTAATTGTCAGCAAAACGAAAACTAGACATGTTGTTTTATTGCCCTGTGTTTCCGTTTTTTTCCGTTTGTTTGTTTTCCGTTTTCCGTTTACTGTTAAAAATGAAAACGTTGTCACCCAAACAGTTTGTATTAGTTATATAATTGAGGGGTTACTTTTATTAGGGGTAATAAGAAACATAAATATTGTACAAAGACTCAATATGAGTTTATTTCCATCGTTATTACGGGGTAAGAACTCGGCCACTGACAAAATGATTTATGTCGGTTCTGTTGGTAAATCGATGAAGGCTTTCGCTTTACTAACGTCCAATTACTTCGGCGGGAACGCAGATCTGCTGCTGCAGAGGGAAAGAAAGGAACGGCGAAAAAACTTCCCCCTGACGTCTCTCTGGTTGTGTGTTAGTGTGTGTGTGTGTGTATATATATATAGCGGAAAAACGTCGGGGTTGAAATGCCAAATCGCTGCCCTACGAACTTTATTGAGTAGTAAATAGATCTTATTTATAAAAAAAATATGTTTTTTATGTTGTTTTGGTTTGCTAGTTGGAAAAGTGTAAATGTTTTTTTTGCGTTTTCGTGCCATTGATTTGCGGATTTATTTCACTAACTTTTATACAACTATCTCTAATCAATTTGTCATTATAGGAATGAAATCAACTAATTAACCTTAACTAGATCATTTGAAATTGAAACCCAGAGATAATAAAGAATAATCAATTTTTTAACTTACAATGGTATTATCTATTTAAATCTAAATAGATTTCCAGCTTCCGTCTACTATCACCATCAGGATACTTACTAAAATCTAGATGTTTTCTAAGATATTTTCAATATAAATAGATTAAGTCGGAAATTTAAAATTGAGGATTTCTATGTACCGCGTCGCCGGTTCGCGATGAAAAGTCTAGATTCTCAATATAAATCATTTAATTTGTATTTAATTTATTTTCCCTCAGAATTCAATAGCAACAAAATAAAATCAGACGAACATTCCATGCATAAAAAGTCTAGACAGTCAATTCCATACAGACGTTTATAATATTATTTCTGAAAGAAAAAACATTGAATATTTTTATGATAATCCAGAGTTAATACTGAAAGGTAGTAAAATATCCACTGTAAGGTGTCAGAGAGATGCTGGTTGTTTCCTTTCTCGTTTCTGTCGCGCCCGTTGTCTCTTTCTCCCGCTCATTTGTGTCTCACGAACACAAAAGATAAAAGTGTATTATGTATAGGGTGGATGGAGGGCATTCTTACCTACGCAGTCAGCTGATGTACAAACACATTTCGTTTCATCTAACAGGAGGAAAAAATGATAAAAAGAACTATAAACATTCTGTTACTTTCGAAAAAGTTATTGTTTCCCTTTTTTTGTTTACAATTTTTAATTAACCTTTTTATGGGTGTAATTGGAGAATAATTGTCACATTCAAAGTTGAATATGAAGATGAATATCAAAATTTCAATAATTAATAAATTAGAAAATTTCATAGAAACGGCTCCATTTATCAGGCAAGTCAAACACGCGGCCCGACGATACATTGACTGCGGCCCGCCGAGACTTTTTTTTTAATAACATAAATGAATTTAATATTTAAAAGTAAATTTTGTTTTTATTTGTATGCAATTCAGTTTAATGCAGTTGCAGTGTGCCGCCTAAATTAATTATAAGTGATTTTTCGATTAATAACGCGTCTCTACTTAAAATTAGTTAATGTCAAGCTGCGACGCTTGTAGTTGGAAAGTTTGAACCATTTGAACTTTTTGGTTAACACTGGGGTCGCGTGTGGTTGCTCTAACGTGGATTTTGGTTTGTATTTATATTAAATTTAAAAGTTACTCAAAAGAATTATAATCATACTTCAAGAACAATGTGTAAGAGATCAATTGAAGAGGAACATCGTAATTTTCAAAACAAATCATAAAGCAAACAATGACCAATATGTTGCAAAATTTCATGAAGACAAATGGTCGGAATTGAAATCTATTCCTCAAAAACAACAAAGTGTCTGTTAAAGACAATAGAGCTGTTGTAAAAGTTAGTTATATATTATCACATTTAATCGCAAGCAGATCGAAATTATTAAAGGGGAACTTATTAGTAGATGCTTAATTAAAGCGGCATTATGTCAAGCACAAATAAAAAAAAATTAAAAGTGTAAGTTTAAATCGAAATTCTAGCAAACGAAGTTGATGAAATAGCCGAGAATTTGAGAAATCAGCATAACTCAATACTATCAACATTTCAAGCCTACTCTATTGAAATTGATGAAAGTACAGATATTCTAAATATTGCTCAGCAGGTCTTTTTTATTCGCGGATACGATATTAATTTAAAAGTAAGTGAAGAACTATTAGAAGTCATTCCTATGCATAATACAACTACCGAAACTGATATTTTTGATGTGAAGTTTTGAAGAAATATAAGTTACCATTGGAAAAGTTGGTTTGTCTTGCAACTGATGGTGCACCTACCATGGCCGGTATTATTAAAGGAGTTGTTGTGAGATTAAAAGAAGCATGTAAACTGCATTGTAACAATAATTTTGAACATTTTCTTTGTATTATTCACCAGCAAGTACTGTGCGACAAAGTTTTAAATATCGGACATGTTTTATAGATAGTCGCAAAAATTGTAAATTATATTCGAGCACGTGAATGTAATCATCGTCAATTTGCTTTATTTTTAGAAGATATAGAATGTGTATCTTCTTCCATATAATATACTATATTATGTGGAAGTTCGATGGCTTTCGAGTCATAAAGTGTTAAAACAATTTTTCAAATTGCCGGACGAAATCATAATTTTCTTGGTGACAAAAAATTATGAATGTACTGAATTAAAAGATGAACAATGGTTAAAGACTTGGCTTTCTCAGTTGATATTACAAGTCATCTTAATCAACTTAAGCTTCAAGGTAAAATCATGTTGTTACAACGCTATTTGATAATATTAACGCTTTCAAACAAAAAATTACTTTGGCGAAAAAAAATAGTAAAACAAAACTTATCTCACTTTGAAAGCTTTCAATATCTATGGTTTAAATCAGCTAAATTAAAATTTTCAGAATATGCTCACCCAATTAAATTATTAGAAACGGAATTCGGTCTAAGATTTTTTGATTTTAAAAGCTCTGAAGTACAATTCGTCTTTCTAACCTTCACCTCTATTGTTGATTAAAACTTACAAATGAAATTAATTGATATTGATATGCAATATGATCCTTTACTGAAGGAAAAATGTATGGCAGTTGGAATTCCAGGATTTTATACATATTTATCTGTAAATCGGTTTCCTAAAATATTATTTTTTGTTACGCGTATACTGGCTCTGTTCGGAACCAATTATTTATGCAAGCAACTATTTTCTTTAATGATAAATATGAGAAATTCAGAAAGGTTAATATTAACCGATCAACATGTCATTAATTTTAAAAATTGCATCAGTTCAAGATATTCATTCAACCAAATATTGATGACTTCTAAAAAGTATTATTAAACTGTGATTTTGTTTATTACAACTTTTTTTTAGTTTTTTTTAAATATAAAATATGTATAGTTTCAGTGTAGAAAATAACATGAAATAGAAAATGTCTATGTATGTAATAATATACAATAAAATGTAAAATATGTTTAGTTTAATTTAAAAGAAAGGAGCAATAAATACACAATATAATATTTTTAACAATCGTATTTTATTAATTTTTTAATTTTAATTTTTTATTTAATTTTAACAGTAAAAACATGCGGCCCCCAACTTAATACAAAATAAATCATGTGGCCCGCAATATCATATGAGTTTGACATGCCTGATTTAGATGAAAACACTTGAAGACTGAACTAGAACTGAAACTTTTTATTAGAAAATAACATAAAAATTCTATAAAAAATAGGAAAAAATTACTATGTGAATTTCCATATAACAGGAAAAGAATTAAGGAAAATATACTACGTTCTCTAATTCACAAATTGACTAATAACATTATAGTATATCACGTAATGAGAGTTTTAAGAAGCATATTACTTACGAGCGGAACAGTTACTCGCGCCCCGCGTAGCGGGGAGCGCGTTATTCCGCGAGTACGTAATTGCCTTACAACTCGAATTATGTACTATACTTTATCTACGACCACACTAATTTGTTTCTGTTTAATAAGAAAAATATGTTTAATGTAATACTTTCGACCTTATTTAACTTGATAGAAATGAAAAGAAATATATTCACAATGGTTACATACCTTTTTATTTAGTACTTATTTGTAGTTTTCGTTAGATTTAAACGTGAAAAAACGAAATGAATAAAAGCTTCTATGTGAATGATGTGACATTTAATAATTGTTTGGAAATCATGGAGTACTATATTTAAAAATAGTATCAACGTGCAGCTCTCAACCAATCAACGAATCGTAATCCAAACAAGGAAGGGTGATTTTCAATTATTACATAACATTAATCGCGGATTAATGATATGATGTATTTCCTTAGTCCACGAACTGTACAATAATGGGCATTTACAATTGTGATCGTAGATAAATAAATATAATTACTACTTCGGTTTGGCTCCTGCACTTTACTGCTTAAGATAGACTACGTGTGTCACAAGAAAAATGACATAACTTCATAAATAAAAATAATTATGAACATTCATAGACGCGTTTCTGCCTTTTGGCTTCATCAGTAAGGACTTATCTTATATTTACATTAAATTTTTATTCAATTTGAGATTATATAATGACGTCCATTTTTTCACAAGTCATTTTTCATGTGACCCACGTGGTCTCTCTTAGCAATAAAATACAGGAGCCACACCGTACTATAGTTCATTTTATTAAGAATGCAGTAATTAGAAACCTGATTTACACTATGATAAATGTTCAATCTAGTTACAAAATTTGGCGCTAAATTCAAATATAGTTACTTGAATATAAAATTGGTAATTTATTAATGGTTTCATTGAATATCTTATTATTATTGATTAAATACACCAAATGGCAACAATTGTAATAAAATACAAACAAATAAATGGAGAAAAACGGAAATAATCTAAATGATACAAACAGATCAGATGATAATTGTGAATTGACACAGCAGCCATTGACAACTAACAGCTGCAAATGTATGTGAAAAGAAAGAGAGAAAGGAGGTTGAGATGGAGAACTACATATCGTCGGTGTGAACTTCTCCTGGATTTATGCCAATCAGAGAAGAAGGTCAAATAAGCCCTATCTTCCCTATACTGCATTCTTAGAAAAAATGGACTAAAGGAATTAAATAAATATTTATTTATGTTATTAATCAATTTGTGAATTAAATAACAGTATATTTTCCTTAATACAAAATTCTAGTTTAACATAATTAAAAAACTAAATAAACCGAATTTCTGAATGTACTTCTTCAGAATTTTAACCTTTTTTGAATGTACAGTTCCTAATTACTGCAAACGGTTTCGATTATCTGTTTATGTCAAATTTAATATTTTCCAAATTTATCAAAAATAATATTTGGTATTTACATCTTCAACTACTCCAGCATGAAGAACTCTTGCTTGAGCAATTGAAGATCTTGGTGGAAGAAGAGGATAACTCAGATTTGATATGTTTGCAGAAACTAAGTTGAAGAAACAAGCAGCTTGAACTGAAATATTGTAGTTTTACTACATATTTTGAAATATCAATACTAGGTTGTGAAATGTGTTTATATAACATTCACATTTCAATATCATTTTTGAAAAATCGAGTTTACAACAGCAGGATTTACAATAGCATTTATGAAACTTTCATAAATTTCATGAAAGTTTCATAAATGCTATCGTAAATCCACATGATACCACATTAAGCAAAGTTCCAATTAATGGTATACAAATGACTCAATGACGAACGAAAATTCATGAGCAATAGTATTTGGACCAAGTACCAAGTATCATTTTTTTCGAAACCTTGGAATACCCAAGCATATTCCGAGCAGAAGTAAGGGCGATTTTCTGCTGCTTTTCTGAATATTTAGTTGCTGTCGGTTTTTATTCATTTGTAATTTGTATTAGTACATTCATGAAATAATTTCTCTTTGGCGAAAACAAAAATAATATCTAATCTTCTTTTGGGGGGATCAGCATTTAGATAGCCAACTACTCCAGCTTCAAAAACTCTTGCTTCAATAATTGAAGACGTTGGGGAAGGAAGAGGATAATATTTACATTGCAATATAATTTTTGGAGAAATCGAGTTAAACCCATCTTCCATCAAGATCTTCAATTTTGTTCTTCAAGTCTCATAAATCTTTGGTTGTTTTCAGTGGTCAGTTTGTTTGTGATCTGTGCATATTGTAGTCTCACTTCTTGTGTATTCAGTTTTTCGTAATATGATGGCGCTGTCTTGTTTGCGCGTTTGGGTTTCTTAACTTTCTGCACCTAAACAGCATTTGAACTAGGTTATGATCTGCCCCACAATACGCACCTCTTCTTGCTTTCACATCCATGGACCATCTGGCGACCTCCATTTGCGTTTGTGTATGTTTCTGTGTTGAAACCATGTAGAGCTGATGTTTTCGTTTGTCTCGTGGTGTAGTGAGTGCTTTCCTATTGTTACTGAGTACAAAATGTACTAGTCCTCAACCCCAATTTTTGAATTTGTATCGCCCATTATGATTATCTGATCATTCCTTGGTCAAGTTGTCACATGTCTCCTCAAGGAGCTCGTAGTATCTTTCTTTCGTTTCTTCGTCCTGCTCCTCTTTGGGACAGTGTACAATTATTACTGTCAGGTTAAAGAATTTAGTTTTTAGACGTAGTTTGCACATGCGTTCATTAATTGCTTGTAAGTCTAAGATGTTTGCTTTCAGCTTGTTATCTACAATGAATGCAACGCCTAACTTCTTCTTGCCTTGTTCTTTACCGCTGTACAGTATCGTGTGGTTGTTGGTGTCCTTCACTCCTTTGCCAATCCACCTCGTCTCTTGTATTGCTGTTACCATTGTTTTGTATTTTTGTACCTCTTTTAGCAGTGCGCGTTGAGCTCCGGGTATGTTTAGTGTTCGTACATTCCATGTTCCAAATACATAAACTGTATTCCGTTGCGTGAGTCTTCTTCCGTGTGTCAGGCCGTTCCGAGACTGTTTTCCATGCTTCTGAACTTGTATGCTTTTACGGGAAGGGGTAGTTGGCCCTTCGGCCAACGCTCCTCTTTTATCCGGTACTCGATCCATCAGCCTTCCGCCACAGGCAGAGTTAGTTAGTTAGTACGAAGGCCCAGACACAATAACAAACTCTATGAAATATACTAAGAGCCGCCCACATTTATAAAGCTGCAAATCTGCAATGGGTAGGACACACGCTGAGGATGGACGATTCGCGACACCCAAATAGAGTGGTAAACGCAAGAATACAAGGTAGGCGACCGGTAGGGAGGCCAAGGTTGGACTGGGAGTGTGAGATGAGAAAAGATGCACACCATATACTGGGAACAGGAGCGTGGAGGAGACCGGCCACGGACAGACAGGAATGGAGGGCTAGGATCCAGGAGGCCAAAGCTCGTTTTGGGGTGTAGCGCCATATGATGATGACATTGTGCAAAGTTGTAATTATTTTTATACTCAAACACGGAGGAAAATAAAAAAGAGTAATAGTATTTGGACCAAGTCCCAAGTGTCAAATTTTTCGCCAAGCAATAATCAGTGTAGAAGTACAAATGAGTGAACTTTAATCTGGAAATACTTAACAGGAAATATTACAAGAAACTGTCCTAGTAGATATTTAAGCAACATTAAGGAAAAAACCTCATATACGTGGTCTACTAGAAAAGTATCCGACTTTATTTTTTATTTTGGAAACCTGATGGATTTGAATCAAGCGCGCTTGCATGAGCCGACCTTGAACCTTCGTGCGCATGCTATTTTTTTCCCGCCTGTAGATAGCGTCAGTTGCTGTCAAGCAATGTTCGAGTGTCGTAGTGTGTAGTGCTCTCGTCGGTTTTTCAATGCAAGTAAAAATCACCAAAGAGTACTATAGGGATGTCCTACGTCGCCTACGTGATGCTGTTCGGCGCAAGCCACTGGAATTGTGGTCATCAGGAAATTGACGACAAGGCTCCAGCGCATTATTCGCACTTGGTTTAGAGTTTTTTGGCAAAAAAACAGACTCCTCTGGTTCGACAGGCTCCTTACTCTCCTGATATGCCCCCCCTGCGACTTCTGGCATTCTGGCATTCTGGCATTCCCCAAAGTCAAGAGGCCATTAAAAAGAAAGCGATTTCAGACAAGAGAGGAAATTATGGCTGCAACGACAGCCGAGCTTAAGTCGATTCCGAAAAAGGCTTTTTCGGAATGCTTCCAACAATGGCGGCACCGCTGGGAGAAGTGTGTGGAGACCCAAGGAGACTACTTTGAGGGTGATTAGGTTTCCAACGCTCCACTTTTTTTTACCGGCTAAAGGTCGGATACTTTTCTAACAGACCACGTAGATCTATTTTATCATATGGATCTATTCATCAGGAAACAACTATCAGATTTCATGTAATATCTGAAATTGAACAGGAACAATCTAAAATTTGCAACAAGAAACATCTTAAAAGGCTAGCGTTGGAGGAAAATCTTCCTGGATCTGCGGTTCGGCAGAAAATATACTGATCCGCAAATTGTGGACCATTGGTCTTCAAGAGAAAAGTGTATCCTAAGGTCTACTGTTTGCACCATAACCTGCAATTTTACAGCTTCCGCAACATGCCATTTTATAAATCAATATATGTTCTATTTTAGCAGCAATATGATTTAAATCTATATTAGAAGAAGTGATCTAAATGAGAACTAAATAAGTGATTACAGAAAAAGTGTGGAATATAGTAGATCTATAAAAGTACCTCATATAGAGTTTTCATCAGCTAATATCCTACGTTCCATACCAAAATACTCGTTTATTAGAACCTCCTTAGAAGGAATGTTAAATGTCTTTAAATGAAATTGTTTTTAGTACGAGTAGATAGTATGAGGAATTGATTATATAGCCAAGAAAGGATTAGCTCGGCTCTTGGGTTTGCCTCGTTGTACTTCAATCTCGATCTTTTCATCTCCTGAACCTTCTTCATGATTCGTGTCTGAAATTGGTAGTAGTACTAGTAGCTAGTACAACGTTTAGATGTACAGCCATACGGGATACACCACCTTCTTAGTAGTACTTTTATATTGATTAAAACTCCAATTCGTTATGCGTTCTTTTTTCTAAACCTTCTTCAAAACTTGTGTCTTGGCATCTTCTTCTTGAGCTTCTTGGAAATTCGTGTCGTCATCACGTTGTACTCACTAATCCTCACTAAGCAGATGCGTGATTTCTTCTTTCAGTTGAGTTCTTTTCAGTTCAGTTTCAGTTCTTCAGTTCTTTTCTAAATATAGGTTGCTGTGGGTATTCATTCTTCCTTCGTTAGACATGAAATCCTCGATTTCTGATAACACATACCAACATCATTTTCTTACAATAGCTCCATCAGTTCTTGACCAAGTTCGTGTTGTCGTTTTCGTTCTCCCTTACTTCCTTCAATACGAAATCCTTACTTTCTTATAACAGAGGTGCATTACCAACATCATCTTCTTACACAATCTCCTTCAGTTCTTTTTGTTGCTGTCGCTATTCGCCCTTCCTGTGTATGATATCAAATCCACACTTTCTGATAACACGGGCATATTGCCATCATCGCTTTCTAATTGTTCTTTCAGCTCTTTGTCGGTCAAAAAAACGCATGTTCTTCCATAACTTCAATTATATTTGCGCATTACAGGTGCTTACCATGACTACATAGCTTTAATTAGACTCCGAAGATGCGAAGACATTATGTCAACAATAATCGATGTACAAGTGTTAATGCACTGATATTATGTGTTATTTTCTGAATTTCGTATTGTGTTTTATTATCTAAATAAAAAACGAATACCTAAATTTAGATAAATGACACTATGTAGATAAATTGGTTGGGCAGGTTCATGAAATGAAATTTGAGGCCAACGTCCGAGATTTATTTAATAAATAAAAGGCGATTAATTAAAGAGGAGGTGTATATGAGTTAATTAGTATTACAGGATATTCTCCGTATATGTATAATTTATTATACATGCACGCACGGCACATGTCCGTATAATATTAATGGAAAATTCTATAATTATTATCATTATTACTACAAAAGCTAAGACTATATAGAATATACACTATTTAATTAAACAACACAGAGATTCGTTTGAAATCTTGAATTACTACCGACTGCATCACATAAAATATTACAACCACATCAAATATATATATATATATATATATATATATATATATATATATATATATATATATATATATATATATATATATATGTATATAGATATATATATATATATATATATATATGTATATATATATACATATATATATATATATATATATATATAAAACTATATATATAAAAAACTTTCTTATAGACAATTCATCTAAACACCGGGTTTTCTACGGCAACATATTTATGCAGCTTAAATAAAATTCTTAAAACATAATTCCTCCAAACAAATTGCTATTTAAAGCGAAATACAGCCTGAATATATAAATATATTCAACCTGTTCGTAGCTCTGTAATATTAATTATCTTAATAAGACTAAGACTACAAAACAAATCTCGTGTTGAAACAACTAGTTCCCTTGCTAATACCACGCAGTAAATTGAATTATACGCACAACATGTATTATATATTAATTATATATGTAATATATATTATACGCAAACATATATTTGTCTGTTATTACTAGACCCCAGTCCACTTTTGTGCTATTATAGGAGTACTAGATAAATAACATTGTTTTTAAGATTATATATTTCTATTTAACTTAAGTGAAACAAACGTCAAATTAAAACCTATCCTCACCTGTCATGTACGAGGCGTTCAAGTAAGTGTATCCCAATTTATAATTTAAAACAGCAAATCTGCACTTGATCTCGAAACGCGTCTGTAAATTTAACTTAAGTAAAATTGTAGGTTATGACTCTGAGACTATTCACTTAAGTAAGTAAAATAGAAAAATATGATCCTAAAAACAATGTTATTTATCTAGCACTCATTTAGTGCCACGAAAGTGGACTGGGTCCTAGTAATAACATACAAATATCAGTGGTATATTCAACATCCTGCGTATATAAAAGGGGTACCGGAAAGTAATTCTTTTTAGGGTTCCGTACCGAAAACGGGAACCTTATAAGATCACTTTGTTGTCCGTCTGTCTGTCTGTCTGTCTGTCTGTCTGTCCGTCTGTCTGTCTGTCAAGACCATTTTTCTCAGAAATGCGTAGAGGTAACAAGTTGAAATTTGTATCAAATACTCGGGTCTGTGGTCTCTTTCAGCTGTGATAAAATCAAACTTGTAAGTCAATGCGATCAAAAGATATGACAAGATATATATGAAAAGATATTATGTCGCATATTTTGCGATTTCACAAGGGAATCAAAACCTATAGGGTACTTCCCGTTGACCTAGAATTATGAAATTTGTGAAGAAGCGGTGTCTTACAACACATGTAAAGGGAAAAATCTGAAAACCGTAAATATGTAGTTTAATTACAAGAAAAATGCGAATTTACTATTAGAAACTTATGAAAATACACTAAGGTGTTGCGTGATATTGTCAGGCTCCAGAAGCATATGGGTTGCATACAGTTAGGTCCTCTTCGGTTAGGTCCGAAGGTTAAAAAGTATGTGTTGGCACCTCGCTGTTTATTCTGAATTTTCTTTGTTTATATTCGTTATGCATTTCATCACGTACGCTCTATATACATAATATATACAGGGTATATATTATGTCTAAATTTTGCTTGTTTATAACCGACATGCAACATACTCAAGTCCCGTAACATCCTGTATATATTATATTTCGTCTAATTTTTCTTTATAATCTACATATACTTAAATCACGTACGCCCTATATTTTTTGTTAGTCAATTGCCCAAAAGCAGTCAATTGAACAACTGAATGTTAAGAGTATCGAAATAGATCTAGAAATAGTTAATATATTAGTTTATATTAGATCTAGAAATAGTTAGATCTTAATATAAGTTAGTGAATAAGTGTAATACTAAAATAAAGTTTTCTTTTTATACGACAGCGACATCTTGAGGTTATGCTTGCAGCGGTACTAAGATAGTCGTGATTTCAGGAGGGCCACTTTAAACGTCAAGTTAACTGAATGAGCTTGCTACGTCCTCCACAAAAAAAAAGATACCTTACGTACAAGTTTGTACGGAACCCTCGGTGCGCGAGTCACAACTCGCACTTGGCCGTTTTTTTTTTAATGTTGTGACTTCTAACCTCTTGTACTAGTTTCTGTCAGAAGGTAAACTGATTATGTCAAATAAGTTTGGTTGGCTAAACGTCAATCTACCTTTTTCTGCTGAGTTTCGTTTATTTGAGTAAACCGTTTAAAAATGACAAGTCAATTAGTAGACGAAATACACCTGCGCTATTGTATGCGATTTCTCTTTGATCAAGACTTAAGGCACGGTTTAAGAGCAAGGTTTAAGGCAAGGAAGTTCCGCCGCAGCAGGCGGAATCAATTAATGCAGTATACGGCAAGATCGTAACAGAAAACCAATACCAATTCTGGTTCAGAAAGTTTAGAGAAGGTGACACCAATCTCTCAGATGCTAAAAATTTCAGAGACCTAGTGATTTCAAAGAATGCTTTAAAAGACCTGGTAGGATCAGATTCGCGACTAACCATTCAAGAAATGTTTGAAAGGCTCTCTGCTTCCTGGTTAACTGTTCAGGAGCACCCAAAAAAGATTGGCGAAGTCAATAGACAGGGTTCCCCATGAATTAAGCGAAATTCACAAACAACAGCGTTGAGTGTATAGGTTGAATGAGAAATTAAGTCAAAAAGTTTGGTTAACAGAAAAGACCTCAAAAAACTATTTAGTAAAAAAAAATGGATTACTTTCCGGTACCCCTAATATTTATATATCCAGGCTATTTTTCGCTTTTAATAAGTTTATATGATTATCTATAATTAGTATGGTTTCACCAATAGTACATAATTACTCTAAATTATATTAGATGGATATTACTATGGCAAATGATAGAAATCTGATTTGCTTTTTTCGTTTCGATGAATTTTCGGTTCAGGATGCATCACGTTCTGGTAGACCAACATTAGTTATCACTAAATAAACCAAAAATATGCAAATGCATATATTTTCCCATTCTAATTATAAAAGAATGGACTAGCCAGAAATGTGTTTCTGACTAAACTATGAATTTAGAGCCCTATTCGTAAGAGCATATTTTTGCATATTTCACCAATAAGAGCATAAATTGCATATTGGCTATGATAAGACATATTTCGAAATAACTGCATATTTTTAGTGAATATTATCCTCAACTTGGTTAATATAACATATTATATATTTCATTCATTGACCTGCTTTTTGACGGAAATCTCAAGACGCGTATTAAATACTGCTGTGCTAGACAAGGCAAATCATAGCAGATGATGAAGACCGATGATTTAATAAAAATTATGTGTGATAGCTTCAATCGAGATTCGATTTTACTCTTTATATCAGATGCCGCTCCATACATGGTAAAAGCAGCTCAGACCATACAAACCAAAAACGTTTTAGGCAAAAGTGACACATCTGACTTGACAGCACAGGGACTTCATGAGTTCAGTGTTTGTGAACAAATTCGAGGAATTTATACTAACGTCGATCGTCTAATCTCCAATGTAATTTAAGAGCATATTTTTTTTCTAAATGCATATTTTTAATTTTATAGAGCATATTTTCATTTTTGTAGAGCATATTTTCATTTTTATAGGGCATATTTTAATTTTTATAGAGCATATTTTAAGCGCTTAAAGTACTTTTTTAGGAGCATATTTTTGGTTGCCCTAGTTATCACTAATTAAAATCACTAAATGCAATAGATCGCCATAAAAATGTAGCATAGTGTAACTACAATCGTCTAAAACTCTAAAACAACCAATGATGACCATTTGTAAAGGAAGTCATTTTCGGCAACGTATCAGCATAAGTTATTTTCTTTTGAAACGTAAACAAAATGGTTTTTCAAACGATAAAGATGATGGTCGAAGCAGGATTTTTGCTCCGCAATGTATACTGTACTATCAGACTTCCATTTATAGCATGTTCTGCAACATTCCTTGTCTGGTAAAACCTTTAGCTTCCATTATCCCCAATGGAAAAGCTTATTGCAGAAACAGATTACAAGTTTATTCAGTACATTGCCGTAGATGTAGACAAACTGTTCAATAAATTAACCGATAAAAGTTATTTTTCGTATAAAACAATGTTTTTACTCTAATTAGTTTCTGGGCAAACAAATAGGCCAAACAAGATTTTAAAATAATCAACACAACAATTAAATTCAACAAACTCAGTAAACCGACAGAGAAAACCTGACCGAAAAAAATAGCTTTGAAAAGAAGAAGATAATACATATTCCAGGTAGAATTCGTAAAATAGCTACTAGTTAAACCGGTAAAATAATTGTCGAACAATTCAATTTCAAGCTACAGAAAAACCTGCAACAACCCATTTAATTCTTATTTATCCCATTCCACCTCAATTTATCATTCCATCTATTAATATCCACTCATAAAAAATCCCTCATTATCTAATTAATTTGTTTTTCATTATCCCTATTGAATATTTCAATCAAATCGATCCGGCCGAGAATTTTCCGGGGTTTTGGGCCGAAGTACACCATCGACATAAATTCTATGCATCTTTGAAGCTGAACAACAAAGCGTTTTATGTCGAGGTTTATGCTATGATAATTTAAAGGGGTCGTTTGTGCAGAGGGCGCATCTCAAAGGGTTGCACGAAGTGGCGCTAAATTGCACACCGACGGAACGCATTCAATATGAAAATACATATTCATTATTACTAGAATGTTAGACATTTATTATAACTTATAGCAATTCTTTTAAATCTCTTGTTTTGTATATTTAATCTAGACAGAGATTATACTAGTCAGAGTCTACCAAACAAACTGTATAAACTTGTCTATCTAGCCTTCTCTCTTTAGTCTTGCTTGTCTAATCTTATCTGTCTAGTCTTTCCTGTCTAGTCTTGTATGTTTAGATTTCTCTGCCTAGTCTTGTCTGTTTAGAATTGTTTGTCTAGTCTTGTCTGTTTAGCCTTGTCTGTCTAACCTTGTCTGTCTAGTCTTGTCTGTTTAGTCTTGTCTGTCTAGTCTTGTATGTCTAGTCTTCTTTGTTCAGTCTTGTCTGTCTATTCTTGTCTGTCTAGTCTTGTCTGTTTAGTCCTGTCTGCCTAGTTTTCTCTGTCTAGTCTTGCTTGTCTAGTCTTGCTTGTCTAGTCTTTTCTGTCTAACCTTGTCTGTCTAGTCTTGTCTGTCTAGTCTTGTATGTCTAGTCTTCTTTGTGCAGTCTTGTCTGTCTATTCTTGCCTGTCTAGTCTTGTCTGTCTAGTCCTGTCTGCCTAGTCTTCTCTGTCTAGTTTTGCTTGTCTAGTCTTGTCTGTCTAATCTTGTCTGTCTAGTCTTGTCTGCCTAGTCTTGTCTGTCCAATCTTGACTGTCTAATCTTGTCTGTCTAGTCTTGTTTGTCTAATTTTGTCTGTCTAATTTTGTCTGTCTAGTTTTACTGTCTCGTCTTGTCTGTTTAGTCTTGTCTGTCTAATCTTGTTTGTCTAATTTTGTCTGTCTAGTCTTGTCTGTCTAGTTTTGCTGTCTAGTCTTGTCTGTTTAATCTTGTCTGTTTAGTCTTGTCTGTCTAGTATTGCCTGTCTAGTCTTGTCGGTCTAGTCTTGTCTGTTTAGTCTTTTCTGTCTAGTCCTGTTTATCTGTCTAGCTTTTTCTGTCTTCTCTTCTCTGTCTAGTCTTGTCTGTCTAGTCTTGTCTGTTTAGTCTTTTCTGTCTAGTCCTGTTTATCTGTCTAGCTTTTTCTGTCTTCTCTTCTCTGTCTAGTCTTGTCTGTCTAGTCTTGTCTGTTTAGTCTTGTCTGTCTACTCTTGTCTGTATAGTCTTGTCTGTCTAATCTTGTCTGTCTAGTCTTGTCTGTCCATTCTTATGTGTCTAGTCTCGTCTGTCTAGTCTTGTGTATCTAATCTTGTCTAACTAATATTGTCTGGCTAGTCTTGTCTCTCTAGTCTTGTCTGTCTAGTATTGCCTGTCTAGTCTTGTCTGTCTAGTCTTGTCTGTTTAGTCTTGTCTGTCTACTCTTGTCTGTATAGTCTTGTCTGTCTAATCTTGTCTGTCTAGTCTTGTCTGTCTATTCTTATGTGTCTAGTCTCGTCTGTCTAGTCTTGTGTATCTAATCTTGTCTAACTAATATTGTCTGGCTAGTCTTGTCTCTCTAGTCTTCTCTGTCTAGTCTTGTCTGATTAGTCTATATCACTAAAACTCTATATTAAAATAAATGTATATATTATGATGGATTGGTAAGGTATTGTAGTATCTAATTACATTTTATGCAATTAATTATAGTCAAGTGGAGAGAATAATAAAGAAAACTTTCTAGTAGAAGTAAGTCTTATATAGTTAAACGCGCTGCAGAAGGCTCACAAGGTCGATAGCCAGTTACTCTGACCTCCTAACAAAACACAAATACTATTTTTATACCTCCGCCACAAACCTCGAAAATACAAAGGAAACAAAACAGACGTTTGAATCAATATACAGCAAAAAAGACACAAACTAGGTAGATAGGAAAGAACTCACTTTTATCTCAAATTGATGGAATTAAATAAATAATGTTATATTGAGTTTTAACAGAAAAGTCCGACGTTGAAAAAAATAACAGGTGTGGAAATTTTGATGGTAAAATAGTTGAGAATATTTTGTGTGTGTTGAAATGAGACACGTTTTGTTCATTTTGAATTTAGCCGTTTAAATTTATGGCATATTATACATACTTCCGTTTGTAATAGGAGAATCTAAAATTTTGAAAGTGATGTTTTTTTCGATATACAACTCGTATAGAACAGACAGAATACTTAGACTTATATTATCTAATCTAATATTATCTGATCTATATTTTTTATTTTTCATTGATTAGGTACCTTAAATGCTTGGGTGATTGAAACTCACAAGAAGTTAAATCTGTAAAACAAAACAAAAATATCTAATCTTTGTCAGCACGTATCTAGTGTTGTTCATCTAGCCTTTTCTGACTCTTCCTGTCTGTCTAGCCTTGCCTGCTTCGTTTTGATTACCTTCTTTTAAATAATACAAATCGTTAACATTTTATAAAAAGAAAAAAATTGAAATAGGAACAGACATATTTTAAAGTATGTATGTTTCACTTTCGACGAAAGCGAATTTAAAAAAAATCTGAATAAATTTCGGCTATTGATTACCATCACCCCTAACATTATCGACAATTTCCTCTAAATTCAGTCAAAAGCTTCTCTCCCCCGTTGGGCTTTCAATGGAAATAAAAACGTCCATTTAAACTGGTTCTGCGAACTCCTAGGCCATCTGCACTAATCCTCAACCTCATAACTAAAACACCTTACAATTTAAAGATCTTTTTTACAATTCTCTCTGTTAATAAAAATCTTACGATTACAACATCAACAAAACTTATATTATGCATATTTTCATAACTTTGCAAACATTAAATTTTTTTTATTTAAAGTTTATTTCTAATTAATTTTTATTATTAAACATTAAAAAATAATCAAAACATAATTGTAGAATCCTGAATATACATTAATCTTGTTAGTCTAGATCAGGGGTTTGATCAGGGGTTAGTCTAACCCGGGAGCCGAATGTGGTTCTTTTATCTAAGTTATGTGATCTTCAGCTCGACCATAATATTTATTTTAAAGATAAAATAAAGATTTAAAAATAATATTGGTAGTTTATAACTTTATTTATAAAATATAGTTTATAACTTTACACATACTAGGATGGTATAAAGTTCATAGGGAGAGAAATTTATAATGAAAAATAAATAGTTAACATTGGATTGGTGTTGGTGTAAAAAATTGTGTAAAAACAAAGTGAAATGGTGATTTTTATTTTAAGAAGGATTTCTAAATTTGATTATTGATTAAATATGATTATTCGTTTAATTAATTTGACATTTATAAAAGAAACCTACTAGAAATTATGAATAAAACGAAAAAAACTAAAATAGATCTGGACCCAGTAATATAATAATATGTGCTAAGCTCAGGGCCATTGTTTACCGAAGATGTTCACGGGCATCTTCGGTAAACAATGGCCCACAGCTTAGCACCTGGGCAGAGCGGGGTGGACATGGCTCCTTAGCCGTAGTGAAGGCGACATGTATAGGGGTGACAACCCCGAATAATAAGCCTGCCAAGCTAACAACTTGGGTAGTATCGTGGACAGTGCCTCCCCAATGTCCCACGGAGAATATTCTTCAACTGAGCATGGAGAAAAATTTCGTTGAATGCACTACCCCAGTTGGTAACCAATTCACCGTCACCTATGATGACGTTAGCGGACCTTCGGATTCTGGGGAATCCGCACTAACATGCTTTAAGGATGCGTCGGAGCATCCTGAAATCACCGCACATAAACTCAGACCAAGACGGCAAAGCTGGTTCTCACCATTTAATGGTAACTCACTGCTAAAAGTGGGAAAACTGAAACATCTGACTGATTCACTAACACGACACATGACACATGATAATGACAGCAATACAGGAAACCAGATTTAAGGGCGAACATGCCTTCGAGTCTCAAGGCTACAGAATCTTCAAAGGAAAAGTGGGTGAGCGGGTAATGAAGAACGTACCCCACTTAGGTATAGGATTTATAATCAGTCACAGGATACTGGAATCAGTCCCCGACTTGAACCTCTCCGAGCAGTCGTGTATCCATCCTGTCTCTCAAATGTGCAAACAAGGGCTACAGTATAATCAGTGCACATGACACAATCAACCAGGACAACAGACGCAATCCAGATAGAACTGATAAATTCTGGGAAGAAAATATTATCTGTAAACTTCCAGAGAGGCACACAGTCATACTGCTTGGTGACTTCAATGCTCAATTGGGAAGAGAGAAAAAACACAGAAACATAGTGGGCAATTATCCGGCACATAAGAGAACCAACCACAACGGAGAGCGATTGGTATATCTGTGTAGGACTTTTGGGTTGCTCATGAAGTCTACAGCCTTGAAATACTTGCCTGGGAAGCAGAAGACTTGGAATTCGCCTAATACCAACCTGGGTGAATTCCAGATGGATCATGTGGCCATTTCACGAAAAGCCCAAAAGGAAATACAAAGCGTGAAGGTACTAAGAAGCGCCAATCTGTACTCAGACCACTACCTCTCAAAGATCAAAATAAGACTCCAGCCTAGAAACACTAGATTACACAGAACTTCCAAAATTGTAAGATTTGACGTAAAGCGACTTAAGAACAGCCAAGAAGTAAGTCAGAGGCTGAATAATACTTACTGAAGGAGACTCTAGGCAAGGCGGCCAATAAACTCGGCCCTCTCGCTAGAAAAAGGAAGCATATGTGGTGAACTGAAGACTGTAACAATACAATAGCCCAAAGACAGACAGCCTGGGTGAAGTGGAATTCTAAAAAGACCAAGGAAAATTGGCATAAATTTTTAGAACAAAGAAAGGTTACAGCCAAGATAATTCGAGGAATCAAACGGACCTTCACACAAAACCAACTAACCCAAATCGAAGAGAGCTTTGCTAAGAATAACTCCAGAGATTTCTTTGGAACCATCAAGCAGACACTCAGAAAATATGCTCCGCCAAGTCTCCACTTCAGAGACTCACAAGGCAAACTGGCTTTTAACGACAAGGACAACTGCCACCTTTTAGCTCTTTATCCACCCAGCGAAGACTTTAACCCGACTATAAACCCGGATTCACACACACCAAACCCGGACTCGCTGCCCCCTTCATTAGAAGAAGTTAGCAGATCATTCAACTTCTTAAGAATAATAAGGCAGCTGGAGAGGACTCTATCGTTGCTGAACTGTGGAAAGGTGCTGGAAGCAAAACAGAGAAATTACCACCCGATTGGAAATCTGCTCTGATCCATCCGCTTCACAAAAAGGGAGATTTTACTGATCTAAACAACTACCGTGGAATTTCTCTCGTCCCGGTATCATACAAGATTCTCTCCAAAGCGTTACAAGCAAGGGCAGAAAATCAGATGGATATTCAACTGGGAGAATACCAGGGAGGCTTCAGGAAGACCCGTTCCTATGTTGAACAGATCCTCAATCTTAAAACTGTACTTGCATACTCCAACCGATGAGAAACCGCAAGGTGGTCGTCACCTTTGTTGATTTTAGGAAGTCCTACGACTCCATGGATAGAGAAACGCTCAACAAAGTACTACAGAAACTAGGGCTAGGCAACAAAAGGCTAGGCAACTGGAGTGAGACAAGGAGATGGACTTTCCCCACTTCCCTTCAACTGTGTCCTTGAAAAGGTTCTGAGAGAATGGCGCAAGGAACTGATTAAGTAGAGTGTTCAGAGTGGTATTTACCTGGAACGTAAGAATGATGGACTGGTTGTAGATTTCCTGGCCTTTGCAGATGACATGGCACTGATTGCTGATTCTCTTCAAATGGCAACAATGCAGGTAAAGTGCCTCCGAAAACAGGCTGCCAAAGTGGGTCTTCAAGTGTCGCTGGAGAAAACTGAATTTTTCACTAACATCAAAGAAGCAAACAGAGATATGTTACTAGAGCAGGGAAACGTGAAGAGGATTGAGAAATTTAAATATCTCGGCCAATGGATTGAACCCAACTTATCAGAAAGAGCATCATTATCCATGAGAGTCAACAAGTTAGAACTAGCCTATCGACTGACTAAAAACACTTACAACAAGAAATGCCTGTCACGCAACCTGAAACTTAAGCACTACACATCAGTCTTACAACCAGAAGCCCTGTATGCCATGGAGTGTCTTTCCTTGAACCGAAGAGGTCTGGTAGAGAAATTGGAAAGCAGAGAGAGAAGAGAATCCTCTAAGACGGTATAACTCTGAGCTCTACGAGAATATTGAGAGGCTTTCTGACTGTGCAAGAAAAAGTGCGGCAGCTTTCTATGGCCACGTTGCAAGATTGCCTCCAAACCGACTAACCAACCGATGAACGAAACCGAGAAGGATATTAAAGAGCTGGGAATAACAGATCTCCAAACAGACAGTCTGTGAGACGCACCCTGAAGGAAGTTCGTGGATTTCAGGAAAAACCCCGAAGGAAAGGTACCCCTTGGACAGAAGAGAGAAAGGAGTTACACCGGCAGAAAATGCGACAATACTGGGCAAAGATCAAAATCCAACAGTTGAACAAGCGTGGTCCAAAGTAGGCTATTCTAAAGAAGAAGAAGAAGAAGCAATGTAGAAAATAATTAAAACGTTATCGAATGTCATTAAATTTAGAATACAAATGATGAACAGTGCCTGGAACACTGCAGAACAGGGAGAGACTTGTCTTGTGACTGTTGTGAGACTGTTGTCTCCCTAATCTAATTTGTCCAGTATTTTTTTTGTCTAATTTTAAATTGTGTAGACCAGCTTTCGGCAACCGGTTTTAAGTAAAGAGCCATTTTTATTAAAATAATCTAACAAAACGTCAGGAAGGGCCGCAAGATGATATTATAAGGCCTGGAACACACTTGCAATTTTTCAGTTGAGCAACTGTTGGCTTGAATATTTGTGTCGTATGGAGTGCTAAGGGCCCATGCTGCAACTTGTAATTGTTGCAGTTGTATGTGTACGCAGTTCTATAGACACCCCATACGACACAAATATGCAACTAAACAAATGTGTTCCAGACCTTATACCATCATCCTTGCGACTCTTCCTTGCGTTTTGTTACATTATTTTCATAAAAAATGGCTTTTTACTTAAAACCGGTTCCTGACACCTGGTCTACATAATTTGAAATTAGATAAATAAAACTGGACAAATTAGATTAGACAAACAAGAACAGAGAGTTTAGAATATGCTGAAATATTAGACAGAGCATACTAAGCAGACGACATTAGAAGCAAGAGAGACAAAACTAGACAGGCATGTCAAAATAGGCAAGACTAGAAATAAGAAAAGCTGATAAGATTGGACAGGCAAATCTGGACAGAGAAAATTTGACGGTTTTCGTCTAGCCTTGTTGATCTATTCTTGTTTGTTTAATTCTTGTCGTTCTAGTCTTGTAAGTCTAGTGCTTCGGGTCCAGTTAAATCTTCTCTCTAATCTTGCTAGTTTATTCTTGTCCGTTTAGTCATGTCTGTCTAGATTTTTATATCTAGCTAGACATATCTTATCTTGACTTTTATTATCTAGTCTTCAGTATTGTAAATTGAACTTAATATACTTTTGTTATCTACAATTTGTTTTAGATATAATCTAATTTTCGTGTAGTTTGTAAACTCAGATTGGGAGACCGTAAACTTATTGGTGTCAAGTTTCTATAGGTATTCGGTTATCTCAAAATGTTCGTAAAATCTGGTCGCAAAAGTTCCCTCACAAGTAAATTCCAATTATTATTACTGTTCAATAATGTTTATTAAAATAACGAAAATATCTCGTTGCAAATTATTTTATTTGTTTTATAATAAATTGGTAATTCAACGTTTGTTAAAATTGTTCATTAAAGAGAGATTAAACTCCACAAATCCCTTCATATTCAAACTTATAATTTTCATTGATTTCGTACCAATTTTTTGGAGGGTGATAGGAGTTGCGTCTACAATAAAGTGACCACACATCCCGATTTTGGCGGGACAGTCCCGCTTTTTGGAGGCATGTCCCGCGTCCCGCCGATTTTTAATAATGTCCCGCTTTTTAGAAAATATCTTCAATTCTTATTTTAAATGTAGTGTAATATATAATATATAAATATTTTGTGGAATATTTTTCCACATATTCCCTTAAAATCTCATTTTTTAATGTTATCCAGTGAAAATATTTAATATCTCCAATTTGAAATGTCCATTCTTCAAGATATTCCAAGCAGTTATTTCTGACTTACTCTTAAATTTCTGACTTGTTTCAGAAAATCCGGTCGTTTAATGGCACTTTGTTCTGAAATTTTCATTGGGTGACATTAAAAAAAGAGATTTTATGGGAATATGTGGAAAAATCTTTTGAATATTAGTAAACATTTTCCGAAAATTAATATTTGCTAAAATGATCTTTTTTATGAGGAGTTATTAGTAAAGAGTTACGTTACTGATGAAAAAGTTAAATGATGGTTGTGTGCAAATGTGGAAACAGACAAAAAGTGGACGAAAAGAGTTATAGAAAAGAGTTATTTTAAGAATTAATATTTTCAAAATATTTTGATAAGGAATTTATTATTCTCTTTCAAATGAGAATTTGAAGTTGTTTTAAAATGAGAGAGTTTTTACTAGTATCAATATATATATATATATATATATATATATATATATATATATATATATATATATATATATATATATATATATATCTAACAATGTGTAAAATGGTGAAATTTTATATAGAAAATAATTTCTATAACTCCAATTTTTTAATCGCTGCGTATTTTCCAATTTATGGTGCCGTTTTTCATAAACCGTATCCTATTTTGTTATGTTAATGAAATTTTAGAGTTTAAACTCATGATTTCTTCTTACCTCTGCCGTTACAATTTCAAAACCTCAATACGAATCGTTATCGTTATCTGACAAAGTGAGGTTGATAAAGGAATTAAAAAGAAAAAGTGATTGCTGAAGACTTTGCGATTCCTCCAAGTACACTTTCTTCAATTATAAGAAACCGCGAAGAAATTTTGTACAAAGCCGAAAATGGTGCAACTAACTATGCAAACGTTTGAAAAAGTGTACCTACGAAGGCATTGGCAACGCTACTTTGGAATGGTTTAAAATTGCGCAGGATAAAAATGTGCCAATGCCTGAACCACTTATTAGAGAAAAGGCTCTTTATTTTGCTGAGAGTCTAGGACACACTGATCGCTAGTGTAGGTTGGCTAGATAAGTTTAAGATAAGACATAATAGTATTCAAAAGTGTATGTGTGGTGAAATTGCAGACCTTAATGAACATGACTGTGAAGAGTGGTGCAACAATACCTTGGCGGAACTTTTAGGATCTTATCATGAAAAGACATTTTTAACGCGGACGAGACGGGCTTATTTTTTAAATGTTTGCCTATTAAAACATTAACATTCAAAGACAAAAAGTGCTTCCGTGGAAATCACAACAAAGAAGGAATCACCGTCATGGTAAGAGCCAATATGTGTGGTACTGAAAAACTGAAACCTTTGGTGATTGGAAAATCAAAAAATCCGCGATGCTTTTGCCAATTCCACCTACGAACAAATAAATGCTTATTTAAATAAATGCAGCGAATATCTATCTATGTTCTAAAGACAATCGTCCAGACGAAGTGTACCGCGCATTATCTACTTTGGGGAACTTTGTACATAGAAATTTATTTAATGGATAACAATTAAAAATTACTGACTTTTAAAAAAAATAATATATTAATTATAATTATTTTTAATTAATTATAATAATATAACATATTAATAAAGAATTTATTTTTTGTTTATAAATACATGCATATGTAAAGTGATTTTCACTCATTTTGTAGTTATGTATTTCTGTAACTCGAATTTTCTATAACTCCATTTTTTTGTGAACTATGGTAATTCGACTTAGGGAAGTTCGACCGTATATATATATATATATATATATATATATATATATATATATATATATATATATATACAAAGCGGGACAACTGTATATGTATATATACATATACACTTGTCCCGCTTTGTCCCAATGAAAATGAGGTCACTTTAGTCTACAACGTTTTTAGTTGCATGTGATTTAATCTTTCATTGGATCTTACAGGATTTTAATTCAAAATTGGCTGTTTCTAACTAGAATTTTGTCCCTTCAAACAGCTATTTCGGCTTTGTAAAGTTCAATTTCGTGCATAAATTGAACGATATTGAAGCTTAAAAGCATTTAAGCTTCAATATTATTAAAAGCCCGATTTTATGTGTTCATACTTACAATGTTCAAAATATCACTATTTTATATATATATATATATATATATATATATATATATATATATATATATATATATATATATATATATATATATATATTGCCCAACAAACTGATTTAAGAAATTTCTAAATGTTATAAATATTAATTGAAATAAATATTGAATAAGGTTTTTTCATCATTGTAAAAAAATTATTAGAAAAGTAGTAAAACTTTAATCGAAAAAAATTAAATTAGCAATATAAAATGAATGGTGTATCGTAAAACGTTATTTATATTGGATTGATGCATAAAATTGAACACAAAAGTTAAGCAATTGCACTCTGTTAAATTATTTTTATGACCGAATTTTACATTTTTAATTCGAATTTAATGTTTTCTTAATTTTAAAGGTCCTATATTCTAAATTTAGTGTTACTATGAAATACTTTTCGTATTTTACTGTATTGACCAAAATATAAGACGAGGCATTATTTTCTATTTATATTTGTCCATGGAGATTTACTCAACTGAATTTTATTCAATTAGTTTTGTCTATCAGGGTTTGCACTACACAATTTTGTGCGTTTAGTATTGTCTAAGGAGCTTTGTCTATTCAGAAATAAAGATCCGCATTGAGAGAGCCCATGCATCCTTTTGAAGATTAAAAATCAGCCCTGTAGCCGCGACATGAGCCTTGAACCGAGAACTCCAATGCTCAAATGTTACGTATTCCTCTTCTATGGTGTAGAAGCTGGATCCTCAACTTGTATTGCGAGAAGAAACTTGAAGCCTTCGATACTGCTTCGCTCATGACAAACTCCTATCCAAATTATACTCCTATGGAATTAGAGGAAAGGCAGGGCGCTGGTTTGAATTGTACTTGAGCAACAGGAAACAATTTGTCAAAATAAATGGATAGAGAGGATAGGATAATCAAATACCACAGTCTTAGGCTTAGGTGCCCCGCAGGGAAGTATCTTAGCCCCGATCCTGTTCTCCCTCTACACTGCTGATATGGTAAAATTTATCGGCCAAAATCATTGTACCCTCTATGCGGATGACTCCAGCATCATAGTTTCGGAACGTTCCCTAGAATAAACGACTGCTAAACTAAATACTACCCTAGAAAAGCTCTACCAGTGGTTCCGTGCTAATAACCTACACTTAAATATTGGTAAAACTAGTTATGTAGTGTTCCAGTGCAGCCGAAGAATCCCCACTCAAGACATTCCATCTGCAAGAGAATCGGCAACTGCAAGTTAATTCGTCAAAAACAAGTCAAATTTTTAGGTATCTACCTGGAAGAACATCTGACATGGTCCTCAACTACTTCTGAAATAGTACGTAAACTGAACACCAAGTGCTATCTATTACGAAAAGTTCGTCAAACTGTTGGTGGTGGATGGTCTCCTAAGCATATACCATGCCAAAGTTCAGTCGATCATGGCTTATGATATTCAAGTATGGGGAATTTCCTCACATTCTCAACGGGTATTTCTAGTGCAAAAGAGGGTCATAAGAGCAATCTCGGGTATTGCAGCTAGTACATCTTGTACATCTTAGTAGATCATATTTCAGAAAGTTAAATATTCTAACTGTACCATGTTTATATATATATATATATGGGAGCTAGCCTGTTATATCATAAAAATAGGCATTTAATTTGTGCCAGGGATGATCGATATGCAAACAATACACGAAATTGTCTTAATCTAAGACCTGTAAATAGGAATCTTACCATCTGCAAAGGAGCACCTAAACGCATAGGTATACAAATTTATAATCGTATTCCAACACTTGTTAAAGAGTAAACTAATTATAGTATATTCAGAAGACGTCTTAAAACGCATTTAATAGCAAAATGCTATTATAGTATTAAGGAGTTTTTTGAAAGTGAACGTTAATGTGAAATTAGTGTTACTACTTTTCTTCTTTTATTGACATGTCTGATATGTATGTATGTACATCTGAAGATTAATAAATTTTGAATTTGAATTTTAGATGTGGGCATACCATAGTGTGTTAAGAGTATCATGGGCAGAACATGCGACCAACCTGCAGGTTTTGAGAAGAATGGAGTAAGACAAAGAGATCCTACAGGAAGTGAAAAAAAGAAAATTGCAATATCTCGGCCGCATCATCAGAGGTCCGAAATATGAGACTCATAATCCAAGTAAAAATCGTGGGAAAAAGATCTATTGCAGCGAGAAGAAAGTCCTGGCTTAGGAATCTGCGAAAATATTTTATGTCACGTCATCTGACCTATTTAAGCCCGCAGTTTCCAAAATCAAAATAGCAGTGATGACAGCCAACTTCCTGAATGGAGACGCCTCATGAAGAAGAAGAAGGAGGGCGACCAGCTCCTTCTTCTTAACTTAATTTTATCCTGTAGTCTTCTCTATTAAACATTGCACAACTCAAATTTGTCCATTTAGTTTCTTCTATAAAGATTTGGGGTGTAAGGGGTACGGCGCACAGAAGAGTATTTCCACGATAAAACCGGTCAAAAGTAAAAAGCTATAAGTTACTAAAAAAATCCTTTAAACCATTTTTTGATCAAGTTAGATAATCAATCTGATAATTGGCCGCCATAAAACTGCTACTCGCACTTGCTTATTGTTGTAAAGTCAGTCGGAACTCAGTTATTGTTGCAATCGCACATTTTTGTTAGCGACGCTTTTGTTTGTGGTGTTTAGTTCTCTTGTTATAGTGTTTTCGTGTGGTTGACTACAGGGAAAATATTTATTGAATATGGAAGTGGAAGGTATGTACCATATTTAAAAATACTATTTTATTGTTTTCTGTTCCTAGTATACGTAGACGACCTATGTTTAACATGTCCTATTTTTGTATTTATTTTTACTTAGAATTTTGTGAGAATAGTGTTTTTGTTTAAGTGTCCTGTCTTGTCGAGCTAAATTTCTTTTAAAGACATGATATTTAGGCTACTGACAATCATGTGTCACAACAAAATTGTCCGCCTTAATCCGCCATTTTGTTTTTTATCCATTCAAAGGTAATGTATATAAAAGTTGAATTATTTCAACATTGTAGTTTTTTTCTCCTGTAGATTCTTCTGAAACCGACAGGAAGTTTACCAGAAGAGCATTTTATGACATCCTGGCATAATTTAAGGGGGAGAAAATGGAAGAAAAGTTTTCTTTAATGGAAGAAAAACTTGTGGGAATAACTAAATGTCCAGCTGATAAAAAACTGTTTTAAATCGGGCCTTAAGGTGTTTCAAGAGTGATATTAAGAAGAAATGGACAGCCAGTAGTTATAAGAATCAACGTTTCTTGAAGAACAATGAAAAATGGCTCACATCTTCGATCGAAATGTCTTATTGGTCTGCAGAACCTACACAAAAACCAGGGCGACCAACTAAAACATTCAAAGAGTTAAGTGACCGCAGCAAACGTCGAAAAACAAAGGAACTACGGGAACAGGTACCTGTTGAGGAACTGACGTATGCAGCTAACATGAGTCAGCGCACTGGAGGAAATAGTGACGCATCAAAATTAATAAAAGAAATAATTTCCACGCCTACCAGAGCTACAAAATTTCGCAAAGTTATTTCTTCTGCTCACAAGCAAATAGTTGTTAGAAAACATACACCGGAAGAGGTACTGGCAATCTTTGTAGAAAGCGACTTCAGTCGAAGACAGTGGGAAGTAATTCACCGGGCTAACAAGAGCCCCTTGTTATTCTCTTATAAAAAAGTCCAAAAATAAATGTTACCCCAATGAGCAATCGATTCGAGTGACTGAAAGACTCCTGCTCTGAGGCTGAAATACAAGCTCTACTTGATCACACTGCATAGCGTCTATATAAATACGTAGCAGAGGTTATAGAAACTTGTTGACAGGAAGAGAAGCGAAACAAGGTTTGAAAACACAAGTTTGAAAATAATACTGACAGTGACGAAAATATTTTTCAAAGCTCATTTGTGCCCTTAAGATTAGTCATATTGATTGATAAAAAAAAAATCATATGGCAAAACCTAGTCCCGTCTTCTGTCAGATTCTGCCGACCCATACTCATACGCTTTATTAATGAATCAAAAGATGTAACTACAAATGAAATAGCGTACATCAAAATTCAAGCTGCAAATTTAAAAGAAACACAATTGTCTACACCTAATGAATTAGGTAAAATAACGTATAAAATGATATTAACAATGATTGACGAAAAAATATGCAATGCTACAACTGATACTGCATTCACCATGAGATGTTATATTTGCGGACAGATTTCCAAAGATTTTAATAAATTAATTGTAGCACACGAAGTCAATGAGGAAGCACTTAAGTTTGGACTCTCTATTCTTCATGCTATAATTCGTTTCTTCGAATCGCTATTACATTTGTCTTATAAAAAATTATCCCTGAAAAAGTGGCAAGCGCGAACAGCCGAAGAAAAAAAGATTGTCAAAGAAACAAAAGGAAAAATTCAAACGAACTTTAAAGAAATGGGTCTGCTCGTAGACATTCCCAAGCCAGAATTTTGGGAACACCAAAGACGGCAATACGTCCAACAGATTTTTTGCTGACCCGGAATGTTCTCGAATCACAGGCATAAATCTTGCTTTAATAAAATGATTCAAAGTAATCTTAGAAGTGATTTCGAGTGGCAACAGCATTGATGTTAATAAATTTGGAGCTTTTGCACATGAAACTGCAAAAATGTATACAAATTTATTTGCCATCCTATGTCGCCAACTATACATAAAATTTTGATGCATGGTGCCAAATTATATCTACTGCAATCCTGCCTATCGGCCAATTATCGGAAGAGGCAGCTGAAGCCGGCAACAAGCACATACGGTATTTCCGACTCAATTTTGGCAGAAAATTTTCACGAGTCGATTGCAAGAGGGATATATTAAACAGGCGTTACTAACTTCAGACCAGTATTTAAGTTGTAGTAGACCAAAGCAGCACAAAAAAATAAGCCGTTTTTAATGGAGGCAATCAATTTAATGGTCACGAGCACACCACATTTACTTCCAAATGAAAATGATAGCGACGAAAATATAGAAGACGAAGAAGATGAAGACGAACAGTTAGAGTCTGACTAATGACCTGTTTTGATCGCAAATATGTGAAGTTTTTTTTTAAATAAATATCTAATATCAATAAATTTTAGCTTTCATTCGATGAGATTGCAAAAATGCGAAACATAATTTTGACCGGTTTTATTATACGAATACTCCTCTGTGCGGCGGTAAGTTCATAATGTCTGCCCAAATGTCAACCCCACCTCCACCCGGTACACCCTGCTAGAGAACTAACCGCGCAATGGTGACCGAGCCAACAACCAGGTTCCTTGGAAATATATACCTAAATTTCCTACCAATCCGCATTGACCAGTGTAGTTGGAGTATGGCAAAAATCCCCTTACCATGATGACATACACTCGAAGACGGCCCTTAGTCTCCGGCTGCTCGCCGATCGCTGGCCAAGGTAGCGGCCAGGAGAAAGAATGACTGGGCTACCACAAAAGACGACGAGTGTAAATAGCTGTGTACAAAACTCTGTTTACATTTCCAAAAGGTGCTGGAACTCGAGGAAAAACTGGATATAAACTGGACTACACTATGACATAATTGGACTGTTCGAAGTAAGAAAAAGGGAGAATGTCAATTAACACTGAAATCGAACTACCTATTCTACTACAAAAGAAATGACCAATATACCATCGGTGGCGTAGCCTTCATGGAACACAGAAAACGCCTGAGGAATAAAACACAGATCAGTAGCGTAAGTCCCAGGGTAATATACATGGTACTGAAACTAAGTGATAGATATTGTATCAAGATCGTTATGGCTTACTCAACTACAAAAACTCACACATACTTGGAAGTAGAAGACTTTCACGAACACATTTCCACAAACAAAAACATACTATACAGTCCTTCTGGGGGACTTCAATGCGAAAATAGTCTACAAACAAGATGACACTTTGGAGTCTTAAGGAATAGGGGAGGGAAAAGCAAGAGAAAGTATGCTTGCAGATTTCCTGCTCCAACATAATCTCTATACGATGAACACTTTCTTCGAAAAGTCGCCCCAAAGGAAGCGGACGTGTAAGAGCTCATGTAAGATGGTACTACAAAAAGTAAGATGATACTACGCGTGAGACGTGTAACATGGTACTACAAAAAAACGATATAGTTTTTATAATTACAGACAGGTAGGAAATAATACATGATGTTACAGTGCTGAATAACCTAACTATGGGAAGCGACCATAGAAAGGTCACATTGAAAATCACTATTAACACCACCAAAGAAAGGCCAAAACTAATTTCTCAGCCTAAAACAAGAAAATGGACCACTATTAAGGAACCAGAAGCAGACAGGCAGCACCTCAACGCACTTAGAACAACTAGATGAAAAAGAGATATAGAAACGTTGAACAACAAGATTGTAAATATTCTAAATAGCGCACAAGAAAGGTACTCCAAAAGAAACCAAAGACAATGGGAAAGTTAGTAACCCTACAAAACACCTAATAAAAGCTAGAAGAGAACTAAAAAGCAAATACAAGGTGTCAAAAAAAAGTTTATATGTAAAAAAGCGATTAAAAAAATATAAGGCTCTATAAGGTTCGTCGAAAAAATGTTTATTAATTATGAAAATACGCTCTTTGGAAATTTATTTCTTAAAAATAATGTCGTTCAAATGTCTACCCTCGCGTTCACCACACTGTCAATCTAACACTAAAATTTCTGATGATGGCTTGGCAAGTAAAATGACTGCTTGGGCCAGGGAAGTTGGTTTACTAAGATAAACTTTAGATTTAAGCAAACCCCACAGAAAAAAGTTCATAGGCGTCAAATCAGGACTGCGGGCGGCCAATTAATGTCACCTCTCCTGGAGATTAATTTGCCGGGAAAAATTTCACGAACCTGTGGCAGAGACACAATGCACGTGCGTGAAGTTGCTCTATCTTGCTGGATCCAAGTTCTTTGGTTATAGCAAGGAAAATTCTGCAGTTCAGGCAACAAAAACTCATCTAACATCCTCACATAACGCTCTGAATGCACAGTAAGTGCACGCCCCCTTTCACCTTTAAAAAAGTAAGGGCCGATAATTCCTCGCGATGACATTGCAGCCCATACGATCACCTTTGGCGAATGAAGGGGTTTCTGATGCTTGCGTTTTGGATTGGTTGCACTTCAGTAGCGGCAGTTCAGGATGGATTTGACGTTACTATTATATAGTTTCAGTTTCGTTTTACGGGAAAGTATTGAAGAGCTCCAAACGTTATTCAGTTGGGCGAACGCTCCCTTCGCTTTGTTGATTCTTCTGGCGATGTCTAGGTCGGCCCCTCCATCCACTGCTATGATGCTGCCCAAGTAGCGAACTGTTCGCATCTTTTTACTGTTACGCCGTTTGCTTGTATGTCCCTGCTAGTGGTAGCGCCAATCCGCATATCCTCTGTTTTTTTTGGTGTTTATGTGCAGGCCTATCTCTTCAGCTTCTCGTTGTAGCTTAGCTGTTTTGTCCATCATATCGGTGAGTGTATGGGACATGAGGCAGATATCATCGGCGTAGTCGAGATCTTCTAGCCTGCTTGATAGTCCCCAGCGTATTCCTCGAGGCTGTATTGTAACGCTCGTCATGACCTCGTCTAGTACTATTAAAATCGGGGGACAACAAGCAACCCTGTCGGACACCAGCAGACACTTTGACCGCTTCTGAGAGATTCCCTTTTATGATGTTTACTATTTTGGGTGGGACGCCTCTCCGGTCTAAAGCCGCCTAAATGCTTTCCCATTTAATAGTATCAAAAGCTTTTTGAAAGTTTACGAATAATAGAAATACCGTGGTTTGCCATTCTACTGCTTGCTCTGTTATAATCCGCAACGTATTGATTTGGTCTACGCAGGAACTTCCCGGCCTGAATCCAGCCTGTTCTTCTCTCAACGTAGGTTCAATTGCTTTGCTCATTCGGGTGAGTATTATTTTGCAGAGTATTTTCGATGCAGTTGTTAATAGTGTTATGCCTCTCCAGTTGTTGCAATCGCTCAGGTCTCCTTTTTTTGGGGAGCTTTATCAGAAGGTCATTGTTCCATTCTTTCGGTAGTGTTTCGGATTCCCAGATTTTATTAATTAGAGGTGCCAGCATTTCGGGCGTGGTCATGCAGTTAGCTTTCATCATTTCAGATGTGATGTTGTCGATGCCTGGACTTTTCCCGTCCTTTAGTTCCTTAATGGCCTTGCTTATCTCTGCTCTGGTTGGAGGTTTTGTGTTTATGTTTAGTTGTGCCCGTGTTGCATGATGGTTTGCGTTGTTGTTTTGTTCTTGAGTTATTCCTGTAAGTATCTCCTGGAAATGTTCCTGCCATCTATTGAGTTGTTCTTCTGTTGTAACCAGTAGCTTCCCATCTTTTGATTTTATTGGCTTTGTTTTTGTAGTTTTCTTGTTCGACAGCAGCTTGGTGGATTTATACAATTCTCTTAGGATATTTTGGTTAGCGGCACGTTGAGCAGTTTCTGCAGTATTGTCCACCCACGTTCTTTTATCCGATCTTACACTCCGCTTGATGTTAAGTCGAGTCAGCTTATATAATTCTTTTAGTAGAACTTTATCCAATGGGCAATGGGTTTGTAAGATACTCTTTTTTAACAGCTTTCTGTTGGCGATTAGCTTCCATATTTCTGGAGACATCCAGTCCTTCATGCCTTTCTCGGTAAAACCTAGTACAGTGTTGTTGGTTTCAGTAAAGTTGGTCTTTATCTGGTGCCATGTCTCTTCTATTCTCAGATTTTGCAAATTTGTTTTAGCTGTTATTGTTCTTAGCTCCTCGGTGTATTGGGCTCTAATCTCTGGGTCTTTTAGCTTTTTAACGTTGTACCTTTTGCTGGTGCGGCGTAACTGTTTAAGAAGGACTGCAACTTTAAGTCATATTTCCCCCAGCAATAGGTGGTGGTCGCTCTCAATGTCGGCTCCTCGCTTGTTCCTTACTTGAAGAAGCGAGCCTGCCATGTTCGACTAATGGCAATATGGTCGATCTGGTTCTGGATGTGACCGTCGGAGGATATCCAGGTGACCTTGTGGCATCGTTTATGCGGGAAGAGCGTTCCACCTACTACCAAATTCTGTTGGCTGCAGAAGTCAATGAACTTTTGTCCATTGTCCGAACAGTTTCCGATTCCATGTGTTCCCATGATATTTTCTAGACGAACGTTGTTGCTTCCTAGCTGTGCATTGAAATCTCTCATTAATATGACAATGTCTTGTTTCCGGATTGTCAAGAATGTTTCTTACAATTTCCCGTAGAATGATTCCTTGTCTTCTGTCTCCGCTGCTTCTGTGGGTGCGTAGCATTGTACAATTGTCAGTTTTCTGGCCCTCGTATTGAATCTGGCTAGTATATTTCGCTCTGTCACTGATCTCCATTCAAGAAGTGCGTGCTTGGCTTGCTGGCTTAGAAGAAATCCTACCCCGTGCTCATATACGTCATCTTAATTTTCCTTTCCAGAATACAAGAATGTCATTCCGTTGCTTGATTTGGTTTCACCAAACCCGTTCCAGCGCGTTTCGCTAAGTCCGATGATGTTGATGTTACATTGCTGCATGTTTTGTGCAACTTGTGCGAGTCTGCTTCCCTCAAACATCGTTTTGACATTCCTGCATCCAATTCGTGTCCGTGTTTTCATGCTAAAGGTCGTGTATCGTAGATCCGTCCGGTTAATTTTCTTGGTTGAAGTGTCGGTGATAATTTGTTTTCGGATATGTAGGCTATCAACCTTCAGTACCCTAGTTAGCCGGTGGGGCTGCCACCTTTAGGCATGCGAACCTACCCTGGTTTTCTGCCGGAGTTTTCCTTCTCTTAGCCAAGTGGTTCCCGTTTTATGGCGCCGGAGATTCGCCAGGAACCCCTCTCTATTTGCTACAACATCGTTGCATTGCCCAGGGAGTGCCGCGAGCAGGCTAGAGATAGGATTCGTTGGCTGAATAATATTCAAAGGCATTTCCCAGTATTTTGGCGTTGCACTCCTATTGGCGTCGGCGCGCAACACTGAGACCTAAACCAACATTACTCCCCCATGAGTAAACCCCATGACCTCATGAGTAAAACAGTGGATTGGAGCGAAATGGGCGTTAACTTAAGTGGCAAGAAACTAAACTAATCTGAAGTTTGCAAATGACATTGTTCTGATAGCGGAGCGATTTCATGAAGCTAAAAAAATGTAGGATAAATCTAACCTGGGCTGCTTTTGGAAAGCTGAGCGAAGTTTTTAAATCCGACCTTCATATATGCCTCAAGTGGCGAAACAATCACTCAAACACGAAAATCAACAAATAAGTTACGCGTCTGCCAAAGGGCTATGGAGCGATCAATGTGAGGCATATCACTGATAGAGTCCGTCGAAGTACAGGAATCTCTGACGCAGTAGAACGTATAGCGTCACTGAAGTGGCCATACTGCAAGAAAAACGGACGGCAAATGAACGAAGCGGATCCTTGAATGGCGATCAAGGCAGCAGGTTCTAAGAATCCGGGGGCGTCCCCCAACACGATGGCCCGAAGATATTAGGCGCCTGAACAAAAATTAGATGCAAATAGCGCAGGAAAGGGAAGAGTGGAAAAATCCGGAGAGACCTACTTACGGCAGCGGAACCAAACGGCTGATTGATGATGATCAAGATTTACGCAACTCAATTTGTTCATTTAGTTTTGTTTATCAAAGTTTGCACAACTTAATTTTGGCCATTTAGTTTAGTCTATCAAGATTTGCGCAACTCAATTTGATCCATTTATTTCTATTTATCACGGTTTGCACATTTTGGCCTTTCATCCTTTTATCCATTTTGAAGTGCCAACTGTATAATCCTATTAATGTGGTTTAGTTAGAATCGTTGTAATCTGATTTTTTTTTCTTATTTGCATTTTTTTTAAATAGTGAAACATTTTTTTTCCTTCACGAAATTTATAATCGGGGTAACTATTTTTTTAGCCACTTACGACTCGTTTTACAACCTGATCTAATACGGTATATGTGACTAAAACATCGAGAATAAAGAGTTTTCTTTTGAAACAACAATAAAAAAATCTGTAGCAGTTCAAACAAGAACTCTCCTCCAAGCCCTGAATCAACAAATAATCAGCTGACTTTATCTCAAGCGTGGTGACGAATTTAGATAAAGCTGTGACACGTGACGAGCAGTAACGCTGTCACAATTTATTTTTACAACTCTCCTCCCGAAAGCAATGAAAAGAAACATTACAAACATAAGTAAAAACATACAAGCACAAATTTTCCGATCCTATTAGAAAACGATTAACGTTTTAATTGCATTTTAATTTTTTCAATAATGATTATCTTATTTTAAGGTAGACGCTATTAGGTACACAGTAGGAGGCTAAACAAATGGTGTTTTTGTAGGAAATGAGATTTTGGATAACAACGTAGTTTATAGAACAAAACCACCTACAAACTAAGAGTTTATTAACCTTTTGTAGATAACACAAATGTTTACTCAAAAATTCGTAAAAATAAACGGGAAAATAAAGTTTGTTTTCCCAACTACAAACAAGCACTTTTATATATGTATTTCTTGTATTTTAAAAATCACGATTCGGAGAAACTGAATTATAGACCGGAAAGAATTGGTGATATATTCTTTGACAGGTTCTTTATTCTGAGATCGTCTATTTTCAGATCTCACAAGGTGTAAAATAAGCCGGAAGTTAAGCGAATTCTTCTGATAACGGTTTATAGAACAAAACAAAAGGAAAACGACTAAATGGGATTTTCTAGTTAAAATAATTACCATTATATTAAAAAAAAAACTTAACTCAAACTAAGTATATCTTGTCAGAAATCGAGTTATTTGTTTAGTCCTGTCTGTCTAGTTTTATCTCGTGTATAACCTTCTTCCTCTAGTGTTGAAAAATTCCCAAAATAAATTCGTTGCCATTTAAATTAGTATGGTATAGTTTAACATAGGGGTGAAAACATTTATTCAAATAAAATTTGGAACACACAATTTCTAAGTTGGTGATATATAGTCCCATGTTCTTGTTGAATATGATTATATTTCGAATTTCAAATAAAGGGGGAACATTTTTACCGCGTTTAGATTGTGCGCTTGGGGTGCGATAAGACCGGATGGCGTACGTACACTTAACATCCTCATTTCATATTTTCAAAAACCATTTCGTTTTCGACCCCGAAAAATAAAAACTCCGCAATTAAAAGGCAAAAACAAGAAACAGGAAAAAGTCACACAGACGTGAATTGAATAATTTCAGACAATTCTCGATGCTTGGAATAAATTTTCTAAGGCAATCGCATTTCGACATAAAATAAATTTAAATATATGGTTCAAATTGTGGTGCTTAAAAAGAACTACACTTGAATTTTAAATAGTTTTCTTTTAAGATGATGAAATCTTGTCTGTATGGTCTTCCCTATCTAGTCTTCTGTGTCCTGAGTTGTCTATTTAGTCTTTTCTGTCTAATCTAGTCCATCTAGTGTTGTCTGTCCAGTCTTGTCTGATTAGACTTGTCTGACTAGTGTAATTAGCTTACAATTAGTCTTGTCTGGCTAGTCTAGTCAGTATAGTCTTGTCTTCTAGTCAATCTAGTCAAAAAATCAAAATCAAAATCAATTTATTCATCCTTAACAAAATATAACTAAATACATATCGGATAATGTCAGAAAAAAATAGGGGAATTATGACATTCCTGTACGCTGTAGAAAGCCTTTTGTGCTAGGTGTTCCTTTATTTCTGCTCTAAAAATATTGTATGAGTTGTTGATGAGGGCAAACGGGACCTTATTATATAGTTTAATCCCGACGTGAAGTGGACTTTTACTGCAGATCGTTAGATTGGTCTTAGCTGGTCTTATGTTGGAAACTTCGCGTTTCATAATCATGAAAATCCTTATTTTTATACAAGTTTTGTTTTTGGAGGTGTACCAAACACAGTACTTCTAATATATATAAAGACATGGGAGGGTCAATATTTTATTGTTGATGAAATATAGTTTGCATGAAGTTGTAATTCTGATACCCTCAATTGCCCTTATGACTCGTTTTTGGGCCTTAAACAGGGCTTCGATTTGCGGAGCCATACCCCATACTGCAATGCCATACGTCAATCTTGACTGAACTTCTGCGTAATAGAATGTAATTAAGGTCGCTTTTGTTACAAAATTAAGTATGGTTCGAATTAAACAAGATTTGCTGGCTATTTTTTTGCTAAGGTTTCTGTGTTGATGTTCCTCTTTAAAGTGTCTTGTAAATAAACCCCAAGAAAGTTGATCTGGTTGGTTCTAGCTAATTCTTTATTGCCGATTTTTAGTTTAATAGTTTCCGGGGTTCTCCTAGAAGTTCGAAATATCATGTATTTTGTTTTATCTTTATTTAGCAATAAATTGTTTGGAGAACCATTTGTGTATTGCACTGAGGAGATTGTTTGCCTGTGTTTCGTTTTCTTCTGACGTTTTGCAAGAGACAATGAAGCTGGAGTCATCTGCGTACAAAGTGCAGTGTTCCCCTTCTATGTACCTGGTAATGTCAGCTATATAAAGTGAAAATAGGGTTGGGGAGAGAACACTGCCTTGTGGTACCCCAATATTTGTAGTTACCAGGGAAGATTGCCCATTCTCTGTACCGTTGTCTATTCTCACGAACTGTTTCCTGTTGGTTATGAATGATTCAAGCCATTTCGCTGCTTTGCCTCTAATGCCATATCTGTCTAACTTGTTTAGCGGCAGATTATACGCCACGCAATCAAATGCTTTAGATAGATCGCAGAAAATACCTATCGGAGATTTTCCACGATCTACTTCCTCTAGGATTTTGTTATATGTATGAATAATCGCGGTTGCAGTGGACCTTCTTTTACGGAAACCATGTTCTTCGCTTGGTATCAGTTGGTATTTGTTAATGAATGGCATTAGTCTATTTAACATGCTATATTCTAAAATTTTTGATAGAACATACTAGGGCAATTGGCCTATAATTTTCTATATAAGTTTTATTGCCTTTTTTGTACACTGGTGTAATAATACATGTTTTGAGAACAGAAGGGAACTCTTCAGTGGTAAATGATATATTAACAATATGCGTTATAGGGACCAGAAGTTCATTCATGAATTCTTTTAGGAGTTTACATGGTATTCCATCGGGTCCACAACTATTTTTATTTTTAATTTTATGAATAATACTGGCCATTTCAATTTCGTTGTATTCCTCTAAGAAAATTGTATGTGTGTTATAAGGTATGTGGTTGTCTGATATCTGTGTTGGTGATATCTTTGAAATTAATAATTCGGGAGCATCTTTAAAAAATGCGTTAAACAGTAGTGCTACTTTATAAGGATCTATTAGGACCTATTAGTTGCTTGTTGACATTGATTTTTACCACTTTTTCTTTTGAAGTTGATTTGTTGGATAACTCATTTAAAATTTTCCATAGGGTATTTTGCCTGTTTGTCGTTTTGTGTATCATTTTGTTATAGAAATCCCCTTTCGTCGAATTTAAAAGCTTGTAGTGTTTGTACTTTCCTTGTAAGTAGTGTTTGCGTAGAACCTGGATTTTTTTTGCAGAATGTATAAATCGTTAATATATCTGCTTGATCTCTTTATTTTAGTAGTAACCTACGATTTGTTCTTGACTGCCTCTTTCACTTTTCTAAGAGGAAAACATGTATCAATATGATATTTTAATATTTCTATAAATGAAATCGTTTTGTCATTTACACATTCCTTTCTGTACACATTTCCATCCAGTTCTCTTGTGCTAGTGCCATTGCAAATTTTCGTTTATTGCTATCGGAATAATTTCTGGTGATATGTTTTTTTGGACGTAGTTTTTTATCTGCGTTGCTGTCTATCTGTAGACTTAGCATTCTGTGATCGGATAGCATTGTATCTATTACTGTAGTGGAAACAGTAAATCTACCCTTCACAAAAATGGTATCTATTGGAGACCTTGTTTTGCTTGTTATTTGTGTAGGCTCATTTACTTTTTTTCGAGACCATATGCTTTCATTAGGTCTTGTAGAGTGCATTTCTCTGGCGAATGGTCGTTAAAATCTATGTTAAAATCACCAGCTAATATGCAGTCTGTTTGGTTTTTGATATTGGCATCTAGCGTCTCTTCTAATATAGTTATAAATGTGTTGAAGGATCCCAAGGGTGGCCTATATAAAATAATGATACAAGTGCTATATTTTCCATTTTTCCAAGTCAGGCCGCATATTTCTAAATGTTTTCGACCGCTAATTTGTAGAAGTAAAATCAGACATTTCTCAGAAATAACTACATTTTTTGCCCATATCGCTACTCCCCCTCCTCTGAATTGCGTTCTACTGAAGTGACTTATTAAACTATATCCTTTTATTTTTAATTGAGTTATATTCTCGTTGTATGTCCAAGTTTCTGCCATGCATAAAAAGTATGGTTGTAATAGGTCAAGAGTTACCTCAATCTGCGGTAATTTATAGCTAATACTCTGTATGTTGACAAATACCATGGTATTTGTTTTCTTAATGTTATGTGAATTTGTATCCGAGATTGTACTTATGATGGCTTCATCTATAGATATTATCCGCTCTCTAGATGTCTCGTCTGTTTTGGAAAATTTTTGTCATGACCCGCCCTTGCCCTACGGAAATTATACCGCTGTAAACTAATTCCCTCAGGCCAGGAGGAGGAATCATATTCTTTTTCTTTTAGGTCCAACTCAACTCCAATTTTAAAACTGACGTTATTGGGAATGCTATACTGGGAAACAATCTTTTCTACAATAAACTTAGAGTTTGGTTTACCTGTCTTCTTCTTCAGATGCTCCTGAAAAGCCAAGAAGTCTTGCCTGTCTAGCCTTGACCGTCTAATCTTATTCATATAGTCTTGTCTGTCTAGTATTGTCTGTCTAGTCTTGTCTGTCTAGTCTTGTCAGTAGGGAAAGATGATATGTTCTAGACCCACCTCCCTCTGACCTTGGAACTTTCCGTTGATACTTCCGGTTGCTACATCCGGTTGTTACGTCCGGTTGCTACTTCCGGTTGCTACTCCCGGTTGCTACTTCCAGTAGCTACTTCCTGTTTCGGGTTTCGACTTCCGGTTTGACTTCCTGTTTCGACTTTCGGTTTCGACTTCCGGTTTCCGGTTTCGACTTCCGGTTTCCGGTTTCGGCTTCTGGTTTCGACTTCCGGTTTTGACTTCCGGCCGCCATTTCCGGAACTTCCGAATGCGCGGGAAAATTCAAAAAATAAACGCGAGGCGGGAAAATTCAAAATTAGATGTCCGACGGGTATTGTGGTGTGTAGTTGGTTGCATATATCAACGGGACTAGATACATTAGACTAGATAGACGGGACTAGATCCATGAGACTAGATAGACGGAGCTAGATATATGAGACTAGGTAGACGGGACTAAATACATGAGACTAGATACATGAGACTAGATAGACAGGGCTAGATACATGAGACTAGATAGGCGGGGCTAGATATATGAGACTAGATAGACGGGTCTAGATACATGAGACTAGATAGACGGGGCTAGATACATGAGACTAGATAGACGGGGCTAGATATATGAGACTAGATAGACGGGGCTAGATACATGAGACTAGATAGACGGGGCTAGATACATGGGGCTAGATAGACGGAGCTAGATACATGAGACTAGATAGACGACGCTAGATACATGAGACTAGATAGAAAGAGCCTAGATAAGACTGAACTAAAATGTATATGGGATTGTTTAATTCAACTAAAATATATTTTCGATTGTTTTTTTTGTTTTAATTTAATAAACGTAATAAGATTTTAATTTAAATAAAGTTTCAGTAGTCGGTTAAGCATAGCCGGATGTTTGTGTATGTTAGTGTAATCAATTTTTTAGTTTTGTTTTTGTATTTGCTTTTATTTTGATCTACTGCCCTGGCTTGGCGATTAGACGCAGCTGGCCGTCTAGCGCTGATTACAACTCCTGCTATCTTATCAGCGGCACGCGAGTGGAGAAATAATAAATTATGAAGCGCGGTCTAATCAATTTCTTAGGTTTGTTTTTCGTTTTATTTAATTCACTTATATAAATACCAAAGAGTTCAATTTCTGGCATCCACTTTTCATCTACTTGCATCCACTTTTCATCACGCTAAACAGGGTGTGAGGTCTATGTGACCCCACGCTAAACAGGGTGTGAGGTCTATGTAACCCCACGCTAAACAGGGTGTGAGGTCTATGTAACCCCACGCTAAACAGGGTGTGAGGTCTATTTTTATTCAGCTTTCATCAGCTTTTAATCAGCTTTAATATCATTGGGTTAGTTGTGTTAGCTTTACATCCACTTGCATCCATTCTTTAATCTCATTGGGGTAGGTTTTTGGGGTACTTACCTTTTCGTAGGAAACAAATAACTTTAAAAACACACTCGAAAAGTAATATAATTCACTAAACTTGCAAGGCGACTACACGAAAAACACACTAATAGTTGAGGTTATAACGCAATACGCGGCAAATTGTATGAGATCTGTATGCATACATGTTTACTGGACTGAACTAGTCATATTACACCTATATTTGGGCGCGTTTGTCCCAACAGTGTACATAAACTTTGCTCTGGGACGTATTATCCCGTTAGTCTCGAAAGGGTTAAAACAGAGACCTTTTTCAACTCTTAGGTATACAAAGATAAAATGCCATACATCATCCAAATTGGCCATCATGCCAAACATCATCTCCGGTATTTGGGTGTCATAATTTATAGATCCCTTAACATTAAGGAACACGTAAAGCTTGCATGTGGTAAGGTGAAACAATTTAGTCAACGAATGGGTTTTGCTGGGAAAAAGGAATGGGGTCTAGGTAGATCAGAAATAGTTGGCATGTATCATGGTGCGGTTGAACCAGCACCACTGTATGGAGCTCCGATTTGGTACCGGTCTTGCGGAGGTAAAGGAAAGCTTAAGCTATTGGGAGTACAGCGCCTCACACAGGAAACCTGGAAAAAAGCTGCTTGTGTATCGAAGAAGATCAAGCTCCGATGGTACTGGGTAAAAGCTCACGCTGGGATCGAGGGTAATGAACGAAGAGGCAGGCTGGCCAAACTTACAGGAGGCATGGAAGATCTTCCCATCGCTTATAGCAGATTGCCTAGGCAAGCACTTAAATCGAATACCAGGGAACACTTTGATGAATTCTGGCAGGATAGATGGTGGACTGTAAAACAGGATTGTGGACTAAGATGTTTATACCATCCATCACAGCCTGGAATAGCTTTAACGTCAGTCTGTCCCACTACTCGGTACAACTAATAACTCGCCATGGTAACTTCGGGGCGTATCAGATTTGGGAGGAGGGAATCTCCGTTATGCAAGCGTGGTGAAAACGACCTGCGGAACACCTTCTCTTCATCAAACATCTTTTCGTGCACAGATACCGCACAATGTAGACAAACTCTGGAGCTGGAGTACAACCAAAATGGCCTTACCTGGCCTAATAACAGAGCAGCAAAAGTCAATTAAAAAGACTAAAGAGTGGTGGTGTACCCTCAACAATAATGCGAAAAAACTAACCAGACTAGACCACGACAGTCGGCCTAGTTTAAATATCAATCTAATATAAACTAATAATATGTTTTGGCATCAGTAGATAAAGAAACACATCCAGCACAGTGTCGCGCTCGACGAAATGCTGACTTTCATATGCACACATATGAAAAATCAAACAAATAGGCTGTCTAGTCTTGTCTGTCTAGTCTTGTCCGTCTAGTCTTGTCTGTCTAGTCTTGTCTGTCTAGTCTTGTCTGTCTAGTCTTGTCTGTCTAGTCTTGTCTGTCTAGTCTTGTCTGTCTAGTCTTGTCTGTCTAGTCTTGTCTGTCTAGTCTTGTCTGTCTAGTCTTGTCTGTCTAGTCTTGTCTGTCTAGTCTTGTCTGTCTAGTCTTGTCTGTCTAGTCCTGTCTGTCTAGTCTTGTCTGTCTAGTCTTGTCTGTCTAGTCTTGTCTGTCTAGTCTTGTCTGTCTAGTCTTGTCTGTCTAGTCTTGTCTGTCTAGTCTTGTTGGTCTAGTCTTGTCTGTCTAGTCTTGTCTGTCTAGTCTTGTTGGTCTAGTCTTGTCTGCCTAGTCTTGTCTGTCTAGTCTTGTCTGTCTAGTCTTGTCTGTCTAGTCTTGTCTGTCTAGTCTTGTCTGTCTAGTCTTGTCTGTCTAGTCTTGTCTGTCTAGTCTTGTCTGTCTAGTCTTGTCTGTCTAGTCTTGTCTGTCTAGTCTTGTCTGTCTAGTCTTGTCTGTCTAGTCTTGTCTGTCTAGTCTTGTCTGTCTAGTCTTGTCTGTCTAGTCTTGTCTGTCTAGTCTTGTCTGTCTAGTCTTGTCTGTCTAGTCTTGTCTGTCTAGTCTTGTCTGTCTAGTCTTGTCTGTCTAGTCTTGTCTGTCTAGTCTTGTCTGTCTAGTCTTGTCTGTCTAGTCTTGTCTGTCTAGTCTTGTCTGTCTAGTCTTGTCTGTCTAGTCTTGTCTGTCTAGTCTTGTCTGTCTAGTCTTGTCTGTCTAGTCTTGTCTGTCTAGTCTTGTCTGTCTAGTCTTGTCTGTCTAGTCTTGTCTGTTTAGTCTTGTCTGTCTAGTCTTGTCTGTCTAGTCTTGTCTGTCTAGTCTTGTCTGTCTAGTCTTGTCTGTCTAGTCTTGTCTGTCTAGTCTTGTCTGTTTAGTCTTGTCTGTCTAGTCTTGTCTGTCTAGTCTTGTCTGCCTAGTCTTGTCTGTCTAGTCTTGTCTGTCTAGTCTTGTCTGTCTAGTCTTGTCTGTCTAGTCTTGTCTGTCTAGTCTTGTCTGTCTAGTCTTGTCTGTCTAGTCTTGTCTGTCTAGTCTTGTCTGTCTAGTCTTGTCTGTCTAGTCTTGTCTGTCTAGTCTTGTCTGTCTAGTCTTGTCTGTCTAGTCTTGTCTGTCTAGTCTTGTCTGTCTAGTCTTGTCTGTCTAGTCTTGTCTGTCTAGTCTTGTCTGTCTAGTCTTGTCTGTCTAGTCTTGTCTGTCTAGTCTTGTCTGTCTAGTCTTGTCTGTCTAGTCTTGTCTGTCTAGTCTTGTCTGTCTAGTCTTGTCTGTCTAGTCTTGTCTGTCTAGTCTTGTCTGTCTAGTCTTGTCTGTCTAGTCTTGTCTGTCTAGTCTTGTCTGTCTAGTCTTGTCTGTCTAGTCTTGTCTGTCTAGTCTTGTCTGTCTAGTCTTGTCTGTCTAGTCTTGTCTGTCTAGTCTTGTCTGTCTAGTCTTGTCTGTCTAGTCTTGTCTGTCTAGTCTTGTCTGTCTAGTCTTGTCTGTCTAGTCTAGTCTGTCTAGTCTTGTCTGTCTAGTCTTGTCTGTCTAGTCTTGTCTGTCTAGTCTTGTCTGTTTAGTCTTGTCTGTCTAGTCTTGTCTGTCTAGTCTTGTCTTTCTAGTCTTGTCTGTCTAGTCTTGTCTGTCTAGTCTTGTCTGTCTAGTCTTGTCTGTCTAGTCTTGTCTGTCTAGTCTTGTCTGTCTAGTCTTGTCTGTCTAGTCTTGTCTGTCTAGTCTTGTCTGTCTAGTCTTGTCTGTCTAGTCTTGTCTGTCTAGTCTTGTCTGTCTAGTCTTGTCTGTCTAGTCTTGTCTGTCTAGTCTTGTCTGTCTAGTCTTGTCTGTCTAGTCTTGTCTGTCTAGTCTTGTCTGTCTAGTCTTGTCTGTCTAGTCTTGTCTGTCTAGTCTTGTCTGTCTAGTCTTGTCTGTCTAGTCTTGTCTGTCTAGTCTTGTCTGTCTAGTCTTGTCTGTCTAGTCTTGTCTGTCTAGTCTTGTCTGTCTAGTCCTGTCTGTCTACCAGATGTAAGACCAGATGAACAAGACCAGACAAAACTAGACTGACAACACTAGACAAACAAGACCAGGCAGACAAAACTAGACAGACAAGACTAGACAGACAAGATTAGACAGACAAGACTAGACAGACAAGACTAGACAGACAAGAGTAGACAGATAAGAGTAGACAGAGTGGACACACTCTTGTTTTCTGGTCTTGTTTGTCTGGTCTTGTTTGTCTGGTCTTCTCTGCCTGGTATTGTTTGTCTGCTCTTTCTGTCTGGTCTTGTCTGTCTGGTCTTGTCCGTCTGATCTTGTCTGTCTGGTCTTGTCTGTCTGGTTCACTAGTTTGAATCTATTATTTTATTATGTTTATAAGTTATTTTCTATATATTTAGTGCGAAGGAAATCAAGTAAAACTACATAATCTGAAACACTAACAGCAAAAAAAACATTTCAACTACACTATGTAGATATAAACATGGACACGAGACGACAGCTGTTGCTCATGTACACGTATCAGCAACCACAGGTGAAAACCCCCGGTCTGGTTGCACCCTCGCCCGGTTATTGTCCTCTCAATAAAGGGCGCCCTCGCTCTTCTCAGCTTCTACGTTTTCCCATTCACGATACTCAAACAATTAGAACATTTACTAGAATATCATACAAAACTCACTCCACATTAATACAATTAAATCATACAGTAAAGATTGATTCAATGCGAACATGCATTAAATATTGGAAATTAAATGTCTTAAACTTCTGAAATTGCTAAATTAAACACTTTGCAAAGTCTGTATACTTTACTGGACTAAACATTTTTTAATTATATGTAATAGGAGTAATTCTCATGAAGAAGTAAATGCAGTATAAAAATACATTTTTTAAGGTTTCTATTGGGCTTATGTTGGCAAGTTCTCATGCCTGGCGTGCAATTAATACGGAATTTAAACCACCCAGCTTGACGTGCTGCTGAAGTTGGAAAAAATCTCAGTTTGGAAATAAAAATCAAGGTTTTGGGGTTGTTTCTTTCTTCGGCTTCCATTGAACTCGAAAACCTGAAAATATAAATGTTAACGAGATTGTAATTTTATTGGTTTATCGGGTTGAATATACATTAACTCAAATATTTTTGATTATACAAATTGCATAATCAAAAATATTAAAAATTGTAAATATTATTTGTATTATTTTTACTTAAATTTATATTCATTTCATATTTTAAATTAAAAAATAAACTGAAATTTTTTTGTGTTAGCATTAAATAAATATTGTTAGATGATTTATTTCGGTTTGATAATGTCGGTAAGGATTTGTGGGATTGTAAGTGATTGTATTAATTGTGAATATTTGTCTCAAATTTGATGAATTTTCATTTGAAAAGTTGATTTGTATAAAATTTATTACTTATGAGTACCCCAATATTACCTACTCATTAACTTTTTTTATTTTTTTCGTAAATGAATGTTTTTTTTAAATTTATACGTTTGCATGTCAATTCAAGAATTTTCCAATATTTAGATTTATTGGAAAACTCATGAAAGCATGAACTGCACGTGAATATTTCACTCGCAAATATTTTAATGACGCTCATCCGCAAATAAAACAAACAGGAAAAAAAATCACACGATACTAGATTAATTGAAAAATGAAAACTAATATTCGTATAAAACGTTCTACGAAAATCAATAAGGAAATATTATCTATTATGCAAATTAATTTTATATAGGGTATATTATACTAATATCTTTCTTGGAAAATCGACTAGTTTCTGAAAAGGAAATTATTGGAAAATGGAATTGGCTGGGTGGAATTCGCTACTTTATAAATCTAAAATTTGATACAACGTACAAAAGTGTAGGAAGATAATATTTGGTGATATAATTAAGTTGCATGGGACGTCCAACTGATAAGATAATTTATGCTCGCTTCGACAACTCCGATAACAAACTCATTTAATTTTCTGTTTTAATAATGAAAATGGAATAAAATATATCTTTCTAGATTTATTAATTTCAAACAAGAAATAAATAAACAAGTAAAACGTAAAGTCGTAAGAAAGACAAAAGAGATAAGTGTTAGGCAAAAAAATTGATAAACAAAACTGGAAAAAGAAGACTTAGTAGTACACGTTCAGTCAAAGAAAATAATAGATATTATGTGATTAATGTCCAACAAGGGATTATATTCAAATGTGGAATTAACTGGTGACGATAGGACAATGAAAGAACAAACTGTTTAAACTAGCTAGTAACAAATTTAAACAGTTTGTACTTTCATTGTCCTATCGTCACCAGTTAATTCCACATTTGAAGATAATAGAATTGATGTATATCAAAAAGGATACGAATTTCTAAACAATATTTTGAAAATTATTTTTATAGTAAAATGTTTGTTTCTTAAATATTGATAAAAAGTGTCCAGATATTTCGAAAGTCATAATTTTAATAAAGCAATTAATATTATCTAATGTTGCGCAGACTTCGTAACGGGCGATTACTTGCGTTGGAGCGATCGTTTATTAAAAATAACTTTCCGTTGTAAATTTACTGAATAAATTCCAATCAGAAATATCCAAATAACATTAACCGACATCTATGTACTGTGTGTCTATATAAAATGTAAACATTAAATAGATTCTCACACTTTAGATACTGACATACAGATGTCCTAATAATTTTGTTATTTTGTAGAGATGTAGAGGGCTCTGAAATTTACACTACACTGTAGTATATATTTCAGTGGTAGAGGGTACATTTTAGTTCTTCAAGTTAATGCTAGGTGTCCATTACAGTAAATATTTTTCAAAAACTAATTTATCACTCATTTATCTATTCACACTGTCATTCATTGTTTAAACTAAGTATATTAACACATTAAAGGCGGGTACAGGTATTAGTACCCGTCTCGCCGACTGCTGTCTATCAGCGGGCCGGTACCCGTTAAAATTACCCGTTATACCCGTTAAAATATTAGTACCCGTTTAAAAGTACGTGCGTTAAAAGCGGGACAAGATAATATTACCTGCTTAAAAAGGGCATATGGCCATAAAGGAGTAATGAATTTAGTATTTATTTTCGAGATTATTGATTATTTAGCATATTTAATCCGGATATCGCCCTGCAATAAAATATTACCACTCATTCTTTGTGTTCAATAAACATTTGTTAAATTATTTCATTTTACAACTGACACAGTATTTAAGGTTTATTGTTTGTCATATTTTGGGTCTTAAACCAATTTGTTATTCTCACCCTCCCCTACATTTATCTGTATATAAACGGCCTATCTCGTCAAAATAAATCAGTTTGTAGTACCACTATTTCAATGCAACAATATTTCATTAAAAGATTTAAAAAAGCACATATATATATATATATATATATATATATATATATATATATATATATATATATATATATATATATATATATATATACAAATTGAATAATTTTATTTGCAATGGATTACGATAGTGATGTTTATGCAGATGATTTGTCGCAAATTTTAAGCGATGCAGAGATTCCCGAATTTGATAGCGAAAGTGACGAGGAAGAATTGATTCGACCAAGAAGAAACAAAGCCTTGCCAATACCTTCTAGCGACGAAGAAAGTGATGGTGAAGTATTGGACTGGTCGGAAAGTGATAATGTGCCAATTATCGAAGATTTCTTAGGACAAAGTGGGGTTTTCGTGATGACAAATAATTCAGAAAATGTAATTGATGTGGTTCAGTTATTTATTGGAGACGCTTTATTTGAATATATGGCGACAGAAACAAACCGCTACCATGCACAGAATGAACATTTATTTAGAGATCGTACTAAGTCCGTAGAGTGGAAAGATGTATCTGTGATAGAACTAAAAAAAATGCTCGGATTGCTTCTACTAATGGGAAGAGTTCGTAAGGATACGAGGGATGAATACTGGTCGACAAATGAAACAATTGAAACTCCAATTTTTCCTCAAATAATGAGCAGGGGTCGATTTAGGCAAATATGGTATTCATGGCATTTTTCCAATAACGATGACAAAGATGATAGAGATCGCCTTAAAAAAATCCGCCCCATTATTTCATACATATTACCCAAATTTCAAGAAGTTTATAAACCACAGAGAGAATTGTCCTTAGATGAAAGCATCATGCCATTGTGAAGCGAAAACCGGCTACATATGTAATTTCCGAATATACTGTGATGAAGGAAATCGACTGCAACACACAATTTTGAATCTTCTTCAGCCATATGTAAACTTTGACATCACATATATATGGACAATTATTACAATAGTGTGGACACAGTGAAATACGTCTACAATATAGATTTCGGAGGTGTGGCACTATTCGCATAAACAGAGGCCCCGTTTAAAAAACGCGAAATTGAATAGGGGGGAATCTATGTTTCGTCGGCGACAAAACATTTTGTTACAATGTTGGCAATCAAAAGGGCCTGTGCGTATGATTTCGACTATACATTCAGCAGATATTGTAGAAAGCCATAATATACATTGGGCGACAAAAGAAAAAATCTGGAAACCAATATGCGTAGTGGATTACAATAAATTTATGAAAGGTGTAGATCGCGTCGATCAATATTTATCATATTATTCGATAGTACGTCGTACGAAGAAATGGACAAAGAGAGCTGTTATGTTTATTGTCAACTGTGCACTATTTAATGCTTTTAGAGTGTATAAAACATTAAATCCTCATTGTAATAAAAAATACAAAATATTTTTACATAATGTGGCAAAAGAGTGGATAAGCGACCCGACTACGGAAAATGTGAATGAAGAGCATCCTGTTCCTGGTACATCAGCTACACCCAGAAGGGTTGACCCTCCAGGAAGGTTGTCAAAGGATATCAGAAAGCATAAATTAGTTAAACTAATTACAGGCGGCATAAAACTTAAACCCCAGAGACAGTGCCGCGTTTGTGCCGCGCATAAGAAGAAAAGTTTGACATGTCATAGAGATTGTTTTTTTTAAATTCCACACTTTAGAAAAATATTAGTGACTTGTTTTATTACATGTTAAAAACGACAAAACATTTTATTTGTTTATAAATTTTTTGCCCTTCCGTCAACAGTCAACAACTTTACGTACACCTGCGCATCCACCATTACGAATCCATCCGGAGCATCCACCATCAGGATCAGCGATCCTGACTCAACCTCCTAAAATTTGTCTTCAAAATTTTGAAAATATAGCCAGTTTTACCTTCACAAACTTTGCTTTTCAAAAATTTGTATTGTACCTTACAAAGAACCTAAATCATCCCCTATTTTACCCCCTTCAGGGATAATATTGCAAAAAAAACGATGAAATACGTATTTTTTTTAATTTTTTACCAAGAGCCTAAATATTAATTTTCATCTCCCTAACTTGAAAATTGATCGGTTCCGCATACATCCCCTATTTCATCCCTTTCAGGTTTTTTTTTAGAAAAAAGTATCTCAGGGTGCAATCAGAAGTCCTTTCTCAGTGTGCAATCGTTCAAATACCCAACTTTTGATAAAAAAAGGCCTCGAAAATTACACCCGCTACGCAGCACAGTTTCATATCTTAGGATACCCGCTCAAAATGTGTTAAGTAACTTTATTAAGTATATGAAGTGATAGTTCAAATTATTTTTAAACTGATTACTAATATATAATACAGTATATAATATAATATATACAGTACCTCTTAAAATATACTCTGTGACATAAAAAATGCAAGACAAGGAATTTTTGGGCCAAACTTTGCAGAAATGTTTAACTAGTCAAACGTAGAAATTGATTAATAGTATATTTTACAGCAAGAGATGAAAGAGCGTTTTTTTGGTGAGGTGGGAGTTTGCTCACGAGCGCCAGCGAGTTAGCAATCACTCCGAACCAAAAAAAAACACTTTCATCTCGAGTAGTAAATACAATTTTTTTTTACTGATTTCGGTTGTAGAATCCATAATTCGACTTTAATAAATCCAATTCGAAGCGAACTGTCAGAACTGTCAATACAAATTTAATTGTTGGTTTGGTCGTTTCCATGGTAACATATTGCATTCTCATAGAAGGTGATACTTTTCATGTCAATTGTCCTAATTTTATTTCGGTTTTTTAAATAGTTTCAAACTCGTTTTACGTTTGTACATAAAATATTTCATTGAAATTGATGTAATTAATAAGAAAGTCTATGCAAATTTGGTTAGTTTAATTTGTTTAATCGAGAAAATCATAAATTTAAAATGCTCATTTTCGTCTCTAGATGTAAAAATATTTTCATCTCTAGAAAGAAAAAATGTCACTTTCATGTATGGTAAGCCGTGGAAAAAATGCCATTTTCACATATATCAGTAGAAAAAAAACATTTTTCTGCTATGATCTTATTTTTATTATGGTTAATTGGTACAAATCAAATATACATATATTATTAATTAGATAAATATGTTGCTGGTTTGAAATTGTTACGATTACGATAGTTTCTTTCTGGATTTCTGTATTGCAAAATCTTCTATTATATCTTCAAAGTCTATGTTTTTAAGGATATCACTTTCTATGCACATAATTGACAAATTAGTTAATCGTTCTTGTGACATAGTTGTTCGTAATTCATTTTTGTAGTGAAAACTTCTTTAGTCGCGCTGAACGAGTTTTTGGTAGAGGGTAAACTCATAGATTTGCGTCACAGTCATCAATAGCGACGTTCTATAAAAAAAATTCTATTGCTCAAAGATGTGTTCAAAAGAACACATCTATACGCATATATTTAAAGTTGGCTCTGAACGTCAAACTTAATAGTCAAAGTTTTTGGCAGTGTTGACAGAACGTAGCGTTTCTAAGGAAATATCAACCCGTAGAATCAGTGTGCAGTACAAGAGTAAGTACTTTTGCCTGATGTACTAGTAGATATACTAGTGCCGGATTATTGGAATGTTCAGATTACTGGATTGTATCGAAGAATTAATGGTAAATCACGAATAAGACCCATCAAGTTATTCTTTGGAATAGAGGAAGTTGAAGAATAATATTAATATTCAATCTTGCAGAATAATATGCTAAGCTTTATACATGAATACCTCTCAGTTAAACTAGACAGCGGAGACTTACAAGCGATAAGAAGAATTGGGAAAAAAAACGATAAACCTATTGTCGTATAACTTACGACACTCGGTATAAAAATTAATATCCTCAAACAAAAAGATGCCCTTAAAGACACTCCGTACTATATAAAAGAAGACTATCCGCAGCAAATTCTAGAAAAAAGAAAGGAAGTACAGACACAACTAAAAATCGAAAAAGAAAAAGGAAATAGAGCTATAAATTAATACGACAAGTTAGTCATACTGGATATTAAACCAGAATATACGGGTAACAAAAAAAGAAACCTTCCGAACTCTCCTGAAAATAACTTACATTCTCAGGGTGAACATAAAATAGAAAAAAAAACAAAACCCTCGCAACACACACTTCGCAAAGATCATCAAGCGTCTCAGAAGGAATGCTTAAACCGGGCATACTAAATTTCCTTGTAAACAAGAATATAACTAAGACACAAGGCAACAACGATAGCAGTACGTAGCAACGAACGTCGCGGCCTCTCTCAAAAAACAAAAACAGAACCAAGCAAGCTAAAGGAACTCACGAAACACATCTTCCAAGATGGCTGGTCACCGCGGAAGAGTATTACCGAAACCCTCCAAAGGAAACAAAAGCACTCGATAATAAGAGAACCAAAAATAAAACTCATCAATTATACATTGCAACTTATAACGTCAGAACCCTATCGACTTATGACCGTTTACTAGAATTAGAAGAGGCTATAAAATAAATAAAATATGATATAATAGGAATGTCGGAAATGAGGAGATAGGAACAAACACAAGACAGAGAAACATGGGGATCTTTGGAGGAGGCCTTTACCCTCACAGGGGTTCTTGCCGACTAAGCAGACTAATATTTAACAATAAGTAACATACTAACATTGTAACTAAGAAACCATATTTATTACTAGTATCATGTTTAGTTTACAGGAAATAAATGTCTTTTTTATTTTATTTATTAAATATTCAAAAGCAGTTATAAAGGCATGTTTCTAAAATCAAAATTTCCACAACTCACAAATTGCAGGCCTATCAACAAGAAATGCCAAATGCACCATATATCCTACCAATTCATTTTGCTGACCTATCAACACGGAATCAACCAAACATTCCGGATTCAAATTCATATTATGATGACATTAACAGTCATTCTCCTTCAGAAGTGAGTTATGTTCCAGAATTACATAAAACAATACTAACAAACTATGTACCAAATTTGATTAATTAACATAAAGATAATCCTAAACCAGTTTTAAGGCTGTTTTTTTTCAAAAGTTTTCACTTCAGTCGGTAGTGCCTGACTATTTTTTTTAATTTTCTTTAGCTTTGAAAATTATCGCTCTCCACTACAATTGCTAACCATTAAGCAAAGGAACATTATTGTAGCAACTTCAACATTTGGAAAAGTTTCTTCTAATTTATCAGACTTTTTTAATTTATTTAAGGTTGAGATACTCAAATCCGCTGATTCCTTTGCTATGTTCTTTAAATACTCCCTTAAATGAAAACATTCTAATTTGAGCTCATATGCATTAATGTCTTCGTGATAGAAGTCTTCAAATTCATTGCATTTTCTTGTCAACTCGTCAGAATCGATTGTTATTAATTGACAAAGAAAACTAAAGCGATTGTCAATTTCTTTGTATGCTGATATACGAACGATTTTTTAAATGGGCATATAATGTGTCGATTATAGGAATAAACGTATCTACATGATTTTTTTTTGCCATTCAACTGTACAGATTCCGATGATCCTTCAGAAAAAGTGACGCGCAAATAAAGTCCTGAAGTCTCTCCCGAATACTAAATGGTATGCACTTTGAATGCCTTACAATGTGGTTATTTACATATTTTTGAAGCTTTGTCCTCAATTGCAAGTGGCATCAATCAACCAGGAGAAACAAGAAACGAAGCCCAAAGACTAGCAAAAAAAAAATGGAAAAATTCTTTTAACGGAGATATGGAATGATATTTGGGAATTATGAATAAAACAAGCTTAATTTTACTGAAGATTTTATGAAGCTTTACGCATCTCTGATCTATTATGTCAATAACGCACGCAAAAAATTCAATCAGCGAACTTTTTTTCTTTCAGACTTATCTTTAAAGTCAGCATTTGGATTTTTTTGTTTAGCAACCGATTCGTACTGGTTGAATTTTTTGCGTGCGTTATTGACATAATCGATCAGAGATGCGTAAAGCTTCATAAAATCTTCAGTAAAATTAAGCTTGTTTTATTCATAATTCCCAAAAGATCATTCCATATCTCCGTTAAGAGAATAGTATTCAATTTCTCCATTTTTTTTATGTGCTAGTTTTTGGGCTTCGTTTCTTGTTTCTCCTGGTTGATTGATGCCACTTGCAATTGAGGACAAAGCTTCAAAAATATGTAAATAACCACTTTGTAAGGCATTAAAAGTGCATACCATTTAGTATTCGGGAGAGACTTCAGGACTTTATTTGCGCCCAAATGCTCTGTCATAATTTCCCATCGTTTGGTCGAAGCCGAGAGAAAATTGAATAATTTTTTGATAAACTGAAAATATGCTACAGCTTCGGAAAAACATTCACAACAGCCTGAACACTAAATTTAGCGAATGTGCGGCACATGGAACAAATTGGAAATTTGCATTTTTCTATTATTCTTGACTGAACACCGGAATACTTTCCAGCCATATTTGATGCATTATGATAACTCTGCCCACGACAATCTTTCATATTATTATCAAGGCTTTCAAAAAAGTTTATAACAGTATCTAATGCTATGTATTCTGCATTATGCTTATCCATAGAGAAAAACTGCAAAAATCTCTCAATAGGCTCTCCGTCTTTTACGTATCTAACTATGAAAGTCAGTTGGTCCCAAAAAAATCTCGTTATTTTGAGATCCCAATATCTCATTATCACCACGAAAAGCAAGACCTCTAGAAGCTAAAACTGTTACTCCTGCAACAATTCTTCTAAGTACATTCTTCCAATAATTGACTTCTGTATTATATTGGGATAGCAACTCACTGTCAACTCGTCCCGTACTTAAGCTTCTTGCGACATAATTTATCAATAATTGCCTGTGCTGTAAACTGTACTCATGCTCAAGTAATAAGTTATTTATATGCTTCCAATCTTTATATCCATTCGGAGAACTCAAAATATGTCCAGTAGTTGTATTAAATAGACGTCAGCAATAATAGTACACAGATTTCTTCGACGGTGAATAAAGGAGCCATTTTCTTTCTAAGGACTCACCATTCGTCAATTTACGGGTGAAAATATCAATAAATATCAAGTTTTTGTTTTACCGCTTGAATTTGGAAAACTTGTAGAAGTTTCGGAGTCATATTTTTTAATTTGGAAAAACTCTGGCCCTTTTCGAATCCAAATATCGCGTAATTCTTCTGTTCAAATTTCGTCACAGTACGTACCAGGATGAGGTGATACATTTTCCAATCTTGTAGTTATTAACTCACAGTAGCTTGAAGTAGAGCGTTCAGCATCTGATGCGTGTTGGTCATTTTTGTCACATGTAGGATCTTTTTCCAGTTGATATTCAGAAGTATTTCGATCTTTATGTGATGAAGGTTAAGAATTAGTCAGCCTATTTGCTTCAGCAACCGTAAAAAATGAAGTGAGTTTGGAAAATTTCTTAGTTATTTCTTTTTGAGCATAATAAAATGAATAAATAAACGAACACGTCAACACTTCTTTTATCAACACACTTCTAACACTTCTATTACATCTTGGTGGCAAGAAAGATTGATTTAAACTGAAGATAATTATATATTGTTAAGAGCAGGAAGGCTTACTCCCCGTTCTCATTTGCCTGCCTCCACTAATAACAAAAGAATGCCAACCCCGAGTGCACGTAGTTGTTTCTATATTTAATATTTACAACTACAGAAAAAAAAAAATTATATTTAAAATTTATAAGTTTAATCCTCCGTTTGGCACATAGTCTGCTAACCTTTGGTTTGGCACATGTGGTCTGGCTAGACCCCTGTATATCTCCATACAAACATATGGAAATATCCCATTATTGGAGGCGTTCATTGCTCCTCCGACACAATTTTTGGCGCAGTGCACGATGGAAAGTAAAACCCTATTTTTAAAAACCTTATTTTTTTTGGCACGTAACGGCAAATGGAAACCGTATCATGGAATCCAAAATGAAATGGAAGAACAGGAAGTGAAGGACCCTTTTTCATTTCTTCAGAAACACATGTTTTATTGGATCGAATTGTGCCAACAAAAGCAATATCAATTTTAGCAATTCGCTTTGCTGCCTCCAATGTGGTGAAAAAAAAATTATCAGCTATAGCTGTACGACCAGGCTTATTATAGTGATTTGCTAACTCCAGCAATACATTTTCACCTTGTTTAGTTTGCTCTATCTTCACGGCCTGTGTATAATTTTCCTTGTTATTTTGTTTTGGAATCGCATGCTCACCAAATTTTGCCATATTTTGATAGTTTTCATGGAATGTATTGAGTAAATTTTGTTCTGCCACGGTATGGAAATAGCTGTTCATCAGCCGTAAAGTTTTCATGCGAATCATAGTGTTTCGCAAGATTTTCATTCAAAAAATTCCATATTTCACGAATTGTTAGTGCGGCTTTGTCAGTTCGTTGCCAAAGAACGTGATTTTTGCATGTTATTGTGTGAAAGTCCAGCGGCCAAAAATACACCATCTCATTTAGTGCTTGCTAGCTCTTTCCAAACTCTTGGTTTTTTATGGGAATTTTTCAGATTCCACCTTTGAAATATACCTTTCGCATAACGATTCGTTTCGTTGATGATGATGAATGTAATATTGTGAAAAAAAATTTTGAATACCTCAATCGGAACTGAATTTTGTTCTTTGGGTAAAAAACGTATTTTCAAAAAAACGCTCGAAAACGCATAATATTGTGATGATGCAAACGACCAACAGCAGATGGTTCATTTCTATTCCATTTTGTGCAGTCTTTGCCAAAGAAAATTTCATCAGTTGCAGCTTGTTGATTTTTAGAATGTGCTTCTCCCTCTACTTCTTCTTCTTCGTCACTATCTAGAATTTTGTTGGATTAAATTATCAAATCCTCTTCAATATCAGATGGAATCTTCGGTTATATAGTCCATATCATTATCGTCGTCGTCGTCTCTGTATGGATCATGTTCAACATTTTCCTCAATATCTTCTTCAGGATTACGTTAAATTTCGTTAAATAAAGCCGCTGCCAATCGTGAATGAAAATCAGTATTCAATATTTGTCTACGTAATCGCGTATTATTCACAAATTCAACTTCGTCAATCATTTTTATGAAACAAACAGAAATTTCGCAAGATGCTAAACTCGCCCAACACGTGGCTTGCGAGCTAGATAGATCAAAGGACGATATACGAGTAAGACATGGTCTGGCATGAGATATAGAGGAACTAAAAAAACGCGGTAAAATGTTCAAAATACATTTTATTTCTTACAAAATATATATGGCTCCGGACAGACCACATGTGCCTAACCGAAGTATATTCAAATACATATTCTTGTAATTATCCTTGTATGACATGTATCCTTTTATTTTTTTCTTTTAAACAGAAGGTAATGAACTTTTAGGAAAAGTCAAGGAAATTTAAGTCGATAGCTCAATTAGCATTATATTAAAAAAACAAATATTACATTGTTTACAGACGCATTTAAAACCATTAGTGGTCACAAACAGTTGCAAGCACGTAGCGGTAATAAAATAGCCCCAAAAGGCATTCAAAACCATGAGTGCGCGACGAGCAGAAGTTAGGACCTATTGGCCGCTTTATCGTAATCTTAGTATAATATGTAAATATCTAATTTTAATAACCTAGAGATAAAGAAACTAAAAATTAAAATAATTTTAAGACACAATGAAAATAGAATTAATGGGTCAAAACAAAACCACGCTACTTTCGGGAATTCTCCAACCATTTATAAAGTCGACTTAGATAATATCGAAATGCGGAACTACATACTTCCTACATTTTGTCGGGTCATATCTTCATAAAATAGAAAAAAAAACTTATATAGTGTAAGCGAATATATCGGCCTTTCGGGGCTCCCCTGACGAGGGGGGCCCAAGGCACGTGTCCCGTGTGCCCTTATGGTAAAGACGGTTATGGTTCTGTGTCTTATTTACACGTAGCTTCTTTAATTTCTTGTAATGTTATTGGCAATATGTTGATTCTTCTAATGTTACTGGCAATTTCGTCGTTCAACTCTTGAAAAACGTTCTGACATTCTTTTGACCATATGAATTTTGTGTCCATAGGTAGTGGGCTTACGAGGAAGTCGTGGATTTTTGCATCATTTTGCTGGGTTGGCAGTGGTGTGAACACTTGGGCCAGATGTTCTTCGAATGTTTCTGCCTTTTCGATATCACTTTGAGCCCAGTCACTGTTGGTTTTCTTGATGAGAGGTTGTGGATGTTGTTTTGCGCATTGCTAATCCGTGTGGTGGCTCTCCAGAGTGAATAGTCTATGTTCACTGTGTTGGTCAAGTTTTCCAGATGTTTCTCTTCGATATTGAGAATATTGTGTTGTGAGATTAGTTTTTTAGCTCCTGCGCCGCTCTGTTGAATCTTCTTTTATCGTTCGGGTTCCTGCTCAGCTGCCATTGTCATCTGATGCGTTTCTTTTCAGTAATTTTTCTTTTTATTCCCTCTGGATATATTATGGTAGTAGAGCAGTCGGGTTTCTCCGGCTCCACCCTGCACCAGTTGAATGAAATATTCTGTGTCATCATCTATGTCACTTTCGTTATTTAGGGGAACATTTAGTTTTATGTTGTTTTCTATTAAAGCTTGAAATGCATGCCAGTGTGTGTTTTTATTGCAAAGACTCGGGCGCTTTTCCTTATTAATTATTTCAATACTTAGAGTTAGCATAACTGGGGTGTGGGGTGTGGTCCGAAGACAGGTCCAGACTTCTTTCTATGCGTGGATTGTTTTTTGCTATGCCTTTGGCTACAAAAAAAATCCAGAACATCTGGGGTTTTATACCTATCTGTTGGCCAATAAGTGGATTGGTCTGTGGAGAGTTTAATGGATTTGAGAGTTGACAATGCTTTATGCAATTCTCGTCCTCTGCTTATTAATCTTGACCCCCACAATGGGTGTTTAGCGTTGTAGTCACCACCGGCTAGAAAGCGAGGTCCCAATCCCTCTAGGAGGTTGTCTTTTATGTTGTCCCTCGGAGGACAGTATACTGCGGCCAGTACTATTGAACCAAGCTTCCTATCTTCAATGACAATGCTAGTTGCCTGCAGAGAGTCCTTGTCATGGGCCTTCAGTAGATGTTGGTTTAAAGTCTTTTTCACTAGTATTGCTGTACCTCTGTGCGCGGTACCATCTGGATGCTCTGTGCTATAAAAGTTCTAGCCGTGGAATTTTAGGTGACTACTGACGCTGAATTGCGTCTCAGTGATTAATATCATATCGATTTTTTTGTGTTAAAAAATATAGTCAGTTATTGATGATGTTGTGACAAGCCATTTGCCTTCCATAAAGCTATACTGTAATGAAATAATGAAAATGAAAGTGAAGTATATAAATAATGAAAGTGAAGTATTTATCAGCAAACTTTGACAGTACTGTAGTGAGTAACTTTAGCATAGTATTTTTTATAAACTCATTTTGCTGTATTAGTGCTGATTTGAATTTGTTAAAGGGTTTCTCTGGGATGTTTTTCTATTGCAGTATTGTTGCAGTTGTAGGGGTGCTGTTGAAGTTGTTTAGATGTGTGCTTGTCGTTGCTCCGGCCGCTTGAACGAATCTCCGATTTTGGGAGTTCGTCCCTGAGCGTTCTTCGTATGGCGTTTGGTTATGTGGTTAATTTCTAATGAACTCTTGTCGTTGTGGTACTGATCTAAGCCAGTGTTGGTTTTGAACATTGTCTTTCCACTTTTCTAGGATTTCTTTGCAGCCCTTGTAGTTTGCTGTTGGGTTTTCTCCACAGAGGACACACTTGGCTAGTACTTCTCTAGATTTTTTTGCAGGATTTTGTATTATGATTGCCGCCACATTTGACGCATCTAGGTTGTCTGCGACAGTAACTTTTCGTGTGGCCGTATCTCTGAAATCTGATGCATTGCACGATTGTCAAATTCTTCTTAGAGGGTTCGATTTCAATTTTAGGATTCAGCAATAGATCAATCTTGTATATTCCTTTGTTGTGTGGCATGGACTCAAAGTCCACAAAGAAAAGAGGCAACAGTACTTTAGTTTGCCTGTGGTGAATATTTATTATGTTGCGTACCTGGTGCCCGAGATCTTCGATTGCCTTTTTACATCGTCGATTGGAATTGTGGGATGCAGAGACCTTAGGACCACTCTATAGGTTTTCGATAACGATTTTCTTTCTGCTAATAAGTGTGGTACGAGGCCTTTACATTATCTAATATGTGCATTATTTTTCTGTAAGTTTCAGAGTCTCTGGCTAGTATTTAGATATGTCCGTCGGTGTTGATAGTTTAGTGTCTGTGTAGTCGCTTTTGATAACGACGTTTTCAAAGAATTTCTCCAGCTCCGTAATAAATTTAACATCCCGTATAAATATTGGCGGCGTCTTTGGAGTTCTCTTGCTAATCGCTACGTCCATGGTATGATTGTTATCTTGATTGTTACCGAGAGGAGAAAATCTGTTATTAGAAGGGATTGGGGTGCATTTTAATTTGCTTGGTTTCACGCTCTCTGGATTAAGCACAGGGGCGGCTGGCCCATAACGGCTGCAGTGCTGCAGCCCTCGCGCCAAAATGAAAACATTTTTTTAATTATTATAAATTATTCCATTAGTATACAATTATTTTACAAAAACATATTTTTCCGTTCGTAGTATATTTATTTTTTGAATTGTAGGTAATAAATACCTCGGGCGCTCTGTATGTGTGTATTGTGTAATTTAGTGCGGTTGTATATTCATATCTCGGGCTCCAGTCAGTGTAGACAGAGTTTCGCCGCGTAGTTAGTGTATTGAGCTGGTTACCCCAACCGGCGATACACGTTTTTGTAATATGTATATCGCGGGCTGCAAGCATTGCAGTCCGCACTCAGTATTTTAGGCATTTTATGAGTTTGTTTCTAAGAACTCGAGTTTCGGCAACGGCAAAGAACCTTAAGTGGACAATTAATTGGTGGACTCTTGAAAAGTGGACAATTTAAAACAAAGTATTAATAAATAAGTAGTTCTTAGCTATACACATAGAAAGTAAGATAGTTATTTTTGAATTTAATTATTGAATTAAATTTTTATAGAAATGAACGAAGCAAAAAAATCAGTTATGCATTTGCAAAAGATCAACTTTGCACGACTGGAATTTCAAGAAAAAATTGAAATTAAATCATTAGGACGGTTAACTCCAAATTTAAATATTTGTCCAGTGTCACAAAGTCGTTCAAATAATTATGACCGAAAATTTAATTTCAACATTTATATCAAGCATAATTGGTTAACAGGTTGTCACTGAATTAAAAAATTCTATTTGTTTCTGTGTGTGTCAATGAAAATGCGGGTTTTTCAACTCGTAGAAATACTTTTTATTATAATTTTTCCAGCCCTCCCACAAACATCATTCACGAGCCGCCACTGATTAAGCACTTTATTACATAAAACGCACTTAGACTTTTATATTATATCCTTTTTATCCTTTTATATTCTTCTCTACAATATTCGTGAAACCCCATTGCAAAAATGCTTCTTTATAGGAGCGTTCTTTTCCGGATGTAGAAGTCATGTCACTGTTTAGACTCGCGATTGGTTTACGGCAAATATTATAAAGTTACGTGCAAGACTAGCAATAAGTGATCCAAAAAAATATTTACAACAGCGTTTTTTTAAATAAATGTAATAACTACAGTACAATAATAATAATCCGGCGGTTGGTTAGTCCGGCTCGTTCAGTAATTAGGCGCTCAGCGATAATTTGGAACGTTTTGATAATCCGGCGGTTGCCTGGTACTATATGTGTCGGAGTATCAGGCGGACATCAACTTAAATCAGGCGACAAAGACACGGCTGCTAGAAAGAGTGTAAATACTACTACGCTGTTTATCTGTATTTTTTTTTAATTTGTAGTAACTATTCTATTAATTAATTAGTATGACATAATAATTAAGCTCTTGGTTACCCCCGCAGTAAAGCTGATTTAACCCCGTGGGAGTAATTACCCCTAGGTTCGGAACGCAGGCACTAAGGGCTAGGCCGCACTACGGCTAAACCACCGCGGTTTTTAATCGTGTGATTTTGTGTAATAACTAATACAAGCGGCCTCACTTCAGGTTTTTTCCCGCGACTGCTTTTAATAGTGTAGTGTGTGTTTCTCGGGCGGTTTCGCGGTTATTGCGGCTAACCGCTCGCTGGAAAAAAACCGTAGTGCGGCCTCGGCCTAACACTAAGGCCTACTGTCCACGCAGTCGCACGAAATACGCACTACATCGTCATTTTACACTTTTGTGCAGCTGGCTTTCATTTTGCGTGGAAAGGGACGTAAGTGTGTCCACGGTGCAGCATCATCGCATTTGCGTATCGTCAGACTTTCGTCATGCAGCTCGTGCTGCAGCTTGTCACTACAAATGCCATGCTGCGAGGGCGCAAAAACACGTGTAGCGACTAGAGGGTATCTTTTCCCGTATATTTTTTTCCCGGGAAACGGGAAATATAAATTTATTTTCCCGGGAACCTCCTGAGAGGACTGCTGTTTCATTAATAAAGCGTTTTCTACTTTATTTTACTTTGATTTATTTTAATTTTATAACAATAAATACTATACTACACATACAAAGAACTGTTTACAACTTACCTCAAAGTTATAAGCATCCTCTCTTCCGGGTTGACACAATCTCGCATTACAGTATTTTGTTTTTGTATTAACCCATTATCTACCGAGTGTTTCGATTTTCCGAACACTGCCTTTGACATATTTTTAAGCTACTATAATTATTAATTTATAGATAATCATTGTCAGTAATCATTGTCATAAGTTTATACTTTTAAAAATTAACTTGTATAATTATTTATTAATAATTGGTTAATTGGTAAATCAATTGTTATCAAGTCCTTTTTATAGAGTTACTTACAAAAATTTATTTATCATAATAAAAAGCTTTTAATTTTTAACTTTTATTCATAATTGAAATTTATTCTAAAAAGTGTAAAGTTTTATTGTTAATAATTACTTTTCATATACAATACATTTTCAATTTTCTAGGAGATCGTAAAAGTACATGTTCGATTTTTCGAACATTGGTCTCTTCACAGCATTTTTATTTCCAGTAATCTGCTGGCGCGCTTTAGGAGGCTAACTATAAATTTTTCATTACAAGTCCAAAATATAAGTTAATTTATAAAATAGTGATATTTAATAACAAACACAAATTTGTTAAGTTCTTATATCTATGTTACATAATATTTATTACTGTAATCTGTGATTAGAGAAAAGATCTCGTAATCAGTAAGTTCATAAAATATTTGTATATATTTATTTATAAAACGTAAGCTTTTTATAAAGTTATTAATTAGTTGAGTAAAATATGGCTCAGGAAGTGGTAACAGTGGAAGAATTAACCAACATAATTAACAATTCGGACGATGGCAATACTAATATTGACACCGTTGTGGTTTTACCTTTTACTAATGCTGATTATGAGACTGATGAAGAAGATTTTGATGAAGATGTAATACTCATGAATAAAAATGTAAGTACTTTACAAGAAATAGCGGGTTCGTTAGAATTTACTACTTATGTAATAGTGACAAATCTGCACTAAAGCAATCAAGTTCTAGCCAGCAAAAAAATCTCGTACTTATTGATCTGATTATTGGTCCAAAATTATTGGTTTATAACTCTTGTAATACCCTTGACACACAAAAACTTTCGAGTTATCATAAAGGAGCATTTACTTGCTACATCAAACTCAGAAGAAAGTGATTTGTCTGTCGAGATGATGACAACGATTACAGACCTGATGATTTAACTCATTTATCAGGTAAGCATATGCTTGCAAACAAGAGGAAAGAAAAGTATTACATGTGCCAAAAATGTAATAAGCGTATGCACTTCAAATGCTTTGATGGTTATCAGAAATAAGTTGTACCTGATATTACTTGTTATGTTTTTTTTTATAAATTGTCTTATTTTAATTATTGCTCATGTAAGGAGTTATCTGTATTTCAATAAAAAAAACTGTATTTTCAATAAAGAAACAAAAAAATTATAAATGTAATCTCACCTTATCTGACTAACTTTTTTCTTAATGCAAAGTGACCAGTGTTCGAAAAATCGAACAACATTTTTCTCAGGACCAACGAATGGAATTTTTTTTTTTTTTTTTCTTAAATTGGACTTATTTTATTATTAAATAGTTTATAACAAGCGGATATTTTAGTAAAATCGGTTTTTTTTTTCTCTGGTAGATAATGGGTTAAAGGTCCAACAATATAGACTAATATTCGGTAGGTATTTTTATTCATTCAGTAAGTGATTGGAAATAGAAATCATCTTCCGATAGCTCTCTTGCCGCAACAAATAATCTGCAATTAATGATTTTTGCAATAACTGGATGAAGGCAATACAATCTGCGTCTGTATCTTAACCTTCTAATATAATTGTATGCAAATCATGTCTTCATCATCGCTTGATGACATTTATGATCGGGTAAATTCCAGTTATCCTACGGAGAATATCTAAGTTTAGATATTCTACGAACTTGCATTCAGGCCGATCATTTTGTTTTGGGCCGAATAGGACGGGATTATTTCTATATTTCAACGAACAGTACGAATGTAGATTAGACTGGGCCAAACAAGGGCAGTGAAATAAAAACGTACTTCCGCGTTGTTAAACTTGAGAGCTAAAATAAACCAATTTGTAGTTTGCGTGGCGAAGGTATGACGATTGCGTGGACGCATCTAAGATGCAAATGACGCCTTTCGTCATTTGTATGACGCCTTTCGTCATTTGTAGGTTTTCAGGCATTCGTCAAATGACGCCTTCGTGAACAGTAGCCCTAGCTTTGGTGGTTGTATGAATTGAAGAGAGGCAATTTAGAGTTACGTGCATGTAAATAGAGATAAACTTGGATCTTGGCAAAAATGTCTTGAATCAGTAGAGAAATCTTTGAAGGAAAATAAGAGTGTCGTAGTGGATAATACTAATAAAGATGTGGAAACTCGGAAAAAGTACTTAGATTGTGCTAAGAAATTTGATGTGCCCACAAGGTGTATTGTAATGGATATTAGTAAAGAACATTGCATTCATAATAATAAGTTTCGAGAATTTACAGATAAAAGTCATAATGCTGTAGGCGACGTCATCATCCATTCCTATTTTAAAAATTGTGTACTACCAATGGAGAGTGAAGGATTTGCAGAAGTTGTAAAAGTCGCTTTCAATCCTTATTTCGAAAATGCGAAAGATGAAGAATTGTATAGGATGTTTTTATTAGAAAACTAAAGGATTTTTATTGTAATAAATTAAGTTTGTCTATGAATAACCTAGTTTTATTTGTATCCTAAAAAAAGCAGTTTATTCTAAATTTCTTAAGAACAAAATTTGCTGGAGATTTCAACAAATAATTCAAGCATTCTATTATTACATTAAACAAAAATATTGGGAAACCTAGAAGTACGAGTTAAAATACGGAGATCAAATAGTTTTAAAAGACGAGGTGATTTATAATTTTGATAGAGAGAAGAATAAACGTTGGAATTCTGATGAAGATGGTGCTACTGTGAAGAAACTGAAGGTAGCTTCGATATTCGATAAATACAAGAAAGAAGGTTTAAAGTCACAGTTTCTAAACTAGACAACTTAGACTAAATTTTTTTAGACAACTTTCTTCTTTAATCTTCACTTAATAGACTAATTTTGTCTAATTTGTTCCAAATCTGTCCGTTTAGGAGATTTGAAGTTTAAAGTCTCACAGTGTTTTCCAAACAAATACAGTATTATTGAGTTTATAGGAGATATCAAGTAGTCTTTAGGTGACATTAATTAGTATATAGACATTAATCTTCTAGTAGTATAGTAATCCTTTTATTGGCATACGTAATTACATAATTTTTATACTAAGAAACAAAAGTGCAACATTCATAGTTAACAAAAATTAAATAAAACAAACAATTAATCCTTTCTAAAACTGCGGAAAAAATTAAGTTAGAGATTAGATACTTGTCTCTGAAGAGAGGAGAGCTACATCTTTTTTATCTCTATTTCATGACACAAATCTTTGCTTGTTGGTACCCTACAATATCAACCGTTTTGAGCTTCTTATTTTTCAGTTCCTGTGGGATGTTTTTCCTTGGCGTCCTCAACATTCCAAATACATCAGTCTGATTAATAACGAGATATCTGCTAGTTCTGGGGAATTGTAATTATAAATATAAACTACAATCCATGAACATAGAGACATCCCGCGAGAATAAATTCAACTACCTCTTAAAATAATACGGTGAAATCAGTTCTATTGTGAAATCAAACTATTTCTTCGCCTGGGTGCCCGTATGTAATAAAAAATGCCTTTATCTTTTGTTTAATTTCTTAAAATTTTAATCGATTACTACTTTTGACTAGTAAAACATTTTTGCCAAGTTTTGCCCAAAAATTCCTACCCCTTCTTGTTTGTTGCATTTCTTATGTCACATAGTATATAAATTTTCAAATCTAAACCTGAATAATGGAAATAATTTACAAATATAACATATATTTTTATTTACAAAAATGTATTAAAATTTGATTTTAATTAGAATAAAAGTTTAATAATATATAAAGTATTAATAAATATTAATAAATAAAGTATTAATTTTGACATTTGCCGAATTAATAATAAAAGCAACCAGTAAACAATATGAAGACTTATTTACTTAAATATTTAGTTAAATCTTATAAAATGCTTGAGGATCACTGATTTTAAACTCCAACTTCACTCCAGATGTGACAGTTATAAAACGTGACGGTTGAAGTCAAAATTGATACGCAAATATTTCAAGAAAAAAAAAACGTGTTTTACTGTTATAAATTGTTGCCGAAACAAATTAAAGGTAATTTAAGCATTCAATTACTCCCTTTTACGTTTAATTAATAGCAAATCATTTTCGTAAAAATTACTTCTTTCAAGTTATTTTCTCAAAAATTATCCAACAAAAAATTAACCTCAAACTACTAGACAAATTATAAACAAATGCAATTAACTTGCCCAATATTACTAATCACTCTTCTCTTTATCAACTTTTTCCACTATTATTAAGCAACATATTCTTATTTTGTTCCACAAAGGGGAATTGTTAATTTTTTATGGATCAGTTTAGATATTTAAAAAAATGTTTCGTGGCCAAAGAATAGTTTTAAGAAGTACACACACACAAGCAACCAGAGACACATTTTGGGGCAACATAAAGAAGCCATCCTCCCGAAGAACCATCTTCAAACCAGATGTTAAAAAACTAGAAAGGATCTTAGAAAAACGCACTAAATCAGCACAAAAACCAATCATTGCAAAAGCAGAACAGAAACAAGAATGTAGATTCAACCATCTCAACATTCAAATGTTATCGAAAACGTTGTATGAACAAGTTTTTAAAAATTGTCCGAAACCTACATATAATGCTGATCTTGTTGATTCTTGTAAAAAAACTTTAATTAAACATGGAATGGTTAGTAAAGATGAAGAATATCAAGAGGACGTTGATATACAATTACCTTTGATGAAAGGAAAAAATCTTGAGGAACATTTTTGGTGTATTGGAGAAGAACAATCTAAACCCTATGTAAAACTTGTCGAAAAATTAATTGGAAAACTACCCAAAAAACCTACTTCTTGGTTGTTTAAACCTGGCTGGACAAGATACACTCAATTGGATCCACCTAAACAAGTCGATTGTCCTTTAGAAGATGACTTGATTTTTGATGTGGAAGTTTGTGTTAAAGCTGGGAAAGCACCAACATTAGCAACAGCTGTAAGCTCGGAAGCATGGTATAGTTGGGTCAGTCAAGATCTTATTAATGGAAGTAGCAAACCTGTTACGGAACATCAATATAGTGATAACGTTTTGATCCCCATGGAGACCCTTGGAGGATTTTCAGAAGACTTATTAAGACCTCGGTGTGTTATAGGTAAACAAAATTAACAAATTGCTTTAAACTAACTATTGAAATTAACCTTTAATTGTATTAATGATTATTTGTTTTTAGGTCACAATGTTTGTTATGATAGAGCAAGAATCCGAGAACAGTATTGGATAGATAGGACTGGTCTACGATTTGTAGATACCATGTCACTTCACATTTCTGTAAGTGGCATGACTAGCTACCAAAGAGCAGTTTTAAAATCAAAAAAAGAAGATGTTGAAGATGATCCTTGGAAAAGTTACAGTTCCCTCAACAGCCTCAATGATGTCCATAAACTTTATTGTGGAACAGAAATAGATAAAGAAACAAGAAATTTGTTTGTAACAGGAACACTACCTGATATTCAAAAAGACTTCCAAAATGTTATGGATTATTGTGCTAGGGATGTTATCGCCACCCAAGAAGTTTTAAAAAAACTCTTTCCTTTATTTATGGAAAGGTTTCCACATCCAGTTACATTTGCTGGAATGTTAGAGCTTGGAACAGGATATTTACCAGTTAATGGTAATTGGTTGAGGTATATAGAAGAATCAGAGCAGACTTATGAGGATTTAGATGTTGAGAGTAAAATGTTATTGGCAAAGAGAGCAGATCATGCTTGTCAATTGTTGCACAATGAGAAATATAAGGAAGATGTGTGGATGTGGGATCAAGATTGGGAAGTTAATACATATAGGATGAACAAAAAAAAAATTAAAAAAGTAGCAGTTGAAAATAAAGTTTTAAATGAAGATGAGGAAGAAGTAGATCCACTTGATGATAAGTTTAAATATTTAGAAGATTTAAAGCAAAATTTAATTAGGTCACAATTTATGCCAGGATATCCTAGTTGGTACAAAAAGTTGTGTGTCAAGTCAAATACCCCATATTGGACTCCTGGGCCACACCTCATTAGTACTTCCATGCAAATAACACCAAAATTATTAAACTTAACTTGGGAAGGTTATCCATTACATTACATTCGAGGTTTTGGTTGGGGTCTCTTAGTACCCTTCAGTTCTGATATTGAGGACAAACAAATTCCTTTAAAACAGTTACTAGAAAAATGTCCTGTCAAAGTTCACAAGGAAAGTTCAGGAGAAGCCTTTGGGACAAATATAAGACAGGAAGTTCAAGATAATTTAGCTAGAAAAGAATATTACAGCAAAGTTAAAAAAGACAAAACAGATGGAATTTATAAAGGCACTGCAATTTGGTGCGATAAGATTCTGGAGGAATCAGTTTTCTTTTTTAAATTACCTCACAAAGATGGTGTAGGTAGTAGAGTTGGTAATCCTTTAGCCAAAGATTTTTTGAACAAATTTTCTGAGAATGTTTTGGCTGGAGACACAGAAAGTGCTGAACAGGTTTTAGCAATAGCCAGAAAACTGTCTTATTGGAGGAACAATAGAGAACGGATTAAAGAACAAATGGTGGTTTGGAGTGATGACAATGAAAACTTAGGTGCAATCATTCCTCAAATTGTTGTGTCAGGAACTTTGACAAGAAGAGCTGTTGAATCCACTTGGATGACAGCTTCAAATGCTCATAAGGAAAGAATTGGATCTGAATTGAGAGCTATGATCCAAGCTCCTAAAGGTTTTAAAATGGTTGGTGCTGATGTAGATTCTCAAGAGCTTTGGATTGCTAGTGTTATTGGAGATTCAAGTTTTGCCAAAATGCATGGAGCTACACCATTTGGTTGGATGACTTTGAGTGGAAGCAAAGCTGATGGAACAGATATGCATAGTATTACAGCCAAAGCTGTAGGAATTTCAAGAGATCATGCCAAAGTTATAAACTATGCTAGAATTTATGGAGCTGGACAAAATTTTGCCGAAAGACTCCTCAAACAATTCAATCCTTCAATAAGTGAATCAGAAGCAAGAAGTAAAGCTGTGAAAATGTTTAACTTAACTAAGGGTAAAAGATTGTATCAACTGCGTCCTGAACACTTACATGATTTTGCTGATGTCCCTTACAATAAATGGCAGGCTTATGAGTTAGCTAAACTACATGGTAAAACTCTACATGAAATGTTTTACAAACCTAAATGGGTTGATGGAACTGAATCAGCTATGTTCAACAGATTAGAAGAAATAGCTGGAGATAAAAGTCCAGTAACACCTTTCCTAAATGGTCGTTTAAGCAGAGCTTTAGAACCACAATACTTGCCTGATGACAAATTTTTACCAACCAGAATTAACTGGGTGGTACAGAGTGGAGCAGTAGACTTCCTCCATTTAATGCTAGTCTGCATGCGATGGATACTAAAAGACAAAGCTAGATTCTGCCTAAGTTTCCATGATGAAGTTCGTTATTTAGTTCCAGAAGATTTTCAATATCGAGCAGCTTTAGCAATGCATGTCACTAACCTGTTAACCAGAGCTTTCTGCTCAATTAAATTAGGCATCTATGACTTGCCTAGTTCTGTGGCATTCTTTTCTTCAGTTGAAATTGATGAGGTTTTGAGGAAGGAGTCAAAACTTGATTGTAAGACTCCTTCAAATCCACATGGACTGCAAAATGGATATGGGATTCCAAATGGGGAAAGTTTGGACATAAAAGAAGCGGTTAAAAAAGCCTATGGAACCAGAATAGATTGGTATTTAGAAAATCAGGTTTGTTAAAAAAAGATGAAGTGAGAAATACTAATTGTTCTATGTGAATTCTGCCTTATCTATCTTGTATATATCTGCATTTGGTTAATTTAATGTTGCTTTCTTATTCTAATATAGTGCATACTAAAATAAAACTTTTTTTAATTTAAATTTATCTGGCTTATCCACAACTAATTGTAAGATCATTTCATTATCCAATTTTGTTTGTTACTAGAAGAGAATAGCAAAATCAATGTGAATAGAAAAATGGAATAACACAATTAATTCATTGCTTTCATGTTTTTATTTTATTTATTTTTTTGCTGTAGTTGCTAGTTGTATTTATATGGTAATCTAAACATTCAAACATAAATATATATACGAAAAAATGTTAATTCTTATTTCTTGGAAAATGAAAACACATGCAGACTTTGTGCACCTTTAGAATTGGTAACACCATACTACATTATAGATAATCATATAAACTTAATAAAGTCAGAACACAGCCTGAATATATAAATATACTCAACCTTTCCAGAGCTCTATAATACTAATGAGTCTTTTTTAGGACTAGGTAGTCCTAAAAAGACTCAATAATAAAGTCGGAACACAGCCTGAATATATAAATATACTCAACCTTTCCGGAGCTCTATAATACTAATGAGTCTTTTTTAGGACTAGGTAGTTCTAAAAAGACTCATTAGTATTATAGAGCTTGTTAGATTGTTCCAACTTTATTAAGTTTATTTGTGCACCTTATATAATAGGACTTTGAATAAATGAAACTAAGAATTGTTATTTATTTGCAGAAATGTCAAGAGCAACAAAACGCAAACATGTCCTAAACGAAGCTTATCAAGATTATTTCACTCCTCCGACAGAGAACCAAGAGATCGTTCGAATATCCGGAAGTAGAGGCAACAATCTACACGAAGTTGAGAGCGCTAATAATGGCAGTTATCTAGTCTCGATGCCTAAGAAATTCCGCAAAAATATTTGGGTAAAACGCGGCGATTACGTAATCGTCGAGAAAATTCCTGAAGGAGATAAAGTCAAAGCTGAAATGATCCGGGTTTTATCTAAAGGGCATATAACTTATTTTAAGAAAATCAAGGTATGGCCAGATTTTAAGGAACGGTCTTCCGACAGTGAGGAGTATACAGAGTATTTAAATAATTTGTTTGGACCGCAAGCGCTTAGTACGAATAGCAGTGAGAGTGACAGTGAGACTGATGATAACTAGTGATATGGAACTAGCATGTTTTTTTTTCTGGAACTGTTATTTATGAAGTTTTCATAATTCTATTCATATATTGTAATATATAGTTAGATTATTAAATAAACTTTCCCTTTTATACATACAGTATAAACTAATGGTATTAATGAATATAACAAAAATATTTGCATCCTTATACGTCCTATAGATATAAAGAGAACTAATGAACAGTCGTTTCTTAGCGTCTACATTTTCAAGTAGTTGATCCAATTCTATTACCAAATATTAATACATCATCATCGACGCTGGTGTAACAGCCCGTTGTGAGTAGGGTTTGGGAATACCCGGTATTTTTTGACTCGGCGAGTCCGAGTCGAGCCGACGATCATTTTTCGGGTCCGGGTCTAATCCGTCTCGCAATTTTAACAAAAACACGAAAAGATGTTTCGTGTACGCGCATACGGTAAAGCAAGCGATACTGTACAAACTTGCTGATTAAGTTGAGTGGGGCTTAGATAAACAAGGGATTTGGAGAATGTTATGGTAAATAGGTTGAACCAACTACAGTCGAACTTCCATAACTCGAACTTCTGTAACTCCAATTTTTCTATAACTCTAATATTATTAGAAATTCATACGTATAAATAGTATTTTACATATAAATTAACCAATTAATCATATGGTTCTTGAGGTTTTCCCCATACCTCAAGAACCTTATATAAATAGATATAAATTAACTTCCATAACTCGAATTTTCCTCAACTCGAATTTTTCCATAACTCATAGTAAAAATTTGTACAATGGTAAAATTTTACATACAAAATAATCTCTATAACTCCAATTTTTTAACCGCCGCGTATTTTCCAAAACTTATGATGCCGGATATTGCCTACCATAAACTTTCGATAGTGTAATCCTCGGGCAAATTACAAAACATTTTATTTTTCATATTCTATCATCACCAAAAACTCGAATAAAGCAAAACTAAGAATTTACCAGCGGGTGCGCTTTAGGAAGATTACGACAGGATAGTATTCTCCCGAGAATCGGTAATCCAAAAAGAGGCGATATAATCGAAGATCACCCACAAGGTGCTATATATTACGGAAAACAATTAAAAATTACTGACTTTTTCAAAAAATAATAGTAATATATTTATTTAAAATTATTTTGAATTAAATATAATTATAGAACATCATATTAATAATGTATACATATTTCTTTTTTGTTTATAAATATATACATACGTATTTACTTTGAATAAATTGTGTATAGTGTATTTTACTCATTTTATAGTTATGTATTTCTATAACTCCAATTTTCTATAACTCGAATTTTTTTTCATGAACTATGGCAATTCGACCTAGAGAAGTTCGACTGTATATGTTTTTTAAATTTTATATTAAATGTGTTTAAATTAAATTTGTTTAAGTGTAATTTTTTTTACTTTTTCGACTAATTGCATAGCAGTACATGAGTTAAAAATTTTCACTAAACCCAAACTATACACTTCAGAGTAAATTCCATGCAAATTGATATTTAGATATTTTCGAATTTTCATACTCGTCCATTCATCAAGTGTAATGCTAAATCATCGATCTTCTTTACAACTCGGCGTACTAGACAATGCCGAACATTCAAGACTCGTCGAGTCTTAAAACGCTTATCGTGTACCGGGTATTTTACCCTTGGACTCGTCGAGTCCGGATACTCGGACCCGAAAAACCCTAGTTGTGGGTCTTGGCCTCTCCTAGAAGACATTGTGCTCCATCCCGTGACGCCAATTTCGAACGCCATGGCTGTCTTAAATGCTGCGTCTTAGTTGACTTCATCCTCCCACCGGAGTTTCGATTTCCCTGATATTCTTCGCCATTCCGGTTTTCCGGTTATTTTGAAAAAATTATTTCGTTTTCTTGAAAAATAGTGCAGCGGGCACCCGTGACTGACGAGGCCCCGGCGGCCCTTAAAGATGCGTGGGACCACAGCGGTTATTCATGAAAGCCGAAATTTGCATGCACGAAATTTGTTCCGCTTGGATTGTTTTGATTATTTGTGTTTCTGCCGTGTTCAAGTGAGCACGCGTGACAAGATGGATCGAATTAGCAACCGCACTAGAATCATTATGCAGAATGCAAAAGTAAAACACCAAAAAGTAAGAAATTGAATCATAGATATTATGTAAAGAGAGAAATTTCATTTTCTTTATAAAATTTTAGAAAGTGATTCAGGACATTTTAGATTAGTTCGTCTGATTCATTGAAAACGAAACAGAAGGATTTTCGGATAGTTAAAGATTAATTTTCAAAAAACGGTCGGACGCGTCAACTTTGTTTGTGAGGGGTACCTTTTATAAGAAAATTTGTATATATAAATAACCTTTATTGGCATAAAAAAACATAAACTTTTCATCTTACAATACCAAAAAACAAAAAAAAATCAATAATCGCACACCATAAAAATAAAGTCTAATTGTAAGTTAAAAGAGAGAAAAACTACACTGAGCTATTCTTCTATCGGCGTTTCCGCCCCCTGTTCTTTCCATCCTTTTATCCTTTCCATCATAACCTCTACCATCCTCATTCATGCACTGTTTCCATTTCGTCCCTAACACTCCCTCTCTTTCGGTCCACTCTCCTTTTTTGCACTCCTCAAACCAATGTACCCACACGTCCTTCCCGACCCCACATACACCACAACTCTTATACTTCATCATCCATCCAATACTTTTGCCCTCTTTCTTCACAGCCGCATATAAATCTGGTAATTACTGACTGTGCATTCAAGCCCATTGTTGATTTTGAGTTGAAGTATGAATTTTGAGTTGAAGTATTTAGGTAGATCTTCAAATATTTGTATTTTCACATAGTTGTGAATATGTGAATAAATAGTTGATTAATTTCCATGATAGAGATACCACCTCCTTCATACGGTTTCCTTCTATTCTCTCACCAATTTTTCTCTCTCCTACCATTCATTCGTTACAAACGTGTTACCCTGAATACCTCTTTTAAAATTCTTTCGTCAGTCATTCCATTCACTTTACATTCATACCTTGCTACATGTCGGCTTGCTTCAATTCATAATTTAAATGCATTTAGCTCCTGCAGTACTATGTCAGAAGGAGTTGACCTGTCTAATTTCAGGGCTTTTTTAAGGAATTGTAGTTGCACTTTTTCCACACCTTCTTCTTCCTCCACCCCCCATATTTCAGCTCCATATATTAATATACTTCGCCAACAAGCCTTCCATATCATCTCGTTCGCCAGGTAATTTGTGTTAAACTCTTTTCCCCATACCTTCAAGAACCTTTCTCCCGCCACCCACGCTTTTTTAGCCACGTACTTTATGCTTTTATTACCACACCCACTGCCAAATACAAACCCTAAATACTTAAAATGCCCAACCTGCTCTATATCCATTCCCTTCCATTCGAGCCTCTCCTTCTTGCACATCCCACCTTTCTTAAACCTCATCCATTTTGTTTTATCTACATTTACCGTCAGTTTCCTGTTATCAAAAAATCTCTCCAATCTCTGGAGGTGGAAACCTACAGACCACAATGAACTAAAGCTGTTTTTGGGGCTAATCGGGTATATAGCATTAGTACGGATCGGTTCTATCAGATATTACTGGAGTCGAAACAGTTTGTACAAAAATGAAAACGCATCATCTACCACGTCACGTAATAGATTCGAATTGGTATTGAAGATGTGGCATTTTTCCAACAATGATGAAATCTACAACAATGATGAAAGCGTTGAAGGAGATATATTGCAGAAAATTCAACCCGTTTTTTTAGATGCATTGAATTAAATCTATAAAGATATCTATACATAAGGGAAAGTTGTCTAAATCGATGAAAGTCTCGTGCCATTTCAAGCAAGACTTGTTATGCAACAATACATTCCTCAAAAAGCCCACAAATATGGCATAAACATCTTCATGCTGTGTTGGATACACCTGGTACTTGAAAATTTATGCACGTAAAGAAAGCTGTGCCCACAAAAGTTGTCCTTACTCTTTCAAATGATTTGCTGAATTCTGGGAGAACTAATGCGGTTGACAAGTATTGAGCTAGCGCCTGTGTGGGGTTTTTGCTAGTCCCCCATCGGGCGCCTCCCCAAGTGGCAGATAGGGGAGATGGGATAGATTGGGAGATAGGGATGATGCCTACCAGATATGGTAGGCACCTGGGAAATGCAATACCAGGGGCGGACCAAAACTTGTACTGTGTGAGGGCAGCAGCGACTCTCAGTACCAAAACGAGGCGAAAGGAAATGATCCTGAACCGGCTCATCCCATAGCAATTCCACAAGCATGATTGAAGCAGTTTTATTGATTGTGGTACTGCGGCATCGGAGGAAACAAGAAACCACCACGCGTATAACTTCCCCAGGACAAATTATCATTTATGCAGGAACAAACATAAAGTTCGGCCCTCACTAACAGGCAGGCTTTAAATGGCCGGAGGGTGCTAAGAATCTCCCGGTTTTAGGTAAAAGAAAATATCCAAAAAATCGCAACCTGGAATGTTAACTGCCTCTATGAACCAGGAAAAATGAACAACCTAACGCAAGAAATACAAAGACTACAAGTCAATATTATGGGCATCAGTGAAGTGAGATGGTCCAAGAATGGGATACATAAAATGTCTAACCACACTATGTACTACTAAGATTGCGACGAAACAGACAAACATCATAGACACGGAGAGGCTGTTGCAGAGAACAACAACACTAAGAAATTTGTATATAATTTCCTGCCAATCTCGTAAAGGTTCATGCTCTTGCAACTGAACACCAAGCCTGTAAAACTAAAGATAATTCAAGTGTAAGCCCCCACGGCGAAGAAACCAGACGCAGAGTGCGAAGAATTCTACAGATGCTTAGAAGCAACACTCAAGCATCCCAAGAAGGAAGAAATAAACATAATAATGGGCGATTTTCATGCGAAAATGGGAGAAAGCAGATACGAAGACATAGTTGGGGAATTTGGCCTAGGTATTAGAACTACATAAGGGTTGCAAAGAACAACAAAACACCAGGTCCAGGCGATATCTACGCAGAATATTTCAAGCAGATACAGGAGGAAAACATAAACCTAATTTTAAAACTAGACAACAAGATCTATGACACTGGACAACTTTCAAAGGAATGGCTAAAGTCCACGTTCAAATGAAAAGACCACAGGCCAATCTCGCTAATGAGTCACACATTAAAAATATTCCTGCTCATCATACACACCAGGCTATTTAATAAACTTGAAGGGCTAAGCGGAGACACTCGGATTTAAGAGCGGATGAACGTCATATCGAATATCTATAAAGAGCTGGTATAGATGAAAAAGAAATAAGTATAATCCAAAACCGGTACTGGCAACGTCAGAACAAATAATAAGAGCAAATAATCTCAGAAGCCTTCGATGATCTAGAAATCGGAAAAATAGTGAACGGTACTACAATAAACAATGTAAGATGTGCTGACGACACAGTGATCATGTCAAGCAACCAGCAAGACCTACAGGTACTAATGAACAACATAAACAGAAAGGGGTCAGAGGCCGGACTAAGAATGAACAGACAGGAGCGTTTACACGGTAGAGGGGGAAACAATCGATAGAACTACAAGCACGAAATACCTAAGCACTGAGAAGGGTAGGGGTGAACAGATTACTATTCAATACCATAAAGCAGCGCAAGATCGGGTATCTGTGGGTCACATACTAAGGGGGCCAAAATATCGAATTCCACAGCTCATACTCGAAGGAAAGATAGAAAGCAGACGGTTCATCGAACGTAAACAGCTATCATAGCTTATGAACATTAGGAACTGGACCGGAATCAAAAAGTTTGGTGACATGTGCCAAGCAGCAATAAACAAAGCATTAACAATTAATCAATAAACAATAATTCGCCAACGCAAATAGGTGTAAGGGACGCAAATTCACCTACGCAAATAGGCAACAGAAGAAGAAGAAGATTGAGCTAGAAAGTATATTGATAAAAGGACTCACTTGTTAGGAACTCTGCTGTCAAATCGCAGAGGAAACCCAAAACAAGTCACCTAAAAAAACGGTAGGGTGAGAATATTGTAAGAGAAAACGCGCGAGGAATTTGTGTACTAAAATTGCATGACAAAAGAAATGTTCTGATGCTTTCAACAAGGACTGGACCAACACAAAAGTTAAAATGAACTACAATTATTGAAAATCTTCAATTGATTTGTCTGATTAGATGTCCATATGTGTCCATGTTTTTGTAATGCCCTACGACGTACTCTAAAGTGGTACAGAAAATTAGCTATTAAGCTTTTGCTTGGAACCACTTTAGACAATAATTCGCCAACGCAAATAGGTGTAAGGGACGCAAATTCACCTACGCAAATAGGCAACAGAAGAAGAAGAAGATTGAGCTAGAAGAAGGTTTGCTCAAGGCACAAGAAGAAAATCTAGAAACAGACGACGAAAATAATTCTAGCAATGTTTGTACTCGATTTCTTAGGAATCACATAATGAAATAAAAGTAAAGCCAAAGAAACGCGTGTAATATTGTGTAAGAAAAAAGAAGTAGAATAAGATCACAAAAAATATGGTGAAGAAAGTAACTACGTACTGTACGGATTTTGTTGGCTATCCGCATATGTGCGTCGACTGTTTAAACCACAAGCATCATAAATAAACAATTTGTTTAGTTATTTTTAAGTTTCTATATTTATTCAATCCCAACGAATTGTATTTTTAGTTAAATAAATTGAATAATAAATTCTAAACTATACGAATCTCATTGTCGACAATTTTGTCATCCATTAGCATGGTGTCGCTTAAGTAAAATATTTTTTTAAATCATGTAACAACACAACACAATGCCATGTAACAACACAAAATGCAAAGAAGGGGGGTCACCGCGGAGAGATCGCTCCGTAAATCGTAAATATGCCGGCGGGCATTATGACCGCCGAAACCTGTGGAGCTTGTCTTTCGATCGGGCATAACGCTCAACCTGTTAACAGTCGTCTCTGTACCCGGACCTCGCTCATTACCAGCCCATCTTAATCGTCTTATAGGACGATACTTTAAATATCGGACACTATATTTGTACCCTGCTTAAACAATCCTATTGGGAGAGGTAAGTTCAATAGGAAAATTGCATCGAAAATTTCCTATTGAATCCTATTGAAGGTTTATTTTCCTATAGAAATTTCCTGAATCCTATTCAGTTGTCCTATTGAGATACGCTAAATCCTATTCGATTTCCCAATAGGATTTAATACTATTCAATAGGAATATTGTGGTCTTAGAATTTCCTATAGCTTAATCCAGAATCCTATTCGATTCTTCAATAGGATTTTAGTAAATAGAATAGTACTTCTCAGATTATAATTCCCATATTGAAAAAAGGCAATTAATTTCTTTGTAGAAACCTATTGAAATTTATTTGACAATTAAAATAATTTTTAAGTCGGATTTCCCTATTCATCTCCTATTGGACGTTGTAGGAGTCAAACTTATTGAATAATGCAAAATCCTATTGAGATTTATTTAAAAATAATTTCTAAGTCGTATTCCGCTATTGACAAATATTCATCTCCTATTGGACCGAACCTATTGAATAATGCAGAATCCCATTGCGAAATTTAGAAATAAAGATAAATTTTCTAAGTCACATTATTCTTTTGAATCACTTGGTTTCCTATTTAGATCTCTACTTTTATTTCCTATAAAAACTCTTCATTTCCTATAGAATCGCTAACTTCCTTTTAGAATCATCATAATTCTATTCAGTTGTGTCAATAGGAAAGCTCCGGAAAGCTCTAAATCCTATAAGTTAACGATCATCATTTTATTTCCTATTCAGATTTGTATAATCCTATTAGGCATTTTCCGGTTGACAGAAATTTCTTAACTTTTCGTATTCAAATATGTTTCCTATTCAAATCCTGAAAAAGCGTATAGGATTTAACCTTTCCCAATAGGAATTTTTAAGCAGGGTATGTACTGTATAGTTCATAGTTGTAATGGATGCACCATTCATTTTCCTCTTTCTTGGACTCCATAGATACTTCGTACAACTTTCCTTTCGAAAACGAGCAGCGCGTCCTCCTCTTTTGCTCATGGGCCAGATTTCTGATGCAAGCAAACGCCAAGACTGGTCGGAGTAGAGTTTTGTTGGCAGCTACGATTAGGGTTTTTCGGGTCCGAGTACCCGGACTCGACGAGTCCAAGGCTAAATACCCGGTACCCGATACTTGCTCTAAGACTCGACGAGTCTCGGGTCTTGAATGTTGGGCATTGTCTAGTACACCGCATCGTAAAGAAGATCGACGATTTAGCATTGCACTTGATGAATGGACAAGTATGAAAATTCGAACATATCCAAAAATCAATTTGCATGGAATTGACTCTGGTGTATAAACTGGGTTTATTGAGAATTTTTAACTCGTGATTTTTAATTCATAACTGCTATACAATTTGTCGAAAAAGTAGAACAACTCTTTAACACATTTAATATAAAATTTAACAGTCAACCAGCCAACAGTCATTTTAGGAGACTTTAATGCTCGCACAGGCAACGAAGCGGTACCCGGGGTAATGCAACGTTTTAATGAACACCTATTAAATGCCAATGGAGAACTAATGATCAACCTTTGTTGCTTCAACAACCTTCGCATCAACAACACATTTTTTGATCATAAACCGCAACACAAATACACATTCATGAACTCCAGAGGACAACAATCGACTATTGACTACATCGTAACAAACAGTTGCATAACTCCGTCACAAATAATCGATGTGAGGACATTGAACTCTGTCAATGCTGGCAGTGATCACAATCTACTACTCGGAAAAATAAGGATAAAACATAAACCAGAAAAAATGAAAAAACAAGTAAAATTAAACACCGAAATAATTAATATAGAATCAATGTGGTACCCAAGCATAAAACACTTGTACCAAAAACGCTTAGAAGAAAAGATCAGCGATAACCCTCTGGCAGAAGGAGAGAACATCAACAACGGCTGGGAAAAATTACGTAATAATATTAAAGCAGCGGCAAACGAAGCACTTGGAACTAGAAAACAAAAAACAAAAACAACTAACACCAAGCAAGACCCCATGGTTCTGCAAGGAAATAAAGGAACAATGCCAAAGGAAAAAAGAAGCTTACCTAAACTACCTCTCGACACAAACCGCAAGATCATACAATAAATACAAAAACATCCGAAATGACACTAACTCACTGGTCAGAAAAATAAAAAGCGATTATTGGGAAACATTCTCGAAAAGACTGGAAAGCGATTTCTATGGCCTCCAAAAACAAACATGGCGATTCATCAGGACCCAGAAGAAAGAAACAAGAGAACTCATACCAGTCAGCCAAATAAGCAAAAATACATGGGTAAAATACTTAAAAGCTCTTTACCAAAAAAACGAACCTAACCAGCCTAAAGATATCCCAGGAATCAGCATAAATAACAAAACAATGATAAACACCGAAGATGTCCAACTAGGACTTAAAAAGCTAAGAAACCGAAAAAGCGCAGGACAAGACGGCATTACTAACGAACTCCTAAAATATGGCGGAAAACATCTAGTCGAACAGCTAAAAATTCTAATTAACAACATACTCACGCAAGAGTTGATTCCCGATGAATGGCGAACTAGCATTTCAATCCTGTTATTTAAAAAAGGAGACCGAAAGATGCCATCAAACTACAGAGGAATAAACCTACTATCGACTACCTTAAAATTAACAACGAAGATTATAACAAACAAAATAAATGAACTAACCACAGTATCGGACGAACAACAAGGATTCCGATCAGGGAGGTCATGTACAGACGCCACATTTGTAATAAGACAAATAGTAGAGAAGTCCATCGAATACAATAAGCCCGCATTCCTCTGTTTTATAGATCTGGAGAAAGCCTTCGATAGAATCCGTCTTGAAGACATCATATATCTGCTGCATGACAGACAAATACCACACAACATAATTAAAACCATTGAGAACATATACACAAATAACCACATACAAGCCAAAATCGACAACGAATTCACGGAACCAATACCTGTGCAGAATGGTATCCGCCAAGGGGACTCCTTGAGCCCATTACTTTTCAACATAGTAATGGATGTAATCATAAAAGATGTTCGAAAACTAAAAGGCTATAAAATGGGAAAACAACAAGTAAAGATATTATGTTATGCCGATGACGCGGTACTGGTGGCGGAAAATGAAGATGATCTTCAGAGATTACTATTTCAATTTAACATCACGGCAAAAAAGCTAGGAATGACAATAGCAACATCAAAAACAAAATGCATGACTACATCAAAAACACCAATCAGATGTAAGTTAGCGGTAGACGATGAAATCATCCAGCAAGTAATGCAATTTAAGTACTTGGGCATAGAAATATCAAGCTTTGGAGACATTGAAAACGAAGTCAGAAACCAGGCGTCAAAAGCAGCAAGAACAGCGGCCCAACTGAACGACACGATATGGACAAACAAACACCTACAAACAGTAACCAAAACCCGCATCTATAAGGCAGCTATAAGACCTATATTAACATATACAGCAGAAACAAGACCTGAAACGTGTAAAACTAAGCAGATCTTAGAAACAACAGAGATGAAAGTAATTCGCAAAATAACCGGCAAAACATTGAGAGACCGGGAGAGAAGTGAAAACATTAGACGAATATGCAATATTAACAATGTCAACGATTGGGTGTTGGGAAGAAAAACCGAGTGGAACGAACACATTAGCAGAATGTCAGAGGACCGAATTGTAAAAATCTCAAGAGACAAATCGCCGTCAGGGAAAAGGAGTACCGGGAGACCACGAAAACGGTGGAACGACAACCTCAACGTACAATAAAAAAAAGGACCGGGCAAAATCGACGAAGAACAGGCGATTCGCCTATTTAGAAGAAGGAAGAAGAAGAAGAAGAATATAAAATTTAAAAAACATATAGTTGGTTCAACCGGCGACGGTGCAAGTGTAATGATGAAAGTTGGACGAGAATCTTCTAGTCTTTATAATTTCTGTTTGAATCACACTATGCACTTATCTGTTTGTGATGTAGTATATAAAAAGAAAAATATTACCGGCTTGCAAGATGAAGATAACCATGGTCTAAATCAGGGCTGTCCAACCAGTCGATCGCGATCTACCGGTCGATCACAGCGTGATTTTGAGTCGATCTTTAGTGTTCTCACGCTTCTATGTACCTACTTACTTAAAAATACATTTCGATAAATATAAAGTAAAAATTAAAACACACTTCTTGCACACTTATAATCATCTCGCACACTAATACACACAATGTTATGGAAACTGTCTTTAAAATAATCAATTCTATTCGTGGCAGTGCCCTTCAGAGACGTTTGTTTAGATTAGAAAATGATGAAAATGAGAATCATGATAACGAACTTTTGCTGCACTCTAATATGCGTTGACTCAGTAGAAGTCGATTTCTCATGCGGTTTCTAGTTTATGAACTAAAAAGTTACTTCTCTGAAAGAGGTGACATTTACACACAGTTAACAAACAAAGAGTTGTTATTTGATATGTCATTCTGGGCAGACATTCTGTATTAGAGATGATAAGCTCGATAAGAGCTTTCAGCAATTTATAATACTGATGAATGCGAATTTAAAAGATAAAAAATTGAAGCATTTTCCAAGCATTTGAAAATATTTTCAGACACTTTCTGACCCTGCTCAATTCAACCCTGACAAAAGATTGAAAATATTACACTATTTTTTTAAATGTGTTTCAAAAATATATCAATATAGAAGGAATTGCATGTTAAATATCTACAATATTTGATGCAAATCAGGATTAACTAAAATTGAAAATAATCAAACTTTAAAATGATTTTTATTTGAAATCCAAAGGTTGTATTTGGAAATACCCTAAAGAGAAATACCCAGTCTTGACAATTGCGCCACAAATATTGATCTTGCTTTGGCTCGACGTATTTGCGATGGAATCCGCATTTTATGATTTCCGCATTATATTCATTGGTCATCAATTTATTCATCATTATCAATGGCCATACAACCCTATAGTGGGGTCTCGACCTTCTCCAGCTTCTTTCGCCATTCATTCCTGTCTCTGGTCTGCATCGTCCTGTTCGGTGCACCTATCTTTCGAGCGTCTTCGCTTACACCATCCTTCCAGCGCAGCTTTGGCCTTCCTCGCCCTCTTGTGCCTATGGGTTCTGCTTTAAGGATCTTTTTGCAGGATTATTGTCATCATATCCGTGCACATGGCCTGCCCATCGCAATTTGCCGATTTTGATTGTAGTTACTATGTTCTTGTTACCGGCTTGTCTATAGATATTGTAAATTTCGAAGTTATACCTGCGTCTCAACATACCGTCTTCTTGGATGGCCCCGTATATTTTCCCCCTTATATTAGATCAATTTATTCATTGGCTAAATTTGGCTAAAAGTGCAGCCCTGAGAATAAGAATCTACATCAAAAAATTAATTCCAATTTTCGTATTAGGTTATTTTTTCATGGAAAACAGCTTTTAAATGGCATTATATGTTATGCATTTTCTCCCCCATGGTGGCGGGGGGTTGGCTGCACTCCATGTCCCCAGATCCCTCGGTGGCCCGCTACGCGTTTTGGTCGATCTTGGCAACAATATACACCAAGAAGTAGATCGCCACTACAAAAAGGTTGAACAGCCCTGGTCTAGATGGTATTGATGACGATCAAGATGAAAATTATTATTCTGGCTCGAAGAATACGGACAAGTTGAATTAACTTTATACAATTTAGAAGGGAATTCATCCATTTGCCTTCCGCTCTTAGCCTCTTGTGGAGTTTTGTTTTATTTACCTATTTACCATAACATTCTCCAAATCCCTTGTTTATCTATGTCCCACTTAACTTAATCGGCAAGTTCATACAGTATCGCTTGCTTTACCATATGCGTGAACATGAAAAATCCTTTCGTGTTTTTTGTTTAAAATGCGAGACAGATCAGACCCAGACCCGGACCCGAAAAAGCGGACTCGGACTCGCCGAGTCTAAAAAGACCTGGTATTCCCAAACCTTAGCTACGATTCTTCTTCTTATCTCGATACTGCGGTCATTTTTGACATTTACTTGGTATCCCAGATAGACAAAACTCAAGACCTTTTACTTAGTTTACTATTAATATATATATATATATATATATATATATATATATATATATATATATATATATATATATATATATATATATATCTTGTTGAGTTTGAAGCTTTTAGATAATATCAAATATTAGTGTTTTTATCTTAACTTCATAGATTATAATTTCTAGGAAATTGTTTTATACATATCGTTAACAAAGTTAACATCATTTGTACAACTAATCTTTCTTTAACAAACTTTCTTAAAAACAACTACTTCACTGGCAAACACTGTCAATGTCAGTCGAGGTGTTTGCCAGTGAAGTAGTTGTTTTTAAGAAAGTTTGTTAAAGAAAGATTAGTTATACAAATGATGTTAACTTTGTTAACGATATGTATAAAACAATTTCCTAGAAATTATAATCTATGAAGTTAAGATAAAAACACTAATATTTGATATTACTATTTGTTTCGTAAATAATAATTCCCACTTCCGGTTCCCACCTCACTTTCGGTTTCCATCCCACTTCCGGTTCACACCCCATTTCCGGTTCCTACCCCGCTTCCAGTTCTCACCCCACTTCCGGTTACAAAAAACTGGAAAAGGAGTGGGAACCGGAAGTGTGAGTGGGAACCGGAAGTGTGGGAGGGAGCCGGACGTGGGGTGGGAACCGGAAGTGGGAGCGTGATGGGGGGCTGGAAGTGGAGGTGGAGGGTTCAGAACGAATCATCTTTCCCAACTATTTAGATTATTTACAATATTGGAAATTATTTTATTTGGCACAATGCGGGAAAGTACGACTACAATGCGGGAAAGTGACTTTACCGCATTGTAGCCGGACTTTGCTACATAGTGGGTAAAGTGCTAGTTTCGCTTTATGAATACACGATGTCAAAGCTAGCTTTACAATTCAGGAGGCCAAAAATAGCTATTTTAGTTACGCATTATGGCAAGTGATACATTTGAGTATAATAAACATCTTCTAACCGACATTTATTAATTGTTAATTGTAATTGTAAAAGTGCATCAATAAATTAACAATTAATCAATTGTAATTGCAAAATTTTACAATTAACAATTAATTAATTGTTAATTGTGATATATTGCAATTACAATTAATTATTTTAATTGTTAGTTGCAATTAAATCTCGCAATTTAATTGTTAATTGTTTTCACAATTAATTTTTGCCCAACTATGTATATATATATATATATATATATATATATATATATATATATATATATTTATATATATATATATATAATTAATTCTGTTTGTAACAAAATTTCTGAAAATCACCTCAATACATATTTAGATTTTATTTTAACAATTACAAAACATTTATACTTATACTTTATACATATTTACTAGCTATTTTCTCTCATTTTTTTAAGGATCTTGCTTTGAACTATGTTTGTAATATTTCCATCTACATGCTTTAATTCATTGTTAGTTCTGATAGCCCACTAAAACAAAAGAAAGAAAACGATGATTATTTAATACAAATACTAGAATTTTACACAACTATGCCACAAACTAAATTCCCAACAACTGTGCGAATCAAAACAAGTTTATTTGTTATGTAGTGAATGATTTAAGTAGTAAATAAATGAGAATATAAATTGAACTACATGCCTAGAATTTGGAAAATGCACTTTGTTCATTGCAATTGATCAAATGTCAACACTCAATGATTTTCTTACCTCAACATTTTGCACCAATTTAATTTCTGGAGCTCCAGCAATAAAATTCGTCACTTTACTATCTGCTGGGCTCTGCAACCTTCCCACTCTGCCGATCCTGTGAATATAGTCGGCAGCATGTAAAGGAAAATCATAATTCAAAACATGTTTCACTTGCACAGTGTCCAACCCTCTTGATCCAACATCTGTAGCTGCCAAAATATTTGAATACCCTGCTGTGAAATCATTCCACTGCTCAACTCTAATATTATAATTCATATCTCCATTAATATTAGAACATTTCAGACCATTTTCTCTGAGGAATTGAGCCAACCAATTGCAGGTTTCATTGCGATTTGTGAAAATAATAATTGGGCTTTTGGATTTGTTAGCAATTTGAAGCAGTTGAGATGGTTTTGTTGACTTTGTGAGCCGTAGAAATCGTTGTGTGATGTTTAGTAAAGGTTTGTGTAGTCTTGGAGATTTTATTTGGACCAAATTTTCAGCAATTGGTTCTAAAACGGAAGGAATAGTTTTTGGGAGGGTGGCAGATGACAGAATGATTTGAGATTGGGGAACACGCTGGATTAAAACTTGCAGTCTGTCTATAAAACTGTCATCAATTAGAGTGTCAGCTTCATCTAAGACAGTGCTTGTGACTTTGTTGAGTTTGTAAATGCCTACAGTTGAGAGTTTGCTGATAGCTCCAGGAGTTGCTACTAAGATGTCGATTGAAGCAAATTCTGGGTCCATCATGATTCTTTTCGTGCCACCACCAACAATTACTTTAACTTTTAAGTTTACAGCTTCTGCTAAATTGGTAGCTACTGTTCCTACTTGATGAGCTAACTCACGGTTTGGTACTAATATTAATACTTTGGGTGTATTTAATTCATCATTATCACTTTCACCAATTAGATTTTGTATTAATGGTAATAAATAAGCATAGGTTTTACCACAGCCTAAAAAAATTATACAAACTATATTAGGATAATTATTTAATGAGAAATAAATCCTTAAACATTTTGATATTGACCTGTTTCTGCTGCCATTAAAACGTGTTTCCCACTGTGTATTACAGGAATGGCTTCAGTTTGAAATCTTGTAGCTTTTTCAATGCCATTACTTCGTAAAACATTTACAAGTCGAGAATCCAAACCGATTTGTTCAAAGGCAATAACTGGTCCATCTATGTTGTCATTATCTCCATGTACAACAAAGTAATCACCTTTTGATTTGTTATGGCCCCATCCTTTCGAAGCTAAGGGAATTTCTTCCAATTTATCATATTTTTGTTCACTATAAAAATCAAACTTTGATTTTTTACAACTAATTACTAAACGGCCTAAATTCGCCGTTTTCTGGTTATACTTAGTATAAGTAACTACTTGAATATGACTTTTTGTAATATTTTTCAAAATATTATTATTACAAAATTTATTTAAATGTTTAAAAGACATCGTGGAACTACTTTTAAAATTATAGGTTAATTGTCAAATTTGACACCCCAAAAGATGTGTTCTTTTCATAAGTAGTTCTTTTAGAACTTCTTTTCATATAATCTTATTATCTATTTATATTATAATTTCCAAAAATATATTAATGTTATCATAAAATAAAGATTATAATAAACGAATTTATTTAAGTATATGGCTAAGATCAAGTTATTTGGAGCGCGGAATTTCAAATTTATTTATTTTCTATTTCGTTATATAATCTTATTAATTTTTTTCCGATAAAAAAACTAATTAAAACTATTAATTATTATTTTAATTTCGTTGCACATCGTAGAAAAAGTTTGAACTTTATTGTGTAAAGACTTTGACAGATTGGAAATGATTAATTATTTTGTTAGACAAATAAAAGCAATGTTCACTATTGTTTGTCAACTGTCAAATATAAATCTAAGGAAAAAGTCTATTTTGTTAGATTTTTTTTTTAAATTTCTTCCACATAAACAGATTTATGTTAATAAATCATATTAATTATATTTAGATGAAAATGGATGAGTCTGGTAAACAGGCTAGTAACAATCCAAATAACATATTCGTGTATTTGGATATAAAAATTGGAAAACAGAAAGGTTAGGATTAGAAATATTTTGTCGTTAAAACCGTTTGTTTTTGTTCTGGGATCTTTCAGCTGGTAGAGTAATCATTGAATTGTACAATAGTCTTGTGCCAAAGACGGTTGCCAATTTCCTCACATTATGTAAAGGAGACAGAAAATCATCATCAGGAAAGAAGTTACATTATAAAGGATCCATTTTTCACAAGGGTTAGTAATATTTAACTAATATTTATAATAGATTATTTAATATTCTAGAAATTTACTTAAAATAAATGTTTATTTAATTATCACAATTATTACATTATTACAATAATATTATTACAATATACATCAATGTTGTTTTCATGAAACTTGTTTTAATATATTTGTTCCTAGCAATAAGTTGTCCTTTTTTAATAAATAAATTAGCTTTATTTCGACTTGGGTGTCATGGGAATATATGTTTGATTGTTGAATAATATAAATATTTACTGTTCTTCTTGGTATACCAAAACAGGATCATTGACTACCAAGGAAAGATGGTTCATATTACGAACACAGATTAAAATTTGAAAACTGGAAAGCTATAAAATTGCTATCAACCACCAGATAATGCAAAAGTGATCATCCAATTTTCTGAGCTCCTAACTTTGATTTAAATTAAAAAATGTGCTATTTTTATGTTAAAGTTTTATTGAGACTTAAATTTTACATCCTCAAAGATGTTTCAAATACATTGCTCAAAACAATTAGCAGGTCACTAATTTGTGTCTCCATAAAATTCAAATGGGAAATTACATGCTAATAAAATTAAGTTTGCTAATAAAACATCTTAAAGATGCTCTATTTAATTGTTTTAATTGACTCATAGCGAATTATCAGCATCATATACTTCCAAAGTATCCATAATAATTAACAACAACTACCAAAACCAAACTGAAATAATGTATCCCAAATTTGATTCAAAGAGTTATGTAGGGCTTGTTCAGATCAATATACAAGGTAAATATTTGCAACTGACAGTTTTACTTAAATTCATTGAGAATGAGGCATGATTTTTACCTATTTCGAGTTTTCACAATAGAGTTTCTATGGGGAAAGACCTCTTAATTTCCCTCAGGATGACGCATATATCAGACCAGACAATTAGGAATAGGTTGAGGGAATCAAATTTGATGACAAGGTGACCCGTCCGAAAACCCTCTTTGATAATAGCAAGGATAAATTTTGCTTGAACATGTTGCATGGCAACTTCGACAATGGAAGTCGTCTCTGTTCTTCACGGATGAATCGAGTATGTATTTACAGACGCCTAGGAGAACCTACGAAGCTGCTACTGTCCAGGAAATCGAAAGATTTGGAGGTGGTTCTGTTATAGTTTGGAGTAGGATTAGTATCGACAGTACCGACCTTGTTGCAATTCCAGGAAATCTTAACGCTAATGTCTATGTTGACATTGTATTAGGAGAAGAACATGTTGTCTATGGCATATGGAATAGGTCCAATTTTTTTGTTAATGCAGGATAATGCAAGACTACATTTATTTAAATCCCTTGGAGCATGTTTGGGATATGCTCGACAGACGTGTTCATGGTCACCCTCATACTCTTCAGACCATCCAGCAACTAACAGTGGCTCTTATTAAAGAGTGGGACACTATAGTACAAAAAGACCTTCGAAGATTATTGCACAGCACGCCAAGACGGTGTAATGCCATTATTCTTGCTATGGGAGCACTACTCGTTATTAAGTTACCACTTTCTTTATTTATTTTTTAAATTTAATTTCTTATTGCAATCTGTCATTTTGAAGATATTCAGCAATATGTTTGATATTATTATTGGTTTTGTACGAAGTCTGTCCAGTGACTGTCTCATTCTTTCAGCCTCTTAAATCAGGTCTTGAGGAATCTTTCTCTTTAGTCTTGTAGTGACTGTTTGGGTGTTCATCAGATTTACTGCTAGTCTATTTGGATGATTTGTGATTCATTCTTTATACACTTTTGTTCTTTCTGAAATTTCTTCTGTTACTGTTTTGATGCATAAGTTGTGATGAAGTCTCTTATTTGAGATGTACCAAGGAGCAGTCATTATCATTCTTAATATTTTTGATTGGAATCTTTGAATTATTTCAATATTTGATTTTGCTGCTGAGCCCCATAGCCAATCGCTTGGTGAATATGTGCTTCTTCCAAGTTAGTTGTCTATCCAGATATATTCCAAGATAAAGTGACGGGGGGACATGTTCCTTTCCTAGGAGTGAAAGTTACCTCAACAGATTTAGTTTCATTGGCTTTGATTTGCCAGTCTTTAAGCCATTTGGATACACTATTGAGACTAGATTGAAGTTTTTGTGCTGCAACGTCTTGTGAAGCGTCCACTGAGAGAATTGATGTGCCTCACTCAGCACAGTAACCACTCCCTTGGTCGTTGGAAGGTTGGCTGTGAACACTAGGTACAGCGTTGGAGCCATTACACTGCCTTGAGGTACCCCAGCTTGGATTGGATGTAAGGAAATTATCTCTTCTCCTTGTTTTCAATGTATCTGTCACTTAGAAGTAGAAATATAGTAGTAGTAATAGTAATAGAAATTTATTGACAGGTAGTAGGCCGTCATGCCACACACGATTAGATGCCTGTGATATATCTAAAAAAGCTGCAGCATTGTACTGTTTTAATTCAAGGCTTTCTTCTTCTTCCTTCGAATAGGCCTACTTTGGACCACACTTGTTCAACTGTTGGGCTTTGATCTTTGCCCAGTATTGTCATATCTTCTGCCAGTGTAACTCCTTTCTCTCTTCTGTCCAGGCGGTACCTTTCCCTCGCGGTTTTTCCTGAAATCCACGGACTTCCTTCAGGGTGCGTCTCACAGACTGTCTGTTTTGTAGATCTGTTATTCCCAGTTCTTTAATATCCTTCTCGGTTTCTGTCAACCAAGTAGTACGAACGTTCTTGTTTTGCCAGAAGGTGAACAGAAGGTTGGTTAGTCAGTTTGGTGGCAATCTTGCAACGTGGCCAAAGAAAGCTACCCTTCTTTTCCTTGCACAGTCAGAGAGCATCTCAATATGTTCGTAGAGTTCAGAGTTATGCCGCCTTCGGAATTCCCCATCTTCCTTTACCAGGGCTAGGATCTTTCCGAGGATTCTCCTCTCTCTGATTTCCAATTTCTCTACCAGACCTCTTCGGTTCAAGGAAAGATACTCCATGGCATACAGTGCTACTGGTCATAAGACTGATGTGTAGTGCTTAAGTTTCAGGTTTCAGGTTGTGACAGGTATTTCCTGTTGTAAGTGTTCTTAGTCAGTCGATAGGCTAGTTCTAACTTGTTGACTCTCTTGGGTAATGATGTTCTTTCTGATAAGTTGGGTTCAATCCATTCACCAAGATACTTGTATTTCTCAGTCCTCTTGATGTTTCCCTGCTCTAGTAACATCTCTCTGTTTGCTTCTCTGATGTTGGTGAAGAATTCTGTTTTCTCCAGCAACACTTGAAGACACACTTTGGCAGCCTGTTTTCTGAGGCAATTTACCTGCATTGTTGCCATCTCAAGAGAATTAGCAAACAGTGCCATGTCATCTGCAAAGGCCAGGCAATCAACAACCAGTCCATCATTCTTACGTCCCAGGTAGATACCACTCTGAGCACCCAAATTGATCAATTCCTTGCGCCATTCTCTCATAACCTTTTCAAGTACACAGTTGAAGAGAAGTGGGGAAAATCCATCTCCTTGTCTCACTCCAGTTTTTATTTCGAAGCTTTCTGAAATCTCGCCCCTCAATTTAATCTTGGAATGGGTGTTGGTCAAAGTTTCTAGGATGAGTCTGCAGATTTTGTTGTCTAGCCCTAGTTCCTGGAGTACTTTGTTAAGCGTTTCTCTATCAATGGAATCGTAGCCCTTCCTAAAATCAACAAAGGTGACGACCACCTAGCGGTTTCTCATCTTGGAGTATGCAAGTACAGTTTTAAGATTGAGGATCTGTTCAACACAGGATCAGGTCTTCCTGAAGCCTCCCTGGTATTCTCCCAGTTGATTTTCTGCCCTTGTTTGTAACACCTTCGAGAGAATCTTGTATGTTACCGGGATGAGAGAAATTCCACGGTAGTTGTTTAGATCAGTAAAATCTCCCTTTTTGTGATGTGGATGAATCACAGCAATTTTCCAATTGGTTGGTAATTTCTCTGTTTCCCAGATGTCCTGGATGATCTCGGTTGGCTTGCGCACGGGATTGTTTCCAGCACCTTTCCACAGTTCAGCAACGATAGAGTCCTCTCCAGCTGCCTTATTATTCTTAAGAAGATGAATGATCTGGCCAACTTCTTACAATGAAGGGGGCAGCGAGTCCGGGTTTGGTGTGGTTTGTTTACAGTCAAGGTCTTCGCTGGGTGGGTCACAGTTAAGTAGACTTTTACTGAGCCTGAGTAGTAGCCCTAAGTACTGAGCCAAAAGGTGGCAGTTGTTCTTGTCGTTATAAGCCAGTTTGCCTTGTGAGTCTCTGAAGTGGAGGCTTGGCGGAGCGTATTTTCTGAGTGTCTGCTTGAAGGTTCCAGAAAAATCTCTGGAGTTATTCTTAGCAAAGCTCTGTTCGATTTGGGTTAGTTGGTTTTGTGTGAAGGTTCGTTTGGTTCCTCAAATTATCTTGGCAATAATCTTTCTTTGTTCCAGAAATGTATGCCAATTTTCCTTGTTCTTTTAGAATGCCACTTCACCCAGGCTGTCTGTCTGTGGGCTATTGCATTGTCACAGTCTTCAGTCCACCACGGATGCTTCCTTCTTCTAGCGAGAGGGGTGAGTTCATTGGCTGCCTTGACAAGAGTCTCCTTCAGTTGGTCCCAGCTGTTTAGATCTGTATTGTTTATTCTCTGACTGTTCTTGAGTCGCTCTACGTCAAATCTTACCATTTTGTAGGTTCTGTGTAATCTAGTGGCTGGAGTCTTATTTTGATCTTTGAGAGGTAGTGGTCACTGGTAGAGTCCAGATTGGCGCTTCTTAGTACCTTTCGCATTTGAGAGAGAGGATGGATACACGACTGCTTGGGGAGGTAAAGTCGGTGATTAAATCCAGTATTCTGTGACTGATTATAAATCCTGTACCTAAGTGGGGTACGTTCTTCATTACCCGCTGACCCACTTTTCCTTTGAAGATTCTGTGGCCTTGTGACTCGAAGGCAGGTTCGTCCGTAAATCTGGTTTCTTACTGTCAGTATTATGTTGTGTCGCGTTAGTGAATCAGTCAAATGTTTCAGTTTACCCACTTTTAGCAGTGAGTTGGCATTAAATGTTGCGAAGAAGCTTTGCCGACTTGGTCTGAGTTTACGTCCGGTGATTTCAGGATGCTCCGACTCATCCTTAAAGCATGTTGGTACGGACTCCCAAGAATCCGAAGGTCCGCTAACGGCACCATAGTTGACGGTGAATTGGTTAGCACCTATGGTAGTGCATTTATCGAAATTTTCCTTCATGCACAATTGAAGAATATTCTTTGTGGGACAGTGGCGAGCCACTCTCCAAGATACTGCCCAAGTTGTTAGCTTGAGAGGCTTATTATTCGGGGTTGTCACCCCTAGACAGGTTGCCTTCACTACGGCTAAGGAGTTCTGTTCACCCCGCTCTTCCCAGGTGCTAGGCTCCGTGCCATTGTTTACCAAAGGGCTTTATTAATATGTTCTACTAATCTGTGAACTACTTCTATGGTCCTGTATTTTTTGGTGAAAACCAAAATGGGGATCAGGTAACAGCTTATTTGATGAGATAATCGGGGACAATCTGTGCAGGATAAGTATCTCCATGATTTTCGAGCATCTTTTCCATTGAAGTGGAACCATCTCCTTTCGCAGGATAGCATGCAGAAAGTTAGAAATCTAATGCCTTCCTTTGACAGTTCTCTTAGGATTTTACTGGATATAAGATTGTACACAGGAGCTTTACTTGGGTCTAGTGCCTAGTCTAGTAATCGCTGATTTTACTTCTTCCCCTGTGAACTTAGTAATGGGAGGTTCTAGTTGGTGGGTTTGGTTCAGTAGTTGGGTAACTTCATGAATTTTAGAAGAGCCCATATCTAGATTTGGTATGAAGACCTGTTTAAGATGTTCAGCGAATGTGTCAGCTTTGTCTGGAAGTATCACTAGAAGCCAATTCTGAGTTACTCTTACGAATAGGAGGTTGGTTGGAGACAGGACATTTAAATTTTGTAGTGACTCCATAAAGAATAATTTCTTTCTGCTATTGTTTCTAGGTTTTTTAAGAATGTTTGGATATTTTGATTTTCATTTTCATTGAGTTACCACTGTATGAACAAAAGTTTACATTAACAATTTAATTTAAATTAGTTTGGTTTTCGTAGTTGTTGTTAATTATTACGGGTACTTTAAAAGTACGTGATGCTCTCTTCCATATGTGCCAATTAGGAGAATTAAATAGTGTGTCTTTCAGATGTTATTAATTTTATTTGCATGTAATTTCCCGTTTCAATTTTATGGAGGCACAGATTACTGACCCGCTAATTGTTTTGAGCAGTGTATGACATCCAATAAAACACCAGCATTCAAATTCTATTGTGAAGAATTTGAGTTTGTGAATTTTTCAATTTCGTGCTGAATAAAGTTCTTCAGTTGCTGTAAAGCCTATAACTGATTCTTGCAAACCTATGATTTCAAATAACCCAAAAAAAAAATTAGCCTGGAATCAAATTTTGCCATTTGCCTAACCATGCTAGGAGCAGCTGAAGCTTCTTTTGGAAGATAATTTGTTCAGAAAAATGTGTAGCAAATTCTATTAACAACCAGAAAAACACATATTTGATTTCCTGTTGTATCAATTTTTATTGAAATTCATCAATGAATATTTACGAAATTTGAATATTATTAATTGCTAATATTGTTGGTTCATAAAAAGTGTCAGTGCTAAATATGACTTGTATTTGAAGAGGTTAAGAATCCAAAATTGACCATATAAACAATAGCTGTGTATGTAATAAATATAAATAAATAAATATAAATGTATAAATAAATTCCTATGCAGCAATGATCTAATTGTGCTGCTTGTCAACATAAGAGGTCTAAATGCTAATCATAATAAATCAGAATCTTTTGTAGAAAGACTAAATACTTAACCAGATATAATTGTGTGTACTGAGACTCGGGCGCTACAAAGCTACGAGTATTTCAGTTTGCTTGAGTACAATATATATATTATAATAATAGTAGAACAAACAATGTTGATGGTATAGTCATGTATGTCAACAAGTATCTAAATGAAACAATCACACATGAAGATGTTAGCAACATCAGATTCCTAAGTACAAAAATAAGTCTCAAGAGTAAAACATATATCAAGATAACAAGTATGTGCAGATGCCATGACATCACGAAAACCAACGTTATAGATATAATGAATGAGTACTTGAAAGCAAATAAAAACACTAAAAATCAATGCATAGCCGGTGATTTTAACATTGATATAATGATAATCCTATAGTAAATGAATATATTAATAACTTCTTTGAAACTGCTTATCTCCCCTGTTCTAAGGAAATTACAAGATTTAATACTTATAACCCTTCAAGTGGTTGACAATATTTTTATCAAGACCAACAAGGAAGGTACCAAAGCATGTAAATACATGAACCTCTTCACAGATCACTTGGCACTGTTCCTAAGTTTTTAATCTGAGAAACTAAAGACCAAGAAACTTGCTAGCATTTGAATGAGGCAAAATGAACTGGAATTTTGTTAAGGAACAATGTGATCCAAATACTGTAACTAACATATTGTTAGATGCAATACAGCATGTAATCAAAAGAGCGTCAACAACAACAGTAATAAAGAAACGCAGGCAAGGATATAAATGGATTACCAAAGGAATCATGGAGTCCTATGCAAATAAGAAAGACTTTACAAGCGTTGGAGAAACGACATTCACCATGAGACGCTAAAAGGAGAATATAAGAATTATGAAAAAACTTTTAGTAAAGTTATTTTCCGAGCAAAACGGGATTTTGGAAAAAATCAATTCCAAAGAGTGATCACTGATAGTAAAAAAATTGTGGCAACTACTGAATATGAAGATGAACAGATATGATAGTAGCAGCAAACGAACGGTTGGCGATGGATACGTATTGGCAGGAATATAGCCTTTATGTTCAGTTTGTCCTAGAACTGTAGAGGTCAGGTACGATTTTAACGTGGGGTACTTGCCTGTTCAGCTAGAATGTAGTCTTAGCTTTAAGGAGACTATTTTTTGTATTAAGATTGCAATAATCATGCTTTATATGTTGTATTGAAATAATTATTTTTTTTATGAATAGTTGTTGTGAAAAGCGGGCTTTGGAAAACAATTATTTACATTCTGTCAGGGCAGGTTAAAATGAAAAATTTCTTGTGTTAATTCCAACACGTTCGAATTGCGTAATTTTCAAGAACATGTCCTGTTGTTGTCCAGATGACAATGATGTCCTTATGGTAGATAGTGATGGTTGCTTCAATTGTGATCCGATACCGAAGGTTAAAGGACGGTTTGGTTTGGCTTGGGTGTCAGAGTCTCCAGATTGTCCATGTCCAGAACCTGTAGGATGGCAGGTGGAGTTCTTAGATACACCATCGAAGGTAGAGCAGAAATGTCAAGAAATGGTTAGGTGGATAAACTGCCCACCACTACCCAGATGCGATCCTTGTCCACCGAACGAACTCTGTTCACCCTGCAATCCACCTAGATGCAATCCTTGTGCACCCAAGTGTAATCCTTGCTTACCCAAGTGCGGATTGCCGAAGTGCACGTGTAAATCACAACAGCAACAGCCATGTTGCTGTAAAAAGAAAAACAACAACAGCAACAATAAGAAATGTTGTTGTTCATCCAATTCGAGACGTGAGAAACGAAATTGTTTCCCTCCAATGGGAGGTCCTTGTTGTAGGGCAAAATCGAGAAGGCGTTCGCCGCAAAGATGCTCATGCGGAAATGATGATCGAGACCAACTACCGAAATGTACCTGTGACGATGTGCCCGTGAAAGACACGAACGAAGGCGCGATCGGTTCATCTTCAGGTACTTATAAATCACATAAAAAAACAGTAATATATCCGTATGTCCCACAACAGGTAATTCTAACTGATTCCTATGACGAGTGTATGTGCAATAATTTCTCTGCAAATACGTTAATGATATATAAGAATAATAACCAAATTAACACCGACACCGAATACTACGAAAGCAATGACGATTGCGATTGTATTTATAATCAACGCGCTTATAAATCGCCACCCCCATCCAAGTATCATACCCCAAAATATTATTGCCAAATAAGTAATAGAAAAATACAAGATTCAAATCCAAATTTGTATCCAGATGTTCCAAATCATGACGACAGTGGACGACCTGCAAGAAACCAACCAATTATGTATCGTGATGACGAGAATAGATCTTATGCAGGAGAAGAAAGCAGAAATAGGACAAGCTACTCACCAGAAGGCGATGTATCAGACTCAAATACAAGAAGACATAACTATGCCTACGAAGACGACGAAAGAAACAACAGAAGAAGGAGTCAAAATTACTATGAAGAAGATGAAAAATTAGATGGCAACAGAAGATCAATAAAAAATAACAGATCGTCTTACGAATACAACACTACCGAAAGGGACTACAGAAATTACGACTCTGATCCAAACAGTTGCAATAGAAATACTTGCGAATTTTATAACAATCAACAACAAGATCAACAACAACAAAATCATCAACAACAAAATCAACAACAACCATCCTCCAATAGAAAAAGTTGCCTAGAAGACTGTAATAGAAAAAAGAAAAATTGCAACAAAGAAACTTGTGACTATGTGGAAAGAGAAGAAGAGTTATTGGCAGAGACTGATGATATGGAAACTCCAAGCAACACCAAATCTAGTCCTTCCCATGAAGATCAAAATGAAAGCCCACAAGTAAAGGGTTCTAAAGAAAGTTCACAAGCAAAGGCTTCCCGGGAAAGCCCAGAATCTATGGAGCCAGAATTGCCTAGAGATCATCTTGCTGAAGCAAATTCTTCAATTTCTGGCCACACTATTCCTTCAAATTTTAAAGATGAGACAGGTAATCATCCTGAGGAGTTTGAGGAACATAGAAAACAATCAAGCAACTTGAGACCTCCAGCGAAATCTAAAGATGAAACAGGTGATAAACCTGATAATAAAAATAATGATACAGTTGTGATGCAAGTGCATCCAAGCTCTAAATATAAATGGATAAATACTTGGGCTAAGTGTTTTAAGAAAGATTCCAAAGTAGTGAGATTGACTGATCCCAAAGATTCCAAGTCTAAAGAAATAAAGCAGGATAATTTAAAAAAATGATTTTGTTAACTATATCAGTGTTTCTGTAGGTGATGTTTGGAAGGTTACAATTTGTAAAAAAAAATTAATTTCATTACAAAGAAAAGTATAGAAAAATGTATGTGTTTCATTATCTAGAAAATATCTAATAAAATGTCCTAAAAAGCACCACATAATGTAATTGGACATTTTCTTTATATTAAATATTGTTTTTTTGTATTCTTTATATTAAGTAATATTTTTTATTCAGTTATACCTCAATTTATGGCACAAAGTGGGGAATTATTGCACAATGGAATTCTAGATGAGTGTATTTATGGAAAGTCATTTGAGGATGAAAACTTTTCTTTAATGGTAATACTTAATTTTTACTCAACCTAACAATAAATTGATGCACAGTTTTGTTATGCAAAAACAAACTTAAATGCAATTATTCAAATGTGTTAATTAGCATGGTACAGCAGGTGCAATAGGTATGGCAAACAATGGCCCAAATTCAAACGTGTCACAATTTTACATCACGACTGTCCCTTGTTCACATCTTGATGGTATAAATGTCGTGTTTGGTTACGTTAGAAAAGGCCTTAGTATTATTAGAGAAATAACTGAAACCCCTCGAATAGATGACTGTCCAATAACAGTAAATATAAATTTTCTGTATAACAAATATTTTTTGTTAAAATAATTAAAATATTTTTCAGCCATGTCTAATATATGATTGTGGTGAAATAAAACCAGGAGAAGATTTCAAAATCAACGAGTCTGATGGTACATTAGACATTTATCCTCCTTGGCCAGAAGATTTTGATGATTTTCCAGTGGATGACTTAGAGAAAGTAGTGACTGATATCAAAACCTCAGGCAACTATTATTTTAACAAAAAAAACTACGATGACTCGGACCGTAAATACAAAAAAGTATTGAGGTACATTGACTGGATAAACCACTGCAATTACAAACATAATTGTGTAACCATAAAAAAGCTCAAATTACAAACCCTTTTAAATTTAGCAGCAGTTAAACTGAAAACTGGGAGTTATTCGGATGTAGTCAAAATATGTTCACAGGTTAATTAATTTTTATTTGTTAATTGTAATTATATTTTGTTAATTGTATTTTTTTTTCTTATTTAATGAGTATTTTTTTAAGGTTCTTGAAATGGATAAAAAGCAGGGTAAAGCGTTTTACAGGAGAGGCCAAGCTAGATTAAAATTAGAAGACTATGATAAAGCTATCATTGATTTTGACCAGGCTAGGAAATTAGTTCCGAATGATAGTAAGATTCAGCAAGAATATTTTTTGGCTAAAAAATTGAAACAATCTTATCTGCAAAAGGAAAGAATTACTTGTTCTCGTATGTTTAAATAAGTTTTAATTTTTAAGGAGAAAATATTGACGTTTTTTAATTTATTTTGTTTTTATATTAGTTTTTGCTGAGGATGGATGTAATAGTTTATTGTTTTTAACTAAAAAAAATATGGAATTAGGTTTAAAATATTGGTTTTAGTATATTTAGTTTTGATGATGTGACCAACGAAATTTCGACTAAAGTCAAAATTCTATTATAGTCCAGTCATCTAGGCATATCACGTCGGAATCTAACGGAAGAATCAGAATTTTGGTATTTATCTTTACCTTAGCATTACAAATGTTGTCTAAAAAGATAAATATGTGAACGTCCTTAGTTATTCGAGGTCAAAGATCGCAAAAATCAGTTTTTTTGAGAATTTCTCTGCCTCCTATTGTATTTGCGTTTATTACGGAAGTTGTAGAGAATAAAATTCTCTACAAATTTCATTCATTTCATCCTTTTTTTTATACCTCGAACTGTTTTTGAGTTACGGGGCGTAGAGTGTGGAGCGCTCAGCCATACGTACCTTAGCGCAAGTTAAATCCTAATAAACAGTTATCTCAAAAACAGTTCGACGTATAAAAAAAGATTTTAGACGAAATTTGTAGAGAATTTTATTCTTTACAACTTTCATAATAAATGCAAATACAATAGGAGGCAGAGAAAACGAGATATTCTCAAATAAATGATTTTGTGACCTTTGACCTTGAATATCTAAGGACGCTCACATGTTGGCGTATGTGACTTTTGAGACAACATTTATAATTCTAAAATAAAGGTTATATAAAAATGCATTTTTATTGACCCACTTGTTAGACTAACAAAAGGAACTTCCGACGTCTGGATCACGGATTTTCTTCAAACTTTGTACACTTTTAGTAGTCCATTAGGACGACATAATGTGCAAGTAGTAATGTGCAAGTACTATTTCGGCATTTTCGAGAAATTTGCAATTTTCTCTCTTCGAAATTTTCCGCGTCGAATATATACATTTGCGTTGCATCAGGTGGCGTTGGCCGAGTGGTTAAGTCCAAGCTTCGTAATTGCTGAATCGGTGGATCTAGTCTTACACATCGTTTTCTTTTTTGCAACACTGGTCATATTTTTTCTTATAAATAACAATTCAAAGGTAATATAATGAATAAATATATGAATATATTTGCATGCATTTTGATTGAATTTCCAATGTTATTTGGCTATTTACTGGTTAAAGTCATACCCCCGAAATGTTCTACAATTTGCTAGACGTGTGACGTTTATTTCTATAGGCAAGTTCAAAAATTTATCAAGCGCCTTCAAAATTGTTCATATTTAATCGAAAACGAGCGAGAAATTGCTTCTCGTGAAGATGCTATCAAAATACATTCTATAGTACATCTCCAATTATCAGCACCGATATTTATGAGAATGTTTCGTTACGCGTGGTTTGCATCCAAGTTGTCGGAAGAAAGAGACATTTTTGAGAATGTCTATGAGGTTTGTTTTTCCATACAAACCCTGACAATTCCTTGTGCATGCAGGAAAAATGCATTCATTCGATGTAGTAGATGCCGTAATTTATGTTTTTTGTGTTTGACGAATATCACCCTGCAACTTGTACATCCAAAGATTAATTTACTTTATTACTTTGTATTATTATATGGAGTTATTAATTGTGAAACCTTTAATTACGTTGATTGACTTCAGCTTTCCAAGTTTGATGCCCGCCCTTATCTCTGCGAACCCGTTGGTGCAGGTAAAAGTACCATTTTTTTATTGATAAAATTCAGTAAACAACCAAATATCATTGGAAATTCAATCAAAACTCATTCAAATACACGTATTTATTCATTATATTACCTTTGATTTGTCATTTATAAGAAAAAATATGACAATAGTGCAGCGCCGTCGTTTGGATTTTGAGGCCCCGGGCATATATATTGCGGGTTGGAGGTGGGCCCCCAGTAAATAAAGAAAGTGAATAAACAAATAAATTGCCAATTTTTCAAGTAATTTTCACTTAAATAATGAACTTATAAACTTGATTTTCAAACTTTTGTCAAAGACAGACAAATAAATTTAGCAAGGCGAATCTTTTTGCAATACAAAATCTGGACCTTCTACTATAATACGGCAAGTTTTTATAAGGCTATCGCTCTTGTTTAAGACTGTAATATACATTTTAAAGAAGTCTCAATTTTTCAAGAAATTTTCACTTAAATAATGAATTTACACACTTGATTTTCAAACTTTTGCCACAGACAGACAAGCAGATATAGCACTACGAATTTAGTTGCAATACCAAATCTGGAGCTTCTACTATAAGCCGACAAGTTTTTATAAGGCTATCGTTCTTGGTTAAGTCTGTAATTTACATTTTAAAGAAGTCCAAAATTTTTCGTACAATTTTTACTTAAATAATGAACTTACAAACTCGATTTTTAAAATGTTGCCACGGACAGACAAGCAGATTTAACAACGCGAATCTTTTTGCAATACAAAATCTGCAGCTTCTACTATAATCCGACAAGTCCGACAAGTTTTCGACAAGTTTTTTATAAGGCTGTCGTTCCTGGTTAAGACAGTAATTTAAATTTTAAAGTCCCATTTTTTTAAGCAATTTTCACTTAAATAATGAACTTACAAACATGATTTTCAAACTTTTGCCACAGTCAGACGAACAGATTTATCAACGCGAATCTTTTTGCAATACAAAACCTGGACCTTCTACAATAATCCGACATGTTTTTATAAGGATATCATTCTTGATTTAGACTGTAATTTACGTTTTAAAGTAGTCCAAATTTTGTCATGTAATTTTCATCTAAATAATGAACTTACAAGCTTGATTTTCAAACTTTTGCCACAGACAGACAAACAGATTTATGAACGCAAATCTTTTTGCAATACAAAATCTGAACCTTCTACAATAATCCGAAGTTTTCATAAGGCTATAGTCCTTGGTTATTTTAAAAATTTGAATTTTAAATTATCTTCAGTTTCCTCGAAAAAAGATTAAAATTTGTTTTTTAAACTTAAATAGCAGAGGAACAGGCGGATCAATCGACGCGAATTTTCGTGAAAAACAAACTTTGGACCTTCCAGAAACAATCTCGCGAGTGTGTACAAGACCATCGCCCTTACAATTAGCATATATTTGAATCTAAACGTATAATCTAACTTTCAACAACAATAAACTGCTGAAAAAAAAACTAGTTTTGATATAATAAATCGATTCGATAACTGTTTATTAGGCGAAATTGCATAAAGATGAATTCTTCTCCAATGTAGTTGAGGTAGGTACCCAGCGCCGTCGTTTGGATTTTGAGGCCCCGGGCATATATATTGAGGTGCCCCCCCAGTAAATAAAGAAAGTGAATAAACAAATAAATTCTTTAATTTTTAATATATACAAGAAACATATGTATAGAAGAAATATAATATATTAATATAAAAGAAAAACAAAATTGAACTTTATTTTCCTTGCTTTAATTCCAGCAAAATAGGGACCCACCTCAAAATAGGGGGGTGGCAAAGCCTCTTTGGGGCCCCCTAGCCCGTGGGCCCCGGGCATTCGCCCGATTGACCGACGCACACGACGCTACTGCAATAGTGTTACCGTCATCTTATACATGTTGACGCAACGCAAATGTATATATTCGACGCGGAAAATTTCGAAGAGAGAAAATTGCAATTTTCTCGAAAATGCCGAAATAGTACGCCTTACTATTTGCACATTATGTCGTCCTAATGGACTACTAAAAGTATACAAAGTTTGAAGAAAATCCATAAACCAGACGTCGGAAGTTCCCCTTGTAAGATGACTTGACTATTAACCAAATTTTGTAGGCAAATCAATTCTGCCTTATTAACTTCCAAAACATACTATTCTGGAGATATTTTACTAAAATTATTATAGTAAGTGAGATATAGACTATAAAAGTTTTCTTGTACTACGATGAAGTGGTGCAATCAATAGTCTCCATGTTGGATAAAATTACCCATTTTTCAATGGAATATTAAAAATATAGTTATTTATTATACAAGCGGATAAAATTAAGGTTTGAGGAGAGTATTGTTATATTTGTATTAAAAGCGTATTGATTTAAATAAGCGACTTAAACCGTAATTTTATCAGCGAGTGAAATGCAAGCTTTTATTCAATTTTGCTTTAGATCAAACAAGTTAAATTCAAAGGAAAGTGCGATATTATGTATGTGTTGTTTTCCTGACAACGATACAATTGTTTTTCTATTTTACGTCTATAATGAAGTCATTAAAGTACTCATATGGGTTCGTTAATGGCTCGTCGAGTGCGATACAATTTTCTCAATATGTATCGTCGATTTTTTTATTTATAAATGGCATAAAAGGCCGCAAAATAGTATAAAAAAACTCGTTCATAAGGCGTTTTTAGCACTTGTCCATTAGAAAACTCCTCGCTACGATCGTCGTTTTCTAAACAAGGACGCGTGCTGAAAAATCGCGCTTATTGATTAATATACTATTATGATAAGCCAAATTTTGGTTTGGAGTATTGTTTGAACCAGTTATTTTTATGCACTGCCATGGAGTGGTACTATGGTGCTAGAGTCTTTATTTGATATTTTTAAACTGCTAGCAGAATATAAATTTGATAATTTCATTAAACCACTGCTGTATTGACTGTATCTAAGAAATTATACTTGACTTTATAAGACAAAATTGAATAAAAGTTAATAATTCCACTTGTTATTTACTTCTTTCTTTCTCTTCTCTTTGATCTCTCTTTTCAATGTTGTTATGAAGATGTAATTTGTCTAAATGTTCTTATGTATATTTTATTTGTATTGAATTTTAACATTACAGTACAATCTTGATAATCCGGCACTTTCAGTAATCAGGCGCTCTGGAGAACCACGTGTCTTTTCCTTCCGCTGTCCCGCGTGGGATATAAACCTCGCACATAACTGAAATAAAGTTAAAACGAACAGGGTCACGATTTTGACCAAGCTTACTCTACTCTACAATTGTCTTGGGAATTTTTATAAGACGTTTCCAAAAAATGTGAAGTGGATGTTACGCTGACAAACGATGACATAGCTTCGCTTCAAGGTACAAGCAAGGAAAATTTTCATTTATTTTCTGACGAAGAAATTCTCAGCCTAGCCTAGATGACTTTTTCCACGGAAGATGATGAAGCGAAGGATAACTTGAATGTTTGAACTCGCCGAACTGTAGCAAACGGTGACGCGTTTAACGTACTTATATAATGTTTGTTCGAAATGGACAGAAGAAAACGACAACGCAGCTGATGATTTGTTAGTTAGGAAAAGGTTGTCAAAGTGCGTTTTTGATAAAATGTTTAAGCAAAAGAAACAAAAAGCAAAATTATTTTATATAATATTTTTTCAGTTATTTTTATTTAATACTATTTGATCTTAGTTTGTACATATTTTTTGTATGTACACGTTTGTTATTGTTTATTGTATTGTTATTGTTTTCTTGATAATGCGATTTTTTTTTATAATCCGGCGGTTGTCAGGTCCCATAAGTGTCGGATTATCAAGATTATACTGTATTTGCAAATATTACGTCATTTTTGTCATGGTCATAGTTTTAGCGTTCCTGGGTCATCAATGTTTTTTTCAATTGGGAACATTTTTTTAATTAAGGCGTAGCTGATATTTAGACGAATTCAACGAACTATAATATAGGGTGCGTCAAAACAAATAGTGCAGTTTTGCCGGGCCGGTACATCCTGTGTGGTGTAGATAGGAACATGGGAGGGGTCTCATTGTCTAGGGAGGATCGTGCCGTTTTCGGTCGTTACCATGGTTTGGTCCGGCCGTTAGAATGGCCGTTCTTTCGTCGCCACCCAGCGTGCCTTCACTAAGTAGGATTTTGCATCATGATTTATCATTCCACCCCTACAAGTTTATGTTTGGCACCAGAATTGAAGTCTCACTATGAAAACCGCATGAATTGCTCCCTAGGATCCATTCGAGGTCAAGTTTTTTCAATTTCCAAGGGACGAGGCCCACTTCCATCTCTTTGGAACGGTGAATAAACAAAATTTTCGGTACTGGGCTGAAAATAACCCGAGACCGATAACCACGAGAAACCTCTTCACTCCCCGAAAGTGACCGTGTGGTGTGCGATTTCTAAAATTGGGCCTTATTTTTATGAGGAGTATGCCAAGGGATTACTGCACGTCTCGAAATCCATCGTCCGGGAAATTTCGGTTTAACCCTCCCCAAGGCGCTAGACAGTCATCAAGTTGATACCACCATTCGGCATCGAGAAATCTTGTAGCAATTGCCTCAAAGTGTTAAAAAAACAACGTATTACCCTCCATTCAAATTTCCGTCTATGAAAAATAATCTGGTCCTCAATTATGCCAAACCACACATATTAACATCCAAGGACGCTAGGGCACAATACTCTTGAGCCACTAAGGATTTTCGATTGACCAATAGCGCATGTTATGCGTATTCAACTGTCCATGGTTAGTAAAAGTTGATTCGTCAGTAAACAAAACGTCGCGTCGTGGTAAAAATCGTCGTTCAATTCACTTGTAACTGGCCCAGAGCCTATTATCAAAACTGAACCAGAATCGGCACCATGAAGTTTTTCACGCAAGGAGGTATGGTAAAGTTGAAATTCATGAAGTCTTAATTCCGCAATAGCGCTAAATTTGCCGACTACTTAATTGCGGGTCATAAAATATTGCAGCCAGAATGGCAAAATCTGCTGCTTCGTTTGTTTTAGTCCTGCGTCGTTTCCTTTTGAGTGGATTGACACTGCCCGTTTCACGGAACAAATAAATAATTCGATCGAAATATCGATGGGAACCATGATTTCTGTCAGGATAACGTTGTGTATAAAGTTCCTTTGTTTACACAGAGTTTACCTATCTCACCATAAATCGGAATCATTTCCACTTTCTTTGCTTGACTACAATACTATTTTCGATACGGTTATTACATGGTACTTTGGATGAATATACTTGTCAAACCATTTTAAGGTCATGATCTCGTAGGTCGTTAGATTCGTCTGAATATCAGCTACGTTTTAATAAAAAAAATCCCATTTAGAAAAAGCTTTGAGACCAATACAAACTGCGACCTCGACACAAATGATTTCTTCACCACTGTACCAATCCTTCGAAATCGATCAATCAACAGGTGTTTCATATCATATTCATAGCGAAATCATATTCAAACATTAATGCCATAAAACTATCTTTCAAATAAAATTAACTTCATGGGAATTATGAACATTTTTCTATTTTTCATATATATAACGGGTGTTTTTTTGGAAGCGGAGAACTTTAAATTGAAATAAAACATAGAAAAATGTGCGTAATATCCATGAAGTTAGCTTTATTTGAAAGATAATTTTATGGCATTAATGTTTTAATAAGATTTCGGGCATTTGGCGCGGCGCGTATATGGCGTAATCTTGAAGTCCAATTTTCGCATATTCTTCACAGTAAATCAGGCTGTATTTCGGAAATAACGCGTCGAAAGTGACTATATGACTATAAGTTCTATATGACTATAGTTTCTGATTTATCAGCGTAAACACGGGACTTTACATATTCCCCAGAGAAAAATTATTATGCCGTCAAAACGCACGAGGAAGAAGGCCATTCAACGAAGGTCCATTTTGTGAAATTAATCGATCAATCATTAGTTTTTTGAAAATGAAACGTTAATTAAATATGTAATGTAATTGGCTAAATTTGAAATTATATATCAATAAATTTGTTTTAATGAAAACTGCATAGTAATATCTCAATTTGAAAAGAACAATGTGGATTTTTAGCTGTTATATTTCAATTTTGATTTGTATATTTTTGTAGTTCCTACTTAGATATGGATATAAATTACATTTTTTTTTTCAAATTTTGGATTTATTTTTGTTTTTTGATGTAACTAGTCCAAATCTCTTGAGATTCAGACCTGATATCTGCTCTGAATCTGAAACATTCTAAACCTATTGATTTCCAGCTATTCTACTCCCATCACTCCTTGATTCTTCCAACAAATTGCCATGCACTCTTAAATAGAGGGGGATTTTTAAAATACAGTAGCATCTTGAAAATCTGGCGATTGCTTAGCACGTTCAGTAATCGGATGCTCCGCGAAAACACGTCTTTTCTTAACGCCGCTCCGCGACGGATATAAACAAACAGGCTTGCTCTTACTTTTCTCTCCCCTATCTCTATCTACTCTCTCTGTTCGTACTCATTACATCTTGTTTTGTCCTTTATCGAGTGTATGTAGTTATTTAGTGTACAAAGTCAAATACATGATGTTTCGCTCGTTGATCATTTTCAGAGGAAATTGGAATTAAAAATCCAAGAATTAGTTGTCTTACCAGAACCAGAAGTTTACAACGCAGATGAAAGTGAAAGTTATTCTGGAGACAGGTTCGGTTCGCGTCTGCGTTGCATGCGATTTTGTTTTGTTTTCAAGACCATGCATTTTCCTGAGACCTGTAGATACTAGTATACAGACGGTCTGAAGACGAAGGAAGGTACTGGTGCAGGGGTATCCTTGCGTAACCATAAGTAGGTTAAAATATAATAGACGATATAATTTTTGCAGTCAATTTATATTTTTAGATTTTGGTGGAGAAAGCTTGGAGAAAATATAAATCAAATATAAAAGAAATAAAAATTAAAAATGTATTGCACAAAACAAAAAGATAGAATTCAAAGAATATTTAGAAACTTTTAAAATTTTTAAATACATATTTTTCATTACCTTTAGTCAAAAAATTTTAACCAAATGAATGGACTGTATATATCAATGATAAATTTTATAAATACGGACAACAAATCGGGGTGGTTTCGCCACTTACTGGCTTGCTGCAAATGTCTTTCTGGCCTGCTTCATACAGATACTTGTCTCTAATTGAAAGGATAGAAAAGAAGGATATAAATAGGTGGAAAACCCTTGTAATGCAGATCGTCCCAATCCGGAGGAAATCGACGTGGAAATAATCCTGGGTCATTTTTACATTTATCACAAAATTGATTGATTGGTTACTTACTTATTGGCTTTAATTTTAATTATATTTATGATTTTGTGACCGGACTTATGATGACCGGACTATCCCTCATTTTCAAAAGAAAAGTAGCTTAGGTTTTTCATACTACACAATGAGCTTCAGTTGCTTTAGGGGTAGTAATAGGGACGAAAAAGAGTCTAGCTTATGCGGACAACGTCGTTGTCTTAGCAAGTATGAAAGCGGAAATGAAAGCGGTGTTGGTACGAATGGAAAAGTTTTTTAAGGAGCGTATGTTAAAGGTAAATGTACTGAAAACAAAGTGGATGCTGTTTCGGAAGAGAAAAGGATCAAGGAAAGAGAGTTTTGAATGGGAAACGAGTGAGATAGAACAAGTTAGCAGTTTAAAATACCTAGGCTTTATACTCCAACAAAATGGGCCGTGCGCTGCACATATCAAGTATATAGCAAAAAAAAGCGTGGGTGTCTGCTATAACAGATTGTGGGATACATGGAGAGTATACCTATAAAAGGCGTGCGTACGTAGCATTATGATGTATGGGGCAGAAATCTGGGGTGTGAAAGAGGAAAACAACATGTGCAGCTACAAGCTTAATAAAGAGGGCCATCTATCTAAAAAAATCCACCCAGGTTGCAAACAACGCAGCTATGAGAGTTGCTAAATTTGAAAGGAAAGTGAATAGTGCGGGAGATGAAAGAATAGTGAAAGAAGCTTTGAAAGTGGTAAGAAAGGAAGGTAAAGGGAGTAATAAGGAAACAAAATGGACATGTCTGCTCAAGCGAATGTATGAAAGAGGGAAGGAGGGTATGGAACCAAGAAGAGATCGAGAGAATGATGAATAAGGGAATGTTAGTGGAAAGGATTCTGGCAGATAGACTTCTGGAGATAGAGCTGCAAGAGCGACAAAGACACATGGATGAGGGTACCTATAATAGAGACTACAGAAAAATCCAAGTTTTGGCATAAATCCAGAGTAATAAGTCAATCCTAAAGCCCCGCAGATAACGATTGCCCGTTTTAGGTGCGGTAGTGAGGAAAGGGGTTAGGATTCTCGTAAGCCCAATGACGACTATTTTATAAAGATACGTATCCGTTTGTGCAAAATGTACATTCATCGGTAAAAAAATAAATCTATGAATTATTTAGTTTTCAGGGAAACTTTCACCTATCCATAAACAAAACTCTTATACTCTCTTCATCAACAGGTTCAAGTGTATGCCGCATCTCTGCTGGCTTAAACGGTTTAATTTTGTTTTCCTTAAAAATTGTGTCATACCCTTTTGCTTAAATCCAGTGTCGCTTCCTTAACAATAATTTCGGGTTATTTTAAACTAATCGTATTACTAATAATATATGTGCATTGCAAATAATGTAAAATGCAAATTCATAAAAATCTGTTATTATTTTATTATTAAAAATTCGAATTTTTATTTCAAAATTTGTATTCAGACTTTACGTTAGTTTTGTTTGGTAAATTTTTGTAAAAAATTATAAATAATGTAACTTATGTTACATTATTTATAATTTGCATGAAGCATGAATATAATTTGCATGAAGCATTTTCAAACTTTCCTAATTTATTAACACCGTGTGCATTTGATCTAAACTTTTCTTATCGTCCATATATTTTCTCGACAAGCAGAACTTTTTATAAAGAAGGACTTTTGGTCGTAAAATGCAAACAAGTTTTCGTATTTTCGGATAATTCACGCATGAATCCTTTATAAAAAAAACGGCCAAGTGCGAGTTGTGACTCGCGCACCGAGGGTTCCGTACAAACTTGTAAGTAAGGTATCTTTTTTTGTGGAGGACGTAACAAGCACATTCAGTTAACTTGACAAATGGCCCTCATGATATCACGACCATCTTTGTACCGCTGCAAGCATAACCTCAAGATGTCGCTGTCGTACGATGGAATCTACCCTATATTTTATTACCATACATCCCCCATTCACTATGAGTGTTTAGGGGTTCTGGAACTTCACTCTTTGTTTTTGCTGCTCAATTTTGCCTGTTTACCAATATACCATGTATAAAGGTATACTGGGTAATTTTAAAATAACGCGAATATTTTTAAACTTATAAAAAGAAAACTTTATTTTAGTATTACACCTATTCACTAACTTATATTAAGATCTATTTCTAGATCTAATATAAACTAATATATTAACTATTTCTAGATCTATTTCGATACTCTTAACATTCAGTTGTTCAATTGACTGTTTTTTGGGCAATTGACTACCAAAAAATATAGGGCGAACGTGATTTAAGTATAATATACTTAAATCATATTATCCACAACATATTATGTAGATTATAGTATAGTATTATTATGTAGATTATCAACATATTATGTAGATTATAAAGAAAAATTAGACGAAATATAATATATACAGGATGTTACGGGACTTGATTATGTCGCATGTCGGTTATAAACAAGCAAAATTTACACATAATATATACCCTGTATATATTATGTATATAGAGCGTACGTGATGAAATGCATAACGAATATAAACAAAGAAAATTCAGAATAAACAGCTTAGTGCCAACACATACTTTTTAACCTTAGGACCTAACTGTATGCAACCCATATGCTTCGGGAGCCTGACAATACCACTACGACAACATTAGTGTATTTTCATAAGTTTCTAATAGTAAATTCGCATTTTTCTTGTAATTACACTACATATTTACGGTTTTCAGATTTTTCCCTTTACATGTGCTGTAAGACACCGCTTCTTGCCAAATTTCATGATTCTAGGTCAACGGGCAGTACCCTATAGGTTTTGATTCCCTCGTGAAATCGCAAAATATGCGACATAAACGGTCATATCCTTTGATCGGGTTGACTTATAAGTTTGATTTTTTCACAGCTGAAAGAGCCCGCAGACCCGAGTATTTGATACAAATTTCAACTTGTTACCTCTACGCGTTCCTGAGAAAAATGGTCTTGACAGACAGACAGACGGACAGACAGACAGATAGACAGACGGACAACAAAGTGATCCTATAAGGGTTCTGTTTTCGGTACGGAACCCTAAAAATCAATTAAGAAATTGTTCCGATAAGAATTCTTTGCATCGATATTTTCCTGTAATTCTATAAATTTAAATTGCATGTCTTAAATGATAAACAGTTATGTATCTATTTGAGACTACTATATTATATTTCTGTAAAAATGTGTAATAAATAGACCATACTAAAATATTTTTTTAAATATAAACTAAACAATATTTTATTAATACAAACGCTTATGGTTAAAGCTCTGCGTGATCTTTTTTTAAATATTAAAATATTTTATTGCATCTTATTTGTAATATTTATTATGTACTTTACTATTTACTTTTTTAATAAAAAAATAATATATCTTATCGATATCGCGGGCCGAATTCACGGGCTTCGGGGACCGCATTTGATCCGCGGGCCGAACTTTGGGAACCCCTGTTCTAGACAATGGTTAGAGAATGAGCTTGTGTCTTTTTTAAGACGGAATGCACGGGAGTGTTCCGAAAAACGAGTTGTTATGCTTCGTCCTGTCTGAAATACGTAGACGCTCTTGCATTCCGAACACCGAATCTCATAAACGCCAGATTTTTTGAGTGGGTCGATTCTGTCTTTGACATTAAATAATGTGTGGGATTATTTGGACGAAGGTTTAAAGGCCACTTGTAGATTTTGCTCTCTCAAAACGTTAGCTATTTGTTCACTAGTTTTGCGAAAGTACGTGAGGGAAACGAAAGTTTTATCTGAAATGGGCGTTCTCGGGTATATTTGGGACTTTGTGAATTGGCTCCATTTTTTATTTATTAACTTTTGGATTAGAGTTATTGGGAAGCCATTCTCTGTGGCAATTGATTTGATGGTGTTTAACTCTTTTGTTCGGTTGTCAGCAGTGAGAGGGATGGAGAAGGCTCGATGTACCATGGAATGATACACAGCTAGTTTATGTGATAGTGGGTGATTTGATGAAAAGGGTATTGTACAGTTGACGCTAGTCGGCTTTCTATATATATATATATATATATATATATATATATATATATATATATATATATATATATATATATATATATATATCGAATTCAATCTTGTTGTTTTTATGAATTAAGGTTAGATCAAAGAAGTTTATTTGGTTGTTGTTTTCTACTTCGAGAGTGAACTTAATTTTTGGATGTATGGTGTTGATCAAATTTAGAAATTGATTCAGTTCTCTTTCCGTCCCACTGAAGCAAACTAACACGTCATCTACATACCTATACCAAAACGAAATATGTTTTCTATAAAAATCTAATTTGAAGATGTGTTCTTCAATATGTGCCATGAATATGTCGGCCATGAGTGGACTCAATGGAGATCCCATTGCTAGACCTGTGGTTTGCTGGAAGACTTTGTTATTGAATGTAAAATAATTATGGTTGACACAGGTTTCTAAACATTTATAAAATTCGGTCAGTCAGGTTCAATCAGGTGGTTGCAATTGGCTTTATCGAGCAAGTTTCTAATGATTTGGAGGCATTCTTCAGTGGGTATATTAGAGAACATACTACTAACATCAAAGGATACAAGCTTTGAATTGATCGGGGTTATTTTTGATTTAAGGAGTTAAGGTGAGTTAAGGATTTAAGGAGTTAAGCGAGTGAAAAATGCACTCGCTTTATCCGCATATTTTATATTATTATACCGCATATTTTGGAATAAATTTGGAGTGTTTCTTAAACAGGGTATTTAGTTTTATTGCTAAAACTCTTGCTGCACTATTAATGTACGAGACAACTGGTCTGATTGGGGAATCGGGTTTGTGGGTTTTTATGAAACCGTAGAGCCTGGGAGCTATGGGATTTTGATTTATAATTTTTAATTTTTCAAAATCTGTGAACAGCGTCGTAATATTTTTTTTAGGAGGTTTCCAATTTGGGTTTGAAACTTTGCTGTGGGGTCCTTATTCAAAAGAGTTAAGTTTTCTGTTGTGATGAAAGAGTTCATTTTATTGATGTACTGTTCTCTTTCTAGAACGACAATCGAGTTGGATTTATCTGCTTTAGTAAGTACTAAAGAATGGGACTCTATTTTGGATTTTATTGCTTTTATTATTGTGGAGTCTTTGGCAAAATTGCGAACGTAGGATTTTATGTGCTCTGCTATTTTGGCTCGAGGTATTAGAGGTTCCGTCAATTTTCTTAGCGCAATTACTGCTTCTACAATTATTGTGGACTTATCGGATTTGTTTTTGATGAATGGGGCGTAGTTGGGGTTTTGCGAAAGGAATGCTTGTTCGATAGAACTGAATGTAGCTTTCGAGAAGTTGATGAATGTAGACACTAGATTAGGTTTGGAACTCACTTTTTGGGGTGCTGCATTTTTATTCTCAATGAGAACGGATAACGTGGTAATTCATACTTACATTGAATTGAAAAATTCACTATGTTTTTACCACACTTAGACTATGTAAAAACTACTATGTTTTACAAATTTCTGATTGGAGATTCTTGAAATTCGGCTAATTTTACATGGGGGACGATGTAAATTTTCGGTCATCTGGTAATTTAATATCCATTTTCCAAAGGGTGAGAATTACGAGTTTTCTACAAGAATAGTTAAAAATTTACATAAAAATTATAGTCAGTTCTACCACTTGACGGCTGAAAGAACAGCCATTTCGAAATTTATCCGGATTTTCTATTTAAAATCGAATAGTGGTCATTGATGCCTATTGAAATGTGCTACATGAACTTTTTGCGGCTGATAGCATCAACATGCAGAGCGTTTAAAAATTTCGTCTACTTTTCTACTTCATCTTCGAAAAATCATATATACCTCATTTCCTTGGGTTGGCAAGATATAATTTTAACACAGATCTATAAAACGCATTAATTTCATCGCTCCGCTGTTAATTGTTTGGTCATGGGATTTTTTTTCATTCAACTCCGAATTCATTCTCCATTTAAACATATGCAAAATGTAAAATCTATTGGAAAAATATCACTTTTTACATTTTTCACATTTAAAATTTAACTAGATTAAATCAATACATTAAATATGTACATTAGGCATTTTAAAACTAGCACCAAAACAAGTCCTATAAGCGCGTAATGAGCTACCATCAGCAGTCTGGCTTTACGAAGCGCTTTTGGAATGGTATCTATCGTATCTTTCAATAAATACGTTCTGGCACCGATAATACCACTCTTGCACCAGCTATCCCAGTCTAACTCGGTCACTGAGAAGCAGAAGAGCCTTTTATCGCCAGAATTCAAATCTTTCCACATAGCCCTTGTATTATAGTTTGTGAAATTCCATTGTCGTTTCGAGAAATACGCTATTACGTCGGTGAAACGATGAATCCTCTTGTAACCATTCACCATTCTGTAATTAACATTTCCTTGAAATTGATTTTTAAAGTTTTACTTGAATCATATTTACAAGGGTTTTTTGCCGAGACATCTAACGATGAAATCGACGACGTAAGCGGGAAGCAAATGCAAGAAAATAATGCTCAGTTGGTGTACGAATTTAGACTTGTTCAGAGCGAAGCAGTAATGCCAAATCGCCTTCGTCGTTTGAATTTGTTTGCCATAGAATTCCGTCTTCATCATGTACGTTTCTGCAAAAGAATAACAAAACAGAAAACGGTATTTGCAAACATCCCTTCTTAAACATTACTCCAATCCAACGAGTTTTCCGCAGACGACACGTAATTGTAAACCTTAGCTTCTTCCCCGATACTGTATCAAACAAATTATTTTTTTAAAGTGGACAATGTTTATATTTTGCATTTCTTACGCCTTGGACGCTTTCCAAGTCGCGACCAACATAGCATTTATTACGTAGTCCGCCGGAACTAAGTCTGCTTTGCGCAAAGGATCTATGTGCAAAGTTCGCAACAGACCCACACCTGCTGCAACGGTCACGCCGACTGGCCCATAGAAATTATCAATCCATCCTGGCATCGGTTCAGAATATGTAGAAACTACTACAAGGAGATAAACAAAAATAAATTTAATAATTGGAATGGGTGATGGGTTTATTACTTATGGAAGGTCGTATCATAGCGGCTGGAAGTCCCTTTGTATTCTCTCGGAAAGCATCTTCGCCGATGGACTTCGAGAAGGCGTAAGTGTTGGGCCATTTCTCTAACAAACTGAATTTTATGTGTCGTTTGTTCTAATTTCTTATAATCGCGCATTTACCTGTCATTGCATTCGAGCATCTGTTCGTCCGTTAGGATTTCGACTAATTGCAAAAGTTGCTTCGGTGTCATTTTGGGCTTGTAAAAGACTTCGTTGATTTCTCTGCGGGGGCAAAACGAGTACGCGGTCGAGACGTAAAGGAAAGCCTGGAAGACATAGTTTTAGTTTTTAATTTTAAAAACGCATTAATAAATGACATACGTGAAGATGCGGCATTTTTCGCGCCATTTCGCACAAATCGATTGTGGCACGGACGTTGATATAGCCAGCCGTTCTCAACTTCTGATCGAATCTTACCGTAGCAGCGCAGTGGAAGACCACCTCGACTTCATCGATCAATCTCTTTTCGTCCGACTCATTCAATCCCAACTTTGGTAGAACGCAATCTCCGATGACCAAGGCCAATTTTTTTTTGAAATCCGGTCGCTCAATCTTCAATCTATCGAAAACCTAACACAAAACGAATTAAGTATTCTGATTTTAATTAAAACGGTTTGATTTCCTCACCGGTTGTTCGAATAATTCTTCGAACCTATCCACTTCCGCTTTTCCCTTCTTGCAACGGACTATCACGTAGATTTTTCGAACGTCGCAACATCTCAGCAGTTTCTCGATTAAAATCTTCCCGAGAAAGCCCGTGCCTCCGGTGACGAGGATCGTTTTGCCGGCGTAAAACTCGCAGATTTCGCTCTTCGATTCCATTTTGAAACATCAAGTGTCCACTAAAAGAAAATTACACCGAATTTATACCAAGTTCCAAATCGTAAATTTCAATAACACGCGCAACACACACAAAGCATCTACTCGTTTGGTGATGGTAATTATTTTAATATTATTGCGCTGTTATTATTATTGTTACGAAAAGTGAATAGTCAGGGTTAATCGGTCAAATATTTCCAAGCCCGTCCTAATATCCAGACCGGTTTTGATACCATTGTTGTCGGGGTATGCACCCCGATTTGCATCGCGCCGTCAAACGAATTTTAAAATCGCAATTAATGTGAATTGCACAATGAAAAGTTTGTTGATTGCATTACAGGGTCAATCTATGAAATATTAAACAACCTTGATACAATTTTTTTTCAGTCTAAATATAAATAACAGGTTGATAATACTTACTTACATTAAAAAAAATTAAATTGCGTTCATTGCTGCTAAACTATGGGTAAAATATGGTTTATTTAATCTTAAGCGTTATGTATGATTAAAGGACTTTAATAATTACGTATAATATTTAAAACAATATTGCGAGTATTAGTTGTGGTGTATTAATTTCTTGGAGCCGTGCATATTTTTGTCCTTGATTTTCTACGTGAAATAATACGCAAATATTTGCAAGGAAGGAATTTAATAGAAACTTTGCATGAGATTTCAAATTAGATTCAAAAATAAAATTATTCGGAAAATGCAAAAACCTGTTTTTCTTTATTTAATAAGAGGAATCCATCTGCCAATTTTTACTATTGTGGCTTATTCGGTTTCAAAAATATACAGTGTTAGGTAAACAAGCAGCAAAAATTCAAGGGGTTTACAAATTTTTTTCTATATCGGGTTTTACATCAAATTTTTAATTTTATTTTATTAGTCAAACTTTTTTCTTTTCTTCAATAATTCGTTTCGTGATTAATATTACCTCTTTGAAATTTCGTTCGCAAATACGTGATTGCTAGGGATCATTTACAAAAGAAGATTAAGTTTTGTCAAGTGGGAATTGAGCTGATGATTATCACACGCCTGAACAGATCTTCATAAATTATAGCTATGGACCCTCTCGATCACGTCAGCTTTCAACCACAAGTTCGGATGTACGGCACTAAACAAACATTTGCGTCAAATTGGTTGCAAATAATTATTTTTTTCTGGTAGGAAATAAGTTGATGGTCATAAAACGCATGAATAGATCTTCTTGAATTATATCTAAGAACCTCATATAAGTCATCAGCTTAGAAATAAAAAAAACCGCATCAAAATTGGTCCATTCGTTTAGGAGGTACGATTCCACAAATAACCAAATTTACGAACAATTTCTTCAAATTTCTGGTCAATTTGCTAAATAGATATCTCGGAAACGGTTGCAGATAATTAAAAACGGATCGAATTGCGGCATCGTTTTCAGAAGGTCATTTTCCTATGGATACACTAAGATTGTCCGTGGGGAATTCACTACTTTCCGAGATCTCCACTAGAGCGTCGAAATTTAATAAAAATTTCTTCAATTTTTGCAGGCGAAAGTGAACCGAAAGATCTACCGAAATATAATTTGCATATCTGTAATCAGCAGCAAAAACGCTTTCAGAAACGTTTTTAAATTTTGCTGTGACAAAAAATAACAATTTTGAACAAATCGATTTTCTCACATTTCGTCGTTCTTAACTGAAATTTCTTAACTGAAAGTTTCCCAGGGAATATTATATACATTTTCATTTGGGATTAACTTTGGGACGCTAAATCAATTAGTGAAGACTAGAAATCTCTTTGGTGAGCGGTTCAAAAGTTATGACAGTTCGATATTCGATGGCCGCAACAGATAGGACTTGTCGAGCATGTGGAGAAGGGGAGGAGCTGTGGTAACATTAGGTGTCAAGTTGTAAGAAATGTGAATGGAGTGAAGAGAAAAACTGGAACAAGGTTATGGATGAGAGTAGCTGGGCTTTTGAGTACATATTGAAGTGTAAAGAACAGGGTTAAAGGTTTTTTTTTCATGTTCCTTTTAATTTTTTTTTATTTCTTTCTTTTTACTTAAACAGGGTGGCAGAACTTTTACTGAACTGTCTATTTTTCTGTATTAAATTGGATATTTTTTGTTTTGTTTTTTTTTTGGATATGGCATCACACTAATGTACGAACTGTCGTGTATTTATATTTATAGCAATACAGGTTTGCAATTGAAGTAGCATGACCGTTTTACGACTTTTTAAGGCGGATTCTCATATACACGATACTCAGCCACGCGACGTCGCGTGACATCGCCTCTCGAATAATGATTACATTGTTTTTAATAGGCACGTTTTCACTATGGCTACGCGACAGCTGCTACAAGTCGCTATGCCGCGCGCTGTCGCTGGGATTATTTCGTGAGCATTCATTTACGTTTTGTCGTTCGACTTCGCATGACGTTTGACCAGTTTGTTTCTGATTTTAATGGTGTATTGTGTCAAAACGGCGTCTTTTTGAAAATGAGTGGAATGAACGACGAAAAAGCAGAGGAATTGATCGCTCTTGTGGCTGATTATGTTGAACTTTATGACGTACAAAATAAAAATTACGGTAATCAACATAGGAAAGATCTTATTTGGAAAGAAATTTCTCTAAAATTAAATGAGACTCGTAAGTATTGTTAAATATCTAATTTATTTATATATATATATATATATATATATATATATATATATATATATATATATATATATATATATATATATATATACAGGGTGTCTCAGACCACCCGTACCAGCCTTTTATTCGACAACGCTTGGTCGAATGTGACTGGGACAAAAAAATTATTACCAAATTGAACCCAAGGAATCCACTGATGAATTTATTTTTTACCGGAATAATCCGGAAGTACCCCGAACCGAAAGTAACTTTAAAATTTCAAATGGCAACATAGGTCGAGTATGGTATTAATTGATAGGTCTTTTTAAAAGAAACAACTTTTATTTAATTTTTTTTTTTAATGTATCTTCAGATATTATCCTTTTTTTAATTATATTTTATTTAGTTCTTGGGTAAAAGGATTTAATAAATGTTAATAAAATTCTGATATATTGCCAACGTTTCTTTTAATTTCTGACCTTCTTCAGGGCTTATATCTAAATATTATATATTAATTAACTTTAACATAATAAACATAAATATAAATTATTAAGATTAAAATTTAAATATGAATATTGTATATAAAATGACAAATATTAAAAACTAATTAAAAAAGACCGAAACGTTGGCAATATATCAGAATTTTATTAACATTTTTTTTTAATTTTACGAATATTTTTTCTAATTCCGTATTTACATTCTTCGTATATTAGAATTTTTATTAGAAACTCTTGAAACTCTTGCATTTGTGTGGTTGTTTTTTACATAATTGTATTTGATTATTTTTCCAACCCTTTCCTCAATTGTAACATTTTGCATATTTACGATAATTAAAAAATATCAATTGTTTGAAAATATTTTATTCAACAATTCAAATAAGACTGTGAAAGTAAAGAAAATGATGATTAAAACATCTATTCAATTAAATATGGTATGTTCAAATTGCCTTCCTTCTTGATCAATGCATCTTTGTAGCCGATTTCGAACGTCGTTGACGGCCTGTAGTATTTCATCTTCACTAAGTAAACGCAGACATTCCGTATCCTCTCCTTCATATTATCCCTCGTGGTTGGAAACTCTTTATAGACTAGGTCTTTGATACGTCCCCACAAGAAGAAGTCAAGAGGCGTTATGTCAGGACGAGGTGGCCATGGAAATGGTCCTAGCTTTCCAATCCATTGACCAGGGAAAAGGCGATCAACGGTTTGACGAGAAATTCTTGCGTAATGAGCTGGACAACCATCTTGTTGCAAATACATTGTTAAACGCCTCGCATATGGAACGTCATCTAGAAGGTCAATAAGATTATTTTTTTTAATCAGCGTATTTAGCTCCGTTTAATGAACCATCGAAAAAATGCGCACCAATTATTTGGTTTCCTAAAATACCACACCAAACATTAATTGTCCACACGTGTTGATTATCAACTTCTCTTAACCAATGAGGGTTTTCATTACTCCAGTAGTGAGCATTATGTAAATTAACAACTCCGTTGCGACTCTGGAATAAGTCGCAACGGAGTTGTTAATCGATTTCAATTATTCTAGTCGAGATGTTCGGGTCCAGAGCAATTGCTGCAAGAATATCTGGTGCTCTTTCATCTTGTACACGTTTTCTGATACTTCGACCTTTGTTGTGGCTGAGCTGTAGCTTACCAGTTGTTTTAACTCGTTCTGCAAGGCGTCGAAAAACATTTTTTGACTGATTGGCTCGTTGAGGCTTTCGCTCAACACAAATTCGCTCAGCAGCACGATAGTTTTGGCCGCATTCACCTAATATCATCAGCATATCAAAACGTCAAGGTTAGTTAAAACCATGTTGACACATTCAATACTTTGATAATAATAATTTATTTTACTTCAAATATTCACGAACGTCAATTATTTTGACATAACGAAAAGCAAAGCCTACTTGAGGAAATTGAGTGTTGAATGGATAACTAATTTTCAATTTAATTTTTTTAATTTATTTTTGTAAATATGCAAAATATTAAAAAAAACATTTTAAAAGTTATTTATTTTAAAAAAGCCAATTTTGCCAATCAGTGGATTCCTTGGGTTCACTTTGGTAATAAATTTTTTTGTCCCAGTCACATTCGACCAAGCGTTAAATAAAAGGCTGGTACGTGTGGTCTGAGACATCCTATATGTGTGTGTATACCGTCTTTTTCCGAAAATAAGACACTGTCTTACTTTCTTTTAGGTCCAAAATACGTGGTAGGGCTTATTTTCGGGGGAGGGCTAATATTCCAAAAAGTAGATTTATATATATTTTTTATTATTTATTTATATACAGAAATTTAAAGTTATTCAATTACAGGCATGTCATCTTCTGCAACATCATCAGAAATTATCAAATTTTGAATTCCGTTCTGATTTTCCTCCAAATCCATTTCCTGTAGAATTATTGGGACAAAATAAGTGACAGTTGTGTTTAGAATGCACCACGAACAAGCCACTTAGACAAAAAGTATTCATTTAACGATAGCAATATTCCAAGACATGAGAGATTCGGACCAATCTCTCATGTCTTAGAATATTGCTATCGTTAAATGAATACTTTTTGTCTAAGTGGCTTGTTCGTAGTGCATTGGAAACACAACTGTCACTTATTTTGTCCCATTAATTTTTTACCCAATAACTTCTTGTAAGCCCGGCTTTACAAAATTACCTCGTTGATTTCTCACCATTCTGTTTTCAATATATTCATTGATTTCCATCCACAAATGATCCTTGAATGGCTTGTATATTGCAATGTCAAGTGTCTGGAAGTAGCCAGTCATTCTTGCGGGAATTATTATTTGATCTTTCTCTCAGTAAGAAAGTTTTTCATGTCTTTAGCGATGCCCCAAACTAGTGCGAATCCCAAACTAGTAAACCTCTATTTCGACGCCTCAACAGTGGTGGCAGCATAAAATCGACCCACTTTCTTATAACTCTTTGGATGCACCAGGCTTTTTCACTTTCTAGGACATACATTCTTGAAACGCGTATTGATGTCTTTTTTCGATCTAGACGAATCGCCAAAATACTACCTGTATTTTGGCGATTCGTCTAGATCGAAAAAAGACACGTGCACTATCGTAACCAGTAAAAGGAACGTAAATTGACGAGGAAGTCTTGTGGTGAACCTTTGTTTGAGCTCCTTGGCCTAGAAATACCGCGGTCTCCTCCATAGCAATCATGTTGGAGAGTTGGTATTTTGAAAAGTCGATGCCATCGACAAAAAGCTTAAATGCAAGTGCAATAACTTCAATCAACCTCAATCCATTCCCAGAAGCATTCTTCCAACTCAGAAAGTAACGGCTGCCGATCTGATCCAACCCTGCGTTTTATTCCCATTTCCTTGGTCCACCAGTTGACACACGTTTTCGTAGTCTACACGCCATTTTCGAACCATACGGATATCCAACATCTTCTCTTTACAGATGGCTACAAGATTTACATCCCTGGAGTCAACCACGATTTCCTTTTTGTACTCGACGGAAGCTCTTTCTTTTTGTACACATTTCATCTGGGGTTAAAAATTATGCACTTATATAAAAAAATAAAATTATATGTTAGGTAATAACTTACAAGACTGAAATGCACAAACGTTGTACCTGCACTGTCACTATGCAGACTGATGCCTTATTGTATTTTTAAGATAATTTCTACTTTATAAATTCAAGGAATTAATTTTGACACGTGCCTGTACATTGCTTGAAACTAACTGTAGAGCTAAACAAGGAATTTCTTAAAAAAAAGGAGAGGGCAGCTAGAGATTGATCATCATTTTTTACCGAATTATAATTTTCGCATTATTTTAACTAGGGCTTATTTTCCGGGGAGGGCTTATATTCCAAAAAGTCCCGAAAATCACGCTAGGGCTTATTTTCGGGGGATGTCTTATTTTCGGAAAAAGACGGTATATGTAACAGAAGAAAAATATGTTTTTTTAACTAATATTTTATATAAAATCTAAAAATGAGAAAGTAATAATTTTGATTTGTTAACTTTAACTTTACTGCTAAATGCCTTCATTAATATGAGTTGTTTACCAAACAGCAGTATGGTAAAGTTTTTCCACTAGTTGAACAAAAATAGTTCTTAAAACTGTCTAGAACTTTTATTGCATCACCAGATTGTCTTCCGGATACATGCTGCAAGCTAATCAAACTTTGAGCTTCATTTTCAATCTTGTCAACCTCTAGTGTACTTAAATGTATAATAGTACTAATAGTCATTATTGAGAAAATTGTGTAAACATAACGCTGACAAAATAATTGAATCAGCATAGTTGGGATTAAGCTGCATCTTTCTTAAGTAATGTCGAAATTTTTGACAAAGGACTTATTCTTATCTACGAGCACTTGAAAGTGATAATTAAAAATCCTTTTGTCCTCTGGTAAGTGCCGTCTGGAGTAGGGACACATCGAATACTTCTTTAATGGAAATGCTTCATATTCAACTATGACGTGTGGTAAAGTTCTAGAATTTTCACATAAAACGGTATCTGGTGGCATTCCAAATGTTTTATTCTTTATTGCTTTACCCATAGCGGAGCCACCATTACTATTTCTACCATATAATGCCAGTAACACAATAGGGAATATGCATCAATTTTTTTTATTTACTTAATTCACTTTTTACCTCGTTTTAACATATAAATACTTTAACATATAAAAAATATAAATACTGTTGAAAGTGGTTTAATTAATTTTTTTTTAAAACATAAAATATCGATTAAATTTGACATGTTTGAACGGTACCATTTATCGCGCCCTTTGGATGACGTCACAGCTCACGTTGTCATACTATTTGCATAGACAGTTAAGGATTTTCTGTTTGAATCGCTATTTCGATAAATGAAAAAGCTAAAAAACCATTTTATATATATTGTCTAGTACTGGAATGCAAAAAACACTATTATAAGTGCACCAGATAAACTGTTGGGTAAAGTCCCAATCGAGGTGTATAGTCCACCCTACCCACATCTCTTGGGCATGCGCTAAAAATATGCTTTCATGTATCTATTTTTGGTAGATTGTTCGATTGTACTTAAAAAAAACCACTTTCAGTCATTGTTCTTGATCATTTATAATGTCACTATATACCAAAATCGCACTAGGTATTGGAAAACACTATAGAAATATTGCACAACAAAACAGCACAGTGAATATCACAGTGCACGTCACAGTTCCTGTTTCGGTTCGACCAATGGTGATGCGTTTCGGAAATTTGAATTTCGCTCGCATATTTTGCACTTTTTGATTTTCAGTTTTGGAATTAAATACAAACTAAATAAAAAAATATTGGTATAGGTGTAATGTCAAGATCATAAAGTATCGGGGATAAAAAAATCAAGTAAATCTAATTCTCTTGCATATTCCCTATTGAAAATATCTTTTTATAGTTAAAGTAAAAGTAAAGATCCACTGCATTTGGGGGCTTGAATAATCATGTTTCTCATCAAGAGCTCCTACACAGTTAGGAAAATTCCAAATATTGACAAAGTCCAGTGCTCCCTTTTGCAATGATTCAGGTGTTTGCTGTGGCATAACAATTTCTGACAAATTTTCACAAATAATTTTACTGGTGGAATGAACTATTTCATGTACAGTAGTATGACTAAATCGGAAATTAAAGGATATTGATTGAAAATCGGCTCCAATTGCCAAAAATGTGAAAAAAGTATACGCATCAACAACATGTGTGTATTTATCAACATAACATAATTCAAAAATTCAAATAATTAACAACCACTATTTTTGAACTGTTTTTTTTGCATACTAATTTTATTTTGAGTATAGCTGAAAAGTGCAAAGCAAAATGGAAGAATTTAAGAGATTGTTTCCTGCGAGCTTCGAGGAGCATTAAAACACAGAGTGGGTCTAATTTTACAAGGAAGTGGCGTTTTTATGAGTCTATGTTATTTATTTTGCCATTTATCAGAAATAAAAAGTAAGTTGAAATATTTATATTATCATTTATTGTATACTTATACACAAAATAGTATATTTTGCAACTAGGGTTGTCAATTGGTCACGAGAGCTACATTGGGCGCACGAACAAAGTGAGTGCGCACATTCGCTCGAGAGGCAATTGACAATACCGCCCGAATTGCAAATAATATTTTTTATTACTCATGCGAGGGGACATATCTTACAAGTTTCGGACCCAGGAGCCATAAAAAAATACGATCAAAAATCAAGATTTTTCTTTTTCAGTTGTCTCCTGTGGAGTAAATTCGTCATAAGAACTCTCATCGAAAATTTCCATAGAATTTAAACTCATTTTAAAACGTTTTCTTTAATTTTTATTTTATAATAAAACAAAATTTCTGTCACTTTCACGTCACTTTTTTAATGTTGACGGCTTGATTGTGTTCATTATATTTATTTCATTGTTTTTTTTTAATGTAACTTAAAGATATTGAATATTTGCGTGCGTTACCCAAGTTATGCGGTAATACAAGCAAAAATGCAATTTTTCGCACTTAATAATGTGCGCCAAGATAGTACTCATGAGTAATAAAAACAATATTGCAGCACACATTCAGACATACCAATGGAACTAGCCAGTGAACATATTTATATGGGATGGAAGGATCCAGTAATAAATGAAACTGAAAATGAAACTGCCTGTGATGAGATTGAACCATTGACGATTGAATATGACACTGATCCTAGCCTACTACTTTCAGCAAGTGTCCAAACTGAGTCTCGGAATATGAATAAAAAAAGAAAAAGAGAAGAAGATCTGGAGAATCTCTTTAGAGAATTGTTAGATAATATGAAAATGAAAAGGATGCAAAAATCTAAAAACGAAAATACTGACCCTATAGAGGAATTCTTTATATGTATGGCAAAAACAGTAAAAAAGTTTCCACCTCTTCTACGAAATCAGGTAAAACGGAAAGTTTTTGATATTGTAAATACGGCTGAAGAAATGTTATTTTCTGAAAGCAATCCATCAACCTCTTCCTCTACATCCCATCCCAATATATCCCGACCTACAACTTCCAGACATATAGTGAAAACAGAGACTACAAATATAGAAGGTAGCCAAACTACCCCTTCCCACTCATTCCAAAACAATAAAATTGTAATATAACTTTAAATATACATTTATACCTACATAATATGTAGGTATAAATGTATATTTCAAGTTATACATACATATTATGTAGTTTTTATTACACAAATTACTCTTTTGTTTGCTATGTAAATTGTTTTAATAAAAGAATTTCATTGCTTTTTTCTATAAAAAATTAATAAAATATTTACTGAAGGAAAATTGTGTATCTTTCAAATTGTCCAACACTCTGCCTAAATTTAGAATTATGTTTCGTAAGTGGCACTTTTAAAATTTCAATAAGTTAATCATATTTTTCTGGCATCATTCTAAAATATTTGTAGAATTTCATTTCATCCTCTTGTAATTGTTTGAAAAGAGTTTGGAATTCTCCTTCTTCTAGTCTTGTTCTTAAGATCTGATCTACCCAATATTTCCTTTCCTCTTCTTTTCTTTTAATTTCTCATTTTTATAACAACTACGACGAAAAAATCATCACTTGACGAACTTTACAGTTACTTTACAATTACAGTTAACAATTGATAAATGTCGGTAAATGTAAACTTTACATTTTACAAATATGACCTAATCTGAAATGTAGAGAAACTGCAGATTTGACACTTGAAGCAAAGAATCGCGTAGCTGAGTATCGCATATATGAGAATACCTAGCAGCGACGCAACAATTCGCGACACTTCATCGCGCGTCATCGAGTAGCTGAGTGTCGAGTATATGAGAATCGGCCTTTAGGCTGACAATGAGTTGACGCAGTTGAAGTTCAAGGTGCGTTGTCTTCAGCTAGAGGTCAATTGTCGTCGCTATAATTTGATATTACTTTAAATAATAAATAATATTTTATATAATTTTAGCAAGTATGTATTAATATAATATCTAGTTAAAGAACTTACCTGAAACCTGAAAAATAAACCTACAACTTACTAAGAGGTTGGTGCTTATAACTGGTAAGTATGAGCGTTTATTACAGTGAGTCGCACGTCTCACACTGACTGTATTTCCCCGCACTATTCAACGCTGAACTGATGTCAGGTTTGTATTGTGTTTGACGTTCAGTTCGAAGGACATTAGATGCCTAAAAAAGAACAGAACACATCACCTGTCAAAAGGAGGACTGTCCTCCACAAAGGAGGCAACCCTAGCTCAATGTGATAGAGGATTCGTCGCTCCATTCGCCTTTACTACTACACATTGCTTTGAAATTTTTCTTGAAGTGGTATTTGCATATTATTTGTCTTGGTACTTCCAGCCAGGCGATCTTGGCAACAAGGCTGTTCCGGTCTCTGCTCCTGATTATTTTACTTCTACCTACTCCTTCCTTGCTCATTCTTACAATTGCCAGTCTGGCGGTCTTCTCCACGACGAAGAACAACGGAGTCCGACCCACCAGCTTTCATTGCTGCTGTCGGGCATGACCCCATGACCCTAATAGACTGACAAATAAATGAGTAGAAAAAAATGTACCTGTAAAACCATAGCTATTTAAAAAATAAAAATCGATTCTATTTAATATTTATCTCATTTAGTTATGTTGGGTCGTTAAAATAACTAAACCAATTCTTTAAAATCGAATGAATTTATTTTGTAATATTTTTTTAGTCCATGTATTTTCACTGGTACATAGAAGCCATAATTAACTTTTTCCATGTATTTTTTTCCTTACATTTATTAATTTTGGTATTGTAACAACTATATAATTATAAGGCAAGTGCTTAAGCAAAAATACAAACATTTTAATGAGAATAATCAACACACAGTTTTTTTTGTTTGATCTTTATACAAAACGAATATTAACAATGATGTTGGATACTGTAAAACGTGTAAAATCGAAACGGAATTTAAAAATGTATTCTTAAGTTTGTATAGAAATTCCCAGTAGACGTAAAAAAATACAAATCACAGTAGAGAGTGCCTTAAAATAATAATAATTAGTAAAAACTAAACGTAAAATATTATTACAAGAATAACATTTTTTCCGGAAGGATTTGTAAATTTCCTAGTAAACGATTTCGAAAATAGTATTAAAAGTATGTAATAAAATAATGTTTAGAATGTTTAATCAACAATGTTTGTCCTTATGTCGATACAAGTCTAAAAATTGATACGTGTAGTAACTTTATATCCTTACCAAGTTTTTAGAAACTTTCTAGAACGTCATTTCCAAACAAATAAAGAAATATTTTATTTTTTGTTCAACTTAAATTGAATTATCTAAATAAGTTCAATCTACATTTATTTATTAAACTGTTATTTGACAAATTAAACATGTCTTGATATTCCAGGCTAAATAAGATTTTACATTCATTTTTCCTAACAAGTTTTGTCAGTTTACATCAAATATACTTCCTATTTTTTTTTACTATTTCGATGCAAATAACTTATTCATAGTTTAGAATATTTATAGTTTAATTCCTACCACTCATTAACTTTTACTGAACTTAATCATTTATTATATTTTGATTTCTTAGTTTTCGTAAATACTTAATCTGTAAAATGTAGTAACATTGTTCAATCCAGTTTTAAATTTAGTTCAGTCAATTTAGTACAAACATATTAAAATGGTACTAGAAAATATACAAATCCTGACAAAAGCCTAAAGCCTCCATTCTTCTTTTCCTTATTTTGGTATCAGCCCTTAAAAGTAATTACCACAGACATTAAAAAAAGTGACTTTAATCAATTAAAAAAATCTAATTATCTAGTAATGCTTCAGTTGCCATTTCAGCGACAAAGCCCCTTTCAGAGACGGCATCTGACAAATCTGTAGATTGTGAAACACCAATACAATCTGCCCTAGTTTCGCTCACAGTCTTCAACAGACCGTCCACCAAGTTTCCTGCATAATTCACCTCCATTTCGATGTTTGAGTCCCGTTTTGTGTGAGATTTCTGCGCAACTGGTAAAGGTAATGACGATGGACGGGTTTGTTTCTGAAAGGGAAATAATTTCGCCCCTTCACCCTAAAAAAAAAAAAAGAAATAATTAGAACTATATAAAATTTTTACTATTTTTCAAACCTAAATTAGTAATAATTGTAATTAGGGTGGAAAATAAAGAAAGAAATTCAACCACATTACACTTCACTTAATTATTATTAATACTATCATTGTGTATAAACTTACTTGTGGTGTGTGGACGGCTATGATTTCAGTTTGTGTACCAGCTGCAGTTTCTTTCATTTGAGGATTCATATTCGGCATTTGACTAAAGATTGACATAAATTTAACCATATCCTGCATTGATCCTTGCAATTGTTGGATCTACGAAAAAATAACGTTAATCCGTCCTTACCAAAACTATTTATCAATCATACTTGATCTTGTAGTGATGTGCAAGTCTGTGCAAGATTATTAACGATTTCTGTGTTGTCCAAGGAAGACATTCTTCGAGTATTGGTGGAGGCGGCTGCACTTTGCACGTTGCTTTCTGGTTGAAGGGCAGACACTTTCTTCCAAAGTGCATTAAGGGCTTGCATTTGGAGCATTTGTATTTTCCTTTCACTTTCCAGAGCTGCTTTTGTTGACTCCATGTCGGTAGCCAATTTTCTATAATACGAAGAATTTTGATTTAAAGACATAATTTACAATGAAAAAATGACAATGACAATATGAAAATTTTGAAATTTGTGAAATAATATTTGAGGTATCTATGAGGGATGTCCGGTTACTATGGTACATTTGTGAATTATAAAGACAGAACTAGACTACTTTATTTATAGAAATGAAATATACACTAATTAAATCTTCTGCATACCCTTTTCGTAAAAGGTGCGCTCAATTTCTAAAAAAAAATTTTGCTTTCCCTGGTGAAAGTGCAACGAAGTGTTTCCGAGACAAACGAAGTGTCGACGAACTGCAACGAAGTGTTTCCAAGACAAATGAAGTGTCGGGCGGCAGAAATGTAAACACTTCCCCGGCACATCAACTTCACAATAAAAAAGTTCAACGAAGCTTCACTGTTTAAATTTCGTTGTTACAAAAGACACTTCATCGACACTTCCTTCAGACACGTCGACGACATTTTATTTTCACCAACATTGCTGTGTTGTGTGTGCATTACTAACTGTGTGCATTAATAAATTCGTCGTCGTCTTCAAACCATTTAAGGTCGATTCTCAGATACGCGACACTCAGCTACGCGACGCCATGCGACATCGGCTGTCAAATAATTACATTGTTTTAAATGGGTTTTAAATGGACAGGCGATGTCGCGTAGCTGAGTGTCGCGCATACGGGAATCGACCTTGACCCGACAATTGAGTTTTTAACAGTCCAAACAAATGAAATCACAAGGTCTGGACAGTGGGGTAGATGGACAATAAATTCTTAATTGCGTTTCTGGCCAGGCCTTCGTCTCAGTTGAGTGGTATGGTCTTGCATTGTCGTGCAACAACCTGATTCCTTTCATTTGTTTGGGCTGTCGAAAACTTATTTGTCGGTTGCAAGGTTTGAAAACGACGACGAACTTAAGTAGGGCAGGTTTTTAGAAATCCGGAGCGCACCCTTTACGAAGACGGTATAAATAAGAAAAAAACAACTATGAAAAAGAAAACGAAGATGATGAAATGGAAGCTGTTTCTTCAATGTGATTATACCAGAAGACTTCATGGAAGCAATTATGGACTGTTAAAATATGATACCTTCGTCACCGTAGACATTAGCGATAATGAAGACAATATGGTACTGTCGTGAGCACACGCATTCCACCAGGCTAGCTATTATGTTGAATTATTAATGAAACAAGGAAAATTGTATAAATTTCGATTTCTTTGCAAAACGTTACGAAATTCTAATACAGGGTGAAAAATTAAGAGTGCCCTGTTTTTACTAAAAGAACAATCCAAACGTTACGTTTTGCATAACCTTTTGTTTGCGCAGTCTTAGGACGGGATGAAAACGTTGCAAATTCTAGAGCGTCAGAGATATCTATCTGTATATTTCGCACTGTTTTAGTGACATCGTCGTGGAGGCACTTCTCTGGTCAATTTTGGCATACTGTTTTGTTAAGAAAAATAAAAGATTGGAACGTCTCAGAAATACCCGGCGTTCGAAGTGGTCGCGGAAGTGGCTTCTATAAAGGCCGCACTTTTCCCATATCAGATTACTGCGTGAATTACGTGATGAACCTAATGATTGGCATTACTTGCGAATGGACATAGACACGTATACTTATTTATTGGAATTAGTGACATCGCATATCATCAAAGAAAATACTTGTATGAGAACAGCAATATCACCACATGAAAGGCTGACAGCAACTTTAAGATTTTTGGCAAATGGCAGAAGTTACAAATACCTAGAATTCACAACAATTATATCGAAACAATCGTTAAAATAAACTGCCGGAATTTTCCCAATTGTTTCATACTCCTGAGTGTGTGTAAGTTGTTCTGGGACGTCGTTATATGGCATAGGCTGCGACTGCTGCGAGAAGTAGTGAGAAGTGGAGAAGTGGAAGTGGTATTATCCAACTTATGAAGAAAGAGAGAAACGTTTAGAATTCAGTCGATATATTTTAGGCAGATAGGATAATTTTTTGTCAAGAAAATTATGAGTGAGGAAGCACATTTTCAATTGCAGGGTAGAGGAACTTATTACGTTGAATGGAGAGGCATGATAGAACATTCAAATTAAAAAAAGCCCTACTCGTTGGAATTCTACATTCGAACGTCTCATAGAAATAAGAAATTTTTGAGATCTAATGACGAATACATACACATATTTAAGTTCAAATGATGAAAACAGGAACCGAACCGAAACTGAACCGAAAGTTTTAGATGAACCAAAACTGGAACGAAAACGTTTACTTTAGAGCGTAACCGGAACGAAATTAATTTCGGTTCGACTTTCTGTCTCCAATAAAGACCATTTATATGTAGAACAAAATATGCATTTACCTTAAATATTCATCGGCTCGTTGTGCTTGCAAACATTTATAAGCATCTTGGACATGTTTATCCCGATTCCTCGTATAAAACCCGCGCCACATTTTCTGAATAAAAATCGCCGCCATTTCGGCCTTCTCGTCTCCGCTGCTATTACTACTAATCTCCGTATCTTTCTGTGCCCTTCTCTCCTCAGCTTTCAACTGAATCGTTTGCAATTTCGCATCGCACATTTCGGACTCGTCCTCCGAACTCGGCGACTTCTTCATAGCCGACACCAACGGCTTATGTTGAGACGGAGGCGTATTATTTGGTTTACTTAAAATATATAAAGAAAGATTGTTAGTTTTAGTATAGTCTTTATAATCTTATGTGTGTAGTTCACTTATTTTTACCTATTATTTGGTGGAGTATTTTTTCGGTGTCGGATCGGACTGGGACTGCTGGTTCGTCGATTGTCGATTTGGAGATTCGATTTCGGTTTGGCGATTTGGCTGCGAGCGGTTTTCGGCGATTTGACGGGCTGCATGATCTTGGGCGAGGATTTGGGTGTGGGAATGGTCGACAGTGCGCTAAGCCGGGCGGTTAACGGCGATGGCCTATAGTCCGGACTCATCAGTGACTCTGGCACGGGAACAAGTTTCGAGAGGGCTTGCAGCGGACTATTCACCGGCTCTGGATCTAAATAGTAAATGGTGGCATTAATGATGGAAAAACAGGGATAATCACAGACAATTTAGATAACAAATAGTCAATTCAAGCGACCTGTTGTAAGCTTGATAGAAAGTTCTTGTAGTCTGTAGCTTTTTATAATGTTTCAAAACACAGATGTAATAATTGTGTATGGTATTCAATTAAATTTTACGTAAATGCATATGATAAAATTGTTAAACTTAATGTTACCGTCTAGACAAATGCCATTAATTGAATCTCTCATGGGGTCGATTGTCGCGGTTTGATTTAATATGCTTGGGTCGAGACTTTGGGTCATCAGACAAGAGTTATCCATGATGTTGTTGGAGTTGTTGTAACAGCTGGTGGTCATTTTGTCTGGCGATTTTGATCGACTACTTAATCTAGAAGCTATAAAGAAACAGAAAAAATAAGAAACTCTTGTTTTAAATGATTATTGGATAATATTCTACTACAATCTAGTAATGTACCTAAAAATATGTATCAAAAAAACTGGCACTAAGCGTGAATCTGTGACTAAACCTATGTGAGTACTAATTAAGAAAATTACCGAAATTGTAAAGGAGTAACTAAGATTTTCCCAAAAATAATTGATATATTATTTATTATTAGGCTGTTTTAGACAAACGGTTAGTAGATCAAACTAACATGTATTAAGAAAAACTCATCAAATGTCTGTAAACCAATAAATATTTAATATTTCGTTAAAAAAACCTATCAAAATTCAATAAAACATTAATTCACGGTCTGACGCGAATCAATAAACAAACTATTGATTTTCAAACATACACAAAAAAAAAGACTAAATAATAACTTGTCACGTTTCCTTATATTGATTCCGCTAATTAAATAAATTTGAAAAAGCCCACTCACAATTCAATCTTGGCGAATACTTTGACCCATGGAACTTTTTCCTCACAGACGGCGATGGCACAGGAGAATTCCCTAAATACACCATGGTTTAGTAACAATTATTACAACACTCACCCAGGCTGTATTCAAACTGACTAGTCAGTTTTGTTTGAATTGTAGACAACTTAGTTGCTAATGGACCAATTACATTGCAAGGACATCCAATACATACAATATAGAAATTAATATTTTACGCATTAAAATAATATTATTAATTTAACATTTACTAAATGTATAATATATTCTATCTTGTTTTATTGTCTATTCATGTCTGTCTAAACTTGTCTGTTTAGTCTTGTCTGTCTAGTCTTGTTAACCTAGCCTAACCCAACCTAATTGACCTAGCAGGGGACTATTTTAACAGATGCAAGGCCATAATACACGAGCCAGGCAATACAGTCCACAAATCTGTAAGCAAATATTGCCTTCACGGCTCTAGATCAGGTCGTACTGGAAAATTCAATAAAACCCTATTTTCCAAATTGACTTCCCGGAGAGTAGTAACATAGTGGCATATGCCGATGATACGGGTACTCGTATCCAGTGACACAATATGCGGACTGAGACACAAGACGAAACAGGCATTGGAGGCATTGCAATCATGAGCAACTGACTCTAAACTAAATTTCAATGCTTCGCAAACAGAAGCATTATTCTTCGGCAGATCCCCTACACTAAAACGACCTGTATTTAGCCTTAGACTAGATAAAATCAAATTCCAGGACCACATTAAGTATTTAGGAGTCATAATTGACAGGTGTCTCAAATATAAACAATACATTAAATAAGCATGTATTACTTATAAGCAATACTGCTCTAGACTATGGCTCGTATCTAGGATAGAAGCTATATATCCACGCCTCCCATATGACGTGCCAGTCTGGCACAAAGCGTGCAGGATTCGGGAAAAACTTAAACTCCTAGCGGGTTTGTACGAGTAATGCAGGTTTGTACATTAAAAGCGACGAGAGCTTACCATCCCGTATCGACAAATGCGGCGTGTGTTGTCTCGGGCCACACTCGGGGTGTTCTATAGACCAGGCTACGCTAGAGGAGCTTACAGGAATTAATGCGTCTCCGAATCTAATTGAACAGACAATTCTTATGTCCCTCATTAAACAACCGTCCGCAACTTTACCAATGAATTACTGTTTAACGCACAACGACACCCAAAGCGTAACACTCTATACTGACGTGCAGGAGGGTACTGACGTGCACGAGGTGCAGCATTTGTTGTATATATTGAGGAGGTCGAGGTACACTACGAAATTATGTGCAGAACTCCTAGCCATCAACAGAGCATTAAGGTATATATATATATATATATATATATATATATATATATATATATATATATATATAAGAGCATGGAGTAATCCTCTAATGCTCGATCATTAGATGCTCGGAAATCCGACGATTCAATGCTCGGAAATCCGACAAAGTTCTAATCCTCAGCTTCACTGGATTAAGGGTCATGTAGGTCATAGACATAACCGTCTTTACCATAAGGGCACACGGGGCACGTGCCCAGGGCCCCCCTCGGCAGGGAGGCCCCGAAAGGCCGATATATTCGCTTACACTATACAAGTTTTTTTCTCCTATTTTATGTAGATATAACCCGACAAAAGGTAGGAAGAATGTAGTTCCGCATTTCGACATTATCTAACTCGACATTATCTATGGTTGGAGAATTCCCGAAATTGGCGTGATTTTGTTTTAACCCAACAATTCTATTTTTATTGTGTCCTAAAATTATTTTAATTTTTAGTTTCTTTATCTCTAGGTTCTTAAAATTAGATATTTACATATTATACTAAGATCACGATAAAGCGACCAATAGGTCCTAACATCTGGTCGTGGCGCACTAAAGGTTTTGAATGCGTTTTGGGGCTGTTTTATGACCGCTACGTGCTTGCAACTGTTTGTGACCACTAATGGTTTTAAATGCGTTTGTAAACAATGTAATATTTAAACTTACAAATTTTAGATTTAAATATTTATTTTCTGTAGTTTTAAATATTCAATATGGAAACAACTACATGCACTTGGGTTTGGAGATCTTTTGTTATTAGTGGGGGAAGGCAAATGGGAACGGGTAGTAAGCCTTCCTGCTCCTAACAATATCTTCAGTTTAAATCCATCCTGATACCAAAGTAATAGAATACCAATATGATACTGATACCAAGATACCAAATATATTACTGATGCCAAGATACCAAAGTTATCAAAGTATTAGAAGTGTGTTGATAATAGAAGTCTTGACGTGTTCGTTTATTTATTCATTTTATTATGTCGAAAAGAACATATTTAAGTGGTTCACAAAAAAGAAAAAAAGTTGTAGCTCAAAAAGAAATAACCAAGAAACTTCCTAAACTCACTTCATTTTTACGGTTGATAAAGCAAATAGGCTGACTAATTCTTCACCTTAATCACCTCAAGATCGAAATACTTCTGAATATCAACTGGAAAAGATCCTTCATGTGACAAAAATGACCAACACACATCAGATCTTGAACCCTCTACTTCAAGCTACTGTGAGTTAATAACTACAAGCTTGGAAAATGTATCACCTGTTCCGGTACGTACTGTGACGAAATTTTTAATTCTAGAGGTCTTGCTTTTCGTGGTGATAATGAGATATTGGGGTTTCAAAATAACGGGAATTATTTGGGATGCTTAGAACTGATTAGAGAATTTGATCCTTTTTTTGCTGATCATATACGAAACTGCGGAAATCGTGGAAAAAGAATTAAATCATATTTTTCTGCAAATATTTGCAATGAGTTTATTAATATAATGGGATAGCAAGTTTTAAAATCAATGTTAACGAAATAAAATCATCAAAATACTACTCTATAAGCGTGGATTCTACGCCAGATCTCTCTCACGTTGACCAACTGTAATTTTAATGCAAACTTGTTTAGATTCGGGAAAAGATAGTCCTCGCTTTGTACTTGTGGAGAGGAATATAAAGGCGCTCATGTACTATTTAGAACTGGCGACAATAAACTGAATTCAGCAGGACAGGCTGGATGTAATTGACCACAGAGCGAAGAGAATCTCACCCCAACCGCGAAAAATGGTGGCAGACATTTAATACAAATTGTTCAAAATTAAAAAGATCACAACATATAGTACTTAGATTAAAACAAATGATTGAATTGTAATAGTATTATTGCTAATTGCTATGAAATCAGCATATCATGTCCATCTGGACGGAGTGCTGGTCACGTACACCACTCTTATGTGAATAAATAAATAAGATGTCTAGCCTTGTTTGTCTAGTTTTGTCGGTATAGTCTTAGATATCTATTCTGGTCTTGTTTCGTTAAGTGTTGTCTACCGAATTCTCATAAAATTGAAGATGTACCTTGTTCTCGTAGCTGTTGTTGGTGATGTTGTGCTTTACTTAAAATTAGTCTGAGTTTCCTGTCCTCTTCAGTTTCAAGCTGTTCGCCAGTCAGAGGACAAATCGATGTTAAATACTGGCAGAGGTCGTGGTGCTCGCCGCTGCGGAAATTTCGTCCCCTGCCTTGAGAATATAACCATTCTCCTCTTAGACTAACACAAGATTACACATAAATATTAACAAATAGCGAATTGTGAAAATAGTTATTATACAAAGTCGTGTGGAGTTAGCAACCGAATTTGAAAAAATATAATATTACATTGGAGTTCGTGGTATAAAATAGCTAACTAGAGTACTTTGTGCAAAATTTCAATAGTTCTGCAGAATATCGCGAAAAAAATGGAAAATACCAATAATGAGCTAGAAACCACTTTTGAGAAAAGCGGTTTTGACATATTTTTGCACCTCGATTATAGTTCTGGTGTACTTGATCAATTTTCAACAGCTGTTCCAAAACAGTTCTATTCGCGGATCTGAATAGCACCTTAACAGTTCGATCGAAGATCCCTTTGACATTTTTTGATCAAAACCTTAGTTCAAAAGACAAATAGATTGATTATATTTGCATTTATAAATTACCTGTGATTTTGAATGGAAATTATAAAAATCGCGCAACAGTCCTGTTTGCAGTTCCCAGTAGAACTCTTATAGCTCTATCGAAAATCCTTATATCATATTTCCGTTAAGTTAAAAATTCGAAAGATATACGCAAAATTGAGCTTCGCTTCGATGCGACGAATGAGACGTGCAATAAAACTTCAGAAAAATGACAAGGCTGTAGGACCAGACCAATTCACGCGGAAGCCTTGAAATTGATCGTCAATGCAGATGATTGGGGCGTAAAACTTCTTACATCCTTGTTCAACTCAATATACGAAACTGGGAAAATACCAACGGACTGGCTGAAGTCGACTTCATCACTTTACAAAAAAAAAGAGAACGCTTCTCTATGCGAAGACCTCCGAATAATAAGCCTGATGTCTCATGTCCTTTCTCCGTATCGTCCACACTCGCATATACGTTAGATGCGAGGTAGAGGCTGGAGAAACGCAATTTGGTTGTGGAGAAATTGGAAGAACGGACTGGGCACGCGCGAAGCTCTCTTGTCTCTCAACGTTGTTTCACACTGAGATGCAGAGACATGAATGTCGATATATACGCCTGCTTTATTGACTACCGAAAAGCTTTCGACTGTGCCTCGCACCAGAAGCTCATTGAGATTCTAAAATACATGGGAGTCGATGCGGGAGATCTGAACATCATCACACAGCTGTACTGGCATCAAACTGCAGAGATTAGGATAGAAGGTATAACATCCAAAGAAATATAAATCAGGAGGGGTGTTAGATAATGGTGTGTCCTGTCCCCTCGCCTCTTCATTATATACTCGGAGGCAGTGTTCCGAGAGGCACTGGCGGATGTCAAAGAGGGCATTAAGATCAACGACACCCTTATTAACATACGATACGCTCACTATACGGTCGTACTCGCCGGCAGCCTCCCACATCTCCAGAATATGATGGACCTTATCGTTGAACATAGCACACAGGATGATTTACACATGAACGTTGCCAAGACCCAGATGGTTGAGTTCTCCAAGACACCAAGACGGACGGTCCTTCAAATTAACAACCAGGTCGTGGAACAAGTGCCGCCCGTTAAATATCTTGGAGCCCTCGTCAACGAGAACAGTGACCCTAAAATGGAAATCAGATCAAGGATAGAGCATGCCAGAAAGACATTCATCTCCATGAAGACCCTCTTCACTAGTAGAGACCTGAACCTACAGCTCCGCATACGTATATTGCGTTGCTATATCTTCCCAGTGCTCCGACTCTATGGCTCCGAGAGCTCGACATTCAGCGAATCAATGGAGAGCGCCATTGACGCCTTTGAGATGTACTTGTATCGCCGTAGTACTTAACTACGGAAAGTACTTAAGAAATTAGAAAGATATGCGAAAAAATAGACTAACAATAAGTCTAATTTTTCTAGGTCTTAGTCTAATTTTTCGCATATCCTTCTAATTTTTAATTTTGCAGAAAAATGTTATAAAGAATTTCGATAGAACTCTAAGAGCTCTACCGGTAACTGCTAGCAGATCTATGGCGCGGTTTTTTTTCTTTTACACTTCGTCGCATCGGTGAAGTCTAATTTTTCGCATATCATTCTGATTTTTATTTTTACAGAAAAATGTTATCAGGATTTTCCATAAAACTCTGAGAGTTCTACCGGGAACTGCAAACAGAACTATTGCGCGATATTTTTTCTTCTTTACTTCGTTGCATCGGTGAAGTCAAATTTTTCGTATATCTTTCCAATGTTTAACTTGACAGAAAAATGTTATAAGGAATTTCGATATAACTCTAAGAGCTCCACCGGGAACTGCAAACAGAATTGTTACGCGATTTTTTTTAATTCTCATTCAAAGCCACGGGTGAGAGTATAATAATCAGAGTATTGCAAATATCTTTTGACCTAAAGTTTTGATCAAAACATGGCAAAGGGATCTTCGATAGAACTCTTCGGGTGCTATTCAGATCCGCGAATAGAAATGTTTTTGCAATTTTCAAAATTATTATTTTTTTACTAAATCTCAATTTTTGGAGACCTTTTTGCCAAATTGGTCAAGTACTCCAGAACTTTGGTCGAGGTTCGAAAAATATGTAAAAACGGACAAAAGTGGTTGCTAGTTCGTCATTGGTATTGGTACAGAAACGTTTTTGCAAATTTGGTTACTAACTTCACCAGACTTACAGACAAGGTGCGTATATTACAATTTTTTATTTGATTACCTATATTAAAATTAGATAGTATGTTGATTATGATTGAAAAGGAAGAAAATTGCAATCAAATAGTATGCAGATAATAAAATAAATAAAAAATAAAACTAAATACAAAACGTGCATGCAAAACAAATAGCTACAGAGATTAAAATCATTTTCTGTTTATAAATAAATAAATATTAGGATTTACCTTTCTATGGCATTGACCATATACCCATCGATAACTTTAACAGTCAAACACCAATTTATAATAAATGGACGGTAATTGAACCCTCTGATAATTAATTAAGGAAACCTTTCAAAAAACATAGTAGTATCATTTACGAGATTTCTTGAAGGGACTTATTGATTTAAAATTTTAAATTCTTGTAAAAGGATACACTTTATTTCCAGTCATGTTCACACACGGATTGCTGGTGATCGAGATGCTGTTTAGATTTACAAGGTTGACTAGCTGCGAGATTTCATTCAAATCAGCAATATTATTTGAGGCAAGTGTAAGTGTGACTAGACTTGGGGGTAAAAAACGTTCACATTGCCTTAAATGGCCTATCTTATTATTATGTAACAACAATTCCTACAAAAACATAAAAATATTAAAATAGTAGAAAGAAATTACTTGTCTTACTATTCTAATCTGTCTAGTTTTGTCTGTCTCTTGTCTATCTATACTCCTAGCGGCGAGAGAATGCATCTCGTCCCGACGAGTTTAGCATTGTTCTGCGCATACCCCCACATTATTTCGCAGTGACCGCGCACTCGAAATAATGTGAGGGTATGCTTTACATTACGAGGAGGTATGTTTAGATGTCCGTGTTTGAAAAACTGACAAATATTTCTTAACTCAAACTAAGCTGCGCGTACCTCGGCATTCCCTTGCCCTTCATACCTTGGCTCAGTACCGCGGCATTCTCTCGCCGGTTCGGGTATGGTCTTGTATTGTCTGACAAGAAATGAAATATAATAATTTTACCTTGAGATTTTTAAGGAAAGATAAATCTGTAACATGAGTAATAATATTCTCCGATAGATCTAAATGTTCCAAATTGACGTTGGTGTTTAAATGTTCTATAGTCTGAAATGAACAATTCTAATTAACTACTTCTCAAAAAAATTTATCATAAATATCATTACCTTAATATTATTCCCAGCAAGATTCAAACAACGTAACTGTACCAACTCCTTTAATCCCTCAATGGTTAAAATCGCATTGTGAGCCAAGTTCAGAGTGTGCAGATTTTGTAATCTGAACACTCCATACATACGCAATAATTGATTACGAACAGCCGACAACTACAAAATGAAAAAAATGTCTTTTTATAATAATTTATATTTAAATTTTGAATTTAATATTCAAGCTATAACAGATAATGATGCAGGAATATAAACAATCAGGTATTGATAAATTGTCATTATAATGACTGAGTTCACTTGAATCTGCGCTATACTTCATTTAAAACTACTTTTGGTGCTACATTTAAAACTTATCAAATTTTGGGATATACTTATATCTAGTGTGAATCTCCAATAATCTACACATAAATTTCAAATGTCTTTCTCAATTTCTTTAAGTTATCTAATCTTAATTCTATATCAAGAATGAATATTTAAATTTAAAATCATCCAGTAAATTTAATACAGTCTAAATTTACACAATTTAAGATTCTAAATTTAATCAATCAATCAACTTTCAAAATTTATAGCCTTCATTTTAAGAAACTAGAAAAACTAAGGGTTTCTAAATATAGCCAAGTTTCCAATAAATATTAATTTTGCAACAAATATCATTCACATCACATGTATTACATATATCAGTCAAGACCAAGATCAGTTATATCAATCAAGATCAGTCAAGGGTTTAACTAGGGTTTGGCCCGGAGACTCCGCGTTTCAGTGAGTTATCTCCGGGCTCAGGTTTAACTATTATTTCTCCGGACGGCGTAAGTAAAATTGAATTTGCACAAAATTGTATGCAGTGTCACATGTATCTCGTGTACCGTGTACGGAATAGCTAACGCGGTCGGTGGTCCAATGACCCAACGCAGAGACAAATATAAAGCTAAAGCTCTTTAACTACGGCTTAAAACACAGTTATTGTAGCATTGACTGTGGAGTGAAAATCAATTCGTTATTATATTTTGATTCAACAATTGGAAAACAAATCCATTGTGGAAAAACAAAAGCCGAAGTCATTGTTGAAAACATACTAGCACCTAAGTCCATTCAAGTACAGTATAATCTTGATAATACGGCGATTGATTAATCAGACACGTTTGGTAATCCGGAGCTCTGGGGAAACACGTATCTTTTCTTTGCGCTGTCCCGTGCCGGGTATAAACCTCGCGCACAGAAAAATTGAAGTCAAAAACCTCACCATCCAGTGTTCTTGGAAAAAGGTGTGGCCAACACACCCTGCTTTTAACTCTGAAAATTAACTCTAGTCTGTGGAGGTGTCCACAAAATTTGAGTCTCCTTTTCCTAATGTCTGAAGCCAGGTTGGATATTTTTTCTGTTGTTTTATTGGAGTGTAGTCTGTTTCCTTATTCTGTTTGTTTTGGGCCTAAAATTTTTCTCACGATTTTCCTTTCTTATAGAAGATTTTCGAGATATCTTTTGGTGTGGAGTGTAAGCGTCTCACTTGAATACACTGCTTTTGGTTTCACTAGTGTTGTAGTGTTTAACTTTTGTGTGTAATGGCATTGTTTGTTGTAGATGTCTCGTGTTTTGAAGAAGGCCCTCATCATTTTCTGTTGTCTAGTTTTTTGTTCTATTTTTTCTCCTCCTGTAGGTTCTAAAATTTCTCCAAGGTATTTGAAATGGGATGAATACCCTTTTGATTTCACTGTATTTCATATTCAATTTTTGTATGTTGATTTTTGTGCAAATTAATTCTGTTTTTGTGAAGAAGATTAGCAGTCCAACATTTTCTGTGCATTCTTTGAGGACTTCTATCTGCTTGATTGCTGTCACTTCATTCTCCATGAGTATAGCTATATCGCCTGCAAAATTTAGACATGTAGACTGGTTTCCAGTGCTTTTGAGCTTTTAGCTCTTTTTCCCATTCTTTCATCACTTTGTCTAAAGCCACATTGAATTGTAGCGGGAACTGGCAATCTCCTTGTCTGACGCCTGTTTTTATCAGAAATGCTTTGGAAATTTCTCCCATGAACTTTACTTTTGATGTTCTGTCTGATAAAGTTTGTTTAATGAGTCCTAGTGTTTTCAAGTCCAGTCCTTGGTCTTCCAGGATTTCGAAAAGTGATTGCCTGTCTATGGAGTCATATGCCGTATGTTCATATTTACGTATATAGATACATATTTTATTCTTTCTGAAATACAATTGTCCATAAAATATGTAAAATTGTTATTTTTTTGTTTGAATCCTGATAATCCGAATTTTTTTTATAATCCGGCGGTTGTGTGGTCCCATATGTGTTATCAAGACTATACTGTAGTTCTTGACGAACTTGGAATCAATAACGGCAAAGCAATTCCGTTCTCCTTGCGTACAACAAAGGCAACAGAAAAATGTTCCCGATTGCAGTTCAATATTTCCATTTAGAAGAATTCAAAATAGAATTATTGACCTTTATGAAGATGCAGATGAAACTTCTGAGGCAGTTGCTACAAGATTATTGAATTGTTTTGAAGACTACAAGATTATTGAATTGTTTTGTTCTTATTCTGCAGATAACGCATCTGTTAATACGGCAAAAATAAATCTGTATTAAAAAAATTAACCGACCTTCAATTGATTTGACGCCGAGGTGCTATGGACTGTTATAGTAGTCCAATTGATTCGGCGGCCAAATGCTATGGACTGCTATAGCAGTCTACCGACTTCGTAAATTCATTGTAGCTTTTTTAAACACAACACAGAGATTAATAAATCATTGAAACTCTCATTGGAACGTTGCGTTAGCTTGGGTGAAAGATTCAGGACTCCCCCTGCACCTAGGCTATTATGGTTGGAAAAATATTTCAAAAAATCCCAAAAAATAATTGTAAACTATGCGGATAGCCATATTTATATATATATATATATATATATATATATATATATATATATATATGTATATATATATATTTTAATTTTATAAGTTTAGTCTTGTCTCATCTTATCTCGTCTTGTCTAGTCTTGTCAAGTCTTGTATACTCTTGACTAGCCTTGTCTAGTCTTGTCTAGTCTTGTCTAGTCTTGTCCAGTTTTGTCTAGTCTTGTCTAGTCTTGTCTAGTCTTGTCTAGTCTTGTCTAGTCATGTCTAGTCTTGTCTAGTCTTGTCTAGTCTTGTCTAGTCTTGTCTAGTCTTGTCTAGTCTTGTCTAGTCTTGTCTAGTCTTGTCTAGTCTTGTCTAGTCTTGTCTAGTCTTGTCTAGTCTTGTATAGTCTTGTCTAGTCTTATCTAGTCTTGTCTAGTCTTGTCTAGTCTTTTCTAGTCTTGTCTAGTCTTGTCTGGTCCTGTATAGTCTTGTCTAGTATTGTCTAGTCTTGTCTAGTCTTGTCTAGTCTTGTCTAGTCTTGTCTTGTCTAGTCTTGTCTAGTGTTGTCTAGTGTTGTCTAGTCTTGTCTAGTCTTGTTTAGTCTTGTCTAGTCTTGTCTAGTCTTGTCTAGTCTTGTCTAGTCTTGTCTAGTCTTGTCCAGTCTTGTCCAGTCTTGTCTAGTCTTGTCTAGCCTTGTCAAGTCTTGTCTAGTCTTGTCTAGTCTTGTCTAGTCTTGTCTAGTCTTGTCTAGTCTTGTCTAGTCTTGTCTAGTCTTGTCTAGTCTTGTCTAGTCGAGTCTTGTCTAGTCTTGTCTAGTCTTGTCTAGTCTTGTCTAGTCTTGTCTAGTCTTGTCTAGTCTTGTCTAGTCTTGTCTAGTCTTGTCTAGTCTTGTCTAGTCTTGTCTAGTCTTGTCTAGTCTTGTCTAGTCTTGTCTAGTCTTGTCTAGTCTTGTCTAGTCTTGTCTAGTATTGTCTAGTCTTGTCTAGTCTTGTCTAGTCTTGTCTAGTCTTGTCTAGTCTTGTCTAGTCTTGTCTAGTCTTGTCTAGTCTTGTCTAGTCTTGTCTAGTCTTGTCTAGTCTTGTCTAGTCTTGTCTAGTCTTGTCTAGTCTTGTCTAGTCTTGTCTAGTCTTGTCTAGTCTTGTCTAGTCTTGTCTAGTCTTGTCTAGTCTTGTCTAGTCTTGTCTAGTCTTGTCTAGTCTTGTCTCCTTCTTGTCTGTATCTAGTCTTGTATATGTAGTCTACTAGATGAGCTAACTGAATTGAACTAGATGGATTAGATTGTGCTGTCCATATTCCACTTAATTATTATAAGTTAGTAGTCTACTTCAAGTTCAATATGAAGTTGCCGCAATACGAAACCGCAACATGAAGTTGTTTCAACATAAAGTTGTTTCAACATGAAGTTGTCACAACATGAAGTAGTTTCAACCTGAATTTGAAGATGAAATGAGGTTCGAGGTGAAAAAATCTTGCTGTTGGAACTAGATAAATTGTTTAGATGAACTTGATTCAACATGAAGTTGTTGCAACATGTAGTTGTCGCAATATGAAGTTGAAACATGAATTTCACACAACCTGAAGTTGTCGCAACGTGAAGTTGTTTCAACTTGAATTTGTTTCAGACAAGACAAGGCTAGAGAGACTAGATAGATACAACTAGACAGACAAGACCAGACAGACAAGATTAGACAGAGAATACTAGGACAGACAAGATGCGGACAGACAAAACTAAGACATACAAGACTAGGACAGACAAGACTAGGACAGACAAGACTGGGATATACAAGACTAGGACAGACAAGACAATAACATACAAGACTATGATAGACAAGAGTAGGACAGACAAGACTAGGACAAACAAGACTAGGACATACAAGAGTAGGACAAACAAGACTGGGACATACAAGACTAGGACAGACAAGACTAGGACATACAAGACTATGATAGACAAGAGTAGGACAGACAAGACTATGATATACAAGACTACGATATATAAGACTAGGACAGACAAAACTTAGACAGAGAAGACTAGGACAGACAAGACTATGACATACAAGACCAGGATTGACAAGACTTGGATATACAAGACTAGGACAGACAAGACAGGGACATAAAAGACTAGAACAGACAAGAGTAGGACATACAAGACTAGGACAGACAATTCTAGGACATACAAGAGTAGAACAGACAAGACTGAGTCATACAAGACTAGGACAGACAAGAGTAGGACATACAAGACTATGATAGACAAGAGTAGGACAGACAAGACTATGATATACAAGACTAGGATATACAAGACTAGGACAGACAAGACTATAACATACAAGACCATGATAGACAAGAGTAGGACAGACAAGACTAGGACAGACAAGACTAGGACATACAAGACTATGATAGACAAGAGTAGGACAGACAAGACTATGACATACAAGACTAGGACATACAAGACTAGGACAGACAAAACTTAGACAGAGAAGACTAGGACAGACAAGACTACGACATACAAGACCAGGACTGACAAGACTTGAATATACAAGACTAGGACAGACAAGACTGGGACATACAAGACTAAAACAGACAAGAGTAGGACATACAAAACTATGACAGAGAAGACTAGGACATACAAGACTAGGACAGACAAGACTAAGACAGACAAAACTAGGACAATCAGGACTAGGACACACAAGACTAGGATGTACAAGACTAGGACAGACAAGACTAAGACAGACAAGACTAGGACAGACAAGAATAGGACAGGCAAGACTAGGACAAACAAGACTAAGACAGACAAGACTAGGACAGATAAGACCAGAACAGACAAGACTTGTACTTACAAGACTAGGGCAGGCAAGACTGGGACATACAAGACTGGGACAGACAAGATTAGGACATACAAGACTATGACAGACAAGACTAGGACAAGCAAGAGTAGGACATACAAGACTAGCACAGATAAGACTAGGACAGACAATTCTAGACAGACAATACTACACACATAAGACTAAACAGACTAGACTAGATGGACGAGACTACACAGACAAGACTAGACAGACCACTTGCAAATTATTCTGTTGTTTTCATTCAATTCTGACATAAAACAAAGGCAATTTGCAAAGTTTGTCCACTCAAATCAACAAAAATACAAAATTAGCTTTGAATAGAGATGTTGTTTTTTTTTAATTTGGCAATATTTGCAAATTATTGCAAATAATATAAAATTATAAAAGTATTCTGCAGGGGCCATAATGTAATGTTCAGAATATTGAGCACACAATCACATCAGTTCAAAAAAGTAATTCACAGCGAAAGGGTTAATCCAAAAACACCGAAAAGTAATTGTAACTGCCATGTAATTCATAATGCAGCTAGACACGCATGTAAGGCATTGTCTTTCGATGTTGAAAACTTGGTATTAAATATATGCTGAATTTTCTAGTAGCTCTAAAAGAAAAGATATAAAAGAATGCTTTGATTTTTTGGAATTGGAATATGACAATATTATTCGCTGATAACGAGATGGCTATCTCTACATAAAGCTTTAGAAAAAATTGTTAATACCTGTTCAGCAATACAAATTTATTTATGAATAGGATGGTTGCGACAGTTACTATGTCGTAATTCATACTTACATGGGGTTGTACAAAATACAGTTTTACATGGACTTGAAAAATTCACTATGTTTTTACCACACATAATATAGAATTGTAATTAGAAATATTTAGAAATACAATTAGAAATTGTATTTAATTTGTAGGAATGTGAGTTTTGAATTTGTTATATTATATAAATTTAAAAAAATTAAATATTTATGTGTGTGTTTTTTTTTTAGTTATTGTCTCCTGGTGAGACCCAGGTCTCAGGTGGCCCTAGGTTTAACACCAAGTCTGTCTAGTTTTATCAAAGATCTGAATTTATAACATTTTCAAAATTATTGATAACATATCCACATGAATATATCCACATGAAATTTTTTTGGTCTAGCTAGTCTAGTAGTCGAAACTATTATAAGATTTTTTCCAACAAGCATTTTAATTTCATTTATCATTAATAAATTTAGCTAAGTACATCTACACCTACTTTTATTGTTCTAGCTAATCTAGTAGATATCTACAGGTCTAAAACCAAAGCCTGCTTAGTTTAGCAAGATTCTAAACTTAAAGCATTTGCAACTGTTTAATAATTTTAGATAAAATATTCTAGTTTTCAGATATCATTAACTAATTTAAATACTGACATCTAAACCAAATTTCTTTGTTCTAACTAGTCTACTTGATGAGATCTAGAAGTCTAAAAACAAGTTTGTCACAATATCACAATTATTGGTTTGGAAAAAATATCCAACAAGATTTTTTCTTATTTATATAAGAAATTATTTTAAATATTTGAGTTTTTTAGTAAACCTTGTGTCCCAATCTAACTACCAAACCATTAGCACAATTAATAACAAGAAAATTAATATACAATTATGGATTGATAAAACTATATTTCCAAATCAGTATTATATACATTTAACATTTTTCAAATCTTTTTGAAGTGTGAAAATTATAGAACCAACCAAAATATTGTTATAATAGCAAAATTGTCCACAGATATTAAATAAATAATATTGTATTAAATAATAAACTTTAAAAACTCAGTTTAATTCAATTTAATCCAGTACAATTATAAAATGTATAATAGTATACTAATCAATATAATTGCTATTAATAAATTAAGATCACAGATATTAGTCTACAAAATAAAAGTATTATAATTATTCCAAATTTTGATGGAGTTAATGAAAATTAACTTGAAATGAGGTACTGAAATATATATAACACATTTTTAAAAGATAAATAAAAATTGTAATTACCTTTTGTACTTTGGAGAAAGAGTCGATGCTTTCAAGCCTCTGCAGATCATTATCATCTAAAATTAACGTTGTAACTTGTGCCTCTAATTGTGTGGGCTTGTTCAATTTCTTCAGTTTCTTTGAGGATAAATCTAAGGTCTCTAAAATGTTCTCTACAAAACAGAATTTGTATCAAAACTGTGCAAATAACAGCCAAAAATGTACATTACCCATTGCCCACGATTTCCAGCCATATACATTTAATTATCAATCCTAGCAAACTTATTATATTATCATTCAAAATTGCAAAAAAAGTTTATTATATTTTTTTGATTATTGGGAAAATTTGACAAGAGTTTGACAGCACAACAAATGACGCTTTTTTAGTAGGTCATTTGCACCTTGTAAAACATAATTTATTCAACAAACTTCAAATAAAATCAATAAAACTTTAACACCAACAACAAAGACTTAACACTTACTTAATATCATACCCAGTTTGTTTTTAATCACTTCAATTTTTATAGAAAACATATTTCGCGGTTCATTTACTAGCAATTTTATTGGCACCCCTGTAAGTAGTAAACAAATTCAAATATTTTTTTTCATAGAATTACTTTAATATTCACAACACTAAATAAATAGATTTAGTCGCATAAATAGTAATTTCCAAAGTTCTCTTAACGTATTTAAAATAAAATCCATGAAACCGTTTTAATTTTACTTTGCCATAATGTGATGTCATAATATGTAAAGTTGGTAATGGAAAGGAGTGTTTGTGTTGTATTAGAACTACTAATTATTAAATGTATATATTTCAGTACAAACTATTAATGTTACAGAATTATCAAAAGTTTTAAATTAAATTCCAATTATATTTAGTTTTATATTTTAAAATATTATTTGTTTTAACAGTTTAATATTAAAAAAAATAATTTCTACAAATTTTTCTTTAAATATTATTATTAATAATATTATTAATTATATTAACTACTGATATTTATTTAATATGTGTGATTGATTCAATTTTTCAAATAGATAATTTAAATTTTGTGTTGTTTTTATAGCGTTGGTGTAGTGCATATAGTTTTACACGAACTACTTTCCAACTTTTAATTTAGATAACTAGATGTCAGTAAGACAATTTGCTTATAAATCGAATAAACTTTAATTGAAATTAATTATTCAATAGAATTATTCAAAATTTAGATTTATACGTTTTTAACTCGACATTCTCTATATAAATATTACTAATAAAAATTAATTAGACACTTATATATCCACATATTTCAAATAATAACGTACAAACTAAAACTATCAAGACGAAAATAAAAAACGAAAACGTTGTTTAATAAGATTTAATTAATTTTATTGAATTAATTTTTTTAGTTAATTTTTTTTTAATTTATTTATTGTTGTTTTGTTTTTGAATTTGGCGGTTATTGATGTGAACGCACTCTGTGGGTAAGTTCAATGAACCAGGATCATCAAAAAATATTGTGCGTCAAAAGTGTAATGTGTGTGTAATGTCCTTGTGAATGTGATTATTTAAGTATATTGCGTGACGTTTTTATTATTTTTATTAATTGAAAAACGAACGGTTTAAGCTAAAGTTTCACTGTACGAGGATAATAATGTGTAAATTCGGCGAGAGCGGCAAATTTTGGTGTGGAATTCAACGTTGTGGAATCTAAGGAGAGGAACAGAAGTGTACTAGCGGAAAAAACGGTTAGGACAGGCACATACATTGTCGTCGATATAAAAACCTTAAGGTAAAACGTTAAATCGAACCTTGCCTCATGATTTGTATTCATTTTTATTTTGTGGAATTATGCTTTAGTTTTAATTCCTTCGTGTTGTTTTTATGTTGTGTTGTAGAGTAGGACCAAACATAACCTTCATGTAAACACAGTATTATGTCATGAAGGTCTTTTTTTTGGTCTAATCAATCTGTTTCCTATTACTCATGGGGGTTTATTTTTGTTTGGAGATTACGATTTCATGTGGGAATGTTTATTAATACATTTTTTCTGTCCTGTATTGTATTTTGACCTGGGGATCAGAAGAAAAACAACTTTGTTATAATCTTAATTTGCCATGTTATATTTTTTTTTATCTGGCAAAACATTTTTTAGCTTACACATGCAATTTTTGACAATATTAATATTGTTTTCTGGTTCATTGATTTTATTATAAATTTCGCTGTTATTTACTTGATCCAGTTGGATTATTATCAAGAAAATTTTACAATGTTTTGACATGAAATTCACACATTGTTTGGAAAGGTTTTTTACCATGTTCTCAATTTAATGTTATATAAAATTTAACTAAACCCATCAATTAGCATTTAGCAAAGTTATTACACAACAATGAATTATTTATATTTAATATTTTATCTCAGCCTAATACAAATTGCTGGAAATTATTCAACACAAAACATTTTGTAATATTAGCTAGAAACTAATATTAGTTTCATTGACTTAAATATAATTCATTCTTTTATTTTAGTTTATAATATCATGTATACAGGGTGTTTCAATAAGAATATATGTAGTAGTATTATGTATATTTATTACCCTTACGGGTTTATAAATTGCTTCCAAAATTTTCACATCACACAATACATATTTAATATAAATAAAACTAATATAGTACATATTATAAATAAAAAGAGAAAAAAAAAGAAACATATGCTAATCAAACTTAAAACAAAAAAATAGGAAAGTAACTAAATTCCTATCCCTAAACCGATTACCAGCTTCCCGCCCCACATATTGCTCTTCCTCTCCCCTCAACTTTCTTCCATTCTATCCCTCTTCCATCCTCGTTTAAAAACTCTTCTCTACACTCATCTCTTCATTTCTGTACATTCGTTCAGCAAGTGCTCTATTGTTTCCTTGTTTTCTCCGCACGTCCTGCATACTCTATTCCTATCCTCCATCCAAAATTTATTCTCTCTCTCTTCATTTCCACATCTGAATCTTGCCATTGTCGCTCTCTCTTTTCTACTCTCTCTTCCTAGGTACTTTGGCTGTTCTTCTGTTATTATTTTTTCATATTTCCCATTGTACCTAGACTCCCTAATTCTTGCTCTCCTTTCTTGCCTTTGCAAGTCCTCTGTCATTACTGCAATTCCTCTGTCATTACTCTGCCTCTCTCTCTGATTCTTTCTATCTCCGCTCCTACATACCCGTTTCTTTCTAGATATGCCTCCCTCTCTTTCCACATCCCCTTGCCTATTTCTTTCCTTTTTTCTTTGGGGCACTCTTGCAGAATTCTGCACTCTCCTCTCTCTATCACTCTCTCCTCAAAACTTATATACTCTCCTCTTTCCTGCTTCGATTCTTATTCCATCTCTCTTTGTTTCCTCCATCACTATATAGCCCGGGGTCTCTCTACCTACTCCTAGCACCCATTTCAAATATTTTTCTTGCACTCTTTCTAGTCCTTCTTGCTCTCTCCATCCCGATATTTCCACTCCATACATCATCACACTTTTCACCAGGCTATCAAACATCATCACTCTCCTTCTATAGTCATGTCCAAATTTTCTCTCTCCTATTCCCCATACCGCTCCTAGTATTTTATTAGCTTTCTTTACTAGCTCTCTCATGTGTGCTGTTTCTATCATTAAACACGTACCCTAAGTATTTAAATTCTTTTACTTCTTCAATTTTCTCCTTCTCCCATCTCCACTCAATTACTCTTCTCCTGCCACCCCCTTTTCTAAACACCACCATCTTGGACTTTCACTGTCCATTCACTGTCAGCTTTTTCCTCCTCATATATTTCTCCATGTTTCTTATCATTTCTTTCATCCATTTCTCGACTCTCGCTAGCACCACCAAATCGTCCGCATAGGCTAGGGACCACACTTTTTCTTTACCCACCACAACCCCACCCATCTGCACCTTGCTGAACATCTCCTCTATATCTCCAATAAACGCTGCTCCAAACGCTCTCCTATAAAAGAATATATGTATTTCACATGCATATATTTATTAAACTTTAAGACATACAAATATGAAATTTTACACCCATATTTATGAACCTCTCAAATTTAGATTATAGATGTTCAATATGTATCAAATTCAAATAAGTCTCAAATTCCTCCCAGAAGTACTGAACCCACATGCAGTCATTGAACATATATGAGATTCGCCCAAACTCAATATAGTTTTGTGCGATACCCCAATCATCTGTTTACGGCCCATCTCAAATCTCTTCCATCTTCTTTGATGGAAACACAGATAACAGTCAGCAGTATCTCGCTATGTTACAAAACTCGTTGTTTCTGAGGCTGCACGAAGACAACTTCATTTTTCAACAAGACACCCTCACTGGAGTTGCCAAGTGCATGAAGATCTGAATGAAACTCTACCGAACCGTTGGATTGGTCATCAAGGAGCTGACGACTTAGCATGTCTCAGCTGGACTCCGCAGTCACCGGATTTGAGACCCTGTGACTTCTTCCTGTGGGGTTTCGTTAAAGAAAACGTTTATGAACCACCACTCCCACAGAACCTGGAAGAGTTGAAAAACCAGATCTGTACTGCCATAACATCAGTGACGAAGGACATGCTTGCCCGAGTATGGGAGGAATTTGAGTATTGGTGTGATATTGTTCATGTCGCTGAAGGAGAACATATTGAACATCTGTTCAACATTTCATAATTGAATTAACATCAGGTTCGTAAATATGTGTGTAAAGTTTCATATTCATATGTCTCATTATAGCTGTTATATAATTTTGATATTTCCTTATAATTGTGACTTCTTCTTGTTGCCATTATAGGTCAGGTCAGCTTTGACATTCTCCTCAATGAGGTGTTGTCCATCTACTTCAGTTGCTCAATTTGCCATCCCGAAAGCTCTCGCATCTAGTACCTTCCATTTCAAGCAGTTCAATTGCAGTTAATGTGCATTTGTCTCACTGTCAAGAGTCCAAGTCTCACAGCCAAGAGTCCAAGTCTCACTGCCATGTATAACCACTGGTCTAATTAGTGTATATTCTTAGATTGGTTCTGTGTAACAGTTCTTTGCTGCTGAGTATTGGATATAGACTGTTTCTATTTTCCCTCCTTGAATTACCTAGTTGAATGTGGGTTGTGACTTCTTTAGATATTTCGTTTTTGCTGTTTATTATGGATCCCAGATACTTGAAGGAATCCACCACTTTTCCAAAGAAAATCCAAACTTTTATATATTCCACATATTTATTTCTACCGTTAGACCGATTTGCGCTTCGCTTCTAGGCAGCACCATATATTAACATTTAGTCCGATTTTCCTCGCACTTTCGTCTAAAGCAGTGTCTCTCAAACTTATTTGTCTCATCCGCCCACCTGTGATATGCTAAAGTTAATAACACACCCCAATATATCGTATTTTATATATATATATATATATATATATATATATATATATATATATATATATGTATATATATATATATATATATATATATATATATATATATATATATATATATATATATATATATATTAGGGTGGGCCAAAAAAAAACTTTTTTTTTTTTTTTTAAGCTACTACGAAAATATCGTCCAAGATGACGAAAAAAAAATTCTAGTAAAGTTTCAGCCCTTAATATTAATATTAAGAGGTGGCTCATTGTGATTTTTGATTTCCCATTTAAATAACATAAGAAGTTATTTTGTTTTTGTTTGGATTTTTAATGCACTCGAACGAATAAATGCCTCGTGGAAACAAATACATATTCTTGTAGGAAATTTAACGATCTACAAAAAAATTCTGAAATGATTTTTTGCTAAGTTGACTCGTTTAAAAGTTATTCGAGGTTAAAATCCAACCTCAAATAGTTGAGCATAACTTTTACAATTTCCTATACTCTATCACAAAATAATGACTCAAAAACATAAAATATCTTAGTTTTCGTAAATCTTTTACAAAACATCGAGAATCGTAAGAAAAATCGATATTTTCATACCTAATTAAATAAAAAAACACTCGGAACTGTACTTTACCTGAGAGCATCATTCCCTGAAAAATTAATAAGTGCTTTATTTGCACTTGACTATTAGGTTATGTAAAATATTAAGAATCATGTTTCAATAATTTTTCAATTGTAATAAAACTGTTTATTTTATAACTTGCCATTTTTTTAATCTCAAAATCAAACTAAATTTTTTTTGTTACAATTGGGAAATTTTTGCCTGTGATTTTTAACTACTTGCAATAAATAAGTTGTAATATTTATTGCAAGTAGTTAAAAGTCACAGACAAAAATTTCCTAACTGTAACTAAAAAAATTTAGTTTGATTTTGACAAAGATATTTTATGTTTTTGAGTCATTATTTTGTGATAGAGTATAATAAATTGTAAAAGTTATCCTCAACTATTTGAGGTTGGACTTTAACCGCGAATAACTTTTAAACGAGCCAACTTAGCACAAAATCATATCAGACTTTTTTTGTAGATCGTTAAATTTCCTACAAGAATATTTTATTATAATTATTTCCACGATACATTTATTCGTTCGAGTGCATTAAAAATCGAAACAAAAACAACAAAATTTCTTATGTTATTTAAATGGGAAATCAAAAATCACAATGAGCCACCTCTTAATAATAATATTAAGGGCTGAAACTTTACCATAATTTTTTTTTCGTCATCATGGACGATATTTTCGTAGTAGCTAAAAAAAAAAAATGAAAAGTTTTTTTTGGCCCACCCTAATATATATATATATATATATATTTTTATATATATATATATATATATATATATATTTTTATATATATATATATATATATATATTTTTATATATATATATATATATATATATATATATATATATATATATATTTATGTATATATATATATATATATATATATATATATATATATATATATATATATATATATATATATATATATATAGATATTTATATATATATATATATATATATATTTCGTTGCAAAATAAGACATCTTCATCTGCGTATTTTGTAATCTTGTTTAAAATATCGGCACCTGTTCGATAGTCCGCTATAACCACATCTTCATCTACAGATAAATAATCATTAAGAGACACTGTATTATCCATGTTATTGTATTATCGTATTATCCATATTGGTTCCCACCATGGCGGTGATTCCTTCTTTGCTGTCTTTTCCACCGAAGCACTTTTCGTCTTTAAATGTTTAATGTTTTATTAGGCATACATTTAAAACATACCGTCCACGTTAAAATTATCTTTTTCATGTTAAGATGCTAAAAGTTCCGGTGAGATATTGTTGTACCACTCTTCACAGTCATGTTCATTATCGTCTGCACTTTCACCACACATAACCTTTTGAACAATATTATGCCTTTTCTTAAACCTATCTTTAACTAACTATCTAGCCAACCTACACTAGTGATGTAATCAGTGTGTCCCTGACTCTCACCAAAATAAAGAGCCTTTTCTCTAATAAGTGGTCCAGGCATTGGCACATCAATTATTATCCCGCGCAATTTTAAACCATTCCAAAGTAGCTTTGTCAATGTCAAACGTTTGCATCATTTGGTGCACCATTTTCGGCTTTGTTCAGAATTTCTTCGCGGTTTCTTATACAAGACAGACAAGACTAGACAGACAAAACTAGACAGTCAAGACTAGACAGACTAGACAGACAAGACTAGACAGACATGACTAGACAAACAAGACTAGACAGACAAGACTAGACAGACAAGACTAGACAGACAAGACTAGACAGACAAGACTAGACAGACAAGACTAGACAGACAAGACTAGAGAGACTAGACAGACAAGACTAGACAGACAAGACTAGACATACAAGACTAGACAGACAAGATTAGACAGACAAGACTAGACAGACAAGACTAGACAGACAAGACTAGACAGACAAGACTAGACAGACAAGACTAGACAGACAAGACTAGACAGACAAGACTAGACAGACAAGACTAGACAGACAAGACTAGACAGACAAGACTAGACAGACAAGACTAGACAGACAAGACTAGACAGACAAGACTAGACAGACAAGACTAGACAGACAAGACTAGACAGACAAGACTAGACAGACAAGACTAGACAGACAAGACTAGACAGACAAGACTAGACAGACAAGACTAGACAGACAAGACTAGACAGACAAGACTAGACAGACAAGACTAGACAGACAAGACTAGACAGACAAGACTAGACAGACAAGACTAGACAGACAAGACTAGACAGACAAGACTAGACAGACAAGACTAGACAGACAAGACTAGACAGACAAGACTAGACAGACAAGACTAGACAGACAAGACTAGACAGACAAGACTAGACAGACAAGACTAGACAGACAAGACTAGACAGACAAGACTAGACAGACAAGACTAGACAGACAAGACTAGACAGACAAGACTAGACAGACAAGACTAGACAGACAAGACTAGACAGACAAGACTAGACAGACAAGACTAGACAGACAAGACTAGACAGACAAGACTAGACAGACAAGTCTAGACAGACAAGACTGGACAGACAAGACTAGACAGACAAGACTAGACAGATAAGACTAGACAGACAAGACTAGACAGACAAGACTGGAGAGACAAGACTAGACAGACAAGACTAGACAGACAAGACTAGACAGACAAGACTAGACAGACAAGACTAGACAGACAAGACTAGACAGACAAGACTAGACAGACAAGACTAGACAGACAAGACTAGACAGACAGGACTAGACAGAGAAGACTAGACAGACAAGACTGGACAGACAAGACTGGACAGACAAGACTAGACAGACAAGACTAGACAGACAAGACTAGACAGACAAGACTAGACAGACAAGACTAGACAGACAAGACTAGACAGACAAGACTAGACAGACAAGACTAGACAGACAAGACTAGACAGACAAGACTAGACAGACAAGACTAGACAGACAAGACTAGACAGACAAGACTAGACAGACAAGACTAGACAGACAAGACTAGACAGACAAGACTAGACAGACAAGACTAGACAGACAAGACTAGACAGACAAGACTAGACAGACAAGACTAGACAGACAAGACTAGACAGACAAGACTAGACAGACAAGACTAGACAGACAAGACTAGACAGACAAGACTAGACAGACAAGACTAGACAGACAAGACTAGACAGACAAGACTAGACAGACAAGACTAGACAGACAAGACTAGACAGACAAGACTAGACAGACAAGACTAGACAGACAAGACTAGACAGACAAGACTAGACAGACAAGACTAGACTGACAAATCTATACAGACAAGTCTAGAGACAAGAAGTCTACAGACAAGTCTAGACTAAACTGGACAAGACAGATAAGGCTATAGAGAAGACTAGACAGATTAACTAGACTGGTTACTAGTAAGGCTAGACAGACAAGACTAAACTGGACAAGAGTAGACGGATTAACTAGACTGGTTACTAGTAAGGCTAGACAGACAAGAACATACTGTATGACGATCTGCTGAAAAGCGGAAATAATCCTAATTGGATTCACTGACGACGTGGCGATGGTGGTAACCGCAAAAGAAGAATCCATCCTAATGGATGCAGCTAATGCGGGACTACAAAAAGTAGTTAGTAAACTGGATGCATCAGCAATTGGCGCCAGAGACGGAGCCAATACTCTTAATTTCTCAATTATGTTAAATATCTCATTTAATGTCATCCAGGTTAATTTGACAAGCTTTGCGGGTATTCCAAAGTCTTCCATTATCCAAAATAATTGGTTCCTGTATATGCTGCCCTATGTTTGTTTGAAGTCTATGAAGAGTTGGTGCATCTTAATACTATGTTCCCTGCACTTCTCCAATATATTGTGTATATAGAAGGTCTGGTAGTCCCCCCACCGATAGTCCCCCCAGAATCTTCTTGTCACTAAGGTTTATTCTGGCTGTTAATATACTGGCAAAAATTTTGTAGGTCACATTTAGTAGTGCATAGTTGTTACATTCTGTGGTTGCTACAATGCAGTGACTGTCTTTCTTGTCTATTGGTATGATAATGGCGGTATTCCAGTCCTCTGGCATTCGCTCTAGACTCTACATGCCCTTTATAAGTTTATATATTTTTTGTCCTAGCTTAGCCATCCCATATTTGAGGAATTCTCTGGGCAGGTCTTCTTTAACAAGTACATGCTCCTCAATTTAAATCAATTTCCATGTTGTATATATCCTGAAGCTTTATTTTTCCTACATTTAAAATCAACTTGTTTATTATTAAATGTTTCCAGGTTGAAGTTTTATCTGGCAGCTGAGAGAAAAACAACTTGTATTTACTCTGTTGTATTTGTTTACCCGGAATCTGGCAAATCATCCAATAATATGAAGATTTATTTTGTTTAAATTGAAATAGTGCTTTTGGTTGCAACTGCTTGCGTATGGGCATAAGGTTGCAGGTGGGAATAATTGGTATTTTACGCAGATGAGTAGGATGTTTGCGACCGTTACTACGTAGTAATTCAAATATTAATGTCATTATATTGAATTGAAAATGTTTCAATCCCGTGCATTTTATGCAGTATTATTAGCAGTGATTAATTGCTACCCTAGCTAGCATATTTGTTAATAAAGCAGCAAAAAAATATGATGTGTTTCATGTTAAAAATGTTCCCCACTCTTGATCTAATTACACATTCAATACAGCACGATTTCTTCCTGAATTAATTGGTAGAATATAGGAGCGAAACTAAACTAATTATAGATACTATCATATCGACTTATTAAAGTGGAACATAGCTTTAAAATATAAATATATTCAACCTTTCCATAGCCCTATAATATTATTAAGTCTTTTTAAGACTACAAAATAAAGCTCATGTTGAAACACAATACTGACTAGTAAATAACAAACAAATATCTGTTTGTGTTTCAACATGAGATTTGTTTTGTAGTCTTAAAAAGACTTAATAATATTATAGAGCTACAGAAAGGTTGAATATATTTATATATTCAAGCTATGTTACACTTTAATAAGTTGGTATAATTAGTAATTTTTTTTTAATTAAATTTAGTTTTGAATTAAACTTAGTTTTTAAAGTTTATCATTTAATACAATTTTAATTATTTAATTGGTAATAAGTTCATTTGTAATATTTCGAATATGATTCGTCGGCAGAATGGGATTAGCGACTCCGATGGTTCAGGTGGAGCATGCATAATATATTTTTTTAAATTGTTATTCATTACTGAGTTCGTCTCTGATGGATTGGACTTTTGAAAAGCGATCAGATGCATCAACTATTTTATTATAATCTCTACAGAATTTCAAATCGATCTCTGCTCATTAGTTTCCGCGGAAATATTTGAACTAACAATTGATCATTGGCGCAGTACAGCTCAGCGTAAAATCAGTCAAACAGGCGCATTATTTAATATTTGTATATTGGTAGATTGTAAATTTGTAGATTTCGGTGATCTATAGATCTTTCATAGATCTATTCTACTCCAACCTCTTCCTCTAATCATCGGTATACTTGCCCATTTAGAGCGCATCCTCTAGCCCTAATTCTTGTAGGAATGTAAGGATTTGGGTGGGATTCAAGGATTGCAACTCCTATTCATTGAAGCAATAGGCCCCAATGTACATCTTTCTCTTATGGAGCAGTGTATCTTTTAGTTCGGAACTAAACATAGGCGACAGCGTTTGTCTGGGGTTTCGGATGGGAGTCTTTTCCTCACTGGCACCTTCCAGTTCAAACTCTATGAGCCTATGGTCTGACATTGAGGATTCACTTGGAACTCTGCACCTTTTAACCAGTTTACTTACGTTAGTGGTACCTAGCGTAATTTCCACTACCTCACTCCTGACCTTACTGACAAATGTTGTTGTATTCTCAACGTTATACACATTTAGGTTTTCTTTAATGACGCACTCCAAAGGGTACTCCAAAGGGCACTTCAAAGGGTAAAAACCTCTCGTATTAGTGTCCGTGCTGCCCCACATCTCGTTGTGGGCGTTTACGTTACATCCTAAGATGAGTGGCAGCTCTCTCCGAATACAGTGTTCCACTACCAGCCTTTGTACTTTCTGTATATTGGTACCTATTTACGTAAACGCTAGGAAACTCTTCTTTGTTGGAAAACATACAGGTTTATTTATTCACTGATATGTCCAGAAATTTAATCAGTGACAAAGAGTCCAAAAAGCTACGACTGTACTACACTTTAGCACTAGTTGTCTCGTGAATCAAATCACTTATTTTGATTACTAATTCCAATATTACTTATTTTTTATTTATTCGATCATTGCCCAACAGTGTGAACCAATTACAGAGCAAGATTACAGTAAATTAATTAAAAAAAAAGAAGACAAATTATCATAACATAAAAAAAAACAGCATAATCAGCCAGAAATAAAACAAAAATATAATACAAACTAATAAAGAACAAAATAAAATACACAAACAATGCGCTTAGGTATGCTTAAAGATCAAAAGGACACTTGGTCACAGACATGGGGAATGGTCACAGACGACACAGGCATGGTCGTGAAGAGTAGGACAATTCGTCAGGCAATTAACAACACTTGCTTTAAAGGCTTTGAGCTTGCTAAAAATGTCACAATCAGAGCTCAACGAGTTATAGATGGAGCATAAGCTATTGAGAGGTGGGTTCAAGGAAATAGGACCACCCGATGTATGAATATAGAAACAGGCAGACTGACGACTAGCAGCTCTTGGCACTAGAAAGTTTAGTTGATTGACATCTCTGGGGCGTCAAGGATACTGTGAACTGCCTTAAATAGAAAGACCTGACCAGCCAGAGTTCTACAGCAGCAAAGAGTGATCGACGTGAAGCGCCGGAGGACCGCCGAACGTTTTAAACCAGAGGAATTTGAGAAATTTCCTCTGAATAACTTCCAGAGCAGTAATGTGCTTTTTAAAGTGAGGGTCCCAAATGATGGATCCATACTCCAAAATGGATCTCACAAAGCTGTAGTAAAGCACCCTCAGAGCCAAGTTATTATTAAAATTGCGAGAATTACGGATGATGAATCCAAGAGCCCTTGATGAATCCAAGAGTCTTCTTGACTGAAGACAGTATGTGTTGGACAAACGAAAGCTGACAATCGAAAATAATCCCCAGATCTTTGACTGACTCACAGCGATCAAGACTGACGTTAGATAAAGAATACCTGCACTAAATCGGTTGCGTGAGTCTAGAAAAGGTAACAACTTTACACTTGCTAAGATTAAGGTCTAACTTTAAAGGTCTGACTTTACACCATTCCCCTAAGGTGTTTAGACTAGTTTGCAAAAGATGACAGTCATCAGGGTTCATGACAGCCGAGAAGATCTTAAGGTCGTCAGCAAAGAGTAAATGAGTTGAAGATAGAGACGCGCTCAAGTCATTAATGAACATATTGAATAACATGGGCCCGAGGATGGATCCCTGAGGAACACCGGAAGAGGCTACAAATTCAGCTGACGAAAAACCGCTATGAGATACAAACTGCGTCCTATCCTCAAGGTAAGAGGAAAATAAAGCTATAAGTTTGCCGTCAAGGCCAAAGGAATGCAGCTTGTTTACAATGACTGCATGATCGACGCTATCGAACGACCTTGGCGAAGTCTGTATAAATACAGTCCACCTGCCCCCTACTTGCAACAACTGGAGTAGCATACTCAGCGAAGGCTACAAGATTGGTGACCGTGGAACGACCCTTCATGAACCTATGCTGATTCGTGGAAACAAGATGCTTAATACGGGGAAAGATGGAGTTAAAAACGATCGATTCGAATATTTTGGAGAAGTTGGAAACTAGGGATATGGGACGATAATTTGAAATGTCGGTCAACGGGTCAGATTTGTGTATTGTGCAAATCTTTGAGGATTTCCAAAAAGCTGGAAACTTGCCTTCAAGGAGAATTTTGTTGAATAAAGTAGTCAGTGGAGGTGCAAAAATATGCGCACAGTCCCGAAGTAAGAAAGATGGAATAAGATCCGCTCCGCTGGTCAAGGTACACTTGGCCTGCTTGAGAGTTGATAGAACCTCATCCTCCGTGACTCTAGTAAGACTGATCAGAGGGACGTTGAGACCAAAGGTATCTGATTGATTTGTAAAGGGGGACGATGTTCTATAAACTCCCTTGAAGTAGCTTGCAAAACCATCTACTATAGACTGCGGAGTGTTCAAGGTAGCACCATCCAAAGACATTTCACCTGGAATACGGCTTAGACACTTCTTAGCCTTAACAAATGACCAAAAACTTTTCGGATCTTTTGAAATATTATTAGCCGAATCCTAGATAAAGTTAGTGAATGCAGATTTAATTAGAGACTTAACCAGCGACCTGACGCGTTTGAGTTCAGAGTAGTCAAGAGTAGATCTGGATTTCTTGTAGGCACGATGCAAAGCACGTTTCTTACTAAGTCCATCAATGATTGCGGGTGAAAACCATTTGGGATAGGTGGATCTGTGAGAGGAGAACTGCATAAAGGCGGAAGTAAAAAGAGTCCAAAAGTTTATTCGATGACTTGATCCGCTCATCAGGAAAGGTGAAGTTAGCACTATTAAGGTCCAGGTAAAGGGTGGGGAGATCCGCGCGTCGAAAATTATAGGCTTTGCTGCATGGAAGTAACTTCCTATTGCACACATACTTAGAGATGCCTTGAATGGGAGGAATCGTAAAATATGTCGTTAGGTTAGGCAGGATGATGGATATCCTCAGGGACTACAGGGCACTGTTCCCTGTTAATAACCGCCGTCAAGTTGCTAAAAACAAAATCCAGCATATTATTACCCAAATTCTTGATAGTGTTCACTTGCTTAATAATAATAATAATAATACTTTATTTTCCAACAGAGCGAACCCCAATGACAGAACAATAATAATAATATATATATATATATATATATATATATATATATATATATATATATACATACATACACATACAAGACACACACATGCATACACATATACAAACACACCTACATGCATGCACCTATATACATACATATACACATATAAATACATAAACAAATGGTGTAAACCCATACAAGTAATACAAGTAATAAATATCAATATACAAAACAGTAAAAATGATTACATAGAACAAGTAAATAAGTATATAAACATTAGTCTTCTTAAGATTACAGAGAGACATAAAATTATAAATCGCAGATATCCCGTGCGCGGAAATGTTCTGAGAAAGATTGAAGTCACCAGCTATTACAATGCTATCGTAATTGCCAGACATTATTGCTACTTCAAGGTACTCAAAGAACGACTCGAACGTCGAAGTAAAGGTGCTGGGGGGAATATAGATGCATACAAGTAAGCACTTCAGGGAGGGTATCGAACAGGTGCACGCAACTATATCAATGGTATGAAATAATTCGGAAAAAACAGCCGTGTCAACCGGGTTCAGATTAAAACGCTTATTATTTGCGGCGATAAGTACTCCACCACCCCTGGTGAGACCCGATGTGGAAATATACTGTTACATAAATTCACTGTTCAGTACACAGTTATGAAGCCAAGTTTCCGTTAGAAAGACAAAGTCAAAATCAACATCACACATTGCAGGGTAAATTAAGTCAAACTTTGTGTTGAGCCCACGTACATTTTGATAGTAAGCACTGAACTTAAATTCGGTCAGGCAAGAATGGATCCTCCTAAAAATGGAGGAGGTGGATTGTCCCTATGATTGTCATCTACCTTGGTGGCATCAGAGGTCTTAGACAAAAAGGCACCGGAATTAGTATGAACATGGAGGGATCTCAATCTAGGTATATGCACGAATTCTCTGATAGCAACATTGCATGGCCACTTCACTGGATCCAGGAAATTGGCAACATCAGGCTCCTTCAAACCAATCTTGAACGTGGAATATCTACTGCCAGAAAGTAGGCATTTAGAAACACAGTCTTGAATATTTAAGGTGTTTTTGATAAATGACAATAATAGCGCCTCATTCGTCTCTGGAGAGCAGTTGCTAAGATGAAACCAGGTGCGTCTGGTGGGTGCTGCCGCACTAAGAAGAGTAGAGGGGACCGGAACCTAATAGTATAGGTTTAGGTCTAGGTGTAGCACTAGAGGAGCTTGAACGGTATTTACCTTTGACGGTATTTTATCAGAGTTAGTGGGTCTTTTTTCATGTATTATATTAGCTTCTTCAGGTATTTTATCAGCCTCATATTCCCGACTTGGATTAATTACTGTTCTACTGGATGTAGAATTACATAAAGTCTCGACCATACCTTTTAAATTTTTAACTTCGTCACATAACAGATTTACGGTATTTTTCAGTGGCCCAGTCTCTTTCCTTATAATATCACTCAACAATTTCGCAAAAAAAAATCGAAAAAATTTGAATTAAATCATCTTCGTTTTTATCAATGTTTGCATTAGAACGCAGTTCTCTTGGCATGTTGATTAATTATGAAAATAAATGTGTTGCAGTCAGAATTGGAGTTGCTTGAATCTCGATGAAATCAACAAATCAACTGTCGAGTTTCTAGTCGTCGAAATCCAAAAGTTACAAACGAATTTACACCAAAAATGCGCTGAGAACCTCGAGAAACACTTTAAATTTAGTAATTATTTTTGAATTTAATATTTAAAGCCCTTCTAAACACTATTTATAAGACTCTTTGTGGAAAGCTTACAAAACACCACACTGACAGCTGTCAATTCTCTTATAGAACTATTACCAGAATAATCAGAACTATAAGATTCATATGTTTTGCAAAGAATCGTGATCTCCTTTTCTCAACATTTTTGGTATAATAAATCTATTTGAAAATATTTTTTTTATAACTCATTATATAAAGTCCATTTGTAAACGTTTTTTGTCACGTTTATTTTTTTTAACAACCTTATTAATTATTATTACTACTAATTAAATGTAATTGATTTATAGTGTTAAAACCATCACCCAAAATGATTAACGTTTGCTAATATTTTTTAATTGATTCAAATGCAAACCCTTAAATATCTCAATATACGAAACAGTGGACTTTCAAAAAACACAACTCTAATATAGGGTGTCCCAACAAGAGCGCCGGGTTTAAATTTGCCGCCATTTTGTTAATACGAGTTGTACGGTGATTTTTTTTTTACAGTCGTCGCGTCGCGTACAGCCAACGCGATTTAAGAATATGGAAAAATATTCAAACGAACAGCTTTTAATTATTTTAAACACACATTGCAAAAATGGTGAAAGATTTGCGAAAACAGTTTAATTACGTCCAGGGGCGCGTTTACATTACTTGTGGCCCTAGGCGCAAGGTGACTATGTGGTCCTAGTCTAGGGAGTCCCAATTCTCAATATGCGAGATTATAGTAAATCCACATTAAAAAATAACAATTAGGTACGTAAGAGTATTTTACAATACGTGTATCGTACAAAGTTTTACCTACAATATAAAATAATAATTTACTTAGATTTATATAAAAAAGTAATAATTTGATAAATGTCAAACATGACTTTTAATAAATTAATCAATGAAACGTAAACATTTCAATCGCGAATTGTTATGACATTTTTTCTATTTTGCGTATGTAATGGACTCATTATTATAACAGCACTCATATGCGTGCGGCTATGGTTCGCCGAGTGCTGTTATGAGTTAATCTTTTCAAGGTTGGCTCTGAAATTCAGAGCTGTCAGTGTCAAATTTTCGACGAGATAGTTTTGAGGTTATGTGATGTGTGGAAATCGCGAATACACAAATTTAATTAATGAATGGTAATAAACGATATAACACATATTTAATTTAAATTCTGTCCATCAATGGTACTATCATTAAAAACGTTTATAGTGGCATTGGATGTTTCTTGTCCATTAGAAAACTCCTTGCTACGCTTGTCGTTTTCTAAACGTTTGGACGACGTGGTGGAAGGGACATGAACTACACATGAACATGTCCTCACACGTCCACCACGAAGTGGTTTTAAATCTTCTGTAAGATTATGTGGTGTCCTTTAGTAGAAACAGTCATGCGATCAATTTTCAATAACAATACAAAAAATAACAACAATGCAATGATACTTCTTTAGTTTTTTTTTTTATGAATATTTTTTTCATTATTAACCACCGCAAAGTGCCAATTTATTCACCACACTTTGTCAAATTTTGCCGCTTATTGTCGGCAACCGCCAAAAGTTGGTTTGACCTTGCTTAGTTGGAAATTTGTGGCCCCCTAAAATAGGAGGCCCTAGGCGCGCGCCTATGGCGCCTATGCCAACTTTTTGGTCTTAATAATGCGCCAAATGAATCGACAGTGATGCGTTTTATTAAAGAATTTAAGACTAAATTTACGCTGATGGATCAGAAGATCATTGTTCGTCGTCGTCCTTGTCGGTCACTCGAAAATATAGCCACAGTAAGAGAATCTGTGGCCGAGAATCCAGGAACTTCCATTGTGCATCGTGGTCAAGAATTAAACATTTCCAGAAGCACTATGCAACGAATTTTGGTAAATTATCTGCATTTGCATGCGTACAAGGTTCAATTGGTGCAAGAAATCAAGCCAAGGGATCATGCGCAGCGCCGTGGATTTTCTGATTGGGTGTTGGAACATCATCAAATTAATGGGGATTTTTCGAAGAAAATCATTTTTTCAGATGAGGCACATTTTCAACTCGACGGATACGTAAATAAGCAAAACGGATTTGCGGAGCTGAAAATTCTAGTGTGATACTCAAGCATCCACCGCGAGTATCTGTTCGTTGTGCATTTTGGCCTGCCGGAGTGATTGGACCGTATTTTTTTTGAAAATGCAGCTGGAAATGCGCTAACTGTTAATGGTGTGCAGTATCGCGAAATGTTAACGGAGTTTTTGTGGCCCGAAATGGATGTAATTGATGTGGAGTGCTTTTTCTAACAAGACAGTTTCGACTTGCCACACAGCACGTGAAACAATGGTGTTACTGCAGACTAAGTTTCCAGGCCGTGTCATTTCCAGATTTGGCGATCAACATTGACCACGAAGATTGTGCGATCTAACACCGATAGGCTTTTTTCTTTGGGGCTATGTGAAGGAAAAGGCGTATGTGAATAAGCCTGAAACAGTTGAACATCTTAAAGAGGAAATACGGCGCGATATTGGTGAAATATAGCCACATTTATGCGAAAACGATATTCAAAATTTCAACAAAAGAATAACCCTGTGCCAGAGGTTTCGTGGTGGCCATTTGCCTAATGTTGTATTTCACGTTTAATCTTAACTATCAGGGTCGATGGCCAATTGTTGTAGTTGTATTTATTTGCATTTCTAAGTATAACAATAAAGATGTTTTATTATTATTATTATTATTCTTAACTATTTTTCTTTATGTTGAAATAAAAATGTTTGCTTAATTCAAGAAAGAAATGTGTTTTTCTTTAAAATTAAATCCGGCGCTCTTGTTGGGACACCCTATATAATTTGCTTACATGCTTATATTTAATAAATATATTATAATCACAATATGATAGGATAAAAATTTATTTATTCTAGCTCATATTTTTATATTTTCTCTTTCGATTTACATATTTGTCAAATCTTTTAAATACACAAATGTTCAAACACAATTATTTGATTAACTAATTATTGGATGTATAAAACATTACGTAAATAATACTCATGGAAGTAGTTTAAATAAAAGGTCAAGACTATTGTAAATATTTTCATATGTGTTACTACACAGACTTATTAAATGTTTAATTTATTTGTCCAACTAGACCCCATTTAGTCAGATTGACTTTTGCTCTAATTTCAGTATAAAAATTGTTCTATTAATAATCCCTAAATACTCATTGAAACGAGAAAATATATAAAGCAATTTATTTCAGATTGTTTACAATTTTAGGTTTGATGTTATCACTTATAAAAAAATAATTTTTAAAATAAATATTTTTTTGCGTTGTTTTTTTGTGATGTTCCAAAGTTCACTAAATTACAATATAAACAAACGTTAGATAATGGTGAACTATTATTCATTTCCTATTACTCACTAACTTTCTTAGCTAGAAAGTGTTTACAACTGAATCAATATCTAATATTGTTTATTATTTATTAACACGTCAATGCTATAACAAAACACTACACAATTGGAATTTATTTAAACAATATGTCTAAATAAATAAAATAATAATAAACAATTTGTTTCTTGTTTTTAGTTTTCAATTTTCTGTTCGAAGGTACTAAGAAAATGAATGAATTATCATCTACTAGCCAAATGGCTAATCCCATGCGGCCGCCTGAACTTCAAGGCAACGTGGTCAAAGAAGGATGGCTGTTGAAACGTGGAGAACATTTCAAGAATTGGCGAAGAAGGTAAAGAATTATCTTATTAACTTTTCGGGAAGCGCGTTGTTGTAAAATGTAAAATAGTCTTGTTTTAATGAAAATGTGTTTGACTAGATAAAAATTCGAGTATTTACCTGTTTAAGTCTCAGTTAACTTCCAGACGCTTAGTATTTAATCAAATTCGAAACAGTAAACCTGTTCTGTTAGGGTGGGTACACTAGAGATGAGCATGGGACGAGTTTCTCGTTCCAGATGCTATCCCGTGGGACGAATCCCTGTCACTGTCTCATCCCATCACATTGTCGTCGCAGTGTCCCAGCCCATAAACCTAAAATATTCGTCCCATCCCATCCCGGTCGCGTGGCCTATCCCATTCGTCCCATTTTACAGCAGACTTTCTTTTCGGTTCAGACTTTCTTAACGATCGTTCAAATTTAATTTTTCCGTAATTACTTTATCTGACATTGAGTAATTCTTTTTCGTCGCAAAAGGATTGTAATACTTTCCAGAAACTATATCGTTATCACAGAAATCTCCTAGGCTTCACATATTATGGAAATTGTGCCTATTGGCACGATAAGCAATTAATTGTGCATGAACTAGATTTACTAGATTATCAAAACTCGTCCAACTCCGTCCCATACAAATTTGTCGTCCCATCCCATCCCTCGCAACGTTCATACCACTCATCCCATCCCATGGGACGATGGGATGGAATCGGTCGATGGGATCCCATGCACATTTAGGGTACACTCGAGGCAAACCGAGGATACCTATGCGGATGTGTAGTTAGCCGAGGCGTGTGTGGATCGAAGCAATACAAACCTCATCCGTGGGGAGTCGGTAGAGATCTACAAACGAGGCATCTATTCGTGACTCGTTAGGTTAGGTTAGACCTCGCCTTGCCTCGCCTCAGGTGTCTAGCCACTCTTACACATATTTCCATGACAGATTAAATATCGTTGAAATTCTTCGGGACCAGTTTTTAACTTGCGGCGATTCAGAATTCAAGCTTCTCTTGGGTTTTTAGAATCTAATTAGTCAGGTTAACCTGCACGTGAAGGAAGTTGGGAGAGAAGAGGATGAGTAGTAAATCTTTATAGGGCTTAGGAATAAGTCTATTTATTAAATCAAGATTTAGTTTCTTCTTCTTGTTTCGAATGGGCCTACTTTGGACCACGCTTGTTCAACTGTTGGCCTTTGATCTTTGCCAGTATTGTCACATCTTCTGCCAGTGTAACTCCTTTTTCTCTTCTGTCCAGCGGGTACCTTTCCTTCAGGGTTTTTCCAGAAATCCACAGACTTCCTTCAGGGTGCGTCTCACAGATGTCTGTTTTGGAGATCTGTTATTCCCAGTTCTTTAATATCCTTCTCGGTTTCTGTCAACCAAACGGTACGAACCTTCTAGTTTTACCAGAAGGTGAACAGACAGTTGGTTAGTCGGTTTGGAAGCAGTCTTGCAACGTGGCCATAGAAAGCTACCCTTTTTTTCCTTGCACAGTCAGAGAGCATCTCAATATGTTTGTAGAGCTCAGAGTTATGCCGCCTTCGGAATTCCCCATCTTCCTTTATCGGGCCTAGGATCTTCCTGAGGATTCTCCTCTCTCTGATTTCCAATTTCTTTACCAGACCTCTTCAGTTCAAAGAAAGACACTACATGGCATATAGGGCTTCTGGTCATAAGACTGATGTGTAGTGCTAAAGTTTCAGGTTGCGTGGCAGGCATTTCTTGTTGTAAGTGTTCTTAGTCAGTCGATAGGCTAGTTCTAACTTGTGGAGTCTCTTGGATAATGATGCTCTTTCTGATAAGTTGGGTTCAATCCATTCACCGAGATACTTAAATTTCTCAGTCCTCTTGATGTTTCCCTGCTCTATTAACATCTCTCTGAAGAATTCTGTTTTCTCCAGTTACACTTGAAGACCTATTTTGGCAGCCTGTTTTCTGAGGCAATTTACCTGCATTGTTGCCATCTCATGAAAATCAGCAAATAGTGCAACGTCATCTGCAAAGGCCAGGCAATCTACAACCAGTCCATCGTTCTTAAGTCCCAGGTAGATACCACTCATACAACATAACTTTTTCAAGGACACAGTTGAAGAGAAGTGGGGAAAGTCCATCTCCTTGTCTCACTCCAGTTTTTACTTCGAAGCTTTCTGAAATCTCGCCTCTTAATTTAACCTTGGAATGGGTGTTGGTCAAAGTTTCTAGGATGAGTCTGCGGATTTTGTTGTCTAGCCCTAGTTCATGGAGTACTTTGTTAAGCGGAGTAGTACACCCCAAGATTTAGTTTGTTATTAACAGCTGTACTTGATTGGTTGTGTATTTGAATGGAAGATAGAGGTTGTATCATCTGTGTATTGAATTATATAATGCTGCATGAGGTTTGGAATATAATTGCAGAAATTTTAAAAGAAATTTTTAAAGTAGTGGGGATAAATCAGAGCCTTTAGGAACCACATGAAGTGGAGTAAGATAGTGCTAGATTTAGTGCTAGCTTGTTGTAGATTCAGTGCTGGCTTGTTGTACTGTGACCTTTATAGATCTATTGTACCCTACCCTCTTCCTCTAATTGTTAGTATATTTATCCATTCAGAGTGCTTCCTATAGCCCTAATCCTTTTAGGAATGTAAGGAACTAGGTAGGATTCAAGGATTGCAACTCCTCTTCATTGAAGCAATATGCCCCTAGGTACATCTTTCTCTTACGGAGTAGTGCTCCGCAATCCTTGAGTGGATGTATGGTGGTTTTCATTGCTGAACTGCAGAATCTGCAATTGTCATCTTTCTCAAGACCTAAGGTCTTGAGGTGTTTTTTAAAGTCTGCAGTGACTCCTGTCAAATCTCCCCAAGACTCCTGTCACAATTCTGTTTAGTTTCAGGCAAGCTTTTGTTCTTTCCTGAATAAATCCCAGCATTACTTTGGATTGTTTTAACCCTAAAAGATGTTTCCAAGTTTTCTTCCATTATTTCCATGACTCTTTATCTAAGCTTTTTTGAATAGTGTTCATACTCATATCGCTAAAGGGTTCCAGACCTATAAAGGGATTACTAGATCCCTTGTTTGTAAGGTTATTGGCTTCTTAATTTCCCTCTATACTAGTGTGTTCAGGTACCCAGTGTAATGTTACTTTATTGTCTTTGCCAAGCATGTTTAGTTTTCCCACGCCGTCTCATACCAGTTAGGATTTGATGGTGTTTGAGCTAATAGGTTTGATTGCCGCTTGACTATCTGACAGGATAGCAATTCATTTTTTGCGATAGTTCCTGTCGAGGTTAAATTACACATCATTCGATTGCATGTGCCTCTGCTTGGAAGATACTGCACTAGTACAGTATCTTCTAAGCAGAGGTACATGCAATCGAATGATGTGTAATTTAACCTCGACAGGAACTATCGCAAAAAACGAATTGCTATCTAAACCTAACCTAACCTTCCTTCGGGTTCGAACCATCTGTATACGTTACCAATACTGTAGACGTTACGTATACGATGGCGTTTATATACCACTTGATGGCACTTTACTCAATGTAGTATTTTGAGGATTCTTCGCTTCATTCGACTTTACTACTACTCATTGCTGTTTAGTTTTTCTCGAAATTCGTTCTTTGGTACTTCCAACCAGTACTTCCTTTGGATCTCGACAGCAGGGCTGTTCTGGTCTCTGATCCCGAGATTATTTTTCCTCTACCTAGTCCTTGCTGAATATTGCAATTGCCGTTCTGGCGGTCTCCTCCTCGACAAAGTAGCGGAGTCAGACCCAGCAGTAATTCCATTGTTGCTATCTGGCATGACGCCATCGCCACTATGATGCAACACACGCCCGTCTTTGAATCTTCTCAAGCTGTTTCTTCTTAGAGACTTGCTAGGTTTTGCTTTTCCACGCAACTACCCCGTAAGTGATCGAAGGTATCACTATCATGGTGTACATCCATCACATGGGGCTACAATACCACGTTTTTCCTGCGAGATTTCTGCACACCATTAAAGCGCGTTTGGTTTTACCTGCCACTTCTTCAGAGTGCCTGTTTCATAGCGTTTTGCTGTCTATACCTTTTCAACTTCAAATTGGGAATAAACAACTTCAAATTAGGAACAAACAATTTCAAATTGGGAACAAAGAATTTCGAAATGAGAATAAACAATTTCAAAATGGGATTAAACAACTGGTATGGTGTTTATACTAAAAGACATTCACAATGAGTCAGAAAGAGCAAATACGGAAGAAAATAAAATTAGATTTAGAATTAAGACGTGAATGTGCTCAGAAACTTTTACAATGTCGTGCCGAAAATATTGCTATAATTTATATGGATGAAACCAATCTTAATTTGTTTATATAAAAAAAGGGGCAAACTGTAGAGGAGCAAACATTCATGTACTCGAATGTATGGGGAATATGTGGTTGATTTATTGTGAGATTAGAAGAGGAACAATCAAGAGGCCAGAAGCAAATGAGTTTGTGCGATATTGTCTTCGTAATGCTGAAAATATGGTTCATTCAAAAGTTATATTGGTAATTGATAATGCTCCTTGCCATAATTCAATCGTTATTTTTCATGAAGATGAAATTATTGCCCATCAAATACTGAGGCTTGGTCCATACAGTCCAATATTTAATGCAATCGAACATGCATGGTCAGCCTTAAAAGCCGATGTTAAAAGAGATTTGGCCGTTCAAATGCCAAATATTCTGGCCGGAGAGGAGAGAGCAAATATTACTCAAGCCGAGTATCGTCGGCTAGATATATACGGCGGGCTAGATGCTATTTTAATTGATAATTTACGGAACCTGACTGTGACTAAATACGCCAGATACGTTGCACATATTCAAAGCAGACAACTTGCCTGATGCTTTAAATATGCTGAACGCTAATTTCTAATTATTATAATTAGGTTATTTAAGTCAATTCTTTCCCTTCTTTATAATTTAATGAAAAAATACATCACCAGAAATATAATGTTATATTGAAACACAATTTGAAATTGTTTGTTCCCAATTTGAAATTGTTTGTTCCCAATTTGAAATTGTATGTTCCCAATTTGAAGTCGAAAAGGTATAGTGTTTCAGATATCTTATCTCTTGTTTATATTCTACTGCCCTATACTACTGCTACGGTAGTATATGGGGTGCTTAGTTAATTCAGTCATGCCAAACTGAATTGTAATAATACATCAACGTTTTTGTTTAAATTTTTGACAAACCATACATAAAAATGTGCAAATTCATAGTTAAACTGTTTTCCTAGTTTTATTTCCAAACACGCCATTTATGATGCGAAACATAATATTTACTCAAGAATAAACTAGGTAGGATAGGTTTATATATATATATATATATATATATATATGTGTGTGTGTGTATATATTTATATATATATATATATATATATATATATATATATATATATAAAGTAATATATATATATATATATATATATATATATATGTGTGTGTGTGTATATATTTATATATATATATATATATATATATATATATATATATATATATATTTTTTCTTTGGCAGTTCCTACCACATTTTTGAGCACTAATTAACGTAAATAATATTACATATTTTTAGAAGAAAATAAAAAACAAAAAAATTTGATTTAACATATGAAATGTAAATATTAATGACAATTAATTTACAATATTAAACTTATTTCTAGTAGTAGAAATGTTAAAACTTATTTCAACACGAAAGATACTGAATTGTTTTTCATATGATCATTAATTGTTATTATTATTACAGGTTTTTCTATTTACTGAATGATGGAAGATTGATTGGTTTCAAGGCGAAACCCGACGCCCACGCTCTGATCGAACCTTTGAATAACTTCACGGTGAAAGGTTGTCAGATTATGTCCGTCGATCGCCCCAAACCTTACACATTCATCATCAGAGGACTTCAATGGACAACAGTCATTGAACGGATGTTTAATGTGGAAACAGAAAAAGAAAGGTAATACGCTTTAACTGTTGGTGATTTAAAAGCAATTGTTGTTACTAAATTGGACTCTGTTTATCATAAAGAGACCAAGCCAACATTTTTATAGAAATAGAGATAATAAAGGCAGCCAGTTATTATATTTCTGGTATGGCGATTGGTTAATCTTTATAGTTTAAAGTAATCTACGCCACCATGCTACATATTGTGTCGCGCTTTGCTATGGTGTTCTAATAGACTGGCTTCGTCGCATTGTTCATTATTTCTATTCATATAAATATGTCACTTGGTTCCTTTCGGATAAACATGGTACAATTAGATGATGATTTTGGAAAATTATTAGTCAGTTTAATGAATGAAATTTTGAATATTGGGGCGAAACCATACTAATTATAGGGACAATCACTCAAACGTACTAAAGCGAAACATAGCTTGAATATATAAATATATTCAACCTGTTCATAGCTCTATAATATTAAGTCTTATTAGGACTATGAACAAATCTCATGTTCAAACAACTTCTTCCTGGCTAATATCACACAGGATATTGAATTATACAACAGAGATTTGTATGTTATTCTTAGAAACGTTATTTCTGTAGCTCTGTTAGAGCCATGGAAATGGTCTAGTTCTAGGAATAACATACAAATCTCTGTTCTATAATTCAATATCCTCTTTGATATTAGCGAGGAAATAGTTATTTCAACATGAGAGTTGTTCATAGTCCTAATAAGACTTAATATTATAGAACTACGAACAGGTTGAATTTTTATATTGAAGCTATATTTCACAGTAAGTTTGAATGAAATTTTATTTTCTTATTATTATTGTTATTTAATTATAGAGAAGAATGGGTAGCGGCAATAAAAATGGTCTCTGAAGGCATCTCAAATGAATGTGAAGATGTGGATATGAATGGTGACTTAAATAGTGATTTATCGTTAAAATTCTCTGTACAAGGAACATCTATATCGAAGTCAACCGGCAAACGTAAGGTTACTTTAGAATCGTTCGAGTTTTTAAAGGTACTTGGTAAAGGCACTTTCGGTAAAGTAATCCTCTGCAGAGAAAAGGCTACTGGGCGGCTATACGCTATCAAAATCCTCAAGAAAGAAGTTATTATACAAAAGGATGAAGTGGCACACACTCAGACGGAAAACAGAGTGCTGAGGACAACAAACCATCCATTTTTAACAGTACGTTAACTTATTTTATACTCAAATGAATATAAATGAAATGTTTTTCCTTTAAGCTATTTCTTATATAAATTTGTTAGATATTTTCCTGCATTTCTCTAAGTTTAATTGAATTTTTAGTCATTAAAATATTCATTTCAAACCAACGATCGTCTCTGTTTCGTAATGGAATACGTAAACGGCGGCGAGCTCTTCTTCCACTTATCCCGCATTCGAGTGTTCAGTGAAGACCGGACGCGATTCTACGGAGCGGAAATCATTTCCGCTCTGGCCTATTTACATTCCCAAGGGATCATCTACAGAGATCTCAAACTAGAGAACTTGCTGTTGGACAAAGACGGACATATTAAAATCACAGACTTTGGCCTATGCAAGGAAGATATTACTTATGGGACGACAACAAAGACTTTCTGTGGAACACCCGAATATTTAGCGCCTGAGGTTCTCGAAGACAACGACTATGGTAGAGCCGTTGATTGGTGGGGTATTGGGGTCGTCATGTACGAAATGGTAAAAACAACTATCGCTTACATTTGTTTATATTAATATTATAAATGATTTGTTTCTAGATGTGTGGTCGTTTACCTTTCTACAATAAAGATCATGATGTTTTGTTCACGCTAATCATAGTAGGCGAAGTGAAGTTCCCCAAAACGTTAAGCAATGACGCCAAAGATCTGCTGGCGGGTCTTTTGGTCAAAAATCCCTCACAACGGTTAGGTGGTGGACCTGACGATGCTAGGCAAATCATGACCCACCCCTTCTTTAGTTCAATTAATTGGAGAGATCTTGAACAAAAAAAGGTAATAAAAAATGAGTGTGTGTAACCCTTACTCGCGGTTGAAGTAAAACTTCATTAACAGTTGTGGCAGGTATTATTAAAAAGAATAAACTTATATAAATAAATAGTCATACTTTTTTTTATTTTTCTTTTAAAAAATCAATATATGGTTGAGATTTATCTAAACGCAAATTAACATTGAAATCTCATTGAGTATCTAAATCCAATTAAAATTTAATCTCTTTAGTAATACTTGCCATAACCGTCAAAGTAGTTCTACTTCAACCGCGCGTAAAGATTATACGCACTCATTTTTTTAGATCTATCGTTCAATTTCTGAAAAATTTAAAGTTGTCAAAAACGTAAGCAAATAAGCGGACTGTAGACTTTAGTGCATGTCGTTTCTGTCGGTAAAAAGATCTGAGGTTATCTCAACTCGTGCCTAAATAAGTTTTACTTGAAGAAAAATCGTGGAATACTTGGATTTAAAAAACAATATTTATTTATTATACTGCTTTACTTGATCACTTGATTTAACATTATTTGATCCTTTATTAGCATAAAAATCGTAAATATATGGAAACACAACTTCTTCAATAAACTGTTAAATCTGAATTGTACTTGCAATATGGCTGTTAATTGATAAAATTGTTAACCAACATCTCAAAAAGCGTTAACTAACATGTCAACAAATGCGCCGGTATTTCACAAACTGCGCACATTTTTTTATGATCACCTATCCCAACAAATTCATATTGATGTTCAATATTTTTGTGTTTAGATATCGCCTCCGTTTAAGCCACACGTGTCGAGCGAGACGGACACTAGATATTTCGATCAGGAATTCACAGGAGAGAGCGTCGAGTTGACCCCGCCGGACAACACGGCGCCCCTGAGGGCCATCCAGGAGGAACCCTATTTCCCTCAGTTCAGTTTTCAGGACACGTTGTCTTCCACGCTTGGCAGTTCGGCGCACATCAGCGGCAGTATGAACAGTATCGCGTCGATGCATCAGTGACTATATTAATAAATCAGTAAGTTTTTAAATCCAGATATGTAGTGATTAGTGAATTAAGCCTGACTCGAAGATTACGCTAGGGACAACAGCTATAGATTAGATTAGAAAAAATTAGAAAAATAAATTGTACAAGGACGAATAAAAAAGCAATAGATGGACGGTCTAGTGCATTCAGTTTTACGAGTCGTAAACATTAAAATTTTTTTAAACAAGCGTTACTCTCTTACTATTATATTGTATACTCTATAAAAAAAGGGAAGGGCAACTGCTTTAGTTTCAATATTAAGTTGTCAAACCTGGAAGAAACCTAGTTGAGAACTACTGGACTAAATAGAGAATGTAAATCTCAGGCAATTATACTTTCACTATTATGGTAACTGATTACATCTGGATTTGCAATTTGTCTACTAGACTAACTACACACGGGATCTATATGTTTAGATTTTATTCAAAAGAATGTTTAACAGACCATGCTAGCTAGTCAAGATTAAATGAAAACCTACAATATATTTTTTGAAAAGGATGGTTGCGACCGTTACTACGTGCTAATTCATACTCTGAATTGAAAAAATCACTGTGTTTTTACCACTAATTTTTGTGAAAATATTAGTTAACTACTGAAGTTATATAAATCTACACACTTACACGACTCGAGTTTCGACTTTTGAAGGTCATTTTTAAGTGGTTTATAAATTGATGAGATTGAATTTATGCCAAGAGTTTTTGGGTAGGGGAGGTGTCTGTCTGTAGTTGGGGACTGTCTGATTTTTTGTATACTCTTTGATGCAGCTATATAATTTATGGAACCCTGCTATATCGGAATGAATAGAACTTTGATGAGAGATTTTCATAAAAACAATCCGGCCACTTTTTGAGAAACATTGGACTAGATTATGTTAAGCTTTTTTAATTTAACCGTTTTTTTTTTGTGTTTTAAATTTGTTTTTGTTTCAGGTTTCTGTACTTATTGGGTGTGGATGTTGATTAAATAATGAATAATTATTATTACGATATAATTTTTCTGGATTTCGTTGTTTGATTGAGGTGAGATTGTGATATTTTATACGCGCCGTTGTAAATAGTTGTAATTGTTGCCTGTTTAATTGATCATGTACTACACGATAATACTACGGGGATTTCGAGCTGCTATATATATTTTTTTCATAATTATTATTTTTATTTAGATATAATTGATTCAAAAGCCAGCATTTTATATGTTTTTATCGATTATACTATTGTAAATAGTTTTCTTTTTTCCTTTTTACGGATTATTAATTGATTAATTATTTTGTTTCTGTTCCGCCTTTTATTATAAAAGATCTCTTTATTTATTTTTTTAATGTGGAGAGATTTCAAGGGATATTTAGTGTTTATGTGTGAAGGTTTGTTATATGATTTATAATTTTTTTCCTGCGTATTTTTTTTTAAATTTATCATTTTTGTTAGTTTTATACTAATTCTGCACAACTAGTTTAATTTATAAGGAGGTTTAGCTTTGTTTTTGTATCGTTTTTACTCACTTTTTATTGCCTCAATTTTTGTAGGCCAATTTAATTATTTTTATATTCCTCAAAAAAGTTAGATTTTTTTGACTAGCGTCCTTCTGCCATCTCATTGTAATTTTTTTACAAACTTTTTTTGTTGGAATTAAAAATCATGTATACGAGGAAAAGGCTATAATGAGTGTTATACAAAAAAGTTTGTTTCTTTTTTAGAAGAATAGCATTTATTATTATTATTTCGTTGATTTCTTTGTCTAAAAAATTGTATATGAAAAAAATGTTTTGTCTGCACTATTTTTTTTTCTTAGAGTAAAGTTTACTCTTTTTTCTACTTACTATTTGAGTAGAGGTTTTTATTATATTTCCTTATACTGAAAGAAATGTAGTTATTTATTATATTTATCCAGTTGTTTTGCTTGTTATTAAAATTGTACCTATGAGATACAAAATATAATAGACATTCATACAAAGCTTTATTAAATACCTAGAAGATTCCTTTTAAAGTAACTATAGAATTATCCTTTAAAATTATCCAATTTTGTAGAGAGTATTTTTTAAATAATGGAAAAAAATACACTGCCGAGCATAAAATTAGGGTCACTCCATAATTTGAAGTTATTTTAGAAATTTTTAGTTTTTTACGTGTTTTTTCGGTTGTAACAGTTTACTAATTGATTGTTTGAATAAAACAAAAGGTTTTAGTTGTTTAAAGTTTATTGAAAGTAATGAAAATGATCAATTTTAATTTGATATGCTAAGTAATGAAAATGAACAATTTTACATTGATATGCTTTTGTTGAAACAAAAGAAAGTTTAAGGACTTCAGTAGTGAGTATTCCCTTCTCTGGCAGTAACAACAGCTTGCAAACGACGTGCCATGCTCTGGATTAGATTTTGGATCATGTTCTGCGGAAGATTATCCCATTCTTGAAGCAGTATGTCGCGAAGCTCTCTAGAATTTCTGGGGGCCGGCACATGTCTGCGAAAAAGTTTTCCCATCTCATACAAAATATGGTCAATTGGATTTAAATCTGTACTGCGAGCTGTCCAAACAAATCGCGTGATTTCATACTCGTCAAGATACTCGGTAACTATCCGAGCACTATGTCGGCCGTGCGTTATCATGCATACATGTTGCGTCGTCTCCAAGAATAACCATGAATGGTAAAACATGGTCTTCTAGAATCTCTGTCAGATACCTATGCGCACTCAATGTCCCATTCTCGATAAAGACTAACTCCGTGCGAGTATCAAAAGATATGCCTCCCCATGCCATAACTGATCCTCCGCCAAATGGTAGTCGCTCGGCATTACACGCTTGAGCATATCTCTCGCCTTGTCGTCACCACACTCTTACATGTCTGTCTGAGCCCGTAAGACAGAATTGCGGTTCATCGAAAAACAATACGCGTCTCCAATCCGCTATTGTCCAAGTCAAGTGTTCTCGTGCAAAATTCAACCTCGCAATCCGGTGTGCACGGGAAAGCGACGGTCCAGTAGCTCTAGTTTGAGAAGATAATCCAACAGCATAAAGTCGTCTCCTAACTGCCCACTCACTTATGTTTACATTTCTCACTTCTTGCAGATAATTTCGAAGGGAAACTGCTGTGACCGTTCGGTTTCTCAAAGCACTAGAAACGAGAAAGCGGTCATCCTTAGCTGTTGGAGTTTTGCCTCGGCCTGAACAAGGTCCTCGAGTGAGCAGACCTGTCGCTTCGAACTGCCGCCATACTCGTTGCACACTCGAAAGACTTACACCAACGTTTCTCGCAGTTTCGCGCTGACCGCGAACGTCTTCTAAAGCCGCCACAATTTATGCCGCAACAACGGGATTTATGCTCATTGCAAAACACTAACAATGACAAAAATTTACAACATACAGACGACACTACAGAAACAAATGCTATGCTGTCATTAAACTTTCTTTTGTTTCAACATATCAAAGTAAACTTGTTGATTTTCATTACTTAGCACATAAAATTAAAATTGTTCATTTTCGTTACTTTCAATAAACTTTGAAAAAGAAAAACCTTTTGTTTTATTCAAGCAATCAGTTTGTAAACTATTACAACCGAAAAAACACGTAAAAAACTCAAAAATTTTAAAATAACTTCAAATTACGGAGTGACCCTAATTTTATGCTCGGCAGTGTATAATAAAATTCTTATATTTGTTACAAATACGCAAATATTCTTTAGAACCAAAATATACGTTTTTTTCAACTTCAAATTGGAAATAACAAATTGAATATAATTGTTTCATTTTGCTTCATAGTCTGTATGGGTGATTTCAATCTTGATGGAACGAAGAAGGCAACTGGGTTTCTGAACTTTCATTTTGCATCATAGTATGCATGGCTGATTTCAATTTCGATGGAATGATGAAGGCAAATGTGTTTCTGAACTTTAAAGACATGACACACGCATGTGGATATTGTCAAAATACTAGAATCGGAAAAAGACTGCTCACAGTTGGATGTCATCTTAGTAAGTGATATAAATCACGTAACAAATACTTTTACAGAAGATGTAGAAAATTGCGGATCACTTATTGATTGGATGCCAACTGAGATACGACAATTTTCACAAAGTTAGTCAAATGATGCAAATTAGCGCTTTGAGTCAAATCAATATGAAAGAATTCACTAACGACTTGATAGCTTCAAGACTTGACGTCATTTATTATGTACATGACATCGACAAAAAAGTAAAAATATTCACTGACAGATATGACACTGCTCTTCGATAACCATGCGTCGATTAAAAACACTGACGATAAGCAAAAGCAAACAACCGTGGGTCACACCTACCATAACCATATCAAAATTAACAAAAAAGGACTACACAAATATTTGAAATCAAAGTCGACGCAGCTCTACTGTACTATAAAGAATTACAAAAAAAAACAAGTAAAACTCCTCTTAAAAACGAAAAGACTAGAATAAACGAGATATTTTCAAACCCTGGTCAATAACAGAAACCAGAAAGAGCTATCGAAAGGGCTCAAATCAACTCACAATACCCAGACAAAATCCAGAAGTCAAATAAACCTTGGTTTAACTCCAAACGAAATCAAAAAACACTTAATTACATCTAGTAGTCGACTGGCGATTGACATTGACAAAAACATCCAACTGGGTTATCAATAGTCCTACATAATAGTATATTTTACAACTAGGGCGGTAAGTTGGCAATTGGTCACGAGAGCGATATTGGGCGCACGAACGAGTGAGTCCATTGCAACCATTGCAACACCGCCCGTGTTGCAAATAATATTTTTTATTACTCATGCCAGATTACAAAATCCAAAGTTTGTGCTAGGAATAATATCATCCGGAAGCTCATTGGTACAACATGGGGAGCGCAGCCTGTCGTGGTGCATACGTCGGCTCTTGCTCTCTGTTTCTCCGCTGCCGAGTACGCGGCATCAGTGTGGTACAACTCGGTTCACGCAAGACATGTCGTCGTGGCTTTAAACGAGACGTGCAGGATTATAACAGGCTGCCTGAGACCGACACCTGTCGAGAAATTGTACCATTTCTGGAATTGCGTCAGACGCAAAGTAGCTTGATAAACGGAGCGGCAGAAGCTGATCGGAGATTGGCGGCACCCTCTACACGACCAACAACCAGAAAGGCGACGACTCAAATCAAGGAAGAACTTTCTCCAACATACGCAACAACTGCAGACATGCCCAAAACAACGCCGCATAGAACTATGGAAAGAACAATACCCAAACCTGCGGACCGAACCAAGGGAGGAGCTGCCACCGGGAAAACTTTTACCATACGCGACATGGAAATCACTGAACATACTAAGGACAGGAGTGATGCGCTGCAAATCGAACAGGATGAGATGGGGAATGCCTGTGGATGACGAGCTGTGTGAATGCGAAGGGCTTCAGGCCGACATTCTCAGATGTCCCAACATGGGAGAGGCCTGCACGATGGAGGACCTAATTGGTAAATGACAGGGCGATAGACGCTGCCAACTATTGGAAAGAAAGGATCTGAATGTACTATTATTATACTACTTCCCCACCGGAAACCACCGGACACAGATAGTAGTAGCAGTACTATTGAAAAGGAAGGATCTGAATGTAAACAATGGTGTCTCGGACTCGGAAATTAATGATATTAGTCATGCGAGGGGAACGTATCTTACAAGTTTGGGATCCAGGGGCCTTAAAAAAATAGAATAAAAAATGAAGAATTTGCTTTTTCAATTGTCTCCAGTGGTGTGGATTCGTCATAAGAACTCTCATTAGTCTCCGGTATCACCATAGAAGTTACACTCATTTTAAAACGATTTCTTTAATTTTTATTTTGTAATGAAAAAAATTTCTGTCACTTCACGTCACTTTTTTAATATTGAGGTCTTGATTGTGTTTATTTTGTTTATTTAATTGGTTTTTTTTTAATGTAACCTAGCGATATTGAATATTTGCGTGCGTTACCCCAATTATGTGGTAATTAAACCAAAAATGGCATTTGTTGCACTAAAAAACATTGTGCATCAAGATAGCACTTTTAACGCATGAGTAATAAAAATAATTTAATGAACTATTTTCATTTAAAACAATTTCTAGTGAGGATATTTGTGAAGCTATGTCCAAAATAAAGTCAAAAGTGAAGGTGTTTTTCCAAACACCTGAAAGCATCTTTAATAATATCAATAGTCCAAATTTCGAATCCCAAGGACCTGCCGCACCTTCGACCGATATATATCCTACCAATCCTATCAAAAATGTTAGGAGAAATCGTCGATTCTCAGTTTAGATCATTTCTTAACGACAACAAAGTGCTCCCTACTACGCAATCGGGTTTCGGAAAAAAACATACGTGTGTCACAACTTATTGGATATCACGGACTCTAGATGATAATAACGCTGCAGCACTTATATTATTAGATTATATCATTTTTGACACAATAAATTATGAGAATATACTCCCCATACTCCACACCTAGGTCTTTCTAGGCAGTCAATTATATTCTTCAGGAGTTACCTAACAAATAGACAGCAAAAAGTATTAATGGATGACATCATCCGCGTCTGGATTCATCGTTTGTGGTGACCGCAAGGCTCGGTACTCTCCCCTCATGTATGTATGCGATGTAAATTCCATCAATACGCTGATGACACTTAGTTATTACATATCTTCCCTCCTACGAATATACAACAGGCTGAATAAGATATCACCCACGACCTGAATAGGAGAACTCTAACAACCACACATAATCGAATCTCTAACAACCACGCATCAAATATTAATCGGTCTAAAACCCAAGTCATGATTTTCGCAGGCAGACAAAGGCAGTAAATCAAAGAAAACATCCACATAAATGAAGAAATGTTAGCAATTACAGGGGAGGCCAGGAGCCTTGGTGTTATTATAGATGAGAATCTAAAATTCTCATCCCATGTAACTAAAATCATAAACACAGCTTACTTTCGTCTAAAACTTCTATACTCAACTAGAACCTACCTTCCGAAACACCTAAGGAAAAAACTAATGGAATGCTACATATTATTATTTTTCACATACGGCGACTCGATGTTTGGCAGCTATATCGGATCTAAAACATAAAAAAGCTGATGCAAAGAGTCCAAAATACATGTATAAGATTCGTTCATGGCCTAAGCATTATACCTGATACAATAAAACAAGTATGGAAAACCATGGAACAGGTTAGAAATTACCATGCTCTATGTTGTTTCAAAAAAATTAGAATTAATAAACAACCACCGTATCTATATAACAAGATAACCTTCCGAACGGACGTGCACCGCCACGTAACACCGCCACAGCATAAAAAACAGCTATTCAAATAGTTTTTCGCCTATCAGATAACAAAAAAATACAACGGGAATAATGATATCTTACGGACGGCTGGCTTTGAAACGTTTAAACGATTATTTAAAAACGACAACTGAACATGCGATGATGAGGGGTAAAAGATAAGAAAATATTAATCTAGTATTTAAAAAGAAATGAAATCCATTAAACTAACAATAAGCAAAATAGGTCGAATTTTCGCACTATCACCGTACTCTTAACAATCTTGTTATGATACAATGAATTCATAATCCAAAAATTATGAAATATCTAGGGCTCGTGGAAAACTGGGCATTATATTATGCCTAATTATTATATATTATGCCTAAATGAGTCCTTTTGTTCTCTGTTTTATATGTGTATGTAGAAGTATCCGTTTTTGTATGTATGTAATATTCATGAAGAACAATAAATTAATTGAATTTGTTGAATTTGAATAGACTGTTGCAGATAATTAAAAACTAATTACGATCATTTTCCAATAGATGCACTTAGATTTTCCTCGGAAAATGCATTACTTTCCCATTTCTCTATACGAGCGACAAAATTTAACGAAATTTCGCTCGATTTTACCATTTTGATAAAATCTTATCCTGCGAACGGAAGCAGATGCATAAATGTAATTTGCAGCAGAAAAACATGTTCGAAACACTGCGAAATTTTCCAATAATTTGATAAATAACAAATCGTTATTTACATTTTACAAAATAATTTTTTCTCCGATTTCATGTCATAACTTTAAAACCGTTTATCACCGGGTCTTCTAGTTTTCACCAATCGAGTCAGCATCCCAAAATTGGTCGAAGAATATATAACGGATTCCTAAAAACTGAATATTTAAAAAAACCGGCATTTCACAGATTTTCACAAGAAAGCGGCAATTCTTCATTATATAACATGAAAGTATTGATTATTTCTACTTCCAACAACCCACAACTATTCATATTAGAGAAGCGTGATGGCATCCAAATATAGACAGTACCCCAGCACACTCCTCCTCCTTTTATTCCAAATTATTTCCAGATATTTATATTCGTTTAAATTCGTACCCTCGTCACGAGCAAAGACTCGCAATCCCATTTATTCATCTCTCATCCTTCTCCTTTCTCCACACTTTTCAATTATACGGTACGGGTCAGCACGACCCATCCACATTCACTGCGCAGAGTGTGATCCTCAGCATGTTCTTGTTCACTTTCTCTCCCACTTTGAATTCTGCAATATTCCTTACGCTCTTCCATCTACATAATACACTCAAGAACCGTATGATCAGCGCATTGTCCTCGTTGGTTTCAGAATACCCACAGTGCGCTTCAGTCAGTTTTCTGATGCCTACCAGGTATGACTTGAGTACTTCCAACAACTCAAGAATATATTTCACAGCAGGGTAACTAAAAATATTAAGCTCACAATCAAAGTTTTGAGACGTTTTTGTCTAGTGAACTTTTTGTAGAAAGTAGACTAAAAAACTCTACTCAAGAACCCTGGAACACTAATCTATAGAAAAATCGAGGTATATTTGGAACTCTACTGCCTCATTCAACACAATCTGCAATTGTTCGACCGAATCAAAATATTGCTTATTTTGTTATTGGGATATTATTAAAAGGTTTTTATAACACTAATATTTATTTGCCTGACAAGTTTCGGTGGCTTTCTGTCACCTTAATCATAGGCTGCAGAGTAGAATGAAACAAAAATTAGTTAAACAGTGTAGAAACTTTAATAAAATTCATAACTTCGATAAAGGCGATTTAAAAAAAAATCCCGAAACACGTTACGTATTTTTTTTTTCTTGCCCTCATTTCTATTTATTGGCTGTTTCTTTATCTGTTCCCGGAAGTGCCCTTTTTATGCAAATGGAAAGGTATGTCGAGGTTCCCCTCGTTTGAAAGATATCTTCGCAAGGAATACTTACTTATACTACAACACACTATTTATTTCTTGAATATTTTTAAAGCCCATGTGATAAATAAAAAGAAAACCACTTTTCTTTCTTGGCAAAGTGCAAATCGAAGATAACATGCATCTCTAATGTTTTGCAATTTCTGGTATCACTTGCCGTATTGCATGCCTAATACGTTGCTTAACGTCCTCAATGTCATTCGGTTTTGTATCTGGGGGCACGGAAGTGCACCCGCCAAGTCGAGCACAGCCTCACAACCATTTCTCGAAGCGACTCATTACGGCAATTTTGACCCCCTTCCCCTGTAACACGTGTATAAAGCAGGAAGTTTGAATTAGATATCAAGACACATACTATAACGAGCTATATTGCCAATATACCTAATAATTATAGTTTACGAATTATCGCCAGTCAAATTTCTTAATTTTGTAAGTGACACACTCACCGATCATCAAAATTCTAAGGTACTAGCAATCTTACAAACTTCAAATTTTGTTTTTTTTTCGAATTACGTTGTCGTGCAATTGCCAAGTCATTATAATTATAATAGAAATAAAGGTGTCTAATATTGATACGGTCACTATAAATGTTGATAGGTAATTGATAAGATAACAATTTATAACAAAGTAGTAGAATAGGTGCTTCCATACACACTAACTAAAATATCTGACTTGGTCTTACATATGAGATCTCACAACTTTTTATCGCGAAAGAACTGCTTTACGAGACTTGGTATTTTTTACATTTCATGTTTTTGATAGGATAGATCTTACTCTTGAGATATACCCACTAAAAGTCAAGGGGGGTAAGGTCCGGAGATCTCGCCGGCTATTCAATGTTACCTCTTCTTCCAATCGATCTATTGGGAAAAACTTCGTCTAAATAATATCTACGAATGATCACAGCATAATGGGGGGAAGCTCCGTCCTGTTGTTATTATATTCGTTCACCAGGTAAATCCGAATCTAACGGATTTGAAAATAAAGTAGCTAACGCTGCAATGAGGTCGTCTTGAAAAACCTAAGATATGTTGCTCTATTAAGATTACCATCGAAGAATACTGGTCCTGCAATCTGATCGTATTGCAACCTATTATTCCAGCCCATACATTGACTTTTTGCGGGAACTGAGTATGAGTTTCTCGCATCCAATGAGGGTTATAGTCAGCCCAGTAACGACAATTTTGACGATTAACGTCATTATGTAAGGTAAAAGTACTTTCGTCGGAAAAAAGAAATGATGCTAATGAAATCTGGTTATTGTCAATCAGGTTCATCATTTGCTTGCAAAATTCGATTCGGCGATCCGGGTCATCCTCCGTTAATTCTTGGAGTGCCTGCATCTTGTAAGGATGCAGCTTGGCTGATCTAAGAATTTTCAGGACTGTAGTTTGACTAATCTCGTTGTCACGGGCCAGTTGCCTGGCTGGAGTCACCGGATTTTCTTGAAGAATTAATAGTACTTTAGCCTGGTATCTAATTGAACAGTGGGATTTCGCTGTCTGGGCATAACCCTGACATGACCCAAATTGTTGAATTGTGTTACAATTTTGCTTATAGTAACTTGGCTAATGGATGGTATATCCGGAGGCTATTCTCGAAATAACTGAGCAACCTCAAGCTGACTTCGTCGTCTGTTACCATAACCGATCTTTGTCAGAATCTCGATACGGAGATTTTCGGTTAAATACAGTATTTTAGAAAATACTTTTAAAATTTAACAAGAGCATGTGACTGCTTTGGTCACTATTATTATCACTAGTAACTAAGCAACGTGGTTCCAAAGCATCAAAACAACATGTCAAAAACAAACAACAACGCCGAAACGTGTTCAACGTAAAAGTGGATTTTTTTTTCACGCCATCACGTGAGCTTTGAAAATATTCAAGCAATTAATAGTGAGTTGTATTCCTTGCGACGAGATCTTTCAAACGAGGTGTCACTTGACATACCTTTACATTAAAAAAAAGGTCGGAGGTGGCTGGGCACTTCCGGGAACAGATAAACAAACAGCCTATACATATAAATGAGGGCAAGAAAAAACCATACGTAACGTGTTTCGGGATTTTTTTGCAAAAATCACCTATATCGAAGTAATGAATTTTATTCCAGTAAAAGTTTCCACACTGTGTAGTATAAAATAGTATAAAACTTTTAATAATATCCCATTTCCAATAACAACATAAAGATGATACTGAAAGATAATGAATATTAGGGATGATAAGAACCAACATTCAATATATTACGTTCTATTAAGTGCCTGATATTATCAGGACTCGGAAGATGGACACTAAATATTCATTTAAAAAATGATTAGAATAAGAGGGTAGTGTACAATTATACACAATATCTATAAAGTTAGTATGTATTAAGTTGGAACGTATTTCTGTTAATAAAAGGATAAAATTATAATACAACAACCACAAAAGTTTTTAATAAACATTCATATTTTATTATTGGAATGTATATATTTACTGTACAATAAAATTTGGTGATTTAACTATAACAAACATCATCCGACAATATAATGAGATAGTATGAAAGAAGCAACAAACGTAAAAATATGTTGAGAGCATTTGCACGAGAAACAAACAAACGTAGAAAACAGTTTCTTTCGGGCAGAAACGTAATGATATAAAAAGAAAATGAGTCAACACAGAAAACGTTTCCGCCGAAATAACGTAATTTACCTACAAAATATATTTTTTTATTATCTTCTTTTTAATAAAAATTTTTTATCTTGGTAAAGAGATATATAACAATATATTAATAACAATTTAGACTTAAATAACTTTTTTGGACAAGTTTTTTTTTAGATAGGCCTATGTACAAAAACCAATAAAAAATTAAAACCAAACCAAAACTGATTATTTAAATGGTCTTAAATAAAATATCATTTTTTTATCCAACATACACCGATACGTTAATTTTGGTTTAATCTTACTTATTTATTAATCATTGTCTCAATTTTTTTTTACATCCAAAGGCTTTTTATTGTTGTATTTAGGAGCGGGCGAAAACGAGATTTTTTTTCTTATTACTTTTACAATTCCTAATACGTCGCGCATTTATTTGTTAGTCCTACGTCTCACATTTATTTATTTATTTATAAACGACAATAATAGAGAATCCAAATGATTGTTCTGCATACAAAAGGAGTTTCTTGGAAAACAGCTTTAAGTTTTTGGAAAGGCATTTGGCGAATCGGTATCTGGGGATTGCGCATCTTCCTAAAAATAAATAATTCACAAATTAACAATTATATACAATATAAATTAAGTATAATCTATGTATTATGATTGATTGATATAATATAATAATAATTTATTTATCCACGCCGCCAAATTGGATGTGATGTGATGATCAAATCAAGTTACACATATATTAAATATTAACAATAATTATACATAAGTTACATAACTAAACAATTTCAGAAAAAATAAACATGTAAATACAATAAACTTTTATGACATGTGAAAACAAAACAGTAACTTCATATTAAGCATTTAAAAAACCATCTACCGAATACGGCGCTTGCTCCAATAAGAAGGTTTTCAACATATGTTTTGGTCATCAATTTTTTTTAATATCTTCACGCCTAAATAAAAGAACGATTTATCGAATAGTATTGTTTTATGAGGTATGGCTTAAAGGAGAGAACCATGTCTAGTATTATAAGTATGAGATCCTGATAATGTTTGTAAGACCTGCAAGTTTATTGTAACATGCAGATTCAATATACAAATGGCAGATAACGGTAGAATATCCTGTTCTTTAAAGTATTCCCTGCAACTTTCCCTCGCACTAATATTGAACATTAGTTTTACTATTCTCTCTGCAATATAAAACATCTAACAGGCGACTTTGCTTGTCCCCAAATTAAGATGTTAAACAAAGGATAGATGAGAGAAGGCAAGGGCATAGTACATGAAAAGTATTGTACTTTTGTATTGAACTTATCCATTGTTTGTTTCTTTTGAAGTATAGCGAAGTGGGCTCTACTTAGCTTGTTACGAACCCTATCTATGTAATAGTTGTGATAGTAAGTTTGGAGTCGATATATAATCCAAGAAAGTTCGTATAGGAAGACAGTAGTCGATTTTCATTGTTAACCTTTATACAGTAGTCAGGTGGTATTTCCCTTCTTTTGGAGAAATATATGGTTTGTTTTTTTATTAGTCAATATTATGTCGTTATTTTTGCACCAAATTACCATGATATTAATAGTATGTTCAGCTTTCGATCTTAGATGGTCTAAACTTTCACTTGATAAAGTTATAATAATAATAATAAAGTTTTATAACCCAGCGAGCACCAAGGCCCTTATAATTACCTCAAATTAAATCGACAATAAGTAACTATTACTACATTACATAAATACTTTAATTACCACATTACATAAATACCTAAAATAAAATAAAAATATAGAAATAAATATCAGGGGGATTAAAGGGTTCAACTGGCTCGGCTGATAGTACCCTGTGAGGGCCCCTGCCTGGGGCTACAGGTGAAAACTGGTCAACGGCCTGGAAAGCGGAAGAGGAAGAATTTGAAGAATTCCCAACGGTGGACAGGGCGGAAGAACCCTAAAACCCAGACGCGTCTGTTCTCGTATCGAGCGGCGTTCTGGTCAGCGTCTGTTTTCCCATGTGAGGGGCGGCTGCTTCGATAGCTCCAGGATTTACAATCTTAGTTCTAATCTCGCAAAGTATATTTTGCCTAGTCTAATGATTAGACAGTTGTTGCGTTATGGAAAGTCTATTCAATATTGAAACTACTCCAGGTTGTAGCTCGATAGAGGAATCCACCGTCACGACCAGTGACGCAAGCGGGCCGAAGGGTTCTGGAGAGCCTGTACTACAACGGGAGGGGAAGTCGGAGTCCCTTGGAAATCATAAACTCAAGACAAAACGCCGTTACTGGTTTGGAACTCTAAATGTGCAATCACTTCTTAAAGTGGGGAAACTCAGAGATAACGAAAACTATGCGAGAACGTGATATCAAGGTCATGGCCATTCTGGAAACACGGTACAGAGATGAGGATCAATTTGATAGTGGACAATACAGGATATACAAAGGGAAATCAGCGATCAGAGTAGCTAATACAAAATCTCTACCGCTTCTTGGAACAGCGTTTATAGTAGACAAGTGCTTAATAGAGTCTGTGATAAGCTTTGAAAGTTCATCACCAAGACTGTCACTTCTACACTTAGTGTGTGGCAACAAGACCTACACTCTCATAAATGCTCACAGCTCTATCAACGAAGATAATCGCAAGAATCCAGACAAAGTCGAACAGTTCTGGGAAGAGCTAGAAGATCAGATGTATCGGATACCAAAGAAGAACATCAAGGTACTAATGGATGACTTCAATGCGCAGATCGGGAAGGAGAGAAAATATCGGAAGATAGTAGTAGAATATCCCGCACATAAACGTACCAATAGAAATGGCGAGAGACTCTTAGAACTTTGTCGAGCCGTTACTCTACAGCTTATGTCAACGACTTTTAAGCATTTACCCAGGAAACAAAAGACATGGCGATCCCCCAATCCTCTATTGGGAGAATTTCAGATCGACCACATCGCCATTTATACGATGGAAAAGAGAGAAATCATGAATGTGAAAGTAGCAAGGGGAGCAGAAGTAGACTCCGATCACTACCTGACCAGAATTAAACTGAAGTTTTTACCAACCAGGAAAAGAACACGGAGAGAAAATATCCCGCGATATGATATCGGAAAATTGATATCCAATAATGCGGCAAGGGAAAGTTACCGAGATGAACTGAAGTGCCTTGCGTAAGGAAATTGGGATGTAATCCGAGACAAGATCTGAGACAAGATTTGAGGTGCTGCTGGAAGAACGATTGCTCAGACAATGCGAATAAGACAAAATTGGTGGAATGCAGAATGTGACGACGCACTGAAACGCGGGAAAGAGGCATGGAAAAAATGGAGCTCAACGAAACGAGATGATGATCTATTAATCTTTCGAAATCAGACGAAACATACAGCCCGGACTTTCAGAAGGACTAAGAGACAATATGAACAGGATCAACTAAAGAAAACGCAGGAAGATTTCCAAATGAACAATACACGGAACTTTTATTGGACGTTCAAATCCCGCTTAAGGGGTTATCAGGCACCAGGAATGTGCTTCAAGAATGAAGTAGGGACGATAGGAATGACCGATAAGCAAAACTGTGACATCCTTGCCAGATATTTCGACTCAATACTTAACTGTGATGGTCCGCAAGAAAACTTGAAAATTGAACCACCAGAAGTATCATCTCCCAATTCATTTCCTCCTGACGAAGACGAAATTTTCCGGATTATTCAAGGACTTAAGGCAAATAAAGCTGCTGGTGCAGATGGTATCGTCGCTGAACTCCTACAACTAGGATCTGCAGGAGTCGTAAAATCTTTCACTCGGTTACTTGAGAATATATGGATAACTGAGAGGATCCCTGCTGACTGGCAAATGGCTTTGATTCATCCCCTTCATAAAAAAGGTGACAAGATGGACGTTAATAATTATTGAGGCATCTCTGTTGTTTCAGTTCCTTACCAGATTTTACCGAAAGCGTTACTAACAAGAATAGAAGGGTTATTGGATTCTGAATTGGGTGAATACCAAGCAGGTTTTCGGAAAGGAAGATCTTGCGCGGATCAAATCTTCAACCTGCGGAATATCATAAAGTACAGGATGTTGGGACAGAATAAATATGTCGCCCTTTTTTGTGGACTTCCGGAAGTCCTATGACTCCATTGACCGAAAAATCTTATTGGCAATTCTCGAAGGATTTGGAGTGGACAACAAGACGAGGAATCTAATTCAACAGACGATTAGCAATACTTTCTCCAAAATAAAGTTCCGGGAGGAGTTGTCAGAGCCTTTCGAAATCAAAACTGGCGTACGACAAGGCGATGGGCTTTCGCCAATATTGTTCAACTGCGTCTTAGAAAAATTTATTCGAGAATGGACAAAGGGAATTTCGGATAAAGAGGCTTTCAGGTTAGGGAGTGGTAAAGAAAGTATAAGAACGGATTGTTTGGCTTTCGCCGACGATGTTGTGATACTCACTACCGGTGTTGAAACAGCGATTAAAAGAACTGAAGAACTCCAGATGATAGCCAAGAAGACTGGGCTTCATGACCAACATCAAAGACGCTCCTCTCCACTTGGAGTTAAGAGAAGCCAAAATAAAGCGAGTTAAGTGTTTCAAGTATTTGGGAGAAAAACTACAGGACAATGGGTCGGATAAGAATGCTATCAAAGAGCGAGCGAGAATAATTGAAATGGCTTATCAACTTTCGAAGGATACATATAACAAAAAGGGTCTATCCTTTGGGGCTAAATTCCGACACCTACATACTGTTGTCAGACCTGAATGTCTATATGCAGCAGAAACACTAGACATCATTGGTAAGGGTGGCCTTGCGAAGACATCCGGAGGAAAGGAAAATGCTCCGAAAAACCCTAGGTCCAAATATCAAGGATGGAGAGAGGAGACTAAAACCTAACAAAGAATCATACCTGAAGACAGAAGGAATTGTAGCCCAAATGAGAAAAATGAGAATACAGTTTTATGGGCACTTAGTGAGGATGAACAGTACTAGACTGACGAAGAGGATTTTTGAATTATTCAGGAAGAGGAAGACGGAGCCGAAATGGTTTCGTTAAATGAGATTGGACTTGGATCGTATGGAGGTGAAAAAAGAAGACATGATGGACAGAGAGAGATTTAGGCGATTAATTAAAAAGTTTACAGGCTTCCAGGAGACAGGGGAATTGTCAGTGAGAAAAGGAAGATCTTACTCGGAGGAACAGAAGAAAGAAGTGGGAGAGAGGATGAAGAGATATTGGCAGAGAGTGAGGACAAAAAATAATGTAAAAACTGTCAAACGTGGTCCATAGATGGCCGTAACGAATATAAAAAAGGGGGATTAAATTGTTGCTTACTTCTGGCCACAGATGTACTAAATACTACGGAGTTACGAGAGTTTTTACTAGGTATATCCAAGTAAAATTGAGAAAGCTCACTATCCACAATAATGCCATTAAATAGCTTATACAAAAACATTAAATAAGAAAAATCATGTCTCAGTGCTCTAAATTGCAAAACTCCACTAAATTGCATTTGGCAAGCAATCTATCGTGTGGGTAGTTACGCTTAGGATAGGCACCATACTTTTTCAGTTTAAATATTTGCAAAATTTTCGTTGGACGCTCTCGAACAGTTTAACCTGAACTTCGTTGTGAGGGCACCAGACAACTGTGTCTTTCCTGGTGTTCCTCATCACGAACCCCGCATACGTAAGGGTCTTGAATGTGTGGCTAGATAATGTGGCACGAACGACAAAGATGAATCCATTATAACACCCAAGTCCCTGAGAACTTCACATATCTTCAGTTGTTGATTGTTTAATTGTGAAGAACATGCCTATATATTCTAAAATATGACATAACGTAACACTTATCAGTGTTCAACTGTAGTTCGTTATTATGACACCAATCTACTAATGCATCTATATCCTGCTGCAACATGTAACACCTATCAAAACCGTCAATAACCTTCACTATTTTTAGATCATCGGCTAACAAATACACATGAGAGGTAGGACTGAAATTTGCTACAATATCATTAATAAAGATTAAAGGATTAAGGCCTAGGTTGGAGCCTTGACAGACACCAGAATAGCATTCATATACGTCGGATCTAACTCACTGATACTCCACAATTAGTTTTTGTCCCATTAAGATTAACTTCATTAACAAGACCAAACTATGGCAAAAACCATGAAAACCTAACTTACTCACTAAGATGTCATGGTTAACAGTGTCGAACGTTTTGGAAAAATATAGAAAGTCAACATCTACTTGTTGATTGAGGTCCAAAGCGTTCAACACAAATTGAGTAAATCCTGCCAGATTTGTACATGTTGACTTCCCCTTTATGAAGCCATGTGATATAACATGTGACTGTAAACATTTTCGTACATTATAATCTGGAACAACTTAGCAAAGTTTGGAATAATTGCTACAGGGCGGTAATTCTCTATATCAGTTTTCGTACCAGATTTGTATATAGCACACACTGGTAATTTTCAAACACTCTGAATTCACGGAACAATTCACTCATTATTAAGTTATACAAATGATGTAATGGACTACTTAAACAAGATATACAATTTCGAACAAAGAATGCAAGTATTTGGTCAGCGCCCACTGAGAAATTTGCTTTTATTTTATGTAAACATCTCAAAATATCACAGGCGTCGATTGAAAAGGTATAAGGTAAGGGACAGGTATGTTGCTAAATCTGTCACAGAAGTTATCACATATTTGATTGCAATCGCAGACCTTGTTATCACAGTTAACACCATCACTGGCATCACTGCTAGCAGGAACCGATGAATCAACGATGGAGTTGGTAGAGCACTCTTTTTGAAGACACTACTAAAGTTGGATGCAAAACTACTGACAATTGCAAGCGGGTCCTTCAACATTACATCGGAGTTACTGCTAGAGGTCATTTTTCCAGGAATTCTTGAAGATTCTTTTTTAGCGATATAGGACGAATCTGTTTCAATTCTTTTTTGCGCTCACTTCACAAAAGTGAAAGGCTTTACGAATCTCCTTTTGGATGATCCCTGACATTTTAGAAGCCTTTTCTCTATGCAAGAGAAACCCGTATTTTTTAAACATGCTCCAATGATAGTTTTTGCCTTCTATGAATCTAATGATTTCCCTCGTAAACTAGCATGGATAATTACTTGTCAATTTCACTTTCCTGGATACGTACTTATCAAAGAAATATATGCTGGTGTTGTTCAAATAATTACAAGCATCGTCGACATTCTGGGTGGATTTAATCTGTGTCCAATCCCAATCATTTAAAGCGTTATAGAATCTTGGTAGATTAGCCTTTTTTAAGGACAAGATTCTCAGGTGACTCAAATTTTGTTTCGGATTTTACGTTCAACGATAGATCGATCTCTAAAGAAGGGCGATGGATGTTTTCTCTGACGAAGGGGTTCTCATTACCGCTTACGGAACCATCTAATTGTTCAGATGTTAAGTTTACATCCAGACTTCTATGGTTAGAATTTAGAACGAGGTTGTTAAAACTCAAAAAGGAGAGAAAAAAGACGTATACATCAGTGGAGTAAGATTTTGATGCTTTAATAAGCATGTAATTAAATCTCCCAGTTATGTTAAAATCACCCACTATTATACATGGCCCTGATAACGAAGAGGAGTTTTCTATATGTTAAAAGATAACCTCGTAGTCATCGATACTGCTTGCTGGAGGAAAATATACATTAATGAGACTTATAGAAGTGGCACCTAACCAAATTTTTCCTATGAGTAGATCCACCTCCTGAAGCGGCGATTCAGATAAGCGGAGGAATATTAACAAAGCGGAGAAATATTCATAGTGAACAGCCGTAGCTACTCCTCGACCACGCCTTCTATTTGATTATCTGTAGACGATGTACTTATCTGCAAATACCTCACTTGATTGCTGCGAGGAATTTAATCATGTCCCCGTTAGAAATAATCTCCGTAGTGTTATCTGCAAACATTATGATTTTTGCATGTATTTATTGCGGCAAATCATATTTACAAATAGCAAGAAAGCTAGTGGATCCCAAAAATGACCCCTGCAGATCCTCCAAAGTTTGATCATCCTCCTCAGATTTATGACCATTTACGTCAACAATTAAGGAGCGTCCTGTTAGAAAAGAATGGATCAGATTCGATATGGTTCTCCTGAATCCATATGTTTTTTAATTTTTCTTACTACTTATAAATATTGCATTAACTGTATTAAAAGCTTTCGAAAAATCTAAAAACAATCTCAAAATATGGTACCTTTATCCAGTTCCACTATAACATGTTTATAAAAATCAGAAGTAGCTGATCCAACTGACTTTTTTGGCGCGCAACCCATGTTGACATTCTGATAAAATATCGTGTTTAGTCGTTTAAATATTTTTGAAAATGTGGACAGAATGAAAATAGGTCGATAGTGGTGTTCAGACTTTTATGCAGTGGTAAAAAAAGCTACTTTTAACGTAGATGGATAAATGTCAAGTTTTCGTGACATTATATAAATGAGGAGTTTGAAGGAGGTTTGTTTTTCCATTCCTCAATAATTTTACGTTAGTGCGACCTTTACTATCAATGTTCTAAGAATGCTGAAACTTTCTCAAGCTTTAGGTTTCAATCAACCTACTATCCCCTAACTTACAGCACGTCCAATAAAAATTTCTCAGCTGATTACCTTCCTGTACTATGTCTCTTGTAATCCATTTCTGTTTTTTTGGCTTTATTTTCTTTAACTCGTTAGGACAGGTAAGGCCAAGAGCAGCAACTAAGGTTTTAGAAAGGAAGTGATTTGCTAGGTGAAGATCACCTTCTAAAATTGACGCGAAATCTATTTCAATTAGTAATTGACGTAGTTTCAGAAGGTTTTCTGGAGAAAAGCATCTACTGTATCTATAGAGTACTGCATTATTTAAAACAAGTATTTAAGCTTGATGTTAAGTATCAAACTTGCCAAGCAGCCATCAAGGCCATTAGCTCATACACCATCAGATCCAATCTGGTATAAAACTGTGTGGGGAAGCTAAACAAGCTTGGCAGAGAAAATAAAGTAAAGCTATACTGGGTACCAGGTCGCACTGGTATAGATGGAAACGAAGAAGCCGATCGCCTAGCAAATAAGGGATCTAGTAGTCCCTTTATAGGTCGGGAACCCTTTTGCGGCATGAGTATGAACACCATCCACAAAAGCTTAGATGAAAAAATAAGAGAACAATGGATGAAAACCTGGAAAGAACTTCCAGGGCTAAGACAATCCAAAGTACAGCGGGATCTTTTAACCAGAAAAGAACAATAGCTTGCCTGATACTAAACAGGAACAAGCTTAGAATTCTGACAGGAGTCCTGACGGGACACTGCAGACTTAGAAAACACCTCAAGGCCATAGTCCTAGAAAAAGATGACAGATGCAGATTCTCCGGTCAGCGGAGGAAACCTTTATACATCTGCTCAAGGACTGCTGAGCACTGCTAGAGACAAATGTATCTTGGCGCCCACAGCTTGAACGCAGAGGAGTAGCAGTCCTTGAATTGCACCCAGATCCTGAAATTCCTAAGGGAATCAGGACTAGAGGAGGCGCTCACGTTTGTGTTTAAGTTTTATTTTCGAAATGGCGTTTTCAACAATAGAAAATGGGAATAGCACTCGAGCTTGCTTAAATGTTTTGATAAAGATTTCTCAATGGTTTGTAATGGACATTGTTTTTAATAATGTGGTGGAGACTACAGAGGTCTCAGGAGACTACAGAGGATTACAGAAACTACGTAGAGAATATAAATCCTCCGAAATATTTACCTCTGTATAACCAGAGGTAAATATTTCGTGAATCTGGAAATATTGATTGTAAAGAAGCACTAAACCTACAATTTGGAGAACTAAAGTTGTTAGCTAAACAGATATGTCTTGTGGTGCAGAGAGTGTTTTCAGAGTGTTTCAGGTCACAGTGACCCTCCAGTGGGCGCGAAGGTAACAATTACAGCACATTAGTCTTCTAGATTTATAATAAGTTATGTTATTAATAATAATATGTTATATAATATAATTTTGTCTGATGTTTTCGGTGCATTTGCCGAGGCGCGTCCAATCATGCATGATAATAAGTAGGAAGGTATTTTAATTTATTCATATTGAAATCAATTATTTTACCTAAAATTAAATGTTTTTTGTCATCAGTTGTCAGTTCATGACATCAGTCTTCCGAATATGTTTCATTGTCATCTTGACTTATATTTTTAAAAAATCTTGTCATGAGTTTGATGAAAGATCTTTTGAAAGAGCGAGTAAAATATCAATTCACTTCCTAAAGACAAAGATTTCTTAGAAAAGTATAAAACGGACGAAGTTGTTCCGCAGGAACAAGTAAAAGGAAGAAATATTAGTTAAGAACAACTGCATAAAACCTACTATGCTCTACAAAAATGTCAACACCAATAGTGTCGGTGTTCATTGTCACGTGACATAATGCCTACATTAACCGATTTTGTTTTGTAAAATTATGAATAATCTTTATTTTTTTATGAAATAATTTTGTTTTTTTGTGATCTCTAGGTATTGATTAATCATTAGAAACTGTCATTCATTCGATTTATTCTTAGTGGACCTTTGGCACATATTCTTTGTTCTATTGTTTAAATGTTTGCCACATATATAACTGTACAATATATATATATTAAAATTCAAATATGTGGCAAACATTTAAACAATAGAACAAAGAATATGTGCCAAAGGACCACTAATTGTAAGAATAAATAAAATGAATGACAGTTTCTAATGATTAATCAATACCTAGAGATCACAAAAAAGAAAATTATTTAATAAAAAAACAAAGATTATTCATATTTTTTTAAAATAAAATCGGTTTATGTAGGCATTCTGTCACGTGACACTGAACACTAATCAGAGAGCGTTACTTCACGCCGAGCGAAACACCATTGGTGTTGACATTTTTGTAGAGCATAGTACGTTCTATACAGTTGTTCCTAACTAACAACAAGTATATCTTGACAAAACAAGTACAGTATAATCCCGATAATCCGACACATATGGGACCAGATAACCGCCGGATTATCAAAAAATCCGGATTATAAGGATCAAACGGACACAATAAAATTGATGATAAAATTGACAATAGAATTGATGATCGTTATGCTGGTTGTCGTTAATTTTTCGCGTCAAACAATGAATTTTGTTCATCGGAATTTCGCAATGTTAAAACATCGATGTAAGTATACACAAGCATAAAATGTATATTATTAGCTTAAAAAGAATTATTTGACTTCTGAAAATAACAACCTTTTTTACGTTAGTTTGTTTTGTGACACAGATTATGTTAAAAATGGAGATGTAGATATTAAGCGTGCCATTCAATCTCGAATATGTTCTAAATATGATGAATGATAAGTTAATAAACTTTTGTATATCTATTAAACTATTAAAATCTATTAAACTGATGTATATCTATTATCATATCAGAGTGTAGAACTGTAATATATTTCAAATAAAAAACAATCTAAAGGTATAATTTGTTTTATTGTATTAAAAAATCTTCCAAATTAACCAAAGCACAAACAATGATTAATATGATATCCAGTATTTTTAGAAATATTAAATTAATGCTTGCATGTGGTTTAAGCACAGGTGGGCACAGTTAATCCTAAAGTTAACTTCGTTAATCGTTAACTCATTAATAAAAAAGTTAACTTCGTTAAAGCGTTAAAATTTCGAAAATTGAACGTAAGTTAAAGTTAACCGTTAAAATTTAACCATCCAAAAGGTATACTTTTGGTACCTTTTGGGATGGAATACAACGGTAAATAATACAAAAACAAGTATATAAATTAATTGATTTAATTATTATAAGCGACAATAGCGGCCCACCCTAAATTCGCACGGGTAGCAGAGCATATACGCACCTACTATGGAAGAAAAAGGCTATTTATTGTATTATTCATAATTTGTCATTAGTTGTATGTTCATAATGCCTTTCATGAACATAAGCATATTAAAATTGGGTATTTGAATAAAAAAAAATTGTCATGAATCGAAAGCTCATATATAAGTTTTATAAGAAAACTATTTTTTGTTTTCTTTTTTTCGTTGTAATTAAAAAGTTATAACAAATTGAAAATATATTTTTAAACTCGGTACCGAAAACGCGTTGTGACGTAAGCAGGTTAATTTCTACCCGAGCATGACTTTGTTGATACAGTAGTTGTAGTAGACATGTCAAATATGTCAAATATGAAAAGTCAAATATTAAAGGTTATCGTGCTTGTTTCGTACCATCGTGTAGGAGTACTACAAAAAGAACTCCTCAAAAATTGTTTTTAAATGTACCACATTGTTAAAAGCCGAAACCAATAGTTTTAAACAGTGCGCCGTAAAAATCCTAAAACGACGATTTTATAAAGAATGTTTATGTTGGATTGTTAGAATCAAGTTTCTCACTTACGACTTCACAAACAAATTATGGCGCCTTTGGAGTCACGTGATTATTTTCAAAATTTTATCACTTAAATTGTTTATAGTTAATTCAATTCAACTTTTTCGCATGTTTTAAAATACATAAATCGATAATTGAAATACATAAATCGATAAAATCGATATTTTTTTTGTGATGCCAAACAGACAGTGATGAGCGTTTAGCTCTCAAAATATCATTTATTATCATATCGTTATTGACAGTGGGATTGCAGTATTATATTAAAAAAAAGATTTGTTAAATAAAACTTCACCTAGAAAGGCAGCATCCGTAAAAGATTCATTTGACTTCAGTCCAGCCAAGTTCTCCCCAAATTCTGGGCTTTGTTTTTGTGATTTTTTTGCGTCTTCTAGACCTTTTCTTCAGACTGAGTAACAGATCTGACAAAATCTTCACTTTTTTCTTCATTATTGCTGCTTCCGCTAATACAGGCACTATCTATATCACTTTTTTCATTTCCATTTACTTCTCTTTTTCTATTCCGAGCGTCTTCAACTTTTGCTTCTATAAGTTTCTTGGCTTTTGATAACTTGCTGCTCTCATACTTTTGCATCCACATTAGTCGAAACTTCGGTTGAAAGGCTGCAGCCAGCTGGTATCTTCATCTTCCATAAACCGTTCAATTCTTTTTTTATGCCAGTTACTTAATAGGGCATTGGCCAAACATTTGGTACAACAATGAACGGCTTTCTCGCTTTTTCTCTGGATTTTTGTTCTTTTGAGCAACAGCGTCGAGCGGCGCCGGTGTGCCCGCGTGGCGCAATAATTTAAAAAACTAAAATGACAACATGTCAACAAATAACCAATGTAGTAGACTAAAGTTAACTGAAGTTCAATTTAACGGAAGTTAATAAAAGCGTTAAGAAAAACATTTTTTGAGTTAACTTAAAAGTTAATTAGATTTAGCATTTTGTTAACTTCGTTAATTAACGATTAACGGATTAACGAGTTAATGCCCACCTATGGATTTAAGCATATAACATTCTCGTAAACGGCGTATATTCTATATGGATTCTTAATCTGACTATCTGTTTTGGTAGCTTCGTTTCATTTTCAGTCATTTTCACTCCTGTTTCAACACTTAGGAGGTTTTACTAGCGTAACACGTGATTTTTGCACTACTTTTTCCGTATTTTTTCATTGTTTGGAACTTATATAAATAACGTGTCTCGTGTTTTTCTACTTGTGCTTGACACTGGGGCACTACACAATACTTGTAATATGAGAAATTCATTGTGTATTAAAGAAAACTAAATTATAGTAACTACTACAATACACAAACACCATTGTTGTGATTCGTTTCGCATGGCGTGACGTCATACAAGACGCCATACGACAGTACTCAGCGTTTTCGAGTAACTTTAAATTGTTTTTTTTAACGCAAAATACTTAATGTAAATGATGGATTTTTTTATAATAAAATAAAATATTTTTTTGTGTTAAGTAGGATTGAAGGTACAGTATTAACCAATGTTTCAAATTTAGTCAACCTAGCCTGTTTTAATTACTTTTAAATTTGTATTCTCATTTGCTACTACTTATTACAAACACTATTAGTTTTCTATTTAAATAAAGAAATGTTTTACAATGCATAAAAGTTTATTTTGCTTGTACGAATAACGAATATGCAAGTACTTCTCATTTAGTTTGTATTTAATGCCATAAAACTTAAATCAAAAAGTACTAAATATGCCAGCGAAATTCAAATTTGCGAAACGCATCACCATTGGTCGATATGGTATGTGGTACGTCATGTGTCCTTTGTTTTTTTTGTGTGTCGGTTTTTTTGTCGGTTTGCTTGTTTGTTTGTCGGTTTGTTTGTTGTTTTGTTGTGTTCCACTCATAAACGGTTGGTTCTCTCTCTTTATTTTTTGTTCTGTTTTTTTGTTGTTTTTTTTTTGCTTTCTTTTTCTTCTCGCTGTTGGTCCTTGGTTCGTCCTGGTGTTGGTTCCTGGTTCACCCTCCTGGTGGTTACTGGTTCGTCCTGGTATGTGGCACGTTGACATTTATCGGCGTCGATATTCACAAATGTAGGTAGGGTGGACTATACACCTCGATTGGGACTTTATCAAACACTTTATCTGGTGTACTTATAATAGTGTTTTTGCATTGCGGTACTATACAATATCTATAAAATGGTTTTTTAGCTTTTTCCTTTATTGAAATAGCAAATTCAAACTGAAAATTCTTAACTCTCTATGCATATAGGCTATGCAACATTGAATGCCAAGTGTTATGCGACGTCATCCAAAGCGCGCGATAAATGGGACCGTTCAAACGGGTCAAATTTAATCGGTATTTTATATATATTTTTAAAAATTAATTGAAACACTTTCAACAGTATTTATATTTTTTACTATGTTAAAACGAAGTAAAAAGTGAATTAAGCAAATAAAAAAAAAATGATGCACATTCCCTATTGTCTCAAAATTGAAATAATAAGAAAATGCAAATATCGACCACTCACGAAATATTGAGTCGAACGCCCACCGAAAGATTCTCTTGCCTGCATCTCTTCAAGATGCAGGATTCCATGAATCGTTGCCGCTTGATTAAAATTCAAAGATTTACTCGAGATCATTTTTTACAAAGAAGTGTATATGAACGACTTGATTTCATATATGAACAATACTATAGTTATCATACAACTATCCAGAACTTTTGAAATTACAACTAATTTGGATAAACACTTCAATTAATATTTATTGATTTGATCGGAAATGCACAGGTCTGTAGAGCTTCGCACTGAAGTAGGTCGCACTGCAACTCTGCATTTCTACAGAGTTTCGCACTGAATTTACATTGAAATCAATTGCAAACGTATACTTTTTATGTTAACGGCTTCATCGCAAATTTCATTACCTCTTCAAATAGGCTAATTAACTCCACATGAACGTTTAATTGAAATATTAAAAGTAATATAAAATATTAGAGGAAAAGATTCATAATATTTCAATTAAGTAATATATGTACAGCTACAAATTAAAGTTACAACATAACTTTCGCAAAGTAACTATTTATTTCGCTTATTACAAAATTTCGCAACAAATTTAATTTCCAGTTTTACGGACACGTAATTTTCATTACAGCACAATTATATTAAGAATAATAAATTGATTAATTAAAATATTAAATCTGAAATGTATATGTATTAAAAATGACTAACCTGGGATATAATACTAGATCTATTGCTTGATATACCGAGATCACTTGTAAATGGTGTTTGAAGAGAATGGTCAATTCCATTAGCATCGGGTTGGTCAATATTCGTACTTAAATCGACCGAAGAATCGCTGAAAATGACCACAATCAATTCAACAATTTAAACCAAACAGTTTTCAATAATACCTAATTATACTCCTTCGGTCAATAATAGTCACTTCCAGTTTGATCGTGTCTATAGCAGGCACAGTTTTCTCTTCATCGTTATCATCTTCGAGAAGCGGCAATTCGTCCTCTCTGACTTCTTCCACTGCTGGTTGATTTGCTCTTTCATGACACTCGCATTTGCAATCCTCGGGATTAACGTACGTGTAGATTACATTCTCTTGCAGCACACTCTCGGGAACTTCTATATTGCCTCTCGATGGAATAGTTTGAATTCTCTTCGGTGGTTTTCTCTTCTCGGGAATTTCCTCGAAGTTAATCCATTCTTTTTGAATACCCTTCGGGGGGAGCGGAGGAGCTTCGTCGGGGGTTTTCTTAAGTTTTGAGAAGTCGAACCAGTTTGCCGTGTTCGTTTTTCTGGGAGATTTTTCTTTGGGTCGCTCGGTGGAATCGTCTCGTGGCAAAGAAATCCTCAACTTCTCTATAGTTTTTGTTATAGTTTCGGTATTGATATTTCCGATTACTTCCTCGCAATAATCTTCTAGGCAGGTTGGGTTAATTGGGGTAGTGGAGCGAGGGCGTTCGATTGGACATGTTTTCATCTCGAAGGTCGAACGTTGTTTTATGGGGATTATTGGAACAGCTACTGAACGCTCTTGTGGCAGTGTCGTTGGAATGTATGGGAGCTCGTCTTCGAAGGAATCCTGTTGGAGGACGAGACCTTTACGTTCAGGCTCTACTTGATCGAGGGGAGTTTCCTTTTTGTCGATTTCGGAGTCGCGTTCCGATTCTGAAGAATAATGGTCGTCTTGAACTGATGTCGAGTCTGGTATTACTTGATCATTCACTTCAGGAACTTCTTCTTGAGGGCGAATTTCTTGAGGTGTTGGAGTTGGTTGGTTGGTTTCTTCTTCTTTTGAAAATCTTTCGCGAGATATGCTCTTTTTTACTGAATTCAATTCCTTTTGAGCTTTTCTAAGTGCTTCAAATTTTTCTAATTTTTCATCAAGAAATTCGTTAGGAAACCAATTAACATCTTCTTTTTCTACTTTAATCTCTTGTTTAACTACAATATTCTTCACTGAGTTTTCTAATTTTCTACTAACTCTACCTTCAACTTTAGTATCGGCTTTTTGATCTTCATCTACTTTTTCTCTAGCACTAGTCCAATCAACTTCTGTATCACCAAATAAGCTTTCCTTTTCTATTAACTTATTTTCTTCATTTTTCCTCATGTTTTCTTGAAACCTTTGTGAACTCCTCGATTTTCTTACTTTGACAACCGTTTCTTCAGGTGTAATTGTTTCATCTTTTAAACAAATTTTTTTATTTTCGATTTTTTCTACTTCAATATTTTCCACCGGTTCCTCCATACTATAATCTTTTAATCTTATTCTAACTCCTGCTTTACTAACAACTTTATCATCAATTTTAGAATCCCTCAAAGGTTTTCTCTTGCTCTCCTCGTTTTTACTGAGTACCTTCTCTTCAACTTTCACAACTTCCTTAAAAGTTTCAATACTTTTGACATCATTTGTCAATTTATGACAACTCTTCTGTAATCTTTCATCAGCTTTCTCATTGTAAGGAGATTCGACTTCTTCTTTTATTTGAACGTTTTGTGTTTCAACGATAGCTGTGGTAACTTCGGCGTTTTTGTCTTTAGGTAATTTGGTAGTAAATAGTTCGTTGGTACTACCTATTCTTGTAGAAAAAACAATATTTTCGCTGCTGGTGCTACTCTGTCGACAATCCTGCTTCTTGTCGTTGTTTTTCTGTGGTACTTCGATGACCGTTTCTTGAGAGTCTTGGCTAGAAGTTTTAAAGTCTTGTAACATATGTTTTTGCTCATAATAATTGGGCGAATGAAGAGGAATTCGTATGCTATCGCCTTCTAGAGGAGTTTCATAATACTTTTTCTTTGGCATTTTTTTGGATTCCACGTTTACTAATCCTTCCAAGTTTGGTAGTTCCGGTGAATTTGTTTGGCTAGTTTTCTTTGTTTTGAATATCGAAAACATTGATTTTTGTCTACCCTTACTATCGATACTCTCCGTTGATGAAGGTCCAACGGAAGATCTATCTCTACTTTTTGAACGACTTCGCCTTCTTTCTTTTAATTTATCACCTAGACCGGATAAGGTGTTCTTCCTTCTTGTTATAGTTGTTGGACTTTCTGGACTAATACTTTCTCTACTTTTGAATATGGATGTGAACGAACTTTTTCTGGATAAGGATGGAGATGGAGTTAAATGTTTTGGGCTGGCTGAGGGTGTGGGTTGATAGGACAAAATTTGTTCAAAAGTTTGCGGCGATTTCTTCGGATTATTAAAGTCTAAAGTGTCTGGTTTTTGAAACTCAACTTTGTCATATTCGTCATACATATGGTCAGCTTTTAATTTGATCCTTATATACTTAGGCTCATCGTTAAAATGTCTGCTAACTACTGGAGAGGGCGAGGCTGATTTTGAAGATTTCATAGGAACCTCTTTAACTTTACCAGGAATTGAAGCCGATCTAGTTTCTCTAACTTTAGTTTTCGGTATTCCATTAGAATTATCTTCAGGTAAAGGTCCTTTGAGAGGAATATAAATATATTCTGTTCCACTCTCACCGACAATTCTCTTGGGCAACTTGGATTTTTCATAAGGTTTATCAATGGTAATAGTTATATTATTTTTAACCTCTTGGATTTGGGGTTTCACATCAACTTCTTTTTTCAATTCCTCCTTTTTAATTTCTTCCACCTTGATTCCTTCAGCTAACAAGGCCTTAGTAGGATCGTGTTTACGCTTCAACAAAACCTTCTCTAATTCATCCTTGGTCCCTTCTTTCACATGTCCTTCCTTTTTCTGAGGTTTTGTGCCGCAGAAAGAAGTCTCCAACAACATTTTATGAGGTGAAGGCGATCGAGAAACACCGCTTTGTCCGGAAATTACTGAGAGATGGCTAGCATTTGAGACTCTACTATGAGCAGACCCTTGACTACCAATACTAGATAACCTTGAGGTTCTCCCAGAAATACAAAGCAAACCGATTTCGGAACTCTGCGAATCTTTCCTATGATGGCTTTGATAGGAATCTTCTTGTAAGGTAACTGGAGAATGTGGTCTTTGCGGTTGAACTTTCTTTTCTTGAAAATCTAATTCCTCTGTTGATGACCTTAAATCTAAAGTGCCTTCTTCTCGAAAGCCTAAACCTTTATTTTGGTCTTGAGCGAATAATTCTCTTTCTGGACTACTATCTTTAGAATCATGATGCGAGCTACTACTAGCCCTCGAGATGTCTATTCTTGGTGCTGCAGGAGTTTCCAAAGAACATTTGGGAACAGTTGGTGCTGCCATGGTTGGGGTTGACGGTGCCCCAATTAGGCTAATACCGGTGTAAACGAACTCGGTTTTAATCTCTTGGGGCGCTGGAGACAACGGCGTGATGTCCTCCCTTATTCCAGGTAGTCTGACTACTGATCCCGAAGTATTCTTATCCTCCGGACTATCCAACTAAAACAAGATATTGTTTTTATGTAAAGAATCCCGTTTTTACCTGTTGATTAATTATGCGTGCAACAGATGTTTTCAAGGGGTTGTTTGGCAGGCAAAGGAAGATGATTTCTCACCTCATCAGAGAGGTCCTCGAAGGATGCAAATGGGGCTGGGCCCATGCGTTTCTGGCGCCGATTTGGGGCACTTGAAGCGGTTCCAGGTGACGACATGACGATACTACTGGGGTCACTGGCAAGCAAGCAAAGCGGACTTTAACACATCTAATTAACGAAAATGTGAAGAATTAAAAAAAAAAACTAAAAAGCCAATCAAATATTATAATTTTATTTAATTAATATATTTTAATATTATATATATATATATATATATATATATATATATATATATATATATATATATATAAAGGTCCCATACATATATGGGACGTTCCGCGTCAACCTTTACGACCATAATTGAGGCCCAGCTAAAAAGTACCTCTAGGCTGAATTGAATTACTTCAATATACCTATCTATTTTATAATGCCATGTATTGTTTAAAAAAAATCCAATGGCCGTAGCGGCCTTAAAATGGCCGTTTTATCATCAAGAAAACACAAACTAATTTATTAATCTTTTCTGTAGAACAACTTAAAACTTGTACTAATTAATGTACCTGCTTTAATATACTACTAAAAAAAAATTGACGAATCCAATATAGCGGCTCCAAAAATTAGCAAAAAGCAGAGTTAGCAAAGTTTTCCTCATGTTGTGTCATTCTTTTCCGAGATAAATCAACTAATCACCTAAATTTTGCTCATGGACATATGATTTAAAAGTAGAAATATAAATCAAATACTTAAAAAAACTTAATCAAATACTTAAAAAAAACATAGCGACTCCAATATAGCGGCTGCAAAACTCAAAAAGCTAAAAAAACGCATTTTTTAGGTTTGCCAATGTTTTCTGTAGTTAATGTACTCCATTAACTACAGAAAACATTACTCATTGATAAATGTTGTTTAAAATTTTTATTTTATAAAAATCTTCATGTTTTTCGGAAGCTTTCTGCTTTATGAGTCTGCATTATTTTCTTTTTCTTTTGCTTTTAATATTGCTATCGTATTGAACCACTGACCAATAAATTCAGCCGCATCTTGTGCATCAAATGCGTAATTTTCGAAATCACATTAAAAGAGTACTGGTCTTTTTTAAGACTTTCTTTCAATACTTTAAGATACTTGCATTGGTCCTTCGCAATGAAACGATGGGTCATTAATGTAGGTACCTTATTTCGTAGTTCAGTTATAAAATCTTCTATAGAAAGACATTCTTTTTTTAAGTACATATGTCAGTCGATTTCCATGTACTGAATATTAAGATACGCATAATTTGAAAATTTGCCAATATCAGGACAAAATTTGTTATTTAATTTGCAAATTCATTTAAATAGCAAACAGGATTTTGATTTCTGCACATAATAAGTTTGAGACAATCTTTGTAGTCAAGTAATCGGTTTTCTAGATTTTGAGTAAGTCTTGATAACTCTGCCGCATCATTGCCTTAAAATTCTGATGAAGGGTACAAACGCATACGCTATGTGTACAACTTTACCCAGCAAGTCTTTCTTTACCCAGCTTTCTTTACCATTTTAAAAGAAGCCACAAACTCAAAAGCAGTTTTGTTAGTCAAACATTCAGGAGAAATAATATGAATTGATATACGTAAAGGATTATTCGCAGGTAAATTATTGAATATTTCTTTGAATTTATCTAAAACCTTTTCTAACTTTTCTTCTCTAGATTTTTACTTTTTCGTAATGGGAGGTGAATGAGAACCAGTATTTAAATCAGTTTGAGTATCCACAGTCATTACATTATTATTACACTGCTATTTGTTTGACATATTTTTCCATTTTTAGGCAAATTCGGATATTTTTCTTGGATTATTTTTGAAATTCATTGCAGATCTTTTCCCATATGCCCAGTTTATCCTAAAGTGTTTACGCATCTATGTACACTCAGATGAAATATACATGGTTACTATAAAACAGCGGTCGGCAACCTTTTTGGTATAGTGGACCATTAAATTTACAACTGAAAATTTCGCGGACCCCTAATTAGCGCCGCTGGCAATTTTTTTGAAAATTATCAAGGTCAAATGTGTTTAATTTGAAAGTTAGCTTTTACTGTGTACAAAATTTGCAACGAAAATTGATAGTTTTTAATAATTGTGCTTTCTTCAGGAAAGGGCAAAAGAGTTAATTAAACGCTTTCGAGGTAGAATTTTAGCACACAAGTCACAGTAGTATTTTGTATGAAATCAATTCGCAATATAACGTTCTTGTTTTATTTTACATAGTTCTATTTTTTCATTTTTACATCTTGTTTAATTTTACATATTACTAAAATTTCGCCACGGACCCCTGGGGGACCGAGGACCCCCGATTGCCGACCGCTGCTATAAAAGAAATAGTCAACTTTGGTATTGTATAAAACAAAAGTTATTTGTGACATTGACATGAATTTTGCGCTGTCTGATTGAGGAATTGTAGAAGTTTCGATAGTACAGTTGGTAGTACTGCACAAGCATAATAGCTACGATGACTGCAAACTCTACTGAGAAAGCATATTGCGTGCTTGAATTTGCCAAAACGAACTCCGTAACTGTTGTCTAACGATATTTTCGAACACGTTTTGGAAAATCACCACCTACTAGACAGTCGATCTACGATTGGTACAATAAATTTGAAACGACAGGGTGTTTCTGTAAAGACAGAAGTCCGTTAAGACCTCGTGTGTCAGAAGGAATAGTGGAACTGTCAACAACACGTGCAAGTTTGGAACTACAAATTCCGCAACCAACTGTGTGGAAAATTTTATGTAAACGACTAAAACTAACGCCTTACAGATTGCAGTTGGTATCTACGTGAAGATGACAAGCTTAAACGTAAAGATTTCTGCAATGAAATGCTGCAACGTAATGAAGAAGATGAATTTTGCGAACGGATATTTTTCACTAACGAGTTAACGTTCCAAATAAGTGGCACGGTGAATAAATACAACGTCGGAATATGGGGGACGTAACCTCCGAGAGTGTTGGTGGAGCATTTGCGTGATTCTACAAAAGTGAATGTGTTCTATGCTGTATCTGACACAAAGGTGTATGGTCCTTTCTTTTTTGAAGAAAATACAGTAACGGCAGCTACATATCATCAAATGTTGATCAATTGGTTGTTGCCTCAAATGCATGAGGACGGGGAGAACTTTATCTTTACCAACAAGATGGAGCGACTCCTCACTAGCACCGTGTCGTTAGAAATTATCTGGACGAAACACTTCCACAGCGCTGGATAGGCCGTGCAACAGCCGACAACCACGTACTAGTACGGTGGCCACCAAGGAGCCCCGATCTTAGACCGTGCGATTTTTTTCTATTTGTGTATTTCTGATTTGTTTACATCCCTACGCTTCCTAATGATTTAGATGAGTTAAAACAATGCATCACGAGAGCTGTGGAAAGTGTCAATGCAGATATGTTACACCGGATTTGGAATGAACTAGACTATCGCCTTGATGTGTGCCGTGTGATATGAGGGGCCCATATTGAGCACCTATGAGTTCCCAAAGTAAACTTTAGGAATCACTTTATAGAATTGTTTAAACGAATTCATAATAACGTTATTAGTTTTGGATTAACAAAACATTGAAAGTGTCTATTTATGTTGTAGTAACCCTGTATTATATTGGGGAGGTTTTGGAAAATTACGTAGTCCCATTTGCTCCATTTATCGGCAATGGCTTCATTCTGATGCAAGATAACGCGAGAGCGCATTCTGGGAGGTGCGTCAAAGAATTCTTGGATGCAGTTAAGTAGGGAAAGATAGTACGTGGTCTGCTAGAAAAGTATCCGACCTTTAGCCGGTAAAAAAAAGTGGCATACCTGGAGCGTTGGAAACCTAATCACCCTCAAAGTAGTCTCCTTGGGACTCCACACACTTCTCCCAGCGGTGCCGCCATTGTTAGAAGCATTCCGAAAAAGCCTCTTTCGGAATCGACTTTAGCTTGGCTGTCGTTGCAGCCATAATGTCCTCTCTTGTCTGAAATCGCGTACATTTCAATGGCCTCTTGACTTTGGGGAATAGCCAGAAGTCGCAGGGGGGCATATCAGGAGAGTAAGGAGCCTGTCGATCCAGAGGAGTCTGGTTTTTCGCAAAAAAAATGTGAACAAAGTACGAAGAATGTGCTGGAGCATTGTCGTGATGGAGTCGCCAATTTCCTGATGACCACAACTCCAGTCGCTTGCGCCGCACAGCATCACGTAGGCGGCGTATGATATCCCTATAATACTCTTTGGTGATTTTTACTTGCATTGAAAAACCGACGAGAGCACTACACACTACGTCACCCGAACACTGCTCGACAGCAACTGACGCTATCTACAGGCGGGAAAAAATTCACGCATGCGCACGAAGGTTCAAGGTAGGCTCATGCAAGCGCGCTTGATTCAAATCCATCAGGTTTTTAAAATAAAAAATAAGGTCGGATACTTTTCTAACAGACCACGTATGTTCTCTTCCTCTAATCTTGTTAGCCATCAGGAAGTATGTGATGGCAATCAAAAAATGTACTACAAATGCACCGCTTGCAATTCAACTTTCACAAGAGAAGATAGCGACATATGAGAAAATATATTATAAAATCAATAATAATGGGAAGAAGAGGTGTCTAAATACTGAATATTCACCCTACACCTCGAAGAAGATAAAGTTGGAGACATATACAGTCAAATAATTTCTGTAAAATATGCAATCAACAATCCCCAACAAGGTTAAAGTATGCAGCAGATCTACGATCGCAGAAACACCCAAGTAACAGTGAAGCCGGTCCAGCAGAACTTCATCCAAGCTTGTGTCAGCTATAGAATTGTGGTTCACGGGTTTGATGTTCGCGGGATACACAGTTAGAATAAGAAAATTCAACTGGCCTGCAAGTAACCCAGTTGGAAATCCTATAAAACATCTTTGGAAAATGCTGGGCAGGCGTGCTAGAGGACGTTCTGGCACTTCGGGAAGAATGGCAGAATATTCCACAAAATGATATTCGTAAGCTCATTAGTGGCACGGGCAGTCGAATGCAGGCAATTGTTAGGGTTCGAGGAGGCAATACGAAATATTGAAATCTTATTCAACTGAAGTTTTAATTATTATCGCTTTTAAGTTTATTTTGCAGAAATGCATTTTCTTTCGTGTATACGTACATTATTGCTTTCGGTTATTAATATTCGTTAAAAAAGCTGATAAACACCAAATGTTTTTTTTTCTACATCCTAATGGTCTCTTTGATTATAAAACACTAAAATTTTATTCGAAGTACTAAAACAACTTCAAAATTAAAAAATGACCCAATGATCCGTTTTTTTTTGCATCTGTGTATGAACTATACTTTTTCCTTGACCAGACCAGATGTATTTTTTATCTTAGGCATATTTTCTTTCTTTCTTTCTAGGCATTTATTGTTCTTTATAAATATAATACAATAGATATAGATTATCTTTAAAAAATAATGAACAAAATGACTCGTTTAGGCATTATAAGATTATAATGTCCTATAATGTACTAGTCTTCCACGAGCCCAGAGGGATTGAAAAAAGACTTTCTTTTGTCTGTGTTCCATTCGTATTATAATAGTTTAATATATTTAACTTGTGGTGAGATATACTCATATTTAGTGAACAAATTTGCATATATTCCAACTGAATTTCCTACAAATCAAGAAAAAGGTTTAGGTCGTTGATAGCCATATAGTGTCGTTTAGCCCGTTGATTTTCTTTTGTTATTTGATATTTAACGAAGTGTATAATAAATAATATGCTCTCGAACTAATGAACATGAAGGCTGCTTTAAATTGATAAATCTTTTATAATAGGCTCAACAGTTTATGCACTTTAACTCTAAACAATTAATTCACAATTAACACTAAACTTGGCAGATTAACCACTTGTGCTGGAAAGCCGTTAAAATCAATATTCAAAAACAAAAATTATAAAAACTTTTATTTCATTTCCGTATACAAATGTTTTCATTTGTCCGTACGTCCATAAGATATATACCTATCAAATACAAAACAAAAATAAAAAACAAGGAAATATTTAAAAAATAAGATTGCAAACTTTTAAAGCAGAGCGTCCTACAAACATGAAGATTTGGTCTAACAATAAGATAAATTTTTTTATAAAATAAAAAAATTAAACAACATTGAGTATTTACTCTCATAACTACAGAAAATGACAAACATAAAAAAAACTTTTTTTTTGCTCTTTTGGAGTTTTGCAGCCACTATATTGGAGCCCCTATGCTTTCTTTTATCTGATTTGTATTTCTACTTTTAAAACATATGTCTGTGAGGCAAATTTGGGCGATTAATTGATTTATCTCGGAAAAGAATGGAGACAGCATGAGGAAAATACTGTTTTTTGCTTATTATTGAATTTTGGAGCGGCTATATTGGAGTCGTCATATTTTGTTTTAGTACAGAGTTTATTAAAGCAGGTACATTGATACAAGTTTTAAGATTGTAAAATAATGTTTAGGTCACACTAGCTTTTGTACAGAACAGATTAATAAATTAGTTAGTGTTTTCCTGAAAATTAAACGACCATTTTGGATTTTTTTTTAAATAACACATGGCGTTATAAAATAGATAAATTTAAATAACCATTTTTCCGGCCAAGGGAGACTTTTTAGCTGCCCCTCAATTTTTTTCAAAGTGATCCGGTTGACGCGGAACGTCATTAGCGGGTCACTAATTTCATCATCATCATTAGCGGGTCACTAATTTTTGCCTCCATAGAATTCAAACAGGAAATTACATGCAAATAAAATTAAGAACATCTGAAAAACGCTCTATTTAATTATTTTAATTTGCACATATGGAAGTGTCAGCATCACGTACTTTTATAGTACCCGTAATAATTAACAACAACTACCGAAACCAAAGTGCAAAACGAATTGAAATTAATTGTTAATGTAAACTTTTGTAGATACATAAAGTATTCGCCCTATAGCACGAATAACGGCATTACACCGTCTTGGTATGCCTCGCAAAAGTCTTCGAAGGTCTTCTTGTGGAGTAGCGTCCCATTTTTCAATAAGAGCCGCCGTTAGCTGCTCGATGGTCTGAAGAGGATGCGGGCGACCACGAACATGTCTGTCGAGCATATCCGAAACAAGCTCTATGGGATTTAAATCAGGACTTAAGGCAGGGCACACCATTGTTTGAATTTCCAGTTATTTTAGGAAGTCTAAAGTGATTCGCGCAGTATGTGGTCTTGCGTTATTCTGCATTAACACAAAATTTGGACCTATTCCATATACAACATGTTCTCCTAATACAATTTCAACAGAGAGATTAGCGTTAAGATTTCTTGGAATTGCAACAAGGTCGGTTCTACTGTTAATAGTAATCCCATCCCAATTCTAAATGAACCACCTTTTGAATTCCTGGACAGTAGCAGCTGTGTAGCGTTCTCGTGGGCGTCTGTAAACACGTACTTGATTCATACGTGAAGAAACTTCCATTGTCGAAGTTGTCACGCGACATGTTAACGAGCAAAATTCATGCTTGCTATTCTGTGGCGTCGTATCTAAGAGGGTTTTCAGACGGGTCGGGTCGTCTTGCCCTCAAATTTGATTCCCTCAACTCATTCCCAATTATCTGGTCTAATACGGTAATACAGTGACCCCATGCGTCGTCCTGAGGGAAATTAAGAGGTCTTTCGCCATATAAACGCTATTTCGAAGACACGAAGTCAGTAAAAATCGATCTTGATTTTGAGTTGTTTTTCTTTTGCGACCTTGCCCATCGCAACTAAAAAGTGGTTCGGGGGAAGCTCTCACTAAACCCCCTATTCCACCTTGACTTTTAGTATGCGCCACCCCGGTATCGCATATTTTTGCATTCATTCAGGGTGAGCAGCCCGGAGGGTTAGTGAAAACCGCCCTAGTTGTTGTCTCCCTGACCAGGATTAGACCCGGATTCTGCATATTTCTGCATCTCTCGCATTGAAATGCGGGTATTTTTTTTATTTAAAAATTTGTTTATTGATAAATTGTTCTAAAATCATAAAATAAATTTATAATACACAAACATTTCTTCTCTCAAGAGTACCTACTTAATTAAAAGTATCAATCTCTAAATTTCAAGTTTTAGTTCTGCGACTCCAGTTATACCACTATTTTCATGGTTTAACATGCCAATAGTAATACAACTGTACGTCGTTAACATGTTTGGTTAAATATTCTTAAAATACATATTCGTTGAAAGACATATTAAAATAGCAGTAAGATAAAAGGTAACAAGAAAAATAATTAAAATTTCATTAAAATTTTAATACGGCAGTTAAACCGTCTTAAGTTGAGATCAATAACTAAAAATGTTGATAAACTTTTATGTCATTCACTCACTGATTCATCCTCTTAAATTAGCATTAGTTCTGATAGGGGAGTTGGTGTTTTAAAATGATTTGTGTATTATGTCGTCGTATGTTCGTCAGGTCTCGTACTAGTCTGTTCGGATGTCGTTTGTTAGTCTGCGTCTTGTAAAATTTTTGAGAATGTTCGTAAATGTACTCAGTAAATCTGGATACAGGTTGGCACTGCAGCACTGCACCAAGCCGGTACTGCATATACTAAAACTGGCCGAATAATGGTTTTATACAATAAAATTTTGTTTCTTTTGATAAATGACTATTTTTGTTCATGAGGAAGTAGATGGATTGTAGTGTGGCAAATGCTCTTTTGATGGTGTTTTTTATGTGTGTCTTGTAGCAAAGTCGTAAATCTAAATATACACCCAGGTATTTTACCGCCCTCTTAAGGGGTACTTGGTGTGTGTCAATTTTTGGTGGGTAAATAAGTTTTGTGTTGGTGTATTTTCGTGTAAAAGTGATGGTTTCCGTTTTTTGAGTGTTGAATGTAATTTTCCAATGTTTAAAGAATTTAATGATTTGATCAACATGAATTTGGGTCTTTTTGTGTGCAGTGTTGGCGCTGTGTGAGTGATTGTAAATGGCAGTGTCGTCGGCGTAAAGGGAAAGTTTTGTCTGTGGCATTGTTGGTATGTCGTTGATGTATAATTTGAATAAAATCGGAGCTAAAATCGACCCTTGAGGTACACCGGCTACAATTGGCCTTAGTCTTGAGTATTTGTCATTTATCAATACTCTGAAGTGACGGTCCGTCAAGTAGCTGTGTACTAATTTGATGATTGTCCGTGGAAATTTTAATTTTATTAATTTATATAAAAGTCCGTCGGTCCAAACTCTGTCGAAAGTTTTATGTATGTCGAGTAATGTCATGGCTGTTACGTTATGTTTGTTAAAGTTAAATTTAATGTATGTTGTTATTCGGCAGATCTGTTGGACGGTATTGTGTTTCTGTCTAAATCCAAATTGATTGTCCGTCATAATTTTTTGTCGCTTAATATGTTTGTTTAGTCTCGTTAGTATAAATTTCTCCGTAATTTTGCCGAGTGTGTTTAATAAACTGATAGGTCTGTAACTGTTCGGGTCTGAGTCGGTCTTTCCTGTCTTCAGTATTGGTACAACATGGGCCACCTTCCAGGACGGCGGAAAGTATTGAAGTTCTTCCATTAATTAAGTGGGTCAATTGGACTTCAAAGGTTATTTAAAATTTTGTTTTGTATTTGGTTCGGTCCTGGTGATTTTAGAGGTTTCAATCAAATATTTGATAATTGATTTAATTTCTATAGGACTAGTCGTCAGTTTGTGGTCTGGGTCCGTAAATTCCTGTCTGTTCATGAATTGTCTAACTGTTTTTACTATTCTGTTTTGTCTGATGTCTAGTTCTGGGTCAATTTTGTGTATTTCTTCAAATGTGTCTGCAATAAGTTCCGCCTTTTCTAGGTAGGACATAGCCAATGTTGTTCCACTTTTGAGCGTCGGTATAGGTTTGTATGTTGTCTTAAGTCTTTTGGTCATCCTCCAAATGGAGTTGTCTTTTGTCGTCAGTTCACTTAGCTTCTTAGTCCATTTGTCATTTCTAAATTTAAAAATTTCTGTCCTTATCTGCCTAGTTAATGTATTCAGCTTTTGTTTGTCCGTTATGTCTCTGTATCTTTGCCAGTCTCGTCTGTGTCTGTTTTTGGTCTGGATCATAATTTTTATGTCTTCGGGTAACTGTTGGTTAAATGGGTCACATTTTCTATTTTTGATTTACATTTTACCAGAGAAATTGTTTTAGACAATTTTCTAACCTCGGAGTCAATTTCTTCCGTCGTGTCTACACATTTAATAGTAATCTTTCTGTCCAATAGTCGCCTAAATTCTGTCCAGTCTACGTCTTTGTAGTAAGGTAATGTCCGTCTGTATCTTTCGCCTTGTGGATGTCCTAGGGTGATTCTGACGGGGTTATGGTCGGAATTTAAGACGTCTAATGTTGAAATGTTGGTGATTTGTGGGACATTTTTTGTCAGTGCTATGTCAATGGTGGAAGGTGTCATGTTGTTCGTGGGATAATGCGTGTGTGTGTCTGAAAAAAGAATGGCACTTCCACTCCCCAATGCATAATTGTACAATGTCAGACCATTCCTGTTGTTCCTGTGACAATTCCAAGCAGTGTGAGTGGCGTTGAAGTCCCCGAAAATCAGTACTTTGTCCCCAATTTCTGTCAACAAATCTAAGTCTCTCTTTGTAATTTTGTTCGTCGGTGAATTGTAAATCGAAATGATGTTTAGGTTATTTGTCAGTTTAAAGGCGATATGTTCAATTTCTATGTTTTTGTTAGTCTTAATTTTGACGTACGGTATGTTATTTCTGATCAGGACCGCCACACCTCCTGCTCCGACCTTACGATCTTTCCTAATGACTGTGTAGCCTCTGACACGTAAGTTGAAAGTATCGTCGATCTTCGTTTCATTAATGAGCAGTACATGTGTGTCGCTGCTGTTCAGAAACAATATAAGCTCCCCTATCTTGTTTCTTAATCCATTGGCATTCCAGCTCACCACATTCAGTTGATTCATACTAGATTAATGCAGTAAAATAATATTGTTTGGAGCTTCTCTCCAATCAAATTGCAGGAAGCCAACTGTTGGTTTAACTCTCTCCACGCTTGGAGAAGCTTTGGTACTTCTACTATTAAATCGCGTGTTTTCTTCATTTCATTTAGTAATTCGTTTGAAGATTGATGTTGAAGATTCATGTTCGAGGGTTCTGGCTGACTAGTAAAGTGTGGTAGATCTACTGGAGCCACGGTTTTCTTCTGCGCAATTCTCGGCCACTCCTCTGAAGTGTGCGTTGTTGCATTTCTATATTGGTGACAGTAGTTTTCTTTCGGCGCCGGGGCATTCACATAAGTGTTTCTTGGAATAGGAGTTGTTGCGGAATTCATTCTCTTGCTATTCAACTATTCCAACCTTTTTCCGTACACTGGGCGCTCCCTTACAATTTGCGCACTTTGCAGGCTCATCTCTCGGATTTTCACAAGCATGTGAAAAGTGACTCTCACCACACTTCATGAAGAAAACAATTACTGGTTGCATGGCCCCACTGCTGGCATCTATGACATTGCACCATTTGTTTTTTATTGACATATTGAATGAAACTTTTGTGTTTAGAACATAGTGCACTAAATTTTCTAAAATCTTCAAAGTAATTTTCTTAGGGACTATAACCAAAAAGAGTGGAAACCTTGTTTCGCATTTTAGAGCACTTTTCAATTTTAATTTGAAATTTTGAAAGAAATTCCAAAATAATTTCATCCTCTTCAGCATCATCTGGTAAGCCATGCAATACGAAGGCATTGGTTTTTTCACTTTTTAAAGTGAATGTGTGGAAGTCACCTTGAATTTCAGTTTTCACCCGGTTAAATTGCTCTATCGAGTTTATATAAATGTTAGTAGTTTCCCTTCCAAACTTTATATTAAAATTTTTATCCCGTTATTTCCAAAATTTTCTTCCGCAAACTTCTTCCTTCCTGAATCCTTTGATGCAAAACAATCGGCGGAGGTCTAATGGGTTTCGGGTTCCTTTTAGTTTTCCCCGGAGTTCTCTCCTGATTGTCAAACATGTCATCGTCGGTAATGTCCGAGTACTCGTGGTCCGTAAGAACCTGGAAGGAATTCCTGATTGGTACAGCCGAGGTACTCGGCATAGGATCATCTAGTTTTGTTTTCTTTCGGGTCATTATTTCCAAAAACAAGTTTATTTTAAATTTAAAAAAAAATGACGAAATTCGTTCAACTCGACTTAATTAATTTGACACTGACAGTTTAAAAAAATTATTTATAAATTTAACTCAAATATATAATAAATCCAGGTGTAAATTAGAATTATATCAAATATCTACCACCCCACATTCTCAGTTACTCACTTTTTACACTTTCTTCTTTCAATAAATTCACTATTTCTCGCTATTTCTCCGGAACAAAAATAATACGTACTTAGCAACTCGTTGCTCGAAATGCGGGTATGTTGTCAACTACACTACCGAGGAGGACTGCCCATCGCAACTATCAGTGGCAAACATTTCGTCTGTATATTGATCTAAACAATGCCTGCCCAGCTCTTTGAATCAAATTTGGGATACATTATTTCACTTTAGTTTTGCTAGTTCGTGTTAATTATTACGGTTTTAATGCTAGTTCGTGTTAATTAGAACAATTAAATAGAGTGTCTTTCAGATGTTCTTACTTTTATTTGCAAGTAATTTCCCGTTTGGATTTAATGGAGGCACAAATTATTGGCAAGTAAGGTCGAGTCATAAGTAACTTCCGATGCAGCTAAGAAGAATCTATTGTTCGTATCTACCCGCTATGAGTTACCATGACAACAAGATTTTGTTTTCACTATATAGATAGCTTTTTTGTGTGGGGGACGTTTGGCTGCAAAGCTTTTTTTGTACTGCGACCAACTAGATCTATTGTGCTTGACCCTACTGCAATTACTCTCCTAAGAATTCAACTTCGTGAACGAAGTCTAAGATATTCCTGAGAGGCTTGCTAATCAGATCCAAGGTGGTCATTCTTGCGACCCCGAAGTGGGCAAGCCTTATGTGTGCTAGCACTACACAAGTGCACATTATGTGTTCAGCGGTTTCTTCGTCTATAATCTACAGGCAACTTCCTCCACCTTTCCCATTTTGTGTAGGTGATATCTCACCGGACAATGTTCTATGAGTATGCCTACCAATGTTCTGATTTCTCTTCTAAAGAAGCTTAGCATCTGCTGCGTTTTTGCGGCAGAATAGTTTATGAGCATTTTAGCTTGCCTCTGTCCTGTTGTGTTCTTCCAGTAGGTTTGTTTTTGCTCTTCTACCCATTTATTAGCCCCCTGCCTTACGTGGGACTTTCTACGCACACAAGTTGGCTCCGGGCCAAAGAAGGAAGCCTCGGCCCCGCTTTTGGCGAGTGCGTCGGCCATTTCGATCCCATATATGTCCTGGTGCATCTGTTACCTTTCACCAGTTGCTTCCGGGTTTGTTTACATTTCCAAGTTAACTTGGAAAAGTTGTGGACTTTTAAATTTCTTAGAGCTACCTGGCTGTCCGTTAGGATGTAGATTTGCACTCGTTTAAGACGTTTCTTTAGGCAGATTTGTGCACATCTTTCAATGGCTATAATTTCAGCCTGTAGTACCGTGGGAGCCTGGCCCAAGGCCGTGGACTCTCTGTGACTCTGGCTGTATATGCCAATTCCTGTACCCTTAGCAGTTGTGTGATATACGTTACGTTCAACTGCTTTTTAACCTCGGAAATGGAGAGTCAAAAAGTACATATTCACCATTGAGAATTTAAACAACGCAATAGTGCTAAGGCGACAGCTGAAAAAATATGCAGTGTATATGGTGAAGGACTAATAACTGATCGGGCAGTTAGAAATTGGTGTATAAAATTCCGTTCTGGAGATACGACCTTAAAAGAGGAACCGAGGGCTGGATTAAGTCGGACGAGAATTATACGACAACCTTTTAAAACCTCCAATATTGGAGCAAAATCCACGTCAATCAACAAAAAGTATTGCAGAAAGGTTGAATATATCACAATCAACTGTTAAAAGGGCGACTTTTAAGCAAGGGCGACTCAAGAAAAAAAAATAAGATTGGATGGTCTGTTTCTCCACATCCACTTTACTTCCCGGATCTTGCCCCGTCAGATTACCGCCTTATCTGTTCCTTTCAAAACTTTTTGAATGGAAAAACCAATTAAAAAAACGGAAGTTTATATATATATATATATATATATATATATATATATATATATATATATATATATATTATACAGTATTCTGCCTAGTGGCAGGTCCTTGTCTTTGTACGGAGAATTTCTGCCTCCAATGTTCCCTGTCCTCAGCTCCTTCCTTTAGCCTGCTGTATCTCCTCCTTTCTTTTATGTCATCCAGATGTTGTATTCTTCTTCTTCCTCGACCTGCAGTTCCTTTAATCTTCCCATCAATGACGTCATGTATGAGCCCCTCATGTCTAATTATATGTCCGATCCAGTTGGCCTTCCTCGGGAGAATTGAATTTAGAATAATTCTCTTTTCTCCTACCCTTCTTAGTACCTCCTCGTTTGTCACCCTATCTGTCCACTTGATCTTTTCAATTCTCCTCCAACACCACATTTCAAAACTTTCGAGGTATTTTTTCTCCCTTTTCCTCATGGTCCACGTCTCTGCTCCGTACAGTGCAATGTTCCAGATGTAGCACTTCACCAGTTTCTTCCTTAGTTCCAAGCTCAACTTGCTGGTCAGTAGAGTCCTCTTCTTGTTGAATGCAGCTTTGGCCATGGCGATTCTTGCTCGAATTTCATTTGTGCAGTATGCATCCTTTGTCAGCAGGCTTCCCAAGTACTTTTACATTTTTTACATTCTCCAGTTCTTGATTGTCGACTATTATCTTCAAAGGTTTTTCCCTTTTTGATATCCTCATCACTTTACATTTTTCCTTGTTAATTTCCATGCCATATTTCCTTCCAGTTTCCACCTGCCGGTTCATCATATGTTGTAGTTGTCTTTCGTTCTTGGCGAGTAACTACCAGGCCATCTGCATATTTGATGGTGTTGATGAGGCGTCCCCCTATCTTGAAATTTTCACATCCTTTCAAAGCTTCTCTCGCCATCCATTCACCATACAAATTGAAGAGACTCGGCGATAGACAACATCCTTGTCTGACTCCTCTTCCTATTTCTACTCTGTTTGTTTCTCCGTAGTTCAATTGTACTTTCACTCTTTGTCTCATGTACAGATTGCAAATTAGTCTCCGGTCTCTCCAGTTGACAAAAATCTTCTTAAGAATATTCATCAATTTTGTCCAGTTAACTCTATCGAAGGCCTTCTGCCAATCTACAAAACAAACGCAGACTTCTTCTTTAACAGTCAAAACTCTCTCCGACAATATCCTCATCATGCCTATGGCGTCACTAGTTCCTTTTCTTTTCCTAAATCCAAACTGATCATCTTCCATTACTTCTTCGATTTTATGTTCTATCCGTCCATTGAGTATTTTTGCAATGATCTTCGCCACGTGTGAGATCAAACTAATTGTTCTGTAATCACTACATTTCTTGGCTTGCTGTTTCTTTGCTAGAGCAACCATTGTGACATCTAAAAAGTATTTTAGGCCATTCCCCAGTTTCATAGATTTTGTTGATGAGTTGTGTCAACGCTTTCAAACCTCCATCTCCGATTTCCTTCAGCAAGTCCACTGGTATGTAGTCTTCTCCTGTAGATTTCCTCCTCTTCATGTCCTTAATTGTCTTCTCTACTTCTGTTTTCAATATGCTGGGCCCTTTTTCGTCTTCATCAACCGCCTCCTCTGTCTCTATTTTAATTACTTGCGGGCGGTGTTTCTTATCGTAGAGTTCTTTTACGTATTCCTCCCATATTTTCAGCATCTCCCCTTGTTCTGTCCCCATTTGTCCTTTAGAGTTTTCTATTCCGAAGTTCCTTACTCCTTTATTCTCACTCCCTCCCAACTCCTTCGTTTTCTGATACATCAGGTCGTACCTTCCTCTCCTTTGTACTTCCTCTATTTCTTCACACATTTGTGATTGTTCTTCACACATGAGTGCATTGTTAAGTCTTCTGTATTCCGCTTCGTTCACATTTTTACATTTCCTCCTTTCCTCCATTTTCTCCAGGATCTCATTGGTGATCCAGAGTTTCCTCGCTCTTTTTGCTTCCCTCCGGACTTTACTCTCTAAAGTATTCAACAAGGCCAGTTTAATATTTCTCCACTGTTCTTCTGCACTTGCACTTACATTTTCCTCTCTCAATTCACTAAAGACATTCTCTAAGGATTCTCTTACTGCCTCATTCTTCTCTCTTAGCTTTTCCAAGTCCCATCTCTGCTTTTTCTTCCCACACTGTCTGATCCTCTTCAACCTTGTACTGATGTCTGCAACCAGAAGGTTGTGATCCGAATCTATATCGGCAGCTGGAATAGTCTTGGTGTCTTTCACACTGCCCCTAAACCTCTGCTTTACAAGTATGAAATCTATCTGATATCTACTAATGTCACCTGGGCTCTTCCATGTGTATAATTAATTCTTCCTTTTCTTAAACCAAGTGTTCATCACTACCAAATTGTTACGCTGACAGAATTCCACTAGCATCCCTCCTTTATCATTTCTTCTACCTAACCCATATTGTCCCACGATGTTTGCTTCACTACCTTGTCCTACCACACTATTCCAGTCACCCATTATTATGGTGTTTATTTCTGCCTTCAGAGTGGATGATGTCCTCTATTTCATCGTATATTTTCACCACTTCTATGTCATCATGATCTGATCTTGGCATGTACACTTGAATTATCAGAATGGCCACTGGTTCTGCCCTTATTTTCACAAACATTAGACGATCACTATGAAACACCATTTTAGTCACACTTTGCACTAATTGATTTCCCATCACTATTGCTACTCATGACTTTACTCATGACTACGTTCATGACTTTTTCCACCTGAGTAAAACATTGTGTAATTACCTGACACTATTTCACCACTACCTGTCCACCTCACTTCACTTAAACCCATTATGTTCACTTTACATTTATCCATTTCTCTTTTCAGATTTTCCAGTTTCCCTGCTCTTCTAAGTGTTCTTACGTTCCATGTCCCGATCCTGAAATTAAAATGTTCGGAGATCCGAAAGGGGGAGTATTTTACCTTCGGAATTCATTACTCCAGGAACTGCCATCATCATTCTCCGTCTTCCGACGTTCAGGAAATATAATAATGTGGTAGCCTTTCCATTTCCTTTCCACATCGCAGTATCACGGCCGAGGAACCAGACTATGATTGGTTTCGCTCATGACTCTCCGATCTTGATCTAACTAAAGCATCATTTGCTCAGTGCATCAAGTCAATACTAGTGCCCGCTGCTGCCCGGTACCAGCCTACCACCGTAGGGGGGGCTCTTCCGCCAGATCTGCCATACCGATGATCTTCATCTCTGCCTTCACTGCCGTTGAGTATCATCGTACGCGTATTAAGTCCTTACGGCAGCAGATGTTTTTCTGTGGTTGGCATTATTATTTACTCCTTTTTGTCCATTTTTTCGGGGGAGCAAAATTTAATATATATATATATACTGGGTGTCCCATTTTAATCGGCCAGTAGCGATAATTCTGAAACATTGCATTGAATCAAAAAGTGTTCCAAATGAAAAGTTAATGGTTCTGAGGGGGACATCTGATGCCGTAGACTTTGCCCCCCCAGCCCCCCAAGGGGGGCGGGAACAGGGGGCAACTTTAAAATCTTAAATGGAAACCCCTATTTTTTATTGCAGATTCTGATAGAGGGTTAAAAAGTATGTAAGTTTTATCCGAAACATTTTTTTTATTGGTCGAGAGATGGCGCTGCAAATGTAAAAATTAGGTTTTTTGTCAATTAAATTGCGAAAATCGTCACGTAATTAACTGTTATTATTACTTAAGACTTACTCACAACCTTACAAGGTTGTTTTTTTCTCAGCCTGCTCAAATACTACCCCCGCCCCCCCCTACAAAGACGTAAAGTACTCAAAAATAGCGATTGAGTACTTATTTTTCAAATTAAATAATGGTAAAATAATTCAAAAAAGAATGTCATTTTTTTTTCAAACAGTGTTTGACCGGGCCCCCCACATTTTTAAAGTTGTTGATAGATGGCGCTGCAAACTTGAGAAAAAATTAAAAGAATTTCTCTATCACACAGTAAACGAATTTCTTATTTAGAAGATTACTATTTTTGAAAACGGCAACAGTATTTTTCATGGCATAATTAAATTGAAATAACTCAATTAAAACCGCCAATTAAAGCCACAATGTTCAGAATTATCGCTACTATATATATATATATATATATATATATATATATATATATATATATATATATATATAAACTAGTTAGATTAATTTTCAAAAAACGCTCGGGCACGTCAACTTTGTTTGTGAGGTTAGGTTAGGTTAGGTTTTACACCTTTTACAAGAAAATTTGTAGCTAAATCACTTAACCCCTTTGCGCTGGGACCACAACCCCTATAATTTTAAATGACACGGTCTGGTAAGTGATACCTCATTTGAAAGCCCTTTTTGCCCTGAATACTAAATGGTTAACATTTTCCAAATTTATCGATTTGTTGTCAAGATTATTTAATGCGTCGACTTAACACTTCCAGAGACTCTGGTTCATTTACATACATTCTACTATTTAGATGACTCCACAAGAAAAAGTCCAAAGGACTTAAATCAGGTGAGCGGGGCGGCCATTCCATAGCACCTCTTTGTCCATTCCATTGTCCCGGGAAAACTCTGTCCAGAAACTCCCGAACAGCCTACGTATAATGTGGTGGCGCTCCGTCTTGTTGAAAAGTCAAATGGTCTTCTAATTAACGATCACCATTTTCTTTCAACGACAGAAACTAAAAACGCGTTCATACCTTGAAATTAAATATTCTCGAAAACAAATCGTTAGATTTAGAAAATGTTAGTTCTTTAGTATTCAGGGCTAAATGGGCTTACAAATGAGGTATAACTTACTCCACCGTGCCATTTAAAATTTTAGGAGTTGTTGTCCCAGTGCGAAGGGGTTAAGTGATTTGGCTCAAATTTTTCTTGTAAAAGGTGTCCCCATCACAAAAAAAATTAACGTGTCCGAGAGTTTCAGGAGAAACCATCTTTAACTATCCGGAAATCCCTCTGTTTCGTTTTCAACGGCCCACCTTTTATATATATATATATATATAGCTCAAATGTCTGAGTACATTTGAGCTTTCGCGGATAGAAATATGTGTTGATATGTTTTCTCGGGGATTCCGCGTTCATATTGAGGATTGGTTCTGAAAAGAACCGGATTCTCGGATACGTTAGAGTTTAATGTGTAGTCGTAAGTATACGTCTAATGCACGGACGTATATATATATATATATATATATATATATATATATATATATATATATATATATATTTATATATATATATATGTATATATATATATATGTATATATATATATATATATATATGTATATATATATATATATATATATATATGTATATATATATATATATATATATATATATATATATATACACATATATATATATATATATATTTATATATATATATATATATATATCTTGAGAATGGCGAATGTTAGATCGCCTAAACGTCGAGAATCCGGTTCTCCGGTTTTTAGAACTAACCCTCAATATCAATTGTTTTGGTAGTTAATTCATATTTTACACATATTATATTCTACAAATAATCCTATCCTTACATATATATATATATATATATATATATATATATATATATATATATATATATATATATATATATCTTGAGAATGGCGAATGTTAGATCGCCTAAACGTCGAGAATCCGGTTCTCCGGTTTTTAGAACTAATCCTCAATATCAATTGTTTTGGTAGTTAATTCATATTTTACACATATTATATTCTACAAATAATCCTTACCATTAGTTATTAATGTTGTTGTGTAACTGATGCATTTAATGTTTGTAATCGCCGTCTGTTCGTTAAATCGTTTCATGCATTTGAGGTTTTCAATAGTAATTCAGTCAACATTCGAACACAAATCAAATTTGTCCCATTTAATGCTACACTTAAATCATTTACTAGTTGAATTGAGTTAATATATTTTTTGTTTCAATAAACACGTACAAAACGATCAATTCAATATTCATTTTAGTCGTTACTTGCAATAAAACTAACCATTAGAACCAAGAATATTTATATATTATATTGAAGGATTAATATAATATTAATATAATATCGTCATAATAATATAATATTATGACGTTATTTTTGTACCAAATTGATATGATATTAAAAATATGTTCAGCTTTCGATCTTAGATGATCTGCAAACACGATCCTTTTTCCAAGAATCCATTGCGGCAAATCATTTACGAATAGCAACAAAGGTAGTGAACCCAAAAACTGGCCCTTATGGAACCCCGAAAGGTAGATCTTTCTAGTCAGATTTATAATAAACCAAATTTTATAATAAACTAAAAAAAAAAAAAAATTATATTATATAACCATTTCCGTCAATAATAAGAGTTCCGTCAATAATAAGAATTATCCAGATCCTCTATAACTTATTCATAAAAATTAGAAATAGCTGATTTAACTGATTTTTGAGCGCGAAACGAATGTTCTGTTAAAATATCGTGTTTTAACATAATCCATTAATTAGCAATAAGTCGTTCAAATATCTTTGAAAAGATGGACAAAATGGAAATAAGTCTATAGTTGGTTATGTTCATTGGTGATGATCACTTGAATCAGACTTTTCATGTCATGATACAACGTTAAAGCTAGCTTTAACGTAGGAGTAATTCTGGAGTAGTGGTGCTTCCAGGATATCGTAAATAAATTTGATTGTGGTTTTAGAAAATCCATCAATTCCACAGATTACATTACGAAGGTGAATATGTATGGGGGAAACAAAAAATAAAGATGAGATACTGGTTTTTTAAATAGTAGTTTAACTAAAATTTATTTGTTAACATATTTCATGGGACTCTGTGCTATAATTTTTTAATGGATCCTCATAGGAACTTCTAATTTTTATCTGTTAAAAGTTAGAAGGAAAAAATAAGTTAAGCTTTTCAGGGGAGTTTAAGAAACTCTTGGATTATCTGTCTTTGTTGATTTTGATTGATACCTAGATAAATTTTCATCGGATTTACATAATTTTTGTTACGCAGACGTGCAAGGAATCACTTCATACAATTTTGGGCAATCGCCAATTTTCCGGTTCGTAATCGTAATCGTAAAGCAAACTAAATACGATCATCGTTTCAGCACTGCGATTTCCTAGCAGATAATATTAAAAATTGCAATATAATAAAATTTCTTCATTTACAAGAAAAGTGTCATTCCATATGTTTTCTAGATTTTCTCCAAGAGCACTAGAACATTCAATGCGACGAACAAATTGATAAATATTTTTTTTCCAGAAATTTGACTCTGAAATTCTGACATAAATCGCTATGACAAAACACAATAATTTTGAAAAACATTTGTCATGAAACGTTCGTCTAAACGTAACGAACGTTTCCTGTGCAACAAAAATCAGGATTAGCCTAATAAATTGTATAACTTACACTGATACGCGAAACTAGTTCCCTTACAAACACGAATGGAAATTACACACAAATAATAACAGTATTCAAATATCTTTTTGTGACACTTTAGTCCGAGCAACGAGATCGTTCAAACCATTCGTATATTTACAACAATATAAAAAAATTCCACAATACATAAAAATATTTACAATAAGATTCAAACCTAAACATTTACACCAAAACTCAACCCGTTCACATAACAAACTGAGACAAGACACGGCCGCTATTTTATTTGTTTAATATTATTTTAATTATTTTATTTTTACGATAATTAAGCGGTAAGTTACGTAAGCTGTTACGTAGACGTTGGTTTCAAGGTGTGCTGAGGTCATTTCGTTTAGGCTATTTTAGATGCAAATTGTATAGACGTGCGGACTTTTAAGATTGATTATTCGTTTAGTTAAGAAGGCGTTCTCTGCTCTGATAATCAATTAAAGGACTAACCGCCTTCGCTGTAATGTGATAACTAAATTGCGACGTAAATGCAGGGAAACGGTACCTTTGAAGTAGAATATTTTTATTAAACGTCACTAACAATTTAAAAGTTTACAACGGGAAGCAGGTTTGTTTATACTTAGAAAATAGAATTCTCGATTCCCGGATTTATGTAAACAAAAAGTAGTTAGTTTAAACTTTGACTAACAAAGTTATCGACGTCATAGTAGATATTAAAATTGACCTCAAGTTTGAATAATTGTATTAATTAGAATGAATTGATTCAATGAATGAGATTTACATTTAGCTTATTGAAAATTGATCTAAATATAGAGATCAGTAATTCATGTAATTTATTGGAATTAATTTTCTGGTCCTTCAAGAACTAGGTGTGTTCTTTGCGATTGGGTTTTGCTATTATTAGTAGTTTTTACAAATTCATTTCTATTAAGCTTATAATATATTATAGTTTTGTTAATTGTTTTAGTTTATTGATCTTTGACAATTTTAAACTATGATTTTGCTATTTATAGCTAATAATTGTTAGAATTTTAAGCAACATCGAATTTTGCAATTTCAATGTTATTTTATGCTCAAAGACTTAACATTTATTCCAAAAGTGTCTTTTTACTTTTAGATATTCAAGAGTGAATAGATATCCTGTAATATCAATTACATCGTAATTGATATTACAGGAATATTGAAAAATGTTTATATTAATTTCCTCATTTTTCTCATATTGTGCTGCTCCCAATGAAATATTCGAATAAAATATTGGCTCACTTTGGATAAGGAAAATATTCAGTGATTTTAATTCAGTAAACTTTTCTGTTTCGTAATTCCAATAAAATATTTTTATGAAACATTAGTTCATCTTCGTCATAAACGGTTTTATGAAGAGGTTGTGCAAGTTTTTCCCGTTTAGTATTCCCATTCAAATTCAAATTATCTTTATTTCCTTAATAATGATTATAAATATATATATTTACTTATGCATACAATGGAAATTACCCCAGCAAAGGCACAGCCAGAGCGCGGGAGGTTCAGTTCGTTATTTTAAAATACTGTAACATAAAATCATTAATTTAAAAATAAAATATTTTTTTCGTTGGAGAGAGGCTCGCCACTGTGAATATTCTTCAACAGAGCATGGAGGAAAATTTCGCTAAATGCACTATTCTAGGTGGTAACTAATCCACCGTCACCTATGGTGACGTTAGCGGACCTTCGGATTCTGGGGAGTCCGCACCAACATGCCTTAAGGATGAGTCGGAGCATCCTGAAATCACCGGAAGTAAACTCAGACAAAGGCGGCAAAGCTTCTTCGCAACATTTAATGCTAAATCACTGCTAAAAGTGGGTAAACTGAAACATCTGACTGATTCACTAACACGACACAACATAATACTGACAGTCGTACAGGAAACCAGATTTACGGACAAACATGCCTTCGAGTCCCAAGGCTACAGAATCCTCAAAGGAAAAGTGGGTCAGCGGGTAATGAAGAACGTACCCCACTTATGTACAGGATTTATAATCAGTCACAAGATACTGGATTCAGTCACCAACTTTACCTCCTCGAGCAGTCGTGTATCAATCCACTCTCTCAAATGTGCAAACAAGGGCTACAGTATAGTACATGCCAAAATCAACCAAGACAACAGACGCAATCCAGACAAAACTGATAAATTTTGGGAAGACTTAGAAGTTATTTTTTTTGGAGTTATTCTAATAACTCCAGAGATTTCTTTGGAACCTTTAAGCAGACACTCAGAACATACGCTCCGCCAAGCCTCCACTTCAGAGACTCACAAGGCAAACTGATTTTTAACGACAAGGACAACTACCACCTTTTAGCCCAATACTTCTAAAAATCTACTCAACTGTGATCCACCCAGCGAAGACTTCGACTATAAACAAACCACACCAAACCCGGACTTGCTGCCCCCTTCATTGGAAGAAGTTGGACAGATCATTCAACTTCTTAAGAATAATAAGGCAGCTGGAGAGGACTCTATCGTTGCTGAACTGTGGCAACGTGCTGGAAGCAATGCAGTTTGCAAGCTAACGGAGATCATCCAGGACATCTGGGAAACAGAGAAATTATCACCCGATGGAAATCTGCTCTGATCCATCCGCTTCACAAAAAGGGAGATTTTTCTGATCTAAACAACTACAGTGGAATTTCTCTTGTCCCGGTAACATACAAGATTCTCTCGAAGGCGTTACAAACAAGGGCAGTTGGTCCAAAAATGGTTGGTCCAAAATCAGTTGGATAGTCAACTGGGAGAATACCAGGTGGGCTTCAGGAAGACCCGATCCTGTGTTGAACAGATCCTCAATCTTAACTGTACTTGCATACTCCAAGATGGGAAACCGCAAGGTGGTCGTCACCTTTGTTGATTTTAGGAAGGCCTACGATTCCATTGATAGAGAAACGCTTAACAAAGTACTCCAGGAACTAGCACTAGACAAGGAGTGAGACAAGGAGATGGACTTTCCCCACTTCTCTTCAACTGTGTCCTTGAAAAGGTTATGAGAGAATGGCGCAAAGAACTGAACAATTTGGGTGCTCAGTGAACAATTTGGGTGGACTGGTTGTAGATTGCCTGGGATTTGCAGATGACAGGGCACTGTTTGCTGATTCTCTTGAGATGGCAACAATGCAGGTAAACTGCCTCAGAAAACAGGCTGCCAAAATGGGTCTTCAAGTGTCGCTGGAGAAAACAGAATTCTTCACCAACATCCGAGAAGCAAACAGAGAGATGTTACTAGAACAGGGAAACATTAAGAGGACTGAGAAATTTAAGTATCTCGGCGATTGGATTGAACCCAACTTATCAGAAAGAGCATCATTATCCAAGAGAGTCAACAAGATGGAACTAGTCTATCGGCTGACTAAAAACACTTACAAATGCCTGTCACGCAACGTGAAACTTAAGCACTACACATCAGTCTTACGACCAGAAGCCCTGTATGCGCAGGATGGAGTGTCTTTCCTTGACCGAAGGGGTCTAGTAGAGAAATTGGAAATCAGAGAGAGGAGAATACCAGGAAGATCCTAGGCCCAGTAAAGGAAGATGGGGAATTCCGAAGGCGGCATAACTCTGAGCTCTACGAACATTTTGAGATGTTCTCTGACTGTGCAAGGAAAAGAAGGGTAGCTTTCTATGGCCACGTTGCAAGATTGCCTCCAAACCGACTAACCAACCGTCTGTTCACCTTCTGGCAAAACAAGAAGCTTCGTACCACTTGGTTGACAGAGACCGAGAAGGATATTAAAGAACTGGGAATAACAAATCTTAAAAACAGACAGTCTGTGAGACGCACCCTGAAGGAAGTCCATGGATTTCAGGAAAAACCTCGAAGGAAAGGTACCCCCTGGACAGAAGAGAGAAAGGAGTTACACCGGCAGAAGATGCGACAATACTGGGCAAAGGTCAAAGCCCAACAGTTGAACAAGCGTGGTCCAAAATAGGCCTATTCGAAACAAGAAGACAAAGAAGAAAATATTTTTTTTTCTTCTAAATATTTGTTTATAAGACATATATGTAATAATAATATATTTTTGTTGGTAGGTTCAGTAAGTGGTTAATAATATTTCTCCGGACCCCGGAGAAATTCCGGGACCCCGATAGGACCAATGCCTCATGCCCAGGGTGGTCAGTTTCTTGGGAGCCCTGGGCAAACCTGTACCCTCGCCCCGGGTCCCGTGCCCATGATCCAGCCTCCCCAAAAACTCCCTGCTCTTATGAACCCTCATTAAAACCGTCTATTTATAAATGGATTATTGATGGTTAAAACTGATATGTCCCTGTACAACGCCCCGGCCTAGTCCCGGCCTTCCTCTATTTAGAATCCTTCTAAGCAAATAATTTTGTGCAACTATTGCAGGTCTTAACGTTGTGGGACAAGCCCCACCCCAAGATAGCATTCCATAAGTTAGGATCGACTGGGCGAAGGCGAAGCACACGGTCTTTAATGTGTTTTGGTTCTAAATACTTGTTAATTTGGAAAACTAATACTACAATCTCTATTGTTTCCTAATTTTATATCTAATATATTGTTAGGTTGAGAATTGGTATAGATTGAGAATGTAATATATTTGGTTTTTATCAAGAGGAAACATTGAAGGTGCTGGACCATGACGGGGTAGCGAAGAGCAGCACGGTATCGTCAGCAAATAAGTAGGTGTGCCCTTTTATTTCTGGTTCAAGTTTTGGCTGGCCGTTAATGAATGCCAGGAATAATGCAGGTCCCAAAACTGTACCTTGAGCGATTGCATAGCAAGTACCATAAATGGAAGCGCTGATAACATCATGCTGAGACCTTTTTTTCCTTCTCCCTACTTTCCTTTCCTGCCCTACAAACACTGCGATATTGTGGCCTATTAGTGGCCTATTGTATTTCTCCACATTTTCGATGGTTCATTCATTGGATGTTTGTTCTTATACAGAGAGAGTGTATGAGAAGTACGACACAGTTGCTTTTCTCCCCTGATGATGGTTTAAAGTAATCTTAGCCCCATTAATCATTTCCAATGAAAGGTTCTTTTTAGTAGATTTCTTTCCCCACCTAGTCTCGCTCATCTTTATTGATATGGTATCATTACTGTCCCTTATCATAGATATGGTACCAGTACAAGGTTGTTCTGAAACTTTTCTACACCTCCCCTTTTACTTTTTCTATGAAATGGTCCCAAAGATTACATAATCCTCTATCACTGTTAGGTCTGAAAATGCTTTTGTGTCGTCTGGGGCTTTCCCAATCCTATGGAGATACGCTCGGAAGGACCCGTGTCCGGTAAGAAGCTGGGTGAGAAAGTACGAACCCACCTCGTCCAGCCCTCGCCCCATCTGCCAAATTAAATCGATGAGACGACGAGTCCACGCGCCGTTTCCGCCACGTGACCACCTCTCCTGCCAGCAGGCAAGTAGTTCCCGAGCAGCTCTCCTTGCCACCACGCGGTTCCCACCAGAAGTTCTTGCGTCCCTCACCGACGCGCGCTCCATAACAAGGAGGTCCGCGAGAGGAATTCGCGATATGACCTCCACTGCGTCACTGCTAACAGTGCGGTAAGCCCGGACGACCCTGATGGCCACCGGGCGCAGTGCCCGTCGCAAACGCTCCCTGTTACGAGCGTTACCCCTCACCGCCTTTGCCCACACCGGTGCCACGTATAGGAGTCTGCTAGTGGCCACACTGGCCATAAGCCTCCTCCTACCCTCACCAGGCCCGGTGGCCCTCGGCATGAGACGCGCCACCTGTTGTGACGCGCGTGCCGCGTTGCCGGCGGCATGGCACACGTGTAATCCCCACTGACCCGCCTGGAGTATCACACCGAGGTACCGAATCGACTGTTCGACCGGTATCCTCTCTCCCAAAATTTCGATCTCCAGAATGTCTCTACCTGACCTTCTAGTGAAGAGCAGGGCCGCCTGTGTTTTAGAGGCGGCGAGCTGAAGGCCCGCCGTCTCCATCCACTCCCGAACGAGTTCCCCCGCGCGCGTGACCCTGAGACGCAGCATATCCCAGCACCTGTCTGTGAAGACAAGTGCCAGGTCGTCTGCGTACGCCACAATACCCACCCCTGTGGGCAGTAACCGTCTCAGCGTCCGCAGAAGGCCGTCATAGACGACATTCCACAAGAATGGTCCTAAAACCGATCCCTGCGGAACCACGACAGACAACCCCCGCTCACGCCAGTCCTCCCCCTCGCGGTACCTGATGGTTCTGTCGCGCAGGTAATCGGCAGTAAGCCTCAGCAACGTCTCCGGTAGTTTCCAACCTGCTAGGGCCTCGATAACGAACCAGCATTGTACCGTGTTGAAGGCATTGACGACGTCAAAGCTGACGACCACACAATGCCCCCTGGTACGGTACGGTCCGCTGTTGGCCCCCTCCGCGACACGAAGGACAGCCCGAATGGCATCCTCCGTCCCAACCCTTTCACGGAAGCCGAACTGTTCCGGAGCGAGTCCGCCGCCCTGCTCTATAACTGCTTGTAACCGCCATAGGAGCAACCTTTCCAGAACTTTTACCCCAAAGTGGCTGGATCTAAAGCATTATGAGTAACCTGCCCTGCCCGGAAACCAAACTGAACCAAATATTAGACGATGTGATTCCAGGTATCCAACAAGTTGTCTTTTGACCAATGTTTTATTATTTTGTTTTTCTATTATTTTGGCTATGTTGGATAGTATATAAATAGGGCGGTAGTTACTTTTAACTAAAGATCGATTTCTAATTTTATACAAAGGGATAATTATAGATTTTTTTTTAATTCTATAAGTTTTCCTGTACTGAGACCGAGATTAGTTATGTGAGTCAATGTAAGTTTTAATTAATTTCAGTCAGTTTTCTGAAATGTTATTCCAACCAGCACAGGATGACCACAGGACCACCACAGGATTGTTTTAATAATGTTATTTTCATTAACCTGGGTAAACTTTGAACATTGATATTTTGGTATGAAACATCAGCTCATTTTCGTCATTTTCTCATTATCGCCCATTGCTTTTATGAAGAGATTGTGCAAACTTTTCCTGTTTGGTGTTTCCATTGAAATATGAAAGATAAATAAATAATATGAAACATCGTTTCGTTTTCGTCCAATACGAATTCCATTTTCTTATGAAGGGATTTTGGAAACATTTCCTGTTGTCCTGGTGTTATCAATGAAATATGCTAATAAACCTTAATGCTAATAAAATTTAATAAACTTTAATAGAATCAAACACGTTTTTCCATCGCCAATAAGCTTTACGGAACATGTGTGAACCTTGGACAGAAGGATCTCGCATTTTGCCGTTTCCATGCTTCTTAGGGAATCAACAATTATTCTTTAAATTGTCAACTTTTAACGAACATAACAGGAATCGAGAATAAATGCAGGCACTTCTTAAAATATCCTGATCAATTAGATAGATAATTGATAATTATCGAAATTTGTTGAGAGCTTATCGAATGTAATTGCATGAATAGGTACAGTATAATCCAGGTATTATTCAAATGAGCATTGGCTGGCGAACTAATTTTTAACTCTTTGAGGCACAACGCTATTAAAAGTGGAAGTTAAAATCTTTTTGAAGTGGAATATTCTTTGAAACACCCCGGAATATTGCAACAGCTACGTGCACACACAAATTTCTGTTTTTATTTCCTAAAATTCAGTGCCTCAAAGGGTTAAAATTATTCTGGTAATTTTGGCCTTATCAATAAACTAGTGATAAAATCTCAACTGTGTATTCTTGTTACAATTAAGTCCATTCGAAAATAATACTACACAGTTCAAAACAATTGACCCCGTCATTTCGAAAAGGGCATAAGTCCATGAATTAAAAGAGAAAAAGAATTCAACAAAAATATGTTTTTTGTTAAAAAAGTCATTTATGTCGAAGAAACTGAATATGGAGGTTGTTAAATAAAAAACATACACGCACTCTTTCGCACTGTACTCTTTTCGCCTGGAATATGTAAAACGCATCAATGAATAAAACGGCGTAAAAAAGTGATTTCAAAAAAAAGTGACTCGTGCCCTTTTCGAAATGACGGGGGGTTCAATTGGATTGTTGAATAAAAAAAAATTATCGATTTTTTTATGTATTTTAAAACCTTATTATAAATAATTCTGATGTGCGATGCGAAAAAGTTAAACAAAATATTTCAATTAATTATAAACAATTTAAAAGTGATTCCAAACGCGCCATAATTTGTTTGTGACGTCGAAAGGGTGAAACTTCATTCTAACATTCAAACATAAACATTATTTATAAAATCGTCGATTTAGGATTTTTTTGGCGCACTGTTTATAACCATTGGTTTCGACGTTTAACAATGTGGGACATTTAAAAACATTTTTTGAGGAGTTCGTTTTGTAGTACTCCTACACGATGGTACGAAAAAAGCACGATAACTTTTAATATTTGACTTTTAATATTTTACATGTCTACTACAGTTACTGTATCAACATAGTCAGGCGCGGATAGAAATTACCCAACGCGACCGGCCTGGCCTGTTTTCGATACCGAGTTTAAAAATATATTTCCAATTTGTTATAACTTTTTAATTACAACGAAAAAAAGAAAACAAAAAGAGTTTTGTTATAAAACTTATATATGAGTTTTTGAGTTATGACAAAAAAAATGATTCAAATACCCGATTAGCGAGTTCCTAATTTATGCCATAAAATTCAAACGGCAAATTACATGCAAATAAAATTAAGAACATCTGAAAGCCGCTCTATTTAATTGTTTTAATTGACACATAGGGAATTATGAGCATAGCATACTTCCGAAGTATCCATAATGATTAACAAGAACTACCAAAACTAAAATGAAATAATGTATCTCAAATTTGATTCAAAGAGCTAGGGAGATCTTGTTCAGATCAATATACAGACGAAAATGTTTGCAAGAGGACAGTTTGACTAAGTTAAGTGAAAATGAGATCTCAACGAAGTGGAAGTTGTTCGTGGTATATTATTAATTGAAAATGGTGTTATTCAGTAATTGTGGAACAGGTATTTGGTTACGGGTCAATATACAAGGTCGCAAAAGAAAAATAACTTAAAATAAAAACCGATTTTTATTGATTTCGAGTCCTCGCAATACAATATCTACGGCGAAAGACCTCTTAATTTCCCTCAGGACGACGCACGGGGTCACTGTATCAGACCAGACAATTAGGATTGGGTTGAGGGAATCAAATGTGAGGACAAGACGACTAGGGTTTGGAAATAGGCCAGTATTTTTAGACTCCGCGAATCCGACTCGAGCCGACGATTATTTTTCGTATCCGGCTCTAATCCGTCTCGCAATTTTAACGATAACACGAAAGGATTTTTCGTGTTAACGCATGTGGTAAAGCAAGCGATACTGTACGAACTTGCCGATTAAGTTAAGTAGGACTTAGATAAACAAGGAGATAAACAGATTTGGAGAATGTTATGATTAATAGGTAAATAAAACAAAACTCCAGAGGCTAAGAGCGTAAGGCAAGTGGATGAATTCTTTTCTAAATTGTCTAAAGTTAATTCAACTTGTCCGTATTCTTCGACTTCATCGACGTTCTCATGAGAATAATAATTGTCATCTTGATTATCATCAATACCATCTTGATCATGGTCATCTTCATCTTGCATGTCGGTAATATTTGTCCTTTTATATAGTACATCACAAACAGCTAAGTGTATAGTGAGATTCAAACATAAATTATAAAGACTAGGAGATTCGCGTACAAATTTCATCATTACACTTGCGCCGTCGCCGGCTGAATCAACTATATGTTTTTTTTAAATTTATATTAAATGTGTTCATAAAACACGGTACAAGGTTGTGTCAATCCAGACTTTGCATTGGATTAAATTCACACTAAAGGACAGGGGAATAGATGTGTCCACTTTTTAGCGCATAGTACGCAACACAAAGCGGCATCAAAAGCCTACAAGCTAGGAGTAAATATCGAAGAAATAAAGAGAACTGGGTCTGTTGTAGTACACTAGTGGTGCACTATCTCGTATACTCGAAAAACTCTATAATCGAACAATTTTGGGAGTGATTGTACTTCATTAGCGAGTGCGATAATCTGTAGAAAAGTTCAAAGTTTCATCTGTAGATAAGTTTCTAGAATATTTCCTGAAACTCTCAAGATCTATAAGTAGTCTAAACTTTTCAGGTACTAATCTTGAGGACGAAGCACTAGTATAATTAATAATTAAACGAACTTACCCAAGTGAAGTTCTATTATAATTATACGAAGTGCTTCGTCCGAAAAGATTACTCTAAGCCTAACCCCGTTAAGAATCCTACCAAACCCTTAATATCCGGGAATTTAAAGTGGAAGAGTTGTTCTACTGTTTCGACTAATTACAAATCAGTACATGAGTTAAAAATTCTCACAAAACCCAGTATATACACTTCAGTCAATTCCATGCAAATTGATATTTAGATATGTTCGAATTTTCATACACGTCACGTGGGTCGCGACCCCCAGAGGGGTCGAATGAGATTTTTTTGGGTCGTCAAATTCATAAAAAATTTAAGGCTTATCGTGTATCGTGAACTATTAAGTAGCAGTAAAATAGTGAAATGTTAATATAAACAAATTTAAAAAACGTCTACTTTCAGTCCAGGAGTAGCGATAAAATATTACACAAAATGTTGTGTCTCAAATGAATAAATTTACAACCGTTCACAAAATATAGACTTCGAAAAGAAATATAGAATTCGAAATTCTGTAAAATTTTAATTCCGAACTTGTATATAAAAAAATTATTCTTTCCAAACAATTTACACATCAATTTGCTCATCTTATCGTCTAGTTTCAGTGTGCCGAAAATTATTTTGAGTTTTAGTTTTGGAGAGGATCTTAGAAAACCGAAAACGCACTTTTTCCTCAATCAAAGCGATGGGTTTTTTTTGCGATTTTGTTGACAAAATTTTAGGGCATTTTCAGTTTATCCGAAGGAAATGGGCGAAAACACGATTTCACAGAATTTTTTAGTTTATTTTGTTCAAAAGCTCAAATATCCCAAGATATAGGCCATTTTTCATTTTTTAACTATTTCCTCTCACTTATTGTACATTTTTCCATGTGAATAATTTAGCGAAATTGCTTATGCATCTTTTGGGATTAAATCGAACGAAAATTGACCGAGAAGTGAATCAAAATGTAAGAGTCCTGCAGAGCAGTGGTTCGCAAACCGACCGAGAGTGTCGCGAGCCCCAGAGGGGTGAATACAGAATTGAGAAATTTAAAGCTAGCAAAATAGCGAAAAGTCAATATAAACAAATTTAAAAACCTCTATTTCTATTCAGAGGTCGCGATAAAATTTAACGCAAAATGATGGGTCGCAAATGAAAATAGTTAAATCGTCGATCTTCTTTGCGGCGCGGCGTACTAGACAATGTCGAATATTCAAGACCCGAGACTCGTCGAATCCTAGATCGGGTATCGTGTTCTGGGTATTTACCCTTGGACTCGTCGAGTCCGGGTACTCGGACCAGAAAAACCCTAAAGACGACCCGACCGAAAACCCTCTTTGGCACGACGACACAGAATAGCAAGGATGAATTGTCCTCGTGAACATATCGAATGGCAACTTCGACAATGGAAGTCTATACTCTTCACGGATGAATCAAGGTTCCATATTACTCCAAGCGCTAGCCGAGTACGTGTTTACAGATGCCCAGGAGAACGCTACGCAGCTGCTACTATCCAGGAAGTCGAAAGATTTGAAGGTGGATCAGTTATAGTTTGGGGAGGGATTAGTATCAACAGTAGAACCGACCTTTTTGTAATTCCTTTTTAGGAAATCTTAACGCTAATCTCTATGTTGAAATTGTGTTAGAAGAACATGTTGTCCCTGTGGCATATGGAATAGGTCCAATTTTTTTGTTAACGCAAGACCACATACTGCGCGAATTACACTAGACTTCCTACATGATCTGGAAATTCAAACAATGGTGTGGCCTGGGTTAGGTCTTGATTTAAATCCCATAGAGCATGTTTGCGATATGCTCGACAGACGTGTTCGTGGTCGCCCGCATCCGACTTAGACCATCCAGCAGCTAATGAAGAATAGACGCTATACCACACTATACTCTTATTGAAGAATAGACGCTATACCACAAGAAGACATTCAAAGGATTTGGCGAAGCTTGTCAAGACGGTGTAACGCCGTTATTCGTGCGTTATTCGGGAGCACATACTCGTTATTAAGATACTACTATATGTGAAAAGTTTACATAAACAATTAATTTAAATTCGTTTTGCACTTTGGTTTTGGTAGTTGTTGTTAATTATTACGGGTACTTTAAAAGTACGTGATGCTGACACTTCCATATGTGCCAATTAAAACAATTAAATAGAGCGTCTTTCATATGTTCTTAATTTTATTTGCATGTCATTTCCCGTTTGAATTTTATAGATTTTATTTAACATTTCTTATCTCCAGCAAAGTTCAATTTTGTTATATAGTTATTGTACGCTCAGTCCAAGATATTTTAAATTAAAAACAAAATCTATTTGTGAATTGTGATTGTGTTCAAATGACACATTGATAAATAACAATTAGGAATATCTGAAAACAGACCACTTTCGTAAATTACTTTTATTAACTGTAACTGTTATAAACAGAGACCACAAAAGTCCATTAATAACTTTGGTCAACTTCGTTCCTTTGTAACGTCTAACGACTAGGTTCACAGTAATCGGTTCCATTACCAGCAAGTAGGCAAGTTTATTAACTATTTAATAATTATATATATATATATATATATATATATATATATATAGTATGTTTGAGTATCGTTGGTTGAAATTTGGCACAACAGCTTGTTACATTTCGGAAATTTACATAATCTTATTATTAGAAGTGATGCATTTACGTATTATTTTTATGTATTAAGTTAATTAACCATTGATTCTTATTTAGTCTATTGTTTGCAAAATTTATATATTAATTGAAAAAACCAACTGAATTACTTGGAATAAAACATGAAAAACAAAATTTGAAAAATAATAAATGTGAAAACTTGAAAAATAAAACTAGAAGGACTAGACTAGATCGACTAGATCGATAATACGAAAGAAAAGAGTTTAAACAGAAAAGATTAGACATGCCAAGAACAGATAGGCAATACCAGATTACAACATTAAACAGAGAAAAATATTGCGAGACACGCATTCTATTCTGCCTAGTCTTAATCATGATTTATATTTCACAAGGAAAACTATCAATAATAAATAAAATATTCAAAATTAAGTGGATGCAATTAGTGAAAACCAATAAGGATAAATTCTCACTGCAAACAGACCGGAATAAACTATAAGCTATCTGCTTGAAGTTACAAACTTTTCAAGTCAGGCTATGCATATAAATTCACTCGAATCAGCTAAATTGTTAGAATTTGCATACAGCGATCAGATAAATGCCCATTTACGACGACTAACAAGCCTTTATTAAATTACTTTTCAAAATAATACTACAATATTATAATAGTCTTGTGTGATTAGCAATGTCTAATTAGTTCTTTGTCCGTTTAGTCTTGTTTGATTAGTTTTGTCTGTTTAGCCTTGCCAATCTAATCTTGTCTGGTTAGTTCTATCTGTCTAGTCTGTTAAGTCTTGCTTGACTTGTCTGTCTAGTCTTGCTTCTCTAATCGTATTTCTCTAGTTTTACTTGTCTAGTCTTGTCTGTGTAGTCTTATATAATCGTGTTTATATAGTCACGCCTGTCTAGTCTTGTCTGTACTGTCTTGTCTTTATAAGCTTATCTCTCTAAACTTGTCTGTCTATTCTTTTCTGTCTAATCTTGCCGTCTAGTTTTGCGTGTCTAGTCTTGCTGTCTAGTCTTATCCGAGTAGTATTATCCGTCTAGTCTTGTCTATTTAGTTAAAGATAAAGATCAAATATATTTATTTTATTACTTAAATTTACAGATACAATAATATGTGTTTTACAATCGTATATGATTTGTAGATTAAATAAAATAAGTTAATATTGTTGGAGATTATGAGAATAGTTTAATTTTTATCTAATATTCTTGTAATATTCTTGTCGGTCTAGTCTTCACTAGCTGGTGCCTTTTTTTGTTGAAAGTGGTTTGGTGGAAGCTCTCACTAAACCCCCTATTTCACTTTGGCTTTTAGTATGCGCCACCCTAGTGTCGCATATTTCGCGTTCATTCAGTACACTGTCTCTTCTTGTCTGTCTAGTCTTATCTGTCTAGTCTTGTCTGTCTACTTTTGTCGGTGTAGTCTTGTCTGTCTAGTTTTGTCTGTTGTAACGGGGGTCCTTTAGCACATATTAAGATTTTTCTTTATAGACCGTAGTTTTTGACGATTCCTGGTATCGTAGGTATGGCGAGACTCCCTGACATCAAATAATTGCAAATTTTTAAAGACGTGATACGTTATTTATTTGCCTAGTCTTGTCTGTCTAGTCTTGTCTGTCTGGTTTTTTCTGTCTAGTCTTTTTTGTCTATTCTTCAAAGGACTAGAGGAGGACTTGTCTCGTTTTCTCTGTCTAGTCTTGTCTGTCACATAGCAGAAGCTGCAGCAAAGAGGATGAGTACAATGACAGCAATACAGCAACTAATGCCCAACATTGGAGATCCCAGGAGCAGTAAACGCCGACTGCTCAGCTACGCAGTACAGGCCACTATGATGTACGGAGCATCAATAACCAATACGCCAATACTGGTAAAACACCAATACTGGGAAAACAGAGCAATACCCAAAAGCTCCTTGTAGTGCATAGAAAAATGGCTCTAAGAATGTGTAGCGCTTACCGCACAATATCAAGTGAGGCAGTCTTGACCATCGCGGGTATCCCGCCAATCGACTTGCTTGTGGAAGAGCAAAGAAAACTGCAGGAGACAGGTCGCACAAAACTTTAAAAAAAATGGCCAGGAAACAACTAATTGAAGAATGGCAGCAAAGGTGGCAGCAATGCATTACAGGACAGTGGACCAGACATCTTATCCCTGAACTTGAACCCTGGATTGGCAGAGAGCATGGGGAAAATAGCTACTATTTCACCCAAGTATTGTCCGGCCACGGCTGTTTCAAGGACTTTCTGCGTCAAATTGGCAGAGCCTCAGACGACCAGAGCATATACTGCGGAGAGACCGATACCGTGAGCCATACAATCTTTGACTCTTCTCCATGGAAAATGGAAAGGGATAAAATCACAACCAATTTAGAAGTACCAATCAACCCGAGAACGATAACTGGACATGCTCAAAGCAAAAGAAAACTGAATTAAGACACAACAATATATTCATTATATTATGGAATCCAAAATAACAGATGAACAAAAGATTAAGTTAAATTTAAATAAGTCACCCATAACTCCGAGGCCATGCAACCAGCAGTACCAGAGTTCACGGCAGTGTTTCCAGGGGGGCCACTTGTCTGGTTAGGTGTATACCTGCCAGCTACGTCCCTCAAAAAAAAAGTTTTGTCTGTCTGCCTAGTCTTGTCTGTCTAGTATTGTCTGTCTAGTCTTATCGTCCTCGGTAGTATATTGTACAACATACCCGCCTAACAAGAGGGAGACCGTGGTTCGATTGCTAGCCGAGGCACAGGCATTTTTAACTAGGACAGCATTAACCGTGCCTATCCGGAAGGAATGCGAAATATGCGATACCGGGGTAGCGCATACTAAAAGCCATGTGGAAAAAACCGTTTAGCGAGATATTCCCCCTAACTACAACAATAAAAAAGTCTTGTCTGTTTACTCTTGTCTGCCTAGTCTTGTCTGTCTAGTCTTATCTATATAGTCTTGTCTGTCTAGTGTTGTCTGTCTAGTCTTACCTGTCTAGTGTTGTCTCTCTATTCTTGTCTCTCTAGTCTTGTCTGTGTAGTCTTGTTTGGCTGATCCTGTCTCTCTAGTCTTGTCTGCCTAGCCTTGTCTGTCCAGTCTTGTCTGTCTAGTCTTGTCTGTGTAGTCTTGTTTGTCTAGTCTTGTCTCTCTAGTCTTGTCTGTCTAGTCTTGTCTGTCTACTTTTGTCTGCCTACTTTTGTCTGTCTAGTCTTTTCTAATGTATTGGGGGTCCTATGGCACAGATTAAGATTCCTCTTTATTGACTGTAGTTTTTGACGATGCCCGGTATCGTCGGTATGACGAAACTCCCTGACATCAAAAAATTGCAAATTTTTAAACACAAGGCAAGCATATCTGCCTAGACTTATCTGTCTAGTCTTGTTTCTCTAGTCTTGCTTTTTTTTAGTTTTCCTTTTCTAGTCTTATCTGTCAATATAAAGTCTTTTATAGTAAAGCTTAATTATTTTATTGTTTGAATGATAAGTAGATTGATGTTTTGGTAGTCTGTTTGAAAACGATTGGATACCATGCACCATGGAACTCACTTGAATAATCAATTGTGTAAGTAGAGAAAGGGCCAACGGCCTGCAATAGCAGAAAATGGCGAATGTCCTGCATTAATATTAGTCATTGGCCCTTTTTCTAATTACACAGTTGAATTCTTAGTTCAACGGTAGACTGACAATTCTAAAAAATGGACATTGGCTCGTTTGCTATTAAGTTACAGAAATATCAGCTATACCATGACTAGAAGCAAGTCTTGTTTCTCTAGTCTTGTCTATCTATCTAATCATGGCTTTTAAGTTGTGTGTGTTTGTTTAGTCTTGTTTATCTAGTCTTGTATAATAGCGACGCGTCGCGACGGCATAAACAGATCGTTATATTCGTAATCTTAAACGTCCTTTTTATAATAATAATAAGAAAAATTGAGAAATCCATTTTGTTAATAGCTTTGAAGTATTTGCAAATGTCAGCAACTTCAAATGAACGAACGACTTTTTCGCAAAGTACGACAAGTGGGTTTGTTTTCTGGTTGATTTAATTTCGCAAGGAGCGTAAAGTGAAGCTTTAAATAAGTTTACTAGGTTGATCGTAAAATAAAAGGAAACCTTTCTCAGTAAAAAAAGCTTTGAAATAGGAAGGCATACCAGATTTTTATTTCGAGGTTTCTATATAACGCGGCCCGTATTAATTGCGTTAAGAGGGTGGACTCGTACAACAATTACAAAGAAACCAATTAGAAAATTCGTTTAAACTTTTTATGAAAAAAAAACAGTTAAATTTATAAACATCTCAATATAATGCCTGATTATTATCAGGGTTTTGTAATCCCCAAAATAGAAATGTTTAATTTAAGCATTTGCTTTACTAAATGTTTCGCGATAGAACAATTTGAAAAAATGTTATATATTTTTTGTAATACATGAAATAAAAGGGATTTTCTAAATTTAATTAACGTTAACAATAAAATTGTTACTGTATAATGACGTAATTTGCAAGATATTATAGAAATATCTCCGAAACATTTCCGAATGATAATATTATTAAATATTTCAATAGAAATATTATTACAATTTTTAATTTATATTATGTTTGTTGTAATATTTTGCTTATAATAGCTTATATTTTGGGTACATTTCACACTTTGTAAGCGATCAATTTATTGTTTTTTCTCTAGTAGCATCGGACCTCTACAATTTATATTATGTATTATCATCATCAATTGTAAAACTAGTTTTTCAATACTTTATTAAATATTGCATCGATATATTTACAAAAATGTGTTATTGTTTTATTAAAAAAGATTTTATTCGAAAAACTTCAATCGATGTTTGTTGCAATAATCGACAAAGTAGATTAGATTTTTCAAGAATGCAATTAACTATAATAATAAAATTGCAATTTACAACATTAATTTGCTACTAAATATAAAAATATTGCCCCACAAAAGATGCTTTATGTAATCACCCAATTTGCCAAAATTAAACGCAATTTACAAAATAAAACGCAAAGTAAATATTTTGATGCTGGGATAAATGATATTTATAGAGAACATTGGGTAATACATAGGAAGTGAATATTATTAAATAGAATATGTACAATTAGGTAACTACTGGTGAAAATTGTAGAAATTTGAGAAGTTTCAAAAACTAAAAATCAATATTTGATCCAATTTAGAGCAAAAAAATAATTTATACCTGTCCTAGTTATCACCGCATTTCGGTGTTTTGTATAAAGGCAGCGAGGACGAGACACCATCCCTAAATACAACCACCCCCAATTACCTCGAATTACGAAACGCTGCAGCAAATTCTCCTCTTCATTTCCATTAAGCACGACTCTCATTGAAAACTCGCTCTTCTTCGAATTCCATTCTATCCATTATCCTGACACGGTTTTCATACATCGTACATCGACTAGCACTATATACTATACATACACTTACACACGGCGTCGATCCACTAGGCGCCGCGACGCATTCACTGACCCATCGGCACAATACGACACTAGACGGAGCCATCGTATAAACCAGAACATCTGAGCCAATCAATACACAAATTCTACTTGTCAACGACATTTTAATAGTCCAATTCTTCTTCTCAATACTTCTTAAGTATCTATTGTTTTTATCTATAATTATCTATAGTTTTTATCTAATACTCCTCCTATTCCTAATATGAAGGCATTAGAATATATTACAACGGAGCCAGTCAAATAAGCAAAACAAGACAGATCAGTCTAATAAGAAAGTTTAGACAAATTGGCATAGAGAGAATTAGACTACATAAAGAAAATCGATAGAGAAATTGATAAAACAGTCTAGATCAGTGGTTGCCAACATTTGTATGGAAAATTTAAATTTAAAGCAGAACCACATTCTAGAAATGAAGATTTAAATTTGGAATTTTGATATCAGTTTTTAATTATTAAGTATGAAATATGAGGTCTAAAAAAATCTAGACTCGGATTGGATTCCTTGGCTTATTCTTAAATTATTCAGTCAAAAATTTGAAATATCTAGTTTGAACCTAGAGTTATCAAGTTTAATTCTCAAAGAATCTAGATTGTACTGAAATGGTTTAGCTATCAATGTTTAGAAAGATTTTGCTAATGAGGGTAATCTAAAGAATAGATAGTATCTCATTTCCAATACTGTTTCAGTTATTTCGGTTTCGAGGAGCGCCTCCGTCGTATAAATTGCTTACTAATAAATACGCGCAATGGCGGGAAAACTATTTGGCCTAATATTTTACAGTGTTTTGCTTACCAAATGGAATTTAAAGCAAAAAATTAAATGGGTAAGGTACGTTGGCTCTATGACAAAGTCATTAATAAATAGACGGCAAAATACACGGAAGAAACATCACAGCAGCATAAGAACACGTCGAAAATATCATACTAGGAAAATAACACATACTAATCATTATTATCATCACTTATTTTAGAATGTTATATTTTCGTAGCGAGTTGTATTTGTAGAATGTTATGGTACTGTGATATGACATGCTGTTTTCTTAGGACATTGTTATGTTATATCGGCCAGATATTATCCAGACCAGGGATGTTATGGAGCTCCGTAACCGTAACCGAAACTATCGGAAACTATCGGATATCCGAAATAAAAATCTATCCGTAACCGTAACCGAATCCGATATAAAAGTTTGGAATAATTTCGGATAATTTTGATTGATATGTTGTAATAATTTCTATAAAGATATTTCAATATCTAAAAAAAATTATTATGACCTACTTATGTTGTAGTACTTACTTGTATGACACATGATTGTAGTACCAAATTATAACAGAAATAAAATAAAATTATTTACCAATTACCTACTCTACTTTTACAATCCCTTAGAAATCTAATATCCGTAACCGAAACTATTTGAAACTAACGGATAATCCGAAAAAAATTCATATCCGTAACCGTATCCGAAACCGGTATAATATTATTCCTATATCCGTATCCAGATCCGAAATTTCATATCCATAACATCACTGATCCAGTCCACAAATGCGCGATCTCTCGATTTAAAAAACTTATCAAAATTCTAAAATTCTTCTCAACTTTCATACAGCCGTCACAACATTTCTTTTGTTTGTGTGCAAAAGTTTTGTAGGAAACTTTAGTTTGTGTCTTTAGAAGTAGTTTGTGTGCAAAAGTTTAGTAGAAAAAAAAGCGCGAATGGGATACCCTATTCTTTAGATTTGCCGCTAATGAAAACTAACTCTACTACTCTGGTACTCTACCGTACCGCTGGTACTCTACTACTCTACTCTATTGCTGTTGGTTAGCTGCAGTAGTTAGAGCTAAACCTACTTTTCTTTTCTCAACTTGAACAAAGTTGTTCAAATTTGTGAATCCTCACATTGGTTACCACTGGCAGGGTTCGCTCTTCTGAGTCGTTCACTCTTGACAGAATAGTCGTGGTCATGGGGAGTCATACTGCTTTTTTCACTGCTGCCTTCGCCAATCTTCTCCATAGATTCCTGTTGGTCACATGGCGCGCGCCATTTGATGGTGTCTGTCCATCGAGTTAGTGATCGTCCATGAGGTCTGATACCTTCCACTCTGCTCTGAATCACCAGCCGCTCCATTGAGTCACTTTAGCGGGTAACGTGTCCAAGGAATCTGAGGATTGGTAACTGAACAAGCGACGACGCTTCGGAAAAACCAGGCTGTTGATAAGGCGTATTTTGGTATTTTTCGTGATTAGGCGGTCTCTCCATATCTTGTCTAGCCTTTGCGCAAGGGTTTCCTACTCACGTTTATATTATTTATCTGGGTGGTAACTCTATTCGACTTTCTACCGCTTTCTCCAATACTTACTAGTTACTACCCTAAAGTGACCACATTTTCATTGAGACAAAGCGGTACAAATGCGATGAAATGAGAATTATTATTTAGTTATGAAAGCAGACCAATAATTCAAAAATATATATTTTATCTACTCACCCACCAAAACTCACTCTAATACAGTGCTGAGCAACCTGCGGCCCGCATTCAGTGCCTATGCCGGCTTCCCTCCGCTATGAAAACTACTCTACTGCCTCAAACTTTAATAAACGGGATCAATATACCCGCCTTACTTTGTGGAGCCCCTATACTCGAACAAATAATGGAAATCTAGATATAGTTCCAAAAAAGGTTGCTCATATCTGCTCTAATATATTATTGTATGTAAAGGATGCCATTATTATAATCGTATGTAAAATTAACCAAATTGTGCGTAAAAATCCAATGTAAATCAAATGGAGTTTCATTATTAAACGATTTCCGTTTGTTATAACTATAACAACAACTTGCGTTTTTGTTCCTGGAAGGGAGAGCGCATATTCTACCATTTTCAAAATATTTTGATAAGCTTAATAAAGTCGGAACACAGCCTGAATATATAAATATATTCAACCTTTCCGGGGCTCTATAACAGGCACCTGCCAGTTTATACCTTCGTGGCACAAAAACCAGTTTTTTATGTTCATGTCTTTCCGATACCTTAAGTGGAGTGTACACACGTTTCGAGATTTATCTCTCATCAGTATAGCTTTGCTTTTATAAACAACAATTTGTAAACCATTCATGTGTTGTTCATAAAAGCTAAGCTGTACTAATGAGAGGTAAATTAAACCATTAAACGACCGGATTTTCTGAAATAACTATGAATTTTTTATAATAACTGCTTGGAATATCTTGAAGAATGGACAGTTCAATTGGAGCATATTAAAAATTTCATTGGGTGACACTAAAAAATGGAGATTTTATGGTAATATCTGAAAAAATCTTATTTTATATATTACAGTAAATTTAAAATAAGAAATGCAGGAATTTTCTAAAAAGCAGGACATTTTTAAAAATCGGCGGGACGCGAGACTGTCCTCCAAAAAGCGGGACTGTACCCTCAAAATCGGGACGTGTGGTCACTTTATACTACCCTCTTTCTCAAATCAATGATGTAGTTACCATTAAGATCTCGGTAGAAGCGAGCATGTAAAGACGGCGCAAGATAAATTATTTGAATTATTTTTTCAAATAATTTACCTTGCTACCGTGCGATATATGGTCTACATTTATCTGATATAATATTACCCAATCTAACCCTTAACCTAACCCAGGTTAAAACTGTTAAAATCTGTAAAACATTGTCCTTTTACGTGCACAAAACTCCGGTTTAGCCAAGGTCTCCTCCAATTAAAAGCAGTTTCAAATATTCTCTCCATTCAACCAGATCACCAACGCCAGGGTTTCAGCCAGATCACCAATGCCAAGTAGTATGGGTGTTTTCCAAATGGGTGTATATTTGTTTTTTGTGTCAGGATACCTGTCAGAATTATAAGCTGGTTCGTCTTGCTGTAGCTCTATAACCCCTGGTGGATTTTGGCTTACTCAACAATTTTCCTCCATTCTGCTTTATAATCGGCTAGAAGTTTCTAGTTAATATTTTGAGGTCTTTTACGACGATAACTAGCCATTTGTTTCTCATTGTTTCTACTGACCGTTTTCCAGTACGTTCCCACATAGCCTTTTTGGCGTTTCTATCATCATCCATGCGGTATACGTGGCCTACCCATCGTATTCTTTGCGCTTTGATGAACCTCACTATATTTGGGCCATTTATTACGGTATACAGTTCATGGTTCATCCTTATTCTGTAGGATCCATATATTTTTCGATCGAGTATCGATCGTTTAAATAAAAGTTTTGTTCTGCTTCTTGCTTTGTGTCAATCTCAACGTTTCGCCATTCTCCATATCCTCCTGAGGCCCAACGTCCATTAAAATGGACATATCAGTTTTGAGACATTTTAGAGTCAAATTCGTTTGTGTCGGACCAAAACCAGGCAGTCCATTGATATAGACGTGCATAAGGTGACAGTCTATCGGTTTATTGAGCAAGTGAGGAGCGCATTCGGCAAGGTAACCTTTGATGGCAAGTTTTAGAGGAACAACCTGAAGAAGGTCCAAGTGAACAACCTGAAGAGGAAGCTTCTGCCGCCTCAAGTTCGGATTCCGATCCAGAATTTAATAATCCTCTAATTAATTTGAAAAATTCTGACAGATTTAATGGATCACAATTTGATATACCAACTCCTACTGATAGACACTTGAAGCGCAGAGACTGAAAAATCTCAGACTATATCGCAATGTATTAGGAGGCCAATTTAACATATCTATTGAAGCACAATAAATCCATGAATTTGTCGACAGATGAAGTCAGAAAATTCCTCGGAATTCCCATCCTTATGGTCTCCTGGTATTGGAATGCGCGTGTGAAACGTATCGTCACTAGTAAAGCTCGCAAAAGCCAGTTGAAAGTTGTCCTAGGACCCAGATAATGACATATCGATAAATACAAAAAAAGGATAAAGATTACACCGCTTGCAAAATTTGAAATGGTTGTTTATCTTTATATCCCCGCATGTTAGTATAGCTGTTGATGAGCAGATGATCTCTTTTATAGGTGGTTGCAACGCTAAACAGTTTGTAAAGAGCAATCCAAACGCTGAGGGCTTAAAATATTTCGTATGTACCACACCAGAAGGATTAATTATGGATTTTGAAATTTATTAGGGCAAAGGAACATTAATTGAAGTTTGTGATGTAGATCTAGGAGTTGGACCATCTGCTGTAATACGTTTGACATGGTCGTTACTTCCAGATAGAGATGAGCATGAGATCCCATCGACCCATCCCATCGTCCCATAGGATGGGATGAGGGGTATGAACATTGCGTGAGATGGGACGACAAATTTGTATGCGACGGATTGTGACGAGTTTTGATAACCTAGTAAATTTAGTTCATGCATGATTGCTTATCATGTCAATACGAACATTTTCCATAATATGATGTAGTAGCACGATGTAGTTCCTGAAAAGTCTTACGATCCGTTTGCGACGAATAAGGATTACTCACTGTCAGATAAAGAAATTACGGAAAAATTAAATTTGAACGATTTATCGTTAAGAATTAAGAGTCTGCATATGGGAAAAATGGGATGAATGGGACGGGCCGCGCGACTGGCATGGGATGGGACAAAAATTTTAGGTTTGTGGGATGGGATAGCGGGACGAAATGGTGATGGGATGGGACAATGACAGGCATGGGATGTGGAACAAGAAACTGGTCACATGGTACTTCCTGGTACCTAGGTATTTGTCGATTGTTTTTTCCACTTTTGGAATATTTATTGAATAAGAAAATCGTGTACGGGAAAAATAGTGAAATATAGGATTCCAGCAGCAGCACATAACTGCAGAAAAATTAATTTCAAAATTTCCTAGGGGTTTTACAGGACAAACTGTTAGACACATTTTTTTTTCATTTACCTACATAATAAATTTTGACTTAAAATGGACAATTTTTCAAAAAACCTTACCTTATAAAATCTAAAAAAAATAATTAAATTTTTCCTACTCATAGTTCATTAATAGGAAAAGTTTCATGCATTTCTGTCAAACCATTTTCAGTGGGGCACAGAAGGATATGTATATAATAGGTTTTTGATTGCATAGTACGCTCTATATGCGCTAGCAGTTCTTTTCTTCATCTTATCTCAGACAATATTCTCCTCATTTAAGGATGATCCTAGGTATTTCAAGTTTGATAATCGTTCAATGTCATAGTTATTTATAATTAGTCTGTTATTGAGAGTCTCTTTTTCCTCTTGATGTTACCACATACTTCATTTTGTTTGCGTTGATTGTTAGCCCTACCTTTTTGCTTCTGGTTCCAAGCACTTAAAAGTCTCTACCACTACTCATTCTGCTCTTCCCATTACGGCTATGTCATCGGCTTAGGCTCCTATTTACCTTACCTAGAATTCGTTATTAGTGTGCCTTATGAGTTTAAGTTCTCTATTACAGTTTGTAGTTCTCTATTACAGTTATTGTATTTTGTAGGCCACTATGAGTAGTGATCCCTCTATAATTTTGACATTCCTTTTTATCACCTTTTTGTGAATTTCGTGGGGTGGTTATAAGCTGGTTCCTTGTTAATATCAGGGATGCTTCCATCTTTTCTGGATATGTTCCCATACAATTAAGGTATATATTTGGATCTTGGTCTAAATATTCCAGTTAATAGCACTTCGCTATATGTGTTCTGTTGAGGATTTCTTGCTTCTTATGGCTTTACAACACATTGATGGATTTTTTTGTCCAAGTGGTATTTCGCACCATATTTTATCCTTTGGTACTTCTCATCAAGGAATTTTTGTTGCTAGGTTGATCCAGTCTCTGTTCCTGATTGTTTTACCTCTGTGTATTCCATCCTTCCTGAATTTTAATATCACCAATTGTCTTCTCTACTACTAGGTGCAAGAAAGAAAATCCCAACAACAATTTATTGCTTCCTTGAGAGCAGTTCTCATTGACACTGTAATACAGACATATTCCAGCCAATGGTGCTGCTTCTTATATTCAGTGTTGAATTCATACATTCTCCAGGATCATCTTTTTCTGGATATGTTCCCATGTAATTAAGGTATTTATTCGGATCGTGGTCTAAATATTCCAGTTAATAGTACTTTGCTCTATGTGTTCTGTTGAGGATTTCTTGCTTCTCATGGCTTTACAACACATTGATGGATTTTTGTCCTAGTCTTATTTCCCACCATATTTTATCCTTTGGTACTTCTGGTCAAGGAATTTTTGTTGCTAGGTGGTTCCAGTATCTGTTCCTGATTATATTACCTCTGTGTATTCCTTCCTTCCTGAAATTTAATATCACCAATTATCCCCTCTACTACTAGGCGCAAGAAACAGTCCCAACAACAGTTTATTGCTTCCTAGAGAGCAGTTCTCATTGACACTGTAATACAGACATATTCCAGCCAATGGTACTGCTTCTTATATTCAGTGTTGAATTCATACATTCTTCAGGATCATATTTTTCTGGGTATCACTTTGCTCTATGTGTTCTGTTGAGGCTTCCTTGCTTCTCATGGCTTTACTACTACACATTGATGGATTTTTTTGTCCAAGTATTATTTCCCACCATATTTTATCCTTTGGTACTTCTGGTCAAGGAATTTTTGTTGCTAGGTTGTTCCAGTATCTGTTCCTGATTATTTTACCTCTGTGTATTCCTTCATTCCCGAATTTTAATATCACCAATTATCTCCTCCACTACTTAGTACAAGAAAGAAAATCCCAACAACAGTTTATTGCTTCCTTGAGAGCAGTTCTCATTGACACTGTAATACAGACATATTCCAGCCTATAGTTCTGCTTCTTATACTCAGTGTTGAATTCGTACATTGTTCAGGGGGGAAATACATTAACTGAAGGGGAAAATTTATGAAAAAATAGTAATTAATAATGAAATCCCAGAGCAAGTTACTCTTTTGGATTCCACAAAGATTTATTGTTACTAAACTAAGTATTTATAATGGAAAACGTTTAAGCAATAAATATAAAAATTACTTACAAATTTCTTTTTTCTATTTCTATAATCAGTATCAATAAAATCTCACAATTAAAAGACATCATTTATGTTGACAAAGCCCTTCTTAAGCTCCCTGAACACAAATCCAAAGCCGTTTTCTCTTCCTTATTCTGAATGATCATCGAAGCTCCATGCGAAACCAACAGTTTGGCTTCATCTTGTCTGTCTTCTTCACATGCTAAATGCAGGGGCGTATTGCCGTACGCATCCTTCACGTTCAGTTTTATTTGGTCTTTGAAGGATAATAAAAACTTGACGATCTCTATGTTGCCTTTGGAAGCTGCTCTATGTAATGGCGTTGCTCCGCGGATATCAGCTATGTTTAAGTCTGCTTTATTTGCCACAAGTTTCTCACAAATCTACAAAAAGAAAATAATAGAAAATGTAAAATAAATTCTATATACAGTATTATCTTGATAATTCGGCAGTTGCTTAATCCGGCAGTAATCCGGCGCTCTGGGGTAACACGTGTCTTTTCTTACCGCTATCTCGCGTCGGATAGCCTCGCGCATAGCTGAAATAAAGTCTAAACGGACACGCTTAAACTCCGAAAACTTGTCTGATTCGCGATTCTGACCAAGCTAACTCTACAATTGTCTTCGGAATTTTTAATAATTAATTTTAATTTAATTAATAGTTAATTTAATTTATAATAATAGCTTTGGTGTTACGACAAACGTTACATAGCTTGGCTTCAAGGCACAAGCGAATGAAATTTTCATTCCTTTTCTGACGAAGAAATCCTCAGCGTAATTTGTTCCACGGATGACGCTGAAGGTAACGATGACTTTAATGTTTGAACTCGGCGAACTGTATCAAACGGTGACGCGTTTAAAATATGCAAAATTGTTATTGTTTTGTTTTAATCCTGATAATCCGGAATTTTTTTATAATCCGGCGGCTGTCTGGTCCCATATGTGGCGGATTATCAAGATTATACTGTATTATTTTGAAGTTCACATCACATGAAGATAATTCAGACTATTAATTGGTCGAAGCTAAACAGATTTCACTAAGAAAACTTTGACTGATTAGTGATTAGTTTTGTTAGATTAGATTAAAACTAGTTAATAAAAACAATATTTCAAGTAAATCTAATAGACAGACATTTATTTTAGTTGAATAATTACTATTCTAGTTGAATTGTTAAATAATCCTTTATCTTAAAATTAGTATCCATACTAAAGTATTATATATATATATATAAAAATTATTATAATATAGCAGGAAATTGGACAAAAAATATAAACCATTATTAATTCAACAAATGTTTCATTCCTTTTTTTAACCTCATCAGGTTTCAAAAGATCAGACTTGTTTGATGTGTGTTTTAGAATCTTGATGAAGTTCAAATAAAATGATTTAATGAATAGAATGATTGCGACCATTACTATGTGATAATCTATACTTACACTGAATTGAACTGAATTACTCTCAATTTTCAATTCAGTGTAAAATGAACTAAATGTATAATTAACAATTGTTTAAATTTTTCGTCCAATTTCTTGCTATTTTTTAAATAATTATAGTGCGGATTATAATTAAAAAAAAATAGCAGGGAACTAGCTTCTGAGAAGCAACTTCTGCTAAATAAAACATCAGAATGGCAGGAGCAACATCACTATTAGCACAGGAGTTAGGTAAGGTTGTAAGGTCCTATTCAACGCGGCTTCTATTCAACGTACTACTAGGCTTAGTAAAGAAAAATGTAGTGACTGAAAGCACTGGCATCAGATGGAACATAAACTCGATCCTGGAGGACCTGGACTACGCGGATGATATCGGCCTAATCTTGCACAGCTTTGCTGGCCAGCAATGCGAACTGGGACTGTTCACTGGAGCTACTAATGTGGGCCCAAAAATCAATAAAAGGAAGGCAAAAGCATTAAGAATATCCACAGAAAATAATCGCCCCTTTTGTATCAATAACACCCTAATAGATGACTTTGACGAATTTACATATCTGGGAAACAAGATGACAAAGGACGGCGGCACTAACACCGACAAACTAAACCAGATTAAAATGGCCAAGCAAACATTCGGCATGCTCAGTCTAGTATGAACATCAAGACTTTTTATTTTACCCAAACTAAGTTGTGGATCTTTATCTCTAACGTGAAAACGGTACGACTTTATAGATGTCAAACATGGAAAACCCTAGCAGCAATGGTTGGAAAGCTCTAAGTTTTTATGAAGTGCTGCCTACATAGAGTCTTCAAGATCTTATGGCAGCTTATGAGGACTTATGGCAGCTTACGAACTAGCAGGAGATCTGCATAGAGATAAGAACCCACAATTGGAAGAGGATACACAATCTAAGAAGACATGAAGGAAACATGCAATGACTACAATGGAACCTGTAAGGATTCCATAGAAGGAGATACCCCACATGCAATTGGAGAAGAATGGTATACATCAAGACCAAGAGTGCTGGCAGACCTGGAAAGAAGTGAAGTGCCTTGCACAAAATAGAGTTCAATGAAAGAATTTTGTAGAGGCCCTATTCTCCACATAGGAGTTACAGGACATAATGATGGATAGTAATTTTATGGTGAAGAATTATTTAACTACTCAACTAGAATAATTATTCAATCAAAATATATGACTGTCTATTATATTACTTGAAATATTGGTCTTATTACCTATGTTTGTTTTAGATCTATTACAGTTTTTCTCCTATTAACCCTAGAAGCTCGATCATATTTTACTGGCTATGAAGCCCAATGCATTTGAGTAGGTAAAAATGACCTAGATTACGCTTTTAGGGTTAAGACTTAATTTCCTGTTATTTTTGAAATAATTAAATAATTTTTGTTGAAATCTATTTTTAATATAAGTTGATCTTATGAGACAAAATCAACTTATATCAACAGTCTCATGACTCTATTATACAGTTACTAATATTATTTACTTTTAGCCAGTTTTTGGATGCAGCGTATTGCAGAGCTGAGTGTCCTTGTGTAGTTTTGTGATTGACATCAGCTTTATGTTTTAGTAGCAGATCGCACACTTCCACTCTTCCAGCTGAAGCAGCTAAGATCAAAGGCGTAGCATCTGTTTCTTCAGAAGCATCAATTTCTGAACCCAGGTCAATTAGGTAAGTAACTAATTTCAGATTACCACTGATGGATGCCCAATGCAACAAAATCCTCCCAGTCTAAAACACATAAATATTAGGTCATTAAGTATGAAATGTCTGATTTTGAAACTGAAAGTTTGTATTATTCATCTCAACAAAGATGTTGTGTAATTAATCAAAGTATGCATGTAAAATGAATACAGTTTTGTCAGCTTAATGGTATCTGCTAATTCTGACAGGAAGCACAAGGAAGGAGCATGCAGCTCAAGTAGTGAAAGTCGTTTTCAACTCCATATTGGAAATAAAATATTTGTGGTCCAAATAAAAATAATTCAGTCAAAATTTAAGCTCTTTATCGCAAGGCGTTATCGAGATATTATAAAAAAATTAGTTTTTCGATTTAATTTTTTTCCCTTAGTAAAATTGAAATCTAATAAGCGCCGATTTTTTTCCCCAATACTTAGAATAAAAGGCATGTAAAAAAACTTTTGTTGTGATTCCCAGACCGAAATCCGATTTTTAAGAAAAGAAATTAAACTAAAATCATTTTTTGACAGTATTTTTGAAAAGTGTCAACCGCAAAATTTTGGCAGAAAATGTCTTCTGTACTCCTTTTATACTCAGGAATTTTTTCAATTTTTTTGATGTGGTGGAACAATGTGAAAAAAATTAAAAACTATTTTTGTAATCAATAATCTTACATTCCAATGAACTAATGTTTTATTATTGCTGAAAAAAATACTAAAAAAATATATTTTTCGACTACATTTTACACTACACAAAATAACTAAAAAAACATTAAAAACAAATCTTGCAAAAATACATTTGAAAAAATCGTAACGTTACTCTAGCTCTAGTCATTTTAAAAAAAAAAACTGGGAATTCAAATGCTACAATATCTTCTTCCATTTTTGGTTTGGCCCGTCAACAAATGGTATCTCACAACTGTGAATGAAGAAGAAAACTGTGAAGAATGAAGAAGAATGAACTCATTTGAAAAAGACGTTTTACTATTGAATTTGGGAATTGACGCCGTCACTAGAGAAACTTTACTTTCTAATACTTCAAACATAGATAGAATATTATATGAACTAAAAGATGACCAACTGGTATTTATTTGTGATGGAACATATATTCGCCATAAAAAAAGTACAAATAATGAATACCAGAGAAAAATCATATTCTGGTAAAAAAAGTACATCTGTGCAAACCATTTACAATATACACTACAAATGGTTTGGTTATAGATATGCTTAGGCCTTACACAGCTAATATGAACGATGCTGAAATTATGAAAATCGTCTTGAGCAATCCTAATTGTCTCATTAAGTTACAAAAAAAAAGAATATATTATCGTAGTAGATCGAGGTGTTTGCAATATAACAGAATATTTAGAACAAGTGGAATTAAAAGTGTTAATGCCGGCTCTTAAAGAGAAACGAAATTAGCTTACTACAGTTGAGTCAAATCAATCCCATTTTGTTACCAAAGTGCGTTGGGAAGTTGAAGCAGTTCATGGTAATATCAAGCAAAAGTTCAAGCTTTTACATCATAAGCTAAACAATAAACTACTCTCTAAAACTATTTTTTTTTTTGTCGAATTTCCTGTTTTCTACACAATTTTGCACGAGACTTGATTCAGATGTTGAGCTTCTGAAGAAATTATAGTTGCGATCAATTCAAAAAAAGGTCAAGATAATACTTTGGCTTCGGAAGTAGAGACAAATCATTGGGCAAGATGAAAAGTTCCATTTATAACCATTACATCAAACAATATAACAGATTTTCCAGAGTTAAAGGAACAACTTAAAATATTGTTCACAGGGTCATATCAAATGTCTCAAGCTGTATCATATTTAGCTGAGATGAATGAAGACGAAACTTCAGCATGTTAAAATCTCACCTAACATTATAAAATTACAAGTGAGATCTCGGCATATTACTTCAAAACTATACCATTGTTTCATTGATTATAAGTCAGACAAAAATGAAATCTCTGGTATTAGACGATATTGTTGTGATTGTGCTAATGGAAGGCGTACTGTTGGATATTGCTCTCACATTGCAGCGATTATATATTATCTTCCCCATGCTTGATATTTGCCTAAAATAATAATACCTGCCAAAATCTTAAGTCATCTGTTTATAGAAAAAAATATTAACGTTGTAGTAAATGAAGACAGTGAAAACATTGTTTTTAGTTTTTTCACATTGTTCCACCACATCAAAATAATTTAACAGTTCCTGAGTATAAAGGAGTAAAGAAGACAATTTCTAAGAAAATTTGGCGGATGAGACTTTTCAAAAGTACGGTCAACAAAATGATTTTAATTTTACTTCTTTTCTTAAAAATCGGCTTTCGATCTGGGAATCATAACAATAGTTTTTTTGTCATGCCTTTTACTCGTAAGTATTGGGTAAAAAATCGGCGCTTATTAGATTTAAATTTTACTATGGGAAAAAAAATAAAATAGAAAAATATAGGTTTTTTTGAATATCTTGATAACTCCTCGAGATAAATAGCTCAAATTTTGTCAGAATTATTTTTAGTTGTTACTAAAAGGATCCCCAAAGTGGTTCAGGTTATATAGCAGATATTGTTCATTTTGTGCATATATTACCAGGCCATCAGAAAATGCGGTCTTTTTCTGTAAAGTTATAAACTGGAAAGATAATTTTCACATATTAGACATCACCGATGCGATGAAGTGAAAATGAAAAAAATCACACAACAGTTCTTTTTGCAGTTCCTGGTAGACATTCCTGATGGGGCACTGCAGACTTAGAAAACACCTTAAAAAGAACCTTGGTCTTGAGGAAGATGCAGATTGTAGATTCTGCAGCTCAGCAGGAGAAACCTATACATCTGCTCAAGGACTGCAGAGCATTGCTCTGTAAGAGACAGATGTACCTTGAAGCAGGCGCGTTTTTAAGCTATTCAGCGGCTCGGTGCAAGTTTTTAGCGGGGCCCGCTCACAGGGAAGAGAAATGTACGTAGAAGAACCATCACCAAGAGTTCTGTCGGACAATTTTTTTGGCACACATTTTGGTGTCACGCTGCTAGTTCTCTAAACTCCAAAATCAGATGGCGTTATAAAGCGTTGTCTGGCCTAGCATTGTAAAGTAACAAATTTAACAAAAGGCATTTATTTTATAGGGTTGAGAACTCATTTGTGATACAGCTTGGAACTAGCCAAACACCTTAATGTTCAGTTGCTCATTACCTTGCCTCCTTACGAAAACACTTGCGTACAAACGTTCAAATGCTCACATAAAGATGGTTCTTCTATAGATGTCTCTCATCTTTGCGTCTGACTCTGTAGTGGAGTGACCTAGCCAGTAAAGCTATTAAAAATACAACAAATAATACGAAATTCACTGAAAATTTATTTTGTTGTTTACGTACGAACTCTAACTTTAACCGATATAATTTTTTTTTATAATTTCCTCTAAATTTTGATTCTTGAGAGTATCTATTGAAAGTAATGTAAAATCAGAAGTTCTAACTTGAGTCATTGTGCTCCCTAGGTGTGTTTTTAGTCTACATAATACACTAAAAGATCTCTCAGCACTTGCTATACCTATGGGCAGAGTTACAAACAATCGAAAAACTAATTCAACATTGGGGAAAATAAAAATTTCTAGATAACCCAGTACACCTTTATCACAACAATAGCCCAGTCAAATTAGTCAAAAAAAAGAAGCTGAATTTATATAGACCTTTATTTTAGCATTAGTCATTTTAGCATTTCACCCCGGAATCTAACGGAGGAAACTGAATTTTTGTATAGACCTTTATTTTAGCATTACAAAGTCACATATACCAACATGTGAGCGTCCTTAGATATTCAAGGTCAAAGGTCGCAAAAATCAGTTTCTTGGGAATATCTTTTTTTCTCTGCCTCCTATCGTATTCGCATTTATTATAAAAGTGTTAGAGAATAAAATTTTCTACAAATTTTATCTGAAACCTTTTTTTATACGTGGATCTGTTTTTGAGATAGAGGGAACAGAGCGTGGAGCGCTGATGAGCAGCCATACGTACCTTAGCGCAAGGTAAATCCTGAATCCCAATGTATTATACCGTTTTTTTTTTACTTAATTGCTTATTAAATATTATTTATTTATTACCAAATTTATATTACAATGCTTTACAAAGTATATATAAATAGTTCCAAAGAACTACCACAGAGACTAAAGCCCGTTCGCGGTTCGGTATATAACTTAAATCTAAAATTATTAACTAAACCTTATTCTAAATTTACGCTAAAAAAAATTCAAACTAATAATTCAACTCATTTGCATTTTACTCAGTTGAACACAATCGTAGCACAATATGTTTTCAATGGTTTTTTACAATTGTTGTTTTGTAGTGTCTTAAGTTCATTTGGCATTTTATTAAAGTTATCTCTTCCAACATAATCTGATTTTCTTTTTCCCACTTCTAACTTTGGTGTAGGTATTTTGATAAACTTAGTCCTTGTTTTTACTACACTGGATTTAAATTCATTTGACATATCCCTATAATAATATAAGACTGCTTCATAAATATATTTTTGACTCAAATCTAATGGTAGTAATATTTTGTGGTTGATGGAATCAAAAGCTTTAGCTAGGTCAAGAAAAACTGCAGCATTTGGTTGGCTTTTATCAAGACAATCATAAATTTTATTAGTAACATAAGCTAATGCATCTTTTGTACCAGTTCCTCTTTTAAAACCAAACTGATTTTGAACTGATTACTTAAATAACAATTTAATAACTTATACTAATATTTATATTTCTATATTCTAATAATAATTTGTAATTCTTTTAAAATCAAATAGTCATCAAATATTACTTATCTTTGACATACAAATAATTAAATAATAAAGTAAATCATTCTAAACATATTTTAATGCTATTCTAATTCAATCCCATGAATGGGGTTGGGTATTGCAAAATGAAACCCTAATGCCGGTAACAACACATTTAACACCTACACCAGATAAACTACCTCACTTCATTATGCAATTGTAAGAATGGTTGTGGTTCGCGTTGTGGTTGCAATAAGTTAGGGATGCAACGTTCTTTAGCTTGTGGTCAATGCAATGTAAAAAAACGGTATAATACCTTGGGATTCAGGATTTACCATGGGCTAAGGTACGTATGGCTGAGCGCTCCACTGCGACCTCTATCTTAAAAACAGTTCGACGTATAAAAAAAGGTCTCAGATGAAATTTGTAGAGAAATTTATTCTCTACAACTTTTATAACACATGCAATTACGCTAGGAGGTAGAAAAAACGAGATATTCTCAAAAAACTGATTTTGCGACCTTTGACCTTGAATATCTTAACAGGCTCAAATGTTGGTATATGTGACTTATGAAGCAACATTTGTAATGCTAAAATAAAGGTCTATACAAAAATTCAGGTTCTTCCGTTAGATTCTGGGGTGAAATGCTAAAATGACTGGGCTACAAGGGTTATCACATGAAAAATATATGTCCTGAAATTGTATCATTTCATATGCAAATAGGGAAAATAAATTTAAATGTATCACTTAATACTGTACAACTTTTTCCAAATCTAATTTTGCACTGTTTTTCATGAATATTGGATTTAGAATAATTCTGTAACATCTTCCAGACCCTTAATTCTGTCAGGACATTTTGTGTACCATTGCATCTATTACATTAGTTTTAAAATCGATTACAGGATCTATAACAGGATCGTCTCTGCTGCCTTCATCGTGAAATTTTGTAACTCTTCAAATTCTTTTTTTTTAAGATGCATGTGTTCTTCGTCCATATCACATTGAAGCCATTTCGACTTGGAGAGTTCCAAAATTTGATTGAAATAAGCGTCAGTTCTTAGTGATGCGTGAAGTTCATCTTTAGATTTTTTCATGCACAAAACGACTTGAAATAATTCAATGTATTTTTTCTGCAATATTTTTGACATCATTCAACATTATTCAAAAAAATTAAAATCATTAAATATGAAACTATTTAAAAGTCCTGAGGCTGTAGCCACTTTATCATGGTCATGCCTTATCTCTACAATTGTTTCTAGAAAACTGAATGACTGAAAAAGAACAGATTTAAAATTTTCTAATAAAGCACTTGTTGCCTTTGCTCTTGCAGACCACCTTGTGTTGAACAGATCTTTAAGTGTGTGTTGTTTTTCCTTTCGTGAAAATACTTCATCTTCTTCACTTTCCGAGGGAAATTTCATTTTAAAAGTTTCCTCCTCGGCTTCCTCCATATAATTGGTTCCTCCCTCACTAATTTCAGTGTTTTCTGTTTTTAGAGTAAACTTATCTAATGATCCTAAAATCTCGAACTCAGCACTAGGTGTAGAATTCAACGATGGTGTAGGTGTGAAAAAAACAGGCAAACATTCATTTTCCGAACCTGTGTATTGTAAACCAAGTGTATTGTACATGTGTATTGTAAAGTATAGTCACAGGGGCCCGCCCGCATTGGGGCCCATCGGTGCTATGCACCAATTGCACCTACGTTAAATATGCCTCTGCCTTGAAGCCCAATGCTTGAAAGAATGCAATCCTTAAATCCCACCCAGATCCTGGATATCCCAAAGGAGTTAACAAAGGATTAGAGGAGACACTCTAAATGGGTAAGTATACCAATGATTAGAGGAAGAGGGTAGGGTACAATAGATCTATAAAGGTCATAGTACAAGTCACTACCAAAATCTACAATCTAGTTTAGTTTTGAAAACAGTCATTAGATATTTCTTTGAATATTTTTTTTCAGATTTTGGACACTTATTTGTGAACAGAGGGAGTAGTTACTATTGCATGACCCACAACAAAACACAATGTATATAAATAGTGTGCAGCAAGAACAGTATACTTATATACAGCATATGTAAATACGTAAAGCACTTTTGGTAATTAGTTGACATTCTATAACTCGGGTAGATTTATTACTTTGAGTATTAGCACATATCGTGTAATGGTTTCGTGGAATGCAGTTTGAAGAATGCTGGTCTATTAGATGTCTTATTCTTACAACCCTGTTCATTTATTGTCTATTTCCTCTAGTTCCTCTATTGTCTTTATCACTTCTTAAGGGTTGTTTCTTGATTCCTTAGTTTTAATTTTATTGTGTTTAATGTTGTGTTATTACTGTCTAATCTTGCATCCTTTAGTAATAAATAAAATGCAGAAACATTAGAAATAAAACAAAAAATGATTTGAATTTTTAATCTAATGACTAGCAGTTTTTAGGTTACAGGAGTAATCTCAAGAAATGCAAGAATTATAAAAAAGAAACATTGTTACCTCATCCTTTTTTTTGATCAAACTATTGTCTTCATCAACTTTGTTCTTAATTAAATCAAAATCGCCGCTGTAAGCACTTTCATGAAGAGTTTTGGTGGGAGCCATTTTTTCAAATAGCTATGAAAACAACGCAGAAGTTCTTTAAATATAAAAGGTCATGATGAAAATTAATGTTGGTACTCCTGAGTTTTCATAAGTCTTTATCACTGAAATATATACCACTGAAATATATACATACTGGAACGAGCGCTGGCTTCTAAGTTTGTGCGGGTAGAGAGGGAGGTCCCAAGGGGAGCTCTCGTATCACTCTGTCTTCGTCTAGTACATTCTTAGTAAAAAACCTAATGTATAGTATAAATATATCTAAATTATTTTATACAAGTAATATATAATACAAAAAGAAAATTATCATACATATAATACTAGTAGTACATGACAAAATATTATTAGTTTTAATATTTTGTATTTACATAGTGTGGATAAATACTTGATTTGGTTTGATACAAATAGCTTTTCGCTCTGACTGTACCACATCCTCCCACTATCGAATTCAAGTCATCCTCTCTCTCTCAAACACAAGGAGGGTGGTCTCCCCTTGGGACCTCTCTGGCTACCCTCACAAGCTTAGAGGCCAGCGATCGTTCCAGTTAGTATATATTTCAGTCGTCATTACTCGTAAGTTTCATAGATACTTGCATACTTGTCTCTAAGTTACTTTGATATTTGTCAAATTAGTGAAAAAAGTTTTTCAGTTTCAATTTTGCAGTCAATTTTCATCAGTTTTGCAGTTCAATTTTTACTACGGAGTTATGATATTTTCGTAGCGTGTTGTTTTCGTAGGGCGTTGTTTAGTTGGGCATTATGTGATATTTTCTCAAGTAAGAAAAATGAATACCTTTAACTGCAAAGTTTTCAAAACAACGTGATTAGATTAGAGCCAATTAAACACAGACTACAAATCGCAGCGCGACCTCGATCCAAAATAAGAAAAAATATTACATTTTCTAGCTAGAAAGTATTTCAAATTTTCACGTCCATGTCCTTGCGCATACACAAAACTTTCATATAAATAATAAGTACCAGATGGGGCTGCCTCTGTTTTTCATATTTTTTTATACCTGAGGTTTTGACTTTTGTGTATTTAGTAAACAAAGTTTACTTCATGGCAAAATCATGCCAAAATTTCATAAAAGAGATTATTTACAAGAATATGAACCCCCTGAGAAGAAACTTGTTTCAAGCGGAGATATATTAATCAAAGAACTGGCCAAGAAGCAACAAAACACTAAGATTAACCTGGAAGAGTACATTATTTAATATAGAATTGAACAAATTCTTAAATTGTCTATTTTGTAGGCAGCTAGTGAAGCAGAAGAAATTTACAAAACACACAGAGATTGTCTCCATAACGCAATTCCAATCAGGAGAGTGCAATGTTAAGAGGTTTCAAGAATTGGACGCACATGTAAATGAAATTGAAGTTTTAAAAGCAAAGGGCTTAAGTGGTGATGAAATAGATTTGTATTTTGATTATCAGAAGGGAAATGAATATGTGCTTGAAAAACATAAAAACTATGAAAAAAATCTTTTGCTTCAACGGATTCAGGAGATTGTGAATATTGTTGAAAAAGAAGATACAAATGATTGTCTGTAATTATTCAAATGAGTTATATTTTTTTGAAAATAAATGTTTTTTAAATTATATTTTAGGATAGAAAATAAGGTAAATGTTGAAGATAATAAGTCTAAGATGGTTTTGGCTATGAAACCAGAAAGCGTTGAAACTAAATTGTTGAAGTTTGTTTTAAATAATGAAGAAAATAAAGACAAGTGGCCTCATCCTATGGATGGATTAAAAGAGTTTAGTCAATTATTAACACAGAAAACAGAAGTTTCACTTTCCAATATCAGGAGAAAAGCAAGAAAGTTAGGAAATAGATTAAAAATGCCTGAAAATATCAATGAAAGGAAAATAGAACAAACTGTAAAAGGAAAAGAAATGGTAAAAACTAAATGGGATGTCAAGGAAGTCATTGAGGATAAAAAAGTTGAGATACCAAAGGTTTATTCATGCAGACCAAAGAAATTATACACAATTAAAAATGGTGAGATTGTTGAATTGGGCAAAGAACCCAAGAGGATAATAATTGGTGATCGTTTGTCACTCAATGAAATAAAAGCTATGCCAAAGTTTGCAAACTATGTTGAAGGTGAACGAAATGAGGTAAATATTTTGATGATTACATAAAACAACTTCATATGTGGGTGAATATTCCAATAAATTTTTCATATTTACTAGGTTTTGTATGTGAAGAATTTAGCAAGAGTTACAGAAAAAGATTTAAAATCCCTATTTGGACAGTTTGGAGAAGTTTCATTAAATGTTTTAAGCGGAAGAATGAAGGGCCAAGCATTTGTCACATATTCAGGTAAGAATTGATTTATTATTTAATTGCGGTGTAATTTATTATTGCGTAAATATTGAGTTACTAATGATACATATTATTACAGATATAAAATCAGCAACTGAAGCTTTATCAAATCTGAATGGAAAAGTAGTAAACAATAAACCCATGATTGTACAATATAAAAAGAAGAAATGATACTTATATTAATTTTATTTATCTCAATTCATATTTTGCATTATAGTCCTTGCTCTTTCAAACTTAACACTGTCACCTTCATCTTTATTATCTTCCTCTTCTTCCTTTTCATCATCTTCATTATTTTCATCTTCTTTTTCATCATCCTCATCGTTTTTATCATCTTTTTCATCACCCTCATTTTCTTCATCTTTGGTTTCTTCACCTTCTCCGTCAACAATCTTCGAAGCTTTTTCCAAAAGCTTCTCCTTTAAATTCCCTTTGCCACTATTAAAGTATTCAATGGCAGTCAAGAAAAACTCCTTAGGGATTTTAACGTCATCAAATATGTTATTATAGATCCAAACTTGCTTTAATTTTTGGAACTTCCATGATGTTCTGCTGTGCTTCCACAGAGATAAATAGTTGAGGCACTGTTGTTGCATGTCAAGCATATGTTTGACTTTTTCTTGTTGTTGGATGTTGTTGCGTTTCTGTTTTTTCTTGGCACGTATTGAAGGTTCAGTTTCTATTATGGGTTTCTTGGGGTTTAATTCCTCTTGGATTTCTGTAGTTGAGGCTACTACTGGTTGGTTTCTCTTCTTCCGTTTCCTTGGAACAATATCGGTTCCATTGGTGTTTGTAGCTTCTGGAGGGTTTTTTGGGAACTTTCTTTTCTTGCTTTTTTTCACTTTATTTTTGTTTACTTTGTTAGGTGAAAGATCAGACTCGCCTATAACTTTTTTAGACTTTTTATGTTTTCCCATAGTAAATAAATAAATAAAATAACAAAACCACGTTCCTTCAAATCAATTCAAACAAATCGCTATTTTAAGGTTATCATAATATTCCAGAATTACCAACTTCATTTAAACCAGAGACAAATATATTTTAATTAAATAGATTTAAACTATATTAACTTAGAGATTTTAAGTATAGTTAAGAAATAAATGAAATATTGATAAGATATCATTAATTGTATATATTTCAATTTTTTTCTTCTCTATGTGTTAATTAAATATTATTTATTATTAATAATTGTATTAAATATGTAAAATATCAATATTTTGTTTCTTCTATTACATATGTATTATAGGCAACCAATATAGTTGCCTATAATACATATGTAATATGCTTTTTGTTTAAGATCGCGCCTGCGTTTCGTGGCTGTCATTTAGGTGTCAACGCTTTTTAACCTCCAAATCGGTATTGAAATACAAAGTTTGTTTAAAAAGCAAATGTTTTGATTACTGCAGTTATAGAAACTATTTGAAAATGTCGAACAATGTTAACGACGTTGACATTCAAAGACTGCCAGTCAACTCTGAAGAGAAACAATTTGAGGAATGGATGATCAAATATTCCAAATCCCACATCTTGCACTCTCAGTGCACCACAGCAGATAAATGTGCCAATAAATCAGAGAGATGCAAATTCTGCATGTGAGTATTCTTGAGTGAGCATATTGTTTGTGTCTATATATGTACTAGATATCCAATATCTCAATTAGATGTAAATATACATCAAGATTTATATGTACACCAATAACAATATTTTACTAGATACACCATATATTACATTATTCAATCATCCTTAATTTAAACCAAATTTCTTCCTGTCTTGGGCTTCTCTCATCCAGGTCCCTGTGTTTGCTTGATGTCATTAGTCCACAAACATGCTGATCATCAATATTTCTATCTTGTGGGATGGTCAATGTTGCAGTTTCAGTTTCAGTGCCATAGGTCATCACTTGCAACACATATTGATCAAAAACTTTCCTTTTTAAAAAGACTGGTAGGTGTCATGTTTGGTTGTCTCTAGTCAGAGCTGTCCTTAGACCTGGTCGGAGCTCAGGCCCTAGGCCCCGCACTTTGAGGGCCTCGCAGCCTTATGCAAACTGACAGGTTCAAGACAGTTTTTCATTATTTTTTGCTTTACTACTAAGTAAAGATAGATTATATAGATATATTTAGATGGTTTATTTTACTTTATTTATTTTTCTTGTGCAAAACAAATAAACAGTATTTATTATTCTTGTTTTGTCATTACAATTAAATTTCACAATCCCATATTATTTTGTAGATTTTAAATTATAAAAAAATTGTCTAAGGGGCCCCAAAATTATTTTTTGCCCTGGGCCCTGCACTTGCTAGGGACGGCCCTGTCTCTAGTTATGCGTATTTCGTGCTCTGGACCAAGTTTGTCATACATTTTGTTTTGGAACAGCTTATTCTTAAACCTATGCTGATACATGCTGATTGGAGTTCTAGTAGTATTGGTTTCATATCACTGAAATCGTCCGGTAGTAGCGCTATGTCGTCCGAAACTTGTAGGTTTGATAAGCTTTTAAGTTAGGTAGGTTTGATAAGTTTTGTAAGTTTTTGCCAACTTTAGGCCTACTGTCCACCGAGGCGTCATTTGACGAATGCATGTAAACTTACAAATGACGAAAGGCGTCATTTGCATCTTAGATACGTCCACGCAATCGTCATACATTCGTCACGCAAACTACAAAATAGTTTACATTGAATTGAAAAATTCACTATGTTTTTACCAATTTCGGTAAAAACTTTTTTACTAATTTTTAAATTTTTTTTGAAAAATTACAATTCAATGTAAGTAGGAATTACCACGTAGTAACAGTTGCAACCATCCTATTCACAAAATGGTTTATTTTAGCTCTCAACTTTAGCAACGCGGAAGCATGTTTTTATTTTACAGCCCAGTCTATTCTCATATTAGAGAAGTTCTGATATTAGTTATCGGATTATTAGAGACTGGCCTAGTTTTCTCTAATAATCCGATAACTTAAGTAAGTTGCCATCTGCAGACGCGTTTCGAGATTTATCTCATCAGTGTTTTACAAATTGTTATTAATAAAAGCAAAGCTGCACTGATGAGAGATAAATCTCGAAATGCATCTGCAGATGACTACTTACTTAAGTTATCAGAATGACATGATCTTAAAAACAATGATAATTTTATGGTTTTTGTTGAGTGCCACAAAGGTGGACTGAAAGCTATTAAATTACTGACAAATTTCACATGAGATTTGTTTTGGTAGTCCTAAGAAGACTCAGTAATTGTTATAGAGCTCCGGAAAGGTTGAATATAGTTTGTATGATTATCTATAATGTAGTATGGTTTTACCAATTCTAAGGAATTTACCCTTTTGGTGATTTTTACCCGTTTCTTCGGAAAAATAATATCCTGGAAAAGATACCCTCTAGCTACACGTGTTTTTGCGTCTTGCAGCATGGCTTTTGTAGTGGTAGGCTGCAGCACGAGCTGCATGATGAACGCCTGATGATACGCAAATGCGACGATGTCGCACCGTGGACACACTTTCGTCGCTTTCTACTCAAAATCCAAGCCATCTGCACAAAAGTGTAAAATGACGATGTCTTGCGTATTGCGTGCGGCTACGTGGACAGTAGGCCATAATGAGGCCTTTTCTCTCCCAGTTCAGCTTTTGCAGGCAAGGCAAGTGCCAAAGCAGTAGTGAACAATATGGGTAATATCATGTCTCCCTACCAGGGCCGGCGCTATATTTTGCGGGACACTGTGCAAAATAATGAAGCGGGGCCCTGCGCAAAATAATGAAACCTCTCATATGAAAAGTGCTTAAAAAATTCACATTTAATTTTTTTAATACATTAATTTGAATAAATCAATTCATTATAGAAATAGTTAATATTCCAGTGTCACATTTTTTTAAATAAATAAATTAGGGAATCATCATCACCATCATCATGGCCTTTTGGTGATCCAATCGTGGTTGTAGGCCTCTTTCCTCTTCTTCCACTGTTGGCGATCTTGTGCCCGTCTCACGCAGTCTCGACCTCCGTGCCGTCGACCATCCATCGCTGCGGTGGTCTGCCGCGCCCTTGAGAATCCGGTCTGGGTCTCCATTCAAGGACTCGTCTCTTTCAGCGACTCTCGTTCATTATCGCAATGTGTACTGCCCATGTTCACTTTTTCCTTGTTATGACAACCATGACATCTTTCACCTTGGTCTTATTCCGGATCCATTCGTTACATTTCCGGTCACGAAGGGTTGTCCCGAGCATCGCTCTCTCCATGCCCCTCTGCGCCACTCGGAACTTCTCGGCGGACTTATGTGTAAGGGTCAAGCTCTCTGTGCCATAGGTGAGCACAGGCATGACACACTGCTCAAAGACTTTCACTTTGAGATCCAGGGATATTTTGCCACATAGAATCTGCTTATTGGCACCGAACGCTGCCCAGACCTGCGCGATCCACCTTTCCACTTCCGCTATCTGCCCAGTGTAAGCTTCTCAAAGCCCAGTGTAAGATTATGCCCCAAATATATGTACTCGGTTACTTTTTTCACTGGAAGCTGGTAGTCTGTGATTGCGGGAATGTTGGTCATAATCTTTGTTTTCCCCATGTTCATTTTAAGACCCGTCTTCTCGGATTCCACTCTCAAATTCCCCAGCATCGTCATCATCTCTCCAATGCTCTCTCAGATCAGAACCAGGTCATCAGCAAACCTCAGATTGGTCATTCTCTCCATCAATCATCAGCCTCTTCCCTGCCATCGATACCTTTCATCGATACAGCATTTAACTAGAGCTTGCTCTAGGGCCCACCACTCTGTGGAGTCAAACGCTTTCTCGTAGCCGATGAAGGCTAGGATAAGTGGTTTCCTGTACTAATTACATTTCTCCACGACCGTTTTGAGAGTTTGAAGGTTGTCATTGGTGTTGAAGCCTGAGCGAAAGCCTGCCTGTTCTCTGGGTTGAAAGAATTCTAGCTTCCTGTCAAGTTTGTTAACTAGAACCCGACAGAAGAGCTTGTAGACATGCGACAGTAGACTTATAGGTCTGTAGTTTTCCAGCCTCTTGATGTCCTCTTTTTTGTGGATTAGGGTGATTACAGCGTTATGCTTGTACTTTACCTACCAGGATGCACTTTGTGAATAGGATTGCCAGCACTTCACTAAGTACCTTGTCGTTGATTTTGATCATCTCTGGTAATATGTCATCTTCCCCAGCGGCTCTTCTTTTCTTAAGTTGTTGTATAGCGAGCATTATTTCCTCTGGAATGACATCCGGAATTTCTTTGGATCCGATGTTTTCGACAGGTGGTCGTGTTTGCCCTAGTGCTGTCAGTGGCTGACTCGGTGATACTTTGCTTTCGTAGAGTGTTTCATAGAAGTCGTGTACTATTGCAATAGAAAATTAGGGAATTGTAACAAGTAAAAGTATATAAATGAGATTTAATCTACCTCGCTTATTAATGTTATTTATAACATTGTCTTCAATCATCGTCATCAATACGTTTTGAAACATTATGCAATCTATGTGTTTCATGATTTATTAGCTTTCGCGGAGACTAGTCAATTGTATTGTTCAGCTTTAAATTTCATTTGTGTCCAAGAATGCATGCATTTAAAATGTAAGGTAGGTCGTACCTACATGATATTTTAATCGTGCACTTACGTGCCGCCAATCGGAAGACCCCTTAACTGCTAAAAAAATGTGATAAGAGGCAAATAAGTTCAGAAAAAAAACAAAATATGTTGTCAGAAGATTTGGAATATACTAGCCATCTTCTGTATTGCTTGTCTCCATTTGCCATTATTTTCACATAATGAGTAGCGGAAACACATCTCTTATTAGCATCCTTTGGGAAATCATTTGTAGTTAAAGTAGAAGGTGGACCACATTGAACAATTATTGTTCTCGTATCATGGTTTAACATTGTTGGCCACGTCGCTGCTTGATCAGTGTTAAATAATTCATCTATTTCTTTCTACTTTAAACACCCCAACTTGCGTTTTTTTATGGTAAACATGTCTTCTAGTTGCTTCTGGAGACGGGCAAGCACCTCGGTGTTTCGGACTCTGTCTACCCATGATATACGCAGGCGGCGGTGTGTAGCAATAGTCGACGCGATACTCCTGCAGCGCTTCCTTAACTGCATCTAACTCAACGGTATCGAATGCCTGGTGCAAATCCTAGTCTATTGTATTCAATACTTTTCTCGATTATGTAGATGCCTGGTTGGTAGAATTCCAGTTTATTTTCATTTCTGGTTGTTATTATCCTTAGAGAATAATTTGTAGAGATGACTCAGGAGGCTTATCAGCCCGTAGTTTTCCAGGTCAGCTGTATCTCCCTTTTTGTGCAGTAGAATCACAATAGCGTTATTCTATTCATTTGGTATTGTGCTATCGAACAGGCGGAGATTGAACAGGTCTCTTTTATTTTTAGTGGGTAGACCCCTCCAATGTTAATGGCGTCTGCAGTCATGTGGTCCCATTTGGGAGCCTTGTTGGTCTTTGTTTCTCTTAATGCTAATTGTATATCATGCAAAGTAATATCTGGTATTGTTTCTGACTCATGATTTTGAATTATAAATAAGTAATAATACAGATTTCAACGTCAAGAGAAATATTAAAATTAATATTTATTTCCCTAGTTATACAAACACCTTAGAACTGCCTCACTTACCTGAAATGGTGTTCCCCAACAACATTCTCTATTTGACTCATTCAAATGGTGGCCAAATTGAATTCAACGCCCTCGATGCCCTCAGCCGCGTCTCGAATGGCAAGCTCCCTTTGACAGTAGCTTGTTCTGAAGTTTGGAAAGAATCAAGGTAAAAACACCAATTACTTTAAAAATACTCCAAATAAATAATAAAAAAAATTGTTAATTTTCTTCGTTAAGGCCAGCTCAACTGTTAGAAGAGAAGGTAAAACCGTTTGATTGGACATTCAGTACAGATTACAAGGGAACTATTACTGGTAGTTGTAGAATCGAAGTCACCGAGGAGCGAATAGATATCGAGCGATTGAAGGAAAAGGAGAAGATTTTGTTTTATCAGGAGTTGATGTTGTATGAGGATGAATTGCATGATAATGGGATTGCTTCATGTACAGTTAAAATAGTTAGTAAAAATATTATTATATTAGCTTTATATGTTTTAAATTACGAAATAAGTATTGCCTTTTAGAAGATGATCAAAGTTTTAGATTAAAATTTTGTTGATTTAAAAAAAGTAAACGTTTAAGTTGAAAAACTATATAAGCAGAAAAATGTTGTTTTTAAATTAAATTTGTTATAAACTGTTTTTCTTTTGTAGAGAGTTATGCCGAGTTCATTCTTTGTTCTCCTCCGGTTTTTCTTGAGGGTTGACAATGTGATGGTCCGTGTAAACGACACTCGCCTCTATCACGACTTCACAACCAATTATGTTTTGCGGGAGTATACAAACAGGGAGTGCGGCGTGAAGGAAGTCCAATTGCCGTTACCCATGTTCGGCGATGCTAACGCCCTCTCACAGTACATGCCCATTCGGACCAGTTGCTTCGAGAAATTAATTTTTGAACACGGCGGCTCCGTCGCGGGATCATCCACAGGAGGCCGAAGTAACGCTGGAGAGTAGTGTTGCCTAAAAACTCATGTGATTCTGTTTTATTATAATTTTAATTAAATATATTATTATTAAGAACTTTTACGCCTTTTTTTCATTGAGCTTGCGAAATATGCGTCTAGTCTTGGCTGTCTAGTTTTGTCTGTCTAGTCTTGTCTATCTTCCTCCTCGGTGGTGTAGTTGACAACATACTAGCCTTTCAATGTGGGAGACCCGGGTTCGAATCCTGGTCGGGGAGGCGACAACTAGGGCGGTTTTCATTACCCGTCCGGGCTGCCCACCCTGAATTAATGCAATATATGCGATACCGGGGTGGCGCATACTTAAAAGCCAAGGTGGAATAGGGGATTTGGTGAGTCTTGTCTATCTAGTCTTGTCTGTTTATCCTTGTCGAGGAGACAACAACTGGGGCGGTTTTCACTAACCGTCCGGGCTGCCCACCCTAAATGAATGCAAAATTTGCGATACCGGGGTGGCGCAAACTAAAAAAAGCCATGGTGGAATAGGGGGTTTGATGAGTCTTGTCTGTCTAGTCTTGTCTGTCTAGTCTTTTCTGTCTAGTCTTGTCTGTCTAGTCTTGTCTGTTTAATCTTGTCTGTCTAGTCTTGTCTGTTTAGTCTTGTCTGTCTAGTCTGGTCTGTCTTGTCTGTCTAGTCCTGTCTGTCTAGTCTTGTCTGTCTAGTCTTGTCTGTCTAGTCTTGTCTGTTTAATCTTGTCTGTCTAGTCTTGTCTGTCCAGTCTTGTCTGTCTAGACTTGTCTGTCTAGTCTTGTCTGTCTAGTCTTGTCTGTCTAGTCTTGTCTGTCTAGTCTTGTCTGTCTAGTCTTGTCTGTCTAGTCTTGTCTGTCTAGTCTTGTCTGGCTAGTCTTGTCTGTCTAGTCTTGTCTGTCTAGTCTTGTCTGTCTAGTCTTGTCTGTCTAGTCTTGTCTGTCTAGTCTTGTCTGTCTAGTCTTGTCTATCTAGTCTTGTCTGTCTAGTCTTGTCTGTCTAGTCTTGTCTGTCTAGTCTTGTCTGTCTAGTCTTGTCTGTCTAGTCTTGTCTGTCTAGTCTTGTCTGTCTAGTCTTGTCTGTCTAGTCTTGTCTGTCTAGTCTTGTCTGTCTAGTCTTGTCTGTCTAGTCTTGTCTGTCTAGTCTTGTCTGTCTAGTCTTGTCTGTCTAGTCTTGTCTGTCTAGTCTTGTCTGTCTAGTCTTGTCTGTCTAGTCTTGTCTGTCTAGTCTTGTCTGTCTAGTCTTGTCTGTCTAGTCTTGTCTGTCTAGTCTTGTCTGTCTAGTCTTGTCTGTCAAGTCTTGTCTGTCTAGTCTTGTCTGTCTAGTCTTGTCTGTCTAGTCTTGTCTGTCTAGTCTTGTCTGTCTAGTCTTGTCTGTCTAGTCTTGTCTGTCTAGTCTTGTCTGTCTAGTCTTGTCTGTCTAGTCTTGTCTGTCTAGTCTTGTCTGTCTAGTCTTGTCTGTCTAGTCTTGCTGTCTAGTCTTGTCTGTCTAGTCTTGTCTGTCTAGTCTTGTCTGTCTAGTCTTGTCTGTCTAGTCTTGTCTGTCTAGTCTTGTCTGTCTAGTCTTGTCTGTCTAGTCTTGTCTGTCTAGTCTTGTCTGTCTAGTCTTGTCTGTCTAGTTTTGTCTGTCTAGTCTTGCCTGTCTAGTCTTGTCTGTCTAGTCTTGTCTGTCTAGTCTTGTCTGTCTAGTCTTGTCTGTCTAGTCTTGTCTGTCTAGTCTTGTCTGTCTAGTCTTGTCTGTCTAGTCTTGTCTGTCTAGTCTTGTCTGTCTAGTCTTGTCTGTCTAGTCTTGTCTGTCTAGTCTTGTCTGTTTAGTCTTGTCTGTCTAGTCTTGTCTGTCTAGTCTTGTCTGTCTAGTCTTGTCTGTCTAGTCTTGTCTGTCTAGTCTTGTCTGTCTAGTCTTGTCTGTCTAGTCTTGTCTGTCTAGTCTTGTCTGTCTAGTCTTGTCTGTCTAGTCTTGTCTGTCTAGTCTTGTCTGTCTAGTCTTGTCTGTCTAGTCTTGTCTGTCTAGTCTTGTCTGTCTAGTCTTGTCTGTCTAGTCTTGTCTGTCTAGTCTTGTCTGTCTAGTCTTGTCTGTCTAGTCTTGTCTGTCTAGTCTTGTCTGTCTAGTCTTGTCTGTCTAGTCTTGTCTGTCTAGTCTTGTCTGTCTAGTCTTGTCTGTCTAGTCTTGTCTGTCTAGTCTTGTCTGTCTAGTCTTGTCTGTCTAGTCTTGTCTGTCTAGTCTTGTCTGTCTAGTCTTGTCTGTCTAGTCTTGTCTGTCTAGTCTTGTCTGTCTAGTCTTGTCTGTCTAGTCTTGTCTGTCTAGTCTTGTCTGTCTAGTCTTGTCTGTCTAGTCTTGTCTGTCTAGTCTTGTCTGTCTAGTCTTGTCTGTCTAGTCTTGTCTGTCTAGTCTTGTCTGTCTAGTCTTGTCTGTCTAGTCTTGTCTGTCTAGTCTTGTCTGTCTAGTCTTGTCTGTCTAGTCTTGTCTGTCTAGTCTTGTCTGTCTAGTCTTGTCTGTCTAGTCTTGTCTGTCTAGTCTTGTCTGTCTAGTCTTGTCTGTCTAGTCTTGTCTGTCTAGTCTTGTCTGTCTAGTCTTGTCTGTCTAGTCTTGTCTGTCTAGTCTTGTCTGTCTAGTCTTGTCTGTCTAGTCTTGTCTGTCTAGTCTTGTCTGTCTAGTCTTGTCTGTCTAGTCTTGTCTGTCTAGTCTTGTCTGTCTAGTCTTGTCTGTCTAGTCTTGTCTGTCTAGTCTTGTCTGTCTAGTCTTGTCTGTCTAGTCTTGTCTGTCTAGTCTTGTCTGTCTAGTCTTGTCTGTCTAGTCTTGTCTGTCTAGTCTTGTCTGTCTAGTCTTGTCTGTCTAGTCTTGTCTGTCTAGTCTTGTCTGTCTAGTCTTGTCTGTCTAGTCTTGTCTGTCTAGTCTTGTCTGTCTAGTCTTGTCTGTCTAGTCTTGTCTGTCTAGTCTTGTCTGTCTAGTCTTGTCTGTCTAGTCTTGTCTGTCTAGTCTTGTCTGTCTAGTCTTGTCTGTCTAGTCTTGTCTGTCTAGTCTTGTCTGTCTAGTCTTGTCTGTCTAGTCTTGTCTGTCTAGTCTTGTCTGTCTAGTCTTGTCTGTCTAGTCTTGTCTGTCTAGTCTTGTCTGTCTAGTCTTGTCTGTCTAGTCTTGTCTGTCTAGTCTTGTCTGTCTAGTCTTGTCTGTCTAGTCTTGTCTGTCTAGTCTTGTCTGTCTAGTCTTGTCTGTCTAGTCTTGTCTGTCTAGTCTTGTCTGTCTAGTCTTGTCTGTCTAGTCTTGTCTGTCTAGTCTTGTCTGTCTAGTCTTGTCTGTCTAGTCTTGTCTGTCTAGTCTTGTCTGTCTAGTCTTGTCTGTCTAGTCTTGTCTGTCTAGTCTTGTCTGTCTAGTCTTGTCTGTCTAGTCTTGTCTGTCTAGTCTTGTCTGTCTAGTCTTGTCTGTCTAGTCTTGTCTGTCTAGTCTTGTCTGTCTAGTCTTGTCTGTCTAGTCTTGTCTGTCTAGTCTTGTCTGTCTAGTCTTGTCTGTCTAGTCTTGTCTGTCTAGTCTTGTCTGTCTAGTCTTGTCTGTCTAGTCTTGTCTGTCTAGTCTTGTCTGTCTAGTCTTGTCTGTCTAGTCTTGTCTGTCTAGTCTTGTCTGTCTAGTCTTGTCTGTCTAGTCTTGTCTGTCTAGTCTTGTCTGTCTAGTCTTGTCTGTCTAGTCTTGTCTGTCTAGTCTTGTCTGTCTAGTCTTGTCTGTCTAGTCTTGTCTGTCTAGTCTTGTCTGTCTAGTCTTGTCTGTCTAGTCTTGTCTGTCTAGTCTTGTCTGTCTAGTCTTGTCTGTCTAGTCTTGTCTGTCTAGTCTTGTCTGTCTAGTCTTGTCTGTCTAGTCTTGTCTGTCTAGTCTTGTCTGTCTAGTCTTGTCTGTCTAGTCTTGTCTGTCTAGTCTTGTCTGTCTAGTCTTGTCTGTCTAGTCTTGTCTGTCTAGTCTTGTCTGTCTAGTCTTGTCTGTCTAGTCTTGTCTGTCTAGTCTTGTCTGTCTAGTCTTGTCTGTCTAGTCTTGTCTGTCTAGTCTTGTCTGTCTAGTCTTGTCTGTCTAGTCTTGTCTGTCTAGTCTTGTCTGTCTAGTCTTGTCTGTCTAGTCTTGTCTGTCTAGTCTTGTCTGTCTAGTCTTGTCTGTCTAGTCTTGTCTGTCTAGTCTTGTCTGTCTAGTCTTGTCTGTCTAGTCTTGTCTGTCTAGTCTTGTCTGTCTAGTCTTGTCTGTCTAGTCTTGTCTGTCTAGTCTTGTCTGCCTAGTCTTGTCTGTCTAGTCTTGTCTGTCTAGTCTTGTCTGTCTAGTCTTGTCTGTCTAGTCTTGTCTGTCTAGTCTTGTCTGTCTAGTCTTGTCTGTCTAGTCTTGTCTGTCTAGTCTTGTCTGTCTAGTCTTGTCTGTCTAGTCTTGTCTGTCTAGTCTTGTCTGTCTAGTCTTGTCTGTCTAGTCTTGTCTGTCTGGTCTTGTCTGTCTGGTCTTGTCTGTCTAGTCTTGTCTGTCTAGTCTTGTCTGTCTAGTCTTGTCTGTCTAGTCTTGTCTGTCTAGTCTTGTCTGTCTAGTCTTGTCTGTCTAGTCTTGTCTGTCTAGTCTTGTCTGTCTAGTCTTGTCTGTCTAGTCTTGTCTGTCTAGTCTTGTCTGTCTAGTCTTGTCTGTCTAGTCTTGTCTGTCTAGTCTTGTCTGTCTAGTCTTGTCTGTCTAGTCTTGTCTGTCTAGTCTTGTCTGTCTAGTCTTGTCTGTCTAGTCTTGTCTGTCTAGTCTTGTCTGTCTAGTCAAATTCAAATTCAAATTCAAATTCAAAATTTATTATTACATATCAAATGTACATTATACATATATGCATTGTCAAAGAAATGAATAGTAAAACACAATAAAATAAATAGTGAAACACAATAAAATAAATAGTAAAACACAATAAAATATGACAATCAAAATCTTAAGCTAAAAAATTCATCAAACGTATATATTGTTTGTTTTACTAGAACATGTTTCAATTTTTTCCTGAACGTTTTGGAAGAATTTTCATTGGTGAGACTGCTAGGCAGCTTATTATATATAGACACTCCAAATTTGCTTGGAGATTTAGTATAGATTTGTAAATTACATTTGGGCGTGTAAAGTTTGTTACGGCCTCTTGTGTTATGTTGATGGATATCCAGGTTTCTAACAATACCCTTTTTCATCTTATGAATAAAACTTGATACTTCTAATATATATAGGCTGATGACGGTTGGTATTTGTAGCCACTCAAAAATGGGCCTGCAAGATGTTCTTGTGGAAATACCCATAAGGGAACGGATGACTCTTTTCTGTGCTATTAGCACATTTACAATTTTTGGTGATGTTCCCCAAACCAAAATACCGTAAGTTAAAAGAGATTGAACCTCAGCATAGTAGAAATTTATCAGGATTTCATGGCTTAGAATATTCCTGAGATGTCGGATTACAAATGCCTTTTGATGCAACTTTTTTGAAATATTTTCGGTAGCTATATTCCAAGTTAAAAAATCCTCAATAACTAGGCCAAGAAATTTTGTAGACTTAACTCTATTAATATGCATATTGTTTACTTTTAAATTAACATTCTCCGCGTATTGACTTCTTTGGGTTTGAAAGATTATATATTCAGTTTTTTCACTGTTTAGGAAAAGATTGTTAGCGGAGAACCAGTCCACAATTTTTTGTAAAATTAAATTTCCTTCACTTTCATTTTGTATAGAGGAGTTTTTTGATATTATAAAGGTCGAGTCATCAGCATAAAATACACATTGCCTTTCTTCGATGTAGGAAACTATATCTGCCATGTACAATAAAAATAGAGTAGGCCCAAGGACACTCCCTTGAGGAACACCAGTATTTATATGCAAAGGTTCTGATTTGTAGATTTTGTTATTGGATACAATTCTTGTATATTGCGATCTATTTTCAAGAAAAGATTTGATAATATTGCCTAATTTACCACGAATACCCAGGTAATACAATTTATTCAGAAGTTGTTTGTGACACACGCAGTCAAAGGCTTTGGCTAAATCGCAGAAAATTCCAATCGGTTGACTGCCTCCATCCACTTCTTCTAAAATATGTGTGTAAAATTCCGATAGGGCGCTAGATGTGTCTTTACCTCTGCGAAAACCATGTTGTTGCTTAGGTATTAGGTGGTGTTTGTTAATAAATGAATTTAATCGAATTAATATGCAGTATTCTAAAATTTTTGATAAGACCGACAGTAGGGTAATTGGTCTATAATTATTTAATATAGTTTTGTCGCCTCTTTTGTAGACGGGAACAATGAAACCTGTCTTTAAAACCTCAGGGAATACTTCAGCCGCTATGGCATCATTAACAATATGTGTTATTGGATGGGCTAACAAATCAACGTGCTCTTTAATAATTTTGGCTGGTATTAAGTCAGGGCCAGTTCCTGATTTATTTTTTAGTTTTTCTTGTATTAAGCAAATTATCTCTGTTTCCGAAAATTCTTCTAGATACGCTGTTCTTATATTGAATATCATGTGATTATTAGATATTGTCGTTGGATTAATGTTTTGTGAAATTATTTCAGGAGCCTTTTGAAAATAATTGTTGAACATTGTTGCTATTTTTAAGGGATTTTGGGTAATGGAATTATCTTCTCTGATTTCAATATCATTATTATCTACGAACTTGGATGTTTGTTGGTTAATAATGTTCCAAGCCATTTTCTGCTTATTTTTGCAATGATTTAATAAATAACTACAAAACTTCCTTTTTAGAGAAACTAATAACTGACGATGGAGCTTTCTGTTGGCAATATACTGTTGACGAAGAATTGGATATCGTTTTTGTAGAATATACAAATCCCTTAAGTTTCGACTAGATGTTCTTGCCTCTTTGGTAACCCAATTTTTATTTTCTCTATTAACTTTCATCAATGGAAAAGATGAACAAAAATGTAATTGTAAGCTATTTATAAAGTGGCTGAATTTGTCATTAGTATTACTAGCGTCAAATACCTTGGACCAGGATTCTTCCCTCAGTCTCTCTACAAATTGTGCTTTCTGTTCTGGAGTGTATTTTCTCATATAATGAGTTCTTGATTGAGTAATATTATTTAAGTTACAGCTAAGAATTATAGCTCTATGGTCAGACAGAACAGTATCAGCAACAGAAATTCTAACAGTATGCCTGTAATTGACAAAAATATTATCAATTTGGCTTTTAGAGGTGGATGTGATTCTGGTAAACTCTTTAACTTGTCCAATCAATCCAAAGGATAACATTAAGTTGACCAGATTGATTTTATCCTTGGAATTTGAGGTAAAGTCAATGTTGAAATCGCCAGTAACTATAAAAAAATTAGCTTTGTTGAAATAAGTTGTAAGGATATTGTCCAGAGTTTCCATAAAAGTTGTTAGACAGCCATGTGGAGGTCTGTAAATATTAATTAAAATAGTTGAATACATTTTATAACGCCACAGAACACCACATAGTTCAACATGCTTTTCTACTGACATAGTATCAATTGGGATTATCTCAACGTTCATTGCATTTATATCCGTTAAAGTTCTTCTCCATATTGCCACTCCACCATAGTCTTGTCTGTCTAGTCTTGTCTGTCTAGTCTTGTCTGTCTAGTCTTGTCTGTCTAGTCTTGTCTGTCTAGTCTTGTCTGTCTAGTCTTGTCTGTCTAGTCTTGTCTGTCTAGTCTTGTCTGTCTAGTCTTGTCTGTCTAGTCTTGTCTGTCTAGTCTTGTCTGTCTAGTCTTGTCTGTCTAGTCTTGTCTGTCTAGTCTTGTCTGTCTAGTCTTGTCTGTCTAGTCTTGTCTGTCTAGTCTTGTCTGTCTAGTCTTGTCTGTCTAGTCTTGTCTGTCTAGTCTTGTCTGTCTAGTCTTGTCTGTCTAGTCTTGTCTGTCTAGTCTTGTCTGTCTAGTCTTGTCTGTCTAGTCTTGTCTGTCTAGTCTTGTCTGTCTAGTCTTGTCTGTCTAGTCTTGTCTGTCTAGTCTTGTCTGTCTAGTCTTGTCTGTCTAGTCTTGTCTGTCTAGTCTTGTCTGTCTAGTCTTGTCTGTCTAGTCTTGTCTGTCTAGTCTTGTCTGTCTAGTCTTGTCTGTCTAGTCTTGTCTGTCTAGTCTTGTCTGTCTAGTCTTGTCTGTCTAGTCTTGTCTGTCTAGTCTTGTCTGTCTAGTCTTGTCTGTCTAGTCTTGTCTGTCTAGTCTTGTCTGTCTAGTCTTGTCTGTCTAGTCTTGTCTGTCTAGTCTTGTCTGTCTAGTCTTGTCTGTCTAGTCTTGTCTGTCTAGTCTTGTCTGTCTAGTCTTGTCTGTCTAGTCTTGTCTGTCTAGTCTTGTCTGTCTAGTCTTGTCTGTCTAGTCTTGTCTGTCTAGTCTTGTCTGTCTAGTCTTGTCTGTCTAGTCTTGTCTGTCTAGTCTTGTCTGTCTAGTCTTGTCTGTCTAGTCTTGTCTGTCTAGTCTTGTCTGTCTAGTCTTGTCTGTCTAGTCTTGTCTGTCTAGTCTTGTCTGTCTAGTCTTGTCTGTCTAGTCTTGTCTGTCTAGTCTTGTCTGTCTAGTCTTGTCTGTCTAGTCTTGTCTGTCTAGTCTTGTCTGTCAGTCTTGTCTGTCTAGTCTTGTCTGTCTAGTCTTGTCTGTCTAGTCTTGTCTGTCTAGTCTTGTCTGTCTAGTCTTGTCTGTCTAGTCTTGTCTGTCTAGTCTTGTCTGTCTAGTCTTGTCTGTCTAGTCTTGTCTGTCTAGTCTTGTCTGTCTAGTCTTGTCTGTCTAGTCTTGTCTGTCTAGTCTTGTCTGTCTAGTCTTGTCTGTCTAGTCTTGCCTGTCTAGTCTTGTCTGTCTAGTCTTGTCTGTCTAGTCTTGTCTGTCTAGTCTTGTCTGTCTAGTCTTGTCTGTCTAGTCTTGTCTATCTAGTCTTGTCTGTCTAGTCTTGTCTGTCTAGTCTTGTCTGTCTAGTCTTGCATGTCTAGTCTGTCTAGCCTTGCCGGCCTATTCTTCTGTGAGTATTAAATATTTTTCAAGAGACAATCAAGTTTAGCAAACAATCGACGACACAATCAAGTTTATTTTGTGTACAAAACTAGAATAAATGATAAGATGAATGAAGTAAAGTTGCGTTTATATTCCTTTTTGGAATGAGATCTAGCTGGGAGATTGAAAAAAAGCGAATGGACGAAGAAGCTTTTGACCGAGCGTTTGCCGAATACAAAATTCATTAAATTGCGGCGCGCGTCTTTTTAGCGTAAATAAAAACTGTTTGAGTTATATATGGGCAGGATGGAGTACAGAAACTTCCTTTATATTTTACAGTATTTCTACAGTAAGTAATACATTGAAGTTAAAATGCAGTTAAATACACATTATTTAATTATTTTCGGAACAATTACAATATTCGACAAAATGAATCTTATTTAATTTATTTAATTTATATGTTCAAAATGTGCTCCATTACAGCACAAACCGCACGTAATCCAACAAAGAGCTGCATTTGCTCACCCCTGGTATAAAGCATATAATGAAAACAATGTTTCGAAGATGTAGAGACTGTTCTAATAACTGAGTTGAACCACCTCATTTTTAACATATTTGTGATGAAATGCTATTCTTATTTTCTTATTATTTTACCAGACCATCAAGATGTAAACGAAGATAAATTAATCTCTCTAATAACTCATTTGTTTCTGTTTTTTACATCTAATATGTTTCTGAGTACATTTTCTCGATAAACCGACATCGATCTGTATTTCTCTAAAGGGAATTAAGCTTATCTCACAAAATAAAATATGAAAATATCCAATAGAGCTCGACGGGGTAGAGTTGGGCACCATTTAATTATGCAACAGCTATGAATTTAATCTTTAAACTTAATTTAAATACATTACAGTAATACATTTAAACTATATAAATTTACCCTTAAAAATTAATTACGAATACATTATATTGAAGAATTTATGTTATCATTATGTTATCATAAGATAATCTTACATATATAACTAAATAAATGATTCTATACGTTTATTGACTAAGAATAGACTTTTGGTTTAATATCATACTAAAATCCTTTTGTTATAAAATAAATCCTTTTTGTTATAAAATACAAGAAAATCCAAATAATCTGAGGAATAAAACAAAATACAAAAAATCTCAAAAAACCAACACAACGATTTAAAGCGAACTTCAGAAAAATGTACGTACAGTACAATCTTAGTTGATTTAAAAAATGGGCATATTTGAGAATTGAAAAGACGTACTTTTTTATTCTCAAATATGCCCATTTTTTAAATCAGTTAATTGAAGGTTAGTTAGGACAAAGAGAATACCTCAAAGAATAGTGATCGAGAAAAATTAATAGATGTAGAAATAAAAGAAGAAACTGAAGAAGGTGTAAACGCGAGTGTCCAGGAAATAGCTAGAGAAACATCCCAACTAGATAGCGTCAACAGAAAATGGGAAACCATAAAAAGGGCGCTACTGGAAATAAGTAAAGTTTTATTAAAACCTGACAAATTAATCCCACAACACCAATGGACGACGAAAGAAATATTACAACTTATGGAACAAATGCGGAAGAGCGAAAGCGATCGCACAAAATACTTGGAGGTTAATAGAAAGATCAAATGAATGATCCGAGAGGCGAAAGAAGAGACAAATGCAAATAATTTGAAAGGCGCCAAAAATGATATGACAATATCAATCTTCCCAAAAAATAAAATAACTAACGGAAACTAAGAGAAGAAATGCATCTCAATCACAAAAACCAAGGAAGGGAAAACTATAAAGACCCACGCACAAAAGCTCATAAGACAGAAAGAACACATGGAAGAACTCTAATACCAGAGGACCCTAAGTAACACACGAGAAGATATAACTAGAACCCTAATAACAAAGAAGGAAGTAGGTACAACACGCCATCAAATCAAAACATGAAAGGTGACAAATCGGTTGGCCCAGATGAAGTACCATTAGAGCTGTCAAAACTCGTAAAAAACGAATAAATTGATATCATTAGGAACCTGTAACACCATATATTATATAGGAATAGGAATAATGAAATAGGAATAATGCCAAGTTCAACATTTATCACGATATCAAGGAAACCAAATGCCAGAGAATGTAGCGTATAATACGGAACTATAAGCCGTATGAGTCACGCCTGAAAAGATTTTTTTAAAATAATGCACAAAAGACTATACAACAAATTGGAAGAAGGTATTTGTGATACGTAGTACGGATTCAGGAATGGCATAGGTACTGGCGAAGCGCTATTTGGAATTAACATATTGATTAACGTAGAAGTACATGTTTGCTTCATATACTATAAGAAAGCTATCGACAATGTCCAGTATGAACCATTAGTAAGACTCCTAAAAACCAAAAACATTGACGCAGCGAACATACGAATCATTTAAAATCTATAATTGAATCAAACGGCAGGGGTGAGAGTAGATGGTGATTCTACAGAAAACATCAATGTCCGGAGTAGAGATGAGCATGGGATCCGATCGTTCCATCCCATCCTATCCCATCGTTTCATGGAATGGGATGAGTGGTATGAACGTTGCGTGGGGTGGGATCGGATGGGACAACAAATTTGTATGGGACGGACTGGGACGAGTTTTTATAATCTAGTAAATCAAGTTCGTACATAATTAATTATCGTGCCAATACGCACATTTTCCATAATGTCCAGCCCAGGAGATTTCTGTGATAACGATGTAGTTCCTGACGGTGAAGTCTCACGATCCGTTTGCGACGAAAAAGGTATACTTACTGTGAGATAAAGAAATTACGGAAAAATTAAATTTGAACGAATTATCGTTAAGAAAGTCTGAACCGAAACAGAGAGTCTGCTGTATGGGAAATATGTGTTGAATGGGACGGGCCACGCGACCGGTATGGGATGGGATGAATGGGATGGGATTGGACGAAAATTTTAGATATGTGGGATGGGACAGTGGGACGAAAATGTGATGGGATGGGACAGTGACAGGGATCCGTCCCACAGGATGGGATCTAGAACGAGAAACTCGTTCGATGCTCATCTCTAGTCCAGAGAGCCGTTAGGCAGGGGTACATTTTGTCTCCAATTCAATTTAATTTTTACTCGGAGGCAATATTGAGCAGAACAGAAGAGCAAGCAGGGCTGATTGTTAACGGACGACCGATCAATAAAATAAGACGGGGATGGCATGGTGATACTGGAAGATTCTATTGAGGACTTGCAAGGAATGGTAGAAAGAATGAATGTCATTAGCTTGCAATGCAGAATTAAAATGATTTTTAAAAAAAGTATATGACCATTCTAAAAGCAGCAACACCTAATGCTAACCATATCATCGACAATATGGTAAGGTAATACAAGTAAATAATAGTAAGGCAATACAAGCAAATATTACTAATAAAAAATACTAATAATAAAGTAATAACCTTGGCTTGGCCATCAACTACTGAAAGACCAAAGTTATGATCATCGACAGGGTCCAGATTAATATGCCAGACATCCTTCACCTGGGTCAATGCCAAGTCGTGAGCCAATATATCTATCTGGGAGCACTGATTTCAAAAGAGGGTGGCTGTTCTCAGGAAATCATACGTAGATGCGAAATCGCTCCAAAAAAGCCTCCAAAAAACATTGAAAGATAGTGCTAACACTTTAAACACAAAAAAACTATCATTAAAACACTGATATTCCCGGTACTTCTATACGGAGCAGAAACATGGTCGGTGAAGGCTGTCGATCGCAGGAAGATCGACGCGTTTGAACTATGGTGCTGGATAAGAATCCTACGAGTTCCCTGGATAGCAAGAAGAACTAATACGTCTATCATCGAAGAAGTAAACAAACCCCAGAATATGGTTATCCAAAATAGTGCAAGCTCGAATCCTTAGATACTTCGGGCACATTCAGAGAAGAGACGAGGACAACTTGGAGCGACTGATAGTTCAGGGTTGGGTAGAAGGTACTAGGTCCCGAGGTAGGTCTCCTACACGCTGGACTGATCAAATAAGGGCATCCACTGACTTGAACAATCAACCAAGCAGCACACAGCGCCTACAACCGTGGAAAATGGCGAGATTTTGTAAAGCGAGTAAAGAAGTAATAAGCTTGATCACGACTCTTCTGTCAAGAGGAAAGCGAAGAAGAAGAGACAAGCAAATACAAGTACCTTGGTAGCGACAACTTTCAGACAAAATAAATAAAATACAGAAATGAACTAGCCAAGAGCTGCTCTTGAATGAATTTCGAATTAGAATGTTTAATTTGGAAGCATGGACACTAAATCAGCAGGTTATAAATAACATCCAAGCTTTCAAAATGTGGGTGTATAGGTTAGGTTTTTTCGTTATTTTAGCGGACTGTATTTATACAAAAACAAAGGGGTTTTATCTAATCTAGAAACTCACCGTTTACTCCGCTGATCGCTCGCGTGCGGTCCACCTATCCAATATGGAAATAAGAGGGGTACCAGGAAGAGAGAGAACGAAACCAAGACGGAATCTCGGGAAAGGATCCTTTACCACCGATTTTCATCTATTTTCGGCAAGTCAGCTTGATGAAGTCGATACGGAAGGCCTAGCTCACGACGATGAGATTTTCGTGGGTAAAACCACAATGGCGATCAAGAACCAAGAAACACCGACTACACAGGTGTTTCAGGCAGATCTCTCGAAATTATATTATTAGGGGATCATTCAGGAATAATAATTATAATAATAATATTTATTTGCGGTACTGTGTACATTTTCATACAATAGACCAGCGCTTTTCAACCTTTTTTTATTTACGTACCCCTTGACCTAACATCGCTAATCTACGTACCCCTACCCTACCCCCCATTATGAGTAATAACGATGTAAAACTTGTTCAATATATTACGAACAATAAAAATGAGTGATGAAAGAGATTTTGTGGAATTTCCTTAGTAACATCTTTTGGTTTAGTTTTTATCTTTTCTTTTATATTTAATTTCTTTATCAATGATATCCGCCATTACATAATTTCTTTTACGTACCCCCGAAGATGAACACGTACCATCGTAAAAAAAAAGAAAAAAAAATGAACAAAAGTTACATACAATAGGTAACAATAGGAAAAAAACAAACAAAAATATTTATCTAGAAATAAACTGTTAAAGAATAGTTGATGATATAATAATCATCTATTACTACTATAAAGAGTAGTACATGAATTCTTCCATGCTATAAAAAGCACAGGCTATCAATAATTCACGAGCTTTCGCTTTAAACTCCCTTACTGATAATGAATTTGTATTAGTAATACATTCGGATATCTTATTGTAACATACGATACCAATATGTAAGGGGTTTCGTTTACCGCTTTCTAATCTTGAAAATGGCACTCTGAGTTTGTGAATATTGCGAATAAGTTATGACTATGTAGTTCATAATTTTTAGGTAAGTTGGAATGGCGTTGTTTTACAAGTATGACTAATCGAAATATATATAAGCAGGGTAGCGTTAAAATTTTGTGCTTGATGAACAAAGAGCGGACAGGGTTGAAGAGGATGTACATTGAACATAGCTCGTAATACCTTTTTTCTGCATTTTAAATACCGCATACACGACCCAACATTTTCTGCTGACCCCCAAAATATCAGACCGTATGACAACCTAGACTGAACGATGGCGTGGTAAAACATTATCAGAATATCAACTGTTACACACTCTCTTAGATTTCTAATCAGATAACACATACTACTTAATGTCGAACATGTTATTTCAATATGAACGTCCCATTTTAGTTTGTTGTCAAGTGTTACTCCTAGAAATTTTATAGATTCGGCCCCTTTGATTGATTTTTGATCAAGTCTTAGAAATAAACTATAGTCATTAGACACATTTTTTTGAAGAAATCTCATGAAGTATGTTTTGCTTATGTTTAAGGTCAGTCCATTTTGTATACACCATCTTCTTAACGTTTCTGATTTTAAATTGCTATTTTTAATTAAATCGTGTATGTCTGGGTTAGATACTATAATGTTGGTGTCGTCAGCGTACAAAATATATTTGCTTTGAACATTATTTGTTTCCGCCAGATCATTAACAAATATTAAAAATTGAGTTGGTTCAAGTAGAGAGCCTTGAGGTACCCCACACTTCATTACTTTGCTTTCCGATTTATAACCATTGGCGATCACTGTTTGTCATCTTTCGTGTAAGTAAGATTTAACCCAGTTGTTAGCGACGCCTGTAACTCCGATGTTTTCAATTTTTTTAGAAGGAGCTTGTGATCGATAGTGTCAAATGCTTTACTTAGATCGTAAAATAAAGCAAGAACCTCCTGCTTACAATTTTGGGAAGTAATTATAAAATTAAGACTAACTAACAGAGCTGTATCAGTTGACCTATTCTTCCTGAAGCCGCGTTGACTGTTTGCCGGTATGCTATTGGTTTCCAAGTAACTTGATAATCGAGTAAGAAATGCTGACTCAAGAATTTTTGAAAATTGGCTTTGAATACAAATTGGTCTGTAGTTAAGGGGATGCCGTGGCCTTTTTTTGTAAATCGGGATGCACTTTGATCCTTTCAAACATGTCGGGAAATATCCGGAAGTAAAGGATTCATTAACAAGGTTGCAAAGAGGTTCGGCTATCAGGTGACTTACGCTTTTTAATACCCTACCATCTACTTCGTCTAAACCTTCAGATGGTGTTAGCGTAACTCGGTTTATTATATCGATGATTTCCTGAGGTGTTACTGGATTTAGGATAAATGTTTTATTATAATGGCTTATTTTGTAATTTGGATTTGGTGATCTTACAGACACGGTTGAAAATATATTGTGAGAAGTACTCACAAATTTCCTTCTTATTAGAAATTTCCTGGTTATTTTTGTCAAGTAGCTTTATATCATAATTTTTTTGTATTTGCCTTGATTATTTATTATGCGCCAACTTTCTCGTACCTTATTCTGAGACATCAACATTTTTTTATTGTTTACACCAATGATGTGATTCTTGACTATATTTTTATACTCGTATCTAAGTTGTTTATATCGGTGTCGACATTTGCCATTCTCTGTCGTTTTCGCTATCTTGGACATTTCGCATAAAAAGTGGTGTAAATTTCTGATTTCGACATTGTACCATTTTTTGCAGTCCTCTTGTATTCTCATATTACACTTTGGAAGAGCAGTGTTGTAATGTTCTAAAAATACGTCGTAAAATATTTGAAATTTTTCATCTATATCTAAATCTAACAGATGGTTTGTCAAAGCTGACCAATCCGTCATTTGAAGATTCTCGTACAGTACGTCAATATGTTTTTTACTTGACTCTTTTCTGTATATATCTTATATCCGAAGACCTAACACATACTATGTCAAATTTGCATATTTGATAACAGTGGTCTGATAGAAATGAGGATTTTACTATTACATGCAGTGGTTGGTGGTAATTGGAGAAAACATTGTCTATACAGGTTGCGCTATGGTTGGTTATGCGCGTTGGTTCCAGCACGTGCGGCTTCAGTCCGAATTCATTAAAAGCATTCAGAAGATTCTGTTGATCCGAGTTTTGCTCCAATACGTTGACGTTCACATCACCGCATACAACTAGAGCAACTTTGGGTTTAAACACTTTTTGGAGCAATATATTTAAATTATACAAAAAAGGTTGAAATCACTGTCCGGTGTTCGATACACTGCAACAATGGATATGAGTTCTCTGCCACAGATAATTTTACTTGCCGCAAATTCAAAATGCTTTTCGATTGCATTTAACCCGTTGATTGTTACCGGTGTAGTTTGCAATTTTTCACTTGCAAACACGGCTACCCCTCCACGTTTGATATTTTTACGCGAGAAGCTGTTTATTAATTTATATTTCGGGATAGATGTAGTCTTCACTTCGCTTTCACTGAGCCAATGCTCTGTTACACATAAAATGTCAACATTGTGTTCGTTTAGATGTAGCTGTAGATTCATCTCCTTAAATGTCAATATAAAATATCAATAAAATACGTCATATTCGTCATACACGGAGCTACGCGAACGGCTCCGCCAGAAGTCCGCACTTCCCGGCCTACCATCCCGACAACCAAAGATGCAATTCGGCCTGAAGAATAGGAGACTCCTAAAAATATCGTGGACCTACAAAATTAGAATGTGGAAGTCTTACGAAGGACGGGAAAAGAGCTAGATAAAAACAATTAAATGTAGGAAACTAGAATATCTGAGACCAACCTACTATGAGAGGAAATAGGTATGAAATGCGGCAGCTCATTATGCGGGAGAAGATTGCAGGAAGTAGTAGTGCGGGATGACTCTGGATATCCATAAAAAATCTTAGAGATTGGTTCCGGTGTACTTCAAAAGAACTGTTTAGAGCGGCAGCGTCTAAAGTGATAGCCAATCTCCGAGTAGGAGACGGCACATGAAGAAAAAAAAATGAAGGTTGCTATGTGAACATTTTGGGAAAAATTTCTTAGGTTTACTATATCTATTAAGAGATGAATTTAGCATATTTTTTTATGAAAATATTCGGTGCATTCATAAAAATAATTATTTTTTCGCATAGTTGCGGATATTAAGGCGCTTATAGACCTACAGAAAATAGATCTTTTTGTACTGCTGATGCATTTGTGCTACTACAGCATTTTTGATTATTTTTACACAAATTATTTATATATATATATATATATATATATATATATATATATATGTATATATATATATATATATATATATATATATATATATATATCGTGAAAGAAAAGGTCTTTGCCAATGGGCCACAATCGATTCAAGACCTCAAATATGAAATACGTGAAGTTATCGAGGACATACAGCAATCCCCGTTTTTTATATATCGAAATGAAACCTCTTATTTGAAGATCCGATATAGATATATCCGATATATATATATATATATATATATATATATATATATATATATATATATATATATATATATCGGATATATCTATATCGAATCTTCAAATAAGAGGTTTCATTTCGATATATAAAAAACGGGGATTGCTGTATGTCCTCGATAACTTCACGTATTTCATATTTGAGGTCTTGTATCGATTGTGGGCCATTGGCAAAGACCTCTTCTTTCACGTAACCCCAAAGAAAAGGTCTAGAGGTGTTAAATCACAGGTTGTCGGTGGCCAATTGTGATCGCCTCTTCGAGAAATCTCATGGTTAGGAAACTTTTCATACAAAGGAGCTCAAATATGAAATACGTGAAGTTATCGAGGACATACAGCAATCCCCGTTTTTTATATATCGAAATGAAACCTCTTATTTGAAGATCCGATATAGATATATCCGATATATATATATATATATATATATATATATATATATATATATATATATATATCGGATATATCTATATCGAATCTTCAAATAAGAGGTTTCATTTCGATATATAAAAAACGGGGATTGCTGTATGTCCTCGATAACTTCACGTATTTCATATTTGAGGTCTTGTATCGATTGTGGGCCATTGGCAAAGACCTTTTCTTTCACGTAACCCCAAAGAAAAGGTCTAGAGGTGTTAAATCACAGGTTGTCGGTGGCCAATTGTGATCGCCTCTTCGAGAAATCTCATGGTTAGGAAACTTTTCATACAAAGGAGCGATAGTATCGTTAGTTGTGTGGCACGTAGCGCCGTCTTGTTGAAAATAAACGTTGTCCACATCAATATCTTTCAATTCCAAAAGAGAAATGGACAAACCTGGGTTTTCCTCAATACTATGGGCTCTCTCTATCTCCCCGTCAGCCCGTATTTGTTCACTCCTGGACATAGGCCTTTCCTATACTCTTCGATTTGTCTCTGTCCTGTGCTTTTTGGTGCCAGTCTTTTCCGGCGGATTTCATCGATCCATCGTATTTGGCGTCTTCCTATACCCTTTTTTGTTTGCCTGGGTCGCAATTGCGCAATTTTAGCTGTCCAGCGTTCATCTGTTCGACTTGCGACATGTTCAACCCATTGCCACTTTAGTTCTCCGACTCTTAGTATTAGGTCTTTTACTCCTGTTTTTTTCCGGTCTTCTTCGTTAGTAATTTTGTCTTTTAACGTTATGCCGAGCATGGTTCTTTCCATAGACCTCTGCATCATTTTCAGTTTGTTTGCAGTTGTTTTTGTTAGGGCGGTAGTCCCTAGCCCGTAGGTAGTTACAGGGAATATATGTATCGAAAAGTATTTCAGTGAGTTGGTCTAGGTCTTCTGATACCAGTATAATGTCGTCTGCAAAACGTAGGCTGCTCAGGTATGCTCCGTAAATTTTGATTCCTTTATTCTCCCATGCGAGTCTTTTGAAAACATCTTCTAGGACATTTGTGGACAATTTCAGAGATTGTGACTCCCTATCTTAGTCCTCGTTTCACTTTGATGGTGTTGGCCAAGTCTCCTTCGTTAATTCTTAAGTCTAGTAGGGCGTGTAGGTGTATATGTGCTCGTTGATTGCTAGGTATCTGGAGTCAATTCGTGCATTTTCCATGGATTTCAGTATATGCCAAGTTTTGACTGTGTCGAAGGCTATGTGGAAGTCGATGAAGGCCATATGAATGTTGTTCTTACCTTGTATTCCGAGTATATTTCAATAAGATTTAGAATCGTTTGTAGATGGTAGGTTGTGATAAAGCCTTTTCGAAATACGGCTTGTTCTACCGGTTGATACTCGTCAAAATTAGTTGTTAGTCGGATGGTTATTTTTGTAAAGAGTTTATAGACGTGGAATAATAGACTAATCGGTCTGTAGTTGTCTATGTTGGTCATGTCGAATTTCTTGAATATTAGTATAACTTCAGCCTCTAGCCACTTTTCAGGTGTTCTGCCTTCGTGTAAGCATTTGTTCTAGAATTGAGTTCAGCAGTGCTTGGTCTACTAGTTTGATCACCTCTGCAGTGATCTTGTCAGTCCCTGGGCAATTACAATGTTTTTGTTGTGTTAGAGCCTTCTACAATTCTTCTGTGGTAATGTCGGGTATTTATTTCGAACCCACGTTTGTTACATGGGTTTTTGTTCCATGATCTCTCTTAGTTGTTGAGTAGAGTTTTGTATAGAAGTTCTCCACTTCCTCAAGTATAGCTTTCTTGTTGGATAGTATTGTGCCATTTGCTGTTCGTAGCTTGATTATGTAGGAATTGCCGTTAGATAGTCTTGATCTCAGTACCTTCATGTTGCAGTTCAGTTCGATTGTTTCCTGGATAGTCTTTGTGTTATGTGTTCTTATATCTTTTCGTATCTCCTTTTTGATGTTTTTGTTGGTATCTTTGTATAGGTCTGTTCCTCTAACCTCATAAGTGTATTCATAAGATCTAGTGTAGACGAGGAGTGATTATTGCTGGTAGTTATTTTCTTTGCGATGGTGGTGCATAACTTTTTTACGCTTTTCTCGATGTCTAGTCGCTCTGTAGGTTGTAACCTTCTAGTGAGTACACTATGGGCTACAACAGCAATATCATCAGTTGTTCTTGAGCGACGTGCACGAGTTCGGTTCTTCACATCACTAACTTCTCCCAACAACTCAAACTTTTTCACCAGTTTCACAATTGCTGGCCGAGAAGGTGCTTCACGACGATCCACGGCGAACTGTGACCGCGAAATTTTCACCATTTTTGTAGTGAATTTTAATAATTTCAATGCGTTGTTGAAGCGTATATCGTTCCATTTTTATTAATGGCGTAGTTTTTACTTGTCATCTGTCAAGTAGTTACAGGTTGACTCATGACAACTGTTAAAATGACGGGTTATTGAAAATGAAACCTCTTATTGGAAGACTATATTATGTTAAATAAACTTCTGGAAGACATTTTGACAAAAATATAATAACTTATTTTTTATATTCAAATGTCGTTTGTATTTTTTCATAATTAATTTACATATTTTCCTACTTTGAGATTCCTTCCAGATTTCCCTATATAAATCATTCGATACAACCTTTTTTAAATATTTTAATTTCCCCATCGAATTCCGAAAACCTTTTACAAAAGAATTTCCTGCTAACGCGTTCGCCTTTGCAGGAAACATTAGTGAGAACAAAGCCGGTCACGACACATACGCGAGACGTCCCTATTATATACCCTTAATTATTCAGAGGTGAGAAAATTGCCGAAACCCCATAAAAACCGACGAAATGTCCTGGAAAATTTCTTATACAACATTTTCAAACTTAATTATAGATTGCAAACTCATTCCAATTTCAGTAAATTCTCGTAAACACATAACACATGGAGTTTTCTTAAAGAAAATACATGAGGAGAATATAATCCAGATAGTCTTGTCGTAATGGGTTTGCTTTCTCAATAGTTTCGCTTATTTTCTTTCTACACTTACTAGTCTTATTATTCTATGCTTATCTCTCCAGTTTAATCTTTTAAATTAGCATTTTTTTACAATACAATTCTGTAATTTCATGTAAAGCATGTGTTCAAATTAAAACATGTAAAATATTCTATTAAAACATGTAAAGCAAAGCATGTTAAATATTGCAACAGTGTCAACTTTAGTAAAACGAAGTCTTGTATCTGATCTGATCTCATCTGCTTTCGTTTGGTCTGGTTTGGTTTCGCCTTGTCGCGTCTGGTTCGCCTGGTTTCGTCTGGTTTCCTCTGGTATCCTTTGGTCTCGTCTGGTCTCGTCTGGTCTTGTCGGGAGTATTCTGGTCTTGTCTGTGGGTGTCTAGTCTTGTCTGAACCAGTCTGGCCTTATCTGGTATTGCCTAGTCTTGTTATTTTTAAAATGTAGTGTTAATGTCAGTATTTTCTTACAAACACCTTATAGTTGTTTTTAAACAATAAAAACTTGATATAGATTTGGCCCTAATGGTCACTAATTTAAGAGAAGAAGTTAATAATACCGTTTCACGTTTCCCCTGGCTCTCAACCAATCAATCTAGATAACGCTTTGTGGTCACGAACTCGATCTACAACCCATTCAGAGACCGTTAACAAATAACAAATACTTCCATTATTCACTTGTTCCCAATACAAAAGAATCGACGAAAAACCTTATAGGTCAACAGCATTCCAGGAAAAATCATTTTCACACATTATTTCACGTTTCCAATCACAAGTTGCGTTTCTGGTTCGCTTGCTGCTTTAAAATCTCGCAGATTATTCCGAACGAATAACAGATTCGAGTTTTAGTTGTTTCTTTGCCAAGCTGTTGAAATATTTATGATTTCCAGTACATAAGAATTATCTAAAAAATGTTTGGTGAAATTCTGTTTTAATGCTCGGACAATTTATATATGGATGGAGGATGATTATGCGATTGTTGAAGCAGAAAATATTTTTCGCGAATACATTGATTTTAATAAGAATTTTTATATATTTCTTCACAATTGAATACAAAGTCAGTCTGCCAACTAACTTGCAAACTAACTGTCTAGAAATATAGAACAATTATTCATATGTTTCAGAAAAGACTAGATTTAGAATAAATTAGAATAGATAAGAGTTGACAAAACCATACAAGATTAGACGAGGCCAGACAATACTATACAAGATATGATCTCATAAGAGTAGAATGTTAGCATGTTCTATTGGTGGTACCTCTGGTATCCGGACATTTAGTCCCGGTCATTTGTTCCCTGGTCATTTTTGATCCAATGGTCCAATGTGGATAGCGGGTTATTAACCCTTCAAACACTGGCCAAGGGGCATATTGCATTTTGCAACATTTTTCATATTATAGGCCCAGAAACCTAGGTGTTATTATAACTGGCGTTAATAATTTCACGTTTTTGTGTAACATGTTTGTTCTGTTACAAAGCGGCCGATACTCGCTCCCGGGATCGGAGATCTCCAGAAACCCAGGACCACCAGATTTGTTAGTTATCGCTCTAACTCTGTTGACTACGAGGTCGACTCCCCGGTCATTTGTTCCCCCACATTTTTCCCCGGTTCATTTTCTCCCCAGTCATTTGTTCCCCAACAACAACAAACCTACTATAATTAGAATACCTGCATAGCGCCAGCGCTACCATAAGCGAGAAAATAAAATGCTATAAGTCATTATTTTAATTTAATTCACTTTATCGAATAAGATGAACAGAAATGAAAGCAAAAATAAACACTTATAAGCGATAATAAATATCCAAACTAAAAATTAAAATAAAATGGCTTAAGACCAGAAATACAAAATTCACATAAACAAAAATAATTGTGTTTACACGGATAAAAGTACACTGTAGAAATTACAGTTTCAAATAGTAGCAGCGGCCTTACGAATATGAAACTGTAAAAACTATAATGCGAGTTATCATGTTGCAAATTGCTTTTTGTTACAATTACTGTTTCAGATATAGAATTTTAAGTTTTTGGGTGTAAGGTTTCACTCTAATAGAAATAATTTAAAAAATACAGTATGAGATAGTAATATTTAAGATGTGTTATTGCTGAATCGATTTCGTTGTGGTTGGGCAGATTGACTTTGGAGTTTAGTTTCTCGTCGAGGGTCCTTTGAAAAATTTTCCAGTCTATTTCACCTTTGATTAGAGTTTGAGGAGGTAGGATTAGTACTGGAGTAGCTATGCATGTTATGAGGGCTGGCAAGTGGTCAGATCCCAATTCGGGGATTTCCCGTTGAAAGGTTTGCCTCTTGAAGTTATTCATTATTATTATGTCTAGTATGTCGGATTGGTAATCTTGTCGGTACGATTGGTAGGTATGTTCTTCGGGAGCCTTTACTATATAGGGGTGAGCCGCTAGTATTTTGTGGAGTTTAATTCAATTGGGGTTATTGACCCGACAGTCCCCATGAGGTATGTTTCGAGTTGAAGTCCCCGATTGATAATGTAGACTAATCCTTCTTGAATAGATTTATGATGTCTTCTTGCCGAAGTGATCTAATTGGCTGTTTGTAGACACAGTTGATTTTGAGCGTTTCCTTGTTTTGTAGGTTAATTTTTATTCCTGTTACTTCCAGGTTGATGTAATTATTTTCATCGAGAGTGTGATGGATGAGAATATTTTTAATTAGAATAGCTACTCCTCCTGAGGCTGTTATTGATGTTCTGTCTTTGCGGTATATTTATATACTGTTATATACTGGAATTTTAAAGCGTTCGTTGACGTGAAGATGAATTTCGGTTATGCAGACTGTGTCTACTTTATATCTTGCGAGTAAAGCTATGAATAGCGTTCGGTGTTGTATAATGCCGTCTGCATTCCAGTTTACTGTTGTTATATTTTTGATTTGCACTGGTTTTCTATGGTCCATTGAAAAGGGAGGGTAGTATGTAAAGGGAGGGTAGTTGTTAACGACTAATGTTTTGATTTGAGGGATAATGTGAAGAATAGTTTCTTTTAGGAATTTAATGATGTTGTTAACGATGTTTCCCATAGTGAGATCTGTTGTTGGGGGTGTACCATTTGCAGCTATGTAGGCATAGGATGGTTGGTATGTAGGGAGGTTTAGATTGGTATGTATAGGGTTTATATTTCGTCTTGAATTTTGGAGCTTTTCTCCTTGTAAGTTTTTGTAATATGTGCAGTAATGCTGTAATATGTACAGCCAAGGTGAGCAGTTGGCGCACCTTGGCTGTTCCGTTTATCTTTTTTTCGCAGTTTATAGTCCAATGTGGTTTGGCGCATTTGACGCATCGGGGTTGCATGTATTTTTGGCAAGGGTGGCATTGTGGGGTTGCCTTTGTTCTCCTGCGGGCTTCTACTGTGATGATTACGTTTGAATTGTCTAGTTTCAGCTTTTCTGTTTTGAATATTTTTTTAACATCATCGTTGTTTAAAAGGTTCACTGATCACAATGGCATTGGTTGTTTATTTCTATCGTATAGCCTTGAGATGTTTATAATTGGTAACTCTTCTTTGCCTAATTCTTCCATGATGTCCTCCGCAGATAGTGCTGTAGGTACATTCCTTACAATTGCTTGTAGTAGCTTCATTTTGCGGTTTTAGTATGTATAATATTCAATGTTTTTATCTTTATAGTAATTTGTTAGGGTACTGTAATCCTCAGCGTTATTGAGATTGATTTTTAAATGTTTATAATTCGAGAAAGTTGTATAGTTAGTATCGCGAATTAATTTGTTTATGTCGTTAAAAACATCTTAGAAGATAATATTTTCTGTTAGATAGATTGGCGGGATTTTAATCTTACTTTATTGTGTTGGTTGTTGAACGTTTTGTGAGTGTTCGTGCACGCAGATTCGTCGCTTTGCATGCTCTTTTCGATGTGTGTCCAAGGTTTCAGGAAGGTAGTACCTATTCTTTGATAGATCATCGTGGTTCCAAATGTATCTTTTTTGGGTTTCGTTCAATATTGGTGGCGATAGTGTTGCAGCATCTGCTTTCCGTTTTGAATGTGACATTTTATAGTTATGCCCTCGGCCCTATTGCGAGCCGAGGCTGTCGCTTTGGTTGTTTCGTTTTAGTTATAGTGTTTTTACGCGTACTAGGACTCGTGAGTTTATCGCCCGTACTAAAAATAGACTCGCGTTTTTTTGTTTTTAATCGCTCACGGTACGTTTGTTCTCTCCGACTGTTCGCGCTCGAATCACTTCTATGTTTGTCACCCTCTGGATCCAAGATATTCTCAAGATCCGTCTAAAAAGCAACAATTCAAAGGCCTCTAGCTTCTCTGTGTTTTAATTTAAGGTCCATGTCTCTACAGCAGGGGTGGGCAAATCTTTTGCTGTTGGGCCATATTACGTATTAAAATTTGACCGCGGGCCGCAATATAATTTTTTTATTTTAATATTCGCTTAGCGACATTAATATTGTTAGGTTTTCTCATAATGGACAATCTTAAATGTAAAAAAAAAATATAAAATAATGACAGGTAGATAATAAAGTAAACTTAAGGCCTGGTAAACATAATAATCATGCCATGGGCAAGTTTTCGAGATTTTTTGTAGTTTTATTTACGATGGAATATGAATTAAGATCATTCTTTCATCATGTCGATACCTCAGTTCTATAGAGTAACAAGTCAAAAATTGACGTAATGAGATAATCGCATTTAAAGAAAATCGGTTTCTTGACTTTATTATAAAATGTTTGTGCTAAGGAATTTACGGATAATAATTGGCATACTTAGTTATTAATTTATGATTGACTTTTCAATAGAAAGTATTGGTTTACATATTTCAAAATTTCCAAAAAAATGAGTTGATGAACTTAAAACTTTGTGCAAACTTCCGTTTTGCAGTATAATAATTGTATGTTCACCACTTCACTATCATAATTTTTATTATTTGTTTTTATATTCAGTTTGTTATAAACACTCAAAACTAACAAACTCACAAAAGTTTATTCAGAAAGAATTTACATGAAATTTAAAACATTAATTTTTCTTATTCAGAGTCGTAATAATCACTTTCTGTGCCTGAAGCGTCATTATTTTGGTCAGTGCGTAGGTTTTCGTAAAACGACCAATATACTGGTTTAATGGCATTTTCCTTACACAGCTCCAGCAAATTCTTCTTCTTGGCAGCGGATATAGAGGGAGGACTTTTATAAGCAGGCTGTAATTCTAAGTTTGCTTCCAATGTCCTTTTTCTTAAATTACCTCGAACATCGATTAATTTGAAATGTTGTTGTTCGTAGGATGTCTTATATGCTATAATAAAAGGTTTCCCCTTTTCAACTTTTACCATTTTTATATCATTCCAAATCCCCTTATCATTCTTGTCTTGGTTTTTGGTATAATTATTACCCAACTGCTGTGACAATCTCTTTAGGTCAAAAATATCTTTGGCGCATATTTCGTTGACCTTGTCCTTGCTCCTCTCTTCTTGGCTCCTTTCACCACTTTTTCGTCCACTTTTGAGAACTCTTTTCTTTTCTCTTTCAACGGTGGCATGCATACTATCCCCTTCATTTTATGTATGCCCAACTATCAAAAACTTGTGTGTAATTGATTTTAACTTCTGTATATTTAAAACGCAAAACAGAAAAAGAGCAAATATAAATTTATTTTTATTCTGCCCGACGCAGTTGTCAGAAAAAAAATTACGTTTTCATTTTTACAGTCGCCACTTTCCAAAAAATTATAGATACAACTTCCATTCTCATTGGCCCCTCTTTTTGCCAGACCCTCGTGCCAAAGGAAACAAAAGCCTAGTTTTTGTTTAACATCAAATATGGTAAAATTTTAAGTGGAAAACCGTCTTTTATAATAAAAAGAATTTACATCGCCAAAGGGTGTCGATAAAACCGCCTGTAAATCAAAAGAACAAACTTGCACATTTTCTTGTGTATTTTCAACATCGTTTGCCTTTTCGATTCTGCTCAGTTCTTTCTCTTTAATATGGTTTTCATATTTATCTCTGACTTCATTCGCGTTTTTAAAATTCTCACACAACGAGCACTGGTCTTTTTTGGGGTGTGAAATGCTATATTGGTTTCTGTATTCAATATCCTTGTGTACATTGAAAGTTTTGCATATTCTTTGCCGTTAGTAATACAATTTTTTTTGTACATTCGATATAAAGTTGCCAAATTTTAACTACCGTCTAAATATTCTTTCTTAGTTCGGGCCCGACAATAATGAGATGGTATTCTTTCAAATGAATTAATGTGCTGTCTGATGCCATCAATAATTTCAGGTTCTAGTCTTTTCTGATGTCCGTGCTTTCCTCTTTTATCTGACGTCAAAAAATCATGTCTTTTTTCTTCGTTGTGGTGAAAATGGTTCTGTTATTAATTCTGTTATGCAAGTGCACTTTTAAAAAATAATTTGCACACTTGGATGTTTTTGTCACCAATTTGCAACGTGTATCTCCAATTCTTCGAACGATTACTCTCGGGTTTGGTATTGCAATACGAAGGAGTAATTTGAGACAAGCGCGCGTTTACAAAATTTCTTTGCAAGTCAATAGAACCTAACTTCCAATACGTTTCAAATTTTTTTTTTCTTTCTTCGTTTGTAATTTTTTTTGCACATAGTAGCCGACAGTTTTCCTTACAAGGAGGTCCCATTTCTATTTTCTGAACTTGTTTTCCCGTCACAGTTACATATTCATTACCCAAGTTTCTATTCCTTTTCCTAACTTTTTTACCCCAATTTTCACTATTTTTGGCTCTTTTTCTTGTCAATGGTTTAGATTTATTTTTTTCATGACTTATTGAATTACCTTTCCCAGATTCGTCACTGCTAGACGAATTCGGTTCATAATTTTTATCCGCAACACTGTCATCACTAGCATAGTCACTCTGAAGGTGAACAATATTGTTATCAGTGTTTTTGTCTTCAATGCATTCTAAATGTATAGAAGAATTGCTCGAATCATTACTCAAGTAATGTTTTTATAAGCATCCTTTCGCTTTGATGTTGTTTCCTAAATTAAACAAAAATTATTTGTTAAGTCAAAAATGTTAAGGTAGTCCTGTTTTACCGGAGAAATTTTGCTTTCATACGATTTTAAATCGTCAGATTCGCAAGAGATAGATCAAACTCATACAAATATTGCTATTATAACAATAGTTTGATTTTGTAATGATCATTATTAAAAAGATATAGGTTATGTTATTCAAAAGAAACCTACATGTGAATTTTCGTTGAATCCATTGTAGCTAGTAGCTAGTCTAATCAAACATTGGGTTCGCGTCTCAGTCACTTCTTTGCACTGTGGTCTATTATCCTTTAATCCACTCATTGTTAACACAATAGTGCAAGTACCACAACAGAACTTGTAAACTTTTCATTTAAATCTCCACTTCTATAATGTAACAACTGAGTTGTTACAGTATAGAAGTGAAACTTTATTTTAAATCTGTCAAGTTTATAGTGTAACTAGTGCCATTTACAAACAATCCTTAAAAATTCCACTTGTTACTTTTTTGAATTAAATAAAATACACTTTTTGCTTTTTTATGGTGTGCTTAACACAAACATGATTTTTTATTCGATATATAGATAAATTTGTAATTGCTTTCTCAATGAAGTAATATTTTGGTAGGACACAATCACGAAACCAACTTATTTTTCGTTTGTTTTTATTATACCTAGATATTTTTTGTAATGAAAGTAGTTTATAAAAATTTTCGCGGGCCGCATGAAAGGTTGGAGCGGGCCGCATCAGGCCCGCGGACCGCTTTTGCCCAGGCCTGCTCTACACCATATAGGAGGACAGAATATACATAGCAGTGCAAAAGTTTGATTTTTGTTCATAGAGTTAGAATGTGGTTTTTGAAGACGGCACTCGTTTTCTGAAATACATTTCCTGTTTTCCCGATACGAATCTTGATTTCTTGGAAGTTATCACAATTTTTGTTTATTATAGTTCCAAGGTGCGAATATTGTTTTACCCTTTCTATATCTCTTTGGTTTATGACTATGTTTACTCCTGTAATAATTCCCTTACTTCTGACTATGAGTTTTGTCTTTGTGATGTTATTTCAAGCCCATACTGACTGCTTACAATTCTATCCATTAATACTTGTAGCGTTTGAATAGTATCAGCAAATATACTGGTATCATCAGGTTGTTGTTTAATCTCATTCCATTTAACAAAATTCTTTCTTCTGTTTCTTCCAGGGCTTCTCTAAATATGAATTCTGAATATACGTTCTTCTGCAAATCTGCAAATTTGTTTCTTCCATCTCAATTTTGCTCAAAATCTCCATCAATTTGCCGTGTCAAAAACCTTCTGGTAATCTATTAGGCAAGCAAATACATTTTTATCTACATCTCTAAAACAGTAATTGCTCACTGAACCTTCTCGTACCCACTGCATTAACAAAAATCAAAGTGATTAGGGGCTATCTGTTCTCCACATAGTATTTATTTATATATTTTTCTATGTATCACCTTCGAAAACACTTTCATTAGACGGCTCATCAAGCCTATCGTACGATAATCTCCAGATTGTTTTGCATTTGGCTTTTTGGACAGAGTAATGAACTCTGAGTTCAGCCACTCCTATGAAATGTTTCCGGATACGTAATTTTGATTAAAAATTTGGGATAACCATTTTATATGACTCTCATCCATCAATTTAAAAAACTCTGCTTCTACTTAGTCAGGTCCCACTGCTTTTCCGTCCTTGGTTCGTCCTGGTTCCACTTATTTCATCTGTAGGAGAGGTAGGGGAGAGATGGGCACTTATTCACATAATAGGTAATAAAAAAGCACTTTTTAATATATCAAATATGTATTTCCTAGGTCAAGCAAATAACAGTCGACAAATTATAATCAGTCTCAAAGTTACAAGAGAATTTCTGAAACATGTCAATTGTGCCCAATGCTGCCTATGGTAGGGAGGTTCAGGCACCCCCTATGGGATATTTGGGCATGATGTTTAAAACACTCAATATCCATGATATAAGCCAAAAATAAAAAGTTAAATAATCTTAAACAGTGTATAAATAATCACAAACGTAATCAATAAAGTTGATTTTTGCAAGTTGTAAATTTGATGAGGGATATCATATTTATCAGCAGTTGTTTTTATCTTACCACCTTTTGCCACTTCTTAATATTATGTCTTTTGGAATTTCGAGTCGCTTACCCTTATTTTTTACACGAACGGCATTTTTGCTGCAATATTAATTAATTTGAACATTCTAATTTAATCAGGTAATTAAAGATGGGAGTATTGGGCATGCCCAAACCTCCCTCAAAATAACTGCCCATTGCTCCCTCTGCATACTTTTTCTACTTAATTCTGTCATGAAGTTTTTTTCTTAGATATTTTGGCGTGACTTACGGGTTAATTTATACGTTAGTAAATATACAATAGAAAGAAAATAAAAAAAATCTTATACCTTTCGCTGGTTCTTCGTTTATTAACTGCGAAACCACAACAAAATATTTATATTGATGCGCACCTAATCTTATAAAGCGTTTGAACGCGACAATTTAACGAAATCTCAAATAGTATATGGATAAACAGAGTTACCAGTGAACAAAATAAACTACCAACCTAAATATAAAATGAAAACTACAATTAAATTGGAATTACGAGGGGGTGCCTATGTCTCCCGACTGCCCATCCCTCCCCTATCTCCCATACTTGTGTAAAAGCACATCTAGTGTCATGATATATATTTTCTATATACTTTTTCATATCTTTTTCTTGTCTTCTAAATCCACCACCAAGTTTCATCCACTAGTTTTCTATTGATGCTATTTCTGTGTTTCTAAGTTATTTCTCTTACTTTTTTGTGTACATTGAAACTATCATATTTACTTGGGTAAATCCGTTCATTGCTCTAATATTTCTTTTTCTTTTGCCTTCCTGATCTTTCTCATGATGTCCACTTTTATCTTCCTGCATACTGTTGGGTTATTTAATCTCCTTTCCTCCATTAGGTTCAGTATCTCATCCGTCATCCATGACATTCTCTTCTACCTTTCCGGTTTCATGTACTCTTTTATTTGCTGTACAACATTCTGTAGTTTGTTGAATTCTGATTTAACATTGTTACTTGTGATGTCCTCTGTGTTAAGTGTTAAGTTGAGTTCTCTTTGCATATTCTGTTTTACTGCAGGGTCTTTCATGTTCCTAAAATTGTAGATCTGTCGTTTCTTTCTCTTCGCTTTTTTTATTCTGACTTTAAAAACATAAATATACACCAAACAAACATATATACGGCCAGCAAATTACTGCAGGACGAATGACTAGGGAACGAGTCACTCGGGAACAAATGACAGGGACAAATAACCAGGGAACAATTGATCAGGGAACAAATGACCGGGAACAAATGTCCGGAAACTGGTAGCTCTGTGTACTGTGACACTTCTGAATATAAGTCCAGGCAAAAGCAGTCAATATTACACTTAGACTTAGCAGATAAGACATGACCGCATAGGAAAAGTGAAGATAGATAAACATGTCATGACAGATGAGATATAATTATATAGACGATGATATACGACAGCTCAATTTAGATTGAGGAAATCCATCCGGGCGGTTTTTTTTTAGAAGGATTAGGTTTTCGGTATGCATGAAAATTTCCGTTTATTAATATTTGTTTTGGGGGTGTTTTCGGGGTGATGGATGCGTTACTGATGTTTATTAATATTTTAAAAGATTCAGCAATAAATTGGATGTTTTGCTGGTGAGTTATTAGTCGGGACGAAAATAGCAAATTGATTTCCGATGAGATGTGAACAGATCGAGTTTCTGTGATGGATTGACTCGGTATAATCGAGTTAATAAAAATAATTAGACATGAACGGGCTGGGAGAGAATTAGGAAAAGATATTGTTAGACTAAATATATTGGAGACATTTGCAAGTTAAAATAAGTTGTATATATCGTGTAATAATATATTAGTTAACAAAAAAAAAACTGTATCTATCTAGTCCGGTCGTAAAGAATGTAGAATAGGCAATCGTTATCTCCTCTCGACTAGTAAATATTTAATAAATTCAAAATGTAGTTTGGGCGCCCAGTAAACATAAACCATCTCCTTCGTTCCGTTTTTTGTGCTGCATTGTCTTAACATAAAGTTGAGATAAATTTCGTTCAGCTGAATCTCTTGTTTCAAATTTATTAATTTAATACACGAGACAACAAAAAATGAGAATTTGGATTCTCATTGACATTAGGTAATATGAAATAATGATTATAATTTCTTACAGTCAAATTTGTGTACATGGCATTACAATTCTGGAAGCATCTCTCGTACTGATATTGTTTCTATTTCGGTCCACGGAATTTTCTATTACGTAAAATTGGACGTAAAATTGGTTTCTATTACGTAAAATTGGACGGCACTAGTATATGATGATAATTACAGGTTGCTTTGCAAATGCTTAATTCCCTTGACGATAAACTCTTGTTCACTTTATGCATGGAAATGGTTTTAGAAATCTCTAGGCCATTTATAAGGTGTGCAAGAAGCTTATTTTTAACAAAAAAACTGAAGAAAGCTTCCGGTAATTATTTATTTATGCAAGAATCGGGCATAAACGTTTATAGCCTCCACATTCAGTTTGCAAAATAAACTTTTTGACGTTTTTTTTTATTATTTGTTTGTACTACACACGAGTGTTTTATACAGATGCGAGTGGAGCTAAATTGCTACGTATTTGTATAATACCCTCACGAACGAAATATAAAAGAAAGAATCGTCGATAAAAAAATTTGGATGGTCTGTCGTTTACATGTGAATTAGTCTCGATTTATCCCAATTTTATTCAATAGTTCTACCGCATTTGTGACAAAATTAAAATAAAAACAACTTAAGGAAAAACCAAGTTTGATTTAATAACCTAATAACAAATCTGTTCTTATGGTCTGATATATGGTGATCTGAGTTTAGTCTTGTTTATATAATCTATAAAACCTGTTTAGTACCTATTTTCTGTTCATCCTTGTTTTATCGTTTAGTTCAATTAGATATAAATATTATTCATAGAATATTAATTTAAACTAAATAGGGGCATGGTATTCATCGGAAGTTGCGTGTGTAACACCCCGTATAAAAAGCAGGGGTAAACTATGATGACTGAGTATAATATATTTAGAAATTTGACTACACACTAACATCTATTTAATCGTCAGATTCAAATTGGAATGCTAAATTGTTGTTTAAATGTAATGGAAAACATAAAAAACGCGCAAGATTCTGCAAAATAAATTATACGGACATTTAAAGGCTATGAAGTTGCAAATGTGCTTTGATTCTATTTGCCTTATTTGCCATTATTTGTCATAATAACAGCGCTGGTTTTATCGTCTCGAGTTTCGGTTTTCACAACTGAGGCGGAAGTGTTTATAGGAGAGCATTATTTACGATCATACGGAAATGGACGGCGTATTTCAAGCAAGTCTCAGGAAAATATCGAAAAGAGTTTATCAAAGTGTCCCACAGTAATAGCATAATTCAGCTGTTTCAATAAGATCATACACAGCTATAAAAGTGTTCTTGTTTGTGTGTTTAAGCTTCTGCTTATTTCTTCAAGAGATAAACCGGACTCCTTAAGTCAATAATTTCCTCCTTTTCAAGTTCTGATAATAATTGTCAGAAACTATATGCATCCTTTTAGAATCAAAGAAAAATTTACTTTGAAATTTACCCTGGAAATTATTTCCAAGTTTTCATCCATTGTTTCTTTATTTCTCCATCTTAACTTTTGTGGATGGTATTCATACTCATACCACAAATGGGTTCCGGACCTATCAAGGATGAACCATATCTCTTGTTTGCTAGGTGATCGGCTTCTTCATTTTCCTCTATACCAGTGAGTCCTTGTACCCAGTATAGAGTTACTTTGTTGTCTCTGCCAAGCTTGTTTAGCTTTCCCATGCAGTCCCATACTATTTTGGATATGATAGCGTAGAAGCTAATAGCCTTGATGGTCGCTTGATTATCTGACAGAATAACAATTCCTTTTTTTGCAATTGTTCCTGTCGAGGTTAAATTGTGCACGTCTTTCAATTGCATGTACCTCTGCTGTGAATATTCTTGGGTAGATTCCCATGGATTCTATGGAGGCTGTTTCAGTCTCTGCTCCCGATTGTTTTACCTCTGCTTATTCCTTCCTTGCTGAATCTTACAATCGTCTTTGTGGCGGTCCCCTCCACGACAAAGTGCAGCGGAGCCAGACCCAGCAGCAGTTCCATTGTTGCTGTAGGGCCTTTTGGATATGCATATTTTAATCCATAATCCATGATGCAGACCCTTGCCAGTCCTTGAATAATTTCAAGTTGCTTCTGCATAGAGACCAGCTTGCTTCTACTTCTCCATGCTACTGCCTGGTAAGTGATCACAGGTCTCACTCTATCATGGTGTACATCCATTGCAGGACTGTGGGGTTACAACCCCACATTTTTTCAACAATATTTCTGCATAAGTTTGTGTGTAATCCAAATAAAGTGGTACAGTGGACTTGAATTAGTTCATAATGGGGGTGTAGGGGCTTTCTCCAGTAGGGGGGGTCATATTAGGAGTCACTCCATAGGGGAGACTCCTAAGAAACGAAAGGTGGCCTTTGACCGGTCAACGGATGACATTAGGCTTACAGGAGAACGGAGTGCCCTATTGTCTTCACAATTGTGGAGGCGATTGGGGCCCTTACGAAACATGTTGATGACCTAGACAGAGCTATTGCTGCTGGCAGCAGCACGAAAAGAGAGGTGAAGGACGCGGCGGCAAGAGTAAAGAAGACTACAAGTGTCTCTCGCGCGAATCAGTAGCCCGGTGGCTGTCAGAGCACCGTTTCGAGCCAATCGAGAAAATCATATATGATGTGGAAGTTCAAGTATGTGCAACATACAAGGAGGGTGGCACACAAACAGATGAGTGCGAGTGCAAGGTGACTGGTAAGCTGAAGCAGGGGATGAATGTTCAAGAGTACATGGCTGGAGCAAATGAGAAGTGGCCTGAGGGCGCCTTCAACACGGTGAAGAAGTGAGAGGGCTATCCTCTAGCAAGCGAAAAGGACGTACTCCTACTGTTTGCTGGAGAGAAAGGGGACAACCAGGGTGAGAAGCAGGGTTGGGAGTTGATAGATCTGTTGCCCCATGCCCAAATTGCGTATGAGGAAATGGACGTAGGTTCTGTGGCCTACTAAATGAGCCAGGGCTTCCAATATAGGCCCGGAGAAGAGGCGGAAGTCCCGTGCGGGGGGACGTCATACCACTTCTTCGCCCGTTTAGAAGACCGAGAATGCCGAACAGAAGGCGTTCTAGACCCTAGTTAGAGTGAGAGAACTCTGTGCAAAGACACACAGAAAGAGGTTAGTCATAGCCGTGGCTGGGAACCTGAACAGGTGGAAACTGCGGAAGATGATCGAATGCGTATGGTTGGGCACAAGTACGGAGGTAACCCTGTACTGGAGGAATGTGGAAGGCAAACCGCACCGAGCAAAAGGAGCCGGTGAGGCCGGTACGACTCAAGCTGTTCTGATAAGGAGAGCGGAGGATGTCTCTTATGCACAGATGGTAAATGCCATAAAAAATGAAGTGGATGTAGAGGACATACACGTGGAAGGGATGAGGAAAACCTTAGCTGGGGACCTCATGCTTAGAGTGAAAGACGAGGGGGAAATGCAGCGACTGGCTGCATGAATAGCCCAAGTGAAAGAGGGGAGTGAGGTAAAAACGGAGGTGGGCTTTAGAAGTGTTCTGGTCCGGGACATGGACGAAGCTACCACCCGCGAGGAAGTGAAAAAGGCCTTGGAGAAAGCCACCGAATGCAGGGAGTGTGTGGTAAAGTCTCTCCGCCCAGTACGAGGAGGGGCTAGCATGGCGGTCGTCGCACTTCCAGTAAGAGCGGCAAAAATCGTGCTGGAGAAAGGGAGAATTAAGGTAGGATGGGTTACGTGCCGGGTGAGTGAAAATTACTAGCCGCCCATGTGCTACCGGTGCCTTGGCTTCGGGTACTTGCCGGCAGCATGCAAGGAAAAGGAGAGAAAGATGGCATGCCTGCGGTATGGGGAATGTGGGCACAAAGCACAAGAGTGCAAGGCCAAGGAGGCCACGTGCTACGTATGTAAAGTGAGCGGGCACAGGGCAGACTCTATGGGGTGCCCAGTGTACCGCAAATGTGTGGAAAGTATGAAAGGGAAATCCATCAGATAATGATTATATTGCAGACAAATTCAAATAGGAGTGCAACAGCAATGGAGCTGATATGGGAAACGGTAAATGAGGAGAGAGAGGATGTTGCCATCGTCTCCGAACCGAATCTTCGGATTATTGGTAGAGGAGGCTGGCATGTGGACCAGCGATCTTACCTGGAGCGAATTGGAAAACTACGCAAGGCGCACTGTAAGTACTGAGGTATAAATGAGGACACAGCGGAGCAAACGATCTTTGAGTGTGTGAGATGGGTGCAAGCGAGGAGCGAGGCAGAACGCAAGGTAGGAGAGGAGGTAAGTAAGGTGAGTTTGGTTAGGATTATGCTCCGTAGTGAGTATGAATGGGGCGTGCTGAATGGGATGACAGGATCTATAATGAGGAGAAAGGATGAAAGGGAAGAGCGCGAGGCGGGTCGAAGGGTTGCTCAGCGCGAGCCTTGCGCGCCGATGCCGGGCACCCCTTAGTGCAAAGGGGGAGCACAAATTTATTGTAAACCTTGATGTGAGGGGGGACACGGCGTACAAACGGCCGGCAAAACGAGTGAATGGGGAAAATCGTTTTACTTTTTTTTTAGAAATAAAAGGCGTACGTGATGAAGTTATGCCAACTTTGGATTCCATCACGTTCCCTCTGGTTCTGACTGGGAGGCTTGAATGGTGGGGGGTTTTTTAGTGGGTCGCCCCTTCTGGGCAGCCCTACACTACCACTCGGCACGGGTCAAGTGGTGTCTGTTTGCAGATTTGCACGTGCAAAAAAAAAAGTTCCATAATGGAGCTCATGACTCCAATTACTCGTGTTTATAATCAATTGTCTCCTTAGAAATTAATTGAAATATCATTAGTTCGTTCTGGTCCTCCCGAAAGCACAATCATTTGTTATTGTTATATGTTTATAAATAAGAAAACGAGCTTATAAACTGGTTTTATTAAGTGTAAAAGCGTGAGAAGCGGGGGAGAATGGCTGAACGTAATAACTGAGTCTTTTTCACTGATTTTTGCCCTTTTGGATATGCATATTTTAATTTTATCTACAGGGATTCTCAATAAATATCTCCCCAATGCGGGAAGCTCAAACACCGCCCCATATGCTAGTATTTGCTAGTAGATACTTCGCAAATCTTCTTCTTCTTCCTTTGGCACTATAGCACTAAATGGGCTTTAGCCTAACCTCTCCTTCCTACACTTATGTTTTGGTGTCTTGATCTTACACTTGTATAGGGCCACTATTATGCCCTCCATACATATAACGGTCCACCGGAGAGGTCTATCTGTGCAGGTTTGCCTGCGCAGGTAGACTTGAGCATGTGCGGGAATAGACCTGTGTAGTTTTTTGAACCTGCGCAGGCAACCGGAGCGAAAATTAATTCTTTCGACGGTTTTAATAAAATTTAAAAAAAATAGAATTAATTCTTTCGACCATCACGTCAGTTATTTCTAGAGTGTTTTGGAATATATTGGTTTTACATATATATGTATATATAAGTTGTTGGGCTTAGATATGATATTGAATATTCTTATATGGATCATGCATTTACCAGATTTTTCTGTAAAACAATAAACAATAAACAAAAATGTATTTAAAAATATTTCTTTGTTTTTATAAAAAAAATTATGCTACTTGAAACTTCTGCCTGAAACACGTGCACGAGTTTTAAAACTTTTCATATCATAATTTAAAACTTTCCAATACCTACATATTAGATTTTCTTCATTTTGTTGCAAGCAAAATTTCATCAAATAATTTCTGTCTAAACGAGTTCCTGACAAACTGGAAATGTTTCAGATGTGCAGCGTAAGATTTCATAGTACAATCACATAGTATAGTTATCGTGTTCAATCGATGCCATCGCAAAAAGAACTGAAGACCGCTCCGGTATACCGGAACGTCCCCATAAAAGATACCGACGTGCGGTTGACCTGCGCAGGCAAACCTGCACAGGTAACCTCTCCGGTAGACCGTAGCGTGTATGGCGTACTTTAGGGGAGTTTTTCGAGGCAGATTTTTACTGTGATGACTTTGCCAGAGCCATGCACTGGAGAACGGTGGCTTATTTTTCTATGTTTGTGTCCCCGGGGACTTATAGCTTGGTAATCTGTCACCGTAATTACTATGCTACCACCGCCTCTTACTTGGCAAATACTTTCCGAAAATAACTATTAAGTGTCAATTAAGGGAGGAAATTTATTGAGTCTCAAAACTTTAGTAGCCGATGACATAACATATGTGACATGACCCAGCCAATCGTTACCGGCTAATGTTACAACATGTGTACCATGCACCCATGTATCCATCGATTGTTGTCGATCGCTGATACAAACGGTTTCCATGTTTTCGCCAACCGTTATTGGCTGATGATACAACCTCTTGTTTTATTTTCATTCTATATTTTACTTTACTTTAGTAGTATTTTTGACTGAGATACATTTTTAACATATTAATATTATATATGAGGAGCTCAAAGCCAAAGTGGGCCAAACCTAATTTTTTCGCGAATCGAGTTACGTAAAGAAACATTAGTTTGAGCCCTTCTCAAGAGATGAAATGCACTATACAGTTCCTTGTAGCGGAAATGAAAAAAAATGACTTTTTCTCAGTAAAAAAATTTATGGCAGAAAATATTACTAACCGAAAAATAAATGACGAGAAGGTAAAAGTTAGTTACGTAAAAATTTAGGTCTTAAATTTCTTAAAACAAAACCTTTAATTATTTATTTTTCTCACGGTCACAACGAATCAATGTTTTTCTATGATAATGTGAATATCGCAAAGCGAAATAATAAAAAAAATATTTTAATTAAACAAAATTTGCCTACACTTCACCCAAATGGGCATTCCATTTCATTAGATTTTATCTAGATTTTATCCCTCCGGCATTTCACCGCTTTTACCTAAGTTTGACAACGGAAAAAAAGGAAAAAATAAATAAAAACTCCGTACACGTTGATGAATCAGAGTATTTTCATTTGAGTGATTCAGAGGCTGATGAATGTTAATAACTATTATTATAGATAGGCTATTTTTTTAGTATTATTTTATTAATCAAAAATATCTTTTTAAAATAAAAAATATATTATCTTTTTAAAACAAAAAATATGACTTCTTTTTTACTTTTTAAATTTTTTTTATTATAATAATGAGTAAATATGTTACAATATATTTTATTAAAATGGCATTTTAAAAACTACAATATGCTGGTGTATTTTTCTCTTGGTCCAAAGTCTACAAGTTGCAAGGGAAAACTAGAAAATCGATAAAGCCATAGTGGGCCATGCCTAAGAAAAACTAATTTTCATCTATATTGGAAAATTTTGCAACACCTATTCTTAAACTACCTCTCAAAAGTAGCGCATCTACAAAATCATGTGAAAATTGGAGTTGTAATGATGTACTAAATTTGCGAAATAAGTTTTCTGAAAACTTTAAACACAAATTATCTTACTACGAAAGTGAATGGGTTTGGCCCACTCTGGCTTTGTGCTCCTCATATTATTTAATCAGTGTTATCAATTAACTATATTATTATATTTCTTGTTAATAATTAATTAGTATTTTTTTTTTAATTACTATGAATTTTGGTTTTCCATTTGAAATACCTATCTCTTAAATAATTCTATATTTTTTTCCGTAATTCAATCAAAATTTCAGATTTTTAATGTATTTAATTTTGAAGTAAGGTGCCCCCACTGCACCTTACTTCAAAATTAAATAAATCAGTACACGGGGCAAATCCACACTATAACCTTATTTATAGTATAACTTATAACGTATAAATTATACGTTTATGCGAATATACGTTGCATCGTACCAACTGTATATTAGAAATTGTCCTTTGGTGTTATTCAATGATCAACATAGGTAGGCGCCATGTATTCTGTGATTCGTACATCGAATCTCCGTTTAACTCGTTCGACAAAGTTCATAGTGTTTACAGATGCAGAGAAAAGATTGAGTTAAGCATTATAAAACGATAATTTAAGCAATAGTTTACAAATACATCTGTTAATATATCATATATCGTATAATATATCTTCGATAGGCACAAAGTATAGTAAGGTTAGACTCCTTCATAGTAATAAAATAAATCAGTTTTTTTAATTTTTTGATAAAATAATAGTCTAACCTAACTCATTCTCAGGAAATATTTGAGCACGGGGCAAATTCGGACTATTCATCGGGGCAAAACCTCACTATAGTACGAATTTTCCCAATGTTACAATTTAATTCTTACTTACTCAACTGTTTCATTAAATTATCTTCTTGGTAGGCATGTGATTTTTACTTTTTTTAAACTGATAATACTTTTGCAACCCCACTATGGTTCGAAATTATGTAAAGAAAACAACACCGCACTATGGAAATGTAACATACGGAGATCGCTGGATTGGTCGAGGTGGGCCACACGCATGACCTGCTCAATCGCCAGAATTAAACCCCCTGGATTATTTCTTATGGGGCTACATGAAGTCATTAGTTTACGCTGCTCCAATTTGAGTTTGGACAAAGCACGAAATCGGATAATTGCAAGGCGTAACTCAATTAGAAACAACCCTGGTGAATTCCAGGCTGGAGGCAGTTTTTCAGAAATCATCATGAAACAAAATATTCTTAGAATGGGACAAGGAATAACCCCTTGAATTTTTGTTGCATTTTATGGCAGAGAGCATAGTACCAAATTAAACCTAAATCGATATAAAATATCAATTATTTCTAGCAATGAAAGGAGACCCAGTTGTTTTGTATGAATTCGATAATAATCAATCGGGTAGGAGTTTCTTCGTCGGTTTACTCCCACCAACACCTTGAAGTTGACTGCTTTAAAGCACGACACTCGTTCGAAACAAAAAACGAAATGACATTCCGAACAATGAAAGTAGATAACATCCAGGATTGTAATCCCCTTAAATACAATTCAGCCAAGATAACTTGAAGAAAGCTTGAATAATTAACTATAAAATACTAACTAATATATAAGATGTCGGCATTATAGTGGCGAACCTATGACACGCGTGTCACAGCTGACACGTAAGAAAACTTTATTAGCACGCGAACTATTTCTCACGCGTGCCTTCTAAACTTCTTAAACTTTACTTTTTCTAAAATAAATTTATAAGTTTTTCAATCTACTTTTGTGCAACATCAAAGGTGTAAAATATAAGACGTGTTATATTCTGGATAAAATGATAACTGTTTTTTACTCTCAATCACATTGTAAAAGTTGACCTTGCACGACAGCATTTCAAAATGTGAAAATTTAAAAGAAAAATTGCACGCGGCTGGAAAATGTTTCACCACCCATGGCCTAGAGCAGGGGTTCCCAAAAATGCGGCCCGCAAAACCTGTGAATTCGGCCCGCGATTTCGATACGATATATTATATTTTTAATAAAAAATAAATAAGCAAATAGTAAAATAAATAATAAATATTACAAATAAGATAAAATAAAATATTTTGATATTTAAAAAAAAATCTTATGAACTTTAACCATAAGCGTTTGTATTAATAAAATATTGTTTAGTTTATATTAAAAAAATATTGTAGTATGTCTAGTCTAGTTATTACACATTTGTACAGAAATATAATATAGTAGTCTCAAATAGATACAGAACTGTTTATAGTTGTATATATATATATATATATATATATATATATATATATATATATATATATATATATGTATATATATATATATATATATATATATATATATATATATATATATATATATATATATATATATATATATATACTGTTGTACAGAACAGAATAATTTCTGGCGCATCTAATGCAACACACAATTTCAAAGGGTCAGTAACGAATTTATCGTTTTTTTTCAATGATGTGCGCTGTGTCTAGAGGATTCGGTCCCGGGATCCCGAAGACCGGGATCCCGGGATCCCGATCATATTTTAGTCCCGAAATTTTCGGGATTAAATTCAATGAATCCCGGGATTTTCGGGACTAATATATTTTTTATATAAGTCAATAAAAATGTGCGAGAAACGAAACGCACTTACTTTCATTTGACGTTAAACGTCATAATTTGCCGGCCATCTTGTTTACACAGCTGATTGCGTTTGTTTCTGCTAACGACCGGTGTCGGATTAAGTATGTGTGTAAAATAGTGTAAAAATTACGCTTCAGATCGTGTAAGTATTGATATTTATATTGTTAATTGGTGATAAACAATTAATTTATTAAAAAAACAACAATGCATTAATGTGTATGAGTAAATATAGATGAAAAACAGCGAATGTTTTTTCTGTTGATCTAAGAGGTTATGTTTATGTTGTACATAGATTTAAATGTTCTTTTCTTTTTTGTTTAGGTTTAAGAAGTAAACAATGTCACTCTCCAAGGAAAGTTTTTATGTCAAACATAAAAAACATAAAAAAAGATGACGTTACGTCAGTGTGGAGTCATTTTTTAGTCGACAAAACGGGTAGCTCAGCACAATGTAAGCGTTGTTTAGCTATTTTAGAAACCTTAGGAGGATCAACCAAAGGCCTACATACTCATGTATTTTCAAAACATTCCGTAAAAGTAGATTCTGCTAAGGCATCTTCCTCAACGAGCCAAAATAATGAAGGACCACCTTCGAAAAGAAAAATGACGTCAGTCGCCGACTATTTTGTGAAATCTGATACTCTTGACGATGTTTTGGCCCGTATGACTGCGCTAGATGGTTTTCCTTTTAGCGTATTTGTGATATCAAACGATTTAAGATCGTTACTGTTAGCAAAAGGGTACTCAGACTTACCTAAATCTGCTTCAACAATCCGCAACAGAGTATTAGACTATAGTGTAAAGATAAAAAAACAAATAACAGCTGAACTATCTACATTGAAAAAAGATGGACAACGATTTAGTCTAAGTTTTGACGAATGGACTTCTACCTCTAATAAGAGATATATGAATTTAAATATTCATTCAGTAAACAAAAAATGGAATTTGGGACTTATTCGAATTGATAAATCGCTGAACGCCGAAACTTGTGTTCATACTTTAAAAAAGCGGCTTTTGGAGTTTCATATCTCATTAGATACAGATATTGTGGCAATAGTGACTGATGGTCCAAATGTAATGCTGAAGGTTGGAAAACTTGTTAATGCAGAACACCAAGTTTGTTTTGCACATGGTATTCATTTAGCCGTTTGTGATTTATTGTATAAAAAGACACCTGTAAATGAGACTACCAGTGATGATATTGATGACTCGGATGATGATAATGAAGAACTAGACTCAGGATTAGTCATTGAAACTGGAAATGGTCGGGATCTGACTTATTATGATTATTTTCAAAAGAGCATCCTTGAAAAATGATACAATACTTCAAAAATATGTTAAAAAAGAACATGGAAGAGAGCTTAATTTACTACTCGACTGTAAAACGCGTTGGAACAGTCTCTTTACAATGCTGGAGCGATTTGATCTTTTAAAAACTAGCGTAAAAAAGGCACTTATTGATCTTAATAATCCTGTACCATTTGAAGAGTCAGATTTTCAACTCATTAGTGAGATAATCAAGGTATTGGCGCCAGTTAAATTATCTGTAGAAGCACTTTGTCGTTTTGATGCCAATTTGTGCACGGCGGATGCGACACTCAAGTTTCTTTTTCAAGAATCGAATTTCAAGACTCAATTTTGGCTTATAAATTGAAGACACATTTATTGAACCGCTTGAAAGATCGCCGAAGAAGTGAGTTAAGTGGAGTATTAAACTATCTACAAAATCCTCATACTGAGAAGACTGAGTTGGAGACTGATTGTGATGTAAAGGAGTTATTTTCAAGTCCAAGCAAGATAAGTATAAAAAAACAGATTATTTTGTTAACTGGAAAAATTGAAAATAGTGATAATGAAGAAAATGACATGAACATTGAACCCACGCAGACAACTATTAAAACTGATTTAACATTAAAAGAAAAGTTTCAGAACGAAATAGAAAACAGTATGAAAACTATAAATCCTGAAGCATATAAAGAAACTGATCTCTCTAAGATCATTAAACAAGAAATGAATCTTTATGAGGCTAGTTCCCTCGAGGTTATAATTTTGAGAAGGCTTATAAAAATTTATTGACGATTCCTCCAACTTCCATCGAGCCTGAATGCGCGTTTTCCGCTGCTTCATATTTGTGCAACAAATTAAGAAGTATGCTTTCGGATGAGACGTTGGATGCGTTGTTATTTCTTAGATTTTATTTTCGTGGCTTAAATAAAAGTAAATTATAGTTTCTGGTCTATTTGATTTAAAATTTGAGTCCTATGAACATTGATCTCTTTTGACAAATTTTAAGAAGTTGATTTTTTTTGTAAGTTTATTGTAAAATAAAATAAACAAACTAAGCAATAATTTATTAAACTATTTTATAAGGGCCTAGTTTGTTAATTTTATTAGAAGAAATTATAATTTTGTTTTGTTTTTGAAGATTTAAGTAAAGATTTAAAATAAAAGGTTGATTTTGATATGTTTTACTTTCTTTTTGCTACCACTTTCTATTACCAATACAATCCCGGGACTATCCCGGGATCCCGGTATTAACTGTTGATAATCCCGAAATCCCGGGACTAGAAAAATCGACCGGGATCGAATCCTCTAGCTGTGTCGCACACAGCGCACATCAACTGTACCACGAGACCTTGTCCTGCCTACCCGGTTGCCCTGAGCAATACAGGCCTATGCCATATCTAAGACAAATAAAATATGAATCCCTACAAAAGTCCTTTAGCGGTCAGAAATTAGTGTTTAAAAATCTTTTCAAACAAAATGAATCCTCCGTTTTGGCTACCTATGTTATTGCGCAAGAAATTGCGAAACATAGTAAACCATTTTTAGAAGAATTTAAAAAAAAAAATATGTTGAAAGTTGTTGACGTAGTGTGCCCAGATAAAAAGTCATTATTCAATGATATTAGTTGCTCGAAAATGACCAATACTCAGAAATATTACATTACACTGAACATTTTACATCAGTTACAAGAAATTTTAAAATCGTTTACTGCATTTTCCGTTGCTTTGGACGAAAATACTAATATCTGCGATTCTGCACAACTGTTAATATTTATTCGTGGAGTTTGAAAATTTTCTGATTTTTGAAGTTATTGTCAAAGGAAAGTTTAAAAGACCGTACAAGAGGATGTGATATATTTTCCGCGGTAAAACATGCTTTTGATTCGAACAATATTAATTGGGACAATTTGGTAGGAGTATCTACAGACGGTGCTCCATCTATGATGGTCTACAAACAAGGCTTTAAACATAAAAAAAAACAAGTTGAAGGACTCTAATAATCCCAATAAATTGCATCATTATCACTGTATTATTCATCAGGAAAATATTATGACTCTTTTAACTCTTTTAGAAGGGTATAAATCTCCATTTGGATTAGTAGTCAAAAGTATTACAAAATCATACAGTTTTGATAAACGTTTAGATGATTTTAAGAGTCACGCCGATAACTACATTTTATTTTCAGATCCATTTTCTTGCAATCCGCGTGACGTTTCTGAAGACAAGCAATTGGAATTTATAGAATTACAGGAAAATATCGATGCTAAGAATTCTTATCGTAACAATTCCTTAATTGATTTTTATAAAGGATTATCATGCGTGAATTATCCGAAAATACTAAATGCTCAACAAATGTTTTCATTATTTTGCCCGCCAAAAAATTTGGTAATATTAAATTGGCCCGCCTAAGAAAAACTTTGGGAACCCCTGGCCTAGAGAGCAGTTAGCTTGTGAATCTGGGGTCCCGGGTTGAATCCGAGAGCGATGTCCATACTGCATTTGTACGAATAAAACAAATGTGACTACTAACTTACGACCTTTACAGAGAGAATAAGACAGACGACGTAAACATTTCGAACCCAACAAAATAGGTTTGTTCTTTGGTACCATTTCATAGACAATGAAAAGAGAGGTACCAACCTTAAAACGCCTAGCACAAGCAATGATAAGGGGCAGTACAATACTTGTACTGGTACCATATCTGATTGGCTGAAGAATTGGCAGAAATTAAAGCTGGCCGAATGTTTATACAATTAGTGTCTGAATTCGGCTTGAAACTATAACTTCAAATTTCACGGAAATTATTAAAAAGAATAAAAGAGGCGCTGAAGTTATAACTTCAGAAGAAACGAAGTTGCGAATGTTTTCTGACAAAAACATCAAGGAAAAAAACTCCTAATTCTTTTTTTAAAGAAGATGATAATTTATGTTGCAATTGTAAATGCTATTTTCGCTGTTATACTAACAAAAAAACGTGGATTAATTACATGAACTGGAAACTTTATGGAAACTGCAACAAAAGTTCGGAAAAAAAAACAACAATATAAATGTTAGGTTTTTACGATGATTTACGAGAGTGTTTACGATGATTGAATAAAAATTTGAATTTTTATTTGAATTTTATTTTATTACTAATAATTCCTCTTACCCCATAATATAAGGAAATAAGATTCAATATTTTCAACAGTTAAGATTCAACAGTTGCAGTTTTGCCCCAGTTCCGGGGCAAGTCCGCTCTAGCAGCACTGTTTTTAGTTTATTAAGAAAATCATATGTTTCATAAGCATAAGACATTTTTAATGCAAATGAATGCAAATTAATAAACCATACGCTAAATAACAACACTAATATTATTAGGTCTTAGTGGAATAGAGAGAAAATACATCAGTTTAAAGTAAACTTTAAAATCTCTGGGTTGTTTTTACCCCACTCCAACTTAAATTTGTTTATAAAGGTAATCCTAAAAATATAAATTCTTCTTTCAATTTAAACTTTACTTTTCCTTTCCGCTTGTTTTTCCAGTTTTGAACTATTTGGATCCGGAGTTTCTTGCGCCGCTTTACCGCGGAGAAGCTTCCCCATGACAGGTAGGCTGAAGTTTTCAGTGAATTGTTAAAGGGTTTTTGGGAAATTTTCGTTTTGAAAAGTTTGAGAATTTTCCATAGAAAATTCATGTTTGGTTTTGTTCCACAAAACGAAGCTTGGAGGTTTTCCTCGACTTTCTGGAATACTTCTGTTACTTGGGCTTTAGACAAAACCATAGAGAACTGCAGAAATTTTTAGATTTTCCTTGATTATCAGAAAAATCTTTATTTACAGTTTGGATCAGACCACGAGGAACAGCATACGTTTTTGGAAAGTTTACTCTTAATTTTGTATGACGGACGAGACTAAGGGAAGTTTCATTGTTACTAGATTTTCGGAAATAACGTTATATGAATTATGGCCAACCTTGGAAAACTGAAAAAGTTGTTTGAAGATTTGGAATTTCCCTTTGATTTTCGGAAAAACTGGTACTTCCATTTTGGACAAGACGAAGAGGGAACTGAAGAAATTATCGATATCTTCTTTTATTGTTTTTTTAAATTTTATTTATTTAAAAAAACTACAGCTAGGATTTTGGACTCAGCCTTTTGGAACTGAAGAATTTCTAAAAAAATCACATTCATCACATTTCCCTAATTGGTGTTTGAATGGGAAATTGCGAGTTTTGGCATCTGTCAACGCACAGTGGTCGGAAATCCCAAAAAGCTGGCCAAAATATGAACGAACCATTCAAATATCGTGATTTTTGGTCTCCTTGCGTTTTTAAGGTCGCTGATCACAAAACTGAATTCAAAATTGAGAAATTCAAAATGGTGGACGCAATATGGCGGACAATTTTTCGAAAAAAGCATTCAATTTTGTCGAAAGTCGAGATTTAGGGGCTTTAAAAGTCATCGATCACGAAACGGAATTCGAAATTTCAAAATAGCGGCCAAAAATATTTAATTTTAGTAAAACCCAGGACTTTCCGGTTTTCGACGTCTCTGATTGCGAAATAAAATTCAATATTCTAAAATTAAAAATGTCGAATCCAATATAGCCAGCAATATTTCGAAAAAAGCATTAAATTTTTACGAAACTCAGGATTTAGGGGTGTTTGAGGTCACTGATCACAAAACTAAAGTTCCGCGTTCCATAGATTTGTGTAATATCTCTAATTACATTTGAAGCATACATTTCCCATTTTTTCGAGACCCATTTGTGTAGCGAAGGCCAATTCGTCAACGGTAGGTTCTTTTCGAACCTTTTCTGTCCTTTTGACCGATCACATAAATCGTCCAGGCTTGTGGAAGGACGCCCCATTGACTTTTCCGTGGAAGTATGCCCCATTGTGTCTTCTGTGGGTGTCTTCATTTTCAAGTTTGAAAGACATAGGAACATTGAGCCACTCGTCGAATTCTTGGAAAAAAATCCGACCGATTTCGTTCCTACTCACTTGTTGCCACCTCTTTGTAGAATCCGATATCAATCTATCCATGGCATCTTTCAAACTTTACGGCAAAATGTATGGTTCCTTCATTTTTTTTGACACCTCCATCTCAACAATGTTAGTGACTACGTTGATTTTTCCATTCAATACTGATTTCACAAATATGAAAATTTCCTTTCTGAAAGAAATTTCTTTAGTATTATACACAGGTTCTGTAGAAAATGGAAGAATAATATTAATAGGAGAATTATCATGGCCAATTTTCTATAAACAATATTTCATAAACAAAAATTACGAAAAACTGCAGAAAGTACACAATCATCGCATAAGAATTATAACCGAAACCGAATCCGCAACCACTTGCAGCTATATTTTGGATATGTACTTAAGACATGTTTAAGCAACAATTTAAATTTGGTTTAAGAACCTTCGGTCGACCAGGGTTTTGATTTATTGCTTTATTTAACAGAACTTTATCAAGAAAAATACCACTATTTTCATTAAATATTTACTATTTCATAAATAGTTAAAAATAATTTCGAGGAACACATTCAAATTGTACTTACTATCTGGAGAAGAATACATTTCTCAGAATCCAAATTCGTTAAGTTTTCGATTCTACAGCCGTTTGAACTTCGTGCAACTTACGACGAGCAACGAGCAAACAATACGGTAGGCCAGACGCCTGGCGGGTTCACGATCATAATACATCCTAGAACGCCGCATATAATGGTCATAATACATAGACAGAATTTGTGTACCACTGCAGCTATTCCAATAATTAAATGTTCCTAGAAAAAAAATATTTTTTTCCACTATTGGCCAGCTTTTTGGGATTTCTGACCACTGTGCAACGCACAGTGGGGTATTTCGGAGATTTAGCCGGCCAAAATTATTTCTTAGTTTATATACATTTTAAATCGGTTTTTATGTTTATTTATAGTTGTTATAGTTGTTTGAAGTACATAGGAGTATAAATAAATAGAAACAAATAGTATATTGAGACAAAAAAAAATTAAACTTTATATTAAGGGAAATGAAGCAAAAAGTAAATTTTTCATAAAAACAAGAAAACTTATTAGTTAACCTGAAGAGTCCCACATCTCGTCGTCAGTTCGACATTCCCCAGTTTGCTCCGCAGATTCTTCTGAAGAACTTTCGTCGTTTTTATTAATGGGCTAGGCGGAAACAAGCATTTGCATTTCTTCATTGCTGTGCATCACTGATCCTTTTCTTGGTTTCGGCCTCATACTAATTAGGGTAGTTAGGAGATCAGAGCTGAGCAATAATCTGTTAATAACATCTAAATTGCACTGCTCTCTCGAGAATTTAAAATTACCTCTAAAATCACTTTGATTCGTATTATCAGGTTGTAGTCAATACCGGCAATTTCAGCTGCCATCTCTTGATTGGCGAAAAATCTCCTGCTAGTGTTACCATCAATAGTGTTGTCGTCCGTATCCAGCTTTAGGCACATCGACGATCTAGCGTGCAATATAGAAAGGCCAAATTGTAATGCGTTTGTGGAGACATTTCTTGTAATATTAGCATTGAGGAGGTATACATTGGAGGTAGCACCACAAATGTAGCATTTCATAGTTGAGGTAGTTGACGTGGCAGCATTACATACTTTGGCATCCACCATAGTTAGCGTCAATAAATGCTTAATCGAAATAGAGCTCTTTCCTTGTATGAATTCGCTATTTTGTGAAGCGTTTATAGCTTCTTCTACATAGGTGATTTCGGATTTTGTGATATCCACTGTTTCTTTGACAAACCGTATCACCGTAACCAAACCGTATTGGTTTCAAGAGGGAGTTGGATTTTGCCAAACAACTTTTTTGTTAATGCTACAAACCAATTGCAGTGGAACAAAGCAACTTTGAAAAATATTGCTGTCTGTGGAATCTTCTTCCTGCATCTTCTGTTTATATTGTGCTTGTTGCGATCCGTCACATCCCCATTTCGAAATTAGCGTCAATGATTTACTTGTATATTCAATGTCATCAATACATCCTCAAATATGTACCCAAACGTTTTGCTGTGTGGGTTTACGCTCTTGTATATTCAATGTCATCAATACATCCTTCAAATATGTAGCCAAACGTTTTGCTGTGTGGTCGAATAAATGCAGCAAGTTAATTTCAGCACAACTTTCAGTTACCCGATAGGCTGCTTTTTTCCGGATAACGTCTTTTTTGCTTGCTGTACAATAGTAACTCGGATAATAATCCTTGTTACTATTTCTAATAACTTCATATTGCCGCCTTGAGAGATCGGCTTCTACAAACATTGAGAGGACGGCCATTGGATCCAGTTGTAAATTTTTTCCGCGCATTGACTTTTTGTATGCTGTTTGGTAATCTTGATCTTTCTGCGGAGGATTTGTTATATCTTTCAGAATTTTCGATGCAATTCTCTCTCCAGAACTTTGAAGAGATGATTGAGCAGCTCGCATTAACACACCTTTCTCGACAATACTGCGCACTTCAATTGTTTTTCTGCGTTTGCTCCTTTCACTTGATGCTTCAAACGATTTTGTTGGTCGGCCACTAGAACGTCGTTTAACCCTCGGTATTTCAATTGTCATTGTTTTTATAGAAAACTTCTGATTTTTTATGCGCTAGTGTCCATTCAAAAAATTGGTACTTTAAATGGGAGAATTTATGTTTAACTTCCTTCATTTGGCTTTCACAATATCCATATTGCGATAAAATATATGTCTGAAGCTAGCTCTTTCGTCAAAGTTTGGTAAATCTTGTTCCTGCATTTTGTCAAAAAGAAATCTACGCGTTACTACTCGAGCGCCTTCGAGGTACCTTCGGATACTGGAACGAAACACAAACTATCGATAAAAACATCGTTTTCACGGGAGTCCGCCGGTAATTTTGGTGTTTTTAGTTAGTACGCATACTCTTTATTCTATTATAACTTAAAAAACCACAGGGACGCACGCGGAAGTATAACAAAAACCTTTTTGAAAATCAATCAATCATGGAGTTTTTTTTCATTAATTTCGATTACCATTTTGTATCCTTAAAATTATTACTAATTATGCGATAAATTTACATAAAATCGATAAATATATATGTGGTATTACCTGATATATTGGAATCCATCACATTTTTTTTTCAAAACAAACAAAAAAAATTAAATAAAAAATTTTCAAGAACTGTATTTTCGAGGAGGCCGAGAACTAATCACACACTTACAACAGAGATCGAATTACGACAACTACTGCAACGGTGCGTACTTAAAAAAATTATTAAAATAAAGGGTTGTATATTGTTCTATGTTTATTTAACATTATCAGGATATACTTTTTTTCTACTGATATATGTGAAAATGGCATTTTTTCCACGGCTTACCCTACATGAAAGTAACATTTTTTCATTCTAGGGATGAAAATGTTTTCACGTCTAGAGACGAAAATGAGCATTTTAAATTTATGATTTTCTCGATTAAAACACTAAACTAACCAAATTTGCATGGACTTTCTTATTAATTACATCAATTTCAATGAAATATTTTATGTACAAACGTAAAACGAGCCTGAAACTATTTAAAAAACCGAAATAAAATTAGGACATTTGACTTGAAAAGTATCACATTCTATGAAAATGCAATATGTTACCGTGGAAACGACCAAACTAACAATTAAATTTGTTTTGACAGTTCTGACAGTTCGCTTCGAATTGGATTTATTAAAGTCGAATTATGGATTCTACAACCGAAATCAGTAGAAAAATTTGCATTTACTACTCGAGATGAAAGTGTTTTTTTCTGGTTCGGTGTGATTGCTAACTCGCTGGCGCTTGTGAGCAAACTCCCACCTCACCAAAAAAAACGCCATCTCTTTCATCTCTTGCTGTAAAATATACTATTTTTCACCTGGAAAAAATTCTAGGAAATCGATTATTGGCCGCCTAAATAGCGTAAATACCCCACTGTGCAACGGTCCGATTTTAGATTTATATCCCGACCAGAGGAACAGAGGTACAAAATTTTGACGCGGTACTCGTAAAAACTCAAATTAGGAAAGTTTTGTTCCTTGCTTTTGGTAAAACTAGCCTTTTAACATTTCACAATTTTATACAAAATTTTTAAATTAATTCTTAGGGGCCGGCCCCTGGCGATGTTCATCTTTGAAAACGCGCGACCTTAATATTGTTAACATAATATTATTATCTGAATCTCTATATATGAATGGCTTTAGACCTTAACAAATTACCGATTGTTAGGTCTTAACAGGCTTGTAACTCTAATTTTAGCTTACAAATCGAAGCAAAAAATCACCCGAGTGACGACTCGCATCTAGAAAAATATGTAAGTTGGGACACTCGTTGACTTACCACTGCACGGTATCCGTTATTTTAAGACGGTGATATGGCTTGTTGTTAGTTGTACTAGAATTAACAGGTCTAAGCATAGGACTTCCAGAGGTCGCGACATGGGCGCTTTGTTGTGATCCTTCATTTTTATGAATGCCGCCTTTTTTGTTCTCCAGTATAATTCAAAAATATTGTTAGGTATGAACAAATTTAAAACAATCTAAAATTAAAATTATTATAAATGATTATTCATGAATTTTTGAAAAAAAGTGGAAACAGATTGTGCATAACATAAAACTGCAGTAAAATGACGATTTATTACAAACACTGAATCTACTAAAACATTAAAATATCAAACGAAATTAAAGAAAACAAAACCTTTTATTTTAATATTGATGATAAAATGCAAGTTATTATTATTAGTAATTGTAAATTTTATTTGAATGAATGTGCACAGTTGCAATAATAGCAAAAATACATGAGGATATTATTCAGATACGGGTATACGAGTTAAAACACAAAAACGAATAAAAAAAAAAATACTGAAAATAGGTCATTTGTATTCAAATCAAGTTGGAGTTACGTAAATATGTACATATTTCCGATCTTTATTGTGGAGTTATCCAATTGAAAACTGATTTACAGACTACGCCAATTAAATTTCAAATTGTTTGTCTGATTAGTGAAACTTAAATGTTTAGAAAACAGGAGCTACCATGTGATCGAAAAAATCAGTTAAAACAGGCTTCATGATCAGATTGTAATCACATGGTAAGATCATTAATTTTTGGTAAATTACAATTTTCAAATTGATTTTAGAAATGGTAACAGAAACATCAATAATATGAACATCATTTGCTATTTGAACATTTGCTAACATCAATAATATGACTGCATTGATCACACTGCATTTAATCCGTGTCTTTATACTAATCTACTAAAATTTAATCCTGAAACTTAATAGGTATATGTCTGTAGATTATAATTGATTGCTCTGAAAAGATTATAGGATTATAATCTCAAACTAACATTTTTTAGCTACACTATATTTTACAGTCCCGTTTCTATATTCTGGACTCTCAAGATTCTGTTTAATTTTCAATTTTGGTCTTTTCTGACCATTCATTATCTTCAAGATTTTCAATTGATTGTTCTAAAAAGTTTTAAGTAGTTGATTGTATTTGCTTAGTAAAATATCTTTATTGAGAGTGTTTTCGCTTGCGCGTTTCGTATCGTGCGGAAGTTTAGCGTTCGTGGCAAATATATGTAGTCTGGGCCGAGGCGTCGCGGTGCCAAGCGTCTGCTGCAGCATCGCGACGACGAACGATTTAGTCGCGTGTTTTCCACGAACCCGAACACATCGTCAATTTTTTCCCCAAAAGAAAAAAAAACAATTCCTAGTCTAATTCCAACCGTAAATCTTAAATTAAGTGAAACGAAGTTTACATTAAATCCAATACATTTCTTGCTAACTCACTTAATCCACATTAAAAATAAATCGACATTAAAACTAATGTTTTATTTATCTGTGATGATAAACAATTGGTAATTAATCGAATTCCATAAGAAAGTAAATATGGAGAAAAGTGAGCATAAAATGGAAACTACAGTTTACATGACTACAAAGCTCGACCTTAAAACGAGGTTTTGTAACTGGCTCAGACGCGTAAAGTTGAAAGCTGCGTTACAACACATGCTGCTACTAATTGCTTTGATGGCTTACACGGTTTTTGGAGGATTGGTGAGTCTCAAAGAGTTTTAGTACTTTATTTATAATATAAATTTGATTATATTACAGCAGACATTGTGGAAATTAAATTTAGTTTTATTGGAGATAGGCAGATAAGTGTCGACAGACATACATAGATGAAATAAAACTAGTACTAAACGAGATTTAAGTGGATGGAACAAATTGATCGATATGGAAGACAAGGCTTGTAAATCATAACTTCTATGTCCGCTCTTGTCTATACAGTCCTGTGTATCGAGTCTTGTCTGTCTAGTCTTGTGTGTTTCATGTTGTTTGTCTAATCTTGAGTATCTAGTCCTGTCTGTCTAGTAGTGTCTGTGATTGTCTAGTGGTTGGTATTATCTGTCCATTCAAATTAATTCAAATTCAAATTAATTTATTGGATTTGACGTATATGAAAAATATATATTGGCAAGTCAAAAATACAAAATACATATAATATAAATTTAAATGTTACAACATATATCGAGATAGTCTTGAATTGTATATAGGGACTTCGCCACAGGGATGTTTTCAAAGTTTTCCTAAATATTTTGTACGGCGGATCGTCGGTGATAACTAATGGAAGCAAATTATACAAGTAAATGAGAAATACTTCAGGAGCTTTGCTGCATGTAGTGGTCCTTGTTTGATGGATGCATAATTTAAGACGAGTTCTAGTATTATAATTGTCTTTATCCAGATTTTTGGTCATAAGATACTTGCCTTTGTGTAGGTATATAGCTGGTTGTTTCCAGTATGTACAAACTTAGAACCGTTAAAATGTTTAGTTCTGCGAAGTGGAGTCTGCAGGAGGCAAATGTAGGAAGACCCAGCATGGCACGAATAATTATTTTTTGAGCTTTTAGCGCTTTTGGTAGTTCTGTAGAGGCTCTCCAAACAATTATTCCATACAGCAGAACAGACTGTATTTCTGCTTAATAATAGTTCAGCAGTTCCTGGATTGTTAAAAGTTTCCTCAAGTGTCTGATACAAAATAACTTTTTGTTGAGGGTATTTGCAGATACTATCAATTGTCATACTCCATGAGAGGTGTTGTTCAATACTGATTCATAAGAATTTTGTGAAATTCGATCTTTTTAATTCAAATTTATCAGTTTGAATAGAAATATTCGTCACATATTAACTTCTCTTCATTTGAAATATGATAAATTCCGATACATTCCTGTTTGCAGGAACATGTTTAGTAAGTCCTGAAGAAGCGTATTCGCCTCTAGCAATGATTATTGTAAACTATTTCTTGAGATTGAAAAACTGGCATCATCAGCATATAATATGCTGAAGAAACTTTTTGTGTGAGCGACTAAGTCGACCAAGTATAGTGTAAATAACGTCGGCGCTAGCATGCTTACTTGGGGGCCCCTGTGCAAGACACTATTTTTGAGGACTCAGATTTATTTGAAATCAAGCGTACGTACGAGTTGTACGTATTGTGTCCGGTTTCTTAGATAAGATTGTTACCACGTACTTGCTTTTCATCTTATGGCAAATCTATATAATTTATTAACTAGATGGGAATGATCAACGCAGTCAAACGCCTTGCTCAGGTCGCAGAAAATTCCTATAGGAAATTTTCCCTTATCCACTTCTTCAAGTATTTTATTATATATAACTCAGTATAGCTGTTGTGGTCTATTTTCCACTTTGGAATCCATGCTGTTCCATAGGAAAGATTTTGTGTTTGGCAATAAATATTACAAGTCTGAATAAGAAACAATATTCTAGAATTTTTTCAAACACGGATTTTAATACAATGGGCCTATAATAATTGCTTAGTGCCATTTTATCTCCTTTCTTGTAGATGGGCAAGATAGTAGCAACTGTTAATATCTCCGGGAATTCCTCTTGTTGGAATGAGCAGTTAACTATATTTAGCAAAGGTTTTAGCAGGCGCTGGATGTTATCTTTCAGTAATCGACATGGCAGTCCATCCGGATCATATGAGGTTTTGTTTTTTAGTTTCTGAGCAATTATGCTTATTATTTCATTTTCAGAAATTTCCTCCAAGAAAATTGTTGCATCTATAAATGGAACATGATAATTTGTTATAGATGTCGATTTGTTATGATAGTGCTGAAGAATACTATAAATGATCTAGTTTTCATATTGACATTGTCTGAATTCATAATATCTGACCAAGATTCTGCAATTAGTAGGCTCTCTAAATATATTTTGTTTTGCTTGGAATAATTCCTCATATAACACTTTCGTACATTAGTGTTAATATTGTTATTTTTTACATTCAAAGTAAGTAGCCTACGATATGAAATCACGCAGTCTTGTACTGTTGTTGACCACTCTGGTTGGTCGAAGTTTACAAATATGTTCTCAATCAGTGTGCTTGAAGTGCGTGAAATCCGAGTATGTTGATTTATTAGACTAACTGGACCAAAAGAAATCAGCACGTTTAAAAGGCTGCTTTTTTCATTTGAATTTTCAGCGAAATTAATGTTAAAATCACCCGTAATTATTATAGCTGAAAATTTGATATACAGACTGGCTAAGAGATTTTCAAGAGAAGTCAGAAAGGTAACTTTGCAACCCAAAGGTGGTCTATATACCTGGTCTGAAAAGTATCCGACCTAATTTTTTATTTTGAAAACCTGATGGATTTGAATCAAGCGCGCTTGCATGAGCCGAAAAACCTTGAACCTTAGTGCGCATGCGTGATTTTTTTCCCGCCTGTAGATAGCGTCAGTTGCTGTAGAGCAGTGTTCGAGTGACGTAGTGTGTAGGGCTCTCGTCGGTTTTTCAATGCAAGTAAAAATCACCAAAGAGTACTATAGGGATGTCCTACGTCGCCTACGTGATGTTGTGCTGTGCGGCGCAAGCGACTGGAGTTGTGGTCATCAGGAAATTGGTGACTCCATAACGACAATGCTCCAGCAAATTCTTCGCACTTGGTTCACAATTTTTTGGCAAAAAAACAGACTCCTCTGGTTCGACAGGCTCCTTACTCTCTTGATATGCCCCCCCTGCAATATCTGGCTATTCCCCAAAGTCAAGAGGCCATTGAAACGAACGCGATTTCAGACAAGAGAGGAAATTATGGCTGCAACGACAGCCGAGCTAAAGTCGATTCCGAAAGAGGCTTTTTCGCAATGCTTACAACAATGGCGGCACCGCAGGGAGAAGTGTGTGGACTCCCAAGGAGACTACTTTGAGGGTGATTAGGTTTTCAACGCTCCAAGTATGCCAGTTTTTTTTACCGGCTAAAGGTCGGATACTTTTCTAACAGACCACGTACATTGATTATGACTGTGGAATGATTTTTTTTCCATATTATGGCACAGAGCTTTTCAATGGAGTAATTTGCCACCGGCTGCAGTTCGGCAGACATTGAGTGGAGTCTCAGAGAAGCCCTTGTCCAAATTGCTGTGCCACCGCCACTGGACTGAGATCTGCAATATTAGGATATTAGGATTATAATTTGGTATGTGTAGATATGGGATTTTGCAGTTCGTCAACCAAGTTTCGGTTAAGGCCAAGAAGAACGGCTTTGATTCTTCTAATATCATTTCCAGGTGGGGTACTTTTCGCTGTAACGATTGTATGTTTTAATATGTTAGTATCGATGTATAATTCGTTTCATATTCTTCTATTTCGGTTGCTGTATGTTCTCCAGTTTCAGAAAAAATCTATTTACGCACTTGTTTTTTTTGCCAGGTTTCGGGTTTTTTAATTTCCGCCAGATCCTCGATGGGTACTGAGACTTTAAAGGATGAATATTCCTCAGGGTGCTTTAATTGGAGTTATTTACATCATATTAGGTTAAATTTTTATTTTGTAAGTAAGTTGTTACATCTGCTTCAGAGAGAGTTGGCTCGAACCGATAAACGTGCACGTGAGTAAGTTTGGTGACAGCTCTGATGAGAGAATTTTCCGGATTTGTGCCAACTATTACATTTGAACGCCGAGCGCGTTTTCTGTATTTATTTTGAATTTCCCACTTACCTTCATGTACAATCTCTTTATCAGTATTTGTTTCTTTTTCAGTTTCTGATTCTTTTGGCGATTTGTTGACTTTTTTCAAGAGCGGTCCGACTGCTTTATCGCACAAAGCTGTTTTTTCGATGTTTCGATTCTTTAAATTGGATTCACTGACTGTGTTTGGAATTTCAATTACTGCGGTTTATAACTCTAGGTTCTCATGTTTTAAGGTAATTACCTGAGCAGTTAGATCATTTATATTTTCGCATAAGCTGGATATTTGTATATACAGAGGTTCTACTTCCCTTTTAATAACCACACTAATAATTTCCTTGAGGTCAGATGGCGACAGGTTTTTAATTTCCTGCCTGCTATTTTTGTCCACTTGGATCTAGAAACTTAATTCACGCTGCATTTTCACGATATAATAGTAAATTTACTAATAATAGAATTTCAAATCAATTTAATTTTACTGTCTTGTCTCGTCTGCCTAGTCTTGTCTGTCTAGTATTGTCTGTCTAGTCTTGTCTGTCTAGCCTTGTCTGTCTAGTCTTATCTGTCTAGACTTCTCTGTCTAGTCTTGCCTGTCTAGTCTTGTCTGTCTAGTCTTGTCTGTCTAGTCTTGTCCGTCTAGTCTTGTCTGTCTAGCCTTGTCTGTCTAGTCTTGTCTTGTCTCTGTCTCTGTCTAGTTCTAGTCTTGTCTATCTTGTATTGTCTGTCTAGTCTTGTTACTCCAGTTTTGTCTCTCCAGTCTTGTCTGTCTAGCCTTGTCTGTAGAGTTTTCTCTGAGCAGTCTTTTCTGTCCAGTTTTGTATATTCAGTCTTGTTTGTCCAGTTTTGTTTGTCCAGTCTTGCCAGTCCAGTCTTGTCCGCCTACTCTTGTCTGTCCAGTTTGTCTATCGAATTTCGTCTGTCGAGTTTTGTCTATCCAGTCCTGTTTATCGAGTCTTGTCTATCCACACTTACCTGTCCTATCTTATCTGTCCAGTTTTGTCTGTCCAGGGTTGTCTGTATAGTTTTGTCCGTCCACAGTTGTATGTCCAGTCTTGTCTGACTAGTTTTGTTTGTCCAGTCTTCCCTGTATTCTTGCCTGTCTTCATTTCACTGTCTAGTATATCTGTCTAGTCATGTCTGCGTAGGGTTATTTTCTTGTTATGTTATGTGATATTAAATGTAAATATAAGTTATGATAATGCTAGTATTTAGTACTTTTTGTAAGATTTCTAAGAGGTAATACCCTATATCAAATAAATCTAATTTTACTCCTGAAAGCTTTAATCCGGGATTATTCTATTCACAAAATTCTTTTCTTTTACTCTTTGAACCAAAAGAAAGAAATTTTGTGAACTTTCTTTACAAAATAGTTCTTTCACTTTCGACGTTCATGCATCATGTAGTCTCTTTCGATTCAGTTTACAATGTAAAATTCAAATGGGAATCTCAGCATGAATATGGTGCACTAATTTGTGTACGTTATTAACGGGTAGCATAACTCAATTCGGCGGAGTTGCCGTTTTCATCAGCATAATGCATTCGGGTAATAAAAATGTGAGGGCAAATCCTAAAAAAAAAATCCACGCAACATGGTCATAAATAGGGAAACTAATTTTCAAATTCACATTTTTTTTGATAATATTTTAGGGCACTAGATTTTCATTTCGTGTAATCTTTTTATTACTCGAATTTTGCTAAAACATACTTAATGGCTTTAGGACACGGAACGTGTCTTACGTTTTCTAAATGAAAATGAATTCATACAAAAAAAATGTGAATTAAAAATTATTGTTTAGTGATGTACAAAATTGAATTTTTGACAAACCTTTCGAATGTTTTTGTGAGATATGTTTCTTTGTCTGTTAATTAATACGACTATATATATATATATATATATATATATATATATATATATATAAATATATATATATATATATATATATATATATATATATATATATATATATAGATTTCGTTACGGCCAACTATGAACCACGTTTGACAGTTTTTACATTATTTTTTGCCAATATCTCTTCATCCTCTCTCCAACTTCCTTCTTCTGTTCCTCGGTGTAAGATCTTCCTTTTCTCACTGACAATTTCTCGGTATCCTGAAACCTGTAAACTCCTTAATTAGTCGCCTAAATCTCTCTCTGTCCATTATGTCTTCTTTTTTCAGCCCCATCCGATCCAAGTCCAATCTCACTTCCCGAAACCATTTCGGCTCCGTCTTCCTCTTCCTGAAGAATTCAAAAATCCTCTTCGTCAGTCTGGTACTGTTCATCCTCACCAAGTGCCCATAAAACTGTATTCTCCTTTTTCTCATTTGGGCTACAATTCCTTTTGTCTTCAGGTATAATTCTTTGTTAGGTTTTAGTCTCCTCTCTCCATCCTTGATATTTGGCCTAGGATTTTTCAGAGCATTTTCGTTTCTTTCCTTCGGATGTCTTCGAGGCCACCCTTACCAATCATGTCTAGTGTTTCTGCTGCATACAGACATTCGCGTCTGACAACAGTATCTAGGTGTCGGAATTTAGCCCCAAAGGATAGACCCTTTTTGTTATATGTATCCTTTGTAAGTTGATAAGCTATTTCCATTCTTCTCGCCCGATCTTTGATGGCATCCTTATCCGACCCATTGTCCTGTAATTTTTCTCCCAAATACTTAAAACACTTTACTCGCTTTATCTTGGCTTCTCTCAACTCCAAGTGGAGAGGAGATTCTTTGATGTTGGTCATGATGACAGTCTTCTCAAAAGAAATTTGAAGCCCAGTCTTCTTGGCTATTATCTGAAGTTCTTCAGTTCTTTTTATCGCTGTTTCAACACCGGTAGTGAGTATCACAACATCGTCGGCGAATGCCAAACAATCTTATACATTCTTTACCTCTCCCTAACCTGAAAGCCTCTTTATCCAAAATGCCCTTTGTCCATTCTCGAATTACTTTTTCTAAGACGCAGTTGAATAATATTGGTGAAAGCCCGTCGCCTTGTCGTACGCCAGTTTTGATTTCGAAAGGCTCTGACAACTCCCCCCGGAACTTTATTTTAGAGAAAGTATTGCTAATCGTCTGTTGAATTAGATTCCTCGTCTTGTTGTCCACTCCAAATTGTTCGAGAATTGCCAATAAGGTTTTTCGGTCAATGGAGTCATAGGCCTTCCGGAAGTCCACAAAGGCGGTGACATATTTATTCTGTCCCAACATCCTGTACTTTATGATATCCCGCAGGTTGATTATTTGATCAGCGCAAGATCTTCCTTTCCGAAAACCTGCTTGGTATTCACCCAATTCAGAATCCAATAACCCTTCTATTCTTGTTAGTAACGCTTTGGATAAAATCTTGTAAGGAACTGAAACAAGAGAGATGTCTCTATAATTATTAACGTCCATCTTGTCACCTTTTTTATGCAGGGGATGGATCAAAGCCATTTGCCAGTCAGCAGGGATCCTCTCAGTTATCCATATATTCTCAAGTAACCGAGTGAAAGATTTTACGACTCCCGCAGATCCGAGTTGTAGGAGTTCAGCGACGGTACCATCTGCACCAGCAGCTTTGTTTGCCTTAAGTCCTTGAATGATCCGGAAAATTTCGTCTTCGTCAGGAGGCAATGAATTGGGAGATGATTCTTCTGGTGGTTCCATTTTCAGGTTTTTTTGCGGACCATCAATCACAGTTAAGCAGTGAGTCGAAATATCTTGCAAGGATGTCACAGTTTTGCTTATCGGTCATTCCCATCGTCCCTTCTTCATTCTTGAAGCACATTCCTGGTGCATGATAAAAAATAACCCCTTAAGCGCGATTTGAACGTCCGATAAAAGTTCCGTGTATTGTTCATTTGGAAATCTTCCTGCGTTTTCTTTAGTTGATATTGTTCATATTGTCTCTTAGTCATTCTGAAAGTCCGGGCTGTATGTTTCGTCTGATTTCGGAAGATTAATAGATCATCATCTCGTTTCGTTGAGCTCCATTTTTTCCATGCCTCTTTCCGGCGTTTCAGTGCGTTGTCTCATTCTGAATTCCACCAATTTTATCTTATTCGCGTTGTCTGAGCAATCGTTCTTCCAGCAGCACCTTGGATCTTGTCTCGGATTATATCCCAATTTTCTGATGTTTGACATGGTTTAGTATAGTAGTATAGTTGAAATACAATATAGTTCGTATAGTTGAAATACAATACACGAACTACCGGCAGATCCTACAATGGTTCTACGGGGTGATAGGTAAACATGGGACAAAAATTCAAGGGCATATTCCTTGCCCTATTCTAAGAATATTTTGTCCTATAATGATTTTTGAAAAATCCTTTGTTAAGATAGAGGCTGAACAAGATTTGCGACAGTAACAATATTTTATCAAAAAGTGCGTGTAAAGTTGCTCAATCTATAATAAATCTTCGAAATGACTTCCTCTAGCCTGGATACAAGCATTCAATCTTCTCGTCATTGAGTGGCGAACTTTTTGAAAGACACCAGGGTTGTTTCTAATTGAGTTACCAGCATTTAACCCATTTCGCAATTCGTTCAAATTCTCCACCGGAGTAGCGTAAACTAATGCCTGCAGGGGGGGGGGGGGGGTTGTCTTTAGTCTGGGAATCGAGCAGGCCATGCGTGTGGCCCACTTCAACCAATCCAGCGATCTCCGTGTGTTGCTGTTAAAAAGTTGCTTGTAGCTGAAATGTGGTGCACCATAGAGCATAAGCCACTTACAATTGTTGTGGCCAATGGTACATCCTGCAGAAACTCGGGCAGTGTTTCTTCCAAAATGTTGCGATACATCTCGCCAGTTAGTCTAGCTGGTAGAAATACCATTCCAATTAGATAGTCACCCACAATTCCAACCCAAACATTCAAGGAGACTGATGTTAAAATCCATCTTCACATACCTCATGCAGATTCTCATCTGCCTACACATGGTTGTTAAGAAAAAGACTATGTGTCAGGAATTGAGTGATTAGCACTAATGTCTGCAAAAGCCATTGACATAAAGCCTGAACAGGTTGAATGTGGCATGGATACAACAAATTGCCCTTAAGAATTTTCCAAACTGTCCAATGACTTACATTCAAAGTATTGGCAATTTGTCGCGTAGAAGTATTTGGATCTTCCTCTATCAAGTCCAGCACATTATGTTCCAGTTGTACCGTTTTTACTCTTGTCGGTCCTCATTTTATGACTTACTCATTTCGTTTCAATGTGCCTGTTTTTGAAGAGTTTTTGGTCGGGGATATTGCGGCATAATAATATGGGCATTTACGGCATATAAAGGGCGTTCGTATACATGGTAGAGGAGTTAACTAACAATTAAAGACACATCAGCCAAAAGTAAGTGAAAACAGTCAAACGTCAGTCAATGTTAACAACTGCGACTGATACAAATGATGATCACTGTTAATAGATCAAACAGCCACTCCAAGTTATTGTCAACAATTTTTTGTTCGTGATAAGCTCATTAATTCTTTGTACTTGATAAACTCATTTACATACGCTATACTTTTACATGCTGCAGTCATTTACATTAATGATTTCAACAAATAATAAATTTGGTTGTCGCCATAATTTTTTTCACCCTGTATCTTAGAAACAGAGAGGTTTTTCAGAAATCATCATAGGACAAAATATTCTTAGAATAGGCCAAGGAATAAGCTCCTGATTTTTTCCCGCATGTTTATCTAACACCATGTAGAGCCATTGTAGGATCTGCTGGCAGTTCGTGTAATCTATTTCAACTACACGACATGACTGGTAGTTCATTAAACCACGTCAGTTATGTTTCTTTATTTATCTCTCAATTAATAGGTCTGAATATTAAGACAAGTAGCTGTATGCTATCAGATAACTGCACTTCGGTACTTCTTGAAACGTCGAATCGGTAAGTAGGTAAGATAGTGTAAATCGCAGTTAAATAAGTGCCTCATAAAATCGGCGATTTCATGAGGTACACGAACTAGACGAAGTATTCGAAATGCCGACAGGTAATGCAGATTTACGCAATCTGACTGATTTCAATATATGACTACCCATATGATTAATTTGTGAATAGCAACAATCCGACATCTTTTGATTGAAAAATGCAAGACAGGACTGGAAAGAGTTCAAGGATATTAATTATATTAAGATAAAGTGAACTCGACATTTGGGTCGTTTACTATAAACCTTTCCGGGCGTTAAACTGCTTAAAGCGAATTAAACGGAGGCTAGACAGCCGAGGAAAAATCGTTACATCCTGATTGTTATTTAACATTCTTATAATTATTTTATTTGAGATATACAACTGAGAAGGCTGATTGGATTAGACAAGGATAGATGAGATTAAACTAGAGGTAGACGTTAGAAAATACGTGTATAATTGTAAGCAAGTTGAAAATGTAAACAATGTTTTATACACAATAATTCAATTAACGATGTCAGTAAATCATTTTACGTTCAACAGTTGCAACAACTCTCAAAGTTTCCCATTCTAATATGCTTAATAATATTGTAGTTACAACGTTATTTATAGTCGGACTTCTCCTAAAATAGATTACCTCATACATAATTCAATTGCATCAGAAAACATAAACAAAAATCTAGTTTTACTTACTTTTTGAACAAAACTAGAGTATAGGGAATATGCAAGTGATTTAGTTCTTTAATTTACTTGATTTTTTTTACACCCTATTAAACCGAAACCATTAATTTCTCATTTAGTTAATTCCACAAAACTTTAATCAAAAAGTGCAAATTTGCAAAACGCGTCACCATTATTTGAATCGAAGCATGACGTCACATGGCATGTTATGAGATTTATCATTATCGATATTCATACTGCGCTAGTCGTGTTTTAAAGAAAATTTGTATTTATTTACATTCCTAGTGCGATTTTGGTATATAGTGGCATAAGAAATTATCAAGAACGATGACTGAAAGTGGTTTTGTCAAAACTTTGTCTTATATAATATCTTGTCCGATCTCGTTCCTTCGTTCTCCCTTGTCGAAAATTATCTGATCTTATATTATTAAGTTTTCTATAGCCTTGTTCCATCTGGTCTCCTTGTCCCCTTTACCCTTGTCTAGTTTTATTTAGCTTTGTCCAATCTTGCCTATAACTTCTTTAGCCTTGAATTATTTATTTATTTATTTATTGATCTACTTTATTTACATAAAGACTTAAACAATATATTTTTTATTTATTTACCTAAAGACTAAAACAATAAAGTAAACAGGTATATATTTTACATTCCACCATTCTCTATTACCTGTTTCCTTTTTCCATTTTTTCAACCGTCTCAGCAATTCCAAACCCTTTCCCCTTTTATTTAAATTATATCATATTATACTGCCCTCCTAATTTTAATGACTTGATTATTACGGCATCTTGGCAACTTCTGGCTTATATTCTACAGATTTTCTTAGCGAAATGTACGTATCTCTATACGTGTATCATATAGTGCACAATTTTAGTTTCAGCATAAGTCGCATCTGAAAAATGCTACGAAAAACCTGGTCGATTTGGATGAATCTCATATTTGTAACAAAATGGGCGCATCTCCTAGATGCGGCCGTTTCGCTTAGGATTTTGGGAAGTTTGTAATCCGACCTTCTAAGATCCGCCTACATCGCTTAGCTCATTAATACTTCAACTTACCGCATTATAGCGCTTTCTCGTTTTGACAGTGTGAAACGTGGTACACACAAGATAGAATTGGTAAAACCATACTAGGTTAGAGATAATCATACAAACCTAAAACAATCGGAACACAACCTGAATATATAAATATATTTTATATATTCAGGTTGTGTTCCGTCTTTTTGGGACTACCAAAACAAATCTCATATGAAATTTGTCACTTATTTAATAGCTTTCAGTCCACCTTCGTGGCACTCAACAAAAGACATAAAAATAACATTGTTTTTAAGATCATGTCTTTTCGATAACTTAAGTAAATAGCCATTTGCAGACGCGTTTCGAGATTTATCTCTCGTCAGTGCAGCTTTGTTTTTATTAACAACGATTTGTAAAACACTCACCTGAAACCCACATGGTGATTAGGGGTTAGATATTTTTAATTTGACATTTAGTGAGAGAGACATGAACTTAGCAGGTTATTGATTTAAATGATAAGATAATAAGAAATAAGAAAGAAGAAAATAATAAGAAAAATAATAATAAAATAAAATGATACGATAGTTGAGTTCCACGAAGGTGGACTAAAAGCTATTAAATAACTGACAAATTTCACATGAGATTTGTTTTGGTTGTCCTAAAAAGACTTAGTAATTGTTATGGAGCTGCGGAAAGGTTGATTATATTTATATATTCAGGCTGTGTTCCGATTGTTTTCAGTTGGTACAAACAAGTTTTGTGTTTTTTGAGAGCCGATGCTTTTGTTGTGAACTTAGCTAGTCTTTGAAAGTGTGTAATTCCAGATGTTAGTGGATATACGGTGAATACCTAAATATTACACTAATTTAAACTGTTGTATGCCAGGCACTTTCTGACCAAGAAAAGTTTTTTAGAATTTGAGGTTCTTACTTTGTTCTAGACCGAATTATGAACAAATCTACAGGATTTAGGGGACAACAGTTAGTTATGCTGACTTTGAATAAGAAAACAAAGCAGCAACTGTTCTCCAAGACATGTTAAAGCAACAGAAACCACGGGCACAAACTTCTGATGAAGAGTACGTACCTTCTAATTATGAAGAAAGTTCAGAAGAAGATAGTGACGAAATTTCCGATAATGCCGACGTTAATTTATTAAAAATTTCTGGAGTTTTGTCAATCAAGTCGGATATAAATATAACCAAGGGGACAACACAAGAATTTATTGTCAATATTTGGAAAAGTGATTATGCTGCCAAGGCTTGGCATGTTTAAGAGTGCCATTTTCACTACTGGCTTAACTCTACAATGAAAGTTTTGTGCCAGTTGGGAAGAAAAAAAGGTTTGTTCAAACGGAACAAAGAAGAATAGTTGATCAGTAGTTTCTATATGTTTTTGATTTCTAAGATAGTCATTTTAAAAATAACATTATGGCTCGACAACTGTACTGCTCAGAATAAGAATTGGACATTTTTTTCATTTTTAATTTATATTATCAATTCTGATGAAATAAGTGCTAACGAATTTGATATAAAATACATTCATCATAGAGTCGAAATGTCAATGAAAAAATGGGCAATAAACTCTATGATTTTGCAGACTTTGTGCAAGCCGTAAATGATGCTGCTCACGGAACTGAAGTTTTTCCAATGGAGCTGCATCACTTATACGTTTGGGAAGACTACTCTTCACAATACAAATTAATACTCGTACACAGCCAAGACCATATCTATATGAAATGTTACACGTGACATTCCGCAAGGGCTCTTACAATATCACATATAAAAACGATTTTGATGGTCCATCATTTGATCTTTTATTTATTTTTTTAAGCACTAAGTTACCAAAAATCTAAATTTGTCGCCGCCCAAAAACAAATTTTCAAAACGATAATTTTGTATATAATGTACACTTGTAATTAATTTGTAATTAATTACTTTCATATAAGATCATATAAGAAGCTCTTTATTTTCATTTGTTTGTAGACGCAAGTTGGCTTCAAAATATAAATCACTGTATTTTTTAGCATATTTTTGTGTAAACTGAAATAACTTCCGATCTGTTTACGACGAAAAAGAATTACTCATTGTCAGATAAAGAAATTGCAGAAAAATGAAATTCTAAGGAATTATCGTTAGAAAAACCGAAAAGAAAGTCTGCTGCATGGGAAAAATTTTCTGTAGTCTTAAGGGAAAATGAACCTCTCGGTAGTGTTCCTTGTAACAGCTGTCCAAAAACTTATACATTCAAAAACGCTAGTCATACGAGTGGTTTGCTTCGGCATAAATGTCAGGTAGCTATTGGAAAGCAAAAAAATTCAGGTAAATAATTTCCTATTTCCTGCTACTGCCAGAGCTATATCATCAGGAAAACCTATTATCGCAAGACTTTTTGGTAGCTTTAGCCTAAGTACTCCATCGTATAGGATGTTCCACAATGTAGGAATCATTACTGAGCCCGGTGGAACACTGCTGTGTACTTCACTCCACGACTTCGCCGTCTGCTTCGATTATGATCTTACGATCATGTAGATAACTGCGCAGTAGTCTCAGCAGGTATGGGGCCTCTCTCACTAACCTCATTCATAATATCTTCCCATGCTGCTGTATTGAAAGCATTCCTAAACCTAATCTAATCTTTCTCCACCTTTCTTCTCCGCCACGTCCAGGATTCGCATAATAGCGTCGACTCTTGACCTGCCCTCCCTGAATCCATGCTATTTTTCTGGGAGGTTTTTCCCTTGACTGAGCTTAATCTTTATGCTATGTATCACTAACTGTTCAAGCAGTTTCTCTGCAACATTGAGCAGGCACAATGGTCGATAGGACGATGGCTTTTCTATGGGCTTGTCCCCATTTCTAAGTGAGACTAGCCTAGTTCTCTTTCAGATGATCGGAAAGTTTCCATCCGGCAAAATGTTGTTCATGACATTTAGAATATATTTAGGGCATATTTTGACAGCTATTTTGGTGGTTTCTGGTGGCAGTCCGTTTGGACAAGAGGCGTTGCCACTTCGAATACGCATACTGGCCCTTATAAGTTCTTCAATGAAAAAGAAAACACTAATCTGGTTTACTAGCGGTTGTTCCCATCTCGGTTCTAACGAAGATGAAACTAAAAGATGCCTGTGTATACTTTGTTGCCAAAGATATGCGAGCATTTTTGATCATTGAAGGAAATGAATTCGTACATTTTGCACAAATGCTCATCGATATGGCCGCTAAATTGGGTCGCAGTTTTAATATTACTGATGCTTTAACTCATTGTACTACAGTTTCTTGAGGCGTTGATGATGAGTTTGCTTAGATTTCTTCTCAGTTTGTGAAATTCTTACGAATGTAGGCCTGGAGTACATTACATCACAGAAAATTTCCTGTTAAATTATCGGGTATTGGAAACATAAGAATTTTATGAAAAAAAGATCGGCGATAGCATAAAAAATATGTTGGATAAGATGTTGAATTCCTATAAAATTTCATCTACAGTTTTCGAATATTATGTTTTAGCTACAGATAGAGGTGCAAATGTTATTAAAGCTTCACGCGGTGATCATCGCATAGATTGCGCCTGCCATATTTTAAACACAGTTCAAAAGCATACTTTTGAAAACAGAATTTAACCTAACATTATAACGTTTCTAACGTTTACAGATTCTTTAGAAATACTTTAGATCTGCAAATAAGTTGTCACTTATTTCTAGCATTATGTGTTCTCTATGTATGCAATGGGATGAATAGGACGGGCCGCGCGACCGGGATATGATGGGATGAATTGGATTGGATGGGATGGTATGGGACGAAAATTTGTGGTTTGTGGGATGGGACAGTGGGACGAAAATGTGATGGGATGGGACAGTGACAGGGATCCGTCTACGCTACGGGATGGGACCTGCAACAAGAAACTCGTGCCATGCTCATCTCTACTTTCAACAGTATTTATATTTTTTACTGTGTTAAAACGAAGTTAAAAGTGAAAAAGATAAAAAAATATATATGCATATTCCCTATTCCCTATTGAATACACAGTCAGTCTGCCAACTAACTTCCAAACTATCTGTCTAGAAATATAGATCAATTATTCATATGTTGCGGAAAAGTTTAGATAAGAGTTGACAAAACCAGACAAGACTAGACGAAGTCAGACAATATTATACAAGAAATGATCACACAAGATTAAAATGATTAGAATGTTTTATTGGTGGTGCCACTGGTATCTGGACATTTATTCCAGGCCATCTGTTCCCTGATATTTTTTTAAATGTTTGGTCCAATGTGGATAGCGGGTTATTAACCTTTCAAACGCTTCAGTCAAGTGGCCTATTGTATTTTGCCCACATTTTCCATTTTATAGGCCCAGAATACTAGGTATTAATATAATTGTCTATTTCTATACAATATGCATTTTAATATATGATTACTATATGCATCTATTAATACTGAAAATGCCCTATGACAATGCCCTATGCCCTATGAAATTTAGTTGGTAAATATTTATATATTATTTATATATTATTTTAAAAATTAATTTAAATAATTTCAACAGTATTTATATTTTTATAAACAGTATTACTATGTTAAAACGAAGTAAAAAGTTAATTAAAAAATTATATATAAGTTAGGTTAGGTTTTTTAAATATATATATATATATATATATATATAGATATATATATATATATATATATATATATATATATATATATATATATATATATATATATATATATATATATATATATATATATATATATATATATATATATATAGTCCCTATTGAATACACAGTCAGTCTGCCAACTTGCAAACTAACTGTCTAGAAATATAGAACAATTATTCATATGTTGCAGAAAAGATTAGATAAGAGTTGCCAAAACCTGACAAGACTAGACGAAGCCTGATACTATACAATACAATACCTGACAATACTAACAATACTGAAGATATGATAACATAAGACTAGAATGTTAGAATGTTTTATTGATGGTGTACCTCTGGTATCCGGACATTTATTCCCGGCCATTTGTTTCCCGATCATTTTTTAAAGTTAGGTCCAATTTGTATGGCGGGATATTATTATTTTGAAAACATTTTTAATTTTATAGGCCCAGAAACCTACGTGGTATTATAAATGGCGTTCATTAATTACACATTTGTCTTCTGGTATAATTGCAACCATTTTACTCTCTGTTTATTATATGCACACCGTAAATAACACTGAACGTGCCCTGTGACGTCATCCAAAGCGCGTCAAAAAATTGACGTTCAAACAGATCAAATTTAATCCATATTTTATATATTATTTTAAAAATAAATTTGAACACTTTCAACAGTATTTCTATTTTTTACTTTTTACATTTATGTTATAATGAAGAAAAAAGTGAAAACTAAGAAAAAAATAAGCACATTCCCTATTATATCTAGATATAATATGTGTTCATTCAAAGAATAGACTACTAAGACTAGGTAAAAATATAGGTAATCTTAGAAGCATTATGAAGGTTTAGACTGGAATGAAGCGAACTCGGAAGATACATTTCCATGCAAACTTTGTGTTAAGTGTGAAATTCATTTGAATAATAATACAATAGATTTTATGTTATTTACATTATGATACAACATTGCGTCTGGAAAATTGAATATTATGCAGAAATTGTGTTTTGCCAGATTTTCCAGCACACGCTTTCAATAGCAAGTAGTTGCGAAGTAATAAGCAGCGAAAGGAAACAAGGAAATCTCGTGCTTTCAATTAAGTCTTGCGACTTTTCATTATTTCATTTAAAAACGGATATTGTGTGTGCACTGATTCTAAGTAGTCTAAAATTGAAATAAAACATGCAACACTTCAAAATCACGATATTAAATAAATTGTAGAGAAATTACAGATTTGTGGGTTCTTGATGAAAATTGGATTAGTTTAAGTGAATTTGGCAATCTAACATAAACGGAACTAAATTATGCAGTAAAGTTTTAATGTAGTTTAATTCAGACTAAGCGTACTTCAGTGCTGTATCCGCTCTCTTCATATCCTTGTTAATATCACTGAAATACATAATGTTCCATTTTCTTTCAATTGATATATAATATTTGTTTGACGTATTTTTGTGCTATTTGAGTTTAAGTGTACAAAAATGAATGGCAAAAACTTGAATCTGATTGATTGAGACTGACGAATTTGTACGAATCAATGTATAGTATTCACTGACATGTCAAGATTTTCACTGCCACTGAACCGACAAGACTATTTGTAAATAAGTCTTTGGTCAAGATTAGTTATTTCTTACTTCTTAGTCTTTAGATTGAATTAGATTGAATCAAATAGTCTTCAAACATAATTTCAGTTGTAAGGGAGATTTTTGGCGTTAAATAATTCTAGATTTATAACGAAATAACATACAAGAATAGGAATATAAGTCTACTTTGTGTAAAATGTTCAATATTTCTTGAAGAATATTCGTTTGTTTAAATATGTTGTTTTTAAATGGACGGAAAATGTGGGTTAGGGTCATATAGACGTGCATAAAATTCGAAGCGCAAAAAATAACGTAATTAAGTCACGCTTTGTAATTTAAATTAGTCTAATTAAAATGCCAACAGAAAATAGGCATAAAATACATCCTTCATACCATGTGCAAATCATCAAAGCTTAAGAAAGTCCATAGAAAAATGGAAATAAACTGCAAAAATTAGAATAATTTTTATGATGTAGAAATATCAAAAGAATCATTTATAAACTTACATAAACTATCTAAACTTGGGGTAGTAATTAGCCTACAACATTGATAATTTATTTTCTAGAAATTAAAGTTTTAACCATTTTAAAGCCGATTAAACGATAATTACACTGCGTACACTGCGACTTTTTCGAGATATTTAGGGTAAATTATGTTTGATATATGGAACTGGTTGAATTTTGTCTATAAGCTAATTCATTTTTTTGTTAAACTTTATGAGATTATGTAGGTTGGGAGAGTGTAAATTTTTAAATTAAATTGAAAGTCATTTTGGTTAACACAAGTTAGATAGATTATTAGATTTCGGTGGTATCTTGTACCACCACCTTCAAACATCTATTGTACACCACACTCTTCGTCTAATCGCTGCTATACTTACCCATTTAAAGCGCCTCCTCTAGTTCTTATTCCTTTAAGAATTTCAAGATCTGGGTGGGATTCAAGGACTGCAACTCCTCTGCGTTCAAGCAGTGTACCCCAAAGTACATCTGTCTCTAGCGGAGCAGTGCTCCGCAGTCTTTGACCAGATGTATGGGGGTTTTCTCTGCTGAGCCGCAGAATCTGCAGCGTCTGAATGCAGTGTCCCGTCCCGTCAGGACTCCTGTCAAAATTCTAAGCTTGTTCCTGTTTAGTTTCAGGCAGCTTTTGTTCTTTTCTGGTTAAAAAAGGTCACAGCATTACTTTTGATGGTTTTAGCCCTGGAAGTTCTTTACAGTTTTTCATCCATTGAGCTCTTATTTCTTCATCTAAACTTTTGTGGATGGTGTTCATGCTCATACCGCAAAAGGGTTCTGGACTTATAAAAGGCTTACTGGGTCCCTTGTTTACTAGGTGATCTGCTTCTTCGTGTCCATGTGTACCAGTGTGTCGTGTTATAATGTATAGCGTTATTTTATTTTCTCTGCCGAGCTTTTTAACTTTCCAACACAGTCTAATACCGGTTTGGAACGGATAGTGATGGTGTATGAGCTAATGGCCTTAATGGCTGCTTGGCTATCTGACAAGATAGCAATTCGTTTTTTGCGATAGTTTCTGTCGAGGTCAAATTGAGCACATCTTTCGATTGCATGTACTTCTGCTTGGAAATTACTTGGGTAGATTCCCATGGGTTCAAAGTATTTGGTACGAGGTCCAAATACTATTGCACCAGTACCTTCCTTTCTCTTATGACCATCCGTATATCACTTGATAGCACTTTGCTCTATGAGATATGCCGAGGATTTGTGGATCCAATCGGTTTTACTACTACACATTGCTGTGTAGTTTTTCTCGAAATGGTATTTGCATACTATTTCGTCTTTCGGTACTTCTAGCCAGGGGATCTTGGCAGCGAGACTGCTTCCGATTATTTTACCTCTGCCTATTCCTTTCATGCTGAACCCTACAATCCCCGATCTAGTCTAGTGACATTGGTTTCTAGACACTCATAAAGCACTGTTTGGTGGTTGCAATTTACTGTCTCGAGTAAATTTTTGATAATTTCGAGGCACTCATATTAGAAAATAAAATTGTTGAGTGTTGCGTTTGAGTTTTTGATTTCAGGAGTTCAGATAGAGCAAGTGAAGTTTTGTAAAATATTTTGGAGTAAATTTGGTTATATTTTGAAAAGTTTATTTAATTTTATTTTTTCTATGTTCATTCTGAATATAATATATAATGTAATGTAATGTAAGATAATATTGAATAACATAAGAAATAAATAATCAAAAAATCTTTCCTAATTGCAAGAAACATTTAGCTTTAATCTTCTGGAGTCACTAGAAATTTTCAAACAGTAAAGCCGTAATCCATCATTAAATCTCTTTAACGAGCAAACCGACTTAATCTGGTCGCAACTCTGTAATCTCACACAATCGTCTCAAGATAAGTCGCCAACTACAGTAAGATCTTTCACCTTCCCCTTTTTACTATAAATTCAACCTCATCAATTTGCAATCCACTTGAATATGATCTTCAGCAGTCGAAACTCGAGTCGTATTAAGTGTGTAGATTTAATATTTTCACAAAATTAGTTGTAAAAACATGGTGATTTTTTCAATTCTGAGCGAATTAGTTTTTTACTAAAATTGAACAATCTTGTTTTATTGTTTATTGTTGAATCTTCGCTTAAAGTTTGCTAAAACAAATGATGACCAAAAAATCTGAAAATCTTTCATTAAGCGCTTTCTATCTTTAAATTTATAATTTTAATAAAAAGTGTTTGTAAACAATTTTTTTATTTGTTTGAAAGGCCTAAAGATGCCATTATGTATGGAATATAATATCCTGTAAGTCCGCCGTGGCTTCGCTGGGTGACGCGCATTTTAATTGTCCAGTTTTCCATGATCCTGGCATAAATCAAGCTGAATTTGACCGATGGCATGAGTTATTTTGGCTTTGAGGGCCGCTGTGGTTTTTGGCTTATTCGCATAGATCCCACAAGAAAGAGTCTATCGGGGTCAAATCCCAAGATCTCGGTGGCCAGTTCACATGAGATGACCATACCCTCAAATCGCGCGTGCAGAATGTCCAATGTGGCAAGAGCTGTGAGGCACGTAGAGCCGTCCTGTTGAAACCACATGTCGTTGGTGTCCATATTATCCAATTCACGCCAAAAGAAGTTGTTAATAATCGGCCGATAGCACTCGTCGTTGACGGTGATGGTTTGGTCAATGTCGTTCTGAAAGAAATATAGATCCATGGCTGGCGGCGCAGCCCAAAATCCAGTGATTTTACGGGATGAATTTGACGCTCTTGGATCTCATGTGGATTGGTGTCCTCCCAAATTTGACAATTTTATTTATTGATTCATCCAGAAATAAGGATCATCCTCAAAATTAGGATCAGTTTCCAAATGCTCGAGGGCACATTTAGCGAGCACACGTCGTTGTCTATGGTCGTTTATTTTCAGCTTCTGGGTCAGTTAAATTATGTACGGGTGCAGGCCCAAGTTACGACGCAAAATTCGCCAAGTTGTGGTCTCCGAAAGGCCGAGTTCTTGTGAGCGACGCGAAATCGACTGCCTCGGATTCTACTGCATACTCTCACGGACAGCGGCGATGGTTTCGGCAGATCATGCGTGTCGTCATCGTACTGATGTAACCAACATCAGTACGTAGTATCGTTTACTGAATCAGTGGACTTAAATTTATCCACCACACTACGAATAAACCTCTCGGTAGGACGTTTATGGCAACCGTAAAATGGACACAGCGAGCGGAACGTTGCCCAAACAGAACATCCATTTTGATAAAACAATTTTATGATTTGCACATGTTGTTGAACGCAATATCCGTCCATGGTGATTTGGCAAAACAGACTGGATGAATGAATGACAGCCAATTCGACAGATTAGCTTCAACATTATGGCCGCTACCAACTGTCAAAGTTAGGAAGTTCCTATTGGAAGACATTATAAGCATTTCAATAGTTTTGCGCCAATTTAAAATGGGTATAATATCGTCATTCGCGAGAAGTTCATTTTGCAAAATTTAAAGGAATTTGCGAGCACTATAGCTGAAATAGGTGTCTAGACAATGCGAATTGAAATTTTAAAAAGCCAGCTAAGAAAAATAATATTAAGAAACTGTAAAACAAGCTTTTTAATACCACCTTTTTATTAAAATGCAGTAACAAGAAGAACATTTTTGTTTTCGTGTTCTCCACGAAGACGTTATTTTTATTTCCTCGATATTTCTTTTTCTGTTATTTAGTCTTTTGTATGAAATTTTGCAATGGATTTTAAACATTGATCAGCTAGCCTCAATTCTGCTATTGCGAATGCTGCTATAATTTTCGAAATGTATAGACGTTACGTAGTCAAAATGTTTATAAATAATACTCAGGGTAAGATATCGTGCGGTCCTGACGTATGTTTATAAAAGCATTCATAACACGGTTGCCTAGATTTCGCCATTACTGACCCGGAGGAATATAAATTAATTAAAAAAAGTAATTGTCTACACCATCCATACATTTCCGAGTTATGTCTCAAGTAGCAAGTCTCTAACTCATCGGGAGATAGTTTAAAATCAATTGAAAGACATAAAGTAGAGCAGACAGAGCCCAGAACTGACAGAACAAATCGACCTAATAAAAACATAGTAAAATGCTCGCGCCTGCTTTTTTGTCACTTTGTTGATGTAGAGTTTGAGACACCTGCACTAAATGAGTCCAGGCCAATTAGTACAATTAGTAAGGACAGGAAGAGTCCTACCTATTTCAGTAAAGCATAAATATTTAGTATTAATTACAAGGTTATTGTTGCCTCTTCTAATTTCTGCTTAATGCAAAATTTAAATCTTTTTTTAAATTGAAAAGGCATTTCATTAGGAAATTTCATTATAAATTTGTATAATATTAGGATTATTAATAATACAATATAGTAAAATAATCTCTTACTATTGTTAGATTGATCTTGCTTAATATCTTCACCATAGTTTCCCCCTCAGTTTACATCCTAAACTCATTGGTAAACCATTAAGTTTAAAGTACGCGCAATGTTAATTGGCTAGTTCATATATATATATATATATATATATATATATATATATATATACATTGCATACAAGTAGCAGCTGTCTGGGAATATAGCTACAAAACCAAAACAAATATATTCGTACGCAGACGATATCAGGAAACAGAAAGTAGAACAAATTATTAATGAAGGGTTAACTGGCTGCAAACGAGCATACCTTCGTCATTTACCTTCAGAGGTAAAAACTAGAACGAAGGCAATAAATAAAGCAATACACTCACATAAAAACCTGTTGCGATCAAAACTTCTAAGCAGATAAACAAAGTTCGGTATCTATCGGACATTTATACGCCCAATTGTTACATAGATACTAACTGAAAATGAAACAAATATGTCTAGAGCATGGGAGAGGAGAGTGCTACGTAGAATATTTGGTGGGACATAAGTGCGATAAGACGTTGATTGGAGAATGAAAATGAACTCAATACCCTAATCAACGAAGCTGGCTTAGTGTACTTTATAAAAGCCAGACGCTTGGGGGTAGTACGGACAACTTTCACGCATGAATGGCGGTAGAGCACCTAAAAGAATTACTAACTGGGTAGTATTGGCGAAGCAAGAGCGAGGGGAAGGTAAAATGGAAAAAATATAGATGAAGCCAATTATAGCCAATGATAAGATGGAAAAAATATATAGCTGAAGATCTGAGAGCAACACCCATTGCAATTACGCAATAACGCCGTGCTAGCCCTGGACTGTAAAAGAAGAAAGGAAGTGGTAGAGCAGACCAAGACTCACATATGGTTGTAGTCTCACAGGAAGAAGAAGACATGCTCAAATTAAGCAAATAGTGGACAGATATTCTATACTAACAAAAATAGAAACATATGAACGGACAACAAGGGTACAAGTCCAAAATTCAAGGCGTGGGAGCAAACAAAGCCAAAAATAAACTTATATATTATGATATCTGGAAGAAATGCCAGAGCAGTATGCTCCAGATATTCCTGAATTCTAGAGGGTCCACTTATCTGATTAACCGCAAGGTGCCAGTTACGACCACAACAAAATAAAACAGAGGCTTGTCATGTCTGTTAATGTTTGATGTCTAGCCCCAGGGCCTGCGCTATATTTTGCGGGGTTCTGTGCAAAATAATGAAGCCTTCTCTCATGCTCAAACGCAAGGTACTTGGAAAAATTACACATTGAAATGTTGAAATACTTTAATTTCTATAAATTGTTTTATTATATAAATAGTTAATATTCCATTTATAAAATTTTAAAATAAAAAAATTACAGAATAATAAAATTTAAATGAATAGTTATTTATATTAGAGTGCTGAAAATTTGATTTTACAAAGCGACAGCTAGTTTGGGGAACGATACCGTAGGGCCAGTTCCCCGCATTAGCCGGAGTGTTGTAAAATCATTTATACACGAAATTTGTATAAAATTTTTTGACCGAAAATTATTATTTAAGAAAAAAATAGATTTAGATTATTTACAATATTGGAAATTATTTAATTTTTTTTACCACATAGTACTTTGCAACATTGCAACTTCGTGTAAAAATCTAGTTTCGCTTGACATATACACGATTTCAAAACTAGCTTTACAATTAAGGAGGCCAAAAATTAATATTTCAATATTATTGAATGTGTCCCATAAAAACAATCAATAAATTTTTTACCCATAAGTTTTATTTCTGAACATCGCATTAAATAATGTTTCAACTCAACTTACCGAATGCGTGAGGCCCTGTTTAGCGCGGGGCTCTGTGCCGTCGTGCAGTTAGCACACCCTTCAGACCACACCGGCTCTATCTATCCCTCTCTATCTAATCTTGTCTGTACACTCTTTTCTGACTAGTGTTGTCTGCCTACTATGTATCTTTGTCTATCTAATCCCTTTTCAGACTTTGTTTCTATCTTTGTTGAGTCTTGAAAAAAATATGCTTAGAGCATGGGAGAGGAGAGTGCTACGTAGAATATTTGGTGCGACATAGGTGAGACACAGGACGGTTATTGGAGAATCAAAATGAACTAAATACCCTAAGCAACGGAGCTGGCTTATTGTTACTGTATTTTATAAAAGCCAGACGCTTGAGGGTAGTACGGACAACTTGTACGCACGGATGAGGGCAGAGCATCTGAAAGAATTACTAACTGGGTACCATCGGAAGCAAGAGCCAGGGGAAGGTAAGTGGAAAAAATATAGCTGTAGCCAATTATAGCCATATAGTTGAAAAAAATATAGCTGAAGACTTGAGAGCAATGGGAGTACGCAATTACGCCGTACTAACCCTGGACCGTAAAATAAGAAAGGAAAAGTGGTGGAGCAGGCCAGACTCACATAGGGTTAAAGCCTCATAAGAAAAAGAAGGCATGCTAAAATTAGACAAATAGTGAACAGATATTTTATAATAACAAAAATCAGATGAACGGACAAGGTGCATTGGCGTAGCGAGCATAACTGGTGCCCGGGGCACGATACTTCATTGGCGCCCCCTCCAGTAACACATATAATAATACAGTAAATAGAATTTACAATTTTTTTTAGATTTTTAGAATTTACTAAACCAAGCCAAATATTGGGTTCGGAAATGTGCCTGTGTCAGTGGAAATATTATTTCAATATTATAATATACTATATTAATACAAGTAAGTAGGTACTATGTATCAAATTTTTCTTGCTTTAGATGAATCAAATTTATCAATTACTTCATCTAAGTCGATTATTTCTAATTTTTCTCTTTCCACACATAAAAATGCCAGGTAACTTAGGCGATCTTGTCCCATCTTAGATCGTAGATATTTGAAAATTAATTTGTGTAAATCGTGTACTTATTTCTTGCTGCAGACGATCAAGAACACTTTTCATAAGGCGAGAAATTTCTCTTTCTGCGGAAAGGTCAACATTACTACCCAATTCTCCTGGAATTTTTCGGCGTCTTCTAACACGGATTGTTATATCAATCAATACCCTATTTCTCACAGAAAGACTTAGCCTTTTCTATTGCCTGTTCGCAGATCTCTTCTCGAATTCACGCAAGTGCAGTCACTAATGATTCAAGATCATGGAACGCTTCTTCAAAATTCATTTTAGGATCTTGTAATCTCAACTGAACTCGATCAATTCTCCTCAAGATTTCATGCCAGATTTCATGAACGACAGATATAAAATTAAAATTCAATATATTTTGTAATAAAATTGTAGCTTCACTTCTGGTGTCAATTGTATTTACACTTAAATTCCAGGAGAATTGGGTAGTAATGTTGACCTTTCCGCAGAAAGAGAAATTTCTCGCCTTATGAAAAGTGTTCTTGATCGTCTGCAGCAAGAAATAAGTACACGATTTACACAAATTAATTTTCAAATATCTACGATCAAAGGGTACATCTTTGATCGTAGATATTTGAAAATTAATTTGTGTAAATCGTGTACTTATAACGTCCTGTTGTTATTATCATGTCCTCTGCTAATTTGTCTAATACTTCTACTAACCCATCCAGCCCATCGACAATAATGCTAACCGCTTGTGCTCTGCCACTCAATCGTGTTTCAGATTCACGTTTTCTTTAAAGATTTTTTTAATAATTCCCATCGTAATGTGGAACGTGAGAAAAAGAGATATATGCTTTCAATTATCCCAAAACATGTTACAACGATTGGTTCTTGCTTACCTGCAGTAAGCAGGTAAGCATACTAAATTTAAGGAGTGGTTTTCACAATTTACAAATAATGCTATATTATTTTTTTCCAAAATTCTTTGTTGAACGCCAGATATGTGACCTGACATTGTATTTTCAATGAAGGATGCGTTTTTGGCATGCACTTTAATAAATCCCAAGAAAGATTCTTTGATAGAGACTTTTCTGTTGGTAAAATCAATATCTAAAGGCAATACCTAAAAACTTGCGATATCAGGAGTCGAATCCAATAAAAGACTATAATATTTATTTCTTTTAATTTTCACTTATTAGTTGATTTCGAACTGTGGATGCCAGAAGATGATTTGCTAGTAGTGGATCAAACTGAGCATTTCCGACCACGTAGAGGAAGATTTTGTATAATCAGATACTTTATGCAAGCTAATATTCGTTGCAATATATCGTCGGTCCAGATGAACAGGGTATTAACTCAAAAAAGCTTGAAGAGCGATTTGACGTTTTCAAATCAATATATTTCCATTTCTGTAAATAATTGGTTAACTTCTCTTATAATATCTTTTAAACTATTGATTAACGTTTATTGTTAACGTTTTTGTTCACTTCATGACTTAGTCAATTTTGCTATTACTGAGAAAAAAAAATTCTGCAGGCAAGAACATAATGAGTAAATACCCTGTTCCTCCAAACGAACGATATTTCGCCCCCGTTCTTTTTCGGACTGTATATGTGTTTCCAATGATGCATCGATTCCCGTTTTATTAATCAATCTTCTTTCTGGTTCTTTCCACATTGTAAACGATTTTATATGATTTGGACTTCTTTCATGGCTAACGAATTTATCTTTTTTGCTCCATTTATTAAAGCCAAATGTACTTACGAAAGATGATTGTGTAGCGGAATTTGATGTAATAACCAACAAACACATTACGCTGCATTATTTTTTAGTGAGTATAATAACCAACATCGGTTAATTTGAATTCCTTCTTCTTCATTACCGACTCGCTGATAAAACCAAGATTTTGGCATTAGACGATTAGCTGTTGTTGCTACTGCATTTAGACTGCATTCATTCTGAAATATGCGGGATCCACGAATAATCATTTCTGTGCGAAGTTCATTCGATATTATTGGAAGATTAATATTGAATTTTAAATAAGCAACATCTCTGAACTCCAAAAGGTCTAGAACTACAGTAAGTGTTTATGTTGCATTTTCTGTACTTTTTATTAGATATGGACGCGGATTTGGAACTTCAGATGTACTTGGGCTCCCATATTCATCTTAAAAATTTTGTATTTGTTGTGACGTGTAGCTGAGTACATGATGTGATGTGTAGTACCAGGATTACATCCTGAATCTGATTCTGGGATTTGGTCCAGAATACGGTTTTTTTTTAACTTTCTTACTGTTGCGGAGTTTTTACCTGGTGTAACTCTTGTTAATCTTCTTTGGCACTGTTTAAATAAGATCGGAAAGCAAAAATATAGCTTCTAAGTTGCCTGGTTCAATTCGTGTTTTTGTTGTCCTAAAAATTGACATTCGACGCAACGGCTGGTAAATTTCTGGCCATATGACAAAAAGTGTGCGCATGCAATCATCTCGGCGTTGCCACTTTAACATCTCTTATTAGAAGAAACCGAAAAATATGTACCGGAATTAGTTGCAAGTTTACATGATAATATATTTACTACCAAGAAAATATCGATATATCCTAAACAAAGAATGCATATTTTGATATGCATATGGGGTAATATTTTTCTTTAAAAAAATAAACGTGGCACCGTCGAGGTAGTTGTGAGCGCATCCATCTGTTACGTTGAAAATGTCAATTTTTAGGACAACAAAAACACGAATATTTATTGAACCAGGCAACCTAGTAGCTTCATTTCTGCTTTCCGATCTTATTTAAACAGTACTAACGACGATTAACAAGAGTTACACCAAGTAAAAAGTTTGTAACACTAAGTTTAAAAAAAAAAACCGTATTCTGGACCTAACCCTAATTCTTGATTTCTCAGTTTGTTTTTCTTCCTTTGGTTTCCTTTTTCGATTCTGGGAACCGCTAAGTTTGTTTCCAGGCATTGTCATGGTTTAAATAAAAAATATTTTTTTTATAAATATTAATTAAGATATTACTTTTGAACAACTTAGAGTATAAAGCAAAACTGTTATTTGCTAGCCCTGAGGAAGCCACAAGTGGAGTCGAAACGTCGGATTTGTAAATAATAAAAGATTTTTGACTGAAAACCCGATGATTTTTATCTACTTCTATATTTATAACTCGGCCGCAGTTTAGGTTTAATAATAACTAACGTATATATAGCTCAACATTTGGAAACTAGTACTACTGCACATTTATATTCTACACTACTGCACATGTATATTCTATATTGATTATTTTAAGTCGGAAAAAATTAAAGGAGAAAAGATTTCATTGGTTCGAAAAGATGTGGGAAACATAAAGTTGCATATCGAACAGTTATCGCTTTAAAATAAGAAGCGTGTAAAAATATAGGTATTATTACTATTTTAGCAAAATAAAGTGTTCAGAAAGAAAGAACGTTTTGTATATGGTGATGTTTGATAGATTTACATTAAATTAATTATATTAATATGATTATTATAAAATAACAATTAAAATTTTCCGGAAAATCTTGGTCTTTGGACACCGTTTGGCGCCTCTCTGGAAGTGGCGAACAATGAAGGGAGGCCTTCTCTCATACTCAAACGCAAGGTTCTTAGAAAAATTATACATTGAAATGTTGTAATACTTTAATTTCTATAAATTGTTTCATAACATAAATAGTTAATATTCCATTGCAAAATTTTAAAGTAAAACAAATACAGAATAATAAAATTTAAACTAATGAATAGTTATTTACATTAGAGCGCGGAAAATTTGATTTTACAACGAGACAGCTCGTTTTTGGAACGACCCCGTAGGGCGAGTTCCCCATTAGCTGGAGCGATGTAAAATCATTTATTCACGAAATTTGTATAACATTTTTTTACCGACAATTATTATTTAAGAAAAAAATAGATTTAGATTATTTACAACATTGTAAATTATTAAATTTTTTTTGGCACAGTGTTGTAAGGTGCGGCTACTATGCGGTAAAGTGACTTTACCGCATAGTAGCCGAACTTTGCAACATTGTGTATAAAAATCTAGTTTCGCTTGATGTATATGTCGCATACATGTCAAAGCTAGCTTTACAATTCAGGAGGCAAAAAATGGAAATTTTAATATTATTTTGAATATGTCCCATAGGAACATTCAATTAATTTTGAATCATATGAGTTAGATAAGACTTTAATTTTTATCCATAAGCTTTTTCTTTGAACATCGCATTAAATAATGTTTCAATACTAAATCAAATATTAACTAGAAAAAAGATCAACACAACTCACCGAATACGTGAGGCCCTGTTTAGCGAGGGGATCTGTGCCGTCGTACAGTTCGCACACCCATCACACCGCGCCGGACCTGTCTAGCCCTCTCCATCTAATCCTGTCTGTACACTCTTTTCTGACTAGTGTTGATTGCCTAGGTGTTGTCTGCCTCTGTCTGGCTGTATCATTGATGTATCATTGTCTATCTAGTCCTTTTTCAGACTTTTCAGACTTAGTCTTGTCGAGTCTTATCTTCACATTTAAGTAATTTGAACGATTTCTTTTGTTCATATTTGTTTTATCTGGTTTTTTATATTATATATATATATATATATATATATATATATATATATATATATATATATATATATATAAAGGGTGGTTTTAAAGTTTGGAAAGAAACCAATAATTTCTTCATTTACTGTTTTTGGCATAATCGCTCAGACCCGTCAATTTTATTTTCCAAAATACAAAGTTGTGACGTAAAAAATTGTACGTGACGTCATTGGTGTTTGCGCTCTGACGTCATCGACATTTTTTTTAATGGCAACCCCCATTTTTTATTCTCGAATTGGATAGACTTTTTAATTGTCTAAATGGTGGTGTAAAAATTTTGATATGTTACATTATAAAATTTACGAAAAGAATTGATTTGAATTTTAAGAAAAACGACATTAGCCAGTTTCGAAAAATGGGTTTGTACAACAAGAAAATCTTAATAATTTTATGACATATCATCGACTTGTTCGATTTTAATTTGGGTTTAAATTTATTTTTTTCTGTTAAATCTTAAATTTAATTGAATTTAGCTTTTTATAATCGCCGTTTGGCTAGTAAACAGAAGCAATACCAAACGAAACAAGTGAGAATCGCAATTTAAAAAAGGCAGAGAAAAGAGAGGTCTAATGAAAATGTGTATTTTTTGAAAATAAAACCGACTTGTTTAAAATCATGTCGTAAAATTATTAAGATTCTCTTGTTACAAACCCATATAACAAGGTTATATTAACATTCAAATCGGTTTTCTCGAAAATTTTCTAATGTAACATATCAAAATTTTTGCACCACCATTTAGACAATTAAAAGGTCTATTCAAATCGAGAGTAAAAAATGGGGATTACCATTTAAAAAAAATGTCAATGACGTCATAGCGCAAACACCAATGACTTTGTATTTTGGAAAATATAATTGACGGGTCCGAGCGATTATCCCAAAAACAGTAAATAAAGAAATTATTGGTTTGATTTATAGATATATAGTTTTTGCAGTTATGTGATTCAGTATTCTGAAATGTAAAACCATCAGTTAACTTTAATTTTCCGGTTAAACGGAATCGCATGTATAACTTCTTGAACCGTCGTATACTAGATAAGGTTTAAGATATAAATCACAATGGAATAAAATCTCGAACGTGGGGACTAAATGTAATGTTATTATAGTTTTTCATCGAAAGTTCTTTTTCTCCTTTCCTTTTTTTCCTGTCTTTTTTACGGGAAAGGTTACGTAGTGCAGTCATAATTTGTGGCTGACATTTACGCACTTTCTAATAAATATATCGGTCTAATGTCCCAATTCGCAGCGGAGGATAAAGTGTCGTACGAATATCGTGGATGTATTTTGGGGGGAAATCTTTTAAAGCCGAAATCAATTTAACTAAATCGTTTTTGCAAAAAGTTTTTTAATTGAAACAGTGAAATATATGACGGTGGGGATAAAGCTATGTACATTTTATGACCGAGACTAAATAGATTACACTATAAAATTAAGCTAGGTACATTTATATTTACTTTATATAAAATTAGATTTCTCAGCTTGAAATTGATAATACTGAGGAGATCAGTTTGGTGAACTTATGTGACAAACTAATAGAAAATCAGTTTTAGAAAACCATAACTTTTTTTATCGTATAATAACGCTACGAAACAGAATGTATAAATATTGACAAACTTCCAACTGAAAACCAAACTTTTTCCAATATCCATTCTCTTCAACTGTTACAACAAATATTCTCGTAAACCCTACAGCAAATCCCCAAATCCAATCCAGAAAATTCCAATACAAGCACAAATACACTTCTCTATGTATGTAAAACTGCAATCCCTCACCAAACACAATCAGATCTTATCTGACTGTTTCAGATGAATCTCAGAAAATGCAATCAAATCGTGTTAGGTAGGGTCTTGTCTGATACTGTATGTTCTTGTCAAGCCTTGTGTACTACAGTTATCAAATATATAATGATATTCTTTATTAATCAATTAAATTATATTAATTATTTTCTTTCCTTTTTGCAGGTTTTTAGAAGATTAGAATATCCAGCCGAGGTGAGCCGTCTGTCGTATTTGAATAGCGTGGTGAACAGTCGCAGGGACAGCTTGATAAACCGCATCGTAAACAATTCGGATTTAAGTAATTTAGGTGACTTTGTGCTGCTGGAAGTGAGAGAGTACGAGAAAGTGATTCAAGAGGCTGTGCTAGGTGGAATCACCGACAACTCCAGACCCTTAGAAGAACTCGAGAAATGGACTATATTGAAAGCCGTGTTCTTCTCATCAACCGTTATTACCACAATAGGTAGGATAAAAAATTATATAGATAGAATATTTTATCAATCTACAAATAATTCATTACCTACTATGAGATACAAGACAAAACCTAAATATACTATATAGATATCTATATATACTATACTATCTATATATACGACATTTTCAAGATGCAACAAAACAAACCATTTAAATTATTCGAATGAGAACAAAAGACTCAACAAGACTAGAAAGAACATTTTAAAAAAGGAATAGATAAACAAAAGATTATACAGCCAAAACTAGGCAGGCAAGACTAGTCATAAAAGAGTGTACAGACAAGATTAGATAGATGCGGCCGGCACGGTGTGATGGGTGTGCGAACTGTGCGACGGCACAGTTCGTTGAGTTTTTTTTGTCTAGTTGATATTTGATCTAGTTTTGAGATGAAATAAAAAAATAATCTTTTTCTAGATAATATAATGCGATGTTCAGGCAAAAAGCTTATGGGCAAAAAACAAAATTCTTGCCAAACTCATATGATGAAAAATGAATTGATTGTTTTTATGGGATAATACATTCAAAATAATATTGAAATAAGATATTACAAGCCAAATTTTATTCTATTATATTTGACTGTTCTTTCAATATTACTCTTCAAGAACAAATATCGATAATATTTTACTTTCTGCTATGAATTTGGAGGAAGTATTTTAAAATTCTTAACAATTAAAAATAATAGCAGGCATTTATGAAATAAATAAATCACTCTAAATGCAAATTATTAGACTGGCGAGGGCAAAGTTATGATAATGGCGGGAAAATGAAACGTTGGCTTAATGTGTTCGCTCTTACATTTTAAATGAAAATGAAAAGCCAATTTATACTCTTTGTGCTTATCTTTGAATATGATTTTTGGAGATGTCGCACAGTGGTGGAAATCCCAAAAAACTGGCCATAATTAAAAAAATAAAGTTTATATTTTAGTAATTTTTAATTTTGTAATCGGCAAAGAAGGGTCCTGTGCTTTCGATATGAACGCTAAAACATCAATAGGTCATTTCAAAATTGAAACTGTATTGATTTCACTGTATTGATTTCAAAATATTGAACTGAATAATAACTATTTATATAATTTACCAATTTATAGAAATTAAAGTATTTCAACATTTCAATGTGTAATATTTCTAAGTACCTTGGATATGAATAAGAGAGAAGGCCCCGATTCATTATTTTGCACGGAGCCCCGCAAAATATAGCGCCGGCTCTAGAGCTAGACATCAAACATTAACAGACAAGCCTTTTTTAATTTTGTTTGTGGCCATAACTGGCACCTGGCTAGCACCTTGCGGTTAACGAGAAAAGTGGACCTTCTGGAATTCACAAATATCTAGGTACTGCTCTCGCATTTCTTCCAGATATCGTAAATCGTAATATATACGTTTTTTTGGCCTTGTTTGTTCCCACGCCTTCAATTTTGGATCTGTAATCTCCTTGTCGGTTAATCCGTTTCTTTTTGGAACGAAGTTCCTTTACGGAGGTCGCGGTATGAGTGATTCGGCAGAAAACAAGGGGCGGGGGAAGTAAGATTTTTGCGTTATGTTACGTTGTACGTCTTTTTCTTATCGCGCACTCTCTCTTCTTTTCTATTTCTCTCGTGTATATTTCTATAATGATCGTGGCCGGTTTATAACTTTAAAACTAAACTGGAAAAAAATTGGATTAGGTAAAGAATACGGGATTTTTTTTAAACTAAGTGTTGCAGATTTTTTACCTGGTGTAACTGTTGTTAATTGTCTTTGGCACTCTTTAGCTAAGATCCGGAAGCAAAAATTAAGCTTCTACGTTTTTTCAATAAATGTTTATGTTTTTGTTGAAAATAATTGTTGACATTTTCAAGATGACAGATAGTAGATGCGAACGCCACAAACTCGACGTTGCCATGTTTATTTCTGTTTATATGCCCGTTTATATGAAAAACTATACATTTGGCCACCTATGTACAATCTTCGCGCCGAAGCGTCGTATTGAAGTTGCATTGATATTGCAACGAACAGTCACGCCACAAACAGCCACAATGTCTCGAGTTAATTATTTAAGTGTCCTGGATATCCACCAGATTCTGCAGGATCCAGACGAAACCGTCAATAATTTGGTTGAGTGGATATTGATCCCGGCCGAGGGGTTGTATAAATGCTCGAAGTGCATAAACGGCCTCTTGAAACTGTGTCGGGATACTTCAAGGTTGGTTGCTTTTTGGTACCTACTTATTAACGCCACCACCAGAGAAATTGCATGCACATTGTAGTGGAAAGACATAGGCCTTGTAAAAAATATTTTTTTCTTTTTTCGGAGAAATATTTGGGTTTTTGTTATAAAAAAATTACATTTTCAACCAAATAACTGCTCACATAACTGAGAATCTAGATACAATGGGGTCAGCGTTACCAAATTTAATTTTGACAACATATAAATTATTTAAATTTTTCTGCGTCACATGTTTGTGTAAAGTATATACAAAATTGGCCTCTAGAAATTATTTGTCTATTATGAATATTCAGAATATTTTAAGAGATCCCGACTAAACAATTCAAAAATTACTTTAACGGAAATTGATACCAGCCGAGTTGGTTAAACCAACTGTCCTTCCTACATTGTCCTATATTAGATCGAGAGTTCGCGCTGCCGCGCGTATGTGGTCTTGATTTATCTGCCCGCTTCGCGGCGGGCACCCTAATATAACTTAGATTAAACCAACGGTTATTCCCATATCGTCCAATATAGGACAATGTGGCAAGGACCGTTGGTTTAACCCCGGATAAATTAGATTGCCCGCTGCGAAGCGGGCAAATAAATCAAGACCACATACGCGCGGCAGCGCGAACTCTCGATCCAATATATGACAATGTGGCAAGGACCGTTGGTTTAACCCTAATCTAATTTAGATTAAACCAACGGTTATTCCCACATCGTCCAATATAGGACAATGTGGCAAGGACCGTTGGTTTAACCCCGGATAAATTAGATTGCCCGCTGCAAAGCGGGCAAATAAATCAAGACAACATACGCGCGGCAGCGCGAACTCTCGATCCAATATATGACAATGTGGCAAGGACCGTTGGTTTAACCCCGGTTAGATTAGGTTGCCCGCCGCGAAGTGGGCAGATAAATCTAGACAACATACGCGCGGCAGCGCGAACTCACGATCTAATATAGGACAATGTGGCAAGAACCGTTGGTTTAACCCCGGTTAGATTAGGTTGCCCGCCGTGAAGCGGGCAGATAAGTCAAAACAACATTCGCGCGGTAGCGCGAACTCTCGATCCAATATAGGACAATGTGGCAAGGACCGTTGGTTTAATCACGGTTAGATTAGGTTGCCTGCTGTGAACCGGGCAGATAATTCAAGACAGCATACGCGCGGCAGCGCGAACTCTCGATCCAATAAAGAACAATGTGGCAAGGACCGTTGGTTTAAACCCGGTTAGATTAGGTAACCCGCCGCGAAGCGGGCAGGTAAATCAAGACAACATACGCGCAGCGCTAACTCTCGATCCAATATAGGACAATGTGGCAAGGACCATTGGTTTAACCCCTGTTAGATTAGGTATCCTAAAAAAGTATTGATATATTGATATGCATATGGGATAATATTGTTCTTAAAAAAATAATAAACATGGCAACGTCGAGTTAGTTGCGTTTATTTTGCGTTGCGTTTTATTAAAACACAAATATATTTATTGAACCAACGTAGCCAACGCAGAAGCTTAATTTGTGCTTCCAGATCTTAGTTAAAGAGTGCCAAAGACGATTAACAACAGTTACACAAGGTAAAAAGTTCAAAACACTAAGTTTAAAAAAATTCCGTATTCTTTACCAAGTCCAAAAAATTTAACAACTAAGTAATCTGATAGTATAGGGTGTTTTGTTTAATTAGAAAGAACTTACGAAAGGGTTAGCTTTTTGACATTTATGATCAGTATACTCTAGCAAGTCATTATGAATAGATTCACGATTGAACAACGCTACCAAATTATCCAAATTTACTTTGAAATCAGTCAATCGCGCAACTTATAGACTTCCTGATTTTTATGGCGCACGTAATCATCCATCTAAGCAAGTCATCCGTCGAACTGTGAATAGATTTCATACCACATACTCTCTATGCAGTAACATCAATACGCCGAGGGAATGTCCGTACTGAAGAGAATATCGCGCTGTAAACGAAAGTGTGGAAGAAGATCCAAATTTATCGATTCGTCATTGGTCGCAGGAATTGGGGCACTGTCCGTCCACTACATGGAAAATTTTGCGCAAAGACCAGCTGGTGCAGGAATTGAAGCCATGAGACCATCATGTGCGACGTTCTTTCGCCAATTGTGCTTTAGAGCAGTTGAGAACTGACTCCATATTTTATCGCAAAATTTTGTTCAGCGATGAGGCTCATTTTTGGCTTTACGGGTTTGTTAATAACCAAAATTTCCGCATATGGAGTAAGACCAATCCACAATAGGCCCTACCGTTTAGTGCCGCAAAAATGAAGCCCTAGCTTGCGTTACGGTCAATGAAGAGCGCTACCGCACCAGGTCTATGATTTTTTCTTTGAAAATATAGATGACATTGATCAACAGGATGGCGCTACGTACCATACGGCGACCATAAACATCGACTTGTTGAAATCAAAATTTGATTTCGATATTTTGATTTCGAGAAACGGAACTGTCAATTGGTCTACAAGGTCATGCGAGTTGACACCTCTCGATTATTTCCTGCGCGAAGTCACTGGTTTATACTGATAAACCGGGAACAATTGAAGCCTTGGAGGCCAACATTATTCGTGTTATTCGTGCATTACGACCAGCAATGCCGAAAAAGTGGCCTAAATTTGAACGTCCAGAATGCGCTTCGTCATGAACAGCCGCGGTGGCCATATGCCCGATATCATTTTCAAATGTTAATGCCATGTATTGATTTTTCGAAAATAGAAAATCAGATTAGAATAAAAAAAGCCGAAACAAACGCTCAATACCAACAAAAATTTAGAGAGAATCAAAAAAATAAAAATAAACTACTCATTGTCAGTGAAACGTTGGATTCGAATCTTGTCAGGTATGATTTATTTTTCGTATGAGAACATTCTACAATTATATTTGTTTTTCTATTTCATTTTCATCTTAAAATAATAAAATTAAAACTGCGTGAGGAACTTCGTTCCTGTCGGGGGCCCCTTACACGTTTCTTTTTGTTATTACAGAATGTCTGATCATTATTAGTCTGATTTGAGCAAGTCTTCTTCTTCTTCATGTGAGACTACAACCCTAAGTGGGTCTTGGCCACGACGCTCTACCATCTTCTTACTTCTTTTACGGTCCTGAGCTAGTACGGCGTAATATTATTCCTAGTATTCCTATTGCTCTTCAGTTCTTCAGCTATATTCTTTTCCAACTGTCAGAAATGGTACGAAAGGCTTTAATTGTTTTCGCACAATCAGAACTGTCATGGAAATGCATGGGTGGACAAAGAAACTAGAGATATGAGAAAAAGAACCAGAGCACAATTTAGGGCTTGGAAGGAAGAAAGAACAACACTGGAAAGATTTCAAAATCAGCTTAAAAATATGAGGGATCTGGAGAAGAGAAAGAGACAGGAATGGGAGAAGCTCCAGATGCGGAAAAAGAGAAATCCCAAGGTCCATCGCGATAGAAAGCTGGATGAACCACTTCAGAGATTTATTGGCAGGCGAAATAACAGAGTACTGCGAGAGAACAGATAGAAATTTTGGGGCGGCAGAAACCAACAGAGAGGATTTCCTAGAAGAAATTACAAAGGAAGAATTGGAAAGTGTTCTGGCGGTGCTTAAAAAAAGGGAAGCTCCAGGGCCAGATGCGGTACCAAACGAAGCGTGGTGCTTGACTACACAAACAGTGAAGGAGAAACTGCTCGCCGAACTTAACAATTTCTTCAAAGGCAGCAAACAAGTTCTGGATAGTTGGCGAGATGGAATTATTGTACCAGTCCTTAAACATGGAAATAAGGAGAAATTGAGTAACTACAGAGTGATAACTCTCATGGATACCGCATACAAAATATACGCTAAACTACTGGAGGGAAAAATTGCTAGAAGAAGTAGAGGAGATGAAGCTGATTCCAGAAGTCCAAGCCGGATTTAGAAAAGGTCGTGGTCGTGGCCGGATTTAGAACATTTTTACACGCTATAAAAAATAATTACACTAAATTAAAACACTAAAAACACTAAATAAAAACTATATTTTTCAAAAAGAATTGAGGAAACCAAAGGGAAAATTGTACGCAGTGTTTATCGACTTAAAAGTAGTCTATGACTCTGTAGTACGGGAGAAAGTGTGGGAGATTATGAGTACAAACGGTATATCGCGTCAGTTGAGAAAAAGTATCAAACGTCTGTATGAGGGAACATGGTGCAGAGTGAAAGTTGGTGAGGCTACATCTGAAAAGTTCGAGGTTGTGAAAGGTTTAAAACAAGGGTGTCCTCTAAGTCCATTACTATTCAACTTATATACGGCGGATCTAGAAAGGACGTTAAGTATGGGTCAGGCTGGAGGTGTAGTAATAGGGACTAGGAAAGTCTGAAGCCTAGCCTACGCTGACGACTTCGTTGTGCTAGCCGGTACGTATGCGGAAATGAGAGAGGTTTTAACACGATTGGAAAGGTTTTTTAAGAAGCGCGTGTTAAAGGTGAACGTAGAAAAAACTAAGTGGATGTTATTCCGGAAAAGAAAGGGAGCAAAGAGAGTTTTAAATGGGAAGAAACGGAGATAGAACAGGTTAGCAGCTTCAAATATCTAGGTTTTGTGTTCCTGCAGAATGGTTCGTGCAGAGAGCATATTCGATTTATCGTTAAAAAAGCGTGGATAGCTGCTAATAGGTTCTGGGATGTGTGGAGAGTTTACTTTAGAGAGAATTATAGGGCGAAGATGGTGATTTGGAAGGCATGTGTGCGAAGTATCCTGATGTACTTGGCGGAAATCTGGGGAGTAAAGGAGGAGGTGGACATAGAAAGGGTACAACTACAATATATTAAGAGGATTCTCCAGTTAGAGAGGCCTACCCTTTGGTATATTGTTCTCCAAGAGACAAACACCAACAAAGTCGCCAGTTATGCAGCAACGAGAGTGGCCAAGTTTGAAAGAAAGGTGAATAGTATGAACGAGGAAAGAATAGTGAAAGAAGTGCTGAAAGTGTTAAGGAAAGAAAGGGAATGTAAGTCTGAGACCTAGTGGGGATACCAACGAAAGCTGATGTACGAAAGAGGTGGATGGAGTCACGTAGAGATTGAGAGAATGATAAATGGGGGAATGCTAGTTGAATTTTTTTTGGAAGAGAGACTAATAGAGGTAGAGCTACAGGACAGACAGAAACAGATAGACGAAGGTACTTATAACAAAGAATACAGGAATATCCAAGTTACAGGCAGATACCCAGAATATCTCCCACACCCCGAAGTCTCACAGACGACTATTGCGCTTTTTAGATGCTGAAGTGAAGAAAGGGGTAGGAGATATTGGATGGCTGCAGCTGATAGAACGTGCCGAGCATGTGGAGAAGGTGAGGAGCTGTGGCAACATTGGGTGGCGAGTTGTAGAAAATGTGTATGGACTGAAGCGGAAAAGGCAGCAGTAAGAAGTTGGGAAAAAGTTATGGACGAAAGTGGTTCGGGCCTGAAATACATGAAGAAAGTATTAAAAGGCAAATACGCGGGTTTAATGAGCTCAGAGTAGTTTATGTTAGTGATGGGTCAACTCGATTTTTTAAACCGGGTTAACTCGAGTTAAGGATAATTCGAGTCAACTCGATTTTCGATTTACCAACTCGAGTTGATACGCCGCATCACCGACCGACTAATCGGTTCGGCTCCTTTACGATCATGGTCAACGGCGCAAACGCAATACATCGTGGTGCGGATATACCCGACCTAAGCCGATTGTTACTACGTGTAGTGTAAAGTAAATATTTTCTACATAGTGTTGGGAAAGTTTATCGGAATAATGCCAGGTCCTAGAAAAAGATCAGTGGTGTGGGAAGTGTTTAGTTTACCCATTGACGGAAATGTAAAATGTAAAACATATTCTAACACATATAAATATTCTGGAAATACAATCACATTTATGAATCATATTAAAAAGAAACATCCCAGTGAAAACATTGGCTTGATGGCGCTCGATAGTAAGTAATACAATAAAATCAACAAGTCAATTTCAAAAATCAATTTTAGATGAATCGCCGATGCCGGCGATGCCTGTTCCGGTTTCGTCAAATGATGTCGAAACTCCAACAAAAAAATTTAAACAAAGCCGTTTAAATTTGAATCTATACAATAAATCTGTGCAGAAATCTGGGGACTGGATGCCCTAATGATCAAGTAATGACCAGCCAAAGATTTCCAGCCATTACAAATCGTTGACAATGAAGGTTTTCGCAAATTTACCAAAACCTTAAACTCCGAGTACGAAATTCCATCTAGAAAAAAACTTACAAAAATGATTGAAGAAAAATATGACTTAGAGTCCAGAGCTTACAAAAAGAGAATTGAAAAGAGAAAAAAATATTGAATACATTGCAATAACATCTGATATTTGGTCCTCAGATAGCAATAAAAGTTTTATAACTGTGACAGCTCATTTTATACAAAATGTAAAATTACATTCATTTGTTATTTATTACCAGCCAAAGATTTCCAGCCATTACAAATCGTTGACAATGAAGGTTTTCGCAAATTTACCAAAACCTTAAACTCCGAGTACGAAATTCCATCTAGAAAAAAACTTACAAAAATGATTGAAGAAAAATATGACTTAGAGTCCAGAGCTTACAAAAAGAGAATTGAAAAGAGAAAAAAATATTGAATACATTGCAATAACATCTGATATTTGGTCCTCAGATAGCAATAAAAGTTTTATAACTGTGACAGCTCATTTTATACAAAATGTAAAATTACATTCATTTGTTATTTCCACTTCAGAAATACTAGAAAATCATACGGCTGAAAACATAGCAAATGCTATACAACTAGTATTGGATGATTGAAAAATAGATTCAAAAATAGTCTGCATAGTCACTGATAACGCTGCACCTATGAAAAAGGCAATTAGTAATATTCTTAAAATACGAAACCATTTATATGTTGCTCATACACTTAACCTTGCTGCCAAAGACTGTATAGATAAAGAAAGGGCTGATTTAGAAAAGAATCTGGATAACAGTCAAATATTACAAGTATTAAAAATGTGCCGTTCGATTGTTTCCCACTTCAACACAGCAGCAAGTCGTCCTATGCTTTACTTGACATGCAAAAACAAATGAATATGGATTTACTAAAAGTAAAGCAAGATGTTCGTACCAGGTGGAACAGTACTTTCTACATGCTGGAGCGCTTAATCAAATTGAAGGTATCGCTTTCTGCTGTTTTACCTACATTGAATTTACCACCATCAAATTTAGAGTCTCATGAGTGGTTATTGGCTGAAGAAATGGTGGCGCATTTACATCCTTTTGAACAGGTAACTGTCATTTTATCTGGAGAAAAATACCCATCCCTGTCTGCTGTTATACCTCTTGTATTTGGTCTCAGGAAGGCTGTAAACAGCAAAACTCCACTGACAGAGTCAGGCAAGTTTTTACAACAAATTCTTGACAATGTAGTTGAAAAACGACTTGGCATTTATGAAAATAATAGAACAGCAGTCATAGCTACCTTTCTTGACCCTCGATTTAAGAAAAGAGCATTCTTATTAGAAAGTAATGCTAAGAATGCACAAATGTGGGTAATAAATGAATTGCAGGACATAATATCAGTTTCAACAAATACCTCACATTTACGAGAACAACCATCAACTTCTACTGCTACTGTATCTGAATTGACCTGTTCAGATGATGACATTTGGGCTGTTGTGGATAAAAAAATAACAAAATTGAACGAAAAGTGTACTCCATATTCTTCAGCTGCTATGAGAGTAAAACAGTACGTTGAAATGCCATATTTAGATCGCAAAAATGATCCACTTTAATTTTGGAGTGAAAAAGAAAGTTTATTTCCAGCATTGTTTAAAATGGCGAAAAAATACCTTTGTATACCGGCTACATCAGTTCCCTCAGAAAGATTATTTTCGAAAGCTGGCATTTTATGCAATGAAAGACGAAACCGTTTAGCACCAAAAAGAGTAAACCAAATATTATTTCTTAATACAACACAATAGTTAAGATTTAAAATAGTTTTTCTTAAAATAGTAGCTTTCAGTTATGTAATAAAAAAAATTAGTTCCATTTAAGTCATATTTAGGTATTACAGATTTTGTTGATTTTTTTTGTTGCTTGTTTATTTATAAATTCATTTATAATATATATATATATATATATATATATATATATATATATATATATATATATATATATATATATATATTAGTATATATATATTATATATATATATATATATATATATATATATATATATATATTAGTATATATATATTATATATATATATATATATATATATATATATATATATATATATATATATATATATATATATATATGTTGTATTTGAGGTTTTCGCGGATAGATACCTGTGTTGTATTGTTTTCTCGGGGATTCCGCGTTGATGCTGAGGGTTGGCTCTGAAAAGAACCGGATTCTCGACGTTTCGGCGAACTAACATTCGCCATTCTCAAGAGATATATGCGTCCGTACGGGTCAACCGTTAGACGCATACTGTATATATATATATATACATATATATATATATATATATATATATATATATATATATATATATATATATATATATATATATATTTTAATATTTAGTATAATTTAACATCCGTTACACATTGTGTATTTTCCTGCAAAAAAAAACAGTTTTTTCTATGAAAATTAATGGGCGAAAAATAAAATGGTTGGCTTATAATTGCCATTTAAGACCAGGGGCGTCCAGAATCTAATTTATAATAAACTTCATATTGTTTTGCTAACTCGGTTTGGATAACTGGGTTTGAAATCGGGTTACGCAAATTTTTAACCGGGTTAACTCGAGTTAACAAGAATACGAGTTTGCCCATCATTAGTTTATGTTCTCTTTTATTTTTGTATGTGTATGTGTATATATGTATAATATATATTTCCTTTTTTAGAGACTTTTATATTGTTCTTGTTTGTTTTTGTTCTTTCTTTTTTTTTTGTTTTTTAAGATATAGGGATCTCGATTTTGTATGTAAGTTTATACTACATAAGTTGTAATCACAAATTTGTAAAGTAAAATTTAAGCCAATAAAGGATTAACTACTACTACTACTATATTCTTATTCCGATTTCTCCTTTTCCCTTTTTAATTTTCCGATGATACCAAGTTAGGAATTCTTTTAGGTGCTCTGCCCTCATTCATGCGGGCAAGATACCCGTACCACCCCAAGCATCTGGCTTTTATAAAGCGAACTAAGCCAGATTGAGCTCCGTTGATTAGGGTATTGAGTGCATCTTTATTCTCCAATAAGCGTCATTTTCTTGTGTCGCACCAAATATTCTTCATAGCACTCTTTTCTTCCATGCTCTAAGTATATTTGTTTCATTTCCAGTTAGTGTCTATGTAACAATTGGGCGTATAAATGTCTGATAGATTCTGAACTTTGTCTGCTTAGAAATTTTGACCGCAACAGGTCTGTATGTGAGTGTATCACTTTATTTCCTGCCTTTATTCTAGTTTTTTCCTCTGCTCACATTGGGTTTGTTGTTGTTAATGTGGACACTAAATAGTTAAAGGAGTTCACATTTTCCAAGGTATGCTCATTTATTGTAATTGGACATTCTTGCTCTTTTTTGCTGTTCAGGTAGTCGTCGCTTCATTAACAGATAGTCCTACTTTTTCTGCTTCCTGATATCGTCTGCGTACTAGCTTATTTGTTTTGATTATGTAGCTATATTCCCAGACAGTTGCAGATTATTCATCCCGGAGTCTAATATCAGATTAAAATGACAGTAGAGAGTGCGATTATTTAGAAGCTAATTAATGCATTAATTTCCACTCAATAGCTACCCTTGACCTCTGTAGGGTTACGCTAATAATGTTACCAGTTTTAGTGAATTTCCCATTATAGTGAGTTGCTAATTAGTTCTCTTCTCTCTATTGACTATGTTCACGACAGTAACGCCACATAGCATGCCAAACTATTACTTTAAATAAAGACATACACCTATTTTATTGTTTAATAATAAATAAAGTAATAAAAAGACGGTAAAGAGAATTTTTAGATGATTTTGTTAGAAACAGTATATAGAAAATGGATGTTATAGAAAGCGGTTTTGAAAGTAAAAAACACAATATAAATTTTCCACCCACAACTGTGATCAAGGCTAATAAATTAGTTCTAGCTAAACATGTAAGAAATGTTGAAGGGCTACGAAATAATGGCATTTCCTTCTTCAATTCCTACTTGATTTAATAAGGTATCTGAGACTTTTATAGTTAGGTAAGGTTAGGTTAGGTTAATCAGGCCTGTATATCTAGCTATGACTTGTAAATCACTAACCTTGTTCTTTCTATATGTTATATTATAGAATAGAATAGAATATAGTGGGACCATAATTCGGACTTGCTAGCGCGTCTGATTTTTTGCTTCGAATAAAATGTTATACTATACATTGTGTCGTCAGGTTTTGGAGAGCAGGGCGACCCATCTACACTCAATTAATAGACAATAATTATTAAATAATTTAAAGTTATATCGCTTACTTTTTACGGCAGATATCCATTTATTTCTTTGATCTAATTATCAGGCCACTGTAGGAAAAATATAGAATGTACACCGACTATTTGTGCTATTATTTTGCACAATTGGAAATTATTTTGTGTCGTTATGTTTTTGCAGTTTACAACACAACAACAGTTATGACCCATTTCAAAATATAAACAAATTGACTAACCCGAATCGTTGCGGATTTCTGCCACGGCATGCGCTGTGGTTGCTTTACTATACCCCACCATACACTTCGCACATAACGAATACATCTAAGGCTTGCTTAAAGTCGTTGAATACATTATGGAGTTCAATATTGTGCTCGTAACTCTTTTCCTTGGTTTGTCCATTAGGTGAATTTGATAATGGACCAATTTGGTCCGAATCTACACTGATACTGTCCTATTGTTTCTTCAGAATATTCGAATAGATGGTTATATATTTGAAAAGATTTTGTGTTCAATAAGACATTCAATAGCGTTTACAAAACCAATTGCGTTATGCCCCGGTTGTTGTATAACTTCTGGGCTCTATTATTTCTATCTTCAAGTCTTCTGGGATTCTCTCGTTCTGCCATATTTATTATCTTATGCATTATTTCCCATAGTGGTCTGTTTTTGATTAGTTCTGCGTAAATGCTGTCGCATCCTGGTGATTTTCATCGTTGTTTTTCATCGCCTTATGATGGATGTAGGGGCTTCAACTTCTTGTTGAACTGCATGGTATGTGCTGAGTCTATCCCTCCTTTCCTAGTACATCATCTGTTCAAGTAGTTCTTGAAAATGCTCTTTCTACCTCGTAAGAATGACGCACTCCGCTATTAAGATATCGTCATTCTTATTTCTGATTTGAAAATGTATTCAACCATTTTTTGGGTTCAAGTGGAGCAATAGTGGCTGTCACGCATCGCATTCAAAATTAATGTGGGATGCACTATCTTCTTCTCCATAATATTTGCATTTGCCAAGCCTATGCTGTGGAGATAGTCCCGAAAGCAACCGAGATCACTTAAGAATTGCGTGTTGTAGTAGTTTACATCCCTCTGCTTTCTACTAGCCCATAGCTTCACCTGTGGGAGGAGTTACTTTGTCTCCTATACTCTAGTTGCTATTTCCCAGTCTCTTAACTAGTTCCCATAGTTTTTTCTGGCGATTTACCTTTTCTCCTTCATTATACGTTGACTCTGTTCAACAGCGTACATTTCAGCTCCTTCTTTTACCACTAAGTGGATTGGTGGAAAACCAGCAATTGTAGATTGCAGTTTTGGTGGTGACGACTTGTACTACGACCTTCGTAGGTACCTATTGTACCCCACCCTCTTCCTTTAAACGTTGGTATACTTTGGATTGTATCAAACCTGGAAGCTATTTCCATGTTTTAATCGATTGTTCTCTTATTTGTTCGTCTAAGCTTCTGTGGATGGTGTTCATACTAATACCGCAAAAAGGTTCCGGACCAATAAAGGGATTACTGTATCCCTTGTTTGCTAGGTGATCGGCTTATTCGTTTCCGTCTATACCAGTGTGTCAGTCTCATATCAGTTTGAATCTGATGGTGTATGAGCTAATGGTCTTGATGGCTGCTTAGCTATCTGACAGTATAGTAATTCGCTTTTTGCGATAATTCCTGTCGAAATTAAATTGTGCACATATTTCGATTGCATGTACCTCTGCTTGGAAGATTCTTGCGAATGTTCCTATGGATTCGAGGCATTTGGTACGAGGTAAAAACACTCCTGCACTAGTATTTTCTTTTGTCTTCGAACCAGCTGTATACCACTTGATAGCATTTTGCTCTATGTGGTATACTGAGGATTCGTCGCTCCAATCGGCTTTGCTACTACACATTGCTGTGTGGTTTTCTCGAAATAGCATTTGCATACCATTACGTCTTTTGGTGCTTCCAGCCAGGGGATTTTGGCAGCGAGGCTGTTCCGGTCTCTGCTCCCGATTATTTTACATCTGCTTATGAGTTAGATCCAGCAGCAGTTCCATTGCTGATGTCGGGCACGAAACCCATCGCCCCCGTGATGCAGAGGTTCTACTTCCCCACGCAACTGCCCCGTAAGTGATCGCAGGTCTGACTATTAGCGTACATCTAGCGTGCATCCATCGCAGGATTGTGGAGTTACAACCTCACGTTTTCCCTGCCAGATTTCTGCACACTGCTTCAGCGTGTCTATTCCACAGGAGTTTGCTATCTAGTGTTATACCCAGATACCTTATCTCCTGTTTGTATTCTACTGCCCTCCCATCTATCAGTATAGGCTGTAGGCTGTTTGTCCCACCATCTACTAGTTACTTTGAGGCTACTCTGTACGATTTCACAGAGCGTTTCCTCAAACTGCCCTCTGACTTTGATGACTATGTCATGGGCGTAACCTTGACATTTGATGTCTAGGTCGTTCAGCCTAGCCAGTAATTCATCAACTACCAGGCTCCACATCAGTGGTGATAGCACACCTCCCATCAGTGGCGATAGCACAATACCAGCAATTACTGAAACAGCATCCCTGAATACTGTTCTGTAGGCACTCGATATCCTTAGTGCCATTTAGACAGACAAGACTATACAAGGTCAAGTCTAGGAAACCTTTCACTGGACTTGCACATAGCTGAGTCTGACTTGTCTGGTCTGTCCGGTCTTGTCCGGTCTTGTCAGGTCTTGTCCGGTCTTATCCGGTCTTGGACTAAGGTTAAAGAAGCTGTGCAAGCTTTGTTTACCCTTGTTCAAACAATCTATTCATCTAGTTTCAGTAAATTACAATTACAATTAGTTGTTGCAATGCTGTGATAATCCTCTTAGTAATCGTAATTGGGTCAATAATGTGAGTTATATAGTTAATTTATAGGAATGCCAGTTAGTCTGCAATAGCGGTATAATTCATTAAAATAAATTAAGAATAAATTCGATGCTAATTACTATCTGCTAAATGTCTAGTGATAAAATACGTTTCGATTTATAGCCGCGCTCGATCGAGTACAGCGGATTATCATGCTAATAGCCATTTATATTCATTTGAAATTCTTGAATAAATAATACAGGGTGTCCAAGAAATATTTTTACAAATGCTTCTATATTATCATGCTAATAGCCATTTTTATTCATTTGAAATTTCTTAATAAATAATACAGGTCGTTCAAAAATTAATGTTACAATGTTACATGTACAATTGCTTCTATATTATTTAATTGTTATAATAACAATAACCAATGTTTTGAAGGTAACAACACCAAAGTATGGTATTTTTTGTGCTTCTTCCTTTACGCTTATACCAGAAATAAATGCACAAGGGAAAGTTTGCACACTTTGTTGAATGGTTTATTGAAACTAAATCAGATGCTCGAGGTCCAACGAGGATTTATAACTCAATTTCCCTGAAATATAATAATAATATCTACATCTCCCATCATAAATGCAACAAACAATGAAGTTGTACCGATAATTAAATCGAACATCCTACATATTCAAGCTAAAAATATATCGTATTTTTTATCTTGTTTACAGTATCTCTTCTTGTCTTTTTATGTTTGGCCTCGTCTGGCCTTGTCCGGTCTCGTCTTGTCTACTCTGGTCTCCTCTGGTCTCGTTTAGTCTCGTCTGACCTCATCTCTTCTTGTCTGGTCTCCTCTGGACTCGTCTGGTATTCTCTGGTTTTGTATTGCTCTTTTCTGATCTTGTATGGTCCTCTCTGCTTTCTGTGAATTTCCCTGAAATTACTTATAATACATGTCCCATCATAAATTTCATAAAAAAAATGAAGCTGTACCAAAAATTTAATCGAACATCCTGCACATTCAAGCTAAAAATATACCGTACTTTTTTATCTTGTTTACAGTTTCTCTTTTTGTCTCTGGAGAATATTTTTTTTTGTGTTTTATGTGTGTATTGATTCGGTGTTACGTAAGATAATATATGGTATTCGGCTGGGGGCAGGAATGCGAGAGAATTTGTGAGGGAATAATTGATGTTTAGTATGCAGACGATCGATTCAAAAAGTGTTGGTAACATTTCTTTCGTTTTTATACTATCTGTGGCGTTATTGGTGCAGCACATGCTTATCGTCGTGCAAACAATATCGTTGAAGGAAATACAAAATATAATCTGCTGGGAATTGATTTTTTTTGTTGAATTGTGGTCAAATGTAGAAATATCTAATGGTTTCTGTGGAGCAAACTTTACGGTGTAGTGATTTATGTTTCTGTTTATCCAAGAAATAATGGCCACTTTAACGTATTCAACTTGATTTACAAAAACTAAGTACTTTTCAGAAACAAACAATTAAGAAACATATATTATATTAAAACTATATTTTACTGGACTATTACATTTTACTAGACTAGCGGATAGAACTGAAACTACCATATTAATAAAACTATACATAAAAAGACTTGAGAGGAGAATCTATAATTCGAGACTAAATCTATATAATACTTTTAGGCAATTTATCAGTTCTGTCAATGTCAACCAAGACTACACGGAGTTAAGACCAGAGAAGATTAGACAATAGCAGATAATATTAGATAAGGCAAGAGTAGGCCCAGTCAAAACTAGGATTATGCTTTTGATAATGTAGGTAATTTATTGGTTTTGATATTTGATGGAGAAATATTGGGATTGTCAAACTTTTTGTGTAGGGATGTTACAACTCTGGAAAAGGGGAAAAACAGAAATGTATGTAGGTCAGCGGGTTTGAGCGAGGCGAATATATTCTCGTTGATCCGTGACAGACGTAGACTTAGGATTTAGTTTTGGCTAGAAACTGTGAATATAGTCAACAAGTTTCATAACTCTTCTGCTAGTTTTTTTTCAAAATTAGTTTATTTCATAAATTAGTTTGTCTAATGAATAATTTTATCATTACTTTTGGTAATATAGGCTTCAAGGGTTTCAAAAGTTAGAAGATTATGAAGATATTTTTTTATATAAATTAACAATATTGGTTTCAGAGATAATAGAAAACTGAATATGGCATCGTTTTTAAGAGGTAATTTTTCTATTGACCTGGAAAATTCGAGCGTCAATATTTCTCGAAATATCGCTGGATTTTGTTAATTTTAGTAAGATAACTCGCGAATAGAAACAGCTAGCAAAATGTAATTATAATATTTTTAACCAGTAGGGAAAGCACTTTCAGGTAAGTTTTAATTTTTTTCAATAACTTACTACACAACGATTTAAAAATAGTTATTTACATTAGAGTGCGGAAACGTTGATAACCTTAAAAAAAATTGCTCCATCAAATGGGGAACTGGCCCTTCGGGCTCGTCCCCCAAACAAGCTGTTGCATTGTAAAATCATTTCCGCACGAAATTTGTATAAGATTTTTTGGCCGACAATTATTATTTAAGAAACAAAAAGATTTAGATTATTTACAATATTGGAAATTACTTATTTTTTTAATGTTGGTTCTCACAAACTTTGACATTTTTTCTAATTCAAATTTATTAGGTACATAATATGTCATTTTTCCACATGTCAGACGCACAGTAAAATTTTGAAAATCACTCTTATATTCTACATTATTGTGACAAATATGGTGTAAAGTAGCCTTTTCTAAATTAGATTTTATTGTCTTATACTTAATTTATTTTGTAAGTGTCTCTAAAAGGTTAAAATTTACTGGTCACTTTACTGCATCGTGGCCGTACTTTGCAACATTGTGTGTAAAAATCTAGTTTCGCTGGAGGTATACACGATGTCAAAGCTAGCTTTACAATTCAGGAGGCCTAAACATAATTTTCCTTCATTTTCTGCTATATTTAGAATGCGATAACTATTGAACCATTTATCAGGTTTTCACTTCTAGTTTTCAGGATTCAGCATCCCAAAATTAGCTAATCTTAAAAAATCGTCTTCTTAGTCTTCTTAGAAAGCTTAAAATTCGGAAAATCGTAAGCCAGTCATTGAAGGTATATAAAAGATTTCTACAGGGTTTTTAATGAATTTACTCTCAAAAGAAGCGTAAAGAATTAATCTGATTTTTTTTTTGAAAACGTCCCGGAAAAGGCAAAACATAGCGAGAAATCGTTACAAAAGTGATGGAACGTGATGAGTTTTAATATTGGAGCCAACGAGCCATACCACCGGCAGTCTTAAAATGACGGCCACTGTTGTCTGTCTCGGTATCCGGTACGTAGGTACGTTCACCAGGAACTTCCACCGCTGACCAATTTCACCGCTTTCAAGTTTCACCGCACACATTTCACCGTTTGGCAATTTCAACGCATCCAATTAACAAAAATATTGTAAAATAAATTGATATTTAAATTCTCTTTTTTAAATTACTTACTTTATTACTACTTTTCGTTTCACTGAAATTAAAGGAGTTGATACTAAAATTGCTTTGAATAATACTCCTACATTTTTCGTAAATAATACATTTTAATTTCTAATTACATTTAAACTCTGATAATTAGGTTATTAAGCCATAATCGATTACCATACCAATTGCTCTAGATTCTAGATAATCTTTTCTGTAATTATACATTTTCTTCTATGAAAAGAAAGGTTATAATATAATTTAATTTGATTTTAATATAATGGGTTATTAGAAACGAAACGAAATTAGTAGAAAAGAAAGTAATTTAAAAAAGAGAATTCAAGTATCAATATATTTTCCCAACTACTTCTTCCTCTTCTCCTTGTTTCGAAGAGGCCTACTTTGTACCACGCTTGTTCAACTGCTGGACTTTATTGTCGCATGTTCTGTGGGTGTAATTCCTTTCTCTCTTTTGTCCAGGGGGTACCTTTCCTTCGGGGTTTTTCTTGAAATTCACGGACACCTTCAGGAGATTGGAGATCTGTTATTCCCAGTTATTTAATATCCTTTTCTGTTTCTGTCAACCAAGTGGTACGAATCTTCTTGTTTTGCCAGAAGGTGAACAGACGGTTAGTTAGTCAGTTTGGAGGCATTCTTGCAACGTGGCCATAGAAAGTTGCCTTTCTTTTCCTCGCACAGTCAGAGAGCCTCTCGATATTTTCGTAGAGCTCACAGTTATGTCACCTTCGGAATTGCCCATCTTCCTTTACCGGAATCTTCCTGAGGATTCTCCTCTCTCTGACTTCCAATTTCTCTACCAGACCTCTTCGGTTCAAAGAAGTGCTTAAGTTTCAGGTTGCGTGACAGGCATTTCTTGTTGTAGGTGTTCTTAGTCAGTCGATAGGCTAGTTCTAACTTGTTTACTCTCTTGGTTAATGATGCTCCTTCTGATAAGTTGCGTTCAATCCATTCGCCGAGATACTTAAATTTCGCAGTCCTCTTGATGTTTCCCTGCTCTAGTAGCATCTTTCTGTTTGTTTCTTTTATGTTTATGTTCTTTTATGTTGTGAAGAATTCTGTTTTCTCCAGCGACACTTGAAGACCCACTTTGGCAGCCTATTTTCTGAGTCAATTTACCTACATTGTTGCCATCTCAAGAGAATCAGCAATCAGTGGCATGTCATCTGCAAGTATATTCTTATATTTATGTTTATGAAGTTTTCAAATTGGATGCGCTGAAATTGCCGTACGGTGAAAAGTGGGCGGTGAAGCTTCGCAGGGCTGAAAGTTCCTGCGGTGAAGATTCCGCGGTAAAACGTATGCGGTAAAAGTTCATTGAAACGTGAGACTCAGATACAAATAAATATAAATACATTAATAACTACATAATATATTCGAACAGTTCAATCGTGTCGTTCTAACCGTGTGGACGTGTGATCGAGGGTGTGGACGTGTGAAGTGGCATCGTTGTTTACCTTAGGCCTGCTCCAGACTCTCGCGGAGTAACTTCGGCGAGGATCCTCGCCGAAGTTGTGCGAGGCGAGGAAATACACGGAGTAGGCATCCACACTCTCGCCTTACTTCGCGAGGACCTCAGTGCCATGACCGACACCGAACAGGTAGTAGCTGCTGCTGCAGCTAATTGTGCTTTTAATTATTATAATTATGTTAATATATTTTTGAAGAAAAAAAATAATAAACCGTGCAGAAAGAAGAGATGGTGGATTTTGCCTATACATAGAAATAGAACAAGGTAAGGTACATACGCTATAACGTAATTTTTTTTATATGATTAAAAGATTATTAAATCAAAAGATAATTATATTTTCTCAACTTTTTAAGGGAATGGATGGACAGACAAAGTATTGAACTACTTATTAATGCAATTTATAACTATGTTTAGGCTACCGTTAACAGCGGAGCAATGGTTGGACCTAGAAAATGGATTTCAACGCAAGTTCCCACATGCAGTCGGCTCAATAGATGGAAAACATGTACAAGTACAATGTCCACGTAAATCAGGATCAGATTACTACAATTACAAGCGATGTTTTAGTATTGTTCTTCTTGCTTTGGTCGACAGTGACTACCGCTTTATTTTTGCTGATATTGGGGCAAAAGGAAGAATAAGTGACGGTGGTGTTTTCAGAAATTCTTTGTTATGGAAAAAAATAATTGCAGAAGATCTGAATTTCCCTACCCCTTGTCCTCTGCCAGGTACTAACGGTCCAAATGTTCCATACGTTTTTCTAGGCGACGGTGCTTTCGCATTAGGTACAAATTTAATGAAACCTTATCCTGGAAGACACTTGTGTATTTGTAAATTTTAATATTTGTAAATAAATATTTACACCCCCCCCCCCCCCCCCCTGTTACGACAGATATGATGATAATGGTATACTGGTCGAAAGTGGCTCATGGAGACAAGAGGTATGATAGCTGTGCTATAAGAAGTTTACCAGGAATGGGACGACGAACAAATCCACCATGTGTGAAGATAAGGGATACTTTTCGTGATTATTTTGATTCTAATGAGTAATATCTAACTTATCTTTCATAAAGTACATATAATTTTATATTTTTAATAAAAATAAAATTCATTCAAAAAATATTGCTATTTTATACTTAGTTCCTCTGTATTAATTGTGGCTCCACAGTTGTAAACAGAACCCAAAAACTGGTCCATTACTTCAAAGGCAAACCATATTGGTTTATAAACATCCCCCGACGCTCCAGATTTAATAGTATTTTATAGCTATTTTCCTACAGTATCCACGATATGTGGCCATTAATGAATCTTTTTTCGATTTCAATTCTTTGACTGGTTGGCCAATTTCAATTCTACTCCAGGCGTCGTGAATATTTTTTTTATCTTTGTGGCTACCATGTTTGGGATCCCGGCTGGTTCCCATTGAAAAGCCTCAAGGAATTTTAATTGAAGTTCTTGGGACCAATCGCTCATAATTTACTATTTAAATTACTATTAGTAAATTATTTTTGATATTTTAATTACTATTATAAAATTTAATAAAATCAAATAAAGATATTTTGTTTGTTGTGACGGTTGAAACGGTTGTGAACTGAGCCACCTGCAAACAGTTGACTAAATTAAAGGACGAGTAAACACGAGAGTGTAGACGTGATACTCCCCCTTCCTCGTACTCCCGCCTCGTGTCCCTTTGACTCGGGCACGAAAAACCGCTTCATGAAGCGAAGTTGGCCAAGGCGAGGCGAGGAAGCACAAGGCGAGGCGAGTAACCTGACCACACTCTCGTTCCTCGCCCAACTCCGTGCTAATTCGCGAGTCTGGAGCGGGCAGAAGTTAGCCAAGGCAAGGCGAGGCGAGTAACCTGACCAGACTCTCGTTCCTCGCCCAACTCCGTGCTACTTCGCGAGAGTCTGGAGCCAGCATTTGAAGATAAAGTGACACAACTTATGCCACAAATTAAGACAATGACCGAGCAAAACGCTAATATAATGTATTTACTGCAACACAAGAATATTGTGATGAATGAAAAATTTACGACAAAAATCTAAAATGGTACAAGATAATCTCAATATCAAATAAAAAAATAAAATCGTTAAAGTGAGTGAATCGATAAAGAAACACCGTAGAAGAAATCGAGACAGATATAAACAAAGTTATATGGGAAACCCAGAAAAATAAGAGTAAGAAGTTCAGAAAACCGGTCGTAATCTACGGAAACTCGGATACTATGGAAATCACAGCAGCAAAGAAACTAGCCTTTTTACATGTTTATAAGTTGGATCCTAGTGTAAGTGTAAAGTACATTATAGACTACCTATAGGATAAAAATATAAAGTGTGTAGTCCTGAAGAGTATTCATCTTTTAAAATAGACATTTAAATAAACAAACGCAGACGTTTTTTTTTAACATTTTGTTATTTTCACTGGTTATACAACGTGCCCGAAAACATGGCGCAAATTGACGAATGCGCACATAAAAATTTCAACTATAAAAATGTCTATTACACCTCCTTACCTAAAGGAGTACCTAAAAGAATTGCAATCACCGTTAGGTTAGCACCGTTAGGCGCTAAATATTTAAACATGTAAAACCATATAAAGAAAACGGATTAGGACCCCAAAAGGGTTCATTCACTTATCCAAAAGAAACAGAGATTCAATCAAATGTTCAATCAAAACGTTCAATATATTGGTCAATCTCACTCTGAAGATGAAATTCATATCGAACATCAAAATAAAAACCACAAATTATTAAATCTAGAAAAATCTCTCTACAAAAATTATTGGGTTCTCCCTGGCTACAGCATGTAGCTGTTATGACATCATAATCTTGGTGGAAACATTGAATAGAGATTGGTAGAATAGAGATATTTCCGACAATAAACTCAATTCAACCATGAACTCGCAATACCAGGACTAGTTCAACACTCAGAGGTGGATGAGTGCTGATTGCCAAACGTGAATATATCCAACCCAAGCAAGTACATCACTGAAATGAGGAAGTTGAACAATTACTTACCCACAACAATAGGAAGATTTTCATAGGTGTGGTTTACATTCCACCATTATCCAGTGGTGATGCATCTCATGGTGGTCTATGCATCTTATATACAAGTGATTAAAGACATTTACTCCAAAAATTCTACTGACTTTTACGTGTTTGTTGACTTCAATTTACCTAATGTTACGTGGTCTAACGACAATCTAGGCATAGTTAAGGACGGTCGCAGTAGCCTTAGCAGTGAAACTCTAGCACTGGGTTACGCTTTTCTAAATTTCTATCAACATTTTGACATTCCCAATGCTAGAGGTGTTTTCTTGGATCTTTTATTTTCAATAGGCCGAATAAATGATAAATTGCAGATAGATCAAAAATAATTCTGGAAGTTTGTAAATAATAAAAACCCATCTTACAGCATTCCAGATCAAGTCTCTCTACTACAAAGATCAAACAGCTAATGGCGGTCTAGAAATATCCCAACTTTTTGCTGATTATTTTTCAACAATTTACAGTAATCACAAACTTCATCTTGAATATAAAAAAAAGGCCCAGTGCGCGTCGGGCCACGCGCAATGTAGGATTCCGTAGTTGCCAATCTTATTCTTATGTAAGCAAATTAATTATAAGGCTTAGGTAAAGAATACGGAATTTTTTTGAAACTTGGTATTGCGGACTTTTTACCTGGTGTAACTGTTGTTCATCGTCTTTGACCCTCTTTAACTAAGATCCGGAACTAAAAATTAAGATTCTAAGTTGTCTACGTTGGTTCAATAAATATTCGTGTTTTTGTTGAAAATAATTGTTGACATTTTCAAGATGACAGATAGTAGATGCGAACGCAACTAACTCTAAACTAAAAACTATAATTTTGGCAACATTATATACAAACATATATATATATATATATATATATATATATATATATATATATATATATATATATATATATATATATATATATATATATATATATATATATATATATAATCTTAAGAGTCGTATTGAAGTTGCATTCATATTGCAACGAACAGCCACGTCACAAACAGCCACAACGTCTAGAGTTAACTATTTAAGTGTCCTGGATATCCACCCGATGGATGCTCGAGGCCGAGGGGTCGTATAAATGATCCAAGTGCAAAACCGGCCTCTTGAAACTGTGTCAGGATACTTCAAGGTTGGTTGCTTTTTTGGTACCTACTTATTAACGCCATCACCACAGAAATTGCATGCACATTGTAGTGGAAAGACATGGGCCTTGCAAAAAATATATTTTTCTTATTTCGGAGAAATATTTGGGTTTTTGTAATAAAAAAAATTGTATTTTTAATCAAATAACTGACGTGTATATAACTGACCTGACTGGTCACATAACTGAGAATGTAGATACAATTAGGTCAGCGTTGCCAAATTTAATTTTGACAATATATAAATTATTTAAATTTTTCTGCGTCATGTTTGTGAAAAATGTATACAAAATTCAGAAATTATTTGTATATTATGAATATTCAGAATATTTTACACTTGACTTAACAAAAATTAGCACTTTAAAGCTTAATATTTCACAAGCGGATCCTTTAATCGAAATATTGTTTTCACAAACCTGATATATTTTTGAAAGACCTATCCAACGACACCCCATAGGGCGGACGAGACAAAAAAAACGTTTTCAAGATGAGAAAAAAAAAATGTTTTCAAAATTTTATTTTACCTCTTTCGTCGGCGTAACTCATCTGTATATCCTTGCCAAATTACAGCTTTATATTTGTAATAGCCTCTGAGCTAAACTGCGGACAGACGGACGGACAAATCCAAACTATAAGGGTTCCTCGTTGATAACAATGGAATCCCAAAAATCATGCCAACCTCGACATCCCTTGTTTCAAAATAACATTAGATCAACTTCTTGAAAAAATCAGCATACTGCCATACTGTATTTGCCAAAGAAACTAAGCTCAGGTGCTGATTGAATCCGAAATTTATTCCTGAAAAACTGTTCTCTTACTATTTCTAATCCTCTCAATATCATATTCAACTTATTCCTGTCCGCATGAGTATTTCCCAACTATTCGAAAAATAGCTTTATTTTACCAATATTACAATGTAAATGTAAAAAACTACAGAGGTATAACAACACAATCTGCCATCCCAAAGCTGTTAGATTGTCTTGTTTATGACCAACTAGCATTTTCCTGCAGATAAATCATAGATGATCAGCAATATAGCTTCTCACAAAAGAAATATACGGTTACAAACCTATTAATCTATGAGACTGAAATCATGAAGGCTTTAGAAAATAAAATAAAATAATAATAAAATTAGAGAAATCAATTTCCATATATATATATATATATATATATATATATATATATATATATATATATATATATTTATATATATATATATATATATATATATATATATATATATATATATATATATATATATATATATATATATATATATTGATTTCTCTAAAGCCTTCGATACATCTGGGGTTCCACAAGGTTCTCACTGTGCACCACTCCGCTTCAACTCGTTCATTAACGCTATAGGGAGTTGCTTCAGTTATAATAAATATTTACTATTGGCTGACGATCTAAAAAAATTTAGGCCTATAAACTCTCACTCTGACCAATTGCTACTTCAAGATGATCTAAATTGCTTTGTCAAATGGTGTAATCTGAACAATCTACAACTAAACGTAGATAAATGCTGTTTCATAACCTTTTCCAAATCTATTAAAAACACACAATTCACAGTACACCCTAATCTATAACTTATTGAAATCTACAGCAATAGTAAAAATCTTGGTATCTATTTTGATGAACGTCTAATCTATGTTGACCACATAAATAGTGTATCTTTGAAGGCCTCGAATATGTTAGGCTATATTTTAAGGAATTGCGGAACGCTGTAAAGATGGTTTACATGTCATTGGTTGTCTCTCATCTGAATTATGCTTCTGTTGTATAGTCTCCCCACTATCAGTTTCACAAATACACAATCGAGAAGATTCAAAATAACTTCTTGAAGTTATGTGCATACAAACTTCATGTAAACATTGAAAATCATGATAACTCTGCTATCACTAGAATACTCAACATGCATTCCTTAGCTAACAGTAGAACGGTTAATTATATATACTTCATTTACAAGTTTTTATTTACTGAACGGATTGATAATTACGCTGAATTGCTTCAACTGATAAAGTTTAATATTCCTAATAGAATTCTACGTAGTAAAAATACTTTCCATATAATGTTTCACGCCAGCAATTAATTACTGTAATGAGGTAACCCGTGTATTTCTTAAAAAAAAATCATTTTGCAGCAAAATAATCTCGAAAATCATCTTTTTATCATCTTGATTTCCTTTTGGAAGCATGAAAAAAATTCCAGAAATTTTCTTTAAAAATGTTTTCGTCATTTCGGTTGGAAAAGAAGAAGGATTTTTCCTTTTTTAATTTTCTCAAAAACTGCATATCTCAGTCGAATTATTTTTGGTGCAATTATATCACACCAGAAGGCGAACAAAATGTTTGAAAACTAAATGTTTAAAATATTTGCGAAAATTTATCTTTTCCACAAAATCACAATTTTTCTCAATAGTCTATTAGACAAAATAATATCTCAAAAATGATTGGAAAATTGTAAATTAAAAACGGATTGTGGAAATGGTTTCGGGACCTCATTTTCCTATCAACACAGCTTGATTTTTCCGTGAAATTCATTACGATCCAAGATATTTACTATCGCTCGACTGTATTAAATTCACATTTTACGAATAAAATTAGAATAAAAAAACGCAATTTGCACATTTGTAATCTGCTAGAAAAACACTTTCAGAAATACTTAGATGTTATGCAATAACTTAATAAACAACGATTTGTGCAAAATAAATTTTCAATCTTCTCGTCATTCTCGCATTCAATCTTCTCGTCATTGAGTGCCGAACTCTTTCAAACACACAAGGGTTGTTTCTAATTGAGTTACACCTAGCAAATATACGATTTCGCAATTCGTTCAAATTGTCCACTGGAGTAGCGTAAACTAATGACTTCAGATAGCCCCATAAGAAATAATCCAGGGGGTGTAAGTCTGGGAATCGAGCAGGCCATGCGTGTGGCCCACCTCGACTAATCCAGCGATCTCCGTATGTTGCTGTTAAAAAATCACGAGCAACCAAATTGAAATGTGGTCGTGCATAAACCATATGAACTACAATGTGGTAGTCAATGTAGTCGCCAGTGTTACATCCTGCAGAAACTTGAGCAGTGATTCTTCCAAAAAGTTGCGATATATCTCGCCAGTAAGTCTTGCTGGTAGAAATACCGGTCCAATTAGATACTCATCCACAATTGCAAACGAAACATTCAAGGAGAACTGATGTTGAAATCGATCTTCAGATAGCCAAATATTCAGATAGGGCAAAATAATCTTAGAATAGGCCAAAGAATAACCCCTTGATTTTTTGCTGCATGTTTACCTAAGACACCTAAGTTGACCCTATAGCTTTAGAGCAGTGATTGGCAAAGCGATGCCTGGTGTCCTTTGGTGTCCTAATCTAATTTTGAAGCGCCAGCCGTTCAAATGTTTTATGAATTTCGTCAAAAATTTCGAAAAAAATTTCGAAAGTCCAAACATTTGTTATTACAAATAATAGTTATGGGGTGTAGATAAAATATATTAAAAAAATGTATAAAATACAAATCATGATTTATGCTGCTTGAATATTATTATATTCAAATATTAACTATTATTTTCTAACCTAACGTAATCTTAACTAACAACTAATATTATATTCTAACCTAACCTAACCCCCTGCACAAATGGTGACCACCGAACTTACGCATGGTATACCCTCCTAATAAAAAAGATCCCTGCTTAAGGCAGCTTTGTTCTATTTAGCCTAGTTTGTGTTGTAAATCAAGTTAGTTAATTAATAATATTGCATTTATAATCCCCTTGATGAGCATTAAGAGCAAATCGCTTGTAATACAATCTAAAAACAAATATAAATAAAGGCGATTCATCGTTCGATGCTCATTTAATTTGTGTCAGGGCAAACTTAATACGAAAAAATTTACATTTAGTAATTATTCTGTGAGCTTTTTATAACAAAGGGTTACGTGCAGCTTAAGTCAAGATAAGGAATCGTTTCTTTAACGTTATTTTTATCAAGATTAGGCTAAATCTAATAAAATTTGCATTTATACGTATTAGTACAGAATTATAATATCCATGAAATATATTTATGAATAATACCGTAATATCAGTAACTAATAAAAAAAACTTAATTTACACATCCAAAATTACTAAAATAAAATATTAATTTCTCTAATGAATTATTCATGTGTTTCGTTTAATGATGTCTTTATTCCTGCGGAATTTATTAGCTTTCAGTGTGCCATTACGTATAACTTTTGACCTATAAATGAGATTTAATTAGACTGTGTAATATACTAACTGGGTTATGTGGATAGAAAGTGTAATCAAAGGTTTGATATACTGATGAGGTTTAGTAAATTGAGAAATAATTGAATATAGTCGGATCGGCTGTGGTTTATAAATTGTTAAGGAGATTTATTGTAATATTTGTGTACGATTTTTTAGCAATAATTTAATCTTTAATAGATTTATCGACATCCGAAGGAATTTTATATTTCATAAAAAACGCGAAACATATAGAATAAGATTTTTAAATCGAGGTACCAACTTGATATACTACAATTACTAGATAATAAGATTTCTTATAGAAAATTTTATTTTAAATATTTTTCTAAATTTTGCATAGTTTTCGAGTTATTTTCGTGAGAGAAGAATTTCTGACACAAGAAAAATTTAAAATAAAAATAAGGTTAGATTTTGTTCAAGGTGGATTATTATCAAGGTGGATTATTATCAAATTGACTAATTAAAAATTACGGGATATTAAGGTTGCAAAACTTTTGCTTAGATTCTGTTATTTACGAGTTTTTGAGACAATGAAAATGCGAAACTAAAATAATTTTTCAACATTGATTATTACCAACAAATAAAAATCAGTAGGTACTAAGTTTTATTATAAAAAAAATCAATTTTCTACAAGCTTTATTTATAAAATTTCGAGGAATTTTTGTTTTTTGGGAGACAAGCGAAATATGAAACAATAACCAGGTGTAGGCTTTGTTTGGTGAATTATTATCAAATTGACACACTAAAAATTATAAGATAATAAGTTTTCTTATAGGAAACATAATTCTCTAATAGTAGTTTATGATACAAGTGTGTGAAGAAGGGTTTTTGTCCATGAGTTACGAAGTTTAAAGCACAAATGAATGTATGTATGTAAAAACGCTTTACATACGTGCATCATACATTATTTTATCTACGAAGCTTGTTAAAATGCTGTTGAATCTACAAAAATATCATGTTTCTTACCGATAGTTTTGAAAAATTGTAATTTTGAGAGACAAAATACTTGCCATCACTGACACAAAATGATTAGAACGTTCAGCACCTCCGTGGTAAAAATTGCTATCTAGTAAAAACGCACAGTGACCGGGACACTATTATTACTATGGAGAGATAGTTGGCAATCTACCTCCCAGGAAAAGATGCAGAGGCGGCTCCAGAATTAACAGATCGACAGATCTCCAAGAAGTAGCAGAAGAAGAAGAGTTATTTTCAAATCTTTGAGACAAGAAAATAATATAATAAAAACAATATTTGTCTTTATTTCAAAGTTGATTATTACCAACTTGACCGACCAAAATTCACCAAATAATAAGGTTTCTTATAGAAAATTTAATTCTCTGAAAAATTTATTCGAAACATTTTTCAAAATTTCATCTAGTTTTTTCGTCTCTCGTCTATTTTTTCCGAGTTATTTTCGCATTTTTGATACAAACAAATGTATAAAAAAATCTGTATTATCACTATCAATATTATAAAAGCAAACTTTAATGATAAGAAGGATATTTTTCCATCATTTTTGTGCAGGATGTAAGGATATATAAAATATATAGATGTATTAAAATATCCATATTTTTTAGCATATATCGATTATATCGAAATATCGATATTTTCGCGCGATATTTTTAATAGCGATCTATCGATATATCAATATTAATGATATTATTTTTTGAACAGGAGCGATGGTGCGGTTAATCCGAACGATCCATAGAAATCGGCCCACTGTAAACTTTTGGCTTTAACTATTTTTTTTATAGAAACTACACTGCTCAAAACAATTAGTGGGTCACTAATTTGTGCCCCCTTAAATTCAAACGAGAAATTACATGAAAATAAGATTAAGAACATTTCAGATGTTTCACACTCTATTTAATTGTTTTAATTGGCACATAGGGAATTATCAGCATCGCATACTTCCGGAGTGTCCATAATAATTAAGAAAGAAGTAAGAAAATGAGGCACTTCAACGAAATGGAAGTTGTTTGTGCTATAACATTAATTGAAAATGGCGAAAGCCTTCGACAAATTTCAAGAAACTTCAACGTAAGCCTGTCCGTTATTCAGCGATTGTGGAACAGGTACTTGGATAAAGGTCAATACCAGGCGCGATGGGCAAGGTTGCAAAAGAAAAACAACTCAATATCAAGACCGATTTTTACTGATTTCACAATAGATTTTCTACTGCGAAAGACCTTTTAATTTCTTTCGGGACGACGCATGGGGTCACTGTATCAGACCAGACAATTAAGAATAGGTTGATAGATTCAAATGAAGAGCGCAAGACGACCCGTCTGAAAACCCTCTTTGACACGACGCTACAGAATAGCGATGATGATAAACGATGAACTTTACTCGTGAACATATCGCATAGCAACTTCGACAATGGAAGCCTGTGTTCTTCACGGACGAATCAAGGTTCGGTATTATTCGTTGCGATGGCCCAGTACGTGCTTAGAGGCATGCAGGGGAACGCTACGCAGTTGCTACTGTAACGGAAGTCTAAATATTTTCAGTTATGGTTTTGGGTGGGAATAGTATCGACAGTAGAACCGACCTTGTTGTAATTCCAGGAAATCTTAACGCTAAACTCTGTGTTGACATTGTGTTAGGAGAACATATTGTCCCTGGAATGGCATGTCCCAGAGTGGCTTATGGATTGGTCCAATTGTCACAGGGTCAATGTCAAATCTATGGAAAAAAATGGTCCAATGGTCGACACACATGTTCGTGGTAGCTTGCATCCTCCTGCAGCTGACGGCGGCTCTTATTGAAGAATGGGATGCTATACCTCAAGAAGACCTTCGAAGTCTTTTGCGAAACATGCCAAGGCGGTGTAAAGCCGTTAGTCATGCAAAGAGAGAGAGGGAAACGAGTACACTTCTCCATTACCAACTCTCTTTTGCCACAAATTAAATTTTGCCATGGTAGCGTTAAGTTTATCTTGAACGTGAAACAATGAAGTTTCTTTACCTTGCAACGATAAGTTGAGACAATTTAGAACAGAGAATATATCTAAGTATGTTATTAATTTACAGAGCCATTTCCAGTCATGTAAACAGTTTCTCAGCACAAATTCATCTGTAAAAAAAACTTGTTCATCTGTAAAAAAAAACAAGTTCATGTCTATGTTCAAATAATGCGTTTAGAATTTGCCCTCGAGATAGCCAACGAACATCAGTATGAAAAAATAAGCTGAGTATGGCTACTTCCCATTTCTTCACATATTTGCCAAAAAAGTCGTGCTTTCAGAACTTTCGGTAGATCAGCGGGCACCTTTGTGTTGCTAAAGCATCTGTGTGTATGCAACAAAGTGTGGATATGACATTCGGAGCAACAATCTTAATTTTTGCAACGAGTCCTTTATTAATTCCGACCATACTTTTTGCTCCATCTGTGCTCATTCCAACACATCTGTTCCAATTAATTTTGTTCTCTTGCATAAATTTATTAATAAGATTGAATATATCTTCTCCTGTTGTATGACCTAATAATGGCTGGCAAAATAAAAATTGTAATGAATTTCTTGATCTTTTTCGTATCTAACAACGCTATACGATTTTCATAATTCGCAATATCACTGGACTCATCGACTTATAATGCATAATAACGAGTTTGAGAAATCAGACAATACCATCTGTTTAACACTATTAAACATATCAATGATTTGTCGATGAACTATATTATTGGAGGAAAAAACGCGGTCAAAAGCCTGTTGTGTCTTATCTCCTATCATTACTTCTGCCATTATCTAGGCTGCTGGATTAATTAAAGTTTCTCCATTCGTCACAGCTGCACCGCATTTCGCCACACGCGATGCAAAGCTTCTAAGATTTTCAGATTGTCACCTCCTGTCCAACTGCGCATTACTTTTCGAGATTGATTTAAATCCTTAAGTTTGATTAAAAAAAAAAATGAATTGGTTTATCTTTGTACTGATTGTGGTTTGTCTCAAAATGTTGCTTCAAGTTGGAAGGTTTCATGCTTTCATTTGATAGAATTTCAGAACAAATGACGTAAAGTAAAATAGGCCATTTTCATCTCCAGTCCAAGAGAATCCAAATTTATGATATTCTTTGTAGTACTTACGAATTTTCTATACTTTTCTCTACAGGTTCACATTGAAGGTGATCATTCTCGTTCATTTCCAGCATCCGGCAACGCCACAGCTACGCATATACATATATAAAACCACACATACACAATACTAGCAAGTAGCTAAGTTTTTGGAACGAAGTTCCGTTAGAGAGGTCTCGGTAGGAGCGATTCGGCAGAAAACGTTACGTTATATATGCTGTCCTCTGCGCTGTCCGTTACGCGCCTTTCTCTTTCTCCCAGTGTATATTTCTATACCGCGCGCTCTCTCTCTTTTTCTCTTTCTCTCAGTATATATTTCAATAATACGTGCTCTCTCTTTTTTTCGCAGAGTGACAGACGAGCGTGGTCTGTTTATAACATTAAAACTAAACAAGAACAAAAAAAATTGTTCAAACCTATTTTCTTTTTTCTTGTTAAATCACACGAGAGTTATATTGTTTATATTATACTCATTATTTTAATGAGATTTTGAGAAATGGAAAGTCAAGAAAGGATAAAAAATACTGAAAAAAAGTAAGTTTATAAAAATAAAACTGTATAATTTGAAGCAATTGCTAATTGTTTACACATGTTTGTCCTACATGTAATTTAAGTGATTGATATTTACTATATTTATATATATTGAAGTCATATAGTGAAATCAGTCAAATTTTTTAGATCTGAGCCATTGCATGATCTGTCGGCAGTTCAAGTAGTTCATCTAATTCGTGTAGCTCATGAAATCTCATGCAAGCTCAGCTCGTGAAATTTTATGAGGAATTAGTTTAACTGGGATTTACACTATCTTACTTAGCAAATCGACGTTTCCAGAAATGCCTAAGTGCTGTCAACTGATAGTATAAAGCTACGTGTGTTAATTATCAGACCTATTAATAAAGATATAAATAAATAAACATATTTAAGATGGTTTCACGAACTAGCTAGTCGTATCAAGTATTTCAAATAGAATACACGAACTGTCGGCAGATCATGCAATAACTCGGTTTTACACAATCTAACAGATTTCACTATATCACTATGACATTTACATTTTAGAGAGACAATAGTGAAATCAGAAGCACAGCGCCAAAAAGAGTATCGACAGAGAAAAAAGAAATTTTACAAACTACAGAATTAGAACATGCTGAAGGCGTTCAAATATACAAAGATATGTTTACAATTATATTCACAGCTTCAGCACAAGCTGACCAGCGTGTCTCACTTAAAGATTTTGGAACTTTTCCTCCTGATGATTTTAAAGTACCTTTTAAAATTATCCATTGTCATGTTGATGCTGAAAAAAAGAATTATAAATATTTTGTACCAAGTTGAATAGTTTTGTGGCCTCCAAACAACTATCTGCTGGTGATTCGTCAATCTTTAAGGAATGCGCTGCACATAGGATGTAAAAGCCTAGGTCATTTTCTTCTTTTAAACGCGCTTGAAGTCCACTATATATTCCTGCCACATCAGACGCGTTATCGTATGATTGATTGTCCTCTGTATTCTATTATATCCAAAGAATATTCTTGAAGAATCTTCATAATTCTAAATTTCAGTTCTTCACTTTTATGTCCGACATTCTCAAGAAAAGTTAAAAATCTTTCAACTGGCTGTCCAGAACTATTTACATATCTGAAAATAATTGTTAATTGATCGGAATGGGAAATGGCCGGGGTAGAATCGTTCATCTTCAGTCTAACTTTAAAACGGTAGTATAAATATGCTTTAAATCGTACGGTTGGCAACGCTGCAGATTAAAAATAATAACTTTGTAATAGTAAATTCGTTTTTTTTTTGTTATTAAAGTATATATTTACTGTTTTCATATTTTTTTCCTTTACATATGCTGTAAAAACCTTGCTTCTTGCCAAATTTCATGATTCTAAGTCATCGGGAAGTACCCTATAGGTTTTGATTTCCTTCTGGGATCGCAAAATATGCGAAAATATGCGACATAAACGGTCTATCTATCATATCTATCATATCTATCATATCTTTTGATGGAGTTGACTTACAAGATTGATTTTTTCACAACTAAAAGAGACCGTAGGCACGAGTATTTTATATAAATTTCAACTTGATACCTCTACGCATTCCTGAGAAAAGAGGTATTTACAGACAGGCAGGCGTACAACTAAGTGATCCTATAAGGCAGAGGTATTTTCTGCCAAGGGCCATTTGGAAATTTATAAGACAAATAAGAATAATAGTTTTTTTTTAGTTTTTATTGTTAAAAAAAATTATAAATAAACAAATAAAAAATAAACAAACATAAAATATATCCAATTTTAAACATAATTATCTCATCCTAATCCTAATGTGATGGATGGAACTGCCTTTCTTCCTTGTGTGATATTATCGGTTATAGATGATGTGGCTATTCGCAACTGATTTTCCAGGTTTACATCGGTCAAACTGAAACGCAGTCGATTCTTTGCGATCGTAAGTTTAGAAAAGAACTGCTCGCAACAGTAAGTTGCTCCTAATACAGATGCATATTTCAATGCATGTCTCGTCAAAATAGGAAATTCATCATTGCCTATGTTTCTCATACAAGTCCTCATCTGTTGTAGTGCCATGCACGACTTCCAGTGACAGCAGTTCCTCGCTCGTGTCATACTCTGCATTTATTCCAAGAACGAAAACGATCAGTTGAGCAGTATTTGTTATGTCCATTGTCTCGTCACAAGCCAGAGAGAAAAATTTGAAATCTTTTGCAGATCCGTTCAATGTGTTTTTAATATCTTGTGGTAGGTCAGTAATCCGATCTGAGATGGTTCTCCAAGACAAACTAACACTCTAATACAAGTTTACTTTGTCTGGTGCTCTCAAATCCGCAGCAGCCAACATGCACTCTTTCACAAACTCTCCCTCTACATGAGGCCTCAGTTTCTCTGAGATTAGCTCGCTCACTACATAACTTGTCTGAATAACGTTGTTATTGTCACCACGAAGCTTATTGAAAACGGCTTGTTGTGATTTCAAACTCTGCTGAAGAGCTTTGATTTTATCCAGGCTCATTTGGCCTCCTAATTCATTTAATTTTGCATGTTTTCTGCTGCAATGACGCTCCAAATTAGCCTTTTTCATAACAACTAACGCATCCCCACAAACTAGGCACATAGACCTTTCACTTCAACAAAAAATAATCATGTGTCCATTTTTTTTTTAAAGACCGACATTCTGCATCCACTTTTCCTTTCTTTATACTCGCCATTTGTAGGATGTCACTTATAAGTTTTAATTTCTAAATCACTCACGTTTGCGCACGAAGAACCAAAAAGAATGTAGAACAGTCACGCATGTGCAACAAGGAAAAATTCACAATCCCCTCAAGAATTGCAAAATTCGTAAATACATTAACACGATGTCTGTCAGCTGCTATAAGGGTTCCGTTTTCTTTATGCGGTACGGAGCCCTAAACAGTGAATTAAAATTACAAAAAAAATGCAATCTGCACAGTTCTGCACGAGTTTTAATTATATAAATTGAAGATATTTACTTCAATTCATATGTTGTATAGAGATTGGGCACTTACAACGCGAATTTAGCTATATGCATGAAAAGTGTGAGCGTGCACCACGAATACTACCTCACTCAGCGGTCTTACTCGGGTTGTGCATTCAAAATTGTGCATTCATCCTTTCCCGAATTTATTAATTGAGATATAGAGATTTAAGCATATTTAAATATTTCTCATCTGTACGTTCGTCGCGCCCCTTAAGTAACGGCCCTGGGCTTTGGACCAAACAACCCATAGGGTTAGTATGGCTGCTGATGTAACAGTGTCTCAATTTTTTTAATTCAATTTTTAATTTGATAATATTGAACTAATCAAAAGATTTTTTATTCTTTGAGCAATAACTCAATAAGTAAAAACTCAAAAAAATTCAAATTAATATATTAAAAACATTGTTTTTCATAGGATTAATAAAAAAAAATATTGTTTTTGAATTTAGAAAAATATATAGATTTATCGATATTTTTGAAAAAATGCAGGGTTACTCTAAAAGTTATTTGTGATATTGACATGCATTTTGCGCTGTCAGATTGAGGAACTGTACAAGTTTCGTTAATACAGTTGGTATTACTGTGCAAGCATGCATAATAGCTAAGATGGCAGCAAACTCTATTGAGAAACGCATTATTGCTTGAATTTGCCAAAACGAACTCCGTAACTGTTGTACATCGACATTTTCGAACACATTTTGGAAAATCACCACCTACTAGACAGTCGATCTACGATTGGTACAATAAATTTGAAACGACAGGGTGTTTATGTAAAGGCAAAAGTCCGGGAAGACCTCGTGTGTCAGAAGAAACAGTGGAACGTGTTCGTGCTGTTTACCAACAAAGTGAGCACCTATGAGTTCCCAAAGTAAACTTTAAGAATCACTGTGTAAAATAGTTTAAACGAATTCATAATAACGTTATTAGTTTTGGATTAATAAAACATTGCAAGTGTCTATTTCTTTTGTAATAACCCTGTATATCAGAACGAAAGTTTCATAGTTCCTAAAAGTATCGATATTTTTAATATCGGTAGGATATCGATAAGAGATTAAGAGGTTTAGAGGATAAGAGGTTTAATTTTCAATATCCCGCCATTTTGACAGTTGCCATGAATCAACCTGTAACTACTTGACTGAACAAGTAAAAACTACGCCATTAATAAAAATAGAACGACATACGCTTCAACAACGCATTGAAATTATTAACATACACAACAAAAATTGTTCCACCATTTTTCTAGTGAATAATTTCGCGGTCACAGTTCGCAAAACTAAAGTAAAGTTTTTGGTCGTCGTAAACCTTCTCAGCCAGCAATTGTGAAACTGGTTTAAAAGTTTATGCTATTGGGACAAGTTAGTGATGTGAAGAAGTGAACTCGTCCACGTCGCTCAAGAACAACTGAGAATATTGCTGTTGCAGCCCATAGCGTTGAGGAAAACCCAGGTTTGTCCATTTCTCGTCGATCTTTCGAATTGATCATTCCACAAACGACACTACACCGTATTTTGCATAAAGACATTGGTCTTAAGGCTTTTTAAGTTCAGTTAACACAAGAACTCACGCCTACCGACCAAAAACGACGTCGGGTCTTTGCTGATTGGGTTCTTGAAATGCATCAAACTGATCGGAAATTCATCGAAAAATCATCTTGAATGATGAGGTACATTTTCACCTCTGATGCTACGTTAACAAGCTGAATCGTCGCATTTGGTGCTCGGAAATCCCAAGAATTATTATTGAAACGCCTCTCCATTCCCAATGTGTGACTGTTTGGTGCGGTTTTTGTCATTGGACCTTACTTTTTCGAAAAGAAAGCTAGTGCAACGGTTACGGTTAATGGATTGACCTATCAAACGACGATTAATGATTTTGTATGGCCGGAATTGGAAGATATTGATGTAGAAGACGTTTATTTTCAACAAGGCTTTACAATTAAATAAACATCTGATGATTTCGCTTTCAAATACTCGTTTGTTTTACATATCAAAAAGAAACCTCTTATTTTAAGACCCCATATACTATTGGAAGATAGCCCCTATAACTTACCTAGCATGATGTATAAAAATATCCTAAAATAAACCCGGACACAATTTTTTGTGTAGAGTTGGTTAATCTTTAATGCTAGTTCTTTAGAACAAAGCTTTTTTTGCATCATACATCAATACTAAAACACTACAATATTTTGATTGCAAGAATATTTTAAACTTCTATTATGTAAATGGAATAGTTCGTGTCAAATTCCAATTTGTACTGTTTTAAATATATTTCTAGGTATGTCAAAACGTGTTTAATTATTATCATAGCTGCATTTTCTTTTATTTTTCATTTTCAAAGAAATAATAAAAAATTTGCATTTATATAATATATATCATTTTGGAAACCTTCGTGCGCCTACTGCATAAACCCAATTCAAATGAATATATTATTTTCATAATTCCTACTGGAAAAGCATTCATCATAAAAAATAAAATTATAAACTAATAAAATTGCTCGAGATTTTATATAACGATAATAAATTTTCGCATAGTGTGTCTATTATTTTGGATTACATATGATTTTCTAAATTTAGAATAAGAGCATGTGGATTCTAATTAAGGTGGATTTATTCAAAATGTTGATTATGGAACAAGAAATATTGGAATATTTGTTTTTATGTTATGTGTGGTATATGATTGGGATTGGCATGTGGAAATAATTTGAAATATCGTTTTGGTATTTCCCAAAGGGTTTTTTGTCGCAAATATATGACTTATTATCTTGAATTTAGCTGATAACTCTTTTAAAGGAGTTTTTATGAGACATGCAGGCAAAACCTTTATTATATTTTCACACACAAAAAAAATACCAGTGAGAAAAAAGCATGCAAATTGTAAGAAGAAACAAATTCATTTTCGATAGTAAAGTTTATATGGTTCGGTTTAACCGTGAAAAAATCGTTATTTTTTCCGCTTGTCTTAATCTGAAAAATCCAATTTAAGATTTTCGTTCTAGATTATTTTCCTTTTCACATATATGCCACGCACTTTTAGTATTTTTTTACATTTTGCTAGTTTATAAAAAAAAATGGAATATTATTCGCTTATATATAAATCGTGGGAAAGGAATAAAAACGCAGAATAAAAATGGAAATTTAAATCATATTTGTCAAATTGTGAGACGGTCGGGCGAAAAATCACGAATTATTTTTAGTCGTAACATTAAAACACTCTCGTAAATTTTATGTTAAAATGTATTTGAATTATTCATTTTGTTAAAGCAAATATAATTTAATTAAGTTGACGATTGAAGGTTAAAAAAATAAGTAAATACAATATATAAAAATAATAATATTGCATTAAAAAGGTGAAAATATATTTTTATCTGTGTTGACTATAAATAAAATCTTGGAGGGCTAACTATGTTGAGTGAGTGAAAATAATGGTTGCGATCGTTACTACGTAATAATAATACTAATAAATAAACTAATAATCCATACTTTTAAAATTCACATGTTTTTACCACAAATTTTTGTGAAAATATTATATAACTTGTAACGTGAAGTTATATAAATCTACACAATAATTGTAGAGTCAGAAATGTCACTCAGAAAAGTGCCGAAACCTCTCATACCTCGAGCCAAAATAGCAGATAAAATCTTACAGAGTCTTACAAATCAATAAAATAAAAAAAGAGTTAAATAGTTAAATATTTTTTTAGTTTTTACAAAAGCAGATAACTGCAATTCGGTTAGAAACCTTTTAATAGTATATTAAAGAACGAATTCAATAAACCTGCTTTTTCAGCAGGCATCCATGTTGACGCGTCTCCTCGCTACGCTCGCCGTTTTCTAACGGACAAGTGGAAAAAACGCCTTATGAACAAGTTTTTTATACTATTTTGTGCCCTTTTATGCCATTGTATGTGATTTAATGAAAAAATCTAACTAGTCTTTATTCTAGTCTTCTAGTCTTTTAATAGAAATTCAAACGATAAATTAAAACGACGCAAGACAAGCTGCTTGCAGCAATCTAGAATCTTAATCTAGAACTTTATATCTCGGCTACCATTTTATTGTAGATAGAGCATTCTAGTTTCCACTAGGGCAAGGGTCGGCAACCTTTTCAAACGGAAGAGCCAAAAGTTGTAATTTACAAAATTTCCCAATTTTTAAAGAGCCACTAAAAGTTTTTGCTCACTGTATCACTGTATGCATTCTGGATGGCTATTCCATGTGCCGAATATGAGTGCCTCGACTCGCTGCATTTTTTTAGGGCTATGTACTTGTGCTGCGCGACGTGCATGCATTTCTGGACCCCCAACTCCTCCAACTTGCTCTTGAGTTCTGTGAACTTGCCACTCCACAAGTCTTAATCTGACAAGTCTTAATCTGCTAAGCTAAGTCTGCTTTTCAGATCCATAAATTGCATTTCATCAGCATCAAATCCAAATCCAAATAGTTGAATGTTGATCTCATTTGTATTTGTGTAGGGAGGATTTACTATGAATGGGAGAGAATTTTTCTTTGTTTTGGATTGCTCGAATCTATTAACAAATCAATCCTTCATTTTTTTATAGCTACACTGAAGTACCTCGTGTAAATAATTGCATTGGTTTCATAGCGAAATTGCTTTAGATTTTTAAAATGAAGTAATTTATCGCTCTACATATCTTCAAAAAGAAGAAGAAATTTATTATCCAAACAAACTACTTCCTTCAGCAAAGCATAGGCTAGGTCTTTTTCCTTGCAGTTTTAGATTTAGTTTCATTGCGATATCTACAAGTTGAATTTTTGTAGCCATTTGTCTTCTTTCAATTAGTGATAGCACCTTTTTCATTGAGGACTGTTTTTATTTCACTGCTTGAGTGAAATAAAAACTGTTGTCAAAGAAAAACTTTTTAATACGTTTGCTCTGGAAAGCCTTTTATTGTGCAGAAGTAGTACAGACCAGTAGTACTGGCTCCCTATTTCTTCAAGGAATTCTTTAAATTGGCGAAGTTAGATTGCTTTTACCCCGCTCTTTAGATGCTGTTAATAATATTAATTACGAAGTTCATGACCTCAACTATTTTGGTTGGAAATATTTTGGCACAGAACGCCTCTTGATGAGTTATACAGTGAAAGGTTAGTTTATTTTTTTCTAAAGAATCGTTATTGGCTTCATCAGTTATGGAAACGATTTTATTTATTTTCTCTAAAAGGCATTTTTGTACAAAATTTGCTATATCTTCCCCACGAGTTTGCCTTGTCGACGGTAGCAATCCTAGCAGTTCTTCTTTCACAAAGCACAACTTGTGCCGTGCCCTTTATGTCGCAAGACACAGCAAGGGATTAAGCAGGAGCCAGTTGAATGGATATCTTCCACTTGCATATGTGTTACATTTGAAGACATTTGAGCAGTTCTATCTTCTAATGTTTTAGCATATAATGGCAAATCTTTGGATTTTTTCATGATTTCTGCTTTGTTCTGCTGATTTCACTCTTGCTAGAGTGAAAGGCTGAATATTTCCAGCGAACCGGGTATGTTCTGTAGCGAAGTGTCTCTTCTTCTTTTGGTACCATGACCGTTCAGCGATGGTTGGTTATCATGTTGGCTACCATGTTGACGATGATTGTTTTGTTGACAATGGCCCGGAGAAGCTGAACCGTAGACTTCCCATACCACTGCCTCAAGTTCGTAAACCACGATGTTCTCCTTCTTCCTGGGCCCCGCTTGCCTGGTATTTTTCCCTCTATAGTAAGGTGTAGCATTTCATATTTTTCCGGGCGTAGTAGCTCTAGTAGCTTCGCTCTTCTTTAGTATCATGACAAAGTGGAATTTAGCCAATCGGACGGTAATATGCCGGTATCGTAGTTAAACAAATTTTGTAAGAGCTGTTATTCCTTATCTCCTAGTAGCTTTAAAATTACCGTGCTCACTTGATCCGGTCCAGTCGCTTTCCCATTTTTTGCGAGTTTTATTGTTTGTTTTTCCTCGCTTTTGGTAATTGTTGGGTCTGATGTAGCATCTATATACCATTCAGATCTTTCATGCTCAAAAAGCTCTGTAATATATTCTCTATATTCTGTAATATATAGATTTGTCAAGTTGTTGGGCTACGTCTCTTATTTTGTTTCCATTTTTGTCTTCCAGATATTAAGTTGGACTCAGTCGATTACTGCCAGTAACATGTTTTATCTTCTTATGTAGATTAAAGAGATCGTTCCTTGCCTCATAGTCTTCAATCTCCCTACATTCTTTAGTATGCCATTTTTCTTTTCTGTGCCTTATTTTGCGTCTAATTTCGGAGTGTATTCTCTAATATTCGTCCGCCTTTCTATACTTACACTTACATCTTTGTTCCATTAGGTCCAGAATGTCAACAGTCGTCCAGCTTTCCTGGATGTCGAAGTGTCTCTCCAAATTTGAATTCTTATTGTGGTGTGCAAGTTTTTCGTCGCAAATAAGACAAGTCGGAATCCTATCTGTGTTGCATATGAACGGAAACGACTCCCTCCAATCCCGATTAAATTTTCGATTTTCTTCTTCGAAAGACGATAAGCATGAAATGAAATCCGAATGTGATTTAATACAGTATAATTTCTTTGATTTGGCAATGTGAAGATTGCGCGATTTTAAGGGTTTCGATAATAAATTAATTTTTGCTTGTGGAACTGGAGAACCTCAATTATACAACTAAAGAGCCGCATGCGGCTCGCGAGCAGCAGGTTGCCGACCCCTGCACTAGGGCATCCAAACCGGTTAAAACCGAACCCGGTTAACCGGTTTTTTTTTTTAAATTTAGGAAACCGAAAAACCATTTTTTTTAAAATTTTTCTATTGTTATTCATTATAGAAGCAAAATGGAAAATAATATTACAATATTATTCACAGAATTTGAGAAATTTCAAATTATCAATTAGAATCCCATACTTCCCAGACTCTATTTCATAAAAACTCACATACCCGATTCTCCTACCAGACCAGTTGTCTCTTATATTGATAGTGTAGCAAGAGTTTAAGCAATAAAACTAAATACCCTTTTCAAAAAATACACCAAATTTATTCCAAAATATTCTGCGAAAAAATCACTCGCCCTATCTGAATTCCTTAAGCCAAAAACAACTTCAATAAACTCAAAGCTTGTATCTTTTGATGTTAGTATGTATGTATTTGTATGTTAGTATGTTTACTAACATACTAGCAATCTAGCGGATCTAGCAAGAATGGATTTCAAATTATCAAAAATTTACGAGATAAAGCAATTTACAACCACCTTATAAAAAGCAGAGCTTTGTGAGTGTCCAGAAACCCGTGTCAACCAAAATTACTTTAAATTTAATAACAAATTCTACTGCGAGCAAGCGGGAAATAATTTTAAATATCGTTTAGGTATTTCCCAAAGGGTTTTTGACGCAAATATATTGTAGATTGTAGATAGGGTGGTGACGATTTGTACTGCGACCTTTATAGATCTACTGTACCCCACCCTCTTCCTATGTATATATATATATATATATATATATGTATATATATATATATATATATATATATATATATATATATATATATATATATATATATATATTCTAACGCTTAGAGGAAGAGGGTGGGGTACAGTAGATCTATAAAGGTCGCAGTACAAATCGTCTAGCAATGGATGAAGAATGTCTAGCAATGGATCTCTGTTAAGCCCATTTCTAGTCGGTTTATTCATGTCACATATTGAACTTTCATTCATGAAAACAACAAAATTGATTTTGATATACGACGGCGGTCTATAAAGAATTAGTCTGAGGGTGATAGAATAAAAACAAAAAATGTCTACTACTTTTCGGATATACAAACAATAAATTAAGATGACGAAAGAACAAGCTCGTTTCAGCAATGTAGAAACTAAATTGTACCTTCACAGCTTCATATCTCGACTATCATTATAGATAGAGCATTCCAGTTTCAACTGTTTTAAGTCCTAATTAGAAAACTAATACCGTAACATATTTCACTAATCTATCTAGTTGATGCGACTGGATATTAAGCAAAAACTAAAACCGTCGTGAATATCCAAGTCGCACTTTCAAAATCTCGTAAGTCGGTGAATCTCGTATTCTAGCTAGAATGTTTAAATTTATGCAGTTTCATAGTGCAGTTCATTTTGCAGTTTATGCAGTTTCCTTCAATTGGTATGCACTTTTCTCATTCAATTAAATTTTGTAATTCACAGTATGTTGAGTTATCTTTCTAGACGCTCCACACTTTTATTTATCGTCGACATAGTAATCAACAATTCTAATCCCCTTCTAAAGCAATAAAGGTTTGCCCTCAAAATGCTCGAAAACCTCTTACAGGAAGTCATCATCAATCATAAATAGTCGCAAGGAGACATGTCTATAAGGTGGATGGTCAATTTCTTTTAAGCCCACGCAGCAGCCTTTGCAGCTGTCGCCATACTGTTCTTTAAAATCCATCAACAGGATACAAACACCCAAACTCCGAGAAGGTTGTTGCCATGATTTTTTTAGTAGTTTTGACATCTTTGCCTTCCTTGGCGGTGCTTCACGCCTATAACACCATTACGTTGACTTCCTCGAGCCTTTATTTAATTTCAGTTGGGGTTTGAGGACTTGATAAAAAATACGGGATTGTTTTTAAATTTAGTGTTGCGGACTTTTTACCTGGTGTAACTGTTGTTAAACGTCTTTGTCACTCTTTAACTAAAATCCGAAAGCAAAAATTAATTCAATAAATATTCGTGTTTTTGTTGAAAATAATTGCATTATTTAATAATGACATTTTCAAGATGACAAATAGCACCTATATGCGATATATACGGATGATATATGGCGTATGTTGTCTTGATTTATCTGCACGCTTCGCGGCGGGAAAACTAATCTAACTGGGGTTTCCTTGCTGGGGGGTCCTCCAACGTTCCTTGCTAGATTGTCCTATATTCGATCGAGAGTTCGCGCTGCCGCGCGTATGTTGTCTTGATTTATCTGCCCGCTTCGCGGCGGTCAACCTAATCTAACCGGGTTTAAACCAATGGTCCTTGCCACATTGTCCTATATTCGATCAAGAGTTCGCGCTGCCGCGCGTATATTGTCATAATTTATCTGTCCGCTTCGCGGCGGGCAACCTAATCTAACCGAAGTTAAACCAACGGTCCCTGCCGCATTGTCCTCTATTGGATCGAGAATTCGCGCTGCCGCGCGTATGTTGTCATGATTTATCTGCCGGCTTCGTGGCGGGCAACCTAATCTAACCGGGGTTAAACCAACGGTCCTTGCCGCTTTGTCCTCTATTGGATCGAGAATTCGAGCTGCCGCGCGTATGTTGTCTTGATTTATCTGCCCGCTTCGCGGCGGGCAACCTTATCTAACCGGGGTTAAACCAACGGTCCTTGCCGCATTGTCCTATATTGGATCGAGAGTTCGCGCTGCCGCCCGTATGTTGTGTTAATTTATCTGTCCGCTTCGCGGCGGGCAACCTAATCTAACCGGAGTTAAACCAACGGTCCTTGCCACATTGTCGTATATTGGGTCGAGAGCTGGCGCTGCCGCGCGTATGGTGTATTCATTTATTTGCCCCTCCGCGGCGGGCAAGCCAATCTAACCGGGGTGAAACAAACGGTCCTCGCCACATTCTCACCCATCGCCCCATCGTTCTCTATTGGATGGGGAGTTCGCGCGTATGTTGTCTCGATTTATCTCTCCGTTTCGCGGCGGACAACCTAATCTCACCGGGGTTAAACCAACGGCCCTTCGCATAATGTGGCAAAGACAGGGTGCTAAGGACCATTGGTTTAATCCCGGTAAATTAGATAAATCAAGACCACATACGCACGGCAGCGCGAACTCTCGATCTAATACAGGACAATGTAGCAAGGACCATTTGTTTATCTAACTCGGCTGGTATCAATTTACACTCAAATAATTTTTTAATTCTTTAGTCTCTGAGATATCATAAAATATTCTGAATATTCATAATAGACAAATAATTTCTGGAAGCCAATTTTGTATACCTATACTATACACAAACATGTGACGCAGTAAATTTTAAATAATTTATATGTTGTCAAAATTCACTTTGGCAACTCTGTTCCAATTGTATCTACATTCTCAGTTATGTGACATGTCATACACGTCAGTAATTTGGTTAAAGATACAATTTTTTTTATTACAAAAAGTAAGAAGTGTAAAAAGAATCTGGATACTTAAATAGTTAACTCGAGACATTGTAGCTGTTTGTGGCGTGGCTGTTCGTTGCTATATGAATGCAACTTCAATACGACGCTTAAGATTGTATATATGTTGCCAAAATTATAGTTTTTCATATAAACGGGCGTATAAACAAAAATAAACGTGACAACGTCGAGTTAGTTGCGTTCGCAATCTACTATCTATCATCTTGAAAATGTCAACAATGATTTTCAACAAAAACACATTTATTGAACTTATGAAACTTTCGAATCTTAGTTAAGTTGAGTGCCAAAGACGAATTCGAGATTATTTTAACTCGTTGTTCAGAAAATTTTCGTATAACAGTTGCACCAGGTAAAAATCCCCCAATACTAAGTTTCAAAACAATCCCGTATTCTTTACCTAACCCGACTACGTGTCGTTTCAATTTTTTTCATTGTGACAACTATGTCAATTATAAAAGTCAAGGTATGGGCCACTATCAAATATTTATAAAACAGCACGTAGTTTGTAAATAGGTCAGGCTGTCATTACAGGACCGCATTCGTATAAACCGACTATTGTCAACTGTACAATTCCCTTAACGTCAATTTATCACCCAATATTACATAAATTAGCTGCTTTCAAACCTTGACATCAAGCCTTTTCCATCCCTCTTACCGTGGACAAAAGAACAAAAGAATTAAAAACTATAATTATTCCACATGTTATTTAATGTTACACACAAGATCAGCCTCCTCAAACAATCCGGCGTATATAAGATTAATTTTTCGGAATGCAATAGTGTGTACGTAGGTCAGACAGCACGACGTATTTCAAATCGTTATTCACAAAATTTTCCTTTCGTCTAAAAATTAAACACAAGTTCATTTTCTATAACTATTGTCTAGAATGTAATCATAAATTCCCCGAAATAGATAATCCAAAAATCTTGTTGTTAGATTTATTTGACTACGGCTTTGTTTGAAATTTTCAATCAAAGCCGTAATCCATCAGTTAATCTCCTTAACAAGCAAACCAATCCAATTGTTTCACAACTTTTTAATACAATGCAATCGTCTCCAGATAAGTCCCCAACTACAGACAGACAACTACCCGCTCCACCAAAACTCTTGATATAAATTCACTCTCATCAATTTGCAATCCACTTGAAATTCACCTTCAACAGTCGAAACTCCAGTCGTGTAAAGTGTGTGATTTCACAAAAGTTAGTGGTAAACACATAGTGTTTTTAATTCACAGTATGTTGTGTTATCTTTTAGACCCAATACTATTTATCGTCAACATAGTAAATATTTTCTCCATTTTATAGCCCTTTAATAAAAATTTGCTTATAGATACGTGTGTGTGATAAATTTTGCAATAGATTTTAAACATTGTTTAGTCAGCTGGCCTAGATTTTGCTTTCCGCGCATTCTTCTCCGACTGTTGTTTACGTAGTCCGGTTGTTGCACTTAATTAAAGTAAAACTAAGTATCTAAAGTCTTAAAATATTTCATTCAGAAATCCAGTTCTGAGCTATGTTTGAAGCTCCAAGTCTGTAGCTAATTGGGATGTTAGTTTAAAATCGATTGGTGATCGAGAGTTCGGAGAAGAGAACGGATAAGCGGACGAATATGAAAGTTAATAAAAATATATATGAAAATTGAGTTACGACGTGATAATTGTGAATAGTTTCATTATTTAATCTTATTTCAACTTAATCCATATTTGGTTAACGCCTAGTTATCCAACTTCTAGTTATCCAATCCTGTCTTATAAGATAAAATAAGGACAAGAATAAAATAAAGAAATCGGACACAACCCTAGTTAATTGTAAGATGAACTTCTGAACGATGAACGATAGCAGATATAGTTTTACTCTATTCTCAAATTACATGTTCATCTCCTTTACATATTCAACTCCTTTACATATAAACATATATTATCATTCTTAAACAGTTTTATGTAGGATTATCAAGTTTTTTCACCTTTTTATTCTATAAAAAAATGTATTCAATAAGAAATTTTCAACGAGATTTCTTATATTTTGTTTCTTTTATAGTAGTTTATGATACAAGTGTGTGAAGAAGGGTTGTTGTTTATGAGTTGCGAAGTTTAATCGCAATGAGTGCACAAAAGCGTTCCACACACGTGTATCATACATTATTTTATTGACAAAGCATGTTAAAATACTGTAAAAATCTACAAAAATAAACATCTACAAAATTGTAATTTTTGCAAACAAAATACTTCAAAACACTGATACAATAAGGTGAGAAAAATTGCTAAATAGTAAAAACGCGCAGTGGCGGGAACACCATTTGGTCATTGTCGATGTAATCTAGGTTAACCTATATTTAATCTAGATTAGGTTATGGTTAGGTAAAGTTATATTAGAACCAGACAAATCCAGACTGAGAGGCCGAGGCTCCTTGAATAAAAATATTATAAATTAATTCAATTTGAATGTACGTAAGAAAATTTATTTTCACTACGTCTATGTTTTTTGTTTAGTGACGCGATTTATAATGAAACTCTGAGTTATAATGAAATCGTTTAATAGTGAAACTCCATTTGATTTACATTGGACTTTTACGCACGATTTTGGATACTTTGACGCACGATTATAATAATGGCTTGTTTTACATAGAATAATTTACTTATTAATGTGTTCATTTTGCTGAGCGTGTAGATAAAATTATTTTTTTATGAAAAGCTATATTTTCATGAAGGTTAAAAATATCAAAAATAAGGTTTCTAAGGTTTCTTGAGGTAAGGTTTAAGGTTTCTTAAGGTAATCTAAGATTGTGAAGTTTTATCACCCTTTTTATTCAGTTTTATTAAATAATTTATCCAATTTATTGATTAATTTCAAAATTTTCAATACAGCTTCAAAAGTTCCGGCAAGACTAAAATTATATAATAGTATATTACGTAATGAGAGTTGTAAGAAGCATATTACGTACGAGCGGAACTAATTGCCTTACAACTCGAATTATGTACTATACTTTATCTACGACCACACTATTTTTTTTTCTATTTAATAAGAAAATTATGTTTGATGTAACTGATATAGTGATTCATCGATGTAGGCAACACAATGTACGCAGTGTCAGTGTCAAATGAAATAATTTATATTTACTTAATAATTTATAATCTTTGTTTAATTTCATTAATACCTATTAATACCTACTGTGTTGTAGCAGTATCGTTTTGATTTTACATGGAGCAGTCTATATAGCCTTCTGCTACTGCAGACGAACGCCAGCCACCATGCCTTTTTAGTGACAATAAATCACCACCGGAATCCAAAAGAATGGTGGCTGACGAACGTCTGTTACAATGTCCTGTATAAAGAAAGATTTTCTTCCGGCAAATGAAGATAATTGGCAATTTGTTTAGGAATAGAGCCAATTTTATTTATTATATTGCTTAGTGCATTTCTCATTTTGATAATTTAGAAAAAAAAGACTGAGTTTTGTCCATATTTTGTGGGCGTACGTTAATATATTTTTTACAGGTTTGGTAAAATTCTTTCGGTAGCACAAAAGATCTTTAAGTTTTTGTTTTGGAATCAGGAATTTTAATGATCAGAGATGTTCCAGTGTCTTCTATATGGCAGGGTTTGTCATTTCGTAGTTCTTGTTTTCTGCAGGCACCACTAATGCCAATGATAAGAATAATCTAAAATTATATAAAAAAATATGTCATTATGCCCATTAGAGAGCATTATAAGATAAAAAAGTAATAAATACCTTCATCAATAAATATTTGTTATCCGGTGAATTATTGAGGAAACTTTTGAATTTCTTGAATGTTTAAAATTTTTGATTTGTTGCTTTTAAATCCATCAGATTTTCTCTTTAGTAAAGCTATTAACTTTGAATGTTTTGAAATGTCGATGTTGTGCTTTATATTAATTGATGTCCAAACCATTCAATAAATTGCCCAAAGTGAAGATCACTGTTTGAGATAAATCATCAAAGTATAATAAAACATTTTCTGAAAAGGATTTAACTTTATGCTTCATTCTCCGGTCCATAAATTTTCTATATGCATCCTCGTATCAATCCCGAGATTTAATCCGTAGCAAATTATGGGCAGCTTGTTTCGCTTTTTCAACAATTTCGGGCGGAGTAGCATTTTCTATTTCGCTATCACTGGACATCACTGGACTTTAATTGTTATAATTGAAAAAAAAATATAGTGTTTATGTTTAGTTTGACGTTTAATTTTTTTTGACAAATAACGGAATGTATTGGGTTGCCTATATTAATGATAGTAGCAGCTCTCAACCAATCAACGAATTGTAAACCAAACGCACTACTGTGTTATTGAATCATTAAATAACATTAATCGCGGACTGTTACATACGTGTGTTGTAAGATGTATTTACATAATCCACGAACTGTACAATATTGGGCAATTATAATAGTGGTCGTAGATAAATAGTTTTACCATATGGTTTTATTCAGAAATTTTATTTGGGTTTGTTTTTGAGAATTAAACTAATTTGTTCATATTTGTTCAATGTAAATAGGAATCTAACAGCATCTTACTGCGACAAAGTTGCAAAATTTATCATAGTTTAGTCTTAAGCTTAAGACATACCCTCTTGAGCGATTTCGTTTTAGTTTGTCAGGTATTATCCTAGTTTGTTAATTCTTGTTTAAACATTAAGCAGAATCCCGGGTTGATAATAATACGATATCATAATTAGAATGTATTAGCTTTATAATTTATTTTTGCTTTAATTTAAGACATAATTCCTGACCCGAATTATATTTTAATTTAAATTTAATACATACATTCCTGGCCCAAGCTACTACGAATATTCTATACTAGATTTAACTTTGATGTATTATTTATATAGTATTATCTAAGCTTAACACACGAACATATCTTATTAGACATAATTTGTTATCCAAACTTAATTAAACATAACACATATTTTACTCACTTTTGACAGCGTTTGTTAAGTTTCTTATCTTATTCTAATCTTATTTAGATCTGATATTATTCTAATCTAATTTAAATCTGTTGTCTAGATCATAAAATAAGAAATATAGCAGATTACAGAATTACGACCAATTTGTAATACTAGACATCGATTTGATATCTAGGCCAAATCTAATTCATAGGTTAAGTTCTTTCCGGATCTCTTCATAAATTCTTTCTTGATAAATTAAATTTCTTCATTCTTGTTCAATTATATAATACCTATAATCTAATAGCATTCTGAATTACGACAAATTTATTATAGTTATATTTATTGATGATGAGATATAAATGATAAATATAATGATGATAAATTTTACTCGATCATGTATGAATCAATTTAGTAAATTTATGGTTAGTAGTTTGGGATAAGACCACAACAACCCTCAAAATAATTAAAATGTAAAATAAATCTTGACGTTTGTATATTATTTATTATCCTCCTGGAGAATATGAAGGTGTTACAGCATCTTTGGGCTGTTTATATAAGCGCCTTGCGCGAATACGGTAACAAGGCCAAGACTCATAAATTAAACACTTTCAAAGCAACGACTACAAAGACCCAACCGCTTTGAATCGATATTTAAATTTCCTTCATATCTACAAAAGCCGCCAACTTTAATTTTGAACATAATCGAAATTGACTGTTACCACGCACATTTTAAATTCTTTTAACAAATCCAAAAGTTTTCAAAACAGTTCTGCATCGTCTCTATACTGATAAATATACCATATGCAGGTATTTTAATGCTCATTATGCAGTAAGCAAAGTTTAATATACCTAAATGTTGATTTTTTAAATAAAAAGGACTATGTATTGTATTTTTTTATGACGCTCTCTTTTTCCGAAGGCTTGCAATACATATGGCTAACATTGATCTATATACAGCAGCAGGAAACAGCTCGAAATATATCAATTGAAGTGCACTCAAACCACCTTCTAAAGTCTTTGAACCAAGATTTTTGGGGTCTTCCAAACGATATTTTTGCATGATCTTCAATATCGATATCATCAATATCGCCTCTCACGATATGATAATGTATCTGGTTTTTTTTAATTTTATATTGCTAATTAATTCTTTTGATTTATTCATTCGTGTCGCCTCAGTTTTCTTTTCTCTTAAAAAGTCGAGAGTCCAGCATTCACATTCATATAGTAACACATTAAATTTGTTTTTTAATGTTTGTCCATGTATACACTTGGCTCTGGGATCAGATTAAAGCTGGTGAGCCTGTTGTTGAACTGTCTCATTTTGGATAATGTTTACCTGGCTTGTTCTAATTTAGAACGTATCTCACGCTTTGGATTGCGTAGAGAATTGATGATGGTGTCCAGATATTTGGAGGACAAAACTTGTTCAATATACTTGTCATTGATTAATATCGTTTTGGTGATAGGTACCTTGGAGAACACGAGCAGTTTTGTCTTAGAGATGTTCATGTCTAGCATAAATCGATCAATGTGGCGAACGGCGCTATTAATAATTTCTTGGAAGTAAGATTTGTTGTCTGCCAGGATCACGGTGTCGTCTACACATCGGATATTAGTTATATAAACTCCATATATTTTGTTGTCTTCCATATCTAGTGAATACTGAATAGATGCAGAGACAGTATGCAGCCTTGCCGTACTTCCTTCCAAATTGAGACAGCATCCGATGTTCTATGGTCTACTTCCATTTCTGCAATTTGGTTCCAGTAGAGTTCCGCTATGATTGCGATGTCTCTTTTGTCAATTTCGGCAGCTGATAGTATCTCTGTCACTGTCCGGTGCTGGACACAGTCGAATACGATGACTACTCGCATTGGGAGAAGTTTGGGTTTTTGATAAGGTCAAGATAGTAGGTCATGTCAGTTACACATCGTCCTCAATGTGCGAAATGTAAAATCCGTTTTTTGGATATTTGAGGAGTAGTTTTGGTCAGCGGCACGATTTTTTCCTTAGATCCTATAGCCGCGTCCCTTAGACGTCTTTGAAATCAGGCGGATTTGTACGAGATCGTCTGTTCGGGACGGCGGAAAGAAAATTTCATTTCTTCGGTCACATTTATGGACAGTGGTTATTTGAAGGGGTCCATTTCTCCAAATCGGTTCGTCCGATACGAGATGTTTGCTTGCAACCGACTGGGAGGAATCCGGGGTCTGTTACGTGTGTTTCCGTTCCGGGTCAATATTAACGCAAAAATTGGGACAACGCGATACTTCGTGTCAAACGATTTTCTGGGATTTTCACCCCTCCGAAACCGACCGTCGAATCGCCACCGTGCCAGAGACATTCGATTCGGCATAGTGTTTGCTTTTTTTGAGTTTAATCGCGATTGCGTTCCGCATGTCGCCGGGATGCCGGCAAAACCGTCTTTTGCAGACGTCCGCGGGAATCTTCTGGGATTCGTCAAATTGAAGAGAACGGCGTCGCGGTGGTGATTTTTAAATAGGGAACATAAAGGTCTACACGATGATGCGAACCGCGTCGTGATCCGTCACATCCAGGCGTCGTAAAAATATTTTTTCTACTATCTAAAAATATGTAAATTACATTTATATATATATATATATATATATATATATATATACATATATATATATATATGTGAAAATCAGTATGCGTCTAACGGTTGACCCGCACGGACGCATATATCTCTTGAGAATGGCGAATGTTAGTTCGCCGAAACGTCGAGAATCCGGTTCTTTTCAGAGCCAACCCTCAGCATCAACGCGGAATCCCCGAGAAAACAATACAACACAGGTATCTATCCGCGAAAACCTCAAATACAACATATATATATATATATATATATATATATATATATATATATATATACCGCGGACAGGCCAACAAGGACCACGCAAATATAATTTCTCTGTAGGTCTACTTTCCTTCTTTCTCTTCCAGAAGTCTTTCATCCTGGTCGACTGCGCAGCTCTTCTTTCAGCAGTCCATTCTCCTCTGTTGAGATACTTCTTCTCCCCGACAAGAATTTTGAGGCCAAATTTTTTTTTTCTGTACTCTATTCGGTTTAGACAATCTTCTTCAGTAAGTAAGTTCTTCCTTCATTTGTTTTAGATAGCCCCTTGTCCTTTATTGTTCCAGATTTTATCAAAAATGTGTTTGTTTAACCTTAAGCAATCCATGCGGACCATATGTCCGTAGAACTGAAATCGCCGTTCTTCAAGGTTGTCAATTTTATTAAATCACTTCAAGGTTGTCAATTTTACTATAAATTTCTGCATTGGATCTCAGTCTATAACCTTCCTGTGTTTTCTTAGGTCCATAAATCCTTCTTAAAATTCTTCTATCTATCTTGAGCAAATTCTCCATTCCGGTTATATTTGTAGTTTCCATACCGTACAAGATGACTGATCTAACGGCTCTATTAAAATGTCTTAATTTTGCATTGATAGGCAGGTTCTTTTTATTGTATATATTTTTTGTACGAAAATCTTTCCAATTTTGCCCTCAATTGCCAATTTATCCGTCCCATTGCTACTAATTATTTCTCCAAGATATTTAAATCGGTCAGTGACCCTGATTAGTGCTCCCATAATTAGTTTTTATCATTTTCTTAGTATATTTCTGATCACTTGTCATCATCTCTGTTTTTACCAATGAAATCTGTAAGCCCGCTTTTTCTGCCGTTTCTTTTAACTGATCAATTTGGTTAATAGCTATTTCTTCTGATTCAGCAAACAGCGCTATGTCGTCAGCAAATGCTAAACCTTTGACTTTGAGGTTCTGATTCTTTCTACCAATTTTAGCACTTGAATTGTTCTTCTCCCAAAACGTCAACATGACTTTATCCAAGACCAAATTGAAAAGCAGTGGTGATAGACTGTCCCCTTGTCTTAGCCCTGTTTTAACCTCGCTAACTTCACTACTTAACTAAGGGCTCGCTAACGTCACTTAAAAATTTGACTCTGGAAATCGTATTATAAATTTATGGTTTTTTGATCAACTTGGTATTCCTTCAATGCGCCAAAAACGGTATCCCTATCCACTGAATCATACGCTTTCTGAAAACCAACGAATGAGATAAAGATATTCTTTGGCCTTTTGTTGTAATATTTTAATATCAATTTTAAACTAAGAATTTGTTCTGCACACGATCTATTCCTTCTGAAACCACCTTGGAACTGACCAAGCTGTGGTTCGATCTGTGGTTTTTTTCTGTTTAGAAGTCTGTTTAGAAGTAATTTGGCAAATATTTTATGTGTGACAGACAACAATGAGATCCCCCTATAACTGTTGACATCAATTTTTGAGCATTTTTTATGTAATGGATGAATTAAGGCGATTAACCAGTCCTCGGGATTTGCTTCCTCAATCCAAATTTTCTGGAATAGAATTCTCGTCGCTACTAAAAATTCATCATCTACAAATTTTCATATCTCTGCAATTATCCCATCCTTGCCTCAGGCTTAATTATTTTTAAGTGAGTTGATAATACCTTTAACTTCGTTTATATCTGGTGGTGTAGAGTCTGAATTTTGTTTTGTAAATTTTAAACTTGTCTGTCGGTTTTGGACAGTTTAACAACTTCTCAAAATACGCAGCCAGGATATCACAAATTTCCTTGTTATTTAATGCTAGCGTATCATCTTCCCTTTTGAAGTTTAAATTTGGCGATAAATATCCAGTGATCTCATTCTTAAATGCTCTATAAAATAATCGTGTGTCATTTTTCTAAAAATTGTTGTCCATTTCCATTATTTGGTCCTTCATATATTTTCTTCTAATCGTCCTTAAAGTCTGGTGGGTCATTTCCTTAATCTTTGTACTTCCTCTAAATTTTCTAGGGTCTTGTTCCCGTTCCACTTGTGCCAAGCACAATGTCTTTTTTGGATCACTCTTTCACATTGTTCATTTCACCAAGTATGTTTTCAATAAAAGTTCAAGGGTGCAATTTCCTGAGCTGTTTCAAGAAGGTTATTGGTAACATCATTCCAATTGGTTGGTATTTTAAGTTTTCCTTGAAATTCTATCCTTTTTTCATTTGTAAGAACCTCTCTATTAATTTTTGGAATTTTAATTCTAGTTGTATTTTGTTTGCGTGTAAAAGGTATGAATTTTATCTTGATTTGAGAAAGGTAATGATCTGAAGTTACATTAATGAATTTTCTGACCTTAACATTTTGGATTTCTTTGTAACAATTTCGAGAAATAGCTACATGATCTAATTGAAACTCACCCAGCAACGCATTTGGGGAGACCCACGTTTTCTTTTTACTTGGTTTTGCTTTAAAATGCGTGGACATAAATTTTAGATGTTCACAGAGTTTAACCAATCTCTCACCATTCCTGTTGGTTCTATTATGAGCGTGATATTTACCTATTATATCAGAAAATTTTCTCTCAGATCCAAGCTGACCATTGAAATCTCCAAGTAAAATTTTTACATGATTAGAAGGAATTTTGAGAATTTCGGCTTCTAACTCATCCCAAAATTCATCAGCTTTCTCTGGATTCGTTTTATTATCCTTATTTATAAAAGCATGGGCGTTGATTAGCGTGTATCTCTTATTGAGATATTTTATAGTTAGAAAAGATTCTGGCATTCACACTTCTAAAAGCGAAAACTGCGTACAAAAATGTTTTGTTCACCATAAAAGCAGTTTCCAGATGTGGCATGTTCTTCATCACTCTCTTCCCAACTTTTCCTTTGAAAATTCGTAATCTTGTCTTAATTTTCCAACCTGAATTAAGGAATTCACATTGTATGTTCCAAAAAAATATTTTCTAATTTTCTTGAATCTTGAACTGTTCTTGTAGTGCTCCAATTTACGCCTAGCATTGTCTCCAGGGTAATCATGACCATTAGAAGCCAAATCCATGATATTAAAGTAAATGTGGGTTGGACAAAGTCCAACGTTATACAACTAAGGTTGTGAGCCCTAGAACTTGCCTCAAGATGTGTTCTGGCTATTATTTTACATTAATTGTATTATATTATATTATATGTCAAAGTGACATATATTTGACATGTAAATTACATTTACTATTCGTGAAAACATACTTATTATAGATAATCATATAAACTGATTAAAAGCGAAATATAGCATGAATATAAAAATATATACAACCTGTTCATAGCTCTATAGTATTAAGTCTTATGTCTACAAAACAAATCTCATGTTTAAACAACTGATTCCCTTGCAAATACAACGCAGGATATTGAATTATACAATAGATATGTGTATTTTATTACTAGACTTAGAATTTTCGTCGCACTAAACGAGTACTAGATAAATACCATTGTTTTTAAGATCATATCTTTCTATTTAATTTAAGTGAATAGCAGTTTTGCTGTTTTCAATTATAAATTGGAATACACTTACATGAACGCTTCGTGGTCATACCTGGAGAGAGTAGGTTTTAATTTGACATGAACTTAGCTGATGAGAGCTGGCACTGATGAGAAATAAATCTCGAAACGCGTCTGCAGAAGGCTATTCACTTAAGTTAAATAGAGGCTATATTCAGCCTATATTTCGCCTTTAATAAGTTTAAATTCCATTTAGCTAATTGCTAAATGAAATTTCTCTTAGTGAGGTAAGACTTGATAAAATAGTTAAAATCAACCGAAATTTTGTCAAATTTTGTTGTTCGGGCAAATAATTTGGAAAGTAATGAATTTTCCTTGGGAAACCTAAATGCATCTCAAAGAAAAAGATGTCGCAATCTATTTTAAATTATCTGGAACGGTCTAATGCACGGCCTGAGCGTGTTTCTGTTGGAACTTATTTCCATTTTCTGCCGAATTCACGATGCCATACATCACTTTAAACGGTTTATAACAGACGCTGCAAATTTTCATCAATAGATTCAGCAAAATTCGTTGAGGAACATATAAGGGTTTATTATTTATTACACAGCAGATATTAATATTCTAGATTAATAATAGGTTGCACTATTATTTCGTCAACAGCCACTGTAATATTCTTCAATCATGGATGTGGACAATTGATAACTTTATCCTTGGTATCATTTCCTATCATTGACATTGATTTCTTTTCTTGGTTTTGTAAGCATCTCATGTCTCAGTCATCTGATAGAAGCAAATAGAAATTTTGCGACAGATACGATTATTTACGATTATATTATTTATTCTTTGGCCATGAACCTCTTGAAAAAAAATCACATTTCTCTAGTATAAATGTACACAAGAAAGTAAGAGAAATAACGGAGAAACACAGGAATAGGATCATTGGAAAACTAGTGGACGAAACAGGGAACTTGGTGGTGGATTTAGTAGTCAAGAAAAAGATATGGAAAAAGTATATAAAAAATTTATTTAATGACACAAGATGTGCTTTCTCTGCAAGTACAGATGAAATAAGTGGTACGGATATATTTGAAGTATAAGTTCGGACAGCCATAAATAAAATGAAGGACGGAAAGGCTGTGGGACCTGAAAAAGTAGAAGCAGAGTTCTTAAGGTTGATCGATGAAAATCACGTAAAAAGGTTAACATACATTTTTAATCAAATATATGTATCCGGAAACATTCCATTGGAGTGACTGAACTCATTATTAACTTCATTATTCTGCCCAAAATGTCAAATGCAAAACAATGTGGAGATTATCGTACGATAAGATTAATGAGCCATCTTTTGAATGTGATTTTCAGGGTGATACATTGAAGAATATATAGACTAGATGTGAAGAACAGATAGCCCCTAATCAGTTTGTTCATGCAGTGGGTACGAGAGGTACGAGAGGTTCAGTGTGCAAGTACTGTTTCAGAGATGTGGAGATATGAATAAAAATGTATTTGCTTGCCTAATAGATTACCAGAAGGCTTTTGACAGCGTAAAACACGATAAATTGATGGATATTTTTAAAAATATTGGAATGGAAGAAAAAGATTTGCGAATCAGCAAGAACCTGTATTGTAATCAAACAGCGGTATTGCGTATTGATGAAGAGGACACCGAAGCAGTCAAAATTGTCAGAGTGGCAAGCCAGTTTTGTTGTATTTTATCACCTATCTCACCAACCAGCCTTCGACGTCCACAAATGGACATAGGCCTTATTCATGGCTTTCCATTGTTGTCTGTCTTGTCCTGCCTGAATCCAGTTGGTTTCAATTCTTTTTAGGTAATCGGTCCAGCAAGTAGGTGGTCTTCCCATGTTTCGCTTATCAGCGCGTGGTCTCCGTTCCAATAATCTTTTCGTCCACCTGTCGTCCTTCATTCTGGCCACGTGACCGGCCCATTTTCTTTTAGATGTCTTTATTCTTTTGATAATGCCTGTCGGGGTGACAGGGCTTCGACAGAGGACCGGGGTGGTCCTCTGTCGTAGGCGCTGATTCGTAACGTGGTCTCTTAAACCTATACCTAGCATTGATCTCTCTATTTTTCATTGTGCCACACTATGCTTCCTCGCGGATAATATCGTTAGGGTTGAGGTCTCCGCTCCATACGTGAGTATAGGCAGAACACTTTTCTCTTTAGGCAGATCTTCCCATCTGCCTAAAGAGAAAATCGCTTTTAAAGACATGTTTTAATTTTTCGTAGGCTGCCCATCCAAGGTTGATTCTTATATGTAATTCGCATGTCTGCGTGTCCTTTGATATTTCTCAACCATTTCAAGAGTGGTGCTTTCAATCTTATGTCCTCCCTCATAACAAGATTTGTCAAGAACTTAGTCTTGGAAAAATTCATTTTCAGTTCAACACCAGAACATGCTTCTTCCAATTCATGGAGCATTTGTCTCTCGCCTCTACTAGATTGTCGGTTGTTAGGGCAATGTCGTCTGCGAAGCGAAGATGACTGAGTTTACGACTATCTATGTTTATACCGCTAGTTTCCCAATAGAGTTTTGTTAAAGCGTATTCTAGGACTGTTATGAATAGTTTTGGAGACATAGTGTCTCCCTGTCTCACTCCTCTTCCGACTTTATTGCGGTTGTAATGTAATTTGAACGACATGGTAGCTTTCTTTTATATGTTATAGATCAGTTTTGAGTATCTATAGTCCACTCGACATTCTCTCTTTCCCAATTTCCCATTATTGCTTTCAATGCGATCGTGTCAAATGTCTTATGGAAGTCTTATGGAACAGGAGGACTAGTGGTCTATTGTATGGTTTTTCTCGGTGAGGGTCTTAATACTCTGGAGGTGATCATTAGTTCCCAAACCCGATCGGAGTCCGGCTTGATCTCTTGATAGGTAAAGCTAAAATTTGTTCCCCTTGTCTTAATTTAAATTGTCTTAATTGTCTTTGGATCCTGGTAAACTGCTTATATAGATGGCTAAGGAGAGTTATAGGGCGATAATTTTCCAGGTTTGCTTTGTCTCCTTTTTTATGGAACAAGATGGTGGTCGCTTCATACCACTTCTCCGGAATAGTGCTCTCCTGCAGGCAAAGGTTATAGAGTGCTTGGATTTTTGTCAGCAAGAGAAAGCCTCCTGATTTAATTGCTTCTGCAACCACTTCATCCTCTCCAGGTGCTTTGTTGTTCTTCATTTTCGACAAGTTTCCTTTAATTTCCCCGATAGTGATTTTTGGCATTACTTCGCATCCCTGGTTTACGACACCTCGCTCCCGTGTTAGTATAATAGGATTCAGGGGTTCCTGTTGCTGGCTTTTGTATAATTCAGAATAGAAATTCTCGACAATGCTCAGAATTTCCTCTCGATTTGAAGTGATATTACCCCGCTTGTTTTTTAGTTTGGTTATTTCAGTTTTGCCTTCAGCAAGACGGGTACGCAGTACGTTCATACTTTTATTATTTTCTATTGTTTCATTAATATTTTTACTGCGGTAGGCTCTGATGTCCCGTCTGGTTGCTTTGGAGATTTCTATGTTTTTCGCTTTTAACTCTGCGCTGGTAATATTTCTATTGCTTCTCATCTGGTTGCGTACGAGTGTCAGATTTTTGTGGTCTGATGATTCTATCTTCTCCTTTAGTATTGGCGCGGAATGTCCGTTGGATTTCCTGTAGGGTCTCGGTTATGGCGCTGTTTAGGCTGTTAATATTTGTCTCTGAGTGATCACTGTTCTGTAGTCTGTTGCTAACATGGGTTTCAAATCTCTGGATATCTCGTGGTGTTGTCCATGATTGTTTCGGCGTTCTTTTTAGCAATTTATATCTTCCTCTGTCAAGTTCTATTTGTACTTTGCATCGTAGTATTCGATGGTCGCTGCTTGTCCTACAGTTGTTAAGTACTGTTACGTCTTTTACAATTGCTAATTTGTGAAGATTATATCTCGTTACGATCTCGATCTCCTTACGAGTTCTGCCATCTGGGCTCTCCCATGTCCACCTCCTGTTACGTTTTTTGTAGAAGAAGCTGTTCATTTGTACATGTTATGTTGTAGCAGAAAAGTCAGAATGGTTTTCCCCCGAGCATTTCTTCCTTCTGAAAAGTCACCTACACAATTTAACATATATTCAGAGTTCATATTTAGAGAAGCACTGGAAGAAATAAATTGCCTTGTGGCTAGAAGTGGATTGAAATAAACACCACAAAGACAGAACTCATTGTCATAAGTAAAGGAAATATTACAGGAGTAAACTTAGTCATTAACCAAAGAAATATAGAAAGGGTAAAACAATATTCGTACCTTGGAACAATAATAAACGAAAATTGAGATAACGCAAGAAATCAAGATTCCTATCGGGGAAGCAAGAAATGTATTTCAGAAAATGAGTATTGTCCTCAAAAGCCACAACCTAACTCTAGGAACAAAAATCAGACTTTTGCACTGCTATGTATAATCTGTCCTCCTATATGGTGTGGACATGGACCTTAAATAAAAACACAGAGAAGAAGCTAGCGGGCTTTGAATTTTGGCTTTATAGGCGGATCTTGAGAATATCTTGGATCCAGAGAGTGACACACATAGAAGTAATGAGAAGAACACAACACCCAATTGATCAAGATAGTGAAATGCCGAAAGTTGCAATATCTAGGATATATTATGCGAACTACAAAGAGATACGACATACTCCAAAAAATACTTCATGGGAAAATAACAGCAAAAGAGGTCCTGGAAGAAGACGAATATCTTGGTTTGACAACCTTAGATGCTAGTTTAATATGTCTCTAGCTGAACTGTTCCGCGTCGCCACCAACAAGACAAGAATACCAATCATGACCGCCAAAATCCGAACCGGATATGCACCGAAAGAAGAAGAAAGATTTGCTAAATACCGAAAGAGTTTCCGTCATGTTGAGCCATGGCGGAAAACCGTTGAATAGTTATGTTTCAAGTATTTTTAGATAACGTAGACTTCCAGATAAAATGAATTATAAATATTTGTGAAATAAATTAGTCAAGATTTTGTTTCATTTAACATCAATGTGTACCCAATGTGATTTTTAAAATGAAAATTAGATCATTTACTTTCGTTGCTTTTTTTCTGAGATTCTAGGTTTGTAGTTGTAGTGGTTTGGCAAGACCTTGTAAATATTTACGCAACCAAGTCGAATCTGTTTATTTAAAAGTGTTTTAAGATTTCGGGAACTTAGTCGATTCGTTTGCTTTGATCCACGGGCTCCGATCGATTTTCAAATCTATTTTTGGCCAACATTGTACTAAAACAGGACAAAAATAAATTCCAAATAAAATTTCACTTGATCTTAATCATTTATTCAACAACTTTAGATACATTTTATTTTTTTAGAAAAGAATGAAATATCTTGTATTGCCTAATTTCTTAATGCATTATTCCGTTTAGTTTAATTTTATTAATTCCTATCTGGTCTTGTTTACTCTTGCCGTTTTTTCTAGATTTGACTAGTCTTAATAGTTTGCATTACCATTTCTGCATATACTGGAATATTTAAATTGTTGTTTATTTTGTGTTTTCTGTAATCCTGATTATTTATCCCAAATATCCCTTCTGCCTCACTCTTACATCCCCTTCTCTTAGATTACAACTAAAGGTCAATTTAAATTATGTATGTTGCAGGGTATGGAGACATTGTCCCTATGACCACAGAAGGTCGAGCATTTTGTATAGTCTTCGCCCTCGTCGGAATCCCATTGACTCTAACCGTCATAGCTGATTGGGGTCGTCTCTTCGCTACAACGGTTTCAACCCTTATGCGACACTTACCACCTGTCCCAAAAGTATGCAGGTATAACGAAATGTTTTCTTCAGCTTGTTAAGTCAATAACCCTTGTTATCGTATTATTTCTTGAATGAGTGGGGATAATAAGGGCGCGTTATCGTCAAATAAAAGAGCACACATTAAAGGGGGCAGGTTGTAAAATTTCGTGACCGGTGGATATAAATGTGCGGTTGTAATGTAGGCCTGACCTATTCATTAGGGTTTTAGTATACAAGAAATCAATCAAAATTTAGTTTGCTTAAATTTGATGCGGAAATGTTCCTTAGAGGAAATTTGAGGAAGGTAGAAAGTAAATTGAAAAAGGCAATTAGTTAGTTTTTTAGTAAATATACGGAAGATCAATATTGAGCATTTAAAAAGTATTAAAACTATTTTCTGTTTGTTCTTGTAAGATTAAATTAAATCAGAAAATAGATTAAACAATCTAGTCTTATCTGCCAATAGTGTTTGCCTGCATAGTACATAGTCTTGTGCATAGTTTCTTACGTCGTTGTGTGGGCTCCGTAGAAATATCTTTCTCCTCTAATGAATTTAGCCTTGTCTGTTTGAACTCATTTAGGATTTCTACTAACTAATATTTTACCTATAAATTATGGGAACAAAATTGTTAAAGTGATTCACAGCAAACTAATTAACAAAACAATATGTGCACTACTGCACCTATTTTAATACAAAACCATTAAACTAAAAAAACAACTACAGCTTTTTTAAATCCACATATATATTATAAAAATATATATTATACTACGAATATTTTTAGAAAATCAGTCTTGTTTTATTCCAGAATTAGTCCAGACTTTAATTAGTTTTGGTTTAATTGACTATAAACAGAAAGACTAAGAACAATGTAATATGGTGCTATCTTTACCATTCTATTCTATTTTCAACCTTCTATTTTAATAAAAAAAAATCGTTTTTTATATAATCTAGTCAGACATGACTGACAAATTCTATTTTTGTAGACATGAGCGTGAACATAAAGAAACAGTGATCTTTTTAACAAACGCCTTGATTTCATTAAAAACATTCCATTTCAACTGCTGCAATCTCCTCTCCACCCTTACCGTCCGCCATTTACCAAAACGTAATAACGAATATTTTCTGGCTATAACTCGCCCAGACCTTAATATACCCAAAAAACCAAGCTTTCAACGGAAACTTTCTTAATAAACATTGCGGGAAAAAACGAATGCATAGTTAGCTTCAGAGCGCGTTTACGGCTTTATATCAGCGAGTAAGAAAGCAGAGCGCACAAACTACATACATAAATGTCTATAAGTGCAGCGCAAATTGCCAAGTCTGGGTATTCATATCAGAATTATAAACGAGTTTAACTTAGTCTCTAGATGTAAAAAATACTTGTATAACTTTTGCTATCCAACCGGGTTATAGTCACCATGACCCATTTTTACCTAGCTTTTATTCATTTTATCCAGATACCCAGTTATGGTACAGTTTAACTGTTTCTGAAAACATATTTTTTTAACAGATTCTGAAATTATATTATGGCTTGAGAGTTTTTTAACACTTGTGTTGTTGCTTGATACATCGTCTGTCGATCTAGTCTTGTCCATCGAGTCCTGTCCGCCTAGTATTGACCGTCTAGTATTGTCTGTCTGGTCTAGTCTGTCTAGTCTTGTCTGCCTAGTCTTGTCATTCTAGTCTTGTCTGTCTAGTCTTGTGTGTTTAGCCTCGTCTGTCTAGTCTTGTCTGTCTAGTTTTGTTTGTCTAGTCTTGTCTGTCTAGTCTTGTCTGTCTAGTCTTATCTGTCTAGTCTTGTCTGTCTAGTCTTGTCTGTCTAGTCTTGTCTGTCTAGTCTTGTCTGTCTAGTCTTGTCTGTCTAGTCTTGTCTGTCTAGTCTTGTCTGTCTAGTCTTGTCTGTCTAGTCTTGTCAGTCAGTCTTGTCTGTCTAGTCTTGTCTATCTAGTCTTATCTGTCTAGTCTTATCTATTTAGTCTTGTCTGTCTAGTCTTGTCTGTCTAGTCTTGTCTGTTTAGTCTTGTCTGTCTAGTATGTCTAGTCTTGTCTGTCTAGTCAAAATCAAATCAAAATCAAAAATATTTATTTCATTATGTAAGCATTACATATACGGACCATTACATGTTGGTGAAGATAACAGTACTATTAGTAAGCTAAATTAAATATGTCAAATCATCTTTTGAAGGACTTTACTCCTCTGTTATACTCCAATAGTGTGTATGGCTCGATGTTAATAAGTAAATGGTGAATTTCTTGCTTAAAAACATTGGTTTTCTTAATTAATTTAAAATAATTTGGTAGTGCATTATATAATTTAATATTGATGATAGGTGGTGTTTTACCCACATGACTAGTTTGTGAAAAGGTGGAATGTAATTAAGGTTTCTATTACGTGTATGCTTTGTGTTGTTCGACTCATGTATATCGAAGAGTTTCTTATTTTTAAATGGAAACAATAATGATACAAATACGTATGTACCGATCGTTGTTAGGATATTTGCTGTTTTAAATATACACCTGCATGTTTCTCTATATTTTAAGTCATAAATAACATGTAGAGCTGCTTTTTGAATTTTGATAACGTTATTTAATAATGTTCCCCTGCCCCAGAACGTTATGCTGAAGCGTAAATGGCTATGAAAAATCGCATAGTATATGATTTGTAGTGAGTCTATATTAAGATATCGTTTTAAGATCCTTAGTGCATATACAGCTTTGTTTAGTCGTTTTGTTAAGTTAAGTATATTTGTTGACCAGTCCAATATGTCATCAATATACAGGCCGAGTAGTCTTACATTGCTTTGTACTTTGACTATATTGTTATCCATTCCTAACTCCATAGGGTATCTTTTCCTGTCTCTTTTCGTCTTTTTTTAGAAAATTATGTTTGTTTTCTGTTCATTTAGTAGTAGTTTGTTTTCACTAAACAATCCATGTTGTCAGGCTAGCTATGTTGTTCTTGATGTTGTTTTCTATTTCTTCAACCGGTTTACTGGTAGAAATTATACTGGTATCATCTGCATAATTAATCATCTGAGTAGTATTATGTATCGTAATGTTGGTAAGATCATTTATATATAGGATGAATAAAAGGGGGCCCAGGATGCTGCCTTGATGAATTCCCGTATTTATTAAGGTGGAACTAGATCTGTTCTTGCCTTGATATGTCGATATTTCTGTGATCTATTTTCTGTCTTTGAAGTATGAAAAAATTATATTTAAGACAATACCTCTAATTCCGTACCTATATAATTTGTCCAGGAGGATGGTGTGGTCTACAGTGTCGTATGCTATCGACAGGTCTAAAAGTATCCCACAGGGTATGTTGTGGTCTTCTATTTGATAAAGCCATGTTGTGTTGGACTAATAATATGGCATTTATTCATATAACTTATAATTCTCTGCGCTAATAGCTTCTCAATTATTTTAGAGAAGGGTGAAAGTATGCTAATGGGACGGTAGTTATGGCTTTATCACCCGTTTTATAAATTAGGATCATTTTGGTTATTTTTAAGCAATTCGGAAAGATTCCCTCCTGTAGCGAGTTGTTTATCAAGTGTAAGAGAGGTTCTAAAATTTCTGCTACTACATACTTTACTGTTGGCATAGTAATCTCGTCTATTCCGGCGCTTTTGCTGTTTCTTAGCTCTTTTAAGACCTGACTAAGCTCGTTCTGAGATGTTGGGTATAGGAAAATTATATCTGTTTTATAGCTTAGGTTGTTCTTGTGCTTGATGTGTGACAGGTGTTCAGTCATATTTTTGGGTTTCTCTGCATAGAAATTATTGATGCTGTCGGCGTTAATACCTGGTCCGAACTCGTGGTATGTATGTTGTTTATCGTTCCTTTTATACTGAGTGATTTCTGCGACTGCTTTGCAAGTAAATTTCGCTACATTTTCACTTTGCTTAATGGCCCTACCAAAATACTTATTTTTTTCCTGAAGCAGTAGGTTTATGTACTGTCTTCTTGATATAACCTTGATAGAACCTGTTCCACTGTTCGTTAATATCTGTGTGCGGAACGATATATATTTCCTCCCATGTTTCTTTTGCTAATGATTCCTTCAACTTGCAAATATTTTCTTCCCTATAACTTCTGATTGACTGGTACAACGGTTTACTCTTGTTGGACTTGAAGACAATACATTGTGCAATGTGGTCTGATACATGGAAGTCTACTGAAGGAGTTCCAAAGCGCATACTTGTATAAACTGCTATATTATCTAAGCACGAATTGAAGGATCGATGGCTTTTTTCTTTAAGTTGAAATGGTATGAAAAGATTCCAAGAAATATATGAGCTTCCTGCTATCTTTTGAGTTTTTTAAAGTGTCTACATTAAAATCACCAGCAATGATAAAATGTCTCCTTTCCTTATTTAACTTTGTGATTAGGATGTTCAATATCTCCAAAAAGTGATTAAAGTTTGTTAGAGGAGCTCTATATAACCCTATTATTAGTATAACAGAGGAATGAATACACTCAAAAAAGGTTTCGGCCAGTGACTGGAAATCATCTCTGTTTTTAAACTCAGTAGTTTGGTGGCAATATATGGCAACGCCGCCATGTAATCCCTCCTCACGGCAGAAGCAAGATGCCAGAGGGAAATTCTTTATTTTTAATAAATTGCGTTGAGCTTCACTCTTCCAGTGCTCTGTAAGCACAAGGTATTGGCAATGTTGTACCCTATCCAACATATACTCAATCCCATCGACAGACTTTCCTATGGACTGCGTGTTTAAGTTTATTAGACTCATGTCGGTATCAGTCTTCTTATTATATTTTAGAGTATATTGTTTTATATATTTAGAGGGAGTTGACTTCCTTGCGGAAAATTCTCTTAGTGGTTACGGTCCAGTAACCGGGAATTCAGTCTCTCATGACGAATTCCTTTTAGCCAGAAAGCCGCTTTATACACTTCTTCTTTCAGCAAAAGATCCATTCCGAATTTAAAACTTTTATTGTCTTTTTTGTACATTCTGGGTACGATATTTTCCACACTAGTTTTAACGTGACCTGTCTGAGTCTAGTCTTGTCTGTCTAGTCTTGCCTGTCTAGTCTTGCCTGTCTAGTCTTGTCTGTCTAGTCTTGTCTGTCTAGTCTTGTCTGTCTAGTCTTGTCTGTCTAGTCTTGTCTGTCTAGTCTTCTCTGTCTAGTCTTGTCTGTCTAGTCTTGTCTGTCTAGTCTTGTCTGTCTAGTCTTGTCTGTCTAGTCTTGTCTGTCTAGTCTTGTCTGTCTAGTCTTGTCTGTCTAGTCTTGTCTGTCTAGTCTTGTCTGTCTAGTCTTGCCTGTCTAGTCTTGTCTGTCTAGTCTTGTCTGTCTAGTCTTGTCTGTCTTGTCTTGTCTGTCTAGTCTTGTCTGTCTAGTCTTGTCTGTCTAGTCTTGTCTGTCTAGTCTTGTCTGTCTAGTCTTGTCTGTCTAGTCTTGTCTGTCTAGTCTTGTCTGTCTAGTCTTGTCTGTCTAGTCTGTCTAGTCTGTCTAGTCTGTCTAGTCTGTCTAGTCTGTCTAGTCTGTCTAGTCTGTCTAGTCTGTCTAGTCTGTCTAGTCTGTCTAGTCTGTCTAGTCTTGTCTAGTCTTGTCTAGTCTTGTCTAGTCTTGTCTGTCTAGTCTTGTCTGTCTAGTCTTGTCTGTCTAGTCTTGTCTGTCTAGTCTTGTCTGTCTAGTCTTGTCTGTCTAGTCTTGTCTGTCTAGTCTTGACTGTCTAGTCTTGTCTGCCTAGTCTTGTCTGTCTAGTATTGTCTGTCTAGTCTTGACTGTCTAGTCTTGTCTGTCTAGTCTTGTCTGTCTAGTCTTGTCTGTCTAGTCTTGTCTGTCTAGTCTTGTCTGTCTAGTCTTGTCTGTCTAGTCTTGTCTGTCTAGTCTTGTCTGTCTAGTCTTGTCTGTCTAGTCTTGTCTGTCTAGTCTTGTCTGTCTAGTCTTGTCTGTCTAGTCTTGTCTGTCTAGTCTTGTCTGTCTAGTCTTGTCTGTCTAGTCTTGTCTGTCTAGTCTTGTCTGTCTAGTCTTGTCTGTCTAGTCTTGTCTGTCTAGTCTTGTCTGTCTAGTCTTGTCTGTCTAGTCTTGTCTGTCTAGTCTTGTCTGTCTAGTCTTGTCTGTCTAGTCTTGTCTGTCTAGTCTTGTCTGTCTAGTCTTGTCTGTCTAGTCTTGTCTGTCTAGTCTTGTCTGTCTAGTCTTGTCTGTCTAGTCTTGTCTGTCTAGTCTTGTCTGTCTAGTCTTGTCTGTCTAGTCTTGTCTGTCTAGTCTTGTCTGTCTAGTCTTGTCTGTCTAGTCTTGTCTGTCTAGTCTTGTCTGTCTAGTCTTGTCTGTCTAGTCTTGTCTGTCTAGTCTTGTCTGTCTAGTCTTGTCTGTCTAGTCTTGTCTGTCTAGTCTTGTCTGTCTAGTCTTGTCTGTCTAGTCTTGTCTGTCTAGTCTTGTCTGTCTAGTCTTGTCTGTCTAGTCTTGTCTGTCTAGTCTTGTCTGTCTAGTCTTGTCTGTCTAGTCTTGTCTGTCTAGTCTTGTCTGTCTAGTCTTGTCTGTCTAGTCTTGTCTGTCTAGTCTTGTCTGTCTAGTCTTGTCTGTCTAGTCTTGTCTGTCTAGTCTTGTCTGTCTAGTCTTGTCTGTCTAGTCTTGTCTGTCTAGTCTTGTCTGTCTAGTCTTGTCTGTCTAGTCTTGTCTGTCTAGTCTTGTCTGTCTAGTCTTGTCTGTCTAGTCTTGTCTGTCTAGTCTTGTCTGTCTAGTCTTGTCTGTCTAGTCTTGTCTGTCTAGTCTTGTCTGTCTAGTCTTGTCTGTCTAGTCTTGTCTGTCTAGTCTTGTCTGTCTAGTCTTGTCTGTCTAGTCTTGTCTGTCTAGTCTTGTCTGTCTAGTCTTGTCTGTCTAGTCTTGTCTGTCTAGTCTTGTCTGTCTAGTCTTGTCTGTCTAGTCTTGTCTGTCTAGTCTTATACAGCATAGTGTCGTTGCGACGGAGTGCTGGATACATATGAACATCGGATATACTTGTATATTTTACTGTTTATATGTAATAAATAAATACGCTGTCTAGTCTTGTCTGTCTAGTCTTGTCTGTCTAGTCTTGTCTGTCTAGTCTTGTCTGTCTAGTCTTGTCTGTCTAGTCTTGTCTGTCTAGTCTTGTCTGTCTAGTCTTGTCTGTCTAGTCTTGTCTGTCTAGTCTTGTCTGTCTAGTCTTGTCTGTCTAGTCTTGTCTGTCTAGTCTTGTCTGTCTAGTCTTGTCTGTCTAGTCTTGTCTGTCTAGTCTTGTCTGTCTAGTCTTGTCTGTCTAGTCTTGTCTGTCTAGTCTTGTCTGTCTAGTCTTGTCTGTCTAGTCTTGTCTGTCTAGTCTTGTCTGTCTAGTCTTGTCTGTCTAGTCTTGTCTGTCTAGTCTTGTCTGTCTAGTCTTGTCTGTCTAGTCTTGTCTGTCTAGTCTTGTCTGTCTAGTCTTGTCTGTCTAGTCTTGTCTGTCTAGTCTTGTCTGTCTAGTCTTGTCTGTCTAGTCTTGTCTGTCTAGTCTTGTCTGTCTAGTCTTGTCTGTCTAGTCTTGTCTGTCTAGTCTTGTCTGTCTAGTCTTGTCTGTCTAGTCTTGTCTGTCTAGTCTTGTCTGTCTAGTCTTGTCTGTCTAGTCTTGTCTGTCTAGTCTTGTCTGTCTAGTCTTGTCTGTCTAGTCTTGTCTGTCTAGTCTTGTCTGTCTAGTCTTGTCTGTCTAGTCTTGTCTGTCTAGTCTTGTCTGTCTAGTCTTGTCTGTCTAGTCTTGTCTGTCTAGTCTTGTCTGTCTAGTCTTGTCTGTCTAGTCTTGTCTGTCTAGTCTTGTCTGTCTAGTCTTGTCTGTCTAGTCTTGTCTGTCTAGTCTTGTCTGTCTAGTCTTGTCTGTCTAGTCTTGTCTGTCTAGTCTTGTCTGTCTAGTCTTGTCTGTCTAGTCTTGTCTGTCTAGTCTTGTCTGTCTAGTCTTGTCTGTCTAGTCTTGTCTGTCTAGTCTTGTCTGTCTAGTCTTGTCTGTCTAGTCTTGTCTGTCTAGTCTTGTCTGTCTAGTCTTGTCTGTCTAGTCTTGTCTGTCTAGTCTTGTCTGTCTAGTCTTGTCTGTCTAGTCTTGTCTGTCTAGTCTTGTCTGTCTAGTCTTGTCTGTCTAGTCTTGTCTGTCTAGTCTTGTCTGTCTAGTCTTGTCTGTCTAGTCTTGTCTGTCTAGTCTTGTCTGTCTAGTCTTGTCTGTCTAGTCTTGTCTGTCTAGTCTTGTCTGTCTAGTCTTGTCTGTCTAGTCTTGTCTGTCTAGTCTTGTCTGTATATTTTGTCTGTCTAGTCTTCTCTGTCTAGTCTTGTCAGTCTAGTCTGGTCTGTCTAGTCTTGTCTATTTAGTCTTATCTGCCTAATCTTGTCTGTCTAGTCTGTCTGTCTAGTCTTGTCTGTCTGGTCTTGTTTGTCTAGTCAATTTCAATTTATTTTATTTTATTATATAAAGCTATACATAACAGGTATAAATACAGATAACAGATAAATAACAGATGTAAAACGTAATGAAATATGTCCAGATAGAATAATTTAGGTTGGCTGGGTTTTTATATTTTCATAATATTCCTTTAAATTGTAGGGTTTCATATTTACGAGGATATTGCGGATTTCTTTTATAAATTGTATTTGCATCAGTTTTAGATGTCTTGGCAATGAATTATATAGTTTTAAATTTATGTACTGTGGTGCTCTTTCCGTCATTGTCAAGTTATGTTTTGGTAAAATGAAGATTTGGTTTTGATTTCTTGTGTTTCTGTGGTTAGAATTCATGTATTCTGTGAAGAGATGTTTGTTCTTCACTAAGAAAATTATGGTTTCATAAATAAATATCGCTGTTACCGTTAAAATATTTGCAGCCTTAAACTTTCCACGGCAAGATTGATAGTATTTCATTTTGTAAATGATTCTTATTGCCTGTTTTTGGATCCTAAACGTTCGATAAACATCTTTGCCGCAACCCCAAAATAAAATCCCAAAACGTAAATGAGAGTGAAAGTTAGCGTAGTATACAATTTTTAGGACTTCTTGACTTACGCTTCGCTGTAGAATTCTTATGGCATATGTTGTGGCATTTAATTTTGCTTCTAGTGCATTTATATGAGCATTCCAATTTACGCAGCAGTCGATTTCCATTCCTAAAAGTTTCACAGTCTTCCTAACAGCTATGTCGTCTTTTCCTATTGTATCTCGTTTGGGATAGTTAAGTAATGATGTACCTGTTTTGAAAATTGTTACGTTGGTTTTCATGCTGTTGGTTGTTAGTTTGTTTATTTAGAACCATTCGGTTAGTCTTGCCATGGTAATATTTAAATTTGTATGTAAGTCTTCCAGTCTGGTGTTAGATAATAATAGGGAAGTGTCATCTGCGTAATTGACCATCTTATGAGGTGTAGATTTTATTTTTGAAGGTAGGTCGTTAATATATAAAGTGAATAATAGGGGTCCCAAGATACTACCCCCAAACTACTACTACTACTGAGGTGCTTCTATTTGTGTGTCCCTGATTGTTGATTTTTCTTGGCATAGTAAGGTATTTATTCTGGTTTGCTGTGTACGGTTAGATAAGTAGGAACGGAACCACTCATGAGCGATCCCTTTAACTCTGTATATGAATAATTTATCCAGAAGAATCGTGTGATCTACGGTGTCGTAAGCTTTGGAAAGATCGATCAAAATTCCACATGGTATGTTTTTATTTTCCAATTCTTTATGTATATATTTCATAGAATTAAAACATGCTGTGTCGATGCTCCTTTGTCGATGCTCGATGCGCTTCTATAACAATGTTGTTCGTTGCAAATTAAGTGATACTTTTCAAGAAAGTTGATAGTCTTGGATGCAATAACTTTTTCGAATATTTTGGAGAAGGCAGATAGAGTACTTATTGGCCTGTAATTTTCTATTAATTTTTTATCCCCCTTTTTGTTTATCGGTATTATGATGGAATGTTTGAGGGACTCTGGAAAAATTCCACGTTCCATGAAGTTGTATATTATGTATTTTAGTGGTTCTACTATTTCCCAGAAAATGTTTTAAATTAATATAGCTGGTACTTCGTCGTCACCGGCTCTACAAAAATCTCGTCTAGTCTCGTCTGTCTAATCTTGTGTATCTAGTCTTGTCAGTCTAGTCTTGTCGGTCTAGTCTTGTCCGTCTAGTTTTTTTTTTGAGGAGGGTAAATGCGTTATGCACTCGGGTAGTGTGGGACTCTCACCCTCTAAAAGCCGTCCTCTTTCTTTGGAATCGACTTTTGGCATACCGTCCAGGATGGTCTTTATCTACTACGTCTACTACATCTGCTTCTCTGCTTAACATGTCTCTTTCTTCGCGTGCTTTTTGATGCATTATGTTCATGCAGTTCTCTTGGCTGGAGGTTAGTACTTCTATGATGTTGCTTTTTGTTAGGACAATACCACTAGTGTCCTTTGTATGCTATCTTACTGTACCCCATCTGGGGCAGTGAAATATAGTATGTTGGCCCGTCATTGTTGTCGGGACCGTATCAACATCCAGTATTATGCCTCTTTCCAATTTTCTTTCGGAATATACCATGGACATCATTGCTTGAGTTATGTAGTGGTCTATGTCACCCCATGGTCTCTCGCACCTCTGACTACTCTGATGTTTGTTATAAAGGTTTTACTCCAGCCTTCATACATCTCCCATAAGCCCCTCCACGAAGACATCAAGCCTTCCCTCGCTTCCTTTCTGTTGGTCGCTCCTTTCTCATGCAGTTGACAGCATTCGGACACAAGTAGTTTTATGGGGTGGATCCCGGCGATGGCTACCATAGTCTCTATAGAAACGGTTCTATATGCTGCCGTTATTCTTATAGCGCGCTTGCACATGCTGGAGCTCCATAGAGAATGAAGGTGGAGACTACGGACGCAAGGATTTTTTGCTTTTGTTGTTGCGGGTAATCTTGTCTGTCTAGTCTTTTCTATCTGGTCTTGCCTGTCTAGTTTTAGATAAGGAAAGTGTAATTACTCTTGAAACAACTTGAAACACATAATATATAAAAATACATTTTATGTTTATTATGATAAAGATAATATTTTAAAATAATGAACAAAGTGATTTTCGTAGATTACTTTCTATTATCGTCTTTGTACAATGTGATAAATAAACTTTTGTAAGTTCTAACACAAGAATTGATAAATCACATTACCAAAAAGATAAACTCATTGTACTTATAATTCTAAATGAGTAAAACAAAACTATCAAAAATCTTAAAATTAGCTCCAAGGGATTTTAAAAGAGGTTTTGAAAAGGTTTAGTTTAAAACTCTGAAAATTGAACGAAAGTTTTATTTATTTATAATAATTTAGTTTTGTGTTAGGAATGCAACGGTGGCGAGGAGGACGTCGTCGTACGCTTTGTCTGCGATATGTTTTCTCTTCCTTTATTTGGCTGTTGGGGCAGGATTATTTGTGATATGGGAGGACGATTGGACTTTCTTCGACGGATTTTATTTCTGTTTCATTACGATGACCACGATAGGATTTGGTGATTTAGTACCTGGTAAGTTCTCAAAAATATTTACAATTATATTTCAAGATATTATATTGTTTGGTGTGGTCCGAAACGCTTATTGAAATATTTTAGGATTGAATGCTTGGCAATGTTTAGAAGCAAATGTTAAAGCGATTTCGGGATTGAAAGCTTTGTAGTTTCCTAAATAAATATTTCAGAGCTTTCTTTTGTCCATGTAGTTATTAAAACTTAAAAAAAGAACTATTTATTACTAGGTATTTTCCTTGCAAATTTAAGGAAATGTTTGAATGAAAGTTTTTAGGGTTGGGAGTTTATTAAACTTTGGCCGGTGAGATCAGACTGAAGTTGTAATTCCTTTTTTTTATAAAAATAGATGCAAAAATGTTTATGGAAACGTCGGAGTGAGTGCATAGTTAAGTGCACATATTCCCAATAAATATCGATAAACATAAAATATGCACCTTATATGAGAGTATGATAAAGGGAAGTTGGGGAAGATGTATCGCATTGTTGTGTATTAATTCTGTAAATTAAAATTTTATTAATGTTGTCTTTATTATAGAAATATTATGTAAATAATGAATAGAAGATTCAACAATTTTAACATGTCCAAAATTAAAAACGTTTCCGTCTAATTTAATTAAGACGATTTCAACTAAAATAAATTACATACCAAATTTTGCTAGGATTATACAACTACTATGTGTTTTATTCACGTGTTGTTATTATTTATTTACAGATAAACCGACTTATATGCTTTTTGCAACATTATACATCCTTATCGGTTTAGCTTTGACTACCACGATTATTGAGCTCGTCAGACGCCAATACGCTCAATCCTGGCGTCAAATACAGGCATTATCTGGCCCGTTGGCCGACAACCTCAGGAAATTAGCGGAAAATGCTCCCGGATTAGACGTTTCCGCCTTCCAACAAGATTTACGAAAAGTCCTTACTGTCGTAAGTATTAATAGACATACTTATATCTATTTATCAAGTCGCTCTACTTCTATTTAGTCTTGTCTGCCCAGTTTCTAATTCTTATTTATTGTTTATAGGTAACAATGGCAAAGAAATATAATGGATCGCAAAGGGCGGAAACTCACAAGATCAAGGGAAGTGGAGACTGGGAGGAAGCGATGGAAGCTGTTATCAGGGACATAACGGAAGGAACTCAGAAAGCTAAGCCGCCGCTCGTGCAAATCGTAATCTACGAGAGCTCAGTCTAATGTAGTTTCAATGTAAAGTAACATTTACATAAATGTAAATACATAAAGTAAGACTAGGGGAACGTGGAAGGGATTGTTGTAAATATTCCTGCAGGGAAACAAAATCGTTTTTTATCTTGTGTTATCTTCAAATTGAATCGCGATTTTAGTTTTATTCGGGTTTTAAGGGTTTCTTTAGGGTTGTTTCAAATTACTATGGGTTTTTGACAATTTAACTGTGTCATATATAAAAGTCTATAATAATTATTTAGCAATTTCCTTAAATACCTTTAAATTCGTGTGTTAAATAACTTTCTTATCTTTGATTTTTAACATGTAAAAATTACAATTTACTTTAACTACGAGTTATTTATTTTTAAAGATAACTCATTTGCGAGTTATCGAGATCACTAAAAATTAATATTGATTAATTCGATTATCAATGTCGTCGCTTTCCAGTTATCGAGTCTCCTGAGGAATGGCCGAAGCCTTAGCATTAAAATTTACATTTCAAGTTACGTAGATTTGTGTAAACCAGTTGACTTTCATCTTCCACTTATAACCTTATCTCGAGTTATCCGAGCTTTTCAACAAAACGAATTTTGAGTTATCCACTTTTGATTTTGATTTAAATCGCTTCCAAACTTCTTCGCCACAATTTCGAATCGCGGAAACTTTGAGTTATCGAGCTTCCTGATGAATGGCAATTACTTATAGAATCGATTTAGGAAATATCAGAAACAACGCGATGATTGACTGCAATATTCTAAGCAAGAGAGAAATAGTAACGGCGATCCGACACCTGAAAGCAGGAAAAGCGACTTCTGTTAGGAATATTATCTGTACCCTGATATTATTCTTAACAAAATTATTTAAACAATTTCCTGCTAAAATTGCCACCATGCTGCACCCAATTATTACCAAGGCTTGGGAGGAGGAGCAATTTCCAACCTTAATCAAGGAGGGACTAATTATTAAATTACCAAAGAAGAGAGATATGACTCGTTGCGAGAACTGGCGTGGAATAACCCTATTAAACGTTATAAACAAAATCATAATGACGGTTATCAAGCTCAGAATGGTGGGCGTGATTGATCCAATACTTATGCAAGAACAGACAACCACATCAACACATTGAGGAACATAATAGATCAGTCAAATGAATTCCAAATCCCTTTGTACCTAACATTTGTTGACTGAAATAAGCCTTTGACACACTGAAACACCAAGCTCTCTGGCATATAATAGAAAAGAGTGGGATCCCTCAAAAACTTATAAATGTGACCAAAGCGTTTTACACCGACGCTGTCTGTATGCAGTCTTGCACAAAGGCAAACTAGGCAGTAGGATAAATGTAAGAAACGGAGTGAAACAGGGCTGCATCTTGTCCCCGTTTCTCTTTATTCTGGCATTGGACTTTGTTCTCAAGGCATGTAAAACGAACAAGGGCATACAATGGGGTCTTCACAGCCGCTTAGAGGAATTGGCATACTCGGATAATATATGTGTGCTTAGTACACACATCCCGATATGTGTGCTAAGCTGGAGAAGTTCAAGAGCGCAGAAAGCGAAGTTGGCCTAGATGTTAACTACCTCAAAACGAAGGAAGTAAGGATAAATTTCCACAATTAGCAGCCCATGTCAATCCATGAAACGTTGATCGAAAGAGTGGACTACTTTACCTACCTAGGTAGCACTGTTGATGAAAGTGGCGGCACTGAAAAAGATATTCAAATAAGGGTATCGAAAGCGGGTGCCGCATATGCACGGCTATGCCCTAAATGGCAACCTACCATATATAGTAAGAAAACCAAGTTTAGAATTTTTAATACCAACGTTAAACCTGCTGTATGAATGTGAAACGTGGAAGGTGACAAAACAACTAACTCACCGGCTCCAAACTTTCATTAACAAATGTTTTAAGCTGCGGTCACATGAGGCTGGTTTACCAGCCGCTGGTCGCTGCTTGCTGCTAACAGCCAGTTAAGCAGTACCGTGTGAACTGTTATATCCGTTGGTGCCAACAGCAGCGGAGTGATTTCAGTAAGTTGAGACGGTTCAACTTTACTAGCGCTGCTGGCCCATGCCACGTGACGTTCCCGCTGTTACTAGCCACTCTGATAAAAGATAACTTCATCACTTGAGTTGTTGTTGATTATTTTGTTTCACTTGTTTACATTTAATTTTATTAATTTGAATTTTTTAATATTACTTTACTAATAGTAGTGTAATTAATATAAAATGGAACCAACAAGTAAAGATATTGATGTGAAGTGGAATTCAAATCAAATATTAATTTTCTGAAATATATCAAAAATATGATTGTTTGTGGGATGCAACTTTTAGAGAGTTTAAAGTATAAGAGACACATATAGGAAGTAAGTGAACAAAATTAAAAATCAAGCAAGAGTGGTGCAGGATCAAGCGATGTCTATAAACCAAAACATGCCTGGTTTCGTTCTGCTTGGAATAGCTTGCCTCATGTTGGTATCCTGTTTGCGTATTAACGGCGAAACTAATTGTAGGAGTTCTTCAAAACTTTCTAGGAATATTCTTAATTTGTTGAAGAAAGAGCAAGGGTCCTCGGCCCTTAACTCATTCATTAGCCTCGATGAAGCACCAAGTATGTTTCTTCTTTAGATCCAATCTCGAACCCATTTGCGTTTTTTTTAACATTTAAATGCCTTCTTAACAATTTCCATAACACTTCTTTCCTATGTAAAGACATTTTGTAGGAGGCAGTGACTAAAATAAATAAAACTGATTCAAACCATCGCAGCTGCCAGACCAGCCGCAGCTGTTTGCACAACACTGTACACCTTCTGTATGTTGGTTGCTGTCGCTGCTAGTCAGTTGGTACTATAGACCAGCGGCTGGTAAACCAGCGTCATGTGACCGCAGCTTAAGACACATCCTGGGAATTTTCTGGCCAAACATAAATTTCAACGAAAGCTGGCGAAGCAAGAACCTATATCCGTGCACACTCTGCGGCGGGATAACAGCTACATAGCGCGAATGGCCTTAGACTGGGATCCGCAAGGCAGCCGCAAACGTGTGTTGTTATTGTCCTCTAACTCCTACGCGGAACATAGGGCCTCTACAAAGACCTTCCATCTGACTCTATTCTGAGCGAGGCGTTTCACCTCGTTCCACGTTTTCCTGCGATTTTTAATTCTGCGTCTATGGTCTTCCTCCACGTGTTAGCTGGACGTCCCTTTCTGCGAGAACCCTGCGAGTTCCATTGTAAGGCTTGCCTAGTGATGTTTCCTTCGTCTCTCCTCAATACATGGCCCAACCATTTCCACTTGCGGTGTTTTTGTTTTTTTTTGTATCTCTTGTTGGTTTGTCAGGTGCCATAAGTCTACATTGCGTATTGTATCTGGCCAAAAAATGCGCAGTATACTTCGTAGGCATTTGTTTATGAGAACCTGAAGCTTATTTACTATTGTTATGGAGATTTTCCATGTTTGGCACCCGTACAGCAAGGCGGATTTTACATTTGAGTTGAATATTCTTAGTTTTCTTCGTGTGGAAAACTGTCTGGAGGTCCAGACCGGCCTGAGCATACCAAATACCTGTTTGGCCCTTTTTATTTGGTATGAGACATCGGTGGTGGTCCGCCCTCATTAGTAATTATGTTACCCAGGTACGTGAATTCATCTACATCCTCTATTTGTTCGTCATAAATGCGGAAGGCGCGGGTATTCTTCGTGGCTACTCTAAGCGATTTGGTTTTGCCAATGTTGATTTTTAAACTTGCTTTGGATGCTTCTGCAGAGAAGCGGTCGAGTTTGCTCTGCATGTCGGCGTGGGTGTGTGCCAAGAAACAGATATCGTCTGCGTAGTCCAGATCTTCCAGGAACGAGTTTAACGTCTATCTAATGCCCTCACTTCTTGACACTACTTTGTCCATTATTGAGTCTAACAGAATGTTAAATAGTAAGGGCGATAGTACGCAGCCCTGTCTGACTCCCGAGCTGATGGTAACGTCGCTGCTCTTAGCAGTTTGGTGTTTTACATAGCAGTATGCGTCCCGGTATAGTTCCTTTACTAGGTTTATTTTATTTTCCGGTACCCCCTTTTCTTCCGCGCTTTCCAGACTGCATTATGATAGATGCTATCAAAAGCCCTACGGAAGTCGACGAAGACCGCGTATAATGTAGACCTCCATTCCATGGACTGCTCTATGATGATTCGCATTATGTTAATTTAATCGATACAGGATCTATTTGAGCGAAAACCCGCTTGTTCCTGACGTAGACTGGGCTCTATGGAGATGGACAGTCAATCCAGTAAAATGTGAGAAATTATTTTGTTGATACTGTTTAAAATTGTAATCCCTATCCAATTGCCACGGTCTGTAAGATCACCTTTTTTGGGGAGAACGACTATGGCTCCTTCATTCCATTCATGTGGCATATTTTCCGACTCCCATGCATCTACTATTAGCGGGTGGAGCAGTTTTGTTACCACCTTTAAGTCTGCTTTAAGTAAGGTTCTTTAATGTACCTCTAACTTCTTCTTCACTAGGTGGGTTAGGATTCACGTTCCAGACCGGGAGATTTATTTGATTGTCTTGTGAATAATGTGGGGGATGTATGCCGTCCTCGGTATCACTTTCTTCCAGGTCCGGCTGTCTTAGTTCTGTTTTAATACAGTCGAGTATTTCTTGGAAGTATTCTTGCCATCTTATAAGTTGATCTTCTTTGTTGGTCAGCAATTGTCCCTCTTTATTTTTTATTGGGTGTTCTCTTTTGAAGTTTTTTTTATTAGCGAGTTTTTTTGTTATGAGATAAAGTTCTCTTGTGTTGTTATTTATTGCTGCAACTTCGGCTATAGCTGCGAGATCTTCCGCCCATCTACGTTTGTCTTTTCTGGCACTCCGTTTTACCTTGCGGTTTATGTTCCAGTGACTACGAGTCAGTTCGGCCTTCTCTTCGTGGTTAGGGTTTTGATTAATCAGGGCTTTTGCTGCCTTCCTGTCTTCGATTAGTTTCCATGTTTCCTGCGAGATCCACTCCTCTCTGTTCCTTTGCTTTCTACCCAAGGTCTTGTCGGCAGTTTCTAGCAATACTTTGTGAACTGCTTTCTCATCTCGACGATCTTCCTCCGTCATGTTAGTGGTATTTTCTTGCAGTTGCGTTTTGAAACTGGCTTGTCTTTCGGTTGCTTTAAGCTTGTCTGTATCGAATTTTATGTTAGCAGCTAACGCAATTTGTCTTTTTGGTGTTGCTAACTTTAGTTTAAGCGTGCCAACGACAAGGTAATGGTCGCTGGCCATATCTGCACCTCTTTTGTTTCCCACGTCGCATAGTGATGTTCTCCACTTTTTTTGAATGATAATGTAGTCATTTTGGTTTTTTGTATGCTGGTCAGGAAATATCCAAGTCTCCTTGTGTACCGTCTTATGCGGGAAGAGCGTGCCGCCAATTATCAGGTTGTGTTCCAAGCACGTATCGACCAGCATTTTCCCATTCTCGTTTACCGTTCCGATTCCATGGTTACCCATAGCCTGCTCTAAGTTGGTGCTGTCGGAACCAACTTTGACATTTAGGTCCCCCATTAGTATGATTATGTCGCCCTTTGCTGTGGAGTGTAAGGTGGTAGACAGTTGTTCGTAGAACGTGGCCTTTGCTTCAATTGGGTTTGCCTGTGTTGGTGCGTAACATTGATACTTATGCTTCTAACCCTTGTGTGGAAACGGGCAACAATAATTCTATCGTTCACTGGTCGCCAGGATAGTAGGCTAGTCTTGGCCTTCTTGCCTAGTAGTAGGCCAACTCCGCTGTCATGGTGTTCGTCTTGTGGTTTGCCTGAGTGCAGGAACGCTCCGCCGTTCGCTGTATTTTGTTCTCCAAACCCATGCCATCTTACTTCGCTAAAGCCGAGGATTTCCAGGTTGTATCCTGTCATTTCTCGGACCACTTGTGCAAGTCTCGATGGTTCCAGTAGAGTTCTAATATTCCATATTCCTATTCGTGTCCGAGTTTTTGTGTTCGCCAAAGTCGATACCTTAGAATCCGTCCGGTTAGTATCTGTAGTGGTTTCGTTAATAAAGAGTTTAAGATGGGCAGGTTATTAGTCCACCGCACCCGAGTTTGATGATGGGGCTGCCAACCAGCGGCTATCAAACATGCCTGGTTTGGGTAGGTTTCCTTTTGAGAGCTCAAGTGGACAAGCTTTATTCTTCCACAGGGTATTTCTGTCCTGTGATTCTATGGTTATCCCGCCAATATTCGGACGTCAGAGCCTCTTTAGTTATCTAGCAGGGTGCACCGCGGGCAGGCGAGGTTGACTTTAGAGTTATCATGATGTTCTCATAACCCCTTATACCCCAGCCGCAAACGTAGTAGGCCAAAAACAACTAGCCGAAGAACCGTCAGAAAAGAGGCGGAAGATGCAGGAAAAGCGTGGACGGAAGTTAAGCAACTCGCAATCAACGGGGTCAGATGGAAGGCTTTTGTTGAGGCTCTATGTTCCACAAGGAATTTTTGAGAAATTAATATATAGAATCGACTTATAGAGTGTAAGCGTTCTAAAGTTGGAATCATCATTTCAAGTTATTAGAGTAGGTTCTAACTTTAAAAAGGTCTTGGAGAGTTCTAATTTGGTAAATTTGTACAGTTCGTTAAATCGTGAACTATTCATCTTATTGAAAATTGTTTCTTACAAAAGTAAATTTCGTGCACTATAATTTTTGTTATAACTATTTGTAACGCATGGCTCTGTGGAGAAGATATTCTCGATAAACTAGTTTTAGTTATCATTGTCCTATATGGTGGCGCAAGCAGCGGTCGTTTTATATTGCAAACTCGGAAAATAATTGGGACATTGAACTGTACAAATCTACCAAATTAGAACTCCTTAATCTTTTGCATCGCTAGCCCTGTTTTATGTCTTGGAGATTAATGGAGATTAATGTAATCTCCACATTAATGGAGATTTGTGTAAACGAGTTCTATTTCAACTTCAATTTCGAGTTATCTAAGATTTTCAACAAAACGTGTTTTGGCTGTTTTTATTTAATTTGGGGTAATCCAGTCTATCATCTGGGGTTAATGCCGTAACTACAAAACTTGTTCACTCCAATTTAGATTCGCGGAAATTTCGACTTTTTGGAACCTCCTGACAAATAGTAGATACCACTTATAAAGTGTAATCATTTTCCAGTTTGAATAATCATTTCTCTTTGTGGATATTTGAGAAAAGTTTCATTTCAACTTTACTTTCTTACTAAACTTACCAACCAACCAAACAATTTGAGTTTTTCAATCGAGTTTACGAAACTAATAACTTGTTAATTATACTCTGTGACATAAAAAATGCAACACCAGGAAGGGTAGGAATTTTTTGATCATACTTATGGTCTAAATGCTTATCTAAATGTTTTACTGGCCAAAAGTAGTAATTGATTAAAATTTCAAAGAAATTAAACAAAAGATTAAAGAAAAGACAAAAGCCATTTTTTCATTAATAATGTGTTGGACCACCCCTATTAGTTTCACACTCCGCAACCTTCTGGGCATTGATTCCACCAGATTGTCTATTTCTCCCTAAGATCTTGCATCCCAGACAATCTGTAGTTCATGCCTGAGAGCTTCTAGTGTCTGTGGAGGATAATTGCTTGAGTCTTCTACAAATCATTTCCCACACATGTTCGATGGGCGAAAGATCGGGAGATCTAGGTGACCACGGCAAGATATTGACGTTACCCTCTTCGAAGCGCTCGATAGAATACCTTGCGATGTGGGTACGGGCATTATCCTGTTAGAAACTCGGATCCTCCAACTCTTCCACCTCATCAACATATCGGTGGGCATTCATATTGCCTCGAATGAATACCAACTGAGACCTGCTTCCATAAATAATAGCGCCCCATACCATAAGCCCCTCTGTGTTGTGTAATTCCGCACTGAAGACCACTCTATGCCATTCCACGTCCCAATCCAGTCGCAAGGTCCACCACTCCAGTCGATGACGAGCCATCAGCGGAAGCACGAGATGTGGTCGATAGCACTGCAAACCAAGAGCTCTGATTCGTCGGTATACTGCACGAAGGGTTACAGGCACAGGTGTGCTAGAGCGGGCTCGCGGGGGCTCGCGCGAGTCTATTGTTAAATTTTTGTATAAATTGGAGAGCCCATTGTTTTTGCTTTTTTGTCCAATGCTTTTTTATAAATTTGCGAACACATTGTTAGTTTTTTGAAAATTTACTTTTCACAGTTTCCACTATCCAAATCTATAATAAAAACAGACCAAGCTGTGCTATCGTTTTTATTTAAGAATTTGTATTTTGTGTTTATACTTTCACATAAATTAAGAATAATTAATTTATCATCGTTTCTCATAAAAAAGCATAATAGCTCTATAATATTAAGTCTTATTAAGACTACCAAACAATGTTGAAATAACTACTTCCCTTGGTAATGCCACGCAGGATATTGAATTATACCACTTATATTTATATGTAATTACTAGCCCCGTTCGTGTACATATTCGTGTCACTAAACGAGAACCAGATAAATAACATGGTTTTTAAGGTCATTTGTTTCTATTTAGATTAAGTGGATAGATGGCTATTCATTTAAACAAATGGTTATTCACTTAATCTAAATAGAAAGAAATGATATTAAAAATATCATTAATATCCCGGCAGAACTAATAAGGAACGGAGGGGAAACACTAGGCAAACAATACACAAACTGAGATAACAACTTCGAAGTAGTGCAACAATTCAAATATCTGGGATCCCAAATCAACAGTGAAAATGATATCAAACAGGAAATACAACAACGCATACTAGCTGGAAACATAGTCTACTTTTCACTCTCACATATATTTAAGTCTAAATTAGTCTGAAGAAAAACAAAAATCACAATTTACAAAGTCATTATAAGGCCAGTGGTGACATATGGAAGTGAGACATGGACAATCACCAAATACTCGGAGGAAATATTAGCTAAGATGGGAACCACGAATCCTAAGGAAAATATATGGACCAGTAGTAGAGAACGGGGAATGGAGAATCCGATATAATTTCGAATTAAAACAGAAATATAACCAGCCAGATATTGTCGAATTTATAAAATTACAAAGATTAAAATGGGCGGGACACTTGGAGAGAATGGGTGAGAACCGAATACCAAAGAACGTATATAATGGGCGGATGGAGGGTGCAAGGGGAAGAGGACGACCAAGACAGAGATGGATAAACAACATTGAAGAGGACGCCAAACAAATATTAAAAGTTCATAATTGGAAAACAACAGCAAGGCAACGAGACGACTGGAGGCAGAAGAAGAAGAAGAAGAAGATATTAAAAATAATGTTATTTATCTGGTTCCCGTTTTGTGACACGATTGTACATATACACTCGAAAATAGACGTGGAATTTATAAAAATCGGTCGCGTATTCGGACCTATACTGGTACCGGCGAGAGAATGCATCTCGTATCGACGAGTTTAGCGTTGTTCTGCGCATACCCCCAAATTATTTCGATTGCGCGGTGTTTAGTTGTCGCTGTTTGAAAAACTGACGCATATTTCTTATCTCAAACTAATCTGCGCGTACCTCGGTGCGCCTCATACCGGCCCCTCATACCTCGGCGCAGTACAGTTGCATTATCTCGCCGGTTTAAGTATAGATGGGCAGCTTGTAGCTTATGTTTAGAAACTTATGTTTAGACTTGGCGGTTTAGAAAAATAAATCCCGCTTTATGCAAACACTTTAAATCTAATGACAAAACTTCTGGATTATTAAATCAATTTGGAATTTGCTTACCTTTCAGAAGGCTTACAAAGTCGTAGCATTAATATTGCAAAAGCAAATTCTTTAATTGTTCGGTCTATTAACGCTATTAATTATTTGAAAAATTCTGCTGGTTGCTATGACGCTAAAATCGAGGATATGCTTAAGGCTAAAGCGTTTGAAGGTTTAAAAGGTTAAAAATATCGCTCTCCTCCCGCAGGTGGCGGTCATCGGCAGCGAGCCCATTGTTAAAATTTTCCCAGCACAGCACTGGTTACAGGACGTCCTTCGTCTCCAAATCATTGATCGGCTATTGCTCTTGCAGTCGAGAATCGGTTTCTTATTGACATTAAGCGGAAATGGCGGTCCTGGACCACATTAGCCTGTCTTGGCCGTCCACTTCCTCTTCTACGACGTTCTTAACCTTCTGTAGACCATATTTGATAACACCGTACTACAGAGGATTGGTTACGGTTAAGACGATTAGCAATTTCTTTGAATGAAAAACCACCTTTACGTAAGCCAATACTGCGACCTCAGTCGAATTTACTGAGTTGTCGATAATTTTCACGTTGCCCTACTCATAATCTCAAAAAGAAAAGAATTCCAACCAAAAATAATATCGAAATCGACTTAATCTCGCAAGAAATACACCCGTTAAGTTTGATTGTAACAACAAGTAAAACGTCAAATTTGCCATGGCTACTGGATTATTTGGTCCAAAACAAAACATCAAAGGAATTTGAAATAAGAACCGGTGTTAGGCATGGAGATGCCTTGTCAGCTGTTCTTTTTAACCTTGCGCTACAAAATGCATTTGGAAACCTCGAAAATAAGGGAAATATCATAACAAAATCATACCAAATATGTGCGTACGCGGACGACATACTGATCATGGCTAGGGACAACAGAACTCTAGAAGAATTGTTTTTAAAAATAGAAGAGGAAGCGAGCAAAGTCGGCCTGAAAATACATGCAGATAAAACAAAATACCTAAAACTGTCACGTGATAACCCAAGAAGGGCCCCTCAGAGCTTCATTATAAATGATCATCGGTTTGAAGAAGTTCAAAATGTCAAATATCTTTCTTTTATGGAGTAACTTTCAATAACATAAATAATCTATCACTGAGGGTACAAGATAGAATCCAAGCTGCGAATCGATGCTATTATTCACATCTGAAGCTCTTCAAATCAAAAATCATCTCACGTAAAGCAAAACTGCGAATATATAAAACCCTGATCAGACCCGTGCTAACTTATGGAGCTGAATCCTGGAGTATGTCGGAAGCAGACAAAAACTCTTCGTATTTTACGGATTTTACGGAAGATCTTTGGACCAGTGAGAGAGGAAGAAGGATACAGAATTCGCATGAACTACGAACTTCAAGAACTAATAGAAGGTGAAGACATAGTAAGATTCATTAAGGCACAGAGACTTCGATGGGCGGGCCACATGATTAGAATGCCGAGTTGAAGAGCACCCAGATCCATCCATAAAGCGCAACCTAACACCTCAAGAAGCAGAGGTAGACCCAGAACCAGGTGGAAAGATAAGGTAGAGGAAGATGTAGAAACTCTACAAGTAGGAAACTGGACACGTGTCGCTGAAGACCGTCAAAGGTGGAAGGGAGGCCAAAGCTCATCATGGGCTGTTGAGTCAGAAGAAGAAGAAGAAGACTGGATTATTTGGAATCAAATTTTAATAAATTGATACCTTTGACTAGTTAAACATTTCTGCCAAGTTTGGTCCAAAAATTCCTACCCCTTGTTAGAGTTCCATTTTTTGTCACAGAGTATATTTATCTATAGAGAAATTTATACTGTTCAGTAATTTCAGAAAATTCTAGAAATTTTGAAATAGTAAATTCTGTGTTTCTAAAATACTGAAATCAATAAATTTGCAATAAGTATTTAAAAACACAATCTCGACACAGTTATCTTGTCAAAAACTATAAAGATTTAATATATTATTATTAACATTATTTTTCAATTTATCGCACAGTTATATACTTGACACATTAATTGCAGGAAAGTGTAATTCCAACCAATTTACAGAATCGGCTGACTGTCGCGAATATGGTATGTCAGAATAATAAAAGCACCTGTATAAATGTATTAAATTGAAAATGATTTAATGTTTATCATAAAATTTCACAAAAAAAAATTTAATCAATAAGAGCAACAGATTTAAAGTAGTTAATCTTTTGTAAATCATCTATTTTTTCTGAATAAATACAAATATTTTTTTCTCTCTAATCATAATTTTAATAAATAGTTGCAAATCTAGTCATAATTTTATTGCATATTAAATGAGGCAAATGAGACCTTTCTTGGTGCAAAATATTTTGTTTTGTAATTTCAAGTAAATAATTTTGCTTTACAGGCGGATTAGAATTGTTTTCGGAGTAAGATACAATTTGCAAGAAAATAGGGAAGATAAATTTGTTTTGATAAAATTTCCTGCGTGCCTAAACAAATAGCTTGTAAATGAAAACAATATTTATCTCGTCGAAGTATTTATGAAACGTACCTTTGTAAATTATTTTATTTTAAGAATTTTATTGTTAACACAATTCGTTGTTAAATCGCTTATTATATTTATAAATAAAATATAAAAAAAAAGTCGTACAAAAAGATTTTACTCATTAAACTTCCTTGAAATCGGAACCCTCTCTTAACATATATAAAATAAAAAAAGTTACAAGAAAAAGTTTTTTGGTTTTGTTTTGTTAAGAATATTTAGCTGTACCGAACGTGCAAAATCAGTCGTTCAGTTGCAACAAATATTGCAATGGGAGATTGGAAAAGTTTGAAAAAAAAGGAACAAAAACATTTGGAAAATTCGTTCATAAAGTACAACATAACATTTATAAATTATTACATATTTTTTGGTATATACAAACCTTATTCCTTTCACCTAATATTTACAAAACAAAGATCATTTCCTCGGTTTCAGTCTTATTTTGAACCCTTCCGCACGCTTCAAGATAATATCAGCTTGAAGTTTAAAATCATTTTCTCCCAAATCCGAATGAACTCGGAAATTCCTTAAAATTGTCGACAGAAGAATCTTTAGCTTCAGCATTGCATATTTTCTACCTAGAATTGGATTAGTTTTGGTTCTATCAGCTGTCTTCGCAATGAAAATCAAGACTTACCGACGCAACTACGTGGCCCAGCACTAAATGGTACAAAGGCGTAATAATGTCTGTTAGCAGATTTTTCTGGCAAAAAGTTGTCGGGATTGAAAACATTTGGATTTGGGTAGATATCTGCATTTCTGTGTAGTTTGATGGTTGCTATTATTACACTCGCACCAGAGGGTAAAATATGATCTCCAGAAACTAAAAAGCAACAAAATGGAATTACGAAACTCTAATAAATTTCCTTGCTCTATAGAAATTTTGCTTCCTTAAACCGTCTTTGATAACATTTTTGATAACATATAAAATGGTTTCCTCTAGTTTAAAGGTGAGTCCTTCTCCTGTCAAGAATATTTTGGGGTTACCTTGTCCCGTCTTGTCTGGTCTTCTTTGGTCTTGACCGGTTTTGTCCGTTTTTATTAATCTTCTCTGGTCCTGTACTTTCTTGTCCGGTATCGTTCCGTCTTGTCCGGTATTGTTCCGTCTTGTCCAGTCTTGACCAGCCTTGTCTGCTCTTGTTTTATCTGGCTTTTTCCACTCCCTCAACCTGTTGTTATCCACTCCTGGATGTAGGCCTCTTCCCTACTCTTCCGCTCAGTTCGCTTTTGTGCTGATTGCAGCCAGTTTTCACCCGCAATCTTACGGATACCATCCATCCACCTTAGTTGCGGCTATCGCATACCTGGTGGTTTTGTACCTGCACTGGACTATCTTCTTGGGCTATTTCTCGTCGTTTTGCCTCGCCACATGACCCGCTTATCTTCGTTTCTGAGGGTAAATTTTCCGCACGACATCCGTCACTATAGTCCGCTTCCTGGTGTCCTCGTTTCGTATCTGTTCTCTCATACTTACCCCAGCATTGCTCGTTCCATCACGTCTTCAAAAGGTGTTCTTTATTAGCGCTACTGTTTCCACATTATAGCTTGCTACGGGCAGCAAACAGGCCTCGAAAACCTTCCATTTGAGTTTAATCGTCATTTTTGGATCATTGAGTACGAAGCCAAGTTTTCAAAAAGCAGCCCACGCTTGTGCCACTCTCCTGATAGTTTCTATGCTTAGGTTTTTCTTGCCCAGTTACATGTTTTGTTGTGCTCGAAAACCTGAATATCATCTGGGCTCAGCATTTTAGTCTTCTGGAGATTCATCTTCTTCATCTTGAGACCTACTTTTTTCGACGCTTCGTACAGTGGTTCACAACTTTCAACTCATCTGAGTCGCTACTTATTAGTACTATAGTAGTAGAAATATCGTCGGCTAATCTTAGGTGGAGGTATGTTCCATGTGGAGGTGGAGGTATTTTGAAGTTAATACCTTTTTCCTCCCAGACCAACGTTTTGAAAATTGGGTGTCTCACCTCTCTCTATTCTAGTCGTCTTCGTCGTATTGTCCTCCTTAATCTTAAACCTGAAGCGAAACATTTGCGTAGATGTCGTTAATAATTTTAGATTAGCGAGAATCGATTCTGGCCTTATTCATAGCTGCCAACACCGCCCATCTTTCGATAGAATCAAACGCCTTCTGTTAGTCTACGAAGACCAGATGGAATGGGACATTGTATTCTGTATCTGTGTCTTATCTGGTTTAGTCTTGTCCTAATTAATTTTGTCTGGCCTCGTCTGATCTCGTCAGATCTCGTCTGGTCTCATCTGGTCCCGTCTTGTCTCGTCTCGTCTAACCTAGTCTCGTCTCGTCTAGTCTCGTTTCGTCTAGTCTCGTATCGTCTAGTCTCGTATCGGCTAGTGTCGTCTCGTCTGGTCTCACCTGGTTTCGTCTGGTCCGGTCTGGTCCTGTTCTTGTCTGCTCTTGCTCCGGTCTACTCTTGTCTGTTCTTGTCTACTCTTTTGTGCTCTTGTTTGCTCTTGTCTGTTCTTATCTGCACTAGTTTGCTCTTGCTAATCTTATCTGGTTATGTCTGGGCTTGTCTGCTTTGTATGATTTCATCTGTATTTATCATATCTGATTTCATCTGATATATTCTAATTTCTAATACCTAGATAATCTATCTAGGCTCGCTTGGATTTTGACTAAATGTGGTGTCCCAAATGTGGCCTTATCAAATTACTTACCTGTAAGCCTGGACAAGATAAGGCTTTAGTCTCAGCTTAACTTAATTTTGATCTAGATTGTCAAAATAAATAATGGATTTATAAAATCTACCTAATTTGACGTCTTCGTTGATTTGTCTAGCTATCAGTGGTACAGGTGGATACATCCGCAAAGTCTCCATCAAACATCTTTCCAAGTACTTCATTTCCAAAGTGTCGGCGAACGTTGCTGGTCTGTCGCTGTCTCCGAATATTTCGTCCAATTCCTTCAAGACTCTGTTTTGGATTTCTTGGTGGATTCCCATTAGGGATAGGAAAAAACTGCTGGCGGCGGCGGTGGTATCGTGTCCTTCGAACATGATTGTATCTACTTGTTCCTTGATTTCCTCGTCGGAGATTACAACTCCGTTTCGGGAAGCTTCAAGCATTAAGTCGAGGAAAGCCGAACGTTTTTTCTCACCGACATCATTATCGTCAACGTCAAGATCATCTTTAACATGAAAAAAAAAATTAAAATGTGTTAAATAGGTACTCACAAGAAATGGTGAAATGTGACAGGAATTAACCAATTTCTAATGCAATTTAGTTCAATTGTAAGTTCAAGCTTTGGTTAAATGGATACTTGTACAATTACCTATTAATCCAGCAGATTGTCCAAAAGATAATCCTTCAACGGTAGTCGTATTACCATTAACAGCCTTTTCAGGCTTCACATTATGGCTAGTCTTAATAATGGGTTCATCCTTTTCCCCATCGAAAATTTCACGTTTTTTGGCGATGACTTTTCTGGTTAATCCATGGATGATGGTAAGGAGTTTATCTTGGAGCTGTTTGTTTTTGGTCAAATTGAAAAAGGAGTCCGGTCGAAGCCAAAATTTCGTATGGCGAAGGTGGAGAATATCGCACATCTTCATCACAGCCATAGCGTATTCGTAACCACTTTTGCCTTGCGTCGATTTACTTACACCCATCGCAGTTTCTAGAAGAAAATCAAAATGTATTTTCCTTGAGAAAAACAATAATAGAATAAACTGTCTGCTGGTTCGAAAGCTACGAACCTAACAAAATCTCCACAGTGGCTTCTGACATATAATCATGGCAATCAAACGTTCTTCCACCTTCTTTCCTCAACTTCATGACGACATCTTTGCTGTTAGCGTTGAAGAGTTCGATGAACGATTTCAAAACATTGAGATGGAAAGTCGGAGCGATGAGTTTCCTGTGGTTCCTCCATTTCTGGCCGGTGCTGATCAACAAGCCGTCGCCCAACCAGGGTTTGAAGAACGAGTACTCGGGCGATTTGTCTATGTGCACGTGACTACTCAGGATCACCTCAATGTCACGCGGATCCATCAAGAAGATCAACAGACGAGGACCAATCCACACCCTAGCCACTTTATCGTATGATTGTGATAGTTCGTACAATTTATTAAAAACATCTGGAATAAAAAGTATTAGATCAGTTAGATCAACAGATTATATGTATAAAAAGTTATTAGATATACTAGACCCGCTGGACAAGAATAGACAAGACTGGACAAGACTAGACAAGATAAACTTGTTTAACCTGTAAAGCATTGCCTATGCAATGTTTTCTAAATTATTTAAATAAACTAGACTGTCGGTATTAGAATTTGTATTGAATCAAAAAAAATGTTGTGTAATATAGACTAACCTGACGATGATCCTAAAAATTCCAGTGCATTGCCTATAACAGGCAATCCGACTGGTCCTGGCAATTTGTTTGCTAAAGTAATAAGTCTTCGTCGAGAAAACTTCGAATAAACGACGAACAGAACTAAAACTGGCACTAGTAGGCAGACTAAAACTGAAGTCGGCGAACTTGCAACTTTTTTAAAATCCAACCACGAATCCATTCTATATATAATTTGTGGTAGTTCAGATCAAGAATTAGAGATTCTACAAAAAAATTCTGTGAGAAATTTGCTTTAAAGAAACTTAACACTATTAACACGTGTACAAACCTTAATAATTAGTAACAAGTTGCACTTTGTATCTGCCGTCACTTATTATTAAAAATAATTGTTGGACAATAGTTGACAAGTTGGTTTGTTGACGGCGAGAGAAGGACTGACTTGTTACGAGCGCAATTTGTGTTTATAAAGCGACCTCGACTTCATAAATTGTTTTAGTTTGCCAAATCATACAAACTTTGTTTATTATTTTGATTTAATGTAAATAAAAAAAAGATTGTGGTGAGTGTGACAAATAAATAGTTAGTAACTGTTGCAAAATCGTAAAAATTGTTTAGGTAAATTGTTTGGGATGTTGATGTGCATAATATTTATAGACTTTCTTTTGGTTTTGTTAAAGATATGTTTTTAATTCCCGGATTATTTTTTCTCATGAGTAAATTTTAAAGGACTATCTTTAGCTTTATCTTTGCAAGACTAGACAGACAAGAAAAAATGCATCGTTTTGATTTTAGAATTCTTCCTTTTTTATTAAATTAAGGTATAATTCTTGCAATCAACAAACATACTGTTTACATAATTTTCTCGAATTTAAATCCTATTTTATAATTTAGATTTATAAAGAATAACTTGTCAAAAATTAAATTTAACTAACGTTTGCTAAATAGTTTCATTTAATAATAACAATAATATTTATTTATTGTTCAAATTATACAAATATACATAGGTATACATACAATAATATCTATGAAAAGGTAAAATAAAATTTTTGTTCTTAAAAGTTGGAGATTTCTTCTGTGATGGTATTTGGCAGCGTGTTGTATATGACCACTCCTAAAATTTCTGGTGATTTTCTACAGCAATTTAGGTTACATTTTGGAGTGTACAGCTTGGGTGTTTTGGAGTGCACAGCTTGAGTGTACACCTCTTGTGTTGTAGTGGTGGATATCCCTATTTCTGTCCAGACTAATTTTCATTTTATGGATGAAGCAAGCAACTTCTAATATATAAAAGCTTTTTACTGTTTGTATTTGCAGTAGTTGGAAGTAGTTTTATTCAGCGCTGTTACCTTTTTTGAAAATAGGAATAACCTTGGACAGGTTTACATGTGTTTGTTGAAGGAATACCCATTAACGATCGAATGACTCTCTTTTGAGCCTTCAGTATAATCTCAAGCTTATTGGAGGATCCCCAAGCCAAAATTCTATAATAATAATAAAAATATTTATTGCAAATATGTTCAAATTAGACAAATTTACATAGGTCAATAAAATATATGAAAGGGCAAAATAAAATTCCTCCATGGCGTAAAATGCATTTTGTGTGAGAAAATGTGTGATGTATTTTTTAAAAGGTTTAAATTCTATACTTTTGACATTTCTCGGTAGCGAGTTATATAGCTACAGTGGTAAACTGTACTGCTTCTAGAGCTATTTAATCTTTAGTCTCAAAATTGGGCTTAACTAGCTGTTTGTGTCGTGTGCAGTAGTTCTGATCAAATGGGTTATACTCGCCGACGTGCACGTGTATATACAGTAAGCAATGCAAGATGAAGACACAAGAAGACACTTTTTACTTTTTGAATAATTCTCGGCAATCATTACTGAATGGCAATCCCGCCATAAATCTGATGCATTTACCTTGTAGTTTAAAAACTTTAGTGATATGGGTAGAGTGACCCCATACTAAAATTGCATATGAGAGAGCACTATGAATCAATGCATTAGAGGCCGTCAGTACAATTTGAATGGTTGTTGTATATTTTAATTGCCGGAGGATAAATATTTTTAGGCGATTTTGATTGAGAGGTAATCTGTGTTCCTTACGAAGAGGTAATCTTTTTCTAAATATGTGTTTCCCAGATCATGTTGTGGTCTAAATGTATTCCAAGCAAAATTATTGCTTCCGCACGATCATCTATCCTCCTGAGTGAGAATACACATGTTCGTGTTCTGGATTCATTATTAATAATGCCTTTGAACCATTTTTCAACTTTCTTGGTGGTATACAACATGTCCGAGCGGAGAGAAACTAGAGATCCATTAGCGCCTGAAATTGCAGTTTCATCCGCAAATAGTGTACATACCTTTGTTTACATGTAGTCCGGAAAGTCGGTTATATAAATAAGAAATAAGGTGGTACCTAATACAGAGCCCTGGGGCTTCCCATGCAACATTTGTCGATTATCTGATTTATTTACGTTTGGTTTCACAAATTGATCTCTATTTGTAAAGTAAGAGTTCAAAAGTCCAATGTTATTCGAATCGAAAGAGTAGTAGATCAGTTTCTTCATTAGAAGCTCATACGGCACACAGTCGAATGCTTTTGTAAGGTCAAAGCAACTTATAAGCATATTCCTTGGTCTCAAGGGCCTTTAGCATGTGTTCCGATAATGTGTTTATTGCTAGGGTTGTTGATTTGTTTGACCGGAAACCAAACTGACACGGCTAATAGAGATTGTAGTTCTTAACATGGTCGTTGATTTGAGAGTTGGTAATAGAGATATTGGTCTATAGTTGTTCAGTTCAGCGCTGCTACCTTTTTTGAAAATAGGAATAACCTTGGACAGTTTTAATTGACGGGAAATATGATTCACGAATACATTTGTTGATCGTTTTAGTCAGAGGTATTATGATGATGTTTGCTAATGTTTTGATTATGATTGAATTTATTCCGAATGCATCGCTACTAGTAAAGTTACATAAATTGGATATTGCCTCTCTCATTTGTTTAAATGATACTTTATTATATATAAATTTACAAAAATTAATAATTGGTGTACCGAAAATAAGCTAATATTAAACAGCAACAAAACCGTCTGTCTGCAATTTGGCAAAAGGAAAATTGTACCAGCTAATTTTCGATGAATTATTAACATACAAAGTTACAAGCTATCCAGTTCTACTAGATATTCTAAACTAACCTGGTTTAACCACACGGATAAGGTATGTAAAAGACTGGCAAGTGCATATTTCTCAATATCCCAAATGCAGAAATCTATGGATTCTAGCACCTTATTAAGCCTGTACTACGCTTTAGTTTATTCACAGCTCTCATTTAATGTGTTACTGTGGGGGAATTCGAGTAATATGCATAGTCATTTTACAAAAGAGAATTCTAAGGGTTATTTTTAATTTAAAGCGAAGACAAAGCTGTAGAAGTTGCTTCAAGAATAATAAGTTATTAACGTTGCCCTCAATTTCTATCTTTAAATGCTTATGTTACATACCAAATAACTTAGGTAACTATCATTCATATAACACAAGGCATGGAGCATATCTAAGAAAAGAAAAACACAGCCTTTTATGGAAAATCATTTTTTGTATATGTGTACAATTTCACAATCATCTACCAACAGAATTTATAAATAAACCTTTTCAGCAATTTAAAAAAATCATTAAAGGAATACTCTGATAGCTGGTGAATTCTATAGCATCAATGAATTTCTTGAAAAAAAAAATGTCTTAAATGTAACACAATATTAAGTTTTATCTGCATTTTGTTCAAATATTATTTGTTAGTTTTTAGAAGATATTGTATGGTACCATTATGACAATCACATCCAAAAAATTGTAAAAAATTATGATTTTATATTGGCAAAGTGAATAAATTATTATTATTATTATTTTGCAATGTTGCACCTTCTCAGCTTACGCTGGAAAAAATTGATACGCGGAAAGAGAGTTCACTCTGGCCCACATGATCATTGAGCCAATATTCAATTAAGAAACTTGCGCACAATGTGACAGGTTTGCAAAATCGTTGCCTTCTGTGCATGTCTCAAGATGGATTTCGGCAAGTCAAGTTTCTCAATGTTTTTTTGTAAAATTGAACGAGACAACTCCTTCCACAGATATTACAATTGGGTAAATAAGTACTCTGTCCAGTTTCCAGATATCTTTGATTTGCCAGGCTAGTTCCTCGTATTTATTTCTTTTTACTGTCTCTGTACTTCGGATGTTTTTGTGAAGGGAACTTCGATGTCTATACTATTAGAGGCTGTTTTGACGTCAAGGTCAATTAGAAGAATATCAGGACGGTTGTAGGCAATCGTCTTATCGGTCAATATAGGCCTGGGATAGAGAATGTGTTTACTTGATTCGACGACTGGTGCTGGTAGATATTTATAATATGGAGGAGTTTTCAGCCCCAGAAGATTTCTCCTTGTGTCATCAGCCCCGATTTGTTGGTGAATCAGCTTTGCCACTTGATTGTGCCTCCCTAAATAGGCAGTGTCTGATAAAGTTGGGCAACCTGCCACACTTTCTATACCTGTCTATCACGTTTAATTTCAAAATAAGTTTCTCGTAGTTTCTGGTTCTTATAATTCTGTTTTGGATAGCTATAATGAATCCCTCAGTCTCCGGATAGAGAGATCCATCCCTCAGCCATTGTAAGGAAGCATTTACGTCAATATGATCTTCGTTGACGAGGCTCGGGTATTTCCCGTGGAGAATATTGTCTTTCCAGGGCTTGAAATCTTTTTTGGAGAATGTTTGAGTATGACAGAGATAAATTTAGAGGAGTATACCCATCGTCAGCCTTCAGTACAGATTGGATGAGGTCATCACCAGAGCGTAATACTTTATTACGGCATGTTCTCCTCTTGGGTTCTACACAGTTAAAGATGTTAATTAACCCCCTACTTTTCGAGGTAGATATAACCGTGTGACAGAGGAGCTTGGGTGTCGACATTGTCGACACAAAGTCAAAGTGACAAAGTCAATCAATCGACATTGAGAAAGAGTTCTTCTGCTGATCCTTTTTTCCACTTTCAGTTTCAGTCCACTTTATTAAACAAAAGGAATATGCCAGTACAGGAATTGCCCAAGCGTTTATAGCTGATATTAAATTTTTTCCGGAGAGCTTGGTGTTCAAAATCTTAGTAAGTCTTTTCTTGTATTTTTCCGTAAACATATTCTTTAGATTTCGGTGGTCAATTTTCTTATTTTGAAGTCCAAGATATTTATAAACATTATCACGCCCAAGTTCGACGATATTTTTAACAGTCTCTCCCAAATATTCCGTCTTGCCTCTTTTAATATTTAGGATGGCGCACTTATCAAGGCCGAAAGCCATGCTAATATCTATACTGAAGTTCTTTACAATGGATATTAAAGAATTCATCTTTGTAACCGTGTCAGCATAGACCTTAAGGTCATCCATATATAATAGATGTGATATTCTTCTGTCATTTCTAGCGCTCTTGTAGCCTATATTTTCTCTCTTCAGTAAAGTCGACAGGGGATTCAAGGCTAGGCAGAACCAAAGGGGATAAAGAGAGTCTCCTTGAAAATTCCCTCTTTTGATATTGACATTCCCAATTGATTAGTTTTATCTATGTTAAGATTGCTTCTCCAAGTCTTCATCATTGTTACCAAACAATTTGTAATATTGGGAGAGTCGTGAGGTAAAGAGTCAGTATATATCAATACAGAATATATCGTACATGCAAGATACGTTTCTTTCTTTCAGCATGTTTCAAAATGATAGCATCTAAAGTAAGCTGTTGCTTACATCCTAATGCTCCTCTGATATAACCCTTTTGTTCTGTTTCGAATAAATTATTTACTTCACTGTGATCATAGATTTTGTTATTTATCAGAGAAGTAAATAACTTGTATAGAGCAAATAAACAGGTAATCGGTCTGTAGTTTTCTGGCTATGTAGCACCCCCTTTTTTTAACTGAAAAGAAGTGTTTCCTTCAGTTAGATGTTTAGGTATGTTTTCTGGATTGTTCAGAGCGACTGTGTAGCATTGGGCTAACCGCTCAGGATTTTAGTTGTTTTAACAAGAAATTATGAATATTATCTGGTCCAGGAGCTATCCAGTTGCTTAGTTTTTTTACTGCCTGTAAAATATCTCCAGTAGTAAACTCTTGGGTTGACATAGGTTCCAATGGGTAGTGATTTTCTTCAATAAATTTCAACCATTCTGTATTCCTAACATAGTTTCCAGAGAGGGCCGAGCACCCTCCCATAATATGTTCAATCGTTTCTCCAATATTGCCACATTTTCTGCATCTATCCTCTGTTCTAATTTTCAGGACGTGTTTTTAGTAGTTCCTAGTTCTGATTATACGGTCCTGAATGGCCATCATAAATCCTTCGGTCTCCGGGTAGAGCTGAACGTCTCTTATCCATTGATAGGTCAGAGCCTTGTCTATGCTTAGCTCTTGTAATAGCCTTGGGAGCTTTCCATGTAAGGCTTTGTTTATTAGTGGTTCAACTTCAATCGTAGGGACTTGGTGGGTTTCCTTCCTTAGGTTCAATGGAGTGTAGTTGTCGTCCATTTCGCTGGCCATCTGGATTAGGCGGTCATCGTCGGCGAATAAATGTTTCCTCATCCAAGTTTCCTGATGTCTACACAGATCCCATATACTAATGAGTCCCCTCCCGCCATCTTTCCGTGGTAAATAAAGACGTGATACAGAGGAATTGGGATGTAGGCATCGGAATTTATTGAGTATTGTTCTTGTTACTATATCTAGTCCATTGAGGTCAGTGTCGGACCATTTAATAATACCAAATGAGTACGTTAATATCGGTACAGCCCACGTGTTAATTGCTGTAATTATATTTCCTCCTGGTAGTTTGGTATTCATCAATTTTGCTATACTCCATGGAGTAATTTCATTTTGCCTTTTCGTAGATATAACATGAAATAAATATTATTATTATTATTATGGAATTTTGGCATGGGGATTCTTCAATAAACTTGAGATTTTACTGAAGGCTCCAAAGAAAGTCATTCCATCGTTAATGGAACACACATGTAGACCGTTCTTCCAACGACTGCAAATACTAACCGTAACATGCCTTTACATATTAGAAGCACTGAAATATATACTAACTGGAACGAGCGCTGGCCTCTAAGCTTGTGCGGGCCGAGAGTGAGGTTCCAAGGGGATCCCTTCATCCTTGTCTAGCCAACAGTGAATTCGAGAGTGGGAGGATGTGATACAGTCAGAGCGAAAAGCTAGTTGTATTGAGTTGTATCAAGAAAGAGAGTGAGATCGTTCAATCGGTGAGCATATTATAAACCGAAGTTTATATATTTTAATGAAAGTTGTTTTCTAAACAACGACAATGGTACAATACTGTTGTATTTGCAAGGAAAAATGGATGTCGGACGTCGGACACATATTTTGTTTTCCTTTTAGACTGTACTAGACGAAGACAGAGCAATACTAGAGACACCTTGTGATGCTGGGCCCGCACAAGCCAAGACGCGTATCTCGTTCCAGTTAGTATATATTTCAGTGATTAAAAGGTGCTAGCTTCATTCCTAAAATGAGAATTAGTCTGGACAGAAAAAGGGATAACCTCCACTACAACACAAGAGGACGTTGTAAACGATCTAAGAGGACGTAAATTGCTGTAGAAAATCACCAGAAATTTCAGGAGTCGTCATATACAACATTATATTATTCAGCCAACAAATCCTATCTCTAGCCTCCTCGCGGCACTCCCTGGGCAATGCAACGATGTTGTAGCAAATAGAGAGGGGTGCCTGGCGAATCTCCGGCGCCATAAAACGGGAACCACTTGGCTAAGAGAAGGAAAACTCCGACAGAACACCAGGGTAGGTTCGCATGCCTAAAGGTGGCAGCCCCACCGGCGAACTAGGGTACTGCAGGTTGATAGCCTACATATCCGAAAACAAATCCGACACGAATTGGATGCTGGAATGTCAGAACGATGTTTGAGGGAAGCAGACTCGCACAAGTTGCACAAAACATGCAGCAATATAACATCAACATCCTTGGACTTAACGAAACGCGCTGGAACGGATTTGGTGAAACCAAATCAAGCAACGAAATGACATTCTTGTATGCTGGAAAAGAAAATGAAGATGACGTACATGAGCCCCGTGCTCTCTGTAGGATTTCTTCTAAGCCAGCAAGCCAAGCACGCACTTCTTGAATGGAGACCAGTGACAGAGCGAATTAAACTAGCCAGATTCAATACGAGGGCCAGAAAACTGATAATTGTACAATGCTACACACCCACAGAAGCAGCGGAGACAGAAGTCAAGGAATCATTCTACGGGAAATTGTCAGAAACATTCTTGACTATCCGGAAACAAGACATTGTCATATTAATGGGAGATTTCAATGCACAGCTAGGAAGCAACAACGTTGGTCTAGAAAATATCATGGGAACACATGGAATCGGAAACTGTTCGTACAATGGGCAAAAGTTCATTGACTTCTGCAGCTAACAGAATTTGGTAGTAGGTGGAACGCTCTTCCCGCATAAACGATGCCACAAGGTCACATGGATATCCCCCGACGGCCACACCAGATCGACCATATTGCCATTAGTCGAACATGGCGAGGCTCGCTTCTTTAAGTAAGGAACAAGCGAGGAGCCGACATTGACAACGACCACCACCTATTGCTGGGGAAAATAAGACTTAAAGTTGCAGTCCTTCCCAAACAATTAAACCGCACCAGCAAAAGTTACAACGTTAAATAGCTAAAAGACCCAGAAATTAGAGCCCAATACACCGAGGAGCTAAGAACGATAACAGCTAAAACAAATTTGCAAAATCTAGGAATAGAAGAGACATGGCACCAGATAAAGACCAACTTTACTGAAACCAACAACACTGTACTAGGTTTTACCAAGAAAGGAATGAAGGACTGGATGTCGCCAGAAACATGGAAGCTAATCGTCAACAGAAAGCTGTTAAAAAGAGTATCTTACAAACCCATTGCCCATTGTATAAAGTTCTACTAAAAGAATTATATAAGCAGGCTCGACTTAACATCAAGCGGAGTGTAAGATCGGATAAAAGAACGTGGCTGGACAATATTTCAGAAACAGCTCAACGTGCCGCTAACCAAAATAACCTGAAAGAATTGTATAAATCCACCAAGCTGCTGTCGAACAAGGAAACTACAAAAACAAAGCCAATAAAATCAAAAGATGGGAAGCTACTGGTTACAACAGAAGAACAACTCAATAGATGGCAGGAACATTTCCAGGAGATACTCACAGGAATAACTCAAGAACAAAATAACAATGCAAACCATCATGCAACACGGGCACAACTAAATATAGACACAAAACCTCCAACCAGAGCAGAGATAAGCAAGGCCATTAAGGAACTAAAGGACGGGAAAAGTCCAGGCATCGACAACATCACATCTAAAATGATGAAAGCTAACTGCATGACCACGACCGAAATGCTGGCACCTCGAATAAATAAAATCTGGGAATCCGAAACCACTACCGAAAGAATGGAACAATGGCCTTCTGATAAAGCTCCCCAAAAAAGGAGACCTGAGCGATTGCAACAACTGGAGAGGCATAACACTATTAACAACTGCATCGAAAATACTCTGCAAAATAATACTCACCCGAATGAGCAAAGCAATTGAACCTACGTTGAGAGAAGAACAGGCTGCTTTCAGGCCGGGAAGATCCTGCGTAGACCAAATCAATACGTTGCGGATTATAACAGAGCAAGCAGTAGAATGGCAAACCACGGTATTTCTATTATTCGTAGACTTTCAAAAAGTTTTTGATACTATTTAATAGGAAAGCATTTGGACGGCTTTAGACCAGAGAGGCGTCCCACCCAAAATAGTAAACTTCATAAAAGCAACGTACGCGAACTACTCTTGCAACGTGGTACACGAAGGGAATCTCTCAGAAGTGGTCAAAGTGTCTGCTGGTGTCCGGCAGGGTTTCTTGTTGTCCCCGCTTTATTCCTAATAGTACTAGACGAGGTCATGACGAGCGTTACAATACAGCCTCGAGGAATACGCTGGGGACTATGAATCAAGCTAGAAGATCTCGACATGATGGACAAAATAGCTAAACTACAACAAGAAGCTGAATAGATAGGCCTGCACATAAACACCAAAAACAACAAAGGATATGCGGATTGTCGCTACCACTAGCAGGGACATACAAGTAAACGGCGTAACAGTAAAAAGATGCGAACAGTTCTGCTACTTGGGTAGCATTACAGCAGTGGATGGAGGGGCCGACCTAGACATCGCCAGAAGAATCAACTAAACGAAGGGAGCGTTCGTCCAACTGAATAACGTTTGGAGCTCTTCAATACTTTCCCGTAAAACGAAACTCAAACTATATAATATCATATAATCATATAATAGTAACGTCAAATCCATCCTCTTCTACGGCAGTGAGATGTGGAAAGTAACTAAAAGCAGCACAAACAAACTGCAAGTTTTCGAAAACTGGTGTTTGAGACGGATCCTTTGAATCCGATGGCCTGAAGTTATATCGAACCACGATCTGCTTCGTTCCACAAACCAACTTCCAGTAGACGTTGAAATAAAGAGAAGAAAGTGGAACTGGATTGGAGACACCCTACGGCGCAATCCACAAAACATTGCAAAACAAGCATTGGACTGGCATCCCCAAGGCAGTAAGCGAAAGAGAGGAAGGTCAAAAACAACATGGCGACGCACAATTGAAGCCGAAATCACCTCGACCGGCAAATCGTGGAATGAGTTGAAGGTCGTGGCTCGAAATAGAGTCAGATGGCGACAATTGGTAGAAGCCCTATTCCCCACTGGGGGAAACAGGAACTAAGAGAGAGAAGAGATATACAACAGCTGCCAAATATCATCACAGAAGAAATGTCCAACAGATGCTTGAAGAGAAGAGTAAAATCCCTTCTACTAAAGGAGACAATTTATACAGTTCAAGAATTTTGTAATTTGTTTCAATTATCGTTTATTTCGATTCGTTCTCTTTTGATATTTGATTTATTATTATTCTTATTGTTTTTTCCTTTTGACGTTCACATACATGTATTTACCATATACATCTTACATATAATAAAACTGATTTGATTTGATATCAATAGAAATTACCAGAAAGACCAGACTAGGCAAATATTATAAAAGAAAATCAAAATACTAGACAAAAACTGGATGTATTGCTTTTTTTCAAAAGGATAAATACTAATTCAAATTTATTTAAGTTTTAAATTAAATGAATTGGTAAAAACTATTATGCATAAAACTGTGAATTGAAAGGATACTTACAGTCAGTGTTCCCTCTAATTTTTATTAGTGCTGCGCTGTCCAAAGTCGAGTGTGAGCAAAATAAAATTATACTAAAAATAAATTGCGCAATTTTCTTATACTTTTATTTATTCAAACCATAATATCAAATAGCAAAGTAATAGTTTCGAATATTTCCAAAGAAAATGTATTATTTTGTTGTCTTCTGACTATCGTACTAACTAATTGTTTTTGAACTCGGTTTTTATTATTTGCCCATTTGATAAATGTAATTTTATTCTCATTAGATCACCTAGGTATTCATATTGCTGTCTGTTGGGATATTTTCTTTTAATGGAATTCATGACTGAAAATCCCCGTTCGCCATCCGCACTGAACGCTTGAAAGGTACCCATAATATTGTAAAGAATAGCAAGATTAGAAAATTATGAATGGGTTAGTAACAACGTTAACGTATCGACAAATGTTTTGAACAATCCAAGTTTACTCTTCTTCAGTATTGTAAATTTAATTTCAGAATATTCATCTCATATTTTATCAATATCAATACTAATATATTTATCAGAATTATAGAATATTTTTCGGAAAGATTCGATATATTCTGTTTTCCAAAATTTTTATTTATTCAAGAATTTATAATGTCATTATCAAGTGCATCCCATTGTTTTTGATCGTCATCGGGAAATAAGACACGTTGGACAAATTGCATTATATATATATATATATATATATATATATATATATATATATATATATATATATATATATATATATATATATATATATTTGAAGTATCAATATTATTTTGATTTTCTGATAATAGTTTATTACATGACTGCTCCAGAGATTCAAATTTTCTTATTTTCGTCTTAACATGCTGATGTGCATCAATAATAGTTTAAGAAAACAACTTTTCTGTGGGTATTTGTACAAAGATAAAAGCTCTTCTAATATGATTTTGAGAGAAAAAATTGCTACCTTATATTGAGAATCCGCCAGAATTTTTGCACAAAATTTACAGATAAGATCATTTCGTTCTATAACTTGACAATAGTCAATTAAAACATAGTAATTTTTGCACTATCTGCGATATATCTGGTAAACTACCTTATATCATTGATTAGTTTAAATGTTATGGCATCATGTGCAGTTGTTTGAGCTAAATCTTCAAATTTTCGCTTTTCAAATTCGATCGGTGAAATATTGTGTATAAAATTCAGACTAAATTTTCTGCATAACAGGTACATTTTGCAGCTACCACATTTTTCTTTCCAAGTGTAACATTATCTCCAGTAAACATTATCATATTTTGATGTTTAAGTTATGTTCAACACAATTTTTTAATTTTTTGTTACAAATGCTGTACAATGTTTGACTTTCAAAATACGAACAAATACAGTTTTGAAATTTATATCATTACTAGGATATTTAAAATCCAAAATGAGTAATTTTGTAGAGAAATATCGGTGCTTTCGTCTACAATTAATGTATGGAAGGTTGAATTTTCATTTCTTTAAAAAACATTTTTATCCAGGATATTGTTGATACATTCGGTGAATCCAAAGCATAATTTTGACTTCTCCAATTTTGTGGCAACTTAATTTTTCCTTCCACATGCTTATAGATCTTAGGAACGGAATTTATTGCTACGTATTCGTTATTCAGTTAATACGCATAGCCAATATTACATTTTAGATTAATACATTAACTTTCTCAAAATCATATTTTGACCGTTCTGGTTTTTCTCTTTTTTTCGTGACGTTCTTCAGGTGTTTCCATTTTCATTTCTACATTTTTAAAATTAACATTTTTTCAATATTTGTGGTTTATTAACAACTTCTCTATGCTGTTTTTGAATAATATGTCTTTTTAAATAATCTATTTATACACTTAATATATTATTAATTTTAAATCTTTTTTCTTCGGAAATTTCCACAGTTTCGAAGACAAAATCAACGTCTCGTAATTTAAGTGCGCGAAACTTAATTTATGTGCGCACATTTTAAAATATCACGAAAACTGATGATCATCCGCGCACCCGCGCAGCTTAACGGGAACATTGCTTACAGTTTGTATTTGCAATTTGTTTGTAAAAGGAAAAAGCAAATGTGCATTTCAAATATTATATATATATATATATATATATATATATATATATATATATATAATGTGCATTGACAAATATTATATATATATATATATATATATATATATATATATATATAATGTGCATTGACAAATATTATATATATATATATATATATATATATATATATATATATATATATATATATAATATTTGAAAATGCACATTTGCTTTTTCCTTTTACAAACAAATTGCAAATACAAGCTGTAAGCGTTATGTTCCCGTTAAGCTGCGCGGGTGCGCGGATGATCATCAGTTTTCGTGATATTTTAAAATGTGCGCACATAAATTAAGTTTCGCGCACTTAAATTACGAGACGTTGATTTTGTCTTCGAAATTGTGGAAATTTCCGAAGAAAAAAGATTTAAAAGTAATAATATATTAAGTGTATAAATAGATTATTTAAAAAGACATATTATATATATATAATATGTCTTTTCGCGCACTTAAATTACGAGACGTTGATTTTGTCTTCGAAATTGTGGAAATTTCCGAAGAAAAAAGATTTAAAATTAATAATATATTAAGTGTATAAATAGATTATTTAAAAAGACATATATATATATATATATATATATATATATATATATATATATATATATATATATATTATAACTTATTTCATCAATTTTTTAGAAAACATAACTTTTGAGATCTTTTAATTAAATAACTTTTATTCTTTTAAAAAGCTATAGTTCAGGCATGTCACACACGCGGCCCGAAAATACAAAGACTGCGGCCCGCCGAGTCGTTTTAATTTTTTTTGATAAACTGCGAAAAAATTATATCCAGCACAAAGAAAAAAAATGAAATGGGTAAATTTAAGTCGAAATACTGTATCACACAGTTCATGATATAGCCGAGAATTTGAGAAATCAGCATACCTTAATAACATCAACATCAAGCCTACTCTGTTGCTCAGCTGGCCGTTTTTAATCTCGGCTGCGAAGTTAAGAGTAGGTGAAGAACTTTTGGAAGTCATTCCTAACATAATAGAAGCATCTGAGCTGATATTTTTGATGCGCTTATGGAAACTTAACTAAGAATAAGTTACCTTTGGAAATAAGTTCGTTTGTCTTGCAACTGATGGTGTATCATGATATACCATGGTATACCATGATCGGTATTACTAAAGGAGTATTTGCGGGTTTAAAAAAAGCATGTAAACAACATGGTAATAATAATTTGAACATTTTCATTGTTTTATTCACCAGCAAGTACTGTGCTCCAAAGTTTTAAATATCTGACATGTTTTAAAAATGGTCACCGAAATTGTAAATTATATTCGAGTACGTGGACTAGAGATGAGCATGGGATCCCATCGTCCCATCCCAACTCATGGTCCCATGGGATGGGATGACTGGTGATGGGATAAATCTAGTTCGTGCATAATTAATTGCTTATCGTGCCAATGCGCACATTTTCCATAACATGTCCAGCCCAGGAGATTCCTGTGATAATGATGTAGTTTATAACGATGAAGTCTTGCGATACGTTTGCTACGAAAAAGGTCTGTCAGGTCTGCTGTATGGGAAAAAATGGGATGAATGGGACGGGCCACGCGACCGGGATGGGACGGGATGAATGGAATGGGATGGGACCAAAATTTTAGGTTTTTGGGATGGGACAGTGGGACGAAAATATGATGGGATGGGACAGTGACAGAGATCCATCCCAAGGGATGGGATCTGGAACGAGAAACTCGTCCCATGCTCATCTCCAAAGTGGACTTAATAATCGTCAATTTAATTTATTTTTGGAAGATATAGAATGTAAATACACTGATTTACCATATTATACTTTCGAGTCATAGACTGTTAAAACTATTCTTCAAATTGCTGGATGAAATCATAATTTTGTTGGAAACAAAAAATTATGAATGTGCTGAATTAAAAGATGGACAATGGATAAAGGACTTGGCTTGTTCAATTGATATTTCAAGTCTCTTAATCAATTTAATGTTATGCTTCAAGGCAAAAAATCATGTTGTTACAACGCTATTTGATAATATTAACGCTTTCAAACAAAAATTATTACATATTTTGGCGAGAACAAGTAGAAAAAGAAAACTTATCTTACTTTGAAAGGTGTTGAAAAGTGGTATTACTAAATAAGGAGATTAAAGGAGATCAAAATCACAGCTTAATACTAATTTTTAGAAGATATTTGAAATCGTTTGTTGAAAAGCAAGTCAACAATATTTTGTTGAATATCTTGAGCTGATGCAATTTTTAAATTTGATAATATATGTTGATCTGTTAATCTTGACCTTCCTGAATTTTTGTTATTTTTCATTAAACAAAATAGTTGATCGCACAAATAAGTGCTTCCGAGTAAGTACATAACAGTAACGCCTAAGAAACATTTTAGGAAACCGATCTACAGATAAATATGTATAAAATTCTGGAATTCCAACTTCCTTACATTTTTCCTTCAGCAAAGAATTCCATTGGATATCAATTAATTCCATTTGTACACGTAGGTGGACTGAAAGCTGTCCACCTTCGTGGCACTCAACAAAAAACAGGAAAAAAACATTGTTTTTTAAGATCATGTCCTTCCGATAACTTAAGTGATTAGTCATCTGCAGACGCGTTTCGAGATTTATCTCTCATCAGTGCAAGTTTGCTTTTATGAATTACAATTTGTTAAACACTTGGATGTGTTTGTGAAACACATCCAAGTGTAATGATTTGCAAAGCACACGTAGATTACTACGGGTTAGATATTTTTAATTTGACATTTCGAGGAAAGGTTAGGTTAGGTTATGTTAGGTTAGGTGATTTAAGCAATAGATTATACTAAAAATATCTTCTAAAAATTAGTATTAAGCTGTGATTTTGTTTATTATAGGTTTTATTTTTGTTTTATTTTTAAATATAGAATATTTATAGTTTTTGTGTAGAAAATAACATGAAATATAAAATATGTATGTAATAATATACAATAAAATGTAAAATATATTTAGTTTTGTAAAAAAACATTGAGTTTAATAAATACATAATATAGTCATTCTAACAATCGTATTTTATTAATTTTTTGTACAGTAAAAATATGCGGCCCTCAACTTAGTGCAAAATAGATCGTGTGGCCCGCAATATCATATGAGTTTGATATGCCTGCTATAGTTGTTGAAGTTCTAATAAGTACTCGTATAAAGATTCGTGACAAATACGAAACTATTTGGTACACAATTATTTTTTTACAATTTAAACGTTTTCTTGTGTTTAAATAATAATTGGAATTTTTAATTATTTAATCATCCTGTTGAAAAAATTCAGGCAATGTATATTCTGAATACAAATTTAATGTTGAAGTCCATTTTTTTTTGCAAATGATTAATACTAATTTTTCTTCCAATATATGGAAAAATATTTGAGATTCTCTTAATATTATTTTCGTAATATGTTTTGCAAAATTATCAACTTGGTAAATAAAATTTTAAGCCTTCTAATAATAATTATGCAAAATTTCACGGTTTCCATGACTTTCAAGTTTTTTTCATGACTTTCAAGTTTCAAAAAACTTTTTCATACACGCACTTTTATCTTATTGTTAATCTAATATGGACGAGTCCATTTATATTTGCGAAATGTATTTGAATACCAATAGATATTTTATTATTCTATTGACTTATATTTGTTTTACGATCCGAATATCCTTGAAAATACTAAATTAATTACAAACTATAGTTTTTATTAATATAAAATTTGTTGAAACTTCAGAACTAGTATTACATTAATTTTATTTTTTTCACCATTGTCATTGATAATTAGGTTTTTGTTTAGTAAATATGTGTGTAAAAAAGTTATAACTTAAAATATAACAAATAATACATTCTATTAAATTTTTAGAAATAGTAATTAACAAATTTGGTTTTTTAGGACAAAAAAACCAAATAGCTTTACAATCAGACAAGACCAGACAAGACCAAACAAGACTAGACAAGACCTGAAAAGACTATACAAGACCAGACAAGATCATACAATACCACACGGCCAGACAAGACCAGAGTAGGCCAAACTTGACGAAACTAAACTAGTGTTCAGCAGATTGGGCCGGAGTAGTCAAACTAGACCAGAAAAGACTAAAGTAAGCAACGAATTATTTGTTTTCAAATTATCTTAAATTAATAATAAAAGAAAAAAATAATATTTGATAAATAGTAATATTTGATTCCATGAAATTAACACCATATATACAATTATTATTTACAACTTTATGGTAAATGTATTATTATTATTATTAGCGTTTGCTTTGCCTGATCCCATAGGGTCCGATCAGGCAAAGCAAACTTAACTTAATTTTCTGATGTTTCTTCCATTTTCCCACGCTTTCGTTTCATCTTTTAGAAGATTCTCAAGATCTCTTTTTGTGTGGAGTGTAAGAGTTTCACTAGCATACAGTGCTTCTGGTTTCACTATTAAAAACTAACAATTAAATTGCCAGATTTAATTGCAACTAACAACTAAAATAATTGATTGTAATTGCAATATAAAATTGTGTTATATTGCAATTACAATTAATTAATTGCTAATTTTAAAATTTTGCAATTACAATTAATCAATTGTTAATTGTTTGATGCACGTTTACAATTACAGTTAACAATTAATAAATGTCGGTTAGAAGATATGTTTATTATACTCCAATGAATCACTTGCCACAATGCGAGAGTTAGAGTACGGAAACTTTGATTTTACAACGCGACAGTCCGTTCGGGGCACGAGCCCAAAGGGAAGTGGGGTTCCCGAAAACGCAGGGAATGGGGAACCGGAAGTGGGGTGGAAACCGGAAGCTGGGGCGTGGTGGGGGCCGGAAGTGCAGGTGGAGGGTCCAGAACGACCATCTTTCCCTACTGTTTAAGTATTTACATTCATCAAATAGTTTTAATTGTTATAATAAACAATTGATGATTAAGTTAATTGTAACTAACAATTGAAATTTTAATTGTAATTAAATTAATTGTAAACCACAATTAATGGATTTAATTGCAATTGATTTCAATTGCATCTCACAATTAAACACTTATTAATTGAATTAAATTTATTTCAATTAATTTAGTTGCAATTAAAATTGTAATTGTTTGATTCTACAATTAAAAAATTAATTGAATTATGCCCAACACTGACTACAGAGTTGTAGTGTTTAACTTTTGTGTGTAGTGACAGACATTGTTTGTTGTAGATGTCTCGTGTTTTGAAGAAGGCCCTCATCATTTTCCGTTGTCTAGTTTTTTGCGCTATTTTTTCACCTCGCGTAGGTTCTAAAATTTCTCCAGGGTATTTGAAATGGAATAGCCTATTGATTTCACTGTATTTCGTATTCCATTTTTGTATGTTGATTTTTGTGCAAATGAATTCTGTTTTTGTGAATGAGATTTGTAGTCCAACTTTTTCTGCGCATTCTTTGAGTACTTCTATATGTTTGATTGCTATCGCTTCATTCTCCTCGAGTATTGCTATATCGTTTGCAAAAGCTAGACATGAGATTTCTACTTTGTTTTTGGTCCTTCCTAATTGTGTGGGTTTCCAGTGCTTTTGAACTTTTAGCCCTTTTTTCCCATTCTTTCATCGCTTTGTCTAGAGCCACATTGAAGAGTAGCGGGGACAGGCCATCTCCTTGTCTGACACCTGTTTTTATCAGAAATGGTTCGGAAATTTCTCCCATGAACTTTTTGATGTTGAGTACTTTTGATGTTGTGTGTGATAGAGTTTGTTTAATGAGTCCTAGTGTTTTCGAATCCAGTCCTTGTTCTTCCAGGATTTCGAAAAGTGATTGCCTTTATATGGAGTCATATGCCTCTTTGAAGTGCACAAAGGTGCATATAACTGGTGAGCTTCTGATGGCTATGTGCTTGAGTACTGTTTTCAGTGTGAAGATGTGTTCTGCGCAGGAGCGACCTGAAGTCTGCCTGGTATTCCCTATTTTGTGTTCTAGTTGTTTCTCTCTGTTTCTCCTTGGAGGAAGCGCATGGACATGACCTTGTAGGTGACTTGTAATAGGGAGATACCTCTGTAGTTGTTCACATCAGCTCTGTCCCCTTTTTTATGTGAGTGTATGAATGCGCATTTCCAGTCTTTTGGTAATTTTTCGGTTTGCCAAATTTCTTGGATGATTTATCCAAGTAAATAATAGATCAGAATCAAAATATCTTGATAGTTCGATATATATATATATATATATATATATATATATATATATATATATAAAGCTCATCACTGTGGGCGCTGTTGGCCCATGGCTTGGTTTATAGCTTTCTTCCAGACTTTTCTATCTCTTTTCTTTTCTCTCCAGTTTCTGATATTGCTCTGCTCTGCGTCCCTGATTACTTCATCTTCCCATCTTGCTTTCGGTCTGCCTCTCCTCTTTATACCACCTAAGCTCCTTTAAAAAAATGTTTCTGGTAATCTCTCTACATCCATCCGTATGATGTGGCCTAACTATCTAAGTCTCTGTCTTTTGACTACTGCGATTATATTTGGTTCGTTAACTAGATCTTGTATTTCTCGGTTAGTTCTCCTTTCCCATCCCTCTTGTGTTGTAGATTGTAGATATAGTGGTGACGACTTGTACTGCGACCTTTATAGATCTATTGTACCCCACCCTCCTCCTCCAAGTGTTGGTGTACTTACCCATTTAGAGTGCCTCCTCTAATCCTGATTCCTTTAGGAATGTCAGGATCTGGGTGGGATTCAAGGCCTGCAGCTCCTCTGTGTTCAAGCAGTGAGCCCCAAGGTACATCTGTCTCTTGCTGAGTAATGCTCCGCAGTCTTTGAACAGATGTATGGGGGTTTCCTCTGCTGAGCCACAGTTACATCATATCCCTCTTATGTTACTTTTCCTCTATATATTTTTCTTAATATTTTTCTTTCTCAAACTCCAAGTGATGATGTGAAGAATTCTTGTTATTTTGCTCCCAATGTCCATTGCTTCAATTGCGAATAATGCTATGGGTCTGATAATCGTCTTGCATATTCTAATTTTAAGATTTACGGCAACATTTAATTCTACATTATGCAGATGTCACGACAATTTTACTAAATAAAAATACTGTAAACGACATAGAACCGAACGCAAATTTAGCTATGTCATCAATCCTTTCTTGGATTTAAGGAATTGCTTATTAATTGATAAGAACAAGACGAATGTTATTATTTTTAAAACAAAGAGAAGTACCTTGTTTTATCCACAAGAAATTAAAATTGAAAAGGAAGTAATTCAACTAGAACATTCAGTGAAATTAGTAGGCTTACATATAGACCGTACGCTGGACTGGACATCACACATCAGCCATTTTACCAAGAAGCTTAACAAAGCCACTTTTACAATAAGGTCCTTACGTCCATATGTAGATACAGATGTATTACGGTTAGTATATTTCGCAAACTTCCACTCTCTTCTGAGATATGGAATTGAATGTTTTGGGGCAATGGTTCCCACACAAGAAATGTGTTTAGAATACCAAAACAAATTTGAAGTACAGAGAGTCAAAAAAGCCAATATACTAACGACTACGGGAACTTATATCTTCGAGAGTGCCATTTTCATGTTTAAACATAGACACGTCTTTGCTCGCTTCCTTAAACCAACTCTAAGAGTAACAAGATATAATAGAGAACTCTACTAAATACCACATCATAAGTTGAAAATGACCGAAAGAAGCCCCCCATACAGTAACATTAAATTATATAACCTACTTCCAAAGGATATCAAACTATTAGTAAATTTAAAACAGTTAAAGAAAAAATTATTCAATCTAATCAACGAGATAGAACCCTACAACCTAGAAGAATTTATTTCTTACAAGTTTGAATAGCCATTGATGTTTTATTATGTATTGTATATGTGTTTATTTACATCTGTATATATACTCGTTTTTTTGTATGCATGCTATGTAATGTGTGGCAGTTCTTTGATACATTTCATTTAGTGTAATTGTTTATACTTAAATAATGATGATTGTTTGATTTTGTTTGATTTGATATCTTGAAATACTTAAATACTGGCGTAGACACATCGATTTCATGCCATTGTCCTTCTTTGTATATCTCTATATATTTACGATTTCCTATAGAATTATGTCCCTAGGTAAGTAAATTGTTCCACTACATCAAATTTTTAGTTTTTTTCTTCATCTGTTGTTATGATTAACTTGTTCCATTGATTATATTATTTTTCTATCCATGTCAAATATTTTGTCTTATTTTAATTTTTTCTAATCCTACTACGCATTTTTTTCTAATAGAACTTTTTACGGTTAGTTCAGCGCGTGCGCATCCGCCAAGTTTGAAAGCCGAGAACATGAAAGTTTCGGGCACATATTTAGTAATACATCACATAGTTCGGGCACTTTTTGACGCATAACATGGCGTAAATTGACACATGCGCACAAACAAATTTAAACTATGAAAAGGTCTATTGTATTATTACTTGCAGTTCTTTTTTCCCTCTGGTTACTATTGTCAAATCGTCTGCAAAGGCTAGACATTGATTTTTTTATTGTTAGACGACAATTTCTATTTAATTTTGCTTTGCTTATGACATATTCTAGTACACAGCTTAACAGTTTTGGGGACAGTGTCAATCTACTTGTCTTAAACCTTCTTGTACATTGAACCTGTCTGATATTCTTGTTCTTACTCTCACGCTGTTATCAGTTTCTTTTAACGTTAATTGAATTAAGTTAAATAGTTATCCTTTAATTTCCTTTAATACAATTGCTCTCTCTTTATTCGGGCGTACGCTTGTTTGAAATCCAGGAATAGCACATATATTTCTTTGTTGTATTGGTGGCTTTCTGACTGTAGCTCTCTTAAAATAAATACCAGGTGGGTCATTGAAGACGAAACAGAGGGATTTTCGGATAGTTAAAGATGGATTCTCAAAAAACGTTTGGACACGTCAACTTTGTTTGTGAGGGGGACACCTTTTACAAGGAAATTTGTGGCCAAATTACTTAACCCCTTGGCTCTGGGGCAACAAACCCTAAAATTTGGCAAAGTGACACGATGGGGTAAGTTATACCTCATTTGAAAGCCCGTTTAGTCCTGAATACTAAACGGCTAACATTTTCTAAATCTATCGATTTGGTTTTGAGATTATTTAATTTCAAGTTATGAACGCGTTTTTAGTATATTTCGTTGAAAGAAAATGGTGATCGTTAATTAGAAGACCATTTGACTTTTCAACAAGATGGAGCGCCACCACATTACACGCAGGCTGTTCGGGAGTTTCTGGACAGAGTTTTCCCGGGACAATGGATTGGACGAAGAGGTGCTCGGGAATGACCTGCCCGCTCAGCTGATTTAAGTCCTTTGGAGGGGTCTTGTGGGCTCATCTAAAGAGCAGAATTTATGCAAATGAACCACAGTGTCTGGAAGAGTAAAGTCGACACATTATTGAATAATGCCGTCAAATTGCTCAAAGTGCCCCTCAAAAACAAAGTCCACGAGCGTTTTTAGAGAATTCATCTTTAACAATCCGAAAATCCCTCTGTTTTGTTTTCAATGGCCCACCTAGTATTTGATCTATAACTGATGTCCTTCCGAAAGCCGCACAGTTATTCTCCTATTTGCTGGTCTAACTTCTTTGTTAGTTAATTTTTTAGTGTAGTGGCTAGGTTTTTATATGCAACATTCAATAACGCAATTCCTCTATAATTTGTGCACTTCATTCTATCCCCTTTCTTGTATATATGAACTATCACAGCTTCATTCGAGCTTTCAGGTAATTTTTCTTGCTCCCAGATTTTTTGTATTAGATGATGAATCCACTTGCTTATGGTTTCTCTCCCATACATAAGCATTTCCGATGTTATCTGATCATTCCCAGAACTTGTTATTTTTTAAGTCTTTTATTATTTCTACGACTTCTATTAAAGTTGGTGGTTCCTCTCTCGTTTTCCCGTTGTCTCGTTTTCTCTATTTTGTGTACCATTTAAAAGATCTACGAAATATTCTTTCCACATTTCCATCATATCATCCTCATTGCCTTCTTCTTCTTCTTGTTTCGAATAGGCCTACTTTGGACCACGCTTGTTCAACTGTCGGGCTTTGATCTTTGCCCAGTATTGTCGCATCTTCTGCCGGTGTAACTCCTTTCTCTCTTCTGTCCGGAAAAACCCCGAAGTAAAGGTACTCTCTTCCTTCGGGGTTTTTCCTGAAATCCACGGACTTCCTTCAGGGTGCGTCTCACAGACTGTCTGTTTTGGAGATCTGTTATTCCAAGTTCTTTAATATCCTTCTCGTTTTCTGTCAACCAAGTGGTACGAACCTTCTTGTTTTGCCAGAAGGTGAATAGACGGTTGGTTAGTGGGTTTGGAGGCAATCTGCAACGTGGCCATAGAAAGCTACCCTTCTTTTCCTTGCACAGTCAGAGAACATCTCAATATGTTCGTAGAGCTCAGAGTTATGCCGCCTTCAGAATTCCCCATCTTCCTTTACCCGGCCTAGGATCTTCCTGAGGATTCTCTTCTCTCTGATTTCCAATTTATCTACCAGACCTCTTCGGTTCAAGGAAAGACACTCCATGGAATACAGGGCTTCTGGTCCTAAGACTGATGTGTAGTGCTTAAGTTTCAGGTTGCGTGACAGACATTTCTTGTTGTAAGTGTTCTTAGTCAGTCGATAGGCTAGTTCTAACTTGTTGACTCTCTTGTATAATGATGCTCTTTCTGATAAGTTGGGCTCAATCCATTCGCCCAGATACTTACCCTTCTCCGTCCTATTGATGTTTTCCTGTTCTACTAACATCTCTCTGTTTGCTTCTCTGATGTTGGTGAAGAATTATGTTTTCTCCAGCGACACTTGAATACCCACTTTGGCAGCCTGTTTTCTGAGGCAATTTACCTGCATTGTTGCCATTTTAAGAGAATCAGCAAACACCGCCATGTCATCTGCAAAGGCCAGGCAATCTACAACCTGTCCATCGTTCTTACGTCCCAGGTAGATACCGCTCTGAGCACCCAAATTGATCAGTTCCTTGCGCCATCCTCATTGCCTATTTATCGTCCTTCTTTGTTTTCATAATATATTGGTCTTGATTGATATCCTTTCCTTTCTCTCTTATTTCCTTGGTATAGACTCTTTATTTATTTATTATTATAACTTTCTTCTATTTCTGCTAAGAGATTTTCTGTATACTTTCTTTTCTTATACCTCATTAGTCATTAGTTTTTTACACTGTTTCCTTTGTTCCCTTGCTTGGTTTTCTGCGTTTAACATCTCCATTCTCTGGACTTTCCGATTCTCTATTTCTTTTTGGCATTCTACATCGAACCATTTTATTCATGCTACTTTATCCTTTCCTTGGATATGTCTTGCTGCTTGCTCTGTACACGTTTTTATATTCGTATAGATCAGGGGTCGGCAAAGTGTGGCTTGCGAGACACATGTGGCTCTTTTGGTATGAGGTTATGGTTCCTCAGAAATATATTGATCACAAAATCACAAAAAAGGAAACCGAACTGTCCCTTTTCGGGGACTGTGACTCACAGTCACAGCACGGATCTTGATTGTTTCTTAAGTTATTGTCTCGCAGTCAAGTCAGTGCATAGTTCAAAATTGTGCTTTTTTAGACATGATTCAAAAACTCAAAATTCCTCTTAAAATGGTTTCGAAGAAAAATAAAACAAAAAAAAACTGCCGAACCTCATAGTGAATTCCAAACTGAGTGGACTGAATCGTTTGCGTTGGTACCTAATGCAGCTGGTCCTCCAACGTGTCTTATTTGCTATGAAAAACTAGCAAACAACAAAAAGTCGAGAAACATTTCGAAAATAAACATGCCGCATTTGCAAAGAATTATCCCTTCGGTGATGTAAGAGAGAAAGCAATTGAAGAACTTAATTTTAAAATGACAAGTTCATCTTTTAACTGTTGGATGTAGTCTACAAATAATGTTAACTTGGCAAGCTTTGTCGTGAGTCACCAAATTGTCAAAAATGTAAAACAATTCCCTGATGGTGGGTACATAAAAAGTTGTTGGGGCTGAGGTAATAAATGGGGCTGAGGTATTATGAATACAATCAAAAGAATCTTGTGATATAAAGGATACTGCGCAAGTTGTCCTCTTTGCTCACTATATTTCATCACATGGTCCCAAAGAAGACCTGGGATTATTGCCACTCAAGGGTCAGAGGAGAAGATGTTGAAAATGCAGTGACCGAATGTCTGAAGAAAAATCACATTCCTCTTACTAAAATTGTGTCAATTGCAACAGATGGAGCTTAAAGTATGGTGGGTAATAAAAAAGTATTTGTCAACAATTTGAAAAAATTAGTCATGACGTGTTATCTTTCCATTTCATAATTCGCCAGGAAGCACTTGACGCACAAACGGAAGATAATGGTAAAGTTATTAATTATACTACACGTCTCGTTCTCGATGATTTGTAGTAGTATGCTCGTCATTACTTACATTTCACAATTTTTAGAGTTTGAAATTTGGCGCCTAGGCTAGTGTGGACTAGCCGGCCCGCACCTGTACAGTCATATTTGTTCGTTGTGTTTGACGTTTCACACGTACTGAGTACTTTTAGTATAAAAAATTACCAAATCTAAATAAAAATAGAAGGTTTAAATGTCAGGAGATAAGAAGAAGAGAAAATCATGTTCACGATCACGAAAAGAGATAGGAAGAAACAAAAAACGGATGGAAGACTGGAAAAAATTGGAAAACAGATCGATAACCTCAAAAACATCATTTGTAAACTGGCAGAATTAAATAAAAACCACTGATAAAAATCAGAATGGAAATGCAGGTATCACATAAAAAGTATTTAGCCTCCTTACGAGACAATTAAAAAATGATTAAGTGTGGATTCATTCACACGTAAATATGTTTTTTTATTTTTTCTTTGTACAAAAGCAACATGTACAAAAAACTGTCTATATAACAAACTGTCCATACGACAAACGGTCTATATGACAAACTGTTTACATGACAGACTGTACAAACGACAAACTGTCTCTATTACAAAAAAGATATATGAGTTTCCATACGAAACATTATAACAAAAAAGTATTTAGCCTCCATACGAGACATTTACTTAAAAAATGCTTAAGTGTGATTCAAACACGTTTAAGTGTGTTTTTGCATAAAACCAACTTGTACAAAAACTGTCTATATGACAAATTGTCCAGACGACAAACAGTCTATCCAACAAACTGTTTATACGACAAACTGTCTGCATAACAAAGATATTTGAGTTTCCAGACGAAACCTATATCACATAAATAAAAGTATTTAGTCTCCATACGAGACACTTACTTAACAAATGTTTAAGTGTGTTCATTCATTCACACTTAACTATGTTTTTACACAAAAACAACATGTACAAAAACTGTATATACGACAAATTGTCCAGGTGACAAACTGTTTATACGACAAACTGTCTGTATAACAATGATATATGAGTTTCCACACGAAACCAGTGTCACACACATAAAAAGTATTTAGTCTCCATACGAGACATTTACTTAAAAAATGCTTAAGTGTGGTGATTCACTCACAGTTAAGTATGTTTTTTGTACAAAAACTGTCTATATGACAAACTGTCTATACTACAAACTGTCCATACGACAAACTGTCTGTAGAACAAAAAAGATATATGAGTTTCCATATGAAACCAGTATCACATAAAGTGTAATTAGCCTCTATACGGGACACTTACCTGAAAAATGCTTAAGTGTGGTGATTCATTCACACTTAAGTATGTTTTTTCTTGTACAAAAACAACATGTACAAAAACTGTCTATATGACAGACTATCCATTCGATAAACTGTCTATGACAAACAGTTTATACGACAAACTGTCTATATGACAAAACTGTCTGTACAACAAACAGATGTATGAGTTTCCATATGAAACCAGTATCAAATAAAAATATTTAACCTCCATATGAGATACTTACATAAAGAATCTTTAAGTGTGGTGATTCATTCACACTTAAGTATGTCTTTGTACAGAAATAACATGTACAAAGAGCTGTCTATACGACAAACTGTTTATACGAAAAATTGCCCATATGACAAACTGTCAATACGACAAACTGTCCAAACGACAAAATGTCTGTAAGACAAACTGTTCATACAACAAACTGTTCATACGACTAACAGTCCATACGACAAACTGTCCATTAGACGAAGTTACAAAAATACTTACAATAAAGGTCTGTATTATAAAACAATTTCAATTTTTAGAAGAAAATCTGGATAAATTTCTTCCCAAAAGCAAGAAATAGCTCTTACTGAAGACGTAGAAGCAACTAATGCTAGGAGAGCATTCTGACTCTAAAAAGGAAATTCCAATAAAAACAAAACCTCAATGAAAGAGGTACAATACGACAGAAGCATCGAGTCGGTCATCAAATCACCAGCAGCCCCTAAGGAAGTAGATGAGTCAGTAGGCTGTCTAAAATACTTTACGCAAAACTAGGAATAAATTACCTAGGACAAATTTGTCCTAGATTGTCTGAAGCGTTATAAAATACCGTCCAGAGAAATCCATATCAAACAAAACCACTAACAGACCAAAATTGGGCTAAAAGTGGTATTATAAAAAGTAGCCATGAAATAAATAAGCTCTTAGCTAAAAATGTAATAGAGCCTTGTCAAAATGAAGATAATGAATTAATTTCCTCTTTTTTCTTAGTTGACAAGCCAGATGGCTCCAGTATTTTTTTTATTCATTATTATTTAAAAAAAAATAATAAAAAATCTAAACACATTTATCGATATTATCCATTTTAAAAATGGAAGATATTAGGTCCACCAAACACTTGATATCTATTGGATCATATATGTGTTCGATAGATCTAAAAGATATTTACTAAATTATTCCTATTTTAAAAATTTTAATTTAAGAGGCAGCTCTTCAGTTTTTTATTCCTTCCCCTTGGTTTATGCACAAGTCCTTTTGTTTATACAGACAACTAGGTACTTTATCAATTATTTACCTTGATGATCTATTAATTGTGGGAAATTCATATGAATCCTGTAAAAATTCATCAAATTTAGTGAAAAACAATTGGGCTTTGTCATAAACCACCAAAAAAGTTCACAAACACCAAGTCAGATATGCAAATGCTTTGCTTTTATTATAAAATCAGTAGATTTTAGACTTGTGTTGACAGACGGCAGCTTGCCCAGGGGTGGCATATAGATCCATCTACTGTAAAAGACTAGAAAGGCAAAAATAACTAGCCTTAATTTTAAGTGACAACAACTACGACAGTAGAAATTATGTCAATAAACTAATAATGGAAGTACTGTATTGGTGGAAAATAAATACACCAACAGGTTCTAAACTAAATAGAACACTTCAGTTTAAACTTGAGATATCTTCAGATGAATCTCTGACCGGGTGGAGTGCACACTGTAATGACGTAAACGCTCATGGTTTCGTGGAATGGTTTCCTGGACGAAAGTGGAAGGAAAATTTATCATAAACTATCTACAAGTATTAGCAGCGTTCTTTGGTTTAAGATGTTTCGCGAACAAAGTATCAGACGGCTAAATTCTCTTAAGAATTAATAATACGTCTGCAATTTCCTATATCAATAGGAGAGGCGCCATTCAATATCCCCACTTAAATGCATTAGCAATAGAGGTCTATTGGTGCGGCAATGGAGGCAATGGTGCGAGAGGAGAAAAAACTGGATTTACGCGTCATACATTCCGTCAGTTATGAATAAAGAGGCTGGTTTAGCATCGAGAATCACTAATCAATTTGTTTTGAGTCATTTGAAAAAATCAATCAAGTTTGAAATTTTCTCTATTGACCTTTTTTACATCAAGGTTGAATCGAAAATGCCCTAGATTTTGTTCTCGTTTCCCAGATCCAAACGTGATGACAGTAGATGTATTTACTATTAAGTGAACCAATGAAAAATCTATGTTTTTTCCTCCTTTCGCACTTACCCTTAGAACTCGCGAAAAATAATAACCGATAAAGCTGAGGGATCAGTCGTGGTACCATTGTGGTCAACCCACCCCTGGAACCCGCTCTTTAAATCACTACTTACCGAACAGCGTTTAGTTAAAACCTCACAAAAATTTATTATTGTCTCCTTCCAAGCAAGAAATACATCCACTGGCACACACACTTTCATTGATTGCAGGTAACTTGTCCGCAAAGCGCTCCTAAGTAAAGGAATAAATGAAGCATCTACAGAAATCATGTTCAAGGCCATAACACCATTAACACTCAAACAATACCAAGGTACCTTAAAGCTATGGCGGAAATTTTCTACATCAAAAAATATTCCAATATTTAACGCAATTACAATAAATATACTATAATACGTTTTCTAATGGAAAGTTAGACGTTTAGTTAGCTTCGATCGAAAACGGAGCAAGCTATGGGAGTTTGAACTGCAACAGATCAGCTATATCACTCATCTCTACTCAAGATCTCGGTAAGGATAAACTGCTGTCCCGATTCTTCAGGGAAATGTTTGAGGAACGCCTACAAGGTTTAAATATACAAGTACAGGGGACACCAGCTTTGAATGACTTGGCCTGATTAAATCAGCTAAAAGTAGCTAAAAGCAGCTAAAGGGTGCAGCAGAAAAAGTATCAACGATGCTTATTTTATCTACAGCACAGCAAACTATCGCACTAATTAAAATAATTTAAAAAAAAACATATCTATGGACAAATAGAAAATAACAATAAAAATACCAGACCTGATAAAAATGTCCAAGCCAGGAAGAAATAAGTCAGAGCTTATACTACCTTTTGTATAAAGAACAACCTGGCCTATGTGCCGCTACAGCTGTAATTCACTACTTGAATAAGACAAAAGACCTAACAAATGAGCAAAACAACAAATTACTCATATCAAACATCAAGCCATACAAAAACGTAACTTCTCAAACAATTGGTCACTGGGAAAAATCCTTGCTGTCTAAAGCAGGCATTGATACAAATCACTTCACAGCACATAGTACAAAATATGCTGCAGTATCAGTGGCTGGTTTTGGAAGTGGATATACACAACCAGACGTACTGCTGGGTGGCTTCGAAGGTCACAGACCTTCGCAAAACTTTACAATCGCCCGATCCAAGATAATAACGATACGTTCGCGAAATCTGTATTATCTAACGCACGGTAAGCCTTTTATTTATGGTTTTCAGTCATGTAACACGATAAATGAATGAGTTTTCCTATACGCTAAAAGTCTACAAATCATCGAGAACGAGACGTGTAGTATAACTGAACGATCAAACGAGCCCGCCGAAGGCGGATGAAGTTCGATCGTGATTATACGAAACGTCTCGTTCTAGATGATCAATCTCCCTCCCTACATGTACCCGTTAATAAACATACCCTAGATCATCTTGCAGGGAAAACTCAACTACAAAAATCGCTAAAAATATGACTGTACAGGTCCGGGGCGGCTAGTCCACACTAGCCTAGGCGCCAAATTTCAAACTCTAAAAAGTGTGAAATGTAAGTAATGACGAGCATACTACTACAAATCATCTTCGAACGAGACGTTTCGTATAATCACGATCGAATTTCGCCCGCCTTCGGCGGGCTCGTTTGATCGTTCAATTTTGTAGGCAAGGCCACCAATAATATTATCGTAAAAGCGCTTAATCATAGCCAATTATGAAGAAAATACAAAAATATGACTATGAAAAAAAATCATCCGTGGCTCTTGATACAGTTTGAAATAATTTTAATTAAAAATTTGGCTCTTAAGTTCATAGAGTTTGCCGACCCCTGGTCTAGATACTGTCTATGTCATTTGCGTCGTCTATCGTCTGAGAGTACCTATTTGTCCTTTCTGTATATTCCTCCCTTTCTTCAATTTTTGCGATTCTGCGTTTTTACGTCCTCTCGGTCTTCTTGTTGTTTCTTTTTTGGGTAAATTTATGGTAAATGAAATTACTTTAATTCATAGTTGATCTAATATCACGATTAAGAGATGTTTATTATTGTATTTTTAACAAATTAGATTTTTATTATTAACATTTTTATTTACATACAACTGTGACACTTTTTAAAGAATTGTGTTGTAATGTTAGCAGAAAAAATTTTGGTAAATTTTATAAACAAAAATCTTATTCTGATTTTTAAGCTCGCAATATACTTCACATCTGCTTGTAAATTTGTTACTTTGAAAAATGCTAAATATTAAATTAAGAATAACATCAGAGAAGCTAACATCAATTCGGATTATTATTTAACGAGAGTCAAAATTAAAGTCATACCCGAAGGGAAATTCAATAGGAAAGCACCGGTGATTACAAAATTTGATCTACACAAAATCAAGGACTCCAAAATAACAGAAGAATGGGAAGAACAACCTGTGGAGAACTGAGAAAATTTTCAAACTAAAATCATCGAAACTGCGAAAGACCTAATCCCTCTTCGCAAGAAACCAAAACATCCTTGGTGGAATCAATAATGTGAGAACGCATTAAAACAAAGGAAAAGGCATTTCAAAACTACAATTGTAATAAATCAGTAGAAACACAGAGAAATTTTTTCGAAGTTCGCAAGCATGTATCTGAGTTTTTAAGACAAAATAAACGAGAAAAAACGTCTACGACCAACGGAAATCAATTGAAGACAACTTCAAGATTTACAACACACACGATTTCTACAAAACCTTTGCGAACCAAATTAAAGGATATTCTCCGCAGAACCTTTGCTTTCGGAAGCAAGAAAGTAAACTAGCCTAGACAAATAAAGAAAATTGCCAAGAATTGAAAGAGAACCAAAAGAGAGATTCCAGAAAGTACAGCCAGAAATCACACCGGAAAATTCGTCTGAAGAAATTTATTCATACATCAAGAAACAACAAATCATCAGGGGACGAAATTGTAACTGAACTTCTTAAAAATTTAGGCCCAAATTCACTCAAAGAAATAACACAAATAATCAAAAATATTTCTTCTCTTCTTAGAGTGCCTATCGTTCCGGATGTTGGCTATTATATTGGCTATTCGAACTTTGTTAACAGCAGCGCGGAAAAGCTGAGTGGTTGATTGGTTGAACCACATTCTTAAATTTTTCAACCACGGTATTCTCCTTCTGCCCACTCCTCTAGCTCCATATACCTTGCCTTGTAGGATCTTCTGCAAAAGGACATATCTGCTCTCGTTATGCATTATACGTCCCAGATATTGTAGATTTCGACTCTTAACTGTATTCAGTGCATCTTTTTCCTTTCTCCATCCTTCTCAGCACCTCCGTATTGGTTATTCTCACTGTCCAAAGTATTCGTTGGATTCTTCGGTACAGCCACATTTCAAATGCCTCAAGTTTTTTGGAGGAGGCCTCCGTAAGCGTCCACGATTCGACCCCATAAAAAAGGGTCGAAAACACGTAGCATCGCAGTAGTCGAATTTTCGTTGATAGTTGTCGTGGCTGGTAAAGACTTTCTTCATCTTGATAAATGCCGTTCTGACTTTTTCAATACGCGTTCTGGTCTCCACAAAATGGTCCCAGTTATCATTTATGTTCGTACCCAAGTATATGTATTTGTTGACTTTTTCTAAAGGAGTTCCGTCTAACAATCAATTACCGCGGGTGTTTTGGTCTTTACTGATTATCATGAACTTTGTCTTTGTTGGTGTTTATTTCCGAACCATATCGTCGACTGTATGATGTAATACTGTCCATTAGGAGTTGTAAGGAAGCTAGGTTGTCTGTAAAAATAAAGGCATCATTTGCATACCTTATGTTATTCAATCGTTCTCCATTTAGCAGGATTCCAGCATCAATATCTTGCAGGGCTTCCCTGAAGATGTATTCCGAGTACAGATTGAAAATTACATGTGATATAGTATGCATCCCTACCTTACACCACGTAATATTTGTATCTCTTCCGTTGTATCTCTGTCAAAAATATTTAGCAAACCGAAAAGCTCAGACCAAACAGATCACGCCCAGAACAAATTATCAATCTCAAAACCATACTCAAACTACGAGCCCTAATATATATTAATTATAAAAACCCAGAGTATGCACATTTGTAGACTTCAAAAAGACATGCGATTCGATAAACAGATCCTCACAATTCCGAATTCTAGAAGAGAAAGGATTAGATCCTAAAACCCTAGAACTCATAAAACAAACAATCACTGGCACAAAATCTAAAAGTGAAATTTTTGGGGCAGATTTCAGAACCCTTTGACCTTCGAACAGGTGTGAGACAAGGTGATGGACTCTCTCATATTCTGTTCAACGTCGTGTTAGACAAGGTTATGGAAAAATAGAAGAAGGAACTCAAGAAATGTAAGTATTGGAAACCGATCCGACTGGGATTTCCTAAAAACAACCTCCTAAAAACAACCTCGCTTTTGTGGATGATCTGGCGATACTAATAGAGGATGAGGAGACTGCCGTCAAACAGCTTGACATACTTAAGGAATGTGCAGAAAAAGTGGAAGTCCAGATCTCATTTGAGAAAACTAAATTTGTCTGTTTAAATACAGATATCACGAGCCTGAGAACAAATTACGGTAAAATCTATAAGGCCCCGTGCTTTAAATACCTCGGAGAATTCATCGAACCAACAGGCCTTGAGAAGATCTCACAGGGAAACCGTCTACAAAAGTCAAGAAGGCATTATGGTTAGTCCAAGACATCTATAACAAAAAATCTATGTCAGGACAGACAAAAATTCGGCACTCATAAAACCAACAGTCCTTTACGCAAGCGAAACATTGACACTTAACAGAAAAACAAGACACTTAACAGAAAACAAGAACTAGAAAAAATCAAAAAGGATGAAAGTAAGATCATCAGAAAAATCCTAGGAGCAAGATGTACCCAAGACGGCTACAGGCTATAATCAATCAAAACAACAGAAAAGTTTCCAAACATTGAAATTGACATTAAGAAAAAATGTGAAATTTTTTGGACATCTAACGAGACTACCAGAAAATCTACAGTCAAAAAGGATATTAGATTATGTTAGCTCACTAAAGAATTCAACACCTTGGTTAGACGAAATTCGAAAGGCCATCAGAAACGCAAACATATGTACAACATACATTTTAGAAAAAGACACCTTCAGACACAAAGTAAACAAATAGGAAGTTACATCAGAGCAACCAAAGCAAAAGCAGTACAGACTGAAGCGGTCGGAAGAACGTAAACAAGCCTTCTCAGAAAGAATGAAAGTTTATTGGAAAAACAAGAAGAACTCAAAGAAAACTTGATTGGGTTGTTTGCTTATCGTCTTCCATTATTGGTAGAATACGCTAATAATAATAATAATTAATAATAACATATAATCAGAAAAAAACTGTATAATAAATGCTTAAGAGGTGATCATCAATTTAATAGTAGAATTTGTAGATAGGGCGAAAGGTTGTCAATATTGCTCGAGAGCGAAAATATGCGCACGAACGAAGTGAAGGCATTTGCTCGGAAGTGAAATTGACAATTTCGCCCGTGTTACAAACAATATTTTTATCACTCATGCGAGAGGATGTATCTTACAAGTTTGGGATCCATGTGCCACCCACAAAAAATTGAACCAAAAAAGAAGAATTTGCTTTTTCAATTGTCTCCGGTGGTGTGGATTTGTAATAAAAACTCTCCTCAGTCTCCGGTATCACCATAGAATTTACACTCCCTTTAAAACGTTTTCTTTAATTTTTATATTGTTATGAAAAAAAATTCTGACACTTCACGTCACTTTTTTAATACCGAGGTCCTGATTATATTAATTTTATTTTTATTCATTTGTTTATTGTAATGTAACCTAGCGATATTGAATATTTGCATGCATTATTCAAGTTATGTAAAATACAACTAATATTGACAATTTATCGCACTAAAAAATGTGTAAATGTGTACAATGTATAATACTGTTTGCATGAGTGATAAAAAATAGAGAATACACTTTTTAGTTTTTCTTCACAAATACTAATCCTCAAAAAAATAACAATTTAATTAAAACATATTTTTTATCAAGGCAAAAATTATAACTTCAATTCAAATTAATATTCACAAACTAATTTGAATTTTCCACAAAAATATTTGCGATTTTAGCTGCTTATGCTTGTATTATCATATGATCTGGTAAAAACTGATTAGAGAATAAATAGTCATATAGATAGTTATAATTATATAGATAGTTATAATTATATAATTCACTACCTATTGAACAATAGTGTGCCTATCTAGACTTAGTAGTCTAGGCTCGAATGTCTAGTCTTCTCTTCTCAGTCTACTCTAGTTTATCTAGTATTTTCTGATACATCTTGTCTGTCTAGTTTTGTCTGTCCAGTCTTGTTCAAAAACAATGCCCAATTTCTCATAAACCTTGCAAGGCATTATTTCTCAGAGCGAAAGTCCATTATTTTCGAACCAGGAATATATCTAAAGCAGAGTGTTAGTTAGCAAAGGCTATCCGCAAGGCTCGAAGATCTTATACGACTCCATTTTAAAAAAAAAACCTTCCAGTGGACTGCAAGATTGTGGCTTATATGGACGACACCATGCTGCTAATTAAAAGCAACACAATTACATAGCTAAAACAAAAGGGAAACCAGGCCTTGGAATCTACCCGTCAATGGTCATTCGAATGCAAACTTAAATTTAATGCCGCTAAGACCGAGGCTCTATTTTTCGGAAAACCCCCTAATCAAATAAGGCAATTAAATGCCAAGATTCTATGAAATATTTTGGTATATGTATAGACTGGTGTTTAAACTTTAAAGAACACGATAAACAATCTTGCGATAAGGCGAAACAATGGAGTTTCAAAATTGGCAACGCCTCGAGAAAGGAATGGGGCCTGAATAGATCGGCCATAGCAGACGTTTACAAGGGGGCATTGGCACCGGCACTTTTATATGAAGTCTCAATTTGGCACAAGTCCTTTAAAACCAAAGAGAATATGCAGCTTCTGAGCGTACAACGTCTATCTTGACTTGTAGTGTATGAAGCTAGGTGATAAATTAGAAAGTCAGTGTATTAATTATTAATAATGCCAAGGGATTCTTAATAAGTTCGAAGTTTGAAGAGTTCATAGCCAAAATTGTAAATAAAGAATTAGAGACTGTGGAAGTCATGTGGATACAGGAAATTTATTTGCTCAATAAGAAAATTGATAAACTATTAGAAACTAATCATAAACCAATAGAAACTAATAACAAGTTTACAAACAGTTTTGCTAATCAACTGTGTGAAATTTCAAATTATCCTCAAGAACCTATTCGCGAAGGAGAGATAACTAAAAATAGCAACTGCAATCAGCAACGCCGTAGATATGAAACAGATAGCTCTACAATCGAAAAGGACACAAAAAAATTAAACGAGAACAAAGACAGATACATCGAGATAGAAAAGGATGCTGAAATAACAAACACCTGTGAATAACAAACAACGACGGAAAGGGGTGGAATGTTCAGGCAAAAAAACGCAAGCGGCTAAACAGAAGATCGAATGTTATTTACGGAAATTCAGATACCGCACTTATTAAAGCGTCACAAAAATTTGCACATGTGCAGGTGTACAGATTAGAGCCCAATTTGAATGAAAAAGAAATAGTAGACTATTTGATTACTAAGAATATTAATTCGGTTAGCTGTACTAAGTTAAAATCGCAATATCCAGAGGAATATTCTTCATTCAAAATCACCGCACCGAACTTCTAGATGAATTAAAAAAACCTGAAAATTGACCAAGATATGCATGCATTAACCGGTTTTTCCTAAATCTAGGAAAACCAAAGAAGTCCAGTATCTTCAATATTGCTCCTGTGAATGCCCAATCAATTAGTAATAAATCAAAACTTCTGGAACTCTTCTTAGAAAGACAAAGTTATAATGTATTGTGCATTTGTGAACACTGGTCCACTCGAATTGAGTTAGACTCTTTTAATATTAGTAACTTTATGCTAGTGTCAACTTTTTGCAGAAATTCGTTCAAGCATGGGGGTGTAGCCATCTTTGTGCGTGATAATATTCAAGTTACAAAACTTGAAAAGTTTTCAATTGAAATTGATTATGAAGTGTGTGGTTCTTAATAATATGACTGAACTTGGTTCTTAATAATATGACTTTTTCCTTAGTGTGTATTTATAGATCTACCTTGGGGAACTTTATTTCCTTTTATTATAAGCTGAATGATACTTTGTTATATGTTCTAAAATCTAATAAATCTGTTATGTTGTTCGGTGACCTAAACATTGATTATTTAACAAAATCGAAACAAAGAAATGAACTACTCAATATTTTTTTGTCTTTTAAACTAAATGTGATTACCAATGGGCCAACAAGAATAGGGAGGAGGCCAGATGGATCCTATTCAAAAACAGCTATCGACTATATGGTTACCAACCTTAAGCGTAAAGCGTTCAAGAACAGTTTAGTGAACCCGATCCTAGTTGATCATATAAGCTTAATGCTCCATTTGGATTTAGCCTTCTTCAAGTCAAGAATCCATGATAAATCAATTTACAAATTATCCAGGGCATACACAGATGATAATCTCCAGAAATTACACCACTGGATTTCAAAGCAAGATTTTTCGTTTGTTACTTTAACTGATGCGGAATTAGGATTTAAAGATTTCCTCAATATCTTAATAACTGGTTTAGACCAATGTATTCCCTTGGAACTTAAAAGAATGACCTATAAACCTACCAATAAATGGGTTTCAACTGACATTATTAATGAGGGTAGAAGTTTGCTGGACCTTTACTCAACATTGTGCAGAGGAGGAAGCTCTAATCTCTACAATTTGTATAAAGCATTGAAAAAGCAACATCGTATAAAGATATTCACTGCAAAAAAAACATATCACATCAACAGAATTCAGTGTGCCGTCAATAGAAACAAAGAAGCTTGGAAAATTATTAATAACTGTTTAAACAAGAATATAAAACAAAAAATCATTTGTATCCAAATGAATGGAAAATTGATTACGGAGGCAAGTGAAGTTGCGGAATAGTTTGCTACCTATTTCTCCACCATAGCGTTGCAAACTATCAATCATTTTCTTCCGTCACCAACATCACGGCAATGTACTCTATCAAGTGTTAGATCAATACATTCCTTCTACATGACACCCATAGACACAATGGACCTAGAATATGTCGTCCCTAAAATGTGTGGTAAAACTTCGTCAAGTATTGATGGTTTCTCAATAAAATGAATCAAGAACAATCTTAACCTTCTATTAAAATCTCTTGTACATCTATGCAATAAGTCAATAGATGAAGGGGTATATCCAACTTAACCTAAAAGTAGCGCTGGTAGTTCAATTGCTAAAAAAATAGGATCCGCGTATTTTGGATAACAATAGACCAATATCTATAGTCTCAACGATTGATTTACAATAAAATGATTGAAAAAACCTTGTCAAAAACGATTTACTTTCACAATGTCAGCATGCTTTCAGAACAAAAGATATGTAGAAACAGCTTCCTGCAGCCTCGTGAAATTTCTTTTAGAGAAACTGGACAAGGGAGATCACGTTATTGGATTATTTTTTGACTTAACTAAGGCATTTGATACAGTGGATATAGATTTTCTTATTAACAAAATTGAGTGTTTTGGATTTCGGGGATGTTTTTCAAATCTATTCGTTTCTAACAAATCGCAAATTTATTGTCAAAATAAATAGTTACTTTTCTAATGCAAAAGATATAAAAGATATATAATATATATATATATATATATATATATATATATATATATATATATATATATATATATACAATAGGGGTACCGCAAGGATCTGTCTTGGGTCCTCTCTTATTCATTTTATTTATAAATGATCTCCCAGAGTTTTTAGGTGCTGAAACAATTTCTTCGCCGATGATACAACAATTGCAGTATCAGCAAAGAATTCTGAGGAATTACATGCTATGGTAGTGGAGGTTATAATAAAATTTAATAATTGGTGTATCGAAAATAAGCTAATATTAAACAGCAACAAAACCGTCCGTCTGCAATTTGGCAAAAGGAAAATGTACCCGCTAATTTTCGATTAATTATTAACAAACAAAGTTACAAGCTATCCAGTTCTACTAGATATCTTGGGTGTTGATAGATTCTAAACTATCCTGGTTAAACACCTTACTTATAGCACCTTATTAAGTCTCTACTACGCCTTAGTTTATTCACACTTCTCGTTCAATGTGTTACTGTGGGGGAATTCGAGTAATACGCAGAGTTGTTTCATTTTACAAAAGAGAATTCTAAGGGTTATTTTTAATTTAAAGCGAAGACAAAGCTTCAAGAAGCTTCGAGAATAATAAGTTATTAACGTTGCCTTCAATTTTTATCTTTAAATGCTTATGTACATAGGTAACTATGGACATAGTTATAAAAGAACATAGGTAACTATTGTATAGGATCTAACATTCATTCATATAACACAAGGCATGTAGCATATCTAAGAAAAGAAAAGCACAACACAGCCCTTTGTGGAAAATCGTTTTTTTTTTTGTATGGGTGTACAATTTCACAATCATCTACCCACAGAATTTAAGGGAAACCTTTTCAGCAATTTAAAAAAATCATTAAAGAAATACTGATAGATGGTGTATTCTATGGTCTATTCTAGTATCAATGAAATTCTTGAAAAAACATTTCTTATGTGTAACACAATATGTATTCTAGCTGTATTAATTGTAAATCAATATTTTCTTATTTCTAATTCTTGTTTTATCTGCATTTTGTTCAAATATTATTTGTTCGTTTTAAGAAGATATTGTATGGTACCATTATGACAATCACATCCAAAAAATTGTAAAAATTTATGATTTTATATTGGCAAAGTGAATAAATTATTATTATTATTATTATCTCCGATTCCGGCTGCCAAAGTCTATCGCACCGTATCAACAGAGGCAGCCGGTGTTATTTCAGGCCTCTTTCCAATCGACATCCGGGCAAAGCAAGTTGCATTAAACCTTACTATGCATGACCAGGACGAAGCAAGGTTTAGAGAAGTGACGGGTTTAAAGGCCTCCCAAACCAGATCGAGTGTAGAGTAAACCTTCAGGATCTCTTTCACCCCTCGGATATTGGCCACCTAAAATACCTCATCACTTTGTCCAACAACCGTTAAATCCAACTTTTATTATTATTCAAAAATTCCTCAAAAGCTAAAAATGGAATGGGATCAGCTTTTGTGGTTTACAAGGAAGGGAATGAAACATACTACGAAACTTAAAATGAGATGTCATGGTTTGAACCAAATTATTAATAGAATTGAAAGTAGGAGTTTATCTCTACGAAACAGGAGTTTATCTCGTAGAGATAAACTCCTACTTTCAATACTACGAAACATTCCGACTCGAGAACACAACATTCCAGTCGGAACTTTTCGCTCTAAAGCGAGGGCTAGAGTACATCCGAACCAATACCGACAACGTTGATGGTTATTCAATAATTTGTATTAGTCGTTCAGTGCTCGACGCCCTGAAAAACAAGACGAAGCTTACGGAACTAGTCGTAGAGCCATGGGAAACTGTAAGAGAAATTTATGAGAGTGTAAATCTACAATGGCATTGCGAAAAATCATATGCTAGAGTCGCTGGAAACGAGCGAGCTGGTAGCTTGGCAAAATAGGTGTCACCTACCGATCATTTGGACGAAAACGTATGTAACATACCCATCTCATTCAATTCCCAGCCAATCGATCAAGTGCAGACTGAGTTCATATTTCCAAAAAGAAAAACAATATGGGTAGCATCGAGAAGAGGTATATACGATATAGACCAAAATATTCATTCCCTCAGTTCATAACTGGCTTAAAAAGAACATCACCTTATCACATAGAGCTGTCCAATTAATTACAGGACACGGCAAACTCCAGGCCTATCTTCACAGTTTCAGAAGAAGAGATTCACTATTATGCCCATGTGGAGAAGAAGACACGGTAGCATATGACTTATTCAAGAGCCCTTTCACTAACCAATGGAGAACACAGACCGAAAGAATAATGATTCGTGCAGCACTTACGTGGCCACAAAATTAAGAAACCGTCGCGAAAGGGCCGCGAAAAACAAAAAAATGGTGGAAACTTTTTGATCAGAGAACTACAGAGACTGACAGATCATGACAATTGATTTGATTTGATCACAACCTTAATTCAAACTTAAATAATAGTTTAAATTGTAAACAAGAATATATGAATGTCTAGTTTTGTCTGTATAGTCTTGTCTCTCTAGTCTTGTCTATCTAGTCTTATCTGTCTAGTTTTGACTATCTAGTCTCGTCTATCTAGTCTCGTCGGTGTAGTCTTGTATGTTTAGTATTGCCCGTCTAGTCTTATCAGCATGGTCTTATGTATTAAAAAAAATGGGAAAACATACAGCGGCTGATTCACAGAATGATAAACAACAACGAGAATGATGATAGGAAGCCCCAAAAGAAACTCCGTTGAAATTTTACTTCTATTATATCCATACTCCGAGGTCACTCCGAGGTTATGCGAAAAGCAGAGTCAAGGAAAAGTCTTGCCTAGGTAGTCTTGTTTGCAAAATGTTGTTTGTCAATTCTTATCATATTGTCAGTTTGCTGAGAGACATTATAATTAGAAACTTTATTCTTATTTATTATTCTTTATTTTATTGTACCATAAAAAAGTAATCAACAAATAGCTTGCAATTTATTTCTATAATTTTAATATATCTTAAAATATCCTTGAAATATAAAATCAATCTCGTAACATAAAATAAACTGCAAAGAATGATAAGCAACTTTGGGAAGAAACTCTCAAGAAAATCAATTTATTGTGGATTTACACTTTCTTCTAGCCAGACTTATTTGAAATCCATCCATTCTCTTCAAAGTAGTTTGAGCAGCTAGTTTAAACTTATTCTGTGGTATAGTGGCAAAAATTTGGTAATTTCGTAAAATGTGAGTCAGCAGAACCTTTATCAAAAGCATAGCATATCTTTGCCCTAAAATATATTATTTCGATTAACGGTTTTATGGATCATAAAGTATCTTGTCCAAATAGTACACGATTTGTGTGTTTACTATCGCCTCGTTCTTACTAGTCTAGTACTACATTTATAACTATATATTTAGTATACTTTACCTATGCAAGTTCTATAGCCTGCTGAAAATGGAATGAAGCTGTAAGCATTTCGGGACTTGATCCTTTCCGGGTGAAAGTTCTCCGGATTGAAATCCTCCGGGTTGGGAAACTGCTTTGGGTCTCGGTGTACCAGCATTATTATGATGGCAACAGTGCAGCCCCTCGGGACTACGTAGTTTTCTAAAATTACCTTAGTGGATACGCAATAGCCAAAAGCATTAAGCCTTACACAAACTTTCATTTTACCATCTTATTTAAATATTTCATGTCTAGTCTTATTAGATTTGTCTTATCTATCTACTCTTGTCTGTTCAGTATTGCCTGTCTAGTCTTGTCCGTTTAGTCTTGCCTCTTGGACTTGTCAGTCCAGTCTTGTCCGACTAGTGTTGTCCGTCTAGTTTAATCTGTCTAGGTTTGCTTATCTAGTCGTGTCTGTCTGTTCTGTCTAGTTTTGTATGTTTATTATTGTTTAGTCTAATTTTGTCGGTATAGTTTTTTATCTAGTCTTGTTTAGTTTAGTTTGCTTAGTAAAACTTAGACCCTTCTGTCCAGTCAGGTTTAGTGTAATTAGTTAAGTCTTTTCTGTAAAGTTTTTATATATAGTCTCGATAATTAATTAGTCTTTATTTATATAGTTAGTATTATATGTTACCTAATTGGATGTCAACTGTGGGAGATTTTCCAATTAGTGGAATAGGCGGAAAAAGTCTCCAAGTTTCTTGGATTACTTGCTCCATGTATTGCAAACTCTTGCAGGATTCATAACTGATTTCTTCTTTACCATCAGCAAACAAATTGTCTATTTCCAAAAATAATTTTTCCTAGTACAGAAAGTTAATACTATAGTTGAAAAAGAACTATCAGCTCACAAATTATGAGTATGGCACAGATTAACAATGTTTTTGATTAGATATATATATATATATATATATATATATATATATATGTATAAACTTATTTTGTCTAGTCTTGTCTGTTTAGTCATATGTGTCTAATCTTCTTTATTTTATCTTGTCTGTCTATATCTGTCTAATCCTATTTATTTTGGATTTTCTGTCTAGTCTTGTGAGTCCAGTTGCATGTCTAGACTTATCAGTTCAGTCTAATCTAGTCTTGCCAATCTTGTCTGTCCACTCCGACACGCCTTCTTCCCTATTTAGTTTTATCTCTGTAGTTTGCTCTGTCAAGTTTTATCTGTCCAGTCTTGTCTGTCTAGTCTTGTGTGTCTAGTATTTTCTGTCTAATCTTGTCTGTTTAGTCTTCTCTGTCTAGTCTTGAATATGTTGTTATATTTACCTTGCTTATTTAATTTTGTCTGTCTTGTCTTTTGTGATGTGCATCTAGTCTTACTTCTCTAGTCTCGCTGGCTTGGACTTATGTGTTTAAATTCGCATACCTAGTTCTGTGTATATGGTCTTGTCTATTTAGTCCATTTCATCTAGTCTTGTCTGTCTAGTACTGTTTGTATGGTTTTCTCTGTGTTCTTGTGTGTCTAGTCTTGTTTATTATTTGTGTCTAGTGTTGTCTATCTTGTCTGCCAAGAAAAAATAGTTAGCTAAGATAAGCTAATCTAAATTTATTTTGTGTGTAATTTAGAAAATCTTTTATGAGTCATGAAAACAATTATGCCAATAAACTGGAAAATTTTGAAACAAACACCTAGATAATTCCAACAAAAGTGAATTAAAAAGTCTTGTGTCGTGAGTCAAAAATAATCAAATGTATGTATAATATATATCACGAATTCAAATTGCTTAATTGACTTGTTTGTCATAATAAACGCATTAAATTGAATATGTATAAACTATGTTAGTAATGTAATAATTAGAAACAATTCCTTAAGGTCGTTAAAAGAAGATTAGAATAAAATCAAAAACTTTTAAAATGTTTAGCGAAACAAACCTGAATTTTTGGATGCAGTCCGAGCAGACAAAGAGCGAAACCAACGGAGACGGTTGTCGTATCTTGACCCTGAACAGTATTAAAATATATATATATATATATATATATATATATATATATATATATATATATATATATATATATATATATATATATATATATATATATGTCAATCATAAAAAAAAAATTACCAAAAATCAAGGAATTTACACACATTTTACAAATTACAATCTATACCAACGGTACAACAATTACTTGGAAAAAATTGCGAGAAACACTATAAATTGGTCGGCTTACTGCTTACTTCACAATATTCAAATTCAGAAACTAAAATTACGTTCAGTAACCAAAGGAAACAAATGAGATGAATCTTTGAGAATACACAAAAGTTTATCTACTTTTGTCGAAATATTAGAGTTGAATTAGACTTATTTACTTAACCTCTCCTAGTTCATACGATACATCTACTCTTGCCCTGTCCGCCCAACCTTGTTCGGATAATCTTATCTGTCCAGTTCTGCCTATTTACTATTGCCTGCTCAAGCTTGCCTATGTATCCTACACTAATTTCGCGAGTCTTGTAGGTTTTGATTTTAGCGTATAATCTATCAAATCTTGTCGATGTACTCATCTTTAGTATTCAAGTCCTACCTGTGCAGGATTGTCTGTCCATTCTTGTCTGTCCAGTATATTCTGTCCAACCTTTTCTGTCCAGTCTTGTCTGTATTGTCCGTCCAGTTTTCTCTATCCAGTTTTGTCTGTCCAGTTTTGTCTGTCTAGTTTTGTCTGTGTTCTCCGTTTAGTCTTGTCTGTCTAGCCTTTTCTATTTAGTATTTAGTCGTGTCTGTCTAGTCTTGTCTGTCTAGTCTTATCTGTATAGACATGTCTGTCAAGTCTTGTCTGGCTATTCTTGTCTGTCTAGTCTTGTATGTCTAGTCTTGTCTGTCTATTCTTGTCTGTCTAGTCTTGTCTGTCTAGTCTTGTTTGTCTAGTCTTGCCTGTCTAGTCTTGTCTGTATAGTCTTGTCTGCCTAGTCTTGTCTGTGTAGTCTTGTCTGTCTAGTCTTGTCTGTCTAGTCTTGTTTGTCTAGTCTTGCCTGTCTAGTCTTGTCTGTATAGTCTTGTCTGCCTAGTCTTGTCTGTGTAGTCTTGTCAGTCTATTCTTGTCTGTCTAGTCTTGTCTGTCTAGTCTTGTCTGTCTATTCTTATCTGCCTAGTCTTGTCTGCCTAGTCTTATCGGACTTTTTTTTAAATTTATTTTTTAAGGAAAGTTTGGTTTTATTTGCAAATAAAGGACAAATTACTAAAAAACATTCCTTTCGCGTCGCACTTTACACTGGAGTCCGCTCTCGCATTTCTTCAGTGTAAGGGCTGTCCGTTCTACTTGCTGTCTTTCTCCTTGGTTTCAATAATCTTCCGAACGACGGTATATACTTCTTTCCAAGACTTCTCCGATCCTGTTAGCCCCTCCATCATGTTGTACGCATTAAACGTACTTCCAGTGGTATGCGTGAAGTTCGTTCTGTCTTGTGTCCAGTTCGGGCAATCAAAAAGCGTATGGTTTACATCATCTACCTCACCGCAGTAATTACATTCGCCCGTCTCTGCTCTCCTGCGATCATAGAGGTATTTCCTGAAACGCCCGTGGCCTGACAAAGCTTGAGTTAAATAATAGTCTGTTTCACCATAGTTCTTGCTTGTCCATTTTTCTATATCTTGAATTAAGAACCAAGTCCATCGTCCATAAGTTGCATTATTCCATTTTTCTTGCCATCTCCTCATCAAATTTTCTCTGGCTTTTACCTTTTTGATCCCGTTATACTTTTCCTGTCTTTCTTTGATTTGGAGTTCTACCGCAGGAATTCCAGCTATAACGCCCACCCCTTCCGCTGATATTGTCCTGTGTGCGCAGCATGCTCTGATATACAACAAACGCACGATTCTAGTAAGGCTCAGAATTCTTGTTTTAGTTTCTGTAACAATATACCATGCTGGTGCTCCATACAATAATTGGGACTGGACCACGCTAAGAAGTAGTTTTCGTTTGGATCCTTTGGGTCCGCCGATATTTTGCAGAAGACTATGGAGAGCATTTGCCGTCTTTTCCGCCTTCTGGGTAATTTTGTTGCACAAAGGATAACTTGGTGTCCAGCCATACTTCCAGATATTTTACAGCTGTAGTAGGGGTTACCGTAAAACCTTTAGCATTAAAAGTGATCAGGGATGTCGTTCGTTTGGGTATTAAAAGTACTGCTTTCGTCTTCTCTGGCGCCGGTTGAAGTTGCCGCTGCTCAAGCAAGTTTTGCACTCTTTGTAGCCCCGTATTACCTGTATCCATTAGGATTGATTCTTCTTTTGCGGCTACCATCGCCACGTCGTCGGCGAATCCAATTAAGGTTATTCCCCTCGGAATTTCTGTTTTCAGCAGGTCGTCATAGAGTATATTCCACAGGATGGGGGCCAAGACTGATCCCTGTGGTACACCACTGTTTATGCTTATTTTTTTAATTTTTCCTTCTGCCTCTATGATGAGCTCTCTTTTCGATAGATATGCCACTAAAATATTAATAAGGCTATCCTCTATCTTCCTCTTTCTCAATTCATTTAATATTTGTTGCCACGAGGCACTATTGAAGGCATTCTTCACATCGAGTGTTATTACGGCACACAGTCTCCGGTGTCGAGCTGAGTAGGCACCAGTAGTCTTGTCTGTCTAGTCTGGTCTGTCTAGTCTTGTTTGTCTAGTCTTGCCTGTATAGTCTTGTCTGCCTAGTCTTGTCTGTGTAGTCTTGTCTGTCTACCGTACTACTTTTTACCGACCCTAGCCTGTATCTAGCTAATTTCACTTACTGCAATATTTTGATGCCCAGCATAGCTTTTATTATTCTTATCTGGGCGCGAAGTATTCTATTTGGGAGAGAAGATAAGCCCCGAGAGGTGCCACGGATGGTCAACAAGGAAGATAGATGAGCATACGTTTGCCAACAAGATGGAAAAAGTGTTTAGAAATATAAATCCAAAAACGCCAGATGAACTGACGAAAGCGCTAACTATAACTTGCAATGCCACCCTGTCACGTAAAAAAGTATCAAGGGAGAGAAAAAAAGTGTACTGCTGGAACAATGAAATTGCCAGCATGAAAGTGGACTGCATAACCTCAACGCGCAAATACCAGAGACAGTGTAAAAAAAATGCTGACACCGAAACCTTAACACTCCTAAAAAGCATATATGCCAAGTCAAAAACACGCTACAGAGAGAAACAAATAACTCCAAAAGAAAACACTGGCGCGAGCTTTGTGAGAGGAGAGAAGCTGGACCAAAATGTACAGGGGACGCATAAGCGATTGCTACTAGTCACCTGAAAATAGAACATCCAAACTTTAAAATCAGCATGGAATAACACAAAGAAGTAGTAGACGAACTTCTCCCATCAACGAAAAACGAGGGGGGAAACCGCTAGTAAGTTAGATTACTGAATTTTTTTCCATGGACGAACTTATAAGGGCCAGTATGCGTATTCGAAGTGGCAAAGTCCCTGGTCCAGACGGACTGCCACAGAAGCCTTTAATATGTCATGAACAACATTTTGGCGGATGGAAATTTCCCGAACATCTGGAAGAGTGCTAGTCCTACTTAGAAAAGGGGACACGCCCATAGACAATCCATCGAAGAAAGATTAGTGTGCTTATAACTTTGGACGTAAATAATGCTTTCAATATAGCAGCATGGGAAGATATTATGAATGAAGATAGTGAGAGAGGCTTCCCCCCATACCTGCTGAGACTTCTGCGCAGTTATCTACATGATCGTAAGATCATAATCCAAGCGAGAAGTGCACAGCGGTGTTCCAGAGGGCTCAGTAATGGGCCCTACACTGTGGAGTATCCTGTACGATGGAGTACTTAGGCTAAAGCTACTAGAAAGTGTTGACAAAATAGGTTTTGCGGATGATATTGCTTCGGTAGTAGCAGGAAAAGACGAGGAGATAGCAATGGAACGTGCAAATAGGGCGATTGCACATGTTAATAAATGCATGGAGAAAACGCGCTTTAGGTTTGCCCCTTAAAAAACGGAAGCTGTTCTACTGACTAGAATGAGGCATGCAGGGCCGACAGTGTTTAAGGCCAGGGGCACAACCATGACGCCTAAGGAAGCAGTTAAATATCTTGGCGTGATTATTGATAAGAAGCTATGCTTTGCACCAAATAACATGCGAGCACCGACTAAAACCCTCAAGATAACAGCAGCACTGGAAAAATGACGCTCAATGTCGGCGGACCAAAAAGTAGCAAGAGAAAGATATTATACACTATATCACCAATCAACCACATCGGGGAATACCAAATCGATCACGTAGCGATAACCAGAAAATCCTCCCCAAAAATCATTAACGTGAGGGTACGCAAGGGTTACGTGGAGTCCGACCATTATCTTTCACAAATTAAAACCTGCTTCTTACCTATCAGATGGAAGTGTCAAAAATCAAAATTCCCGCGTATAGATCCAAAATACCTAAGACAACACGCGGAAGAGTTCGCACAATCGCTACAGACCGACACACAAACATGGGACGAACTTCTTCAGACAATCCAGCAATCAGGAAGGAAACTCGGTCAACCGCCACAAAACGAAAACACAGATGGGGGACATTGGAATGCGACAGGGCCCTCGAATCACGTATGCTTGCGTGGAAGTAACAACAAGACACAAGAGAATTGGCAGAATTTCTTAAAAATGCAGAGGGAAACATCCAAAACGATCAGACGCATTAAACGGACATACCATTTCAAAAAATTAGAGGAAATCGACAATGAGTTCAAAAGAAATAACACGCGAAACTTCTACAGAACATTTAGGAAAGAACTGATGAACTACAAGCCACCGAGCCTCTGCTTCCGTCGGCCTGATGGAACCATTGAAACCAACATAAAAGCGAACTGCGAAATTCTGAAACAGTACTTCGAGAAGCTACACAACTGTGAACCCCCTGAAGAAAGACTCCAATGCTCATAGCCGCCCCAAACCAGGACTCTGTTCCACCAACACATGAGGAAATACGATACATCATTTTACTCCTAAAAACAAAAAGCACTAGGGGAAGACGACTTAATCGGTGAAATGATTAAGATCGGAGGTGAACTCTTAATTGACAGACTGCAAGCTATCAAATACATGATAAGCAAATACATGGAAGAGCGGCATCAGACCAGCGGACTGGAAAAATGCTTTGATCCACCCACTACATAAAAAGGGCAACAAGACTGATCAAAACAATTACCGAGGCATTTCCCTTCTATCACCTACAAAGTTCTCTCACGTGCCCTTCTCACTAAATTGGAAGAACAGACAGAACATCTAATCGGTAAATTTCAGGCAGGTTTCCGACCGCACTGATCATGCGCGAAACAAATCTGGAACCTGAAGATGATACTGCAACATCGCCAGCCGAACCGCACAGTTGTCAATTTCGTAGACTTCAAGAAAGCCTATGACTCGATTGACCGCATAACTCTGTTTAATATACTTCATGAATACGATGTCGATAGTAAAACAACCATGTTTATCGAACATACTTTGTCAGGCACAACATCTAAAGTAAAATTCATGGGTGAAATCTCCGAGCCTTTTCAAATCAGTACTGGAGTAAGACAGGGTGATGGATTGTCCCCACTCCTCTTCAACCTGGTACTGGATAAGATAATCAAAATATGGGAGAAAGAAGTACCTGGAGTATATATGGGAACAAAGGACAAACGAATCAACATAAAGTGCCTCGCTTTTGCTGAGGACCATGCAATAATCACCCGGACTACTGAAGAAGCCAAACACACCATCGAGGAACTTCATGAAATCGCCATCAGGACCGGCCTTCAAATCTCTTACGAGAAAACTCAATACATAGACTCCAAGAGCTCAAATATGACACATCTTGCAACCAAATATGGCAACATCATACAAGTTAAGTTAAGGAAAGAATGGCTAACAAAACACGTGCAGAAAAGTTACGCAAAGCCTATACAATCACCTGGAATATGTACAACAAGAAATCACTTTCTAGAGCCAACCCTCAGCATCAACGCGGAATCCCCGAGAAAACAATACAACACAGGTATCCATCCGCGAAAACCTCAAATACAACATATATATATATATACATATATATATATATATATATATATATATATATATATATATATATATATATATATATATATATATACATGTATACAATGTATATGCTATGTAGTCCTGTATTAAATACATTATAATACATAAATAATTTTTGTTCGAAGATGCAATAAACTGATTCCTGCCTACTCTACTTTGTATTATAATATCATGCGTAACTAGTTGATAAAGTAACGTGTATATATATATATATATATATATATATATATATATATATATATATATATATATATATATATATATGAATATATATCTATTTGGATGAAACACTTATTTACTACTTTTGTGGTATTTTTTGTTTAGTTTGAAATCATTCGTTTTACAACTTACCTCCAAAAAGAGTTTTTTTATATTATAACATATTGTTATATTTTATTTTTTTTGTAAATTTTAATGAGAATTAATGTTTTGCATTGAGAGAAACTCCGCGATTAAAGCAAACGGACTTGTTTTTTTATGACTATATATAGTATGTATTTGCATTTAAACAATTTGAATATTTTCGGTAAAATAACCAGGTGAAGGCTTTTTAAAGTGTTGCAATAGTTTTATTGAAAAAATATTGTTCATTATTCATAGTGTTTTTATTTCTTGCTGCGTTTTTTATATGTTTATAATTACCAAAACAATAAACCTAGCATATTATTTTATAAAAAGTTAAAGTCACCTTTTTTATGGAGACTCGGTAAGCGTTTGAATGACGATCGATAACGAGTCCGGCGATCAATCACAAAAACCACTATTCCCATTCCGCGGAAAAGGTACTTTTTCTGCCGCTCACAGCTTCAGAAGATGTTGTTTTCTAACGCTCGCATTCAACAGCACCTATCTTGAATGCGAGCGGTAGAAAACAACATTTTCTGAAGCTATTAGCCGCAGAAAAGTATCTTTTCCGCTGAGGTAGAAAAACCTTTTGAATTGAGACTACTAATGTTATCTTTATTTGAAGCTAGAAGAAATAATTGGTTTTACAAACTGCATTCATATTTACTACTATTATGGCAAACATGTCTTACGAAAAATGTCTCTTTAAAAAATCATTGCTATTTTTTAAATTTACATTTATAATTTAATTTAAGGCACAGAAACTCACAATTGTATAGATCTTTTTTTCTAATTTTGAGATGAAATGAATTGAACTAGATAAAAGCGAAGCGAGTACAAGAACAACATATAAAAAACTTTAGGGGAAGAATACAATGTATTAATTAATATTTATCTTACCGCAAACATCATAGTCATAACTTCGTCCTTAATCTCAGCATCACTGAGCCCTATACCATTCTCATCCTTCGACGAAAGAAAACCATCAATAAATATCGGCCAATCCTCTGAAGATTTCCCACTTCTCAATCCTTCTTCTCCATTAATCATAGTTGATTTCGTCTCGTGCAGTTTCTTTCTTTCCGCGATAACTCGCTCGGTAAGCGGGTGAACAACAGCTAACTGTTTATCTTGATTCTTTTTCAATTTTGAATATTTAAATGTTAAGGAAAACCGGTGTAAAATGCTGTAGACTCTTCTATGGGCACATCGACCCAATCTAATAGATAATAAATATGGTTGGAATTAAATAATTTATTTAGTTATCTATGAAGCTAACTAGTTATTTAATTATCTATGAAGCTAACTCGGTTTATAATATTATACAAATTAATGGAAATTAGTCATGCTTTCGTTGTATTGGTGAATTTATCTAAACGAGCAACAATATTGGAAGGCAAAGTTTTTGTTGTTGACCTTAAAATTTTAGCAAGAATGAATATAAAACTGTTTAAAATGATAAAGAATATAAAATACATATATAAAAATACTTAAAAAAAACAACGGTTTTATTAAAATGTACCAGAGAGCAGATTTTTTTTTCCGTGTTGGCTGTAAATAAAAAAAGCGTAGAGCGCTAAACAAACAAGAAAGCGAGTTAATAAAAACGTTGTAAAATAGAGTTTATAACTAGAGACCGGATTATATGCATTTGCATACTTAGTCATTTTCAGTGGTCAGTGCAACAATTACATATTTTATCTAAGACCTAGTGAACCTATGATAGCATATTTTCGCAATATTTAGGTAGGTACAGACAGTATTTTTCGGTAGGGTAGTTAATGAATGACATCTTACATTTTTGCCGGAAACCACAGATACTACTATAACAGCCATACTAATACGATATTACCTAATACCACTACTAAATAATATATAATACTAAATAATACCTAATACTACTACTAAAACAACCGATGCCTATAAATTCGAAACCGCTACTGCTATGTGCGATATTGTACCTAAACCTTTAAGGGTAAAGTCGTTATTGCTATGCAGTTAACTAACTTGATTATTTTGTGCGAAGTTAGTGTGTACCGATGGTACACTGTACACACAAGAAACTGACAGGAGAAAATGACACCAGAATAGGGCTATGTATATGCAAAATTACTAAAAGGGTGCAGATCACTAGGTGTTTCAAGTGCTGGGAATACGATCACAAGGCGAAAGATTGCCAAGAAAATATTAACAGATCGAAAGCCTGCTATAAATGCGGCAAATATGGACATACTCTCAGGACGTGCCCAAATGAACCTGAATGTCCACTATGTGACATCAGAGGTCACCAAGCAGGACAGGGCGGCTGCAGAAAGTTCAGAGAAGCCTTAGCCACCCAGAGAAAAATAATGGTAGAGAAAAGCTAAGACCAGAAAACCAACTAAAAACAGACGATGACGATGAAAATCCTACAAGTAAATCTAAATAGAAATAGTCAGTCCTAGGCGCTCTCTGAACATACTGTTCTAGAGGAAAACATGGACATTATAATAACTGCAGAGCCGAACAAGATCGAAGCTAAAAAAGGAGACTGGGTGACTGATGAAGAAATAGACACGGCAATTAAAGTATACAATAGAAAGAGTAGGATCACAGAAACGGGAAGGGGACAAGGCTGTGTGTGTATAAAAGTGGATGAAGTGTTTATCTACTCCTGTTACTTTAGCCCAAACAAGAGTATTGAAGAGTTTGACATGTTCCTAAACAGTCTGGGTGAAGATATACGTAGAAAAATAACTAAAATGATAATTATTGGGGGAGACTTCAACGCAAAGTCTATTAAAAGAAGGGGATCCCCATTCTGATGATCGAAGGGGTAAAATTATGACAGAGTGGATCGATGAGCACGAGATACACATCCTAAATACAGGAGAAGCTACATTCGTTAGGAGAAATAGCTGTTCACATATAGACGTCACGATCTGCACCGAAAATCTGATCAGTAGAGCGAAAGGATGGAAAGTTTCTAATGAAGAAAATCTAAGTGATCACCAAAATATAATAATAAACATCGTACCAGAACCAGGGAAGAAAGAGAAAGGAGATAAAAAGGTGAACAGGAGATGGAACGTTAAAAAACTAAGTAAGGATCACCTGATGGAAGCGCTCCAGAAACGAATTCAAAACGAAGACATAAATACAGTCGAAAAATTAATATCCTCCGTGACTGCGGCCTGCAATGCAGCCATGCCAAAATCCCACGCGACTGGAAAATGCAAAGAGGCGTACTGGTGGACAGAAGACATAGCCGACATAAGAAAAGCCTGCCTGGCTGCGAAAAGGAAGCTGACAAGAGCAAGAAGAAGAAGAAACGCGGACTCGGAGTGGAGCTACCTGGAATATCGAGGTCTTAGGAAGGAACTTAATAGATCCATCAATGCATCAAAAAGAAACTGCTGGAAGGAGTTGTGCAACAAAATCGACGAAGACGTCTGGGGGCGAAGGATATCACATAGCGACGAGAAGGTTAAAAGCAAAAAGTCGAGTGGAAGACATCGACTTAAATGAAATGATAGCGGTGGCTCGGCACCTTTTTGAATATCTAATACTGGAAAGACTACAGACTGATTTGGAAAAAAACTATCGGACAGGCAGTACGGCTTTAGAAAAGGATGCTCCACCATCGATGCATATCAAAAGGGGATGGACATTGCAACAGAGGCAAGAAAGGGGAGAACAAGACAGTCTAGGAAACTATGCGCTTTAATTCTACTAGACATTAAAAACGCGTTCAATAGTGCATCGTGGCAAATGATAATGAACGCTTTAGATCAGAAGAAGGTAGACCCGCCACTGAAAAAAATAATCAGAAGCTATCTAAACGACAGGCAACTAGTCCTGGAAGCTCATCAAGAAAAGACCTGTATCCCCATATATGCAGAAGTCCCACAAGAGTCGGTCCTCGGGCCCACCCTTTGGAACGTCCTATATGACGATGTTCTCGGAATATGCCCGGAGGACGGTCTGGATTTGATCGCCTATGCGGATGATTTTGCCCTTATAGTGACGGCCAAAAACGAGCAGATACTTAAAAACAAGACGGACTGCGCGCTAGAGAGAATCACCTGCTGGGTAGAAAAACACAAACTGGAAGTGGCACCACAAAAAACGGAGGCAGTATTGCTAACCGGCTTTAAAAAAGTTAAAAAGGTGGATTTCAACATCAGAGGAATAATTATTGAACCAAGGAACCAGGTCAAATATCTAGGAGTCACAATAAACGAATGACTTTCACAAAACATACAGAAGCTGTCCTGGTAAAAGCTGCAAGAACTACCGCGGCAATCCCCAAAGTAATGCCGTCGATTGAAGGGCCAAAAACGAGCAAACGGAGGCTTCTTTTCTCTGTCGTGACGTCAGCGATGCTCTATGCGGCACCGTTATGAACAGACGTACTGAAATACAAAAAGTGGAGAAATAACCTAACTCGGGTACAGAGATCGATGGCGATACGTATAAGTGCATCATATAGAACAACTTCCACCGATTCTGTAATGGTAGCAGCCTCCGTCATTCCCATCGAACTTCTCATGGTGGAAAGAAGGGAAATGTATAAAAACCGACATAGGAACCGAGAGAGTCTCAGACAAGACACACTAAAGAGCTGCCAAGCTGCCTGGGATAAAAGCGAGAAGGGCAGATGGACCTACAGACTTATACCCGATGTTAAGACCTGGACGGAACGAGATCATGGGAGCTAAACTACCACTTGTCTCAAATGTTAACTGGCCATGGATGCTTTAGATCCTATCTACATAGGTTCAAGCTAAGAGAAAGCCCAATGTGTCTACAATGTAAAAATGCAGAAGACGACGCACACCACACATTATTTGTGTGCCCGAGATGGAGTACCGAACGTCAACATTTGGAAATGATAATGAACAGTAAACTGGCCCCAGAAAGCGTGGTTGGAGATATGTTAAAAAGCTCTGAAAACTCGAAGGCAATAACTGATTTTGCCACAGATATATTGCGAGAGTAAGGAAAAGAAGAGAAAACAGCTAAGAAAATACAAGACCCGTAAGGAAACATGGCAAAACCTCCTACTGAAGTAATACCAATAAGGTACTTCGGGGAAAAAGGGTTCTTTCTAAAAAAAAGAAAGCAGAGGAGCGGTTTTTAGTGGGTATATCCATCTCGAACATCCAGATGGGTAGTCCCACACTCCCTGAGGTATTTTCCGCAGGGGTTGTACGTAATGTATTTTCCTCTCCTCACAAAAAAAAAAATGGTACACTGTACCATGCCTAGTGTCTCTTCTTGGTTAACTGGATATCCAGAAACATTTACATACGACGGAATTGTTTTATATTGTCGAATTTTGGAGAAAAATATTTCGTGCACTAAAAAGTTTCAAATAGACCAACATGTCAAGATAAGTCTTCTTATCGCGGGATTGCAGAAAAAATGTCCACAATAACAATTTACAACCGCAGCCACTTCTAGCTCCAAAAGTAAATAAAAGAACCGCTTTATTATGTGAAGCATTACTTCATTTAGCCAGGAAGCCGGATTTGTGTGAAGCATTTATTGAAAGTCCTATTCTTCTGCCCAAATTTAAAAATCCTACTTTAAAAGAATTTCTATGATAATATTGTTTGAATCAAAATATTTTTGAGCATTATTTGAAATTCACTTGACGAAACAATTGATTGTTTTGGGCGTTACATTGCGAATTTTATCGTGGGTGCATTAAAACTGGAGCCGTCTTCTTCCTATTTGGTGGCCTTCAAAGAATTAGAAAGGCAGAAATCCTACGATTACAACACTTCTAAATAAAGGTATTAAAACAATATTTCATGAATCTTCTACAGGCGAAAGAGTAATTATAATAATTGTCTAAGATGCTGCTCTCTATATGATCAAGGCAGCCACAGCTCTGCAAGTATTTTATCACAATTTGATTCATGTAACGAGCTTGGAACGGAGTGGGCACGCACGAGACTCTCTTCTCTCTCAACGTTCTCGCATAGCAATGCAGAGACATGGATGTCGATATATTCGCCTGCTTTATTGGCTACCGAAAAGCTTTCGGCTGTGTCTCGCACCAGAAGCTCATTGAGATTCTAAAATACAGCCGAGTCGATTAGGGAGATCTATATATCATCACGCAGCGGTACTGGCATCAAACTGCAGAGATTAGGATAGAGGGTATAACATCCGAAGAAACAGAAATCAGGAGGGGTGTTAGACAAGGGTGTGTCCTGTCGCCTCTCCTCTTCAATATATATTATATATATATATATATATATATATATATATATATATATATATATATATATATATTCGGAGGCAGTGTTCCAAGAGGCATTGGTGGATGTCAAAGAGAGCATTCAGATCAACGGCACCCTTATTAATAATATACGATTCTCCAGAATCTCCAGAATATAATAGACCTTGTCGTTGAGCACACAGTATGCTCTACACATGAACGTTGCCAAGACAAAGGTGGTTGTGTTCTCTAAGACACCAAGACGTACGGTACTTCAAATTTAGTTGGTTTGGCATAAAAGACTTCAGACCAATAAGTTTGCTTCCAGTGGCCGGAAAGGTGTTGGATTGTCTTCTCATCTCAAGGATTGAGCATCATTTTTATCGGAACAAGTTGGTGAATCAAGATCTGTTTGACTTTAGAAGGGGCACCGGAACTGTTCAGGCCATTTCAAAGGCGGTCAGGTTTATCAGGGAGGCATTAAGATCGAAGCTTTATTGTTCAGCCATAGCCTTGGATATAAGTGCGGTATTTGACAACGCCTGGTGGCTGCTTATTATCTGCAGGCTGATTGAAAAAGATTGTCCTGACAATCTTATCAAGTTAGCCAGGTCTTACTTTGTAGATCGCAGAGCAATAATCAGCGAACCTGGTTTATACATAGAAAGAAGCATCGGCAAAGGTTGTCCACAGGGTTCAAAGTCAGGTTTCTGGAATATATTATATGGCACCATTTTCGAAAGAGATTTGCCTGAACATTTCGAGATTGTTGCTTATGAGGATGATACGTTCTTACTCTGCAAAAGAAAAACCATCACGGGCTTAAAGGAGAAAACTGATCGGTCTCTAGATAATCTTTGCCAGTGGGCAATTGAAATCAGACTTAATTTTAATGCCCAAAAGACCGGGGCCCTTTTCTCCGGCAGATCTTCGAAGCAAAGGAGTCCCGTATTCACTCTCGGGAATACAAAAATTAGATGCCAACAAGACATACGGTACTTAGGTGTCATAATTGACAGATTCCTGAACATCAGAGAACACATGAAGCAGGCTTGTGGTAGGGTAAAACGGTTCAGCATAAAGCTGGGTATCGCTGCAAGAAAGGAGTGGGGTCTGGGGAGATCACAGCTGATTGATATCTACCGTGGCGCTATAGAAACCGCTATATTATACGCTGCTCCAATATGGCGGAGGTCGAGTGGCGTGAAATGAGGCCTATAGCTTTAGTGCGTACAGCGCCTCAGTGCCATCCGTGCTGCAAAAGCGGTTCACACAGTCTCCTCTAAGGCAGCCTGTGTGATTACGGGTCTCCTTCCAGCCGACATCCGTCTCAAGCAGCTGGCCCTCCATAACTCACACCAGATCGCAGACGATACGCTTATTAGAGATATAATGGGCTTATCAGTTGCACTGAGCGAGCTCGAACTGACCGTAAAAACCCAAGAACTAATTCACCCTTCACAATTGTCGCTGGTTACATACCATTTGACACTGAGTAATATATTTCAACTCCGGGTGTACACGGGCGGTTCGAGTTCGATCAGATGTACGGGGTCTGCATTCGTCGTCTATTTTCAAGACGAGGAAGTGTATCATAAGCTTATTAAATTAGAAAAGTATTGCTCAATTTTTCAAACTGAACTTTTGACCATGCTGCAAGCTTTGCGTTATGTGGAAAACAACAGCAGCAGACTCTGTTCAATCATTTGTGACAGCCGATCTATTCTGGATGCTCTGAAGAATTTAAATGCACCCACTGAATTATTGTTGGAGACGTGGAAGACAGCTGCCAGAGTTTCAAGGAGGAACAAGATCCGTCGGCATTGGGTTAAGGCCCACGCTGGGTTTGATGACAATAAACGTGAATGTTTGCAACATGCTTGCCAAACAAGCAGCTGACAAGGAAGATCTGCCAATTTCCTCTAGTAAATTGCCCAAACAGGCTTTAAGATCGTGCTACAAAGGGCATTTAGAGAAGCTCTGGCAGGACAGATGGGATCTGGCTACAACAGGCTCGTGGACCAAGCTATTTATACCGTCCATTAAGACCTGGAGGGGTTTCAACATCAGTCTATCCCACCATGCAATCCAGTTAATAACAGGCCACGGTAATTTCAAAGCATACCTTCATAGATTTGGTAAAAGAGAAGGCCCCTCTGTGAGAGTGGCCAAAATGACACCGAGGCACACGTGCTATTTTATTGCTCAGATACCGAAATATGGGCACGATCTTTGGAGACAGATATGCGGATGCATGAACTCACCTGGCCCAAGGATGGAGATGACATCTTAACAGTACCAAAATCGAGAGAGTGGTGGCTTGTCTTTGATAAACAAGCCAAACAATTATCTAGACTGGATCATGATGAACAGTTTAGAATTCAATAACTCTAGGGTGAAGGTTCAGAGATCCCGGCAAACTACATAAAGAGTACAGAAACGTACAAATACAGAAAAATAAAACTGATAGCGTTTAACCAGCATAGCGTCCTTTGGGCGAAATGCTGGCCTTCGTGCGTTAGTCAGCACATGAAGAAAATACAAATAGGCCCTTCAAATTAACAACCAGTTCGTGGAATCAGTGCCGTGCGTTAAATATCTTCGAGCCTTCGTCAACGAGAACAGTGACCCTAAAGTGTAAATCAGATCAAGGATAGAGCAGGCTAGAAGGACATTTATCTCCACGTTGACCCACTTCATTAGTAGAGACCTAAACCTACAGCACCTGCTGAAGAAGTGCGATCCACGTTTGGCAATGTTATTAAACTGATTTCATCAACAAAAAAGTATATCTCAAAGCACCTGCTCGTAATAAGACCTACAAAGAAAAACTACCAAATGTGCCTTTAACTCCCGAACCAGTGATAAACTAGTCGATTTGCACTCATTTTTCATACATACCTGAAAATATTAATAAGTTCGTACCTCAAGGTTTAGAGTTAACTGAATCTATTTAGTTAATGGTTAAAATTCGCCAAATGAACTCCAGATTGCCAGAGATATTCCCACGTAAACTTGAAGAAATGTTTGAAAAAATTTTAACAATAACCCGAGCTTTGATGTGCCAAATTGATAGCTTTATTAATGGGACGGCAGAACTTTTGCCAGAAACTGTAACTATCTCTTGACTATCATAACGCTAGTCTTGACCAGCACCTAGTCTTGGTGGTCATAATTCAAATTCAAATATTGCCCAGTGGTGATGTGGTGCCCAGTTTTTTCTCCAGTGGAGTCACCGAAGACAATCTTACTAACATTTGGAACAGTACCTGGTTGTTAATGTTTACAAGAATAACAAAATGTTAAATAATCGTTAATTTTATATAATAAAATTAACGATTATTTAACATTTTGTTATTCCTGTAAACGTTAACGTATGCTGTTTGAAAATAAATAATCTAAAACTTACTATTTTTACTTTTCAATGTTGCATATTTTTAAAATTTCCATTCATATTTTAGGCATTTTTCATGCAGATGTGCATACATATTAGCAGCTTTTTATGTTGTATATAATCTAATCTCTACTTATAACATTGCATTAATTATATTAATTAAGATTATTATATAATATGCATTTAAATGTTATTGGAACATTATGTTAAAAAAATCAGTTAATTTTATTTTAAAAATATTTTTGCATTTTTAAAGTAAAATTATATGTTAAATGTTTTTAGAAAATTTGAAGTAGTATTTAGTTATAATGTCATTAAACTTGGTTTAGAAGAGATGGAATTATTTTCATAATTCTTGAAATTCCTGAGAAATTTTATGAAAATCATGTGTTAGTTTTTTATACTTTTAACTATAAAATTGCAAAATCAATGAATATTTGCAAACTTTAACAAAGCGAATTTAGACAATTTCCAAGCAAACTAACAGAATTTGGTAATATATGAATGATTCCTTAATTTTATTGTAAACAACAAATTTGCATATTATCAACTCATATTATCATTAAAAAAAATATTTTCTTACGTATCTTACTTTTCTACGGCATTTGCATAACGGATAGCTTCCTGTCCCAAAGTTTCCTTTTTAACTCCCATCGAAGTCTCTGAAAGTAAGTTAAACAATAATTCAGCCATTCACTCTCTTCAAAAATCTCGTAAAATGTAATACCCAACAGTATAGACATTGTAGTCAAACTTAAATACGGATGCAAATCAAATTCCTTTTGATCCAAATGACTCGCCAACTGCTCCACCAAATCCTTCGCGCTTGCATTGAAAACTTGCACATATTGGCGCAGATTCTGCACGTGGAATGACGGCGTTAGAAGCTTTTTATGAGTCTTGAATTTTGACCCTTAAAAACAAAGCAAATTTTAAGTAATTTATCAAAATTGACAAAACATACAAGATTAATAATATTAGATAGATATAGCTGGACTGAGATAACTCGAAACAGGATTAGAATAACTTATACCGCTTTACTGTGTTTGTTTAGTTTTGTCTGGTGTTACCGTCTAGTCTTGTCTGTCTAGTATTCCATGTCTAGAACTGCCTATCATCTCTGTCAAGTCCAATCTGTTTAATCTTGTCTGTGATATATTATTCGTGTAATTCCTCTGACCAGAATGGTCTGTCCAGTCTTATCTGTCCAATCTTGTGTGTGCAATCTTGTCTACCCAGCCTTGCCTTTTCAGTTGTGTTTGTTCAGTCTTGTCTGTTCAGTTTTGTCTGTGCACTCTTGCTTGTATTTGGCTTTGTCTGTCTAGACTTGTCTGTCTAGTCTTGTCTGTATAGTCTTGTGTGTCTAGTCTTGTCTGTCTAGTCTTGCCTGTCTAATCTTGCCAGTCCAGTCTTGTCTATCTAGTCTTGTCTATCTAGTATTGTCTGTCAAGTCTTGTCTGCCTAGTATTGTCTGTCTAGTATTGTCTGTCTACTCTTGTCTGTTTAGTATTGTCTCTCTAGCTTTGTCTGTCTAGTTTTGTCTGTCTAGTCTTGTCTGTCTAGTCTTGTCTGTCTAGTCTTGTCTGTCTAGTCTTGTCTGTCTAGTCTTGTCTGTCTAGTCTTGTCTGTCTAGTCTTGTCTGTCTAGTCTTGTCTGTCTAGTCTTGTCTGTCTATTCTTGTCTGTCTAGTCTTGTCTGTCTAGTCTTGTCTGTCTAGTCTGTCTAGTCTTGTCTGTCTAGTCTTGTCTGTCTAGTCTTGCCTGTCTAGTCTTGTCTGTCTAGTCTTGTCTGTCTAATCTTGTCTGTCTAGTCTTGTCTGTCTAGTCTGTCTAGTCTTGTCTGTCTAGTCTTGTCTGTCTAGTCTTGTCTGTCTAGTCTTGTCTGTCTAGTCTTGTCTGTCTAGTCTTGTCTGTCTAGTCTTGTCTGTCTAGTCTTGTCTGTCTAGTCTTGTCTGTCTAGTCTTGTCTGTCTAGTCTTGTCTGTCTAGTCTTGTCTGTCTAGTCTTGTCTGTCTAGTCTTGTCTGTCTAGTCTTGTCTGTCTAGTCTTGTCTGTCTAGTCTTGTCTGTCTAGTCTTGTCTGTCTAGTCTTGTCTGTCTTCTTGTCTGTCTAGTCTTGTCTGTCTAGTCTTGTCTGTCTAGTCTTGTCTGTCTAGTCTTGTCTGTCTAGTCTTGTCTGTCTAGTCTTGTCTGTCTAGTCTTGTCTGTCTAGTCTTGTCTGTCTAGTCTTGTCTGTCTAGTCTTGTCTGTCTAGTCTTGTCTGTCTAGTCTTGTCTGTCTAGTCTTGTCTGTCTAGTCTTGTCTGTCTAGTCTTGTCTGTCTAGTCTTGTCTGTCTAGTCTTGTCTGTCTAGTCTTGTCTGTCTAGTCTTGTCTGTCTAGTCTTGTCTGTCTAGTCTTGTCTGTCTAGTCTTGTCTGTCTAGTCTTGTCTGTCTAGTCTTGTCTGTCTAGTCTTGTCTGTCTAGTCTTGTCTGTCTAGTCTTGTCTGTCTAGTCTTGTCTGTCTAGTCTTGTCTGTCTAGTCTTGTCTGTCTAGTCTTGTCTGTCTAGTCTTGTCTGTCTAGTCTTGTCTGTCTAGTCTTGTCTGTCTAGTCTTGTCTGTCTAGTCTTGTCTGTCTAGTCTTGTCTGTCTAGTCTTGTCTGTCTAGTCTTGTCTGTCTAGTCTTGTCTGTCTAGTCTTGTCTGTCTAGTCTTGTCTGTCTAGTCTTGTCTGTCTAGTCTTGTCTGTCTAGTCTTGTCTGTCTAGTCTTGTCTGTCTAGTCTTGTCTGTCTAGTCTTGTCTGTCTAGTCTTGTCTGTCTAGTCTTGTCTGTCTAGTCTTGTCTGTCTAGTCTTGTCTGTCTAGTCTTGTCTGTCTAGTCTTGTCTGTCTAGTCTTGTCTGTCTAGTCTTGTCTGTCTAGTCTTGTCTGTCTAGTCTTGTCTGTCTAGTCTTGTCTGTCTAGTCTTGTCTGTCTAGTCTTGTCTGTCTAGTCTTGTCTGTCTAGTCTTGTCTGTCTAGTCTTGTCTGTCTAGTCTTGTCTGTCTAGTCTTGTCTGTCTAGTCTTGTCTGTCTAGTCTTGTCTGTCTAGTCTTGTCTGTCTAGTCTTGTCTGTCTAGTCTTGTCTGTCTAGTCTTGTCTGTCTAGTCTTGTCTGTCTAGTCTTGTCTGTCTAGTCTTGTCTGTCTAGTCTTGTCTGTCTAGTCTTGTCTGTCTAGTCTTGTCTGTCTAGTCTTGTCTGTCTAGTCTTGTCTGTCTAGTCTTGTCTGTCTAGTCTTGTCTGTCTAGTCTTGTCTGTCTAGTCTTGTCTGTCTAGTCTTGTCTGTCTAGTCTTGTCTGTCTAGTCTTGTCTGTCTAGTCTTGTCTGTCTAGTCTTGTCTGTCTAGTCTTGTCTGTCTAGTCTTGTCTGTCTAGTCTTGTCTGTCTAGTCTTGTCTGTCTAGTCTTGTCTGTCTAGTCTTGTCTGTCTAGTCTTGTCTGTCTAGTCTTGTCTGTCTAGTCTTGTCTGTCTAGTCTTGTCTGTCTAGTCTTGTCTGTCTAGTCTTGTCTGTCTAGTCTTGTCTGTCTAGTCTTGTCTGTCTAGTCTTGTCTGTCTAGTCTTGTCTGTCTAGTCTTGTCTGTCTAGTCTTGTCTGTCTAGTCTTGTCTGTCTAGTCTTGTCTGTCTAGTCTTGTCTGTCTAGTCTTGTCTGTCTAGTCTTGTCTGTCTAGTCTTGTCTGTCTAGTCTTGTCTGTCTAGTCTTGTCTGTCTAGTCTTGTCTGTCTAGTCTTGTCTGTCTAGTCTTGTCTGTCTAGTCTTGTCTGTCTAGTCTTGTCTGTCTAGTCTTGTCTGTCTTGTCTGTCTAGTCTTGTCTGTCTAGTCTTGTCTGTCTAGTCTTGTCTGTCTAGTCTTGTCTGTCTAGTCTTGTCTGTCTAGTCTTGTCTGTCTAGTCTTGTCTGTCTAGTCTTGTCTGTCTAGTCTTGTCTGTCTAGTCTTGTCTGTCTAGTCTTGTCTGTCTAGTCTTGTCTGTCTAGTCTTGTCTGTCTAGTCTTGTCTGTCTAGTCTTGTCTGTCTAGTCTTGTCTGTCTAGTCTTGTCTGTCTAGTCTTGTCTGTCTAGTCTTGTCTGTCTAGTCTTGTCTGTCTAGTCTTGTCTGTCTAGTCTTGTCTGTCTAGTCTTGTCTGTCTAGTCTTGTCTGTCTAGTCTTGTCTGTCTAGTCTTGTCTGTCTAGTCTTGTCTGTCTAGTCTTGTCTGTCTAGTCTTGTCTGTCTAGTCTTGTCTGTCTAGTCTTGTCTGTCTAGTCTTGTCTGTCTAGTCTTGTCTGTCTAGTCTTGTCTGTCTAGTCTTGTCTGTCTAGTCTTGTCTGTCTAGTCTTGTCTGTCTAGTCTTGTCTGTCTAGTCTTGTCTGTCTAGTCTTGTCTGTCTAGTCTTGTCTGTCTAGTCTTGTCTGTCTAGTCTTGTCTGTCTAGTCTTGTCTGTCTAGTCTTGTCTGTCTAGTCTTGTCTGTCTAGTCTTGTCTGTCTAGTCTTGTCTGTCTAGTCTTGTCTGTCTAGTCTTGTCTGTCTAGTCTTGTCTGTCTAGTCTTGTCTGTCTAGTCTTGTCTGTCTAGTCTTGTCTGTCTAGTCTTGTCTGTCTAGTCTTGTCTGTCTAGTCTTGTCTGTCTAGTCTTGTCTGTCTAGTCTTGTCTGTCTAGTCTTGTCTGTCTAGTCTTGTCTGTCTAGTCTTGTCTGTCTAGTCTTGTCTGTCTAGTCTTGTCTGTCTAGTCTTGTCTGTCTAGTCTTGTCTGTCTAGTCTTGTCTGTCTAGTCTTGTCTGTCTAGTCTTGTCTGTCTAGTCTTGTCTGTCTAGTCTTGTCTGTCTAGTCTTGTCTGTCTAGTCTTGTCTGTCTAGTCTTGTCTGTCTAGTCTTGTCTGTCTAGTCTTGTCTGTCTAGTCTTGTCTGTCTAGGTCTTGTCTGTCTAGTCTTGTCTGTCTAGTCTTGTCTGTCTAGTCTTGTCTGTCTAGTCTTGTCTGTCTAGTCTTGTCTGTCTAGTCTTGTCTGTCTAGTCTTGTCTGTCTAGTCTTGTCTGTCTAGTCTTGTCTGTCTAGTCTTGTCTGTCTAGTCTTGTCTGTCTAGTCTTGTCTGTCTAGTCTTGTCTGTCTAGTCTTGTCTGTCTAGTCTTGTCTGTCTAGTCTTGTCTGTCTAGTCTTGTCTGTCTAGTCTTGTCTGTCTAGTCTTGTCTGTCTAGTCTTGTCTGTCTAGTCTTGTCTGTCTAGTCTTGTCTGTCTAGTCTTGTCTGTCTAGTCTTGTCTGTCTAGTCTTGTCTGTCTAGTCTTGTCTGTCTAGTCTTGTCTGTCTAGTCTTGTCTGTCTAGTCTTGTCTGTCTAGTCTTGTCTGTCTAGTCTTGTCTGTCTAGTCTTGTCTGTCTAGTCTTGTCTGTCTAGTCTTGTCTGTCTAGTCTTGTCTGTCTAGTCTTGTCTGTCTAGTCTTGTCTGTCTAGTCTTGTCTGTCTAGTCTTGTCTGTCTAGTCTTGTCTGTCTAGTCTTGTCTGTCTAGTCTTGTCTGTCTAGTCTTGTCTGTCTAGTCTTGTCTGTCTAGTCTTGTCTGTCTAGTCTTGTCTGTCTAGTCTTGTCTGTCTAGTCTTGTCTGTCTAGTCTTGTCTGTCTAGTCTTGTCTGTCTAGTCTTGTCTGTCTAGTCTTGTCTGTCTAGTCTTGTCTGTCTAGTCTTGTCTGTCTAGTCTTGTCTGTCTAGTCTTGTCTGTCTAGTCTTGTCTGTCTAGTCTTGTCTGTCTAGTCTTGTCTGTCTAGTCTTGTCTGTCTAGTCTTGTCTGTCTAGTCTTGTCTGTCTAGTCTTGTCTGTCTAGTCTTGTCTGTCTAGTCTTGTCTGTCTAGTCTTGTCTGTCTAGTCTTGTCTGTCTAGTCTTGTCTGTCTAGTCTTGTCTGTCTAGTCTTGTCTGTCTAGTCTTGTCTGTCTAGTCTTGTCTGTCTAGTCTTGTCTGTCTAGTCTTGTCTGTCTAGTCTTGTCTGTCTAGTCTTGTCTGTCTAGTCTTGTCTGTCTAGTCTTGTCTGTCTAGTCTTGTCTGTCTAGTCTTGTCTGTCTAGTCTTGTCTGTCTAGTCTTGTCTGTCTAGTCTTGTCTGTCTAGTCTTGTCTGTCTAGTCTTGTCTGTCTAGTCTTGTCTGTCTAGTCTTGTCTGTCTAGTCTTGTCTGTCTAGTCTTGTCTGTCTAGTCTTGTCTGTCTAGTCTTGTCTGTCTAGTCGTGTCTGTCTAGTCTTGTCTGTCTAGTCTTGTCTGTCTAGTCTTGTCTGTCTAGTCTTGTCTGTCTAGTCTTGTCTGTCTAGTCTTGTCTGTCTAGTCTTGTCTGTCTAGTCTTGTCTGTCTAGTCTTGTCTGTCTAGTCTTGTCTGTCTAGTCTTGTCTGTCTAGTCTTGTCTGTCTAGTCTTGTCTGTCTAGTCTTGTCTGTCTAGTCTTGTCTGTCTAGTCTTGTCTGTCTAGTCTTGTCTGACTGGTCTTGTCTGTCTGGTCTTGTCTGTCTGGTCTTGTCTGTCTGGTCTTGTCTGTCTGGTCTTGTCTGTCTGGTCTTGTCTGTCTGGTCTTGTCTGTCTGGTCTTGTCTGTCGTCTTGTCTGTCTAGTCTTGTCTGTCTAGTCTTGTCTGTCTAGTCTTGTCTGTCTAGTCTTGTCTGTCTAGTCTTGTCTGTCTAGTCTTGTCTGTCTAGTCTTGTCTGTCTAGTCTTGTCTGTCTAGTCTTGTCTGTCTAGTCTTGTCTGTCTAGTCTTGTCTGTCTAGTCTTGTCTGTCTAGTCTTGTCTGTCTAGTCTTGTCTGTCTAGTCTTGTCTGTCTAGTCTTGTCTGTCTAGTCTTGTCTGTCTAGTCTTGTCTGTCTAGTCTTGTCTGTCTAGTCTTGTCTGTCTAGTCTTGTCTGTCTAGTCTTGTCTGTCTAGTCTTGTCTGTCTAGTCTTGTCTGTCTAGTCTTGTCTGTCTAGTCTTGTCTGTCTAGTCTTGTCTGTCTAGTCTTGTCTGTCTAGTCTTGTCTGTCTCGTCTTGTCTGTCTGGTCTTGTCTGTCTGGTCTTGTCTGTCTGGTCTTGTCTGTCTGGTCTTGTCTGTCTGGTCTTGTCTGTCTGGTCTTGTCTGTCTGGTCTTGTCTGTCTGGTCTTGTCTGTCTGGTCTTGTCTGTCTGGTCTTGTCTGTCTGGTCTTGTCTGTCTAGTCTTGTCTGTCTAGTCTTGTCTGTCTGGTCTTGTCTGTCTAGTCTTGTCTGTCTAGTCTTGTCTGTCTAGTCTTGTCTGTCTAGTCTTGTCTGTCTAGTCTTGTCTGTCTAGTCTTGTCTGTCTAGTCTTGTCTGTCTAGTCTTGTCTGTCTAGTCTTGTCTGTCTAGTCTTGTCTGTCTAGTCTTGTCTGTCTAGTCTTGTCTGTCTAGTCTTGTCTGTCTAGTCTTGTCTGTCTAGTCTTGTCTGTCTAGTCTTGTCTGTCTAGTCTTGTCTGTCTAGTCTTGTCTGTCTAGTCTTGTCTGTCTAGTCTTGTCTGTCTAGTCTTGTCTGTCTAGTCTTGTCTGTCTAGTCTTGTCTGTCTAGTCTTGTCTGTCTAGTCTTGTCTGTCTAGTCTTGTCTGTCTAGTCTTGTCTGTCTAGTCTTGTCTGTCTAGTCTTGTCTGTCTAGTCTTGTCTGTCTAGTCTTGTCTGTCTAGTCTTGTCTGTCTAGTCTTGTCTGTCTAGTCTTGTCTGTCTAGTCTTGTCTGTCTAGTCTTGTCTGTCTAGTCTTGTCTGTCTAGTCTTGTCTGTCTAGTCTTGTCTGTCTAGTCTTGTCTGTCTAGTCTTGTCTGTCTAGTCTTGTCTGTCTAGTCTTGTCTGTCTAGTCTTGTCTGTCTAGTCTTGTCTGTCTAGTCTTGTCTGTCTGTCTTGTCTGTCTGGTCTTGTCTGTCTGTCTTGTCTGTCTGGTCTTGTCTGTCTGGTCTTGTCTGTCTGTCTTGTCTGTCTGGTCTTGTCTGTCTGGTCTTGTCTGTCTGGTCTTGTCTGTCTGGTCTTGTCTGTCTGGTCTTGTCTGTCTGGTCTTGTCTGTCTGTCTTGTCTGTCTAGTCTTGTCTGTCTGGTCTTGTCTGTCTGGTCTTGTCTGTCTGTCTTGTCTGTCTGGTCTTGTCTGTCTAGTCTTGTCTGTCTAGTCTTGTCTGTCTAGTCTTGTCTGTCTAGTCTTGTCTGTCTAGTCTTGTCTGTCTAGTCTTGTCTGTCTAGTCTTGTCTGTCTAGTCTTGTCTGTCTAGTCTTGTCTGTCTAGTCTTGTCTGTCTAGTCTTGTCTGTCTAGTCTTGTCTGTCTAGTCTTGTCTGTCTAGTCTTGTCTGTCTAGTCTTGTCTGTCTAGTCTTGTCTGTCTAGTCTTGTCTGTCTAGTCTTGTCTGTCTAGTCTTGTCTGTCTAGTCTTGTCTGTCTAGTCTTGTCTGTCTAGTCTTGTCTGTCTAGTCTTGTCTGTCTAGTCTTGTCTGTCTAGTCTTGTCTGTCTAGTCTTGTCTGTCTAGTCTTGTCTGTCTAGTCTTGTCTGTCTAGTCTTGTCTGTCTAGTCTTGTCTGTCTAGTCTTGTCTGTCTAGTCTTGTCTGTCTAGTCTTGTCTGTCTAGTCTTGTCTGTCTAGTCTTGTCTGTCTAGTCTTGTCTGTCTAGTCTTGTCTGTCTAGTCTTGTCTGTCTAGTCTTGTCTGTCTAGTCTTGTCTGTCTAGTCTTGTCTGTCTAGTCTTGTCTGTCTAGTCTTGTCTGTCTAGTCTTGTCTGTCTAGTCTTGTCTGTCTAGTCTTGTCTGTCTAGTCTTGTCTGTCTAGTCTTGTCTGTCTAGTCTTGTCTGTCTAGTCTTGTCTGTCTAGTCTTGTCTGTCTAGTCTTGTCTGTCTAGTCTTGTCTGTCTAGTCTTGTCTGTCTAGTCTTGTCTGTCTAGTCTTGTCTGTCTAGTCTTGTCTGTCTAGTCTTGTCTGTCTAGTCTTGTCTGTCTAGTCTTGTCTGTCTAGTCTTGTCTGTCTAGTCTTGTCTGTCTAGTCTTGTCTGTCTAGTCTTGTCTGTCTAGTCTTGTCTGTCTAGTCTTGTCTGTCTAGTCTTGTCTGTCTAGTCTTGTCTGTCTAGTCTTGTCTGTCTAGTCTTGTCTGTCTAGTCTTGTCTGTCTAGTCTTGTCTGTCTAGTCTTGTCTGTCTAGTCTTGTCTGTCTAGTCTTGTCTGTCTAGTCTTGTCTGTCTAGTCTTGTCTGTCTAGTCTTGTCTGTCTAGTCTTGTCTGTCTAGTCTTGTCTGTCTAGTCTTGTCTGTCTAGTCTTGTCTGTCTAGTCTTGTCTGTCTAGTCTTGTCTGTCTAGTCTTGTCTGTCTAGTCTTGTCTGTCTAGTCTTGTCTGTCTAGTCTTGTCTGTCTAGTCTTGTCTGTCTAGTCTTGTCTGTCTAGTCTTGTCTGTCTAGTCTTGTCTGTCTAGTCTTGTCTGTCTAGTCTTGTCTGTCTAGTCTTGTCTGTCTAGTCTTGTCTGTCTAGTCTTGTCTGTCTAGTCTTGTCTGTCTAGTCTTGTCTGTCTAGTCTTGTCTGTCTAGTCTTGTCTGTCTAGTCTTGTCTGTCTAGTCTTGTCTGTCTAGTCTTGTCTGTCTAGTCTTGTCTGTCTAGTCTTGTCTGTCTAGTCTTGTCTGTCTAGTCTTGTCTGTCTAGTCTTGTCTGTCTAGTCTTGTCTGTCTAGTCTTGTCTGTCTAGTCTTGTCTGTCTAGTCTTGTCTGTCTAGTCTTGTCTGTCTAGTCTTGTCTGTCTAGTCTTGTCTGTCTAGTCTTGTCTGTCTAGTCTTGTCTGTCTAGTCTTGTCTGTCTAGTCTTGTCTGTCTAGTCTTGTCTGTCTAGTCTTGTCTGTCTAGTCTTGTCTGTCTAGTCTTGTCTGTCTAGTCTTGTCTGTCTAGTCTTGTCTGTCTAGTCTTGTCTGTCTAGTCTTGTCTGTCTAGTCTTGTCTGTCTAGTCTTGTCTGTCTAGTCTTGTCTGTCTAGTCTTGTCTGTCTAGTCTTGTCTGTCTAGTCTTGTCTGTCTAGTCTTGTCTGTCTAGTCTTGTCTGTCTAGTCTTGTCTGTCTAGTCTTGTCTGTCTAGTCTTGTCTGTCTAGTCTTGTCTGTCTAGTCTTGTCTGTCTAGTCTTGTCTGTCTAGTCTTGTCTGTCTAGTCTTGTCTGTCTAGTCTTGTCTGTCTAGTCTTGTCTGTCTAGTCTTGTCTGTCTAGTCTTGTCTGTCTAGTCTTGTCTGTCTAGTCTTGTCTGTCTAGTCTTGTCTGTCTAGTCTTGTCTGTCTAGTCTTGTCTGTCTAGTCTTGTCTGTCTAGTCTTGTCTGTCTAGTCTTGTCTGTCTAGTCTTGTCTGTCTAGTCTTGTCTGTCTAGTCTTGTCTGTCTAGTCTTGTCTGTCTAGTCTTGTCTGTCTAGTCTTGTCTGTCTAGTCTTGTCTGTCTAGTCTTGTCTGTCTAGTCTTGTCTGTCTAGTCTTGTCTGTCTAGTCTTGTCTGTCTAGTCTTGTCTGTCTAGTCTTGTCTGTCTAGTCTTGTCTGTCTAGTCTTGTCTGTCTAGTCTTGTCTGTCTAGTCTTGTCTGTCTAGTCTTGTCTGTCTAGTCTTGTCTGTCTAGTCTTGTCTGTCTAGTCTTGTCTGTCTAGTCTTGTCTGTCTAGTCTTGTCTGTCTAGTCTTGTCTGTCTAGTCTTGTCTGTCTAGTCTTGTCTGTCTAGTCTTGTCTGTCTAGTCTTGTCTGTCTAGTCTTGTCTGTCTAGTCTTGTCTGTCTAGTCTTGTCTGTCTAGTCTTGTCTGTCTAGTCTTGTCTGTCTAGTCTTGTCTGTCTAGTCTTGTCTGTCTAGTCTTGTCTGTCTAGTCTTGTCTGTCTAGTCTTGTCTGTCTAGTCTTGTCTGTCTAGTCTTGTCTGTCTAGTCTTGTCTGTCTAGTCTTGTCTGTCTAGTCTTGTCTGTCTAGTCTTGTCTGTCTAGTCTTGTCTGTCTAGTCTTGTCTGTCTAGTCTTGTCTGTCTAGTCTTGTCTGTCTAGTCTTGTCTGTCTAGTCTTGTCTGTCTAGTCTTGTCTGTCTAGTCTTGTCTGTCTAGTCTTGTCTGTCTAGTCTTGTCTGTCTAGTCTTGTCTGTCTAGTCTTGTCTGTCTAGTCTTGTCTGTCTAGTCTTGTCTGTCTAGTCTTGTCTGTCTAGTCTTGTCTGTCTAGTCTTGTCTGTCTAGTCTTGTCTGTCTAGTCTTGTCTGTCTAGTCTTGTCTGTCTAGTCTTGTCTGTCTAGTCTTGTCTGTCTAGTCTTGTCTGTCTAGTCTTGTCTGTCTAGTCTTGTCTGTCTAGTCTTGTCTGTCTAGTCTTGTCTGTCTAGTCTTGTCTGTCTAGTCTTGTCTGTCTAGTCTTGTCTGTCTAGTCTTGTCTGTCTAGTCTTGTCTGTCTAGTCTTGTCTGTCTAGTCTTGTCTGTCTAGTCTTGTCTGTCTAGTCTTGTCTGTCTAGTCTTGTCTGTCTAGTCTTGTCTGTCTAGTCTTGTCTGTCTAGTCTTGTCTGTCTAGTCTTGTCTGTCTAGTCTTGTCTGTCTAGTCTTGTCTGTCTAGTCTTGTCTGTCTAGTCTTGTCTGTCTAGTCTTGTCTGTCTAGTCTTTTGTCTGTCTAGTCTTGTCTGTCTAGTCTTGTCTGTCTAGTCTTGTCTGTCTAGTCTTGTCTGTCTAGTCTTGTCTGTCTAGTCTTGTCTGTCTAGTCTTGTCTGTCGTAGTCTTGTCTGTCTAGTCTCTTGTCTGTCTAGTCTTGTCTGTCTAGTCTTGTCTGTCTAGTCTTGTCTGTCTAGTCTTGTCTGTCTAGTCTTGTCTGTCTAGTCTTGTCTGTCTAGTCTTGTCTGTCTAGTCTTGTCTGTCTAGTCTTGTCTGTCTAGTCTTGTCTGTCTAGTCTTGTCTGTCTAGTCTTGTCTGTCTAGTCTTGTCTGTCTAGTCTTGTCTGTCTAGTCTTGTCTGTCTAGTCTTGTCTGTCTAGTCTTGTCTGTCTAGTCTTGTCTGTCTAGTCTTGTCTGTCTAGTCTTGTCTGTCTAGTCTTGTCTGTCTAGTCTTGTCTGTCTAGTCTTGTCTGTCTAGTCTTGTCTGTCTAGTCTTGTCTGTCTAGTCTTGTCTGTCTAGTCTTGTCTGTCTAGTCTTGTCTGTCTAGTCTTGTCTGTCTAGTCTTGTCTGTCTAGTCTTGTCTGTCTAGTCTTGTCTGTCTAGTCTTGTCTGTCTAGTCTTGTCTGTCTAGTCTTGTCTGTCTAGTCTTGTCTGTCTAGTCTTGTCTGTCTAGTCTTGTCTGTCTAGTCTTGTCTGTCTAGTCTTGTCTGTCTAGTCTTGTCTGTCTAGTCTTGTCTGTCTAGTCTTGTCTGTCTAGTCTTGTCTGTCTAGTCTTGTCTGTCTAGTCTTGTCTGTCTAGTCTTGTCTGTCTAGTCTTGTCTGTCTAGTCTTGTCTGTCTAGTCTTGTCTGTCTAGTCTTGTCTGTCTAGTCTTGTCTGTCTAGTCTTGTCTGTCTAGTCTTGTCTGTCTAGTCTTGTCTGTCTAGTCTTGTCTGTCTAGTCTTGTCTGTCTAGTCTTGTCTGTCTAGTCTTGTCTGTCTAGTCTTGTCTGTCTAGTCTTGTCTGTCTAGTCTTGTCTGTCTAGTCTTGTCTGTCTAGTCTTGTCTGTCTAGTCTTGTCTGTCTAGTCTTGTCTGTCTAGTCTTGTCTGTCTAGTCTTGTCTGTCTAGTCTTGTCTGTCTAGTCTTGTCTGTCTAGTCTTGTCTGTCTAGTCTTGTCTGTCTAGTCTTGTCTGTCTAGTCTTGTCTGTCTAGTCTTGTCTGTCTAGTCTTGTCTGTCTAGTCTTGTCTGTCTAGTCTTGTCTGTCTAGTCTTGTCTGTCTAGTCTTGTCTGTCTAGTCTTGTCTGTCTAGTCTTGTCTGTCTAGTCTTGTCTGTCTAGTCTTGTCTGTCTAGTCTTGTCTGTCTAGTCTTGTCTGTCTAGTCTTGTCTGTCTAGTCTTGTCTGTCTAGTCTTGTCTGTCTAGTCTTGTCTGTCTAGTCTTGTCTGTCTAGTCTTGTCTGTCTAGTCTTGTCTGTCTAGTCTTGTCTGTCTAGTCTTGTCTGTCTAGTCTTGTCTGTCTAGTCTTGTCTGTCTAGTCTTGTCTGTCTAGTCTTGTCTGTCTAGTCTTGTCTGTCTAGTCTTGTCTGTCTAGTCTTGTCTGTCTAGTCTTGTCTGTCTAGTCTTGTCTGTCTAGTCTTGTCTGTCTAGTCTTGTCTGTCTAGTCTTGTCTGTCTAGTCTTGTCTGTCTAGTCTTGTCTGTCTAGTCTTGTCTGTCTAGTCTTGTCTGTCTAGTCTTGTCTGTCTAGTCTTGTCTGTCTAGTCTTGTCTGTCTAGTCTTGTCTGTCTAGTCTTGTCTGTCTAGTCTTGTCTGTCTAGTCTTGTCTGTCTAGTCTTGTCTGTCTAGTCTTGTCTGTCTAGTCTTGTCTGTCTAGTCTTGTCTGTCTAGTCTTGTCTGTCTAGTCTTGTCTGTCTAGTCTTGTCTGTCTAGTCTTGTCTGTCTAGTCTTGTCTGTCTAGTCTTGTCTGTCTAGTCTTGTCTGTCTAGTCTTGTCTGTCTAGTCTTGTCTGTCTAGTCTTGTCTGTCTAGTCTTGTCTGTCTAGTCTTGTCTGTCTAGTCTTGTCTGTCTAGTCTTGTCTGTCTAGTCTTGTCTGTCTAGTCTTGTCTGTCTAGTCTTGTCTGTCTAGTCTTGTCTGTCTAGTCTTGTCTGTCTAGTCTTGTCTGTCTAGTCTTGTCTGTCTAGTCTTGTCTGTCTAGTCTTGTCTGTCTAGTCTTGTCTGTCTAGTCTTGTCTGTCTAGTCTTGTCTGTCTAGTCTTGTCTGTCTAGTCTTGTCTGTCTAGTCTTGTCTGTCTAGTCTTGTCTGTCTAGTCTTGTCTGTCTAGTCTTGTCTGTCTAGTCTTGTCTGTCTAGTCTTGTCTGTCTAGTCTTGTCTGTCTAGTCTTGTCTGTCTAGTCTTGTCTGTCTAGTCTTGTCTGTCTAGTCTTGTCTGTCTAGTCTTGTCTGTCTAGTCTTGTCTGTCTAGTCTTGTCTGTCTAGTCTTGTCTGTCTAGTCTTGTCTGTCTAGTCTTGTCTGTCTAGTCTTGTCTGTCTAGTCTTGTCTGTCTAGTCTTGTCTGTCTAGTCTTGTCTGTCTAGTCTTGTCTGTCTAGTCTTGTCTGTCTAGTCTTGTCTGTCTAGTCTTGTCTGTCTAGTCTTGTCTGTCTAGTCTTGTCTGTCTAGTCTTGTCTGTCTAGTCTTGTCTGTCTAGTCTTGTCTGTCTAGTCTTGTCTGTCTAGTCTTGTCTGTCTAGTCTTGTCTGTCTAGTCTTGTCTGTCTAGTCTTGTCTGTCTAGTCTTGTCTGTCTAGTCTTGTCTGTCTAGTCTTGTCTGTCTAGTCTTGTCTGTCTAGTCTTGTCTGTCTAGTCTTGTCTGTCTAGTCTTGTCTGTCTAGTCTTGTCTGTCTAGTCTTGTCTGTCTAGTCTTGTCTGTCTAGTCTTGTCTGTCTAGTCTTGTCTGTCTAGTCTTGTCTGTCTAGTCTTGTCTGTCTAGTCTTGTCTGTCTAGTCTTGTCTGTCTAGTCTTGTCTGTCTAGTCTTGTCTGTCTAGTCTTGTCTGTCTAGTCTTGTCTGTCTAGTCTTGTCTGTCTAGTCTTGTCTGTCTAGTCTTGTCTGTCTAGTCTTGTCTGTCTAGTCTTGTCTGTCTAGTCTTGTCTGTCTAGTCTTGTCTGTCTAGTCTTGTCTGTCTAGTCTTGTCTGTCTAGTCTTGTCTGTCTAGTCTTGTCTGTCTAGTCTTGTCTGTCTAGTCTTGTCTGTCTAGTCTTGTCTGTCTAGTCTTGTCTGTCTAGTCTTGTCTGTCTAGTCTTGTCTGTCTAGTCTTGTCTGTCTAGTCTTGTCTGTCTAGTCTTGTCTGTCTAGTCTTGTCTGTCTAGTCTTGTCTGTCTAGTCTTGTCTGTCTAGTCTTGTCTGTCTAGTCTTGTCTGTCTAGTCTTGTCTGTCTAGTCTTGTCTGTCTAGTCTTGTCTGTCTAGTCTTGTCTGTCTAGTCTTGTCTGTCTAGTCTTGTCTGTCTAGTCTTGTCTGTCTAGTCTTGTCTGTCTAGTCTTGTCTGTCTAGTCTTGTCTGTCTAGTCTTGTCTGTCTAGTCTTGTCTGTCTAGTCTTGTCTGTCTAGTCTTGTCTGTCTAGTCTTGTCTGTCTAGTCTTGTCTGTCTAGTCTTGTCTGTCTAGTCTTGTCTGTCTAGTCTTGTCTGTCTAGTCTTGTCTGTCTAGTCTTGTCTGTCTAGTCTTGTCTGTCTAGTCTTGTCTGTCTAGTCTTGTCTGTCTAGTCTTGTCTGTCTAGTCTTGTCTGTCTAGTCTTGTCTGTCTAGTCTTGTCTGTCTAGTCTTGTCTGTCTAGTCTTGTCTGTCTAGTCTTGTCTGTCTAGTCTTGTCTGTCTAGTCTTGTCTGTCTAGTCTTGTCTGTCTAGTCTTGTCTGTCTAGTCTTGTCTGTCTAGTCTTGTCTGTCTAGTCTTGTCTGTCTAGTCTTGTCTGTCTAGTCTTGTCTGTCTAGTCTTGTCTGTCTAGTCTTGTCTGTCTAGTCTTGTCTGTCTAGTCTTGTCTGTCTAGTCTTGTCTGTCTAGTCTTGTCTGTCTAGTCTTGTCTGTCTAGTCTTGTCTGTCTAGTCTTGTCTGTCTAGTCTTGTCTGTCTAGTCTTGTCTGTCTAGTCTTGTCTGTCTAGTCTTGTCTGTCTAGTCTTGTCTGTCTAGTCTTGTCTGTCTAGTCTTGTCTGTCTAGTCTTGTCTGTCTAGTCTTGTCTGTCTAGTCTTGTCTGTCTAGTCTTGTCTGTCTAGTCTTGTCTGTCTAGTCTTGTCTGTCTAGTCTTGTCTGTCTAGTCTTGTCTGTCTAGTCTTGTCTGTCTAGTCTTGTCTGTCTAGTCTTGTCTGTCTAGTCTTGTCTGTCTAGTCTTGTCTGTCTAGTCTTGTCTGTCTAGTCTTGTCTGTCTAGTCTTGTCTGTCTAGTCTTGTCTGTCTAGTCTTGTCTGTCTAGTCTTGTCTGTCTAGTCTTGTCTGTCTAGTCTTGTCTGTCTAGTCTTGTCTGTCTAGTCTTGTCTGTCTAGTCTTGTCTGTCTAGTCTTGTCTGTCTAGTCTTGTCTGTCTAGTCTTGTCTGTCTAGTCTTGTCTGTCTAGTCTTGTCTGTCTAGTCTTGTCTGTCTAGTCTTGTCTGTCTAGTCTTGTCTGTCTAGTCTTGTCTGTCTAGTCTTGTCTGTCTAGTCTTGTCTGTCTAGTCTTGTCTGTCTAGTCTTGTCTGTCTAGTCTTGTCTGTCTAGTCTTGTCTGTCTAGTCTTGTCTGTCTAGTCTTGTCTGTCTAGTCTTGTCTGTCTAGTCTTGTCTGTCTAGTCTTGTCTGTCTAGTCTTGTCTGTCTAGTCTTGTCTGTCTAGTCTTGTCTGTCTAGTCTTGTCTGTCTAGTCTTGTCTGTCTAGTCTTGTCTGTCTAGTCTTGTCTGTCTAGTCTTGTCTGTCTAGTCTTGTCTGTCTAGTCTTGTCTGTCTAGTCTTGTCTGTCTAGTCTTGTCTGTCTAGTCTTGTCTGTCTAGTCTTGTCTGTCTAGTCTTGTCTGTCTAGTCTTGTCTGTCTAGTCTTGTCTGTCTAGTCTTGTCTGTCTAGTCTTGTCTGTCTAGTCTTGTCTGTCTAGTCTTGTCTGTCTAGTCTTGTCTGTCTAGTCTTGTCTGTCTAGTCTTGTCTGTCTAGTCTTGTCTGTCTAGTCTTGTCTGTCTAGTCTTGTCTGTCTAGTCTTGTCTGTCTAGTCTTGTCTGTCTAGTCTTGTCTGTCTAGTCTTGTCTGTCTAGTCTTGTCTGTCTAGTCTTGTCTGTCTAGTCTTGTCTGTCTAGTCTTGTCTGTCTAGTCTTGTCTGTCTAGTCTTGTCTGTCTAGTCTTGTCTGTCTAGTCTTGTCTGTCTAGTCTTGTCTGTCTAGTCTTGTCTGTCTAGTCTTGTCTGTCTAGTCTTGTCTGTCTAGTCTTGTCTGTCTAGTCTTGTCTGTCTAGTCTTGTCTGTCTAGTCTTGTCTGTCTAGTCTTGTCTGTCTAGTCTTGTCTGTCTAGTCTTGTCTGTCTAGTCTTGTCTGTCTAGTCTTGTCTGTCTAGTCTTGTCTGTCTAGTCTTGTCTGTCTAGTCTTGTCTGTCTAGTCTTGTCTGTCTAGTCTTGTCTGTCTAGTCTTGTCTGTCTAGTCTTGTCTGTCTAGTCTTGTCTGTCTAGTCTTGTCTGTCTAGTCTTGTCTGTCTAGTCTTGTCTGTCTAGTCTTGTCTGTCTAGTCTTGTCTGTCTAGTCTTGTCTGTCTAGTCTTGTCTGTCTAGTCTTGTCTGTCTAGTCTTGTCTGTCTAGTCTTGTCTGTCTAGTCTTGTCTGTCTAGTCTTGTCTGTCTAGTCTTGTCTGTCTAGTCTTGTCTGTCTAGTCTTGTCTGTCTAGTCTTGTCTGTCTAGTCTTGTCTGTCTAGTCTTGTCTGTCTAGTCTTGTCTGTCTAGTCTTGTCTGTCTAGTCTTGTCTGTCTAGTCTTGTCTGTCTAGTCTTGTCTGTCTAGTCTTGTCTGTCTAGTCTTGTCTGTCTAGTCTTGTCTGTCTAGTCTTGTCTGTCTAGTCTTGTCTGTCTAGTCTTGTCTGTCTAGTCTTCGTCTGTCTAGTCTTGTCTGTCTAGTCTTGTCTGTCTAGTCTTGTCTGTCTAGTCTTGTCTGTCTAGTCTTGTCTGTCTAGTCTTGTCTGTCTAGTCTTGTCTGTCTAGTCTTGTCTGTCTAGTCTTGTCTGTCTAGTCTTGTCTGTCTAGTCTTGTCTGTCTAGTCTTGTCTGTCTAGTCTTGTCTGTCTAGTCTTGTCTGTCTAGTCTTGTCTGTCTAGTCTTGTCTGTCTAGTCTTGTCTGTCTAGTCTTGTCTGTCTAGTCTTGTCTGTCTAGTCTTGTCTGTCTAGTCTTGTCTGTCTAGTCTTGTCTGTCTAGTCTTGTCTGTCTAGTCTTGTCTGTCTAGTCTTGTCTGTCTAGTCTTGTCTGTCTAGTCTTGTCTGTCTAGTCTTGTCTGTCTAGTCTTGTCTGTCTAGTCTTGTCTGTCTAGTCTTGTCTGTCTAGTCTTGTCTGTCTAGTCTTGTCTGTCTAGTCTTGTCTGTCTAGTCTTGTCTGTCTAGTCTTGTCTGTCTAGTCTTGTCTGTCTAGTCTTGTCTGTCTAGTCTTGTCTGTCTAGTCTTGTCTGTCTAGTCTTGTCTGTCTAGTCTTGTCTGTCTAGTCTTGTCTGTCTAGTCTTGTCTGTCTAGTCTTGTCTGTCTAGTCTTGTCTGTCTAGTCTTGTCTGTCTAGTCTTGTCTGTCTAGTCTTGTCTGTCTAGTCTTGTCTGTCTAGTCTTGTCTGTCTAGTCTTGTCTGTCTAGTCTTGTCTGTCTAGTCTTGTCTGTCTAGTCTTGTCTGTCTAGTCTTGTCTGTCTAGTCTTGTCTGTCTAGTCTTGTCTGTCTAGTCTTGTCTGTCTAGTCTTGTCTGTCTAGTCTTGTCTGTCTAGTCTTGTCTGTCTAGTCTTGTCTGTCTAGTCTTGTCTGTCTAGTCTTGTCTGTCTAGTCTTGTCTGTCTAGTCTTGTCTGTCTAGTCTTGTCTGTCTAGTCTTGTCTGTCTAGTCTTGTCTGTCTAGTCTTGTCTGTCTAGTCTTGTCTGTCTAGTCTTGTCTGTCTAGTCTTGTCTGTCTAGTCTTGTCTGTCTAGTCTTGTCTGTCTAGTCTTGTCTGTCTAGTCTTGTCTGTCTAGTCTTGTCTGTCTAGTCTTGTCTGTCTAGTCTTGTCTGTCTAGTCTTGTCTGTCTAGTCTTGTCTGTCTAGTCTTGTCTGTCTAGTCTTGTCTGTCTAGTCTTGTCTGTCTAGTCTTGTCTGTCTAGTCTTGTCTGTCTAGTCTTGTCTGTCTAGTCTTGTCTGTCTAGTCTTGTCTGTCTAGTCTTGTCTGTCTAGTCTTGTCTGTCTAGTCTTGTCTGTCTAGTCTTGTCTGTCTAGTCTTGTCTGTCTAGTCTTGTCTGTCTAGTCTTGTCTGTCTAGTCTTGTCTGTCTAGTCTTGTCTGTCTAGTCTTGTCTGTCTAGTCTTGTCTGTCTAGTCTTGTCTGTCTAGTCTTGTCTGTCTAGTCTTGTCTGTCTAGTCTTGTCTGTCTAGTCTTGTCTGTCTAGTCTTGTCTGTCTAGTCTTGTCTGTCTAGTCTTGTCTGTCTAGTCTTGTCTGTCTAGTCTTGTCTGTCTAGTCTTGTCTGTCTAGTCTTGTCTGTCTAGTCTTGTCTGTCTAGTCTTGTCTGTCTAGTCTTGTCTGTCTAGTCTGTCTGTCTAGTCTTGTCTGTCTAGTCTTGTCTGTCTAGTCTTGTCTGTCTAGTCTTGTCTGTCTAGTCTTGTCTGTCTAGTCTTGTCTGTCTAGTCTTGTCTGTCTAGTCTTGTCTGTCTAGTCTTGTCTGTCTAGTCTTGTCTGTCTAGTCTTGTCTGTCTAGTCTTGTCTGTCTAGTCTTGTCTGTCTAGTCTTGTCTGTCTAGTCTTGTCTGTCTAGTCTTGTCTGTCTAGTCTTGTCTGTCTAGTCTTGTCTGTCTAGTCTTGTCTGTCTAGTCTTGTCTGTCTAGTCTTGTCTGTCTAGTCTTGTCTGTCTAGTCTTGTCTGTCTAGTCTTGTCTGTCTAGTCTTGTCTGTCTAGTCTTGTCTGTCTAGTCTTGTCTGTCTAGTCTTGTCTGTCTAGTCTTGTCTGTCTAGTCTTGTCTGTCTAGTCTTGTCTGTCTAGTCTTGTCTGTCTAGTCTTGTCTGTCTAGTCTTGTCTGTCTAGTCTTGTCTGTCTAGTCTTGTCTGTCTAGTCTTGTCTGTCTAGTCTTGTCTGTCTAGTCTTGTCTGTCTAGTCTTGTCTGTCTAGTCTTGTCTGTCTAGTCTTGTCTGTCTAGTCTTGTCTGTCTAGTCTTGTCTGTCTAGTCTTGTCTGTCTAGTCTTGTCTGTCTAGTCTTGTCTGTCTAGTCTTGTCTGTCTAGTCTTGTCTGTCTAGTCTTGTCTGTCTAGTCTTGTCTGTCTAGTCTTGTCTGTCTAGTCTTGTCTGTCTAGTCTTGTCTGTCTAGTCTTGTCTGTCTAGTCTTGTCTGTCTAGTCTTGTCTGTCTAGTCTTGTCTGTCTAGTCTTGTCTGTCTAGTCTTGTCTGTCTAGTCTTGTCTGTCTAGTCTTGTCTGTCTAGTCTTGTCTGTCTAGTCTTGTCTGTCTAGTCTTGTCTGTCTAGTCTTGTCTGTCTAGTCTTGTCTGTCTAGTCTTGTCTGTCTAGTCTTGTCTGTCTAGTCTTGTCTGTCTAGTCTTGTCTGTCTAGTCTTGTCTGTCTAGTCTTGTCTGTCTAGTCTTGTCTGTCTAGTCTTGTCTGTCTAGTCTTGTCTGTCTAGTCTTGTCTGTCTAGTCTTGTCTGTCTAGTCTTGTCTGTCTAGTCTTGTCTGTCTAGTCTTGTCTGTCTAGTCTTGTCTGTCTAGTCTTGTCTGTCTAGTCTTGTCTGTCTAGTCTTGTCTGTCTAGTCTTGTCTGTCTAGTCTTGTCTGTCTAGTCTTGTCTGTCTAGTCTTGTCTGTCTAGTCTTGTCTGTCTAGTCTTGTCTGTCTAGTCTTGTCTGTCTAGTCTTGTCTGTCTAGTCTTGTCTGTCTAGTCTTGTCTGTCTAGTCTTGTCTGTCTAGTCTTGTCTGTCTAGTCTTGTCTGTCTAGTCTTGTCTGTCTAGTCTTGTCTGTCTAGTCTTGTCTGTCTAGTCTTGTCTGTCTAGTCTTGTCTGTCTAGTCTTGTCTGTCTAGTCTTGTCTGTCTAGTCTTGTCTGTCTAGTCTTGTCTGTCTAGTCTTGTCTGTCTAGTCTTGTCTGTCTAGTCTTGTCTGTCTAGTCTTGTCTGTCTAGTCTTGTCTGTCTAGTCTTGTCTGTCTAGTCTTGTCTGTCTAGTCTTGTCTGTCTAGTCTTGTCTGTCTAGTCTTGTCTGTCTAGTCTTGTCTGTCTAGTCTTGTCTGTCTAGTCTTGTCTGTCTAGTCTTGTCTGTCTAGTCTTGTCTGTCTAGTCTTGTCTGTCTAGTCTTGTCTGTCTAGTCTTGTCTGTCTAGTCTTGTCTGTCTAGTCTTGTCTGTCTAGTCTTGTCTGTCTAGTCTTGTCTGTCTAGTCTTGTCTGTCTAGTCTTGTCTGTCTAGTCTTGTCTGTCTAGTCTTGTCTGTCTAGTCTTGTCTGTCTAGTCTTGTCTGTCTAGTCTTGTCTGTCTAGTCTTGTCTGTCTAGTCTTGTCTGTCTAGTCTTGTCTGTCTAGTCTTGTCTGTCTAGTCTTGTCTGTCTAGTCTTGTCTTTCTAGTCTTGTCTGTCTAGTCTTGTCTGTCTAGTCTTGTCTGTCTAGTCTTGTCTGTCTAGTCTTGTCTGTCCAGACTTGTCTGTCTTGTCTTGTCTGTCTAGTCTTGTCTGTCTAGTCTTGTCTGTCTAGTCTTGTCTGTCTAGTCTTGTCTGTCTAGTCTTGTCTGTCTAGTCTTGTCTGTCTAGTCTTGTCTGTCTAGTCTTGCCTGTCTAGTCTTGTCTGTCTAGTCTTGTCTGTCTAGTCTTGTCTGTCTAGTATTGTCTGTCTAGTCTTGTCTGTCTAGTCTTGTCTGTCTAGTCTTGTTTGCCTACTACCTAACTAGCTGCTACCTTACTCAAGTACTGACTGGCCACGGCAGCTTTAGGGATTATCTCTTCAACATCGGCAGAGCAACAGACCACCTATGTGTTTACTGCGGGGAAACAGATAGTGTTAATCACACTATTTTTGATTGTTGGAGGTGGGAAACTGAAAGAGAAGCAGTCGAGAAACTCATGGATGAACCCTTTAGCGCTAGAACAATAATCCCATACATGATAAAAGGAAAAACAAACTGGGACAATGTAAACGGACTGATTGTAACAATAATGAATGATAAAGAAAATGACTAGATGCAGTCCAAAAAGGGAAAAAAAGTAGGAAAGAAAAACAACATGTAGACTAATTTTTTTTAAAATACCATCCGTCACTCCGAGGTTATGCGATAAGCGGGTCCAGAGTGTACGGATGTGATTCCAGGGGGTCCACTTGTCTGGAGAAGTTATTTTATTAACTCCAGAAAAACCAAACCCCCCCAAAAAAAACAAGTCTTGTTTGCCTAGTCTTTTCTGTCTAGTGAGAGTCTATGATTTTGATTTTGTACCTTCACTAATCAGTATACTATCTCCTAGCCAAGGTTTTAAGAACTGATATTCTTCAGATTTTACAGTACTTCGTGAATTTTTCAGAATAATTTCGGCATCGTCTGCATTGAAGATTAATACGTGAAGTTTTGGACCAAACCACAAGGCTGCAATTTTATTATATTGTTTACTTATTTCACGTAGACTTACGAATGCTTCTAGAAAGATCAAAACAATATTAATTCTTATTGCTAAAAAATTTTGCACTGAAAATATCAATGAAAAATTGAATAATTATTGTAGAGTTACTTGTTGAAGCTACATTTCAATATTAAAGATAAAAACATAAATTGTTTTTAAGTTTCAAATTAATTGTATAAATTACATTATAAACACTGGGGCTTCTACAGGTAATGAAATTTAATTTCTATATTATGACCTGAAGAAGCCATGGTGGTGGTGAAACATATGTTGTATTTATACAATAAATTTGAAACCTAAAAACAATTTATGTTTTTTATATATTTATTTGTCCTTACTTTCTGGTTTTCCGAGAAACATAAATGCGTTGCCGACTAGTGGATATCCTTTTGGTCCAGGCAATTTTCTGCCAACTAAGTAAATGTGTCTTCGTTTTATGCAAAAACATATTAAAACGAACGAAATCCAGACCAAAATTTCGAAAATCATAATTTATTTATACCTAAAACATTAAATATTTGAAAAAAATATTAGAATAAACTCCGCGTCTAATTTTACAAAAATTTAATCCGATTTTACAAAAAAAATTATGAATTGTTATCCAAATTTTCGTTAAAAAAATGAAACTTAAATTATACGAACTAAAACTTATAAATTATTAATGCAGACTGATAGTCGTTGGCTTTATTTTGCGTACTTACAGTCCAATATCGGCAATTTCAACTACAAACAACAATACTTTCTCAGTAAAGCTAGATAGCCTTATCGACATTATTATTGTCTAGTAGATACTCACTTACTTCTAGTAGATACTCAACTAAGTCAAATTACGCGTACCTACTTTATTTATCTTTAACTTTTAATTATGTAAGAAGATAATATTTGTCAATAATAATTATCGATAATACTTGTAGAAATTATACATTTGTTCTTTTTTCTATCATTCAATGTAGATATATAAAAACATTTTATGAATGAAGAATTTTATGAAATTATGAAAATCTGATTAAGGGGGCCGAAAATTTGGGGTGAAGATTTGTATAACCTATATATATATATATATATATATATATATATATATATATATATATATATATATATATATACATATATAAATATTTGTATTGTTTTCTCGGGGATTCCGCGTTGATGCTGAGGGTTGGCTCTGAAAAGAACCGGATTCTCGACGTTTCGGCGAACTTCTAAGTCTGAATAAGGACTGAATTAAGGATTGGAGAATAAGGACTGAATTAAGGACTGAGATAAGTAAGGATTCTGGCGATTTTGTCAGTTGATCCATGAACACATGGTAGGTATGAGCATACCTACCATATGTTCATGGATCAACTGACAAAATCGCCAGAATCCTTAAAAGACACAACATCGACACCATTTTCAAACCTAACCAGAAGATATCCTCCATGCTACGCAGCGTTAAAGACACCATCCCGTTAGAATCCCATGGAATTTACGAAATACCTTGCGGAACATGTGAACGAACCTACATTGGACGTACCAATAGAAAAATATCTGCTAGGATTCAAGAACATGTAGTTTCAGTCAGACACAGAGACAAAGTTTCATCGGCACTTGTCCAACACACAAACACCGGTCACTGGATGGACTTTATAAATTCAAGGACTGTTGCACAGATTAGCCACGAAATGTCACGAGTATACAGAGAAGCCATAGAGATAGAAAAACGAGACTACTGCATGAACACGAGATACGATTCCTTGAGACTGCCCCCAGCATGGCGACCGATCATATCCACCCTCAAAATGCAATCCCAGACACCCCAGACTCATGTACGACCAACAAGACAAACAAACAACCGAACCGAAGCACCGCACACAACGCGCATGACCCGAAGCCAAACAGCTATAAGTATCGCACGAACGAGCTCTCAGTATGCGTCTAACGGTTGACCCGCACGGACACATATATCTCTTGAGAATGGCGAATGTTAGTTCGCCGAAATGTCGAGAATCCGGTTCTTTTCAGAGCCAACCCTCAACACCAACGCGGAATCCCCGAGAAAACAAAACAACACAGGTATCTATCCTCGAAAACCTCAAATACAATATATATATATATAAGAAACCGAATTAAAAAAACCTAAACCTACAATAGTAAAAAATGGTACTTAGATTCCTCTTACAATATAGAGAAACACGTATTTAGGCTGCAAATGAGGAGTACTTATATATCAGAAACATGTCTCTATAAAGCTGGCACACCCACCTCTTCAAAATTCAAATTTGATAAGACCAGAATTATGTGCTCCTTATGTGCTAATTATGTGCCGCAATCGCGATTTTTGTGCTCGAAGCATTCAATGAAAGAATGAAATTTTACTAGTGGGGGTGCTAACTTAACAGTCAACTAGCACCCTCCCATCTGAAAAATTGGGATACCGATACCAAATAAGCACTACAATTATGTGCTATTTATGTGCTTTTCAGGTACCCTGGAGCGAACTCGATAACTCAACCCCTTATGCGAAAAACTCACCCCAAACGGAATGAGCCATAAGAGGCGACATCTATAATAATCGAGCACACAAGTTTTAACCAACGCTATATGGTTGCAATAATTATGTGTTCTCCAGATATGATATTCCCGATTTTTGTGCTCGCACCCTTGTACAAAAAATCCACCCCGAACTGTATTAGCCTTAAGAGGTGAAATCTTTAATAATCGAGAACAAAAATTTTAAATGACGCAAAATTATTTCAATAATTAATTATGTGCTCTCCAGAATATATTTACGATTTTTGTGCTCAAACCCTTGTGCAAAAAACTTAGCCCGAACGGAATGAGCCATAAGAGGTGAAATCTATAATAATCGAGCACACAAGATTTAGCCAACGCGATATGGTTGCAATAATTATGTGTTCTCCAGATATGATATTCCCGATTTTGGTGCTAGCACCCTTGTACGAGAAATTCACCCCGAAATATTTGAACCATAAGAGGTGAAATCTTTAATAATCCAGAACAGAAATTTTGAATGACGCAAAATTGTTGCAATAACTATGTGTTCTCCATATATGCTATTTACAATTATTGTGCTCGCACCCTTGTACAAAAAATTCACCCCGAACGGTATGAGCCATGAGAGGTGAAATCTATAATAATAGAGCACATAAATTTTAACGGAATCTAAATTGTTGCAATGATAATATCCTCTCCAGATATGATATTCGTGATTTTTGTGCTCGCACCCTTGTACGAAAAACTCACCAATTTCAATTCCGTTAAAAAGTATGTGATCTATTATTATAGATTTCACCTCTTATGGCTTATACCGTTTGGGGTGAATTTTCCGTACAAGCCTTCCTTACTTCTTTTTCTAATTCACAAAAATTCAGTCTTTAGGACTTGTTCTGTTCTTGTTAGTATCACTACGACGTCTGTGTATGCTAGATATTGGCAGGTCCTGTTATAAATATTCCCTCCTGGATTTGTATCTGTATATATATATATATATATATATATGTATATATGTATATATATATATATATATATATATATATATATATATATATATATATATATATCTATATATATATATATATATATATATATATATATATATATATATATATATCTATATATATATATATATATAATATATATATATAAATATAATATATATATATATATATAAATATATATATATATATATAATATATATATATATATATATATATATATATATATATATATATATATAGCATATTACGTATAAATGGAATCTGGTATAAATACTTTTGAGCAAAAAATTTGAAAAGCTAAAGAAATAGCTAATAAAATGGACATAAATGCAGATTTTGAAAGCAGTCTTTCAATTAGAAATTAGAAATTTCTTTAAAAATGAAGAGGTGATCATTTTCCGAAAATCCAGTTGAAGGAAGTGGAACATAATTATTTTAAACTGAATGAAAATTTGAATAATGTATTATTTGTAGGTCGGTCGGTCGGACCTCACTTTTTTTTCGCCGCACCATAGCAATGGACACGATACAATAGGCATAATCACTGATATTGAAAAATTGTTCTATACTATTCTAAAGCAGCGCTGTCCAACTGGCGGGCCACAACCAGCCCGCGAAGCTTTTTTTGACGGCCCGCGAGTTAGGGGTCGTCCATTAATCACGTGATGTTTTTTAGCAACTTTTTAACCCCCCCCCTCCCCTCTGGTGATAACTGGTGAGGTTTTGGGTTACACCGCCCCTCTCCCACCCAACATCACTTGTATTTTTTTGGTACAAAGAGTCTAAAAAAAATTCAGAATATTATCTTTAAACTTAGATATAATCTTATAAAATATAAGAAAAGTTTCTCTCACCTGAACAATTTGTCGCAATAGCCATGCGAACTACTGTATGTAAGTTTGGATAAGCAATGCAAAATAAGTTTTGAAAATTCTGTTTTCGCAGGAACGAAGACAGACTTTTCAGTTATCCAAAATCTGGTTTTACCAAAATTATATCAGAAGAAAGGTGGCATTGAAAATGTATGCATTATTGAGCTAAGTCAGTCTCAATATCATTAGGATACATTTCTTCCAAGAAAAGGACTTTTACCGTAAGGGTTGATGAGGAAAATTCAGCAAATTTTTTGGACAAAAATGAAAACCTTTCATTGAACCTGTTGTATGACTCCTGTTGTTTTTTCAATTCGGCTACGAGTCTATCAATAAGGACGAGAAATGTATTTACCCTCAAAGTATCACTTAGTCACTCTCATTTCTTCATCGCGTGCTTCAGCATATACTTTTCCCTTTTCGGTTGTCTTTTTCCCATGTCTTTTGTTTACTGCTTGGACACGCTTAATTTCATCGCCTTTTCTTCAAAATGCTTAAAATTCTATCGTTCAGCTACGAAAAACTTGCAAAGGGATACGTAAAGATCGGCAACAGTGATCACATTTATGGTAAAAGCCTGCATTTGAATATTCACTTTGTTTATTCTTTAAGGCCTTACTTAGGCCACCCTAGAATTTTCGAAAAATTATTATTTTTTTTAATTCCAAATGGTCCCTTAGGACCTCAAAAATGATGTCCCAGAAGATTATGGCCGGGAAAAACCTTTAGGTACTTGGTTTTCGAATTTTAGTACAAGGCCATCTGGACCGCAGCGAGCTCCTTTTGTGAGCGCTAGGGGGAAGGTACTTTAGGGGACTAGAGCAGGTATACGGCAGATATATTGAAAATATTTATTTCCTGACTAGTCTAGACGAGTTTATCCTTGTCGAACGTCTCTTTTAGTTAGTTGGGCGCAGCCAAGCATTTGAGAAGGACGCTAGTCGACGAACACTTGTTTTCCTCGATATTTCTGTGAACTTCCATTTCTTTTTCCCTGTATAATTATTGAATATTTACAATGAGTGATAAAGTAGTGTACAGTGCGAAGAAAGGAATAAAAATGTCGTTTTGCAATAGAAAGAGACCAAAAATATCTCGAAGAAGACCATTGAATCGCCATGAGCTAGAAGCACCAGACGACTTGAATGCCAGTACATCGGCAAAAAAACTAAAGCAATCGGAATATTTATATGATATTGAAGTGGATCCAGCGTTTGGATATCGTATAATTAACTTTATCGCAGTATTTTCAGCTATTTCGAACGCTGTCGTTTGTAAGATATGCCAATCGGAAGTGAAATTTACTGAAAGCAGTAAGCGTGGTTTGGGATTCAAACTAGTAGTGTCCTGTGAGAATTGTGAAAAGACTGAGATACCGAGTTGTCCACTTGTTGAGAAAGGCTACGAAATCAACCATAGAATCATAATTGCCATGCGATTGCTTGGAGTTGGTTGGCACGAAATAAGAAAATTCTGTGCATTAATGGAATTACCTCGGCCTACCTTTCACTCATTCTACGATAAGATTGTCAAAAAAATGAGCTCTGCAACCAATCTAGTTTGCAAGACAGTGTGATGAGAGCTGCAGAAGAAGAGAAAACCGTATCGATTGAAAATGGAGAAAATGGAATTGTAGTATCAGGCGATGGTAAATAACGACTCTTATTGGCTATAACGGTGGAGAAATCGTTGATTGTGTAGTGAAATCAAAAAACTGTAAGGCGTGTGAATATTGGGCTAAAAAAAAAGATACCGAAGAATATGTGCAGTGGGCAGAAAATCATGCAGAAGAATTCGCTGTGAATCACGATGGATCGGCAGGAAAAATGGAAGTCGATTCAGTTGTTGAGATGTTTCGCCGCTCTGAAACTTTGCACCAGCTCAAATATACTCACTACATTGGTGACGGTGATTATAAGACTTTCAAAGGCATTACAGATGCTAAGCCGTATGAGGATTTCACAGTACTCAAGAAAGAGTGCATAGATCACGTGCAAATGCGAATGGGCACCCGACTACGTTATTTGAAAAAGAAGACAAAAGGTCTCGGTGGAAGGGGCAAATTGACTGGGAAACTTATAGACGAGCTATCTATTTATTATGGATTAGCGATTCGTAGAAACAGTGATTCAGTTAAGAACATGAGAAGCAGTATATGGGCTACACTGGATCACAAATTATCTACTGATGATAAACCGCAGCACGACAAATGTCCTATTGGAGAGGATACATGGTGCTCATGGCAACTCGCTAAAGCTACAAATACTTTGGCTGAGTACGAACATAAGCCAGCTCTTGCAATTGAAGTCTATGAAGCTATCAAACGAATCTATGAAGAACTGACCAGTGAAGATCTTCTAACTCGGTGCACCGGTGGTTACACAAAAAACAATAATGAAAGCTTCAATTCCACTGTGTGGGCATTGGCCCCGAAATCCATTTCGAGTGGTAAAACAATCTTGGATGTAGCCACGGATATTGCAGTTTGTGTGTTCAATGACGGGTTTGTTTCAATTTTGCACATAATCAAAGCAATGAACTTGGAAATCGGCCCGAACAGCTACGAAATGTGGAGATCGACAAACAGCGCATAAAGCTTGCAGAAAGATCGCTGTCCGACCGGGTAAAAGAGGCAAGAATCGCTTCAAGATCAAGCAGAAAAGAAATGCAAGAGCAGGAAGATAATCTGGAAGGCCAATTGTATGGTGCAGGCATCGCAGATTAAAGGTATTGTGAAATTATTCATGATTTTCTACTACTCAAAACTTTAAACGCGTTTATCTCAATACTGTATTTTTCAAAGTTGGCCGGACTCGTAACTCAAGCAATTTTCAACCGATTAACTTGAAATTTTGAAAATATCTTGAAATATACATTGTCTATGGAGTACGTAGGATTTTTTTTTATATTGCGTAGTTCATTTGTTATTAACAATTATCTGACAATTTTTCAGGCAAGTTTTTCACTTTAGAAGGGCGCCATTTGGCCAAAAATCAATATATCGCAAAAATCCAACGTACTTCTATAGCAATTACTATATATAATCGGGAAATTCATTTGCTCATTATTATTTTAAAAATTACAGGAGCTGTTAGTCCGGCCGTGGACCCCGAGACGTCTTCGCAAAAACGCTAAACAGCCGCCATTTTGAAATAAATCGCTTCAAAAAAATTATTGTAAGCAGTCACTGATATAGATAATAAAATCACGTTTCTGTTATCTCGATTTATTTTGTAGTTTTTCTGAAAAAATCCCCAAAAAGCCTATTTTTTTCAGCCTCTAGGGTGGCCTAAGGCCTAAAAAAAAACACACAACACAACAATCATTACCGGCGTTTCCAGTTTTTCCAAATTTAAAAGAATTTCCGTCGCTTTGTTTCGCGTTACATTTTTCTCGGTAGAAACATTCTTGATTGATTCCAAAGTTGTAAGAACTTCGTGCCAAGAAACTTCTAGATGCGTCCTTTCTAGCTGACCAACGTGTCAAATTTACTCTCTTTAGCGTTTTCTCTTTCCCAATTTCATTCATTAACTTTTGCCTGCGTTGTGTCGAATTTATAAGAATTAAAAAAAAATTAAATTAAATTTTTTTAAATTTTTTTTATAAGTCTTAGATATTCAACATGACTCGCTAAGAAAAGATCGAATTCGGCTAACAGTTCCAAAATCATACAATAATTTCCGTTATTCGGATCACTGAACTTTTCATTTTTTCCTCTATAGCACACAACCGAAGAAAAATTAATACATATAAGAAATTGCAAACTCAATGCTACTATGCCGCGTATGCCCTTCGGCCCCGTCACTACCTCCCAAAAGTTGGCGTGGAACTGCATTAATTAAAAAAAAAACAAGAAACCTCTCCTAATTGCGCAATTAAAATCCGCAATTGCTCATATAATTAATTAATTATTTTATTAGTTATTAACTATTTAAAGTACAAATCGTTTTTCCTCTATTTGTGAGGGAAGCATTGAGTTTTTCTTATTAAATTTGCTTTCAATAAATTACTCACTTTTTGCTCATCTAGTTTCTATGCAAGATCTCGGTTATTTTTTTAAATTTATTTGTAATTAAATATAAGTCATTATTTCGGTTTAAAATGGCGATAAACGTAGTAAGAGACTGACATCCCATGCGCATGCGCATAAATAAACTCATCGCGCATGCGTTCATGGATCAGAAAAAGTAAGTACAGTAAAATCTCTATGGTAGTTTAAACTATGTCTGCTTTAGCAAAAAACTAATTTTTTGTCGCCAGGTTCAGTTATTTTCAGAATTAAGAAGATGGACATATTGGTTTTTAAATGAAAATGCACATGGTAATTTTTGCGTCACATACCTATATTAGTCCAGAAATAATTGTCCAACTGTTTTGTAAAGAATAATGCTTTTTATTATTAGAATCAACATTTTAAACTAGTTTGATCTTCACCTAGGGATGTGAAAAAATAATCGATTTTCATATTAATCGATTATAATTTTCAAATAATCGATTTTGAAAAGTCGATTGTTTTAATAATAATAATCGATTTTTAATAAATCGATTATGTAAATTACACGCTTTAATCGATTTTTGCAACTGATGAAAATACGCAATTAAAAGCAAACATGTCATGGTAAAATTGACATGAATAAGTTTTTAAAAATTAATAGACTAAAATTAATAGAATAGGATTAAGTATTGTTCGTTCATTTGAAACTAACCACAACATCTTTTAATTCAGTGAGCAATTTGCCGGCCTGAAACTCCTCTAAACATCTTATGAATACTTTGTCTTTGTAGGTCACACTATGAAATTCTCTTTTCATGGCTTATATATTTCTAAAATAAAAACTTTTAAACAGAGTTTGAACGAAACGTAACAAAGGCGAACAATGTTTTTATATAATGATTTTCTTTTTCATTCAAGCATTGGAGCTTCTTTTTCGAAAATTTTAGCATACGCCTCAGATGGAGATAAAAATAAGGAAATAACTCAGAACATAGCAGAAATGATATGCCAGGATAGTCTACCCTACAATATGGTAGAAGGAGTAGGTTTCAAAAAAATAATGAAGACTGTAGCTTGTTTGTACAAGGTTTCGTGCTATAAAATTATCACAGATCTCATAGATATTAAATATGAAAAAAACCTTGTCATACAAAAATTACGATTAGTGAAAAACGTCTGTCTCACAATACATGAATGGAAAGATTTGCAGTTGAGGAGTTTTTTAGGCGTGACAGTACACTTTATAGAAAATTTTGAAATGAAGTCAAGCAACATTGCATATGAACCACTTCACTATCACCATACAGGAGAGTATTTGTAAGAAACGATTAATAAGGTTTGTTAAGATTGGGGTTCGAAAAAAATATAAGCGTTACTACTGACAATAGCAGCAACATAGTTAAAGCTATTGAAATTTCATTTGGTCGAGCAAAACATGCTCGGTGCTTAGCATATACATTGAACTTGGTGGTCGAAAATTATGTAAATACAACTGATATAAAACTTTTTCTGGGCAGAGTCCGCAAAATCGTGATTAGGTTCCACCAAAGTGGTGTTGGCGCTGAAGAAATGCGACAGTCGCAAATGCTTCAAAATGTTTCCGAAGGAAAATTTAAATATTTGATAGGGGACGTATCCACAAGATGGAACTCTCAATTACATATGCTAGAACGTTTCGTGTTAATGGGCAGCGCTATAGGATTTTTTTTGACAAATCACCCAAATGAGCCCCAAATGCTCACAGCAAACGAAATTGTTGTGCTGAAAGAAATTGAAAAAAATTTAGTTTTTTTCAAAATATCACCGAAGAAATGAGTGCGGAAAAATATGTTACAGCTAGCAAAGCCATACCTATTATCAAATGTTTGAGAACTCGCAATAACGCTAACGAGTGGTTTGGCAAACCAATTGAAAATTCCTTGCAAACAGAATTAAATAAAAGATTCGAAAAAATTCAAAACGTGCACCTTTTTTCAGTTGCGACATTTTTGGATCCTAGATTCAAAAAAATATATTTAGATGAGGCAGTATCATTGTCATAAACAATAAATTATATCAACAGATGTTTGAAATTGAATACCAAGAATGATGATAATCCAGTAGCGGCTAATTCTGAATCATTTGTATCATCAGGAGCGGCTGTCGGAAAATAATGGCAACTAACACGTCAATAGCCAAAATTACATTGGAGCAAAATATTGCGGCACCGTTATCATATCTCAAGACAGATGCCCTCAATATATGGAGAATCTTTGAAGGAACTTTCCCTAACCAATCCGAATTGGCTCTAAAACCTCTATGTGATGGCCAATTCCGTGCCAGGCGAAAGATTATTTTTTAAAGCTTGGAATATTGTCAAGAAAACACGATACCGTATTTTAGGAAAAACATTATATTAGTGTTGAAACCAGAAGTTCGTCGATGTGGTTATTTTTATACTTCATTTTATTTGATTTTTATTTTGATAAATTGATAATACTATACAAATCTCTTAGTTCTATTACTATATATAGGAAAGCAGGCATTTTTTTTCGAAAAATAGAAAAAAAATCGATTTTTCACAAAAAAATTTCACGATGATTTCTTCTGATTAAAATCGATTTTTCCTAAATCGATTAATTATGAAAAGCAAAAAATCGATTTTTAAGAAATCGATTTTTTTCACTCAATATCACATCCCTATCTTCACCCACTCTTCTGTAGAAAAACTTATGTTAAAACTAATAAATTTATCTATATATTCAGTGGCATCAAGTGATTCTTCGTCGTCCGATGATAAAGAAGTGTACTTTTTTTCATTACTCGGGGAAACATTTAAACAACGTTCTTGCTGGAAAATATAATTTCTATTTTGCTTAAAATCAAAATATAAAGCTATCGGTGTTTTCAAATATTTTCCAGAAGATAATTTCCAAATTTGGCAGATCTCGGCCAAAACAGGATCACGTCTTGGCTAAAGTGACCACATTTTCATTGTGACAAAGCGGGACAAATGGGATGAAATGAGAATTATAATTTAGTTTCGAAAGCAGACCAATAATTAAAAAAAATATATATATATATTATCTACTCACACACCAAAATGGACACAATAATAAATACATTATTGTATGTGAAGGATACCATTATTATAATCGTGTGTAAAAGTATCCAAATCGTGCTTAAAAGTCCAATGTAAAGCAATTTGAGTTTCATTATTAAACGATTTCTATTTGTTGTTACTATGGCAATAACTTGTGTCTGACGAAATTTTGACATTTGAAATTTTGACACAAAATCTGACACCAATACGGCGTAGGTATAATTCTTAATCAGAAAATTGCAAAAGCGGTACGCAACCAGTTTCACACCAGTTTCTGACCGAATAATGTTGGTACAACTAGCAACAGCGCCAATAAACATCAACTTAATACAGGTTTATGCACCAACTTCTGACAAACCTGACAAAGAGAACGAAGAGTTTTACAGCGACTTGCTAAAAACAATGCAGAGTCTAAAGAAAAACGAGATTAATATCATTATGGGAGATTTCAACGCGCAAATAGGATGCGGAAAACGAGCTGATATAGTGGGCGCGTTTGGTCTGGGTGAAAGTAACCAAAGAGGGAATAGATTATATGAGTTCTGCGTAGATGAAGAATATGTCGTACTAAACACTTTCGTCAAACTGCCACCACGTAGACTATATACATGGCGATCCCCCGCGGACAAGATAAGCAAAATTGTAAGAAACCAAATCGACTACATTCTTGTCAATAAAAGGTTCAGAAATATATGTAAATCGGTCAAGACGTACCCTGGCGCAGATGTATCATCAGACCACAACCCCCTCGTCGGAACGTAAAAGCTGAAAATGAGAAGTAGCCTTAAACCTAACAATAGTTACAGAGTAGATATTTCCCAACTTAAGAAAGATGATATAAGAGACCAAATACGATCCGCGCTAACGACAGAATTCAGAAAAATAAAGAAAAACTCCGACCATGAAGTTCAGAGTGAATGGGAAATGGTAAAGAACAGCGTAGTTAAAACGGGTGAAACATTTCTAAAGCCCGAATTAACGAAAATACGTAGAAAGTGCTGGATGACTGACGATATCCTAAGGCTCATGGAAGAAAGAAGACGACACAAAAATACAGACAAATACAAGGATTTAAATTTTTCATTTTCATTTTTAAATCATTATGTCGGAAGTAGTAGCCTCTAGTAAAGAATATGGTCTCTTACTGAATATCAACAAAACCAAATATATGGTAATAAGTAAGGACCCAGCACCACCCGGCCAACTCTTTATCCACGGTACAGTGGTCGAACGTGTAGCAACAACTGCATATCTTGGTTGCATGGTAAATGACCAATGGGACCACTCGCTGGAGATAAGGAGAAGAAGCGAAATAGCCAGAGCCGCATTTATAAAAATGAAGAAACTATTTAGCAGTCATGATCTCTCACTGAACATCAAGATGAGACATATTAAATGCTATATTTTCTCCATACTTTTATTTGGTGTTGAGTTGTGGACCTTCACTGAAGCATCATGCAAGAAATTAGAGGCATTTTAAATATGGCTTTATAGACGCTTGCTAAATATTAATTGGACGAATAAAGTTGCGAACATCGAGGTACTGAGAAAAATGAAGAAGGAACCAGGAGTTACTGTTTACCATCAAAAAACGTAAGCTAGAATACTTCGGTTATATAATGAGAAACGGAGAACGATAACGACTGCTGCAGCTCATACTGCAGGGCAAAATAATAGGACGCAGAGGACCAGGCAGAAGAAGGATATCTTGGATGAAGAACCTGAGGCAATGGTTCAATTCAACAACAACGGAATTATTTAGAACAGCCGGAAATAAAATCCAGATTGCAATGATGATCGGCAACATTCGAACCAGATAGGCACCCGCAGAAGAAGAAGACGAAATTTTCTGACGTTTATTAGAATTGAATTAACTTTTCTTATTTTGGAATCAAGAGTTCTCGGCCTGTCAGTCTGAATTTATCTGGTTCTAGTATAACTTAACCTAACCATAACCTATTCTAGATTAAATCTAGGTTAACCTGGATTACATCGACAACGACCAAATAGTATTCCCGTCACTGTGTTTTTTTACTAGTTAGCAACTTTTTCCACGGAGGCGCTAAACGTTCTACCCTTATTATGTCAGCGATGTGATGCACTCATGCGCAAAAGCCCTTCTTCACACACTAGTATCATAAACTACTATTACTCGTATACTTGTCTATAAATATACAAAAATGGATTTATTATTAATTATTGGTAAATATATAATAATAAAAAAACATAATTAGAACATTATGATTTTTAATTAATTTAAATTTAAAAAAAAAATGATTTTTGATCCGAGTGAATACTCGGATCATTTATTAAAATGTCCTGAAATTTCTCACATGAATTGGTCAAATTATTTTTACGCTTAATATAGATTTTAAAGTTTAATGTTCATCTGCGTTTTTTTTTCAGTTGTCCATATTTTATTGATACTGGAAAAACACTGGTTGTTGCTGCATTTGTTCATAGAAGGGAGAGCGATTATTCTACAATTTCCAAAATATTTTGATAAGGAATATTATTGTGTTTAAAACGAAGCAATTACTCCGTCCATTTTTTGGTCTGTTTTCACATTTGCAGACCAGTAACATTTAATTTTTTCATCAGTAACGTATCTTTTTACCAATAACACCACATTAATATATTTAAAAGATTTTTACACGTATTCCCATAAAATCTCCTTTTTAAATGTCACCAAATGAAAATTTCAGAACAAGGTGGCATTAAATGACTGGTTTTCTGAAAGAAGTTAGAAATTTTTATAATAACTGCTTGAAGAATGGACAGTTCATTTGGAGGCTATTCAAAGATTTCATTGGTAGACATTAAAAAAGGAGATTTTATGGGAATATGTGGAAAAATTTTATATTATATATTACAGTACATTAAAAATAAGAAATGCAGATATTTTCTAAAACGCGGAACATTTTTAAAAATTGTCGGGACGCGGGACAGGCGTCCAAAAAGCGCCATTATCCAAACAGATATCAAAAATTATCGCTCGATTAATAACTTCCACAAATGGGATAGCCGCACAAAATGTCATATTGAAAATTAATTGCAAGTTATTCTGCGTTGAGATATGAGATGTATAGGCAACCTACTGTACGCATAATGCGCATGCGCATTGGGGGCAAAACACAAATGTGTAGGAAAAATAAATTTGAAGGGGGTAAATAAAAATTGTTTATGCTATTGATATTTTTTTCTTATTTCGCATCCAGAGGTGGCGATACCGCGTGATATGTGGTCTTGATTGATCTTCTCTTAATCTAACCTAATGTAACCATAATCTAACCATCCATTTTGTTCAAATCTATAGCTACGATAGCGTTTTGTACACGCCACTGGAGGTTTTATGGCAATTTCCGTTAGTTTCAATTGTGGCACGGAGGGCGCTGAATGGCTCAACGCATATTAATCGAAAATTATAATAAATTTTTTACTTATTTATAAATATTTAACATAAATAAACAATTAATTAGACGTACACAAAAGACGTTTATTCATTAAATGGCGACAAGACATCATAATAACATTATTATTGTAAATTCGATTGTCTTATAGCAATGACTACATTTAAATAAATTTTAATTTAATAATAACTAATTCGTTTACCTTGAATGTCTTTGTTGAATGTAGGTTAGCCTTTCATATATATGTTTATGTTTACTTGTTTTGTTATTATTTTGTACATAAATGCGGAAAACGTAAGTATACATACGTTTCCCGCGCCATAAGCGCATGCGCGATGAGTTTATTTATGCGCATGCGCATGCGATGTCAATCTTTTACTACTTTTATCTCTATTTTAAATCAAAATAATTATTTTTGAATAATAATTTTTTTTTTTAATATCCAAAATCTTGCATAGAAACTAATAATTTAATAAGAAAAACTCAATACTTCCCTCACAAATAGGGGAAAAACGATTTGTACTTTAAATAGTTAATAACTAGTAAAATAATTAATTAATGATATGAGCAATTACGGATTTTAATTGAGCAATTAGTGAGCAATTAAGAGAGGTTTATCGTTTTTTTTTAATTAATGCAGATCCACGCCAACTTTTGATAGGTCCTGTCGCTCAGCTCGTAGCTCGGCCCCGTCGATCCTGGTTGGAACCAGACACTATAGCAAATTGTAGAAAAAAATTATTTAACAATATGTGGTGAAACATATTACATGTTGAATTATTTGTGTAGACCTAATAACATTTACATTAAGGTATATAAAAATTAATCTTTTTAATTTATGTACGACAAAAAAAAAATACCCAAATTTGCCGCCCCTAAAATCTGCCGCCCTCATCCTGCTGGTAAATCCAGTCTCCTATTTTAGACATTGTTTTGAGACAAAACATACGCGGCAACGATTTACGCATGTATTCAAAGATCATAAAATTATCAAATTAAAAGTTAAATTTGCAGGAAAATAATTCATTTCATTTTAAATGTTGCAAAGAGATGTATAAAGAAAGGGAGGCCTGTAACATGGAAGTGCATTTTGACAATTTTTTCCCTAAATTAGATATGCTTATTGATGATTTTAATAGAAGATTTTTTCAATTTGATGATTTGAAGATGAGTATTAATTTATTCAGTGATCCTAAATATCAAATGGAATTATGCGAGCTCCAGGCTGACCCATTCATTGCATCTAGTGGAGCAACTGGAATACAAGTGTTCAAACATTTGGATAAAAAAAAATATAAAAAAATGAGAGATTTTTTATTTCAAATCATTTCTATGTTTGGAAGTACATATATCTGCGAGCGTGCATTCTCTGACATGAAATATATAAAATCAAAATTCAGAAACAACTTGAAAGACTCCACTCTTGAAAATATAATTAGAGTTGCCACAACAAATATTGATATGGACATAAAAGAAATTGTTGCTCAACAACTACAATTGAGGCCACAATGCTCCCATTAAATAGCTTAGGCTTAATAATATTCTAATTTTATTGTGTTTTTATTATTTTTTGTTATGTATTTTGTTATGTATTGTTATGTATACTATGTAATATTTCATTTTAACTATATAGATAACGCATATTTATTATGCAAAAATATACACTTTATTGTCGAAAAATATCTTTGAGTTGACTTTGACAAGTTATTATCTATTTTTTTCGTATAAATGAAATAACTTTTGAGTTGATATGGACTGACTTTTCATTTACCTATCCTTTCCGGCCCGCGAAATATTTGCTAAAGAAAAAATGGCCCGCTGGCAAAGATAATGTCCAACTTATCGCGCTGTTCGAAAATATCTACTATAATGATGACATGAAAAATGCAACACTAGGAAGGTGAAGGAATTTTTGGACCAAACTTGGCAGAAATGTTTAACCAGTCACAGATAGTAATTGACTAAAATTTCATTCAAAACAATCCAGTAGCCATCGCAAATTTGACGTTTTATTTGTAGTTACAATCGAAAGTATCGGGTGTATTTCTTGCTAGACTAAGTCGATTTCGATATATTTTTTGGTTGCAATTCTTTTCTTTTAGAGATCATCTTTTCGTTTTGAGGTTGCGATTATGCTCAGAGTACGACAACGTGAAAATTATCGATAATTCAGTGAAATCGACAGAGGCCGCATTATTCGCTTACGTGATTTTTCAATCAAAAAAATTGCTAATCCTCTTAACCGTAACCAATACACTGTAGAACTTTAGTACGGTAAAAGCATGGTCTTCAGAAGCTCAAGAAAGTCGTAGAAGAGGAAGTCATCCGCCATCTCCGATTAATGGCATTAAGAGACCCATTCTCGAGTACAAGATCAATGGTTTGGAAACGAAGGACGTTCGGTAACCCCTCGTACAGTTTACCGACAAATTAGAGCTTTTGGCTTGCAGTCCTATCGACCACATCTTGTGCTTCCTTACGGCTCATCATCGACAGCAATGCTTGGAGTGGTGTACCTTGCAACATATTGCGACGTGTAATAGCATAAAGTGGTCTTCAGTCCTTCTGTCCATGGTCCCTTGCGTGGAAATCTGTAACACCCATAGGGCGCGTCTCCCGGTGGCGGATAGGGGAATGCCCGGTAAATATGCCTCCCGCGGACCAACAGATCTAGTAATGGGCAGCAGTACTGTGCAGAAGACTATTGAAAAAATATTTCTTTAAACGCTCTTGTTTCGGAAAGCTATGGCCGCAGCTGAAAGTCAGCATAATCGGCTATAGTACTGCGAAGGGGAAAGCAAGGAGAAACTACCGCACAATAAGTCTCAAGTCAAAGAATCATGACGAGAAACCAAATAGAGCTGGCCCCTAGTCCGTGGTACACCTTAAATGGTCAAGGGGTGCGACGAATACCCTAGAAAAATAAGAATAGAACCCACCCGAAAGTGAAAACTAATTGAGAAATTTCTATAAAAATCGGTACATGGAATGTACGAAGTATGTACATGCCCGGAAAAACTCATAATACAAACAAAGAGATGAGAAGACTAGCTATCAACGTTCTGGGAATTACCGAGATGAGATGGTCTGGTGCGGGAAAAACCTGTATAGACGACTATATGGTATAATTTTCTGGAAATGACGGAGCAGACCACTCAAATGGCTTTGGAATAACACCTACTAAACAAAAACGCATACAAATGAGTCTCGAACTCTGTACCACACTCGGACAGAGCAATGCTAATACAACTAAAAGCAAACCCGAAAAACATTAATATCATACAAGTCTATACACCAACATCTGACAAACCGGAGTCAGAAATATGGGATTTCTATGCGCAATTAAAATAACTAAAATCATATACGAAGAAAAACGAAATTACCATAATTATGGGAGATTTCAATGCGAAAGTGGGCTAAGGAATAGTCCCTGATGTTGTCGGTAACTATAGCCTAGGTGATAAAAATGACAGAGACGACTTGCTGGTGCGATTTTGCCAAGAAGGAAAATCTTATAATTAGTAACACTTGGTTCCAACTACCTAATAGACCAGTGGTGCGCAAACTTTTTTCATGGGCGGCCCCCCCATTTTGTGTAAAATTTTGTCGCGACCCATGGATCGACAGTAGATGTTTTTTATTCGTTAACATAGGTAAAGTAACATTCTTTCTGGGATTTGCGTTTACAGGGTGTTATTTAAGGAGTGTTGGTGACGACAATGATTAAAATGCAGCCATTTTTAAATGGGGCAGCAAACTTATAAATTATCATAAAAATGCTATAAAAGTTAAATAAAATAAAATGTAACTTGGGGCCAACTGCTTGTACGCAGAGGAGTTGCAGTCCTTGAATACCAACCAAATCTTGGAATTCCTAAAGGAATCAGGACAAGACGAGACGCTATCAATAGATCTATGAAGGTCGCAGTACAACTCACCACCAAATCTACAATCTATCTATATTTCTAAAGTCTAGTATTAGTATGAAGCGGTATATTTGTATTTAGAAATTAAAATTTGATGACTCATCGAAATTTGATGACTCATCAGTTTGCCGAGGTGATTAGCCGTCCTGGTCAACGACGGAATCGAACCTCGTAACTGATTTATTTCTTTGCTAGTGGTATCTCTACCTCTAACGTTCTCTTTCTCCCATTCTGCGTTTCTCTTGACGTGTTCCTCCAGGTCCTCCTTGCCCTTGATCTCGAAGATCTGTTCGACGAGTTGTCCCTTGTCCGCAGGAATGTCCAAGGACTTCTCAAAATCGACCGGCTTGACGAGCTCCTCGACGTTCTTCACCACCACCGTCTCCTCCTCTTGGTGCTCCTCTCAGCCCCATCGAACTTCTCCACGGAGACGTGGAGCTCCCGGACGAGCGCTCGATGGACGGACACTTGGTGGACGAAGAAACGAACTCCTTAGACGAACTTCTCGAGAAGTCTAGTAAACTTCTCTTCAATTTTGCTCTCTTGACGAATTTTGACCTCATTTTCCTCAATCTGTTCCCCTCAACCTCCTCCTCAACCTTCTTCTCTTCCTCTGTCTTGTCCTTCACACCTTTCTTCTGCTCCTCAACTGTGTCCTTCCTCATCTCAGCCATTCTAGGCCTGGCGGATTTCGGCCTCTCCATAGGAACCCTCTTCTCCTCCTCAACAGCCTTACTCACCTCTTCTTCAACAGCTTTTTCAACACCAATCACATTTTCTTCAATTGTTTCCTTGTAGCTCCGCCAATTCCTCTTCTTTCTTTGAACTTTCTTTAGGGAACTTCCCCTCTTCGTTTTTGACATTCATCAGCGACCTGATGTGAGTCCTTCTGCTTCAAATTCGAAGCTTTCTGAACAATTTCCTTGCTTCTAGACACCTTTGGCGTCCTGGTTTACTTCTGGGCGTCGCTTCTTTGACTTTATATTTGACTTTATCTCCGATTTTCGGTGTTTCCATCGTATTCTTCTTTGCCTTTCCGGTGGAATCTTTGGATTTTTCGCTGGTTTTCGAGGACGCCTTCTTCAGCTTCTCCGTTTTCTTCGCCTTCCTCAGCTGTGTCACGTACTCTTTGCTGTTGTACCATGTTCATGATGCAGTTTCCGATCGTCTGCAGCTTGTTGGTTTCCGCTGACTCCAAACCGGCGATTATCTTGCTGGCACGGACCGGTAGTTCTTCCCCGCTTATACTTTTGACTGTCAGCTTGAGTGTAATGCTGCTAGCTGGAGCTGTGCTAGCTGGATAGTAATAATGAATTATCTGACAGTAAGAGGAATCTCTCCCTATCTCCTGAGTATGGTGAGGAGCTATTTCCTCGACAGAACATTAGTACTGCTAGCACAAGGAAACACCACAGAGTGGGTACTAGATATGCCATACTTATTGGCTTTGCTGACGACCTGGCACTCGTGGTTTAGCAAAAACAGAGATCCTTCTAACGCAAAAGGCAAACCGCGTAATAAACCAGGCTATTGAATGGTTGGCAAGAAACAAGCTTAGTTTCGCGTCCGAAAATTCAGAAGCAGTGCTACTAACTGTACTAAGGGGAAAAAATACAATAGAATTTTAAATCAGTGCACTTCTATTTTTATAAATAATTTAATTTCACTATTTTACTGGTAAATAAATTTTCTTTTAATTAGACGACCCCGAAAATTTGCACCTTTGTACCACAGTTTGCGCATCACTGTAATAGACGACTCTACACTTGGACATCCCCATAACATCAGCCACACCACATAATACGAAACCAAATAGACTTTATGCTAGTCGACAAAAGATATCGCAATGGGCCACATGGTGGATTATTTTCACACTACACGACACGACTCCGACACGGCTCGGGCACGGCAGAGTCAACGATGCCTGAGGGATGGAATTTACAATGAAATAAGTGGGATGGTTTCACACTAGACGGCATATCGGTGTCGTGCCGGTGCCGTCGCCGGCTGACGTCAAGGAGCAATCTTCCCACTCGTGTCGTCCCGATAAAACTAACATTTTCACAGCTTCTAACTTTATCTTTGTCTTCATTGTCTTTTTATCTTCATTGTCACAGCTAACATTTCTTCAGGTGGTATCGACATTCGAAATGGAGTATCGTTTTTCTTGATTTCATCTTTTAAACTGCTCAATATATATTCAAATGTATTTTTGGTCATCCGAAAGTAAATAAAGAATTTTATTTCGTCGCAACACAATTTTTCGAAAAAAATGACCTACCCTCAAATACCCTCAACATATCTCACTTTTAAAATTAGATGTACCCGTAACTGTCTACATTTTTGCCTTCTACGACGTCGAAGATGTTAAAAGTACAATAAGTATATAAACTAATTAACAGCCGCCATAATACTACGGGAGTAAAAAAAGTCTAAAACTAAATATATACTTATTTATAATTTCAAATTATAAACTATTTACTAAAAAATGGCTTTTATCGATGTCGTGTCGTCCACACGTGCCGTTAGGTGTGAACTCGTTGTCGTATCGGAGCCGTTACGGAGTCGTGTCTTGTAGTGTGAAAACGCCCATTTTCACACTACACGACACGACTCCGACACAGCTCCGACACGGCTCCAGCACGACAACGACACGAGATCACACCTAACGGCATGTGTGGACGACACGACACCGAGAAAAGCCATTTTTTAGTAAATAGTTTATAATTCAAAATTATAAATAAGTAAAATTGTAGTTTTAGACTTTTTTTCTTTATTTTTTATCCCAAATTGCAGGATTTTTTTCCACAAGTTCAATCAGAGTCACAATATCAATCTTAAAAGCCATCTTGGAAACACCAACTGATTAGTTTTATCGGGACGACACGAGTGGGAAACTGCTCCTTGACGACAGCCGGCGACGGCACCGACACGGCTCCGATATGTCGTCTAGTGTGAAACCATCCCACTTATTTCAATGTAAATTCCATCCCACCGGCATCGTTGACTCTGCCGTGCCGGGGCTGTGTCGGAGTCGTGTCGTGTAGTGTGAAAACGCCCAATGCCCACTCAGGTAAAGCTGATGAAATCTTAAAGTTTATACAAGAGGAAAATATCGACATTCTTGAAAACTTCTTTAACAAAATATATTTATAGCGACGAATCCTCAGCATACCACATAGAGCAAAATGCCATCAAGTGGTATACAGATGGTTCGAAGACAAAGGAAGGCACTGGTGCAGGAGTGTTTGGAGCTCGTACCAGATACTTCGAATCCATGGGAACATCCCCAAGTATCTTCCAAGCAGAGGTACACGCAATCGAAAGATGTGCACAGTTTAACCTCGACAGGAATTACCGCAAAAAACGAATTGCTATCCTGTCAGATAACCAAGCAGCCATCAAGGCCATTAGCTCATACACCATCAGATCCAAACTGGTATGGGACTATGTGGGGAAGCTGAACAAGCTTGGCAGGGATAATAAAGTAACGCTATACTGGGTACCAGGACACACTGGTATAGACGGAAACGAAGAAGCCGAGCACCTAGCAAACAAGGGATCCAGTAGCCCCTTTATAGGTCCGGAACCCTTTTTGCCTTTTGTATGAGCGTGAACACCATCCGCAAAAGTTTAGATGAAGAAATAAGAGGAAAATGGATGAAAACCTAGAAAGAACTTCCAGGGCTAAGGCAATCCAAAGTGATGCTGGGATCTTTTAACCAGAAGAGAACAAAAGCTTGCCTGAAACTAAGCAGGAACAAGCTCAGAATTCTGACAGGAGCCCTGACGGGACACTGCAGACTTAGGAAACATCTCAAGGCCCTAGGCCTAGAGGAGGATGATGGATGCAGATTCTGTGGCTCAGCAGAGGAAACCCCCATACATCTGTTCAAAGACTGCGGAGCATTACTCCGCAAGAGACAGATGTACCTTGAGGCTCACTGCTTGAACACAGAGGAGCTGCAGGCCTTGAATCCCACCCAGATCCTGAGATTCCTAAAGGAATCAGGATTAGAGGAGGCGCTCTAAATGGGTAAGTACACCAACACTTGGAGGAGGAGGGTGGGGTACAATAGATCTATAAAGGTCGCAGTTCAAGTCGTCACCACCACATCTACAATCTACAACAAAATATATGAATCCGCAAACATACCGAAAGACTATTTGAAATCAACATTCATTGTCCTACCAAAGAAACCAAACGCAAACAAATGCGACCAATTCCGACTGATAAGCTTGATGAGCCGAATATTAAAGGTATTCCTAAAAATCCTACATAATAGAATACGTAAGAAATGCGATGAATACCTAAGCAAGGAACAGTTTGATTTTAAAGATGAACTTGGAACAAGAGAAGCGTTGTTTGGGCTTTCAGTTCTCATGCAAAAATGTAGAGACCAAAAAATGGACTTGTACATCTATTTTATTGATTATGTTAAGGCATTTGACTGTTTAAAACACGACGTCCTAATTAACAATCTGATGACCAAAGGCCTCGACCAAAAAACATCATCATTGAACAACATCAGGTACGCGGACAATACGGCTATATTTGTAGGCAGTGCAGCTGGCCTACAACGTTTGATGAACCAAATAACAGCAGAAGGTGATGCGCTTGGGCTAAAAATAAATACGGCCGAAACGAAAACAATGGTTATCAGTAGAACACCAGATATCCAAGCCAATTTGCAAGTATACAATAAGCAAATAGAGCAGGTCGCTAAATTTAAATACTTGGGCAGCTGGATCAAAGACGGATGAAGGCAGACGTGAGTATACATATCTAACGGCCGAACCCTTAGTGGAAGAACTTACAATTGAAGAGGTATCACGAAATATTCACAAACTAAAAAATAACCAAGCCCCAGGAAACGATACAATATTGGCAGAATGTCCGAAACATGGAGGAGACATTTTGGAACTCACTTTCTATCAACTCAGCTGCCAGATATGGAAAGAAGAACAAATACCAACCCCCTGGAAATAAAGTGTTGTAATACCCATTCATAAAAAGGGTCATAAAATATGCTGCGCAAACTATAGAGGTATATCCCTTATTAACACAGGATATAACGTATTCTCTCTAATTCTATTAGAGTGACTGACTGCGTATGTAGAGTACCAAATTGGAAATTACCAGTGTAGATTCAGAAAGAATCGATCAACAGTAGATCAGATTTTCACTATAAGGCAGTTGATGGAGAAGTGTTGGGAAACAACAAAACATTGGAATCAGCTTTTTATAAATTTTAAGCAAGCGTATAATAGCATCCTAAGAGTGGAATTGTGGAAAAAGTTGATCAGTCTCACAAAAGCTTGTGTAGAGGGATCTACAAGTGCAGTAAGACTTGAAGGAAAATTGTCAATCTTCTTTCCAATCAACAGTGGTCTCAAACAAGGAGATACGTTATCCCCACTCCTCTTTAACATCGCCTTGGACGGCACCGTACGAAGGGCAAACATAGAAACACGCCTATTTGGAAATCAGGGTCCGCGCACTGTCGTAGCTTTCGCTGATGATTTAGATATAATATGAAATACAACTATCAACGTTAAGGAAGATTTCATTAAACTGGAAAATGCTGCAAAGAAGGGTGGCCTACAAATAAACGAAGATAAAACAAAATACATGACAACAAGAACAAAACGAAGAGACAGGATAGGACAAAATGTGATAATGGACCACTATAATTTTGAAAGAGTCCATGAGTTTAAATATTTGGGAGCTACAATCACCTCAGATAACAATATAACAGAAGAGATTAACAACAGAATGCAGTGAGCCAATCGCTGCTGCTTTGCACTAAAAAAAATAATGAAATCGAAAAATGCAACCCGCCATACGAAAGTAACAATTTATCATGCAATTATAAGACCTATAATGACATATGCATGTGAAACATGGACGATGACAAAACAAAATGAGAACCGACTAAAAATCGCAGAACGAAGAATTCTTAGAAGGATATATGGACCAATCAAGGACAATGCCACACAACAATACAGAATTAAAAACCGAAGGCCAAACTTGAGGTACTCTAGTTTGTGTGTTCGCGCAATGGCGTCAACAGATGATCAAAAGGCGTCAAAAGTAATGAAAAAAAGTGAAGCGAACGTTATGGACTAAAGACTGGTTACAGAAAAGGTTACTCCCATGTAAATTTATTAAAAGAACTGAGGTTCAGTCCGAAAGATTGGCACAATTATTTGCGCATGGATGAGAACACATACCTTAGGCTCTTAACATTGGTGACACCGATAATTCAGAAAAAGGACACCATAATGAGGACCGCAATTTCACCTCATGAAAGATTGAGTGCAACATTACGATTTCTGGCTACTGGAAGATGCTACGAAGATTTGAAATTTTCTATTGGGATATCACCACAGGCTCTCAGTTTGATTGTACCAGAAACTTGTAAAGCTATTTACAAAGTACTACGAGACGATAATATGAATGTAATAGAAATGTATAAAACTTACAAGTATAGAAATGTATAAAACTGATAGTTGCTAATTATTGACCATCTTCAGGGTGGAATGCGGAAACAAAGTGGGAGACCGTAATCCCTTCAGTTGAATCGTTTAATGGCAACAGTTCATTGGGTGCTCCAGTGGATTGGATGAGCTGATGATACACGGGGGGTTTCTATGGCAGTCTTTCTTCTTGTTGTGGCATTGTTGTTAGATTGTAGTTGCAATATGAACTACGAGCTGCAAAATTTGGAACGGCAGTAGACTTGGGAGAGGCACTTTGAACTGTAGAAGGGCCCGGAGTTAACATATGGGAACTTGTCAAAGTGCCCATTTGAGCATGAAACAGCACGTCATTTATAAATTTCTCGGCCAAGATTCGTTGTGGCGCCAAGACATCACGTAAAACATTTGCAACATTTTTACCGAAAATGTCGTATCTGTCATCCGGAGATCGAGGTCGCTTCAAATTTTCATTTACAGATTTTAGCACTTCACTTGTAAGTGTAGCCTGCTGCGAAGAAGTCAACCTTTTTGGTGGTTGTGGACGGGGTCGAGATACTGAAGTAAGAGAACTACTCCCATGCGGAGTATCGTCTTCTGGTGTCGGAGTTTGTACATCATTAATACATTTGTATTGAAAGAGTCGTTACTTTTTTCAGTACTCTCGGAACTCGGTTCATTTTCTACCTAGAAATTAATATGATATTCTGTTACAAGTTATTACTTATAATTAATCCTTTTCAGTTTCCAAAAACCTCCGAGGGCTGGAAAAATATAGCTAAAGACTTTGAGGATAAATGGAATTTTCCGCATTGCCTTGGATGTATTGATGGAAAACACGTGAACATAATTCCTCCGAATGGAAGCGGCTCTCGGTATTATAACTATAAAGGTCAACACAGTTTGGTTTTAATGGCAATAGTTGATGCAAATTATCAGTTTATTCTATGTGATTTTGGAACCAACGGCAGAATCTCAGATGGAGGAGTGCTACAAAATACAACTTTCTTTGAAAAACTTGAAAGAAACCAATTAAATATCCCGGCTGAAGATAATGTCCGAAACACTACTACAAATTTACCATATGTTTTTGTAGCTGACGATGCCTTTCCTTTGAGACCAGACATGATAAAACCTTTTCGGCTAGAAGATGCATCTTCCCAGGAAAGAAAAATATTCAACTATCGAACATCGCGAACAAGACGTATAGTTGAGAACGGATTTGGAATTTTGGCATCTCGATTCCGTATATTTCATACAGCTATAAATTTGGAATTGCACAACATTGATTCTGCGGTCATGGCGTGTTGTTGTTTGCATAATTTTTTACTGAAATGCTTGTCGAATCGGTATGCACCTCCTGAATGGAGAATACTGACGAAGGGACTGTGACTACGGGATTTCAACCACCTGTTGCTTCTATGGAACGCTTAGAATGCAGAAACGTTGGAAATACCACGAGCATTGCCAAAAATGTCCGAGAAGCTTTTATGACTTAATTCGTAAACGAAGGTGCAGTACCTTAGCAAATGAACTGCATTAACGACAATTAATTAACAATTTTTACAATAGTAAACTGTTTGTCTAGGCAGTAAATATACATTTTTAGGCTGTCATTAATTAATGTGCCTAATGAACTAATAACTATCTTATTCGGAGGAAAATGTTTTTATCCCAAAATACAGGTGTAGTTGAGTGAATGTTATTAATTTTCCATTTAAGTATCTACTGGTTGTAATTACTTAAAAAAATAATAAGTATCATTGATAAGTTATTTTTACTTACCTCATTCTCAGATTCTTCTATATTGAAGCGAGAGGGTCGAGCAGTTTCTGGGTCATTTAAGAAACGTAAATATTCAAAATACCACAATTTTGGTCCGTATACCTCGTCTGCACCACTGCCTGTTCTTATAGATTCTTTTTTTAATTTTTTACGAAAACTGCTACGCATATTATTAATTTTTTTTATTACGCAATCTCTGTTAGCTAGAGGCTCAACTTCTTTCATTTTTTTTAATAATGTTTGGTGTGCAGCTTTTTTTGTCCGGTCATGGCACTCTTTTGATGTAGTTTGCCACAAGCACAGCAAATCTCTGAATAGAGCTATAAATTCTTCTTTATTTTGTTTAGCACGGGCCATGATTTTACGAGATTCTAACTTCAAAAGAAAACTATATGATAGAAACAAACACAAGAATGAATCACTCGAATCGCCTCGAGGTCGGCCTCGAGGCCGACCTCCCACCCTTCCACACAGACGGATCCGCCTTCGGGCGCTGAGATGAGAGGCAAAACGAATGAGATTTTGTATTGATATTTCCGGCCGCAAGGCGTCGGGTCTGCAGGAATACCTCAACAAAATTCTCCATACACACATAAAGGTTTTGCTCAAGGCCTGGCGCTTCAAGGCATGCCTTCGGGTTTTCCGTTGCGTGTGAGCCGCCCTTAATAGGGGTGGTCCAACACATTATTAATAAAAAGGCTTGTTATATCGCCCAGATATTTTCGATGCGTTGTTTAGTAGCGGCTTTTTTGTTATATCATAGAACTAGTATCTTAATACATTTAAATTTATCAATATTAGAAAAATTATAAAATTTGGAAAGGAAATTTGGAAAACGAAGATTTAAGTAAAATGCAAATAAGTGAAGAAAATATCGATAAATTATCTATAATAAATTCATAACATAAAATGCTTGATCTATGTATAATAATTTGCTCTAGATAAATAACATTTCAAAAATAATATAATATACAGTCTTAGTTAATGTTATTAATAAAAATACATAATAATAATTACATTAGTACAAGAATAAATACACCAAAACATCACTTAGTACTTCTCCGAATTTTCTTGGCAATCTGCGCATTCTTTAGTGTCACCTTAAAAAAAACAGTCATTTAAAATTAAAGGATTAAAAAATTTCTGAAAATATTGAAAATGTTTATGTTATTAAAATAAAGAAATGCAAATTATGAATTTGTGAACATAATAAAAAGTGATTTGACAAAGATAAATTCGTTCCAGTTTTTTAATTTGCTTGGAAATTTGAACACATGAAGATTTTTGAAAAAAAGAAAACCGTAAACTTCTAAACATATTCATGAAAACTGGCGCTTAACTATAGTCCAGACTTGTAATCTTGAAAACGTGAGACCATCAAAATCTCAGGAGTATTTGAATTAAACCTAGAGTATTTGAAAACTGGGAAATCTTAAAAATATGAAGTTTTTAAACTTGTAAAAATGTAATCTAGCAAACGAAAAAACTGGAAAACTAAAATACTTGAAAACCTGAGAATCTGAAAACTTGGAAAATGTAAAAATTTAAATCTTAAGAGCTTGAAAACCGTTAATCTTGTAATTATAACATGAAATTTTGAAAACTTTGATGATTGAAAAACAACACAAATAGTTTGTAAAATATCCAATAAACTAAATGATAAGGTGATTGTTCACATAATAAATTAGATCTTAAATGAAATCCGTAAATAATAGATTTCCTGAAGAAATTTATCTCTTCAAACATCTACAAAAAAAACTATTTACCGCCGGCATCGGTAGTTTCAGTAGCCTCGGGTTGGGTGTTGCCGTGCATGTAGCGTTCATATTTCTGTGTTCCAAACTCTTTGATAGCAGCAGCCTTCTCCATTGAAGTTTGTACATAAGGCTCAACGAAAGTCTTAGCAGTCTGAACTGCTGGCTCAACCATATTCTTTGCAGTTTCAATTGCTGGCTCTACCATAGACTTGGCACCTAAAACACAATTTAATGTTTAATACAACTGCAATAATTATAATATTTTCAATGTTTATGAAACAATGAAAAGTGGTTTAAAAAATGTTTTTTTTGTTTTATTCATAAGACAGAAATTATGTTCTGGAAAAAATATGCCAAGATATGTAAATGTGTTATATAGTAAATGATTACTGATACTTTCAATACATTTAGTAAAATTGCTAAAGTACGTCTTCTTTTACGATAATATTTTCTTAATTCTGACTAGTCCGTTATTTTTATGAATAATTAAAGAAAATTGTTTTCATGGTTCTTCTAGGTTCTATAATAGGTAAGAACTTTTTGATCTAGTCCAGTGATTCTCAAAGTGGGCAATATAGTGGGCGACGACGTCGTTTTGTTGGTCGCTATGTAGTCGGGGGGCGATATAGGGGGCAGTAGGAAGAATTATTAATTATTATTAAATTAAATTATTTTTTCAAAACGTATTACATATAACGTGAAAAGAAACGTTACAGATTACACTACAACTTGCGTAACATAAGCATAAGTTGTAGTGTAATCTGCAACGTTTATTCCACGTTATATGTTATACGTTCTTATAAGTTGTTCATTATCTTCTTTGAAAGTAATAAAAAAATCTTTTACTTTGTTTTCTGTAACTATTGTAACAATTTGTAGGTTTTGAAAAAGATTTAATTAATAAATCGAAACGTCGACTTGAGAAGAATTTGATTTAGTTTCTGTTGATCGTATTACCCGAATTTTACCGTTTGTGAGTAAAAAATACAAATCTTTTACTCTTTAACTAATAACGATTGTTATTACCCGCTCTTAATGCGATAGATTTGGGGTGTTATTAACTTAAGCATGTTACAGGTGGGCGATGAGATAAATAAGTTTGAGAAACACTGATTTAGTCTAAAAATCATGCATTTGTACAAAAAAAGTTTCAGGCGCCATTACTAGAGTCACTAAAGTAGTTAAAACTTTCAAATCTAGTCAGTTAATTCTATATTAACCCATTCCATTAAATTATTAGATTAATACTGTCTACTCGTAAGGTTCGAAGAGTATTTGTTGTTACCTTTTACGGTACTTTTAGCGGTCTCCACGGCGGGTTCGTATATCGTTTTGGCGGTATTCATGGCCGGTTTAACGACGGTCTGCATAGTCTGGTTGTTCTGGAGAAAGTCCTTGGTGGAGTTATAAATCTGCAATAACAACTGAAATAAGGGACGTTAATGAGTTTCAATTCGATTTTGAACAGCATATGGCCCCAAAAAGAAAGAAAATATTTTTCCATGCAGCAAGAAGAATTGAAGAGAAGTTTATTAAGTAGATTTGTAGTGTATAGATCTTCTTTGTCTAAAGAAGGCATTTAAATGTTTGTAAGTGGATTTCTACTGATAATCAACAAACTATATTGTCCAAATAAGAAATTTAAAAAGAATTTATTATATTATTTGAAGGAAAAAGAAATTGTTAGTTTTAAAATAAGAAGAATGCTGCTTAAAGTACTATTCATTAAGTAAAATTCATTCATAAGAGTGTAAGTTCAATCAATGCTATAATTAGTAATCAATAGCCATTTTTACAGTTATAGTCCATTTTTTTTAAGAATGCAGTAACTAGAAACCTGATTTACACTATGACAAATGTTCAATCTAGTTACAAAATGTGGCGCTAAATTCAAATATAGTTACTTGAATATAAAATTGGTAATTTATTTATTAAATATCTTATTGTTATTGTTCAAATACTCTAAATGGCAACTATAGTAATAAAATACAAACAAATATATGGAGAAAAACGCAAAAAATCTAAATGATACAAACAGATCAGATGATAATTGTGAATTGACATGGCAGCCATTGACAACTAACAGCTGCAAATGTATGTGAAAAAAAGAGAGAAAAGAGGTAGAGATGGAGAAGTAAATATCGTCGGTGTGAACTTCTCCTCGATTTAAGCCAATCAGAGAACAAAGTCAAAAAAGCCCTATCTTGCCTGTACTGCATTCTTTAAAAAAATGGACTATAGTTAAGCGCATGCACGTCCGCCATGTTTAAATGGCGGGAATATGAGAGTTTCGGACACATTTGGTTATTTTCACTGGTTATACGTAAGAAAAGGCCCGAAAAAATGGCGGAAATTGACACATGCGCACATAAAATTTCAACTATGAAAAAGTCTACATCAAAAGTAAATTCGGAAAAAATAGGAAAATTACGAAAAAGTACTAATTTCCAAAGGCATACGAAAGAAAAAGTCGGTTTGCTCGTTAAGGATATTAACGGATGAGTTACGGCTTTGTTTGAAAATTTCTAATGGCTCGGCCTAAAGTCTCGGGCCTTTGTTGCAATTAAGCAAGATTTAAAGATTGTCGATTTCTGTGAATTTATGATTAGATTTGGGACAATGGTTTGAAAAACAACTATTGTGTTTTTTCAAACGGAAAGCGCGAGAATGTTCTATCTGACCCACGTACACGCTATTGCATTCGAAAAAATGAATTTCGTACACGCCGGATTTTTTAAGGGGGTCGAATTTGTCTTTAGCATTAAACAACATGTGGGACAACTTTGAGGAGGGTGTAAATGCTACTTGAAGATTTTTCTTTCCAAAGACGTTTCCGATTTGTTCGCTTGTTTCGCCAAAATATGCGAGGGAGGTGAAAGTTTTGTCTGAGTTTGAGGTTTTTGGGTATGCTTATATGGATTCGTTTATTATTGATTAAGTTTTTGGATTACTTTCGTTGGGAAACAATTCTCTAAAAGGGAATTCGCATGCAATTTTACCAAAATTACGAAAGAACAAATTTGTAACTATATAGGAAGAATTTAACGAAATTTCTAAAGACAAGTACATGAAACAAGGCGAACATGGAACAAGTGGAACAGGAAATTCGCATAAAATTTTACTTTTGTTTTATTTATATTATTGCAAAAAGTTTGAAAAAAATGGCATACATTTATAAAGGAATTTAGAAGTTCAAAAGGAAATTTACATCAAATTTTATCAAAAACACGATGAAAAAAAAATTATGAAAATTACGACGACGAAAAAAATTGAAATAGAAATCCCGAAATAAACTGCAGAAATTTCTAATAAATTTAGTCCAAAACTAAGAAATTTGATCCAAAAGGAATCTTAAGTAACGCTACGGTCTACAGGAGACGTTACCTGTGCAGGTCAACCGTAGGTCGGTAGCGTGTATGGGGATGTTCCGGTATACAGGAGCGGTCTTCAGTTCTTTTTGCGATGGTATCGATTGAGGACGATGACGCACTGTCATTGGTAGGCCTGGCGTTAATTTTGAAGAAAAAAAATATACAAAAACAGTGAAAAGGAAGCGAAAAAAAAAATGGTGTAGGCATTGATTATTGCTTCTTTTCTGTCTCGATCAGGGTATTCTTTGATTTTGGTTTGCCAAAGACATGGATAAGTTTTTATATTTCGATAATATCTTTTTTAGTAAAATCTGGTGACGCCATTTTGGCGTGTTGAATTACGTGACAATACGATGGGAGCGACTCGACCACCGTCCAAGACATACAGTAGAAAACAACTAACGTGAACTGCGCAGGTGAGCGGAGTACACACACACACACACAGGTACACTTTTTGTGAAAGAAATGAAAGAACTGACTTTCGATCTTGCGCCGATTGCCTGCGCAGGTTCAAAAAACTGCACAGGTGTATTCCCACAGACGCTCTGGTCTACCTGCGCAGGCATACCTGCACAGGTAGATCTCTCCGGCGGACCGTTGTGGGTATGGCCGGCATTAAACAAAATTTCATAAAAATGAACAATTTCTTTAAAAACCTAGGTTGATAGGTTAATATAGATAACCTAGATTAACCGAGGTAACTGAAGAAGTTTGATCTAAAAGGAATCTCCAACTAACTTAAAAAAAAGCGACGTAGAGAATTTCTAAAGATTTAGGATGAAACTATAGAGTTTTATAAAAAAAAGGATTGCTAGTTTAAACGAAACAAAATAAAGAATTTGGGTACGAAAAGAACTGCTAACAAAATTTCATAAAAAAATATTAAGAACAAATTTCTAAATATCTAGGAAGTAACTAAAAAACCGAAAATCAGAGAATTTTAAAAATTAAAATCTTGTAAACTCTAATTGTAAAACATTTGTCTTCAATAAAAAAAAAACGCAATAATTTAGAAGTCCATAAAGCTAATAATAGATTTGCAAAAATTTGTGAAGTAATTAAAAGAATTTGAAAATACTTTGATCTTGTTTCTCATTTATGTGTTATATAATGACTAATTATTATTATACTAAATTATCAAACGTTGAATAACTAATGCTGAATTGTCATGCTTAAATAGTGCACAATAGACAAAATTCAAACAAAATCATCTAAATTAGTAACTATGCAGAAAATATTAGTTTGTGAAAAGTTAATTGCATGGTTGTCTATTCTAGTTACCTCCCCAGGCGGCATTTTAACTGCTGGCACTTTAGCCTCAACATAGTCAAGTCCTGTGCAGATCAGTTCATCGACTTTCTTGATTGGCCCTTCCAGACCCTGAACAACTGGACTGGCGAACGGTGTGCCAATCTCCACTGCCTTATACACTGTATTTTCAGCAGTAGACATCGTCCAGTTAGTTATACTATTGTATTCCTGAAAATAAACAGAAATAAGGAAAAAATATCGAAAACTAGCTATGTTTGCTATGTTGGTTTACCTTGACTTTATCGTAAATGTTTTTGCTGGTCTGAAGTGTGCTTTCAACGACTGGAATTTTGGTAATCCTGTCGTAGGATTCCAATTGGACGCAGGCATTTTGGTTTCTTTGATCGGTAGACATCTAGAAATAATAATAATTAATATTTAATAATATCAATACATTAATTAAGGTTTAGATTGAAAAACATGGAGACGGAAGTAGGTACCAATAGAAAATGAAATAGAAATATATAGATATGGATAATTAAAGCATTATGTGATATGAACAATTAAAGAAAATTGTATTCATGGTTCTTCTAGGTTCTATAACAGGTAAGAAGGTCTAAAAATCATGCATTTGTACAAAAAAAAGTTTCAGGCGCCATTTTGATCTACCCAGATATCTTTAAGCCACATCTTGGGCATTCCTGTCTTATTTTCTTTAGCTTAGTTAATATCAACAAATTATTTGTTGATCAAAGGCTTAATACTACACTAAATCCCTTTTAATACTTATTAATTCCGCTTAAAAAATTGTAATCTCCGTTGAAACGAACATGTGACTGGAGCTCAAAAAAAAACCCTCCAAACCAAAAATCTACTAAATGAATTTCTATTATTTATATAATCCATTCTTTATAGAATAATATACATTATATTCATTATTTCCCATTTATAATAAAATTATTTTTAAAACTTACTTTTGTGTGTTAAAATTAGATAGACGACACAGACACGTTAAAACGGACGACGATCCTAGGATACAAGTGCGGATGCGGGCGATGGCTGCATTTAATATAAATCAGTGAAGAATGGGAATAAAAAATTATCTCGAATCGATTGTGAGAAAAAAATTAGTGAGCGAGATAAAGATTCAAAATTCAAATGTTTTACGCAGCGTACATCATTCAGAGGTCAAATAATTTCAATTTATCAAATTACTATCTAAGATATTAGTTTATATTTAAAGAAAAATGTGTAAAATTGAAAGGTTTATTACTGAATAATACACTTATGGTTGATTGATAAGTTAGGTCTTTAATCACGTAGAAGGAGTTTCTAATGATATAAGTTAATTGAAGTGGGAGTTAGTCATTTAACATTCTCAATACTACATATTTGAAAATATGAACGTAATACTTATCGTAATTAACGTAATATTTAAAACACATTTGACTTTGTTATCTGTATTGATATAAAATTTCATCCGTTGTAACACTTTTCATGTGCTCATCAAACTCTGTGTGCTTCAATATTTACTAACGCCATACGCTTATGTAATTAATTCATGTGGACAAAGGTCGCAATCACGCTCGTGATGTATCACACATCTTTTATTAGATTAAATCCTATTTGTAAAACGCCGTCAGTTTCAAAATCAAAAAGTCGTCAAAATAAAACCCATTCAACGCAATTGTTTTCAATAATTGTAATTTAATTCTTGTTTACGCGTTGTTTAAAAATAATTTATTTATTTACAGTAGATTAGATTTATTTGCACATTATGCAGACATATATTAATTAAAAACTATGCAATCTTTGAAAACAAAAAATTAAAACAAAATATTAAACTATGCAATCTTTGTAATTTCAATTAAATCGTTTCTTAATTACATAACAATAAATACAATTATAGATTTTTTATTAAGTTATAAATTTTGGATCAAATATAGAACATTGAGGAACAAAATTGTTTCACGATGTAAAATTTTGTAACATAAAAACAAATAATTATATTTATTAATATTAATTTATATAGCAATACTGTTCAATTAGTTAACAAAATTTAAATTAATTAAAATGACCAGTTAAGTGGATTATATTGCATAACTAAAATGAAAAAATCATTGGAAATTTTCTTGAGACTACATTAACCATCTCAATGAAAAGAAAATTTGATAATAATCTAACAAAATTTGGAGCTAACGCAGAATCTTAAGGAAACACAAGTTCCAAGATCTAAACTTTTGAGGAAAAGTTTCAACATCCAAAATCTATAAATAAATATAAAATATAAAATCGTTTTAAGTAAGAATTAAATTGAATTTTCTTAATCAATATTCATCTTTCATCAACAATTGCAAATTTATTTAATTTGCAATTGTTAATGAAATTGAAGAAAACTGAATTTGAACAAAAGCAAGTGTTCCTGAATTTGGAGCCAATTGGAACTTCGAATATAAGTGTAATCTGTAAATGGTTTTTGTAAATGAATAGTTTTATTATAATAATATTTCAAAGATCACATGAGTAAATTTTTATCAAATTTGAGTTTTTGCTATGAACGCATCTGCGGATTATTTTTATTTTTAAAACTACACATAGTTCCATAACACCATATAATTAATATGTTATGGAACTTGTATGGTTTTTACACAGAAGATGTAAATAACCCCGTAGATACGGTACAATCTAAAAACGCAAATTTGAAAAAATGACTTATGTGGTTTTTGAAATGAACGATTCAAATGTAAATTGTAAATGTTCTTTGTTTTTTACTAAAATAATACACAAAAATTCTGACTCAATTGAATAGTAATTATTTATTTGTAATGTAATATTTTTAACAAAGACTAGATAATATTCCAAACGAAATTGTTATCTAATCGAAAACAATATATATTGTTGCGTCTTTTCTAATAATAAATTTGTTTTCTGCGTAATTGAGAAGTTTTCCTCGATCAATTCCAAAGTTTTGTTGGTTTCAAATTAAATCCAGTCGATAAGATAATTCGATGGTAATCAGTACAATTATAGCCCAATATATGTGTCATAAGTGTTTTATCAAAAAAAAGCAAATTAATAATTCAAATGATTGATTACAATTGGAAAAGATTAAGGATTTCGCAATTTTTAACTATAAAAGTCAATAAACTTATAAAATCTTATTTTTTCATTTTTTAAAACAATTATTTGCTGTTAATTAGTTTGGATTTTCAGTTACGTTGGTCAGTTAACTAAAATCAGTTTGAATATGTTTATTTTGATAATTAATGGGGCAATTTATTTTAGATAAGATATATTTTTATTTATAATTCTATTATTATTTCAATTTGTTGCTTAAAATTATTGTAACTCTGATGTATTAAGATTTTTTGTTGTTTGTCGGCTTCTTCTTATTTCTTTCTTTATTTGATAGAAAATTGTTTAAATTATTATATTTAAATTTTGTTTTTTGATTGTAATGTAGCTATAATAGAACCCTGAGGTATCGCTGAAAGCCCAAATCTCGAAATTTAAATGTAATAATATAATGCTTAGTTTGGACCAACAAATTTGTGTTCTTGAAAAATCTTATACAAAGAAAGCCAAATATTAGAATTTTTAACAATAATATTATGAGTATACGGACCAGACGAAAGCGAAACAAAAGAAAAGAAAGACAAATTTTGGAATAAACTACAGGAAATCATAGAAAACTACGAAGAGGAATCATTATACCTAATGGGCGACATAAACGCTAGAGTAGGAAATCAGAACAGATGACTAGAAAACGTAATAGGAAAACATGGAGAAAAACACAAAAACGAGAACGGAAACAGACTACTGGACTTCTGCACAATAAACAATCTAATTATACTTAACACAATATACAAACATAAGAGAATATACAAATACACGAGAGAAGTATGCAGCAGAAAAGAAAGATCAATAATAGATTACATAATAACGAGACTTACCCAAAGGAAACAAATTAAAGATGTACGAACTTACAGGACATACGAAATAGGAAGCGATCACTTCCTAGTAGGAGCAACTATCAAGCAAGAAACAGAGGCAGAAGAGATTAAAATGAGAAAGACACAACCCAAGAAGTAATAAAAGTGTACAAACTAAAAGACCAAGAAATACGGAAACAATATCAGAAACTAATAAAACAAGAAGCAGAGAAAATGGAAAAAACGAAATACAAGAACGCAGAGGAAACATGGAAAGATTTCAAATATATGCAAACAAGAGCAGCGAAAGAAGCACGTGGTACAATAAAAAACAACAAGGAGAAAAACAAAAGAACTGGTGGACTGAAGAACAGAAAATAGAAATAAAACTGAAAAAAAAGTTATGGCAAGGACACCTATAAAGCAAAACAATGACAGATTATGAAAGATACACAGCACAAAGAAGAAAGGTAAAAAAAGGTAAATAAAATCGGAGAAAATGGAAAACAACCGCAAAGAAAACCAAAAACTGTTCTACAACGTGAAGAAACAGAAAAGAAAAAACAATCAAGATACACCAAATAAAGAACAAAGACGGGATTATACTGACAGGAGACGAGGAAATATGGAGGCAACACTTTGAGGAGCTGCTGGGCAAAGAAAAGTTTACCGGAGAACGAGACGAGGTACAACAAATGAATCAGCAGAAGAAATCTGGAAGAGAAAACCAAAATGAAGAAGAAATAACAGAAGAAAAAATAACACCAGAAGAAGTAAACAATGGATTAATAAACCTGAAGTTGGGGAAAGCACCGCGAATAGACAACATCAAAAACGAACAACTAAAATACATGGGAAACGAGGGAATAGTACAATTAACAAAACAAACGAAGTATGGGAATCAGAAAAAAATCCCAAAGACTGGCAAACAGCAGCAATAATACCGATATGGAAGAAAGGAGATGTAACTACAGAGGAATTTCCCTATTATGTGCCACCGAAAAGATATGAGGACATACTGGAAAAAAAAATAAGACACAAAATAGAAAGAAACCTAGAACCTTCGCAGAGCGAATTCAGAAGAGATATATATATATATATATATATATATATATATATATATATATATATATATATATGTATATATATATATATATATATAGCATACATAGATCTAGAAAAAGCCTTCGACAAGATAAACAGAGAATATTTATGGCAGGCACTACAAGAACAACAAGTAAAAGAAAAACTGATAAAGGCAATAAAAAGCATATTTACCAGAACAGAAAACTGTATAAGAAACGGTAACCTGAAGTCCAAGAATTTCGAAACGACAAACGGTCTAAGACAAGGAGGAGCGCTAAGACCATGCCTATTCATATTAGCTATTGATGCGGTAATGAAACATTAAAAAAAACACATAGGCAGTGTTCCCCCTAATTGTTATTAGTGCTGGGCGGTCCAAAATCTAGGGTGAGCAAAAATAAATAAAATTAAAAACAAATTGCGCAATTTTTTTTATATTTATTTATTCAAACCATAATATCAAATAGTCTGAATTCCAGAGGAGCGGCTACAAACAGCGACTGTCTTCTATGTTAGGAGCGGCTGAATAGACACTCTGGAACTTACAATCCCAGTTTTAACCTCGAAATGGCGAAAAAAGCCATTTCCTCCCTGAATTTGAAACAACTATGCATGATGAAAATTGCATGATGTAAATTTCTCTGAATGGAAATACTTTAGGAGGTAACTAGTCCTCCGTCACTAACAGCGGCGCAATCAGGCCTAAGGATTCTGGAGAGCCTGATAAAAGGCTGACATAGAAAATATTCATGTTTTTTTTACCAAAACCCCAGAACCCAAATCACATGGTTCAAAGAAGTCAAAGCAGACTTAGTGGAGTTGGGTATTGGAGAAGAAGACATAACAAATAGAGACCTGATGAGAGATAAAATTCTCCATTTTGAAGGATTTGAGGCGAAGAAGAGACATACTGAAATAACAGTGTGAACAGAAGACCGAAGAGAGCAGCAAAGAGGGAGTATGAAGATATATTGGCAAAAGAGAAAAGAGGATGAACGTAATAGGAGAAATGTACATGGAACAATAGTTGTTTGACGCGGTCTCTAGACGGCCAATATCGAAAAAAAAATCAAATAGCAAAATAATAGTTTGAATATTTCCAATTAAACTTGAATTTATTGCTCTTTTATACTAACCCATTCTTTATATATTTCTTCGGTGTTAATTGCTTGCCCATTTGATAAATGAATGTAATTTTATTCTCATTAGATCACCGAGGTGCGCATATGTTTATTTCTCTTAATAGTCGCATGTACATCGGCATGTCCAAAGGGATGTTCGATAGAACTCACCCGGCGCGGCGTTGTATGGCGCTGCAGGTCTGTTTGTTGATCATAGTAATATGTTGCTGGTTACAATAAAATATTAATTAATCTAATATTCCCAATTTCGAAGACGAAATCAAGTTCTAGTAATATAAGTGCGCGAAAAATAAATTTATCTGCGCAAATTTTAAAATGTCACGAAAACTACTCACTATCTCCACAACGCGCGGTTGCGCGGATGCGCAGGGAACATTGCACATAGGATACAGAAACCTAAAAGTACAAGAAATTACAGAATGCATATTTGTAGACGATGTAGGAGTAATAGCGAAGAACAACAAGGACCTAGAAACAAACATAAAGATATGGACCAAAGAACTCGCAAAGGCAGGACTGAAAATCAACACACAGAAAAAACTAAAATGATGAAAATAGGAGAAGGAGAAGAATCGGAAGAAATAAAAATAAACAACACAAAAATAGAGCACAGCGAACAAATTAAATACCTAGGACAAATAATAGACAACAAAGGGGAACTCGAAGTCGAAATAAACAACAGACTACAAGCAGCAACAAGAACCTTCCCAACGACCCAGAAGATAATATTAAACAACAAGAAGATATCTAGAAAAACAAAACTAATAATATACAAAGTAGTATTAATTCCAACACTGCTATATGGATGCGAAACATGGACGCTAAATAGGAGACAAAAAAGCAAGATACAGACATTAGAGATGAAGTATCTAATAAAAGTATATGGAGTAACCACAAAAGACGTCAGTCAGAGACGTGGACATAAGAAGAGAACTAGAAATAAGAGAACTAAACAAAATAATAGAAGACAGACAGCTGCAATGGCTTGGACATCTACACAGAGGAGAAGACACCAACCACACAAAAATAATATGGCAAACAAAAGTAACGGGGAAAAAGAAAATGGGAAGACCAAAAAAAAAAAATGGGACAAATATGTCGAGAACATTATGGAAAGAAGAGGAATTTCAAACGCCCAAATGAAGGAAAACACAAGAAATAAAAAGAGCTGGACCAAATTAATAAAAGAAAACACATGAAATCACCAACAACAACATTCTAGACGCGATAAGGGTAGAAGAATATATAATAATAATAATAATATTTATATAAGTAGTTCATGTCTACTTAAACATCAGTTTTTGGTTGGATTAAATTTGTACTATTTTTTTTCAATCTCCATAACTATTAAAAATAAATAAAATATAATAAAAATATGAACGCTATATAGAACTGGGGAACACGGTCTTTTTTTATTGAACTATATATTTGAATTTACTTATTGTAATAATTGTTTATTATTATATACTAATTGAAATAAGTATTTAGTTGAATGTTTTAATTAATTTTTTTAAAAATACAGATTAATATAATGAAACTTATATAATATCATTTCAAACTTGAAGTAGTAAAACTTAAAGAGTCAAAAATTCCAAGCTTACAGTTTCTTAATTTTAATATTAAATCTAACAATCAGTTTCAATGAAAAAACTTTTTCAATTTAAATTTACTTTTCTATTTTAATGGAAGTAAAATCAATATGGTAAACCAAAAGGAAGAAAATCTAATTCAGTTATTATTTTTTTTAGCCTGAGCAAAAATTAACCAAATAGGGAACCTTGAGGAACAGAATTTTGAAAAGTCTGACAATATTTAACAGTTGATTAAAACCTAACCTAACTTAATATGCAATCTAAAGTAATTAAATCATTTAATAATTTTATATAATAATAAAAACAAAAACGTTATAAATTTTGGAACTAACAAAGATCTGAGATCTCGTACTATAAAAAAAAAAACAAAATTGTTATTTATTATAAAAGTGGATAAAATTAAGGTTCAACGAGCGGATCGTTAAATTGGATTTAAATTCGCAAATTCAAATTACCGAACCATTTTCCTGGAATCCTTACAAATAGTATACTTGCTAAAATATGAGTGCAAGATTTTTATAAATGAATCCTGACGTTTAAAATGACATAATTGCCAACATTAGGGTTATGTTTACGGATCCTGTAAGTGAATTATTTTGATGCATTACCATGGATACATTTATTGCACTAGTACAATAAAATTTTTATTGCTCTAGCGCAGGGGTCTCCAAACTTTCTAGCCTTAGGGCCATACTGATTACTCCAGTAAGTTCCGAGGGCCAAAACCATATTATCATTGTTGCCGGTGGTAAAAAGTGAAATAGTCCACTGATGAAAAAAAAAAAGTCCGAAAAAGTACGCAACGTTTAAAAAAGGCTGCAAATCGGACTAAAGTCCGCAAAACGGCAACACTGCATATTATTAATTTTCCTGTCATTATCTGTAATTTCTAGATTAGTCATAGAGTACGAGCCATGAGGAGTAACGTGACACTACTCTAATCTTCATTTACAAAACTCAAAACTGAACAAGAGGCTGCAACTCGTGCCAGCTTTCGTGTGGCTCTTGAAATTGCAAAACGTGGAAAACCATTCACCGATGGAGAAATGATCAAAGAATGCATAATTGCAGTAGCCGAAGAAATGTGCCCTGAAAAGGTAAATTTATTAAAAACTGTCAGTATGTCAGCAAACACTGTGGCTCGAAGGGTAGAAAACATCGCTGAAAATATATCCTCTCAACTGTTCGACAAAAATGGACATGTTGAGTGGTTTTCTTTGGCCTTGGATGAGTCAACGGATGTGTCAGAAACTGCTCAGGTGTTGATTTATATTCGAGGGGTAGATAAAAGCTATGAAGTGCATGAAGAACTTCTTGATATGTATAGTATTCATGGCACAACTACTGGTACAGATATTTTTAAAGGAGTTGAAATGGCCATTAATCAAAAGAACCTTCGATGGAAAAACTTGAAATGTATTACAACTGATGGAGGCAAAAACATGAGTGGGAAAGATAAAGGAGTGGTCGCTCTTGTGTCAAAGGCTGTAGAAAATGACGGTGGTTCAAAACCATTAGTCTTACATTGTATCATTCATCAACAGTCTTTGTGCGAAAAATGTTAGGATATGTCTGAAGTTCTGAAACCAGTCATATCAACTGTTAATTTTATCAGATCTTTTGGGCTGAATCACCGACAATTCCGACAATTTATTAAAGAGATTGGAGAAAATGACTTACCTTATCATACTGCCGTACGTTGGCTTAGTTGAGGGGAAAGTCCTTCAGCGCTTTTTTGAACTTCGAGCAGTGATCGAAATTTTTTTGAATGAAAAGCATCGCCCTCTTACTGAATTACAAAACAACGCATGGCTGTGGAAGTTAGCATTCTATGTTGATTTGACAAAACATGTGAACGAACTGAATTTGAGATTGCAAAGAGAAAACCAGCATCTTCCTGATTTATACACTAATATCAAATCATTCCGGAAGAAATTGATACTGTTTCAATCACAACTACGAAGTAAATGTTTTTCACATTTTAAAACATTTGAAATATTCAGCCACACCACTGAGACTGAGTTTCCTATCGATTTTGCAATCGAAACTTTGAGTGCTTTGAAAATAAATTTTGATACTCGTTTCTCGGACTTTGATGCCATTGCGAATCAAATTAAGATTTTTCAGAATCCTTTTGATACTGACATTGAAACCCTAGCCCCGGAACTTCACGTGCAGTGATATAATTAAGAACAAATATCAAAACTCATCTTAGTTGGAATTTTATAAGAGTCTTCCACTGACACAATTTGATAATTTGCATAAATTTGCTCGTGGGCTGTTTTCTGTTTTTGGTACTACTTATTTGTGTGAGAAGACCTTCTCCAAAATGAAGTACACAAAAAATGTTTACAGATCTAAATTAACTGATGAGCATCTTAAATCTCTTTTAATAATTGGTACAAGTACAATTAGTCCACAACTACAAACTATTGTCAGTGGAAAATCTCAATTACATAAATCTCATTAGTATTTCTTATGTCATTATGCTTGTTATAAGTTATGTTTTTATTTAAAATGTATAAAATGTTAGTTGGATTAATTTCAATAATTTGTTAGTTATTATATACTGAAGTTAAATTTTCTGCATATTATACATGTCTTTACTCATTACAATTATGTGTTTCTTTATCCAACTTATCACAAAAACAATAATAATAAGCCTACAACAATGTTATGAGTAGTTAGCCCATGACCATATCAATGTAGATGTCATATTAATAATTATTCAACATAAAATTAGAATACTTCAGTAAACTAAATTTAATTTGCGATAAAAAATATGTTCTCTAAAAGGAGTTTTCAAGTATGCTAGCTCTCCGCGGGCCGGACAAAATCTGTCCGCGGGCCGGGTGTGGCCCTCGGGCCGTAGTTTGGAGACCCCTGCTCTAGCGAATAAAATTTTTATTGAACTATTGAATAAACCACTGCTTTATTGATCCGTACCCAAGGAATTAAACATGACTTTATAAGTCAAAATGGAATTAAATACATTTTTTAAATTAATTTTTAAATTAATTCTGTTCATATTGTTATAGTTTAATATGTTAATATTACTTGTATAATAAATAACTATTAAGAAAATTGAATTTAATAATAAATTTAAATTAGTTAGTTAAACAGTCTTAGTAAACGTACCGATTCTGTAATTGAAAAGATATTGTTAACATTTTTCTAATTCCGCTAATAATAAAAATAAATAAATAAAATAATACAAATAATAGTAGTAATTAGTATTTATATTTTATTTTATTTATTTTTAATATTTTTATTAAATTATCAATAATTAAAAAAATTAACGGTCTCTTTCAATTAACTTTTAAGGTTTTTCTTACAGAATCGGCCCATTTGTCTGTTTGAATTAGTTTTTAAAGTCAATTCTCTCTTACGGATTAAATTTTAATAAACGTATATTTTGTGTAAATCAAAATAATATGTAAAAAACTCGATTTGCAGTATAATTTTGTGCTTAAATTAAAGTTTATAATGTAGACAAAATTATCTCACGCATTTTGCGACCTTCAGCTAAATTGCCTGAGCTGAAGGTCGCAATATGCGTGAGATAATTTTGTCTACATTATAAACTTTAATTTAAGCACAAAATTATACTGCGTTTGCCAATAATACAATTCCACGAATAAATTTGTTAATTGTTGCAGAATTTTTTATTACTTCGAATTAATAAACAAATAAAAAATTAATAATCATGAAAATATACGTATATATTTCTAATTATTTTTGTAAAAAAATAATTAAAAACTCACTTATCAACTTATCAGCTGAATAATATTAAATATTTTTTGAAGAATTGTGACAAGGAAAAATGTTTAAAGTCCAACAACAAATTTTACAATGAATAATTAGATTTCTAGGAATTTATTCACAAACTAATAGCTTTGAATTTTCATTGTTTTCTTCTTGGTGACCCTTTAGACAGATTTACTTTTCGCACTTAATGGATTAGTTGAAAATATATCTATAAATAGTGGAATTCCGGTGGATTTCAACCAGAAAAGTCGTTTAAACAAAGTTTCAACTAACTTCAATAGCATCCTGTAAAGTTCAAGAGGGGTTAATCACAGTTCAGTGCATTTATTCGTCTCTAAAACTAAATTAAATTTAATAACAAAACAAAGATTTAACACGGAGCAGAGATGAAATACAAAATATAATTTTAATTTTAAAATGTAAAGTATATTTGTAGTGTTATTTGTTTTTCATCATTCTTTTAATGTGATAATACTTTTTATGAATAAGAATTGACCGGTTTTTCCTTATTCTAAGATTTATTCCAAATTAGAAAATATTTTGAGCGGGAGTACGTAATTGTTGTCTTAATAGGACAAACATTGAATGTGAAGGACTAATCTCACAAATATTGTTAATTTATAAATGTAAATCTGCATTTTAGCAAAATTGAATGACTGAATGACAATTTCCCATCTTCAGATTTTTATCTTTAAATAAAAATAAACAATAAGTATATATTTGAATTCTTTAGATAGAGTTACAAATGTATATTAACTCTACAAAAATAACAATAAATCTATATTTAAATTACAAATTAAACATTAATTAAACGTAATTTAAACGACTTTAAAAAATATATTTTATTATCAAATTCCAAAATTTAAATATTGAAAGAATTGTTGCAATTCCATAAAATAAAATAGATTTTGAAAAAAAATATTAAATCTAATTTAAATTATTTTTGGATTATTTTAAATTGACTTTGTTTTTCGAGATACAAATATCATCATACATCACGCAAGACTTATTCATTATCTCGATAATTCGTTTTGATTGCAATCAGGAAAGTTTCAACGAGATTGTTGACAAAGTTCAACTATGTCCAACAAAGTTCAAATTGGGTTTATCAAAGTTCACTACATTATTAATTTAATCCCGTACCCAACATTTTCTTATAACACATCCAATTAGCCTTCTCCAACTCAAGCCACAACATAAACTAATCTTAACACACTAATCTTGATACACAATAAAGCAACAGGTCAATAGCCTTATGTACAATAAACGTTTTTATTCTTCTAAATTTTAATTGAGATTATATTAAGTAACTGAATAAAAAAATATAACTAGATAATTATCTAATACTAAACTAATTTTGACTGTCAACTCGAATAACTAGCCCTTTCTATCTTATCTAGCCTGTTTAGTTTTGTCTGTTCAGTCTTATCTGTCGAATCTTGTCTGTCTAGTCTTGTGTGTCTTATTTTGTCGGTTATCAAGGCACCACGGATAACATTGGAAAAATTACTTTTTATTCCGGAATTTTCTCAATTCAGTTTCTGATGTTTTTTGTCTATTAGACGGAACTAAATTACATTAAATTGTACTATTTAAGTACAAGCATTAGACAATGTAATTGCCAAATCTATAAATCCAAATACATGCCAAATCTATATCTGAACCACCTATAGCTCGCGGTTTCGCTCGTATGGATTTTGATTTAGTTAGATTTCTTGTCAAAACTTCAAGAATATGACGATTAAACAAAACTAGATGTAAATAACACTAGAAATACACAAGACGAGACAAGAATGGTCACAGGCAAGAATATTTAAGGACAAGAATAGTGATAGGCAAGATTAGATATAAAGAAGGCTAGACATAAACAAGATTAGAGAAGAATGGTCATAGACAAAAATATTTACGGACAAGAATACTGATAGCCAAGGCTAGATATAAAGAAGAGTAGACATAAATAAGACAAGTCAAAAATTATCTCAGGCAAGAATATTCACAGATAAGAATAGTCATAGACAAGACTAGATATAGACAAACCTAAACACACACAGGGCGAGAAAAGAATGGTCACAAGCAAGAATATTCACGGACAAGAATAGTGATAGGCAAGATTAGATATAAAGAAGGCTAGACATACACAAGATTAGACAAGAATGGTCACAGGCAAGAATATTCACAGACAAGAATAGTCACTGACAAGACTAGATTTAGACAAACCTAAACACACACAGGACGAGACAAGAGTAGTCACATGCAAAAATATTCACGGATCAGAATAGTGATAGGCAAGATTAGATATAAAGAAGGCTAGACATAAACAAGATTAGAGAAGAATGGTCATAGACAAAAATATTTACGGACAAGAATACTGATAGCCAAGGCTAGATATAAAGAAGACTAGACATAAATAAGACTGGGCAAAAATTGTCTCAGGCAAGAATATTCACAGAAAAGAATAGTCACAGACAAGAATAGATATTGACAAACCTAAACATACACAAGACGAGAAAGAATAATCACAGGCAAGAATATTCCTGGACAGGAATAGTGATAGGCAAGACTAAATATAAAGAAGGCTAGACATACACAAGATTAGGCAACAATGGTTACAGGCAAGAATTGTCAACATTCTTGCCCAGAATAGTTACAAACAAAACTAGATGTAGATAAAACTAGACATATACAAGACGAGACATCTATAGTCACACGCAAGTATATTTATGGACAAGAATAGTGATAGCCAGGGCTGGATATAAAGAAGACTAGACCAGGGGTCGGCAAAGTGTGGCTCGCGAGCCACATGTGGCTCTTTAGTGTGAGTTTATGGCTCTTCACAAATACATTGAAACCAACAAATAATCACAAAAAAAGAAACAGAAAAAGAAACTGTCCATTTTCGGAAGTCCTACGACCACCGCCGCGACATTTCTCTTCCAAGTTGTCTTATTTGCCATGAAAAACTACCAAACAATAAAAAGCCTAATGTCGAGAAAAATTAAAAAAATAAACATGCCGCATTTACAAGTAATTATCCCTTCGGTGATGTAAGAAAGAAAGCAATTTCACAACTTCAGAACAATTTTAAAAAGACATGTTCCTCTTTTAACTATTGGATGCAGTCTGCAAAAAATGCTAACTTGGCGAGCTTTGTCGTGAATCACGAAATCGTCAAAAACGGAAAACCATTCACTGATGGTGAGTACATAAAAAGTTGTTTTATAAATGTGGGTGACACGATAAAAAAAATAAAGCGAATAAACGATAAAGCAAATATTATGAAGAAAATCTAAAGCTTACCATTGTCTGCCAAAACTGTAACAAAAGGACGAACAAAATGTCGTTAAATGCATGCAAACAACAAGTTGAGGACGTTAAATTAGCATCAGCTATATCAATAGCGGTCGATGAATCTTGTGACATAAAGGATACTGCACCAGTTGTCTTTGCTCGCTATATTTCATCAGATGGTCCCAAAGAAGAACTCCTAGGATTATTTGCACTCAAGGGTCAAACACGAGAAGATGTTGAAAATGCAATGACCGAATGTCACAGAGAAAGAAAAATCACATCCCACCATGGACGTATGAACAGTATTATTATTCATACGTACTAGTATTAGTATTCATACGTACGTATTAGTATTCATAGGTCCATGCATCCCACTTACTAAAATTGTGTCATTTGCAACAGATGGAGCTAAAAGTATGGTGGGGAATAAAAAGTATTTGTCACAATTTGAAAAGAAAAAAATGACGTGTTATCATGACATGTTATCTTTCCATTGCATAATTCACCTGGAAGCACTTTGCGCAACATTTCGAGAAGATATTGGTAAAGTTATGAATTTGGTAATCAAGGCTACCAATAATATTATCGCAAAGGCGCTTAATCATCCCCAATTATGACAAAAATGCAAAAATATGACTTTATGAAAACAAATCATCCGTGGCTCTTCATCCAGTTTGAAATTATTTTAAATAAAAATTTGGCTCTTAAGTTTATAAAGTTTGCCGACCCCTGAACTAGACATACACAAGACCAGACAAAAATTGTCACAGGCAAGAATATTCACAGAGAAGAATAGAGAATAGTCACAGACAAGACAAGATATAGATAAACCTTAACAGACACAACACGAGACAAGAATGGTCACAAGCAAGAATAGTCACAGACAAGACAAGATTTAGACAAACCTAAACACACACAGGGCGAGACAAGAATGGTTACAGACAAGAATATTTACGGACAAGAATAGTGATAGGCAAGATTAGATATAAAGAAGGCTAGACATACACAAGATTAGACAGAAATTTTGCAGGCAAGAATATTCACGGACAAGAATAGTCACAGACAAGACTAGATTTAGACAAACCTAAACACACACGGGACGAGACAAAAATAGTCGCATGCAAGAATATTCACGGACTAGAATAGTGATAGGCAAGACTAGATATAAAGAAGGTTAGACATAAACAAGATTAGAGAAGAATGGTCATAGACAAGAATATTCACGGACAAAAATACTGATAGCCAAGGCTAGATATAAAGAAGACTTGACATAAATAAGACTTGGCAAAAATTGTCTCAGGCAAGAATTTTCACAGACAAGAATAGTCACAGACAAGACTAGATATAGACAAACCTAAACATACACAAGACAATAAAGAATAGTCACAGGCAAGAATATTCCTGGACAAGAATAGTGATAGGATAGACTAAATATAAAGAAGGCTAGACATACATAAAGTTAGGCAACAATGGTTACAGGCAAGAATGTTGACAGACCAGAATAGTTACAGACAAAACTAGACATACACAAGACGAGACAAGAATAGTCACCGGCAAGAATATTTATGTACAAGATTAGTGATAGCTAAGGTTAGATATAAAGAAGACTAGACATACACAAGACTAGACAAAAATTGTCACAGGCAAGAATATTCACAGAGAAGAATAGAGAATAGTCACAGACAAGACAAGATATAGACAAACCTAAACACACACAACACGAGACAAGAATGGTCACAAGCAAGAATAGCCAGAGACAAGACAAGATTTAGACAAACCTAAACACACACAGGGCGAGACAGGAATGGTTACAGGCAAGAATATTCACGGACAAGAATAGTGATAGGCAAGATTATATATAAAGAAGGCTAGACATACACAAGATTAGACAAGCATGGTCACAGGCAAAAATATTCACGGACAAGAATAGTCACAGACAAGACTAGATTTAGATAAACCTAAACACACACAGGATGAGACAAGAATGGTTACAGGCAAGAATATTCACGGACAAGAATAGTGATAGGCAAGATTAGATATAAAGAAGGCTATACATACACAAGATTAGACAGAATGGTCACAGGCAAGAATATTCACAGACAAGAATAGTCACTGACAAGACTAGATTTAGATAAACCTAAAAACACACATGACAAAACAAGAATAGTCACATGCAAGAATATTCACGGACCAGAATAGTGATAGGCAAGACTAGATATAAAGAAGGCTAGACATAAACAAGATTAGAGAAGAATGGTCATAGACAAGAATATTCACGGACAAGAATACTGATAGCCAAGGCTAGATATAAAGAAGACTAGACATAAATAAGACGGCAAAAATTGTCTCAGATAAGAATATTCACAGACAAGAATAGTCACAGACAAGACTAGATATAGACAAACCTAAACATACACAAGACAATAAAGAATAGTCACAGGCAAGAATATTCCTGGACAAGAATAGTGATAGGCAAGACTAAATATAAAGAAGGCTAAACATACATAAGGTTAGGCAACAATGGTTACAGGCAAGAATGTTGACAGACCAGAATAGTTACAGACAAAACTAGACATACACAAGACGAGACAAGAATAGTCACAGGCAAGAGTATTTATGTACAAGAATAGTGATAGCTAAGGTTAGATATAAAGGTTAGATATAAAGCTAAAGTTAGATATACAGACTAGACATACACAAGACTAGACAAAAATTGTCACAGGCAAGAGTATTCACAGAGAATAGTCACAGACAAGACTAGATATAGACAAACCTAAACATACCCAAGACGAGAAAGAATAGTCGCAAGCAACAATATTCGCAGGCAAGAATAGTTACAGACTAGACTAGACATACACAAGACAAGACAATAATGGTCGTAGGCAAGGATATTCACAGTCAAGAATAGTCATAGACAAGACTAGATATTGAGAAGATTAGACACGAAAACACGAAATATGATACAAGAAACTAGACAAGAATGGTCACAGGCAAGAATATTCGCAGACAAGAATAGTCACAGAGAATAATAGAGACAGACAAAACTAGACAAGAATGGTCAGATGCAATAATATTCAAAGACAAGAATAGTCATAGACAATTCTAGATATAAAGAAGACTAGACATATAAATAGCCATAGGCAAAAATATTCACGGACAAGAATAGTCAGAAGCAAAAGTATTCACAGATAACAATGGTCACAGACAAGATTAAATATAGACAAGACTAGATATACAAATAGATAGAAAAAAAGTGATAGACAAACAAGTCTAGACAGACCAGTCTTGTTTATCTATCGCTTTTTGGGTATCTGGTCCAGCCTGTTGTCTTGCAATCGTTCTGTATAACAAACATGATATTCAATAAACTATTTTAAATTATTGTGGACATTTTTGTGAGATTTGATTTTATACAAGTATGATGATTTGCACTTACACGTTCGACAATTTCATCGGCAATTTCTAAAATCGTCGGCATTTTCCTATTACTTTGCTCTCGAATTATTTACTTTTAGTTTAATGAATTTTTTGATACCACAACGAATTTTGACAAAATTCACGAAATTAATATGACATAAATATAACTTTGACACATTTGACTGTTTTGAAATTTAAATTTTATCTTTCATTATTTTAATTTCTTTTGTAATTTTCTTTTGATTATTAATTTTATTAAAATCTTTACAAAAAGCTGCAACCTTAAAGTCAACAAGATTTTCTTTCTCAAATATAAAGTCTTTCTAAATTATATAATTCATAGATGAACTGTTGAAATTTATTCCCCAGAAGTATAATACGAAATAAAACTAGTCTCAATCATCAACAATCGTTATGTAATCTTGCATATTATATTAACTTCAAAGGACTAAATCTTATTTCTTCATTTCATGATAGTTAACATTTTCTTTGTCAGTTTATTTTATTGTCATAATGTATTTAATTGTAAGAATTCGATCATCCATAATTTATTTAAGGTCTAGATCAATGGTTCTCAAACTGTGGGACACGTACCATTGGTATATACCAGTGGTACGTGAGGCCTACAATATACATTATATACAGGGTATATATACAGGGTATTATATACATGTTTTTGAAATGACTGTTACGCGCGCTTGGATGGTCACACTGTATTCGGAATGGTTGATATCTACTCGTAAACAGATGCCATTTCAGTAACATTGGAGCCTTAATAGTACATCGTGTTATTATTCGTTCTGCGGTGCTCACACAGCGACGATTTCGATACCATTTTAATGTTGGTCGTCATGGTCGTGTTACAAAACGGAATACCATTATGAAGTACATTATAATCTTGATTATCTGACACAAATGGGATCAGACAACCGCCGGATTATCAGAAAATTCCGGATTATCGGGAGTGAAACGAAAAAATAACAATATTACATATTTTATGTACAATTGTATATCAAAAAGAATAAAATATGTACCTATACAAAAAATTTCCCTGAGGATTTCTTCGTCAGAAAGGGACTGCAAATTTTCCTCGCTTGTGTGTTGAAATCAATCTTTTATGTCGTCGCTTGTCAAGGTAGCATCCATTTGCTGGAAAGCTATTGTAAAAAATTTGAAGACAATTGTATAGTGCGGTTTTGGTGTGCAGAATTGTTGATCAGGATCAGAGTTAAAATCAGGGTGTGTTGGCCAGGCCTTTTTTCAAGAACACTGATTGGTGCGGCTTTTGACTTTATTCCAGCTATGAGCTATCGCTAGCTCAAAAATCGTCTTTCTTGGTTATCTTTTCGTAAAAGTGTTTTGCCTTTTCACGGAGGATATCTCCCGATAATGGCGTATGCCGGGCACGCTCTTGTACAAACCAAGTAAATAATCATTTTCCATTTCAGGACAATCACCCGTAATAACTGTCTTTCTTTCCTTTAAGTGCCCCTCAGCAGTCCTGACGAATAGGAGGATTTTCTCGCGGTTGAGTTTGTTGCCGCAGATCGTGGATCTTCCAACGCCATAAGTGCGTGCGAGGTTTGCAGTGGGTTCTCCTTTATAAAGATTATTGATGATCTGTTTTTAATACAAACTTAAAGTGACGTGTTTCCGTTTGGTTGACATTATACACTAAATAACTACATACACTAAATACACTCGGTAAACGACAAACCAATAACAAAACAAGATGTAATGGAGCGACGAACAGAATGAGTAGATAGAGAAAGAGTGATGGGAGGGAAGAGCACGAGCGGGCATGTTTACTTATATGTATCCGGTGCGGCGTGGCGACTAGAAAAAACACGTGTTTCTCCAGACCGCCGCCGGATTACTGAACATGTCCGACTAACGAACCGCCGAATTACCAAGATTATACTGTAGGTGAATTGTTTACTGTAGGTGAATTGTTTACTATAGGTGAATTGAGACCAGACAATGCACGGGGACGTCATCGAACTGTACGGACCCTGGAAAACATTGAGAGAGTGCGACAAACGGTGGAAGGCAGTCCTCATCGTGCGGCGATATGTCATGCATATGTCCATCCGTATAAGATTATTATTGGGCAAAAATTTCTGCAAAATGTTGGAATTGCTGACGGATGATATCATTTTGATGATGAATGACGAGGCCCACTTTCATTTATCGGGGATGGTAAACAGACAAAACTTTCGGTACTGGGCAAGTGAAAACCCGCAACAACTGCATACAAACAACACATCATCGCGTAACCCGCTGTTACGTGATTATTTCCTGCCAGAAGTAAGTAGACGACGCATCAACCTCAACACAGTTTGGTTTCAACATTTCTTTTAAGACATTTTAAGACATTTCCCAGGACGCCTGATTTCATATGGAGATATGAAGTGACCACCTCGGTCTCCGGACCTGTCACTCTGTCACATTTACAATTTTTGTATCTCAAAATTAACCACGTACTCTTGAGGAGCTTTGCGAAAACATATCAGGAAAAATTCAGAGGATTCCACGTGCCATGCTTGAAAGGAGTATGGACAGTTTCGCCACCCGTTTACAAGAATGGCTCGACAAAAATGGACGCCACCTAATTGATGTGATTTTTCAAAGTTGATTATTTTTTCGAAAATAAATGTACTTTTTTGCATGTATACATTTGTCATGTATAAAAACAATAAATTTTGAAATTGGTGCGAAAATAAATGTGTGACACTCATTTCAGAAACATCATAACTCTCTGCCTTCCAATAAAATAAATATTGACTGAATATTATTGTCTAAATATATATATTTTTTCACATTTTAGACATATCATATTGTACATGGCAACATCAAAACACATTTTTTCTTTAATAAAACCGAGCGCTTTAAAAATAAAAGTGGTTTTATTACTGCAGAAATATGTTACATGTTTACCAGTATTTCTTATTACCAATATTAGTTTGGTAGTATAGGTCACATTACAAGTGAATGGTATGCAAGAAAAAGAAAGGGGAAACTTACATTCCTAGAAGAATTTTTTTTTTAATTTTTAATTATAATCACTTGCATTACGAAAACCGAATTGCAAGTCATCAATCTCAGAGTCGCATTTTGCGTAGATTCTGTTCTGTATCACTTTTGTAAAGATCTTAGCTGAGTGATTAATTAAGCTTATTAATCGATGTTGGTCGAATGTTTTTGCATTTGGTTTCTTTGGTATGGCGATAAATGTCTAGTGCATCCAATCATCAAGTATTACGCCTGTGTCGTAGATTTCGTTGAATAGCTTCGTTAACATATCGAGGAAGCTCGGAATTGTCTTGCACATAATTTTAAGGATCTCAAAGTGAGTACTATCTGGACCTGGAGTTTTATTATTTTTCAGGGGCATAATGGCTCTATCAATATCGCTCTTCATGATTGTTAGCCCAGCTGTGACCTCATCTGGGTTATGATTATCGGGTCGCGCATCATTAAACAGTTCTTAGATGTATTGTTTGCAGATAGCTAGTAGGTCTTCAATTTCTGTTTTTAATATTCCATTCTTACTCAGAAGGCTGGTTGATTGGCTATTAAGTTTTTTCATCGATGTAAGCTCTTTGATCTTATTATGCATATTGTGATAATCGTACTTCTTCTCGTATTCGATTTCATTGCACTTTCTTGACAGGTCTGCTTCCTTGGTCTCCCTTATCTTCTTTTTGATGAAGTTTATGCGCCTTAAGGTATTTCAGTTGATATTTGCCTTTATAAGCTGGAGATGATGGGGATAACATGGAGGAAAGGAGCTCCATCAATTCTAGAATTTCGTCGGTCATTCATTCTTTTCTCTTTGTTTTTTCTTCTTTGTTTTCAGCTTCCTTAAGTTTATTCCACTTTTCTAAGCTGTCGTCGGTTTGACCGTCAATTTCAATAAAGACTTTACTGATGGATAACTGCTCCTTTTGTATGACTTCAAGTTTCAGGAGTTTTCTTATATCAACTGTTTTACTTCAGGATTTTCTATCGATCCTCTTTAGTTTTATCTCTATTCTACATACAACTGGATTGTGGTTGGAGTTAATGTCAGCACCTGGATAAGTTCTTACTTGACTGCATTGCGAAACCTTTCTGGGACAGTATATAAGAAATTTGGATTTTAATTATGTTGCCTGATGTGTCAGCTGGTGACTTAGATGTATATATACGACGAGGGGGAAGTTTGAATAGAGTATTGCAAATAACTAGATTGTATTCTTCGCAGAATTGAACTAGTCTGTCACCTCTCTCGTTGCGCGTACCTAGTCCTCTAGATGTGTAAATAATAAATAGTCTTCTAGATCTAGAAGCTATTTCTAGACAACACGACAATAATTCTAAGACTATTCCCAAATAATAAATAGTCCAGACCAGGGGTCGGCACCCGTTTTTAAGTAAAGAGCCATTTTCCTTTAAAAAATAGCAAATCTTATACAAGAGCCGCAGGAATAATCGTATTGTATTATCAAATTTTTGTATATTAAATGATATTTTTAATTATTTTATATATTTTTTGACATATTTTAAAACAAATAAATAAATCAATAATAATCAAATAATGTAATAAAAAAATTCACAATCGGTGAGACTTTTACGAGGCAATTGATGCAGATATTTGTTTTATATCAGGTTCGTAATTTGAGGTCTTTAGATTTAAACAACTTTCAAGGTTAACGTCGATGAGTTGCTGGGCCACCATTTTATATTCAGGATATTCATGTTGTTAAAATCTTCTCACAATAATATATGGACCCGCAAATTGATAGGATTTCAAATGCCACCGGCTTAAATTAATTGTAACTTTCAAAACTGTTCCAAATATCTTTCAAGAAAGATTAAAAAAAAGTAAAATTTCTAAAAGTGAATTCGAAGTATTGCCTTGTCCTTCACGCAATTTCTTATTGAGTGTTAAGATGCACTGTCTGATGCAGCCTCAAACTAGAATTTTTGTTACCAATCGTGATGAAAGCAAATGATTTGGAATACTCTGAGTTAAACGATGGTTTACGTTTACGATGGTTAACGAAACCAAGTATTCGAAGTCTTTTGACAACGAAAATGAGTAATGTATTCGATACATTGACAGAAATATTGGAAAACATTTTCGCAATGATATAATGTATTTGCAACATTTTGATTGACTATTTTTAGTACCAAGTCAATTTTTACTTTTTAATCTTGACAGCACCTCCTAATATATAATGCAATGAAAGCTGAAAATGTCTTATACAGTTCACTTCCTGATTCATGACATACATTGGCTAGACGCCTAGGCAAGACCAATAAAGGCCTTTCTGCTGATATTTGCTTGTATCTTGTTGATCAGGTTTTCAGAGTTTAAAGCAGGGTGTGTTGGCTAGACCTTTTTCCTAGAACACTGAATGATGTGGCTTTTGACTTTATTCCAGCTGTGCGCCATCGCTAGCTCAAAAATCACATTTCTTGGTTGTAGGCTCTATAACGTTTTATTTTATGAGAAAGAATGGTAAATTATTGTTAGTTTATGTGAAAGTATAAACACAAAATATAAATTCTTAAATAAAAACGATAACAAAACTTGGTCTATGTTTTTATTATATGTTTATATGTACAGTAGGGTGGAGCACGGATGTATTCAAAAATACTTTTTTCGAGATTTAAAGTTGTAATAGGGGGGGAATTGGTGCATTATATTAAAGTTAAAATAAATATAATTTTGGAATTAATTTGATGAATACCTTCTGCCTCCGCACTGACCTCAAAAATTTAAATTTAATGATAAAAGTCTAGTACAGTTATGGCCAAATATTAAGCTTAATTTAATGATAAATGGGTGATAAATGATACGCAATATATAATTCAGATATATATTAATCACCTTTAATCAAAAATGCAACAATTTTTATATAAAAATATTATTACAAAAAACACTTAATTTGCTCGAAAATGTCTCAAATTTAGGCATTACGTTTCGTGATTCCAATTTGGCTCTTATTGCACCTAATCGTGATTTGTTTATGCAATGAGAAGTGGCAGCTATTGTCGTCAATTTTACAGCCCATTCAACAGCTTGAGTTTGCATGGTGACATGGAAGCCTTAAAAACAACACTTCACCCTCATCACCTAATTAAACGACAGACTGAATTTCTTGGTCAGGCAAGTTTTTCATAATCGGTGTTTCACTTAATATTTCTTGCCAATTTATTAAATCAATATATGTTGAAGCATTGAAATTTATAGGCGGCAATATAGACTACGCAATCCCTGCAGCTGCTTTATCTGATACACCATACCTGTCGCAGGTCTTCGTTAAAGTGGGAAAATCGACGCATATTTTTTTTTGAATGCTTTTGTTTATGGTGTTAGTGGAATTACCTGAACTACTACGACTTTATAACAGATAATAAAGTATATAGGGCTGTAGTTGGGTGGTTTTCTCATTCCTGTTTCCTCTTTAGGGTCTTTTGCAACTTTTCCCTAACACTTAAGTCGATTGCAGCTATTATCATACTTCGAGAGGTTCTTTTATCAATTAAAAAATTATGTTCTTGTTTGGGAACCTTATTATCCTTCGACAGATACATTGAGATAAATCTTTACACTTGCACGCTACAATATCAAAAAGTACCTTACTACTTTATCGACTTTTCCGTAGATAGCTTTTTGACAGACTGGAGTAGGTTTTTGTATTTTAAATGGTATGCTTTTAACATCTGTACGACCCTTCTTGTTGTTACTATCGGAATAGATGCAGTTTGCCATATATTTTCAATTCTGGATGTCACTATATCTGCAATTTCTGAAAATGTGGACACTCGCATTTTCCAATTGCATCTTTAGTTGATGTTTTGTCCATTCATAGTATTTTATTACATCTTCGTAAGTAGGTAGAATATTGTCTTTTATCTCACAAATATCAGCAAAAATAGAACATTTAAAGACACTTCGTGCTCTTTGCATATTTTTTTCAAAACACAATTGACATTACGTTACTAGTTAAATAACTAGCGCAAGTCCAATTCGAGCCAAAACCAATATCCCACTGACGACACGACAAGTGTTCTAATTGTCCCATCCTGCGCTCCCTCAGTTCCCTTATTTTATAATAACAACTTAAGATCGTGCATTTTTTTTTTGTTTTGTATGGAAAATAAACTGTAGTTATAATAATTTCTTCGAATAAAATACGTCAGTTCATTAAAATTTCAATTAGTCTAAAAACTATATTTTTTCAAAAATTCAATGACGTTGCGGATGCGATTACTATAAATTAAATCAAATAATATTTTGCATGGACTAATTTGAGTCTAAAAGGCATCAATTTTTCTCTATTAGATCACTCACAACCCAAAAAAAATATTTCGCTCCACCGTAATGTACAGTGTGTTTGAAGAAGAACTCCATAGTTTTAAGTATAAATTTAATGTTGAAAAACTACAGCAATGAGTACATACAACAAAAGGTCAAGCAGGCGTGCCAGCTGCAGGGGAACAAAATTTAGACAGTTAATGAATCAAATACCACAAAATAGAATAGTGTCTATCACCTTGAACAGTTTCTATGACACAATAAAACTAGGGAATTCTTTTTCAAACGTTCTGTACATACATAGATTGGCATAGTGGAAAGTGTGAAAAACTAATTTTCAAAATAAATAATATAGGGCTCGCCAATTTATAAATCATTTAACAATGGGCTCGCCAATTTATACAAAATTTAACAATAGGCTCGCGCGAGCCCGGCTCGTTTGGGTCCGCTGCTCCAGCACACCAATGGTTTCTTCTCTCATGTAATTTAAACATATTTTTTTTTTGTGGGGGTCATTTGGCTGCAAAGCCTTTCTGCACTGCGACCAACTTGATCTATTGTGCTTGACCATACTACAATTACTCTCCCAGGAATTCAACTTCGTGAGCGAAGTCTAAGATATTCTTGAGAGGCTTGCTACTCAGCTCCAAGGTGGTCAATCTTGCGACGCCGAAGTGAGCAAGCTTTATGTGTGCTAGCGCTATACATGTGCACATTATGTGTTCAGCGGTTTCTTCATCTGATTCACATAATCTACAGGCAACTTCCTCTGCCTTTCCCATTTTGTGTAGGTGATATCTCACCGGACAGTGTCCTGTGAGTATGCCTACCATAGTTCTGATTTCTCTTCTAGAGAAGCTTAGCATCTGCTGCGGTATTGCGGCAGAATAGTTTATGAGCATTTTAGCTTGCCGCTGTCCTGGCGTGTTCTTCCAGTGGGTTTGCTCTTGCTCTTCTTCCATTTCTTAGCCCCCTGCCTCAAGTGGGCCTTTGTAAGCAAACAAGTTGGCTCCGGGCCCAAGAAGGGAGCCTCGGCCCCGCTTTTGGCTAGTGCGTCGGCCATTTCATTTCCATATATGCCCTGGTGACCCGGTGACCACATTAGCGTGAGTCTGTTACCTTTCACCAGTTGCTTTAGGGTCTGTTTACAGTTCCAGGTTACTTTGGAATTAAAGTTGTGTAGTAGTGCTACCTGTCTGTTTGTGCGTATCTTTCGATGGCTATAATTTCTGCGTGTAATACCGTGGGAGCCTGGCCCAATGCCGTGGACTCCCTGTGACTCCGGCTGTATATGCCAATTCCTGTAACCTTAGCAGTCGGTGTACTATATGGACGCTTAGTCTTTCAGGTTTTCGATTATTTGAACACTGCTTTGGCGGTCATTGATGACCACTTCAACGGCTGTGCCAAAGTCGTATTCTGTAGACATTGCGTCCCAGGGCTGCTTCAGAAATTTCTCTCCGATTTGTTCCCTTATTTTCAAGTGTCTCTGAATAGACGATGTACACTTTAGTCTCAGAGCACTGAGAATACCTTCTTTTTCTACCTGTTTGTGCAGTGGAAGTAGGTCCAACAGAACTTCCATTGCTGTGGTTGGAGTAGATTGCATCGCTCCTGTTATACCCAAGCACGCATGCCGTTGAAGCTTTTGTAGCATGTTTGGGGTCTTTATTTCCTTTGTTTTGTACCACCTTTGTTTTAGTCCCTATGTTTTTCCAAAAAGCTTACGGCACATCCAAAAGGCCGCTGTGGCTTTTGAGAGCGTTTTGTTCAGATGCCAGTTCCAAGTGAGTTTCTTATCCTAGGTCACTCTTAGATATTTCACCTCCTCGGAAAACTCTAACGTCTGACCTTCAATGCTCGGAGCTTTCAAGTTCAGCTTCCTCTTTCTAGTAAAGAGGACCATGTTATGGACGAGCCACATGTGACTCGCGAGCCCTGTTGCCGAGCCGATGTTGCCGAGCCCTGGTCTATATTATGTTCACTTAATAGGCCTTCTCTAGTCTTGTCAAAAATTAGCCTAGTTTGTTTGCAGCCTTGGTTTGTATAATCTTGCCTAGTCTTAGACCTATTTGGATTAATTAACGTAATAGTATTCTTTGATCTACATAGCCATGTCTATTTTTATCAAAAATTAGACTAATTAATTTATATAGTTTTATTGAGTATAGTCTTATCAAGAATGAGATTACTTAGTTTACTTAGTTTTCGTGTACTTGTATAGTTTTGTCAAAAGCTAGACTAGCTAGATCACTAGATCTATTATATATAATTTTACCTATACATGCCAAAAATTATACAATCAGTGTGATAGACTAGTAAAATAACAATAATTATAAAGCATTGTTCAAAGAAAACATCAAAATTTAATCCTTTTTGATAACATGTAGATAAAAATAAAAAGTGTATATTCTATTAAAAAAATCTATATTTTTATAAATCGTTATTTAATATTAATTAAATTAACTAATATTAATTAAATTAACTTATTTAACTTTCAATTTTTTGATAATAAAATCATTTACTAAAGTAGACTAGTTTAACTATGTGTATATTTTGTTTTGTTTGTCTAGGCAAAAGGCAATAACAATAAACAGCTGAAACTTGAAAAAAAAACGGCAAAAGAAATAAAAAATACATAAAGATCGGAACATGGAACATTAGAAGCATGACAGGAAAGGAAAACGAACTTATAGAAGTTTATAAAAACAAAACTAGAAATACTAGCAATAACAGAAAGCAACAAAAAAGGAACAGGGGAAATGAGAATCAAAGACCATGAAATAATATATAGCAGAGTAAGCATGAATAACAGAGCAGTGGGAGGAGTAGGATGCGTACTGAGCCCAAAATATAAAGAAAAATTAACCGAATGAAAAGCAGTGAACGAACGAATTATAACGGTTGGGATAAGTATCACAAAACAAGAAACTATAAAAGTCATAATAATCTATGTACCAGGTGAGAAAGACAAAACAAGTGAGAAAGATGAATTCTGGGAACTACAAGAAGTTTATGAAAATGAGAGGCCCGCAACCATCATTATGGGAGATTTTAATACAAGAGTCGGCAAAAATATAGAAGGACCAGAAGGTATAATGGGAAGAATTGAAATAAGAAAGCGCCAATAATAACAATGCAAAAGGCTAATAGATGTCTGTATACAAAACAGGCTAGTAATACTAAACACATTCTTAAAACATAAAGACTGCCATAAATATATAAGGGAAAAACAAGGAAGAAACGAAAAGTCTACAAAAGACTATATTCTGACACAAAAAAGCTAAAGAAAGTTATAAAGGATGTAAGGGTAAATAGAGAAGCAGAACTAGGCATAGACCACTATTTAGTGAGCGCAATATTCAAAAAAAAGAAAGAAGTAGAGAGACTTCAGACAAAGGGGAGAATAAGTAAGGCAACAAAAACTCAGAATATACAAATTAGAAAACATAGACGGGAAAAATATCCCGAAATAATAGAAGAAGAGATAAATAAAAGACAAGACGAAATACAAAAATTACAAAAATACAAAAAGAAAAATGGAAAATATTCAAAGATATACTAAAATACTCTGCAAGAATTACAATAACAGAAAGATCCAAGAAAAGAACAAGCTGGCGGAACGAGGAAATAAAACAGATCGTCAAGACAAAAAGGACAGCTTGGAAAGGAGACCTTAGCCCAAAAACAACACAAACATATGCTACATATAAAGCAATAAGGAGAGCTGTAAAAGAAAAAGTCAAACAAGCCAAAAATAAGGAATCGGAAGAATTTTGAGAAAAAAATGAGTATAATAGCAAGAATGACCAAAACCTCTTCTACAGTACTCAAGAACACGAGGCGAGATAAAATGAAAACAGTTAAACAGATAAAAGATAAAGAAGGTCAAATATTAGAAGAAACATCGAAAATAATAAAAAGATGGGGCGCATATTTTCAAGAAATGTTGGAGTCAACAAATGAAGAAAGAATAGAAATTGAAACAAGAAACAAACAGAAACAAGACATGCAACAGCAAACACAAGCAATGGGATACAACTACATGAAGTACAGGAAAGGATAAGAACTCTTAAAAATGGAAAAGCGCCAGGCCTAGACAACATCAAAGCTGAAATGCTAAAACATTTGGGAGAAAAAGGCACTGAAATATTACGCGACAGAGAAATGGCCTGGAAAACACAAGAAGTCCCGGATGACTGGAAGAGGCCAATAATAATACCCATATATAAAAAAGGAGATAGAAGGGGATGTGGAAATTACCAATGGATGCGGTGCGTGCAAAGTATATGAAACAATTTTAAAAGAAAGACTAAGAATGACCACGCAAAGAAAACTACATGAAGCCCAAAGCGGTTTTCGGCTCGCCTATAGTGTTCAAGATCAGATATTCACAATAAGAAACTTAACAGAAGTAGTAAGTGAAGTACCTATGTATGACAAAGTATCTAAGTACGACAAAGTATTTAAGTACATACTAAGTAAGAATGACAAAGCAATAAATATACCTATGTTTTATAGATCTCGAAAACGACAAAGTTCCCCGGCATCACATATGGAAAACATTAGGAAAATACGAAGTAGACGATAACCTAATTGAGGCAATAAAATCAATGTACAAAAATATTTCAAATATTATAAGAGTATTAGACGAAGAATCAGATAAATTCATTACCACACACGAAGTTAGACAAGGAGGGGATCTCAGTTCACTGTTATTCATCCTATATCTGAACGAAATAATTAAAGAATGCAGTAATAAAAACAAAAAAATAAGTGCAGCATACAACAGTATGCAATCTATAAACATCAACGAATGCGTATTTGCAGACGACACCGTAGTAATTGCAAACAGTGAAGAGACATTACAACACAATGTAGAAACATGGGCAAAATCATTAGAAGAAAAAGGAATGAAATTAAGTATAAAAAAGACTAAAACCATGGTTATCTCCTACGTTCCAAAGCAAGTCAACACAGGATTAAAAGGAAAAATTATAGAACAAGTAGATACCATCAAATGCTTAGGAATAAAAATTAACCAGTGGGCAAAATGAAAACATTTTTTTAAATTTTTATAAACTATAACTATAACTATTACATTAGTATACAAATATTTTACTAAAACATATTTTTCCGTTCGTAATATATTTATTTTTTGATTTGTAGGTACCCAGTCAGCGTTGAATGTTGCAGGAATGTTGCAGCAATGTTCAGAAGGCTGCACAACATTCCAAATGTTGCAGCAACATTCCTGAACATTCCAGTGGCAACATTGCAATGTGAATGTTGCAGCAACATTCCTGCAACATTCCAGTTCCAGTTCCATCCAGTTGTAGCAACATTCCTACAACATTCCAGTAAGGCTGCGCCAATTATTTTTTTCATTATTAATATTATCATTTATTTTTACTGTGATTATTTTTACTCGTCTCACTTTTTTTATTCTCATACTCAAAAATGTATTATATTTTTAGTTATTTTTCCGATCGGCGCGTGCATTTTCCACCGATCGGAATTTGCATACACAATGCGTGTATGAGACGTGATGAAAACCTAAAACCCATTGTTTTATATGCGGCCCATTACGATCGAGGTAATGTGAAGTATCCGAACTTAACGTAATGTGAAATCTACCAATGTCCAAAGTTTCACGTCCTGTCGCCTTATCTTTCAGCCAATCAACGCTCTCGATTCTTGCGCGCATGCACTCGAATTCAAGAGTGGCATTTTCCATTGTGTTGTTACATTCACTTTGTTTACAGTTCGAAAAGTTGTTTATAAATTAAGAGTTAAAAAATGTCGATTAATGACGTTTTGTCAGTTGAGTGTGTGCGGGCATATCCCCAAATATATGATAAGGGGCATGCAGGTTTCAAAAAAAGACTCCGCATGGAAGAATGTGTCCGAAACAATGAATGGTAGGTTATGTTGCATCTTTTTATTCGAAATTTATAGTTCATACTTTTCTATATCCTTTCTATCTTTATTTCAGTAACAGTAAAAGGATGTACCTCCAGGTGGCAAACGCTTCGTGAGAGGTTTGTCAAAGAGAAGTGGATTGTTGAGCTTGATGGGATGGGTCAGGGGCAGGGGCATCGACTCGTCCAGAATGGCCCTTCTTGCAATTCCTGAAACCCCATATTAGGAAAAGGAAGTGTATGAACGCTGAGTCCCTCCTAAACGCGTTTACATAACCTACTTGTACAACAAACATGTTGCCTTAAAATTTAGTTGGCAAGGTCGTTCGAATAAGAAACGAAAATGTTTTAGTCAATTGATGATGGCGAAATTACTCTGCAGTAAGTTTATTTCTTTAAAAGTGAACATTTTTATATTTTTGCCAAATATTTTTACTTATATTTTATATTGTCCTACAATTTTACAGAGACTTGGCGGAGAGAAATGGTCGGAAAAAGATATAGAAGATAAAAATGACTTATTCAAACACCAACAAGAGTGAGTCGAGCCAAAAAAAGAAGTTTCCTCCGATTAGAATAACAATAACAGTACATGAATTTAAAAAAAAAATATTAAAAGTGAAAGTGAAATTTGTAAATAAAAGAGAATAAAACTAAAAATATAATTTTCAATTTTGCAATATTCAATATATTCCTATAACATTCCTGCAATATTTCTGCAACATTCATGCAATGTTCGCAATCTTCCTGCAACATTCATGCAATGTTCGTAATGTTCCCGCAACGATTCCTGCAATGTTCGTAATGTTCCCGCAACGTTCGTAACGTTCTCGCAACGTTCGTAATGTTCCCGCAACGTTCCTGTAATGTTCGCAACATTCCCGCAACGTTCCTGCAATGTTCCGTGCAACGTTCCCACAACATTTCTGAACGTTGCAGAGAGGCGGACATAGGAATGTTGTAGGAATGTTGCGGGAATGTTGCAGCAATGTTGAAAGTAACATTGCTGCAACATTCCTGCATCATTCAACGCTGACTGGGTAATCATGTAATCAGGTAATCTCTGTATGTGTGGTTATATACTCATCCGGGCTGCAGTCAGTGCAGACCGAGTCTCGCCGCATAGTTAGTGTATTGACCTGGTTACCCCCACCCGCGATATACGTTTTTGTAATATGTATATCGTGGGCTGCAAACATTGCAGTCCGCACTCTGTATTGTTTGTTTCTAAGAACTCGAGTTTCGGCAACGGCAAAGAAGCTTAACCCTTTACTGCATTTTGATGCATATGTGCAGCAGTAAATACATTTTGCATTAAAAATCTATTGAACATTCAAAATAATGAAAGACGCTATGGTGCATACAGGCAACACAATCGTCTACATACATTATTTCAAGTGGTGGGAGTAATGGACATAATATTTTACGTACTATTCAGTGGCAATCATCAGCTAAAGTGGTTGTGCCTAAATAGACGGTCTCGCTTCCTTTGAGTTGCAGCAAAACTATTTAATTTATTAATATTGTGACTGCAAAAAAATATTATCAGGTAACGTATATATTTATTTGTTTTGTTTCAATTCAGTTCTCTTTATCAAAGTGGTAGAAAATATGCAAAACTGTTTTTAATTTGTGATGCATATATGCACCAATTTACATATAGACTATAATAAACCAATAGGCTCAACAACCAAAATGACATATGCAATATCGTATAGGCAAATAATTATTTTTAGGAACACACATACTATGTCTTTGTGGAAGCAGTATGAAAAACGTAGGCCCCTTAAACAAAAAGAATTAGACGACGCAATTGCGACTTTATCGGAAAGTGAGGATGGATCTTCAGATATTTTCAAATGAAGAAGATGCCCTTCTTGGAAATGACCATTTTTTCTTTCGAAATTGAAAATATTTCGGATGATAATGGAAATGAATTACACTCCAATTGCGTCCAATTATCAACTATTTATTGAAGCGATCTCAAACTGTGCCACATGAACGTGACTTATCAGTTGATGAGCAAATTTGTTCAACTAAGGCAAGAAGTTATTTGAAGAAACCTGCAAAACCCAATATGGGGTTACAAGTTTCTTGTATTATCAGGAGTTTCGGAATATATAATACATATAATTCCGAAGTTTGTACTAGTCAAGAGAATACCGATGAGAATAGGCCAGATGCACAACCAAATCTTGGAGCTAGTGTTAATGTTGTCACAAGGAAATTACTTGAAAAAATTAACCATCGAGTTTAATTTGACAATTACTACACTACATTTCCTCATATGGTATATGTTGCTCAAAAAGGTATTCAAGCCTTAGGCACAGTTCGCAGAAACAGACTACCAAATAGTAAATTACCAGACATTTAAAAATCACCAAGAGCAAGTATGTAAAAGTACATAACTACAGTTGATAGTATTGATATAACATCTGTCGTCTGGAAAGACAACAAAGTCGTTACACTTGTCTCTGTCAAACTTTTGTCGAGTGTTACCAGTACAACAGGTCCAACGATATCATAAACAGCAAGGTGTTCGCCAGGACCAGTTATCACATTGGCCAATTTGGCATAGCAGACGTCTACGATGTAAGCTTCCAAAATGTACCGGCTATACCTACGCACGTTATGTGCGAGAAATGTGTTTGTTTTATGCAGGTAAAAATTGTTTTAAGCAATTTCACCAAAAAATATAACAAAACTAAAATACGTGTTCTTTATTATTACATTCTTCGGATAATGTATACCTTGTAGCATATATGCAACATTTTGTATTTTGAGGGTAACTGACCATAGACTCTATATGCAAAATGATGCATAAGTGCATCCTTATAAAATTTACGAATAAATCAACAAAATTAAAACAATAGATTTTTTTTACTATTCTTTCGAATTCTGTGCATAAATTTACATATTATACATTTTTTTCGGGATAAATATAAAAATTGCGCAGTAAAGGGTTAAGTGGACAAGAATTTACTAAAATTATTAAAGAAATTAGAAATAACCTCCCTTCGGTCAATCACCAAGAGGATTTTCTATCTGCAAAAAGGCCAAGATTTTCAAAAGAAGCAACAAATTTAGCAACAAAAGAAGAAAAGAAGCGATTATATAATATTTCAAGCAAAAGAACGATTTGCTTTTATGAAACACATATCTGCAGCTAGATTATTTTCCCCGTATATTTTTTCATATAATACGAATCAAATTCCTATCATCAAACTACGAGAAACTGAATGCATCTAATGTATGGTACTCAGGAATTCATGAATCCTTTGTAGAAGTTTTTAATTTACTTGAAATAATAATTACGACACCTATGACAACAGCAGAACCTGAAAGATGTTTTTCCGGTCTTAAGAGAATAAAGAGACCTTTTTAAGAAATACAATGGTACAAAAAAGACTAACAGTATTAGCTATGATTAGCACAGAGAAAAATATAATCTCAAATATAACAAATTTTAATGAAAATGTTATTGTTGGTTTTGTTAATCTAGAGGAACGTAGAATGGAATTTAAATAAAAATAATTGTTACTGGTATTACACTGAATTAAAAAATTCAATATGTTTCTGTATGTGTCAATAAAAATGCGGTTTTTTCAAGTCGTACTGATTTTTTATTATAATTCCAGCCCTCCCACAAACATCATCCACGAGCCGCCACTGCATTTAACCAAGCAAAAGCTATATAACAGAAATTAATAGTAGAATAGCAACCACAACCAAAGTCTATCACAGCTTGAGAAATGGCTTTATAAACCAAAACAAAACTCGCGGTATATAAAAGAATCTAATTCCTATCTTACTCTATGGATGTGAATCATGGGTATCAACAGAAAAACTACAAAAGAAAATACAAGCAGCTGAAATGAAATATCTGAGAAGAACAGCAAATGCCACACTGCTCGATAAGATAAAACGAAAAAATACGGGAGGACCTAGTAAGTACAACTGAGATGGTGGGGCATCTTAAAAGACCAGACAGAAACCGGCAAGTCAGGAAAATATGGGAAGCAAAGAAAAGTGACAATAGACGAGGAGGAAGACCTAGGAAAGAGTGGGATAAAGAATTGGAGGAATTACTAAAAGAAAAGAGCTTAAACACAAGAGAAGGGAAAGTATTAGCAGAAGACGGAAACACCTGGAAACAAAATGTGAACGAACAAGGAAATTAAACTAATTAATAATAAATCACAACACTTAATTAATAATAAATTGGATAATTACGAAAACTAATTAAATTTGTTTCGCTTGTTATTTCACTTATTACTAATTAACGTCTAAATAGTTTGCATATGCAATAATATCAGAATTGTCTAAACTAAACAGATAATTAGAAATTCTAGTCTTGCTTGCGTAATCTCGTCTTATATAGTCTTGCAAACTTTTTTATACTATCTACTCACGTCTGTCTAGTATTGTTTGCCTAACCTTGTCTACATTGGCTTATTAAACTTCTGTTTTATGTTAAGTCTTCTCTCTCAAGTTTTGAGAATAATATTTTCTGCCTTATCGTATCTAGATATTCCATATATAGTCTTCCTTGTTTAGTGATATCTGATTAGTCCTATGTCTTACCTCCTATGTCTTGTTTGCTTAATATTATTTTCTCTTGTGTAGTGTTTTTGGTTAGTCTTGTTAATTTTGTCTGTCTAGTTTTATTCGTCTAGTTCCGTCTGTTTAGTCTTCTGTGTCTAGTCTTGTCTACTTAATTGTAGGTCTAACCTGTCTATTCAAAAGTCTTATCTGTCTAGTCTAGACCTGCCTGTCTAGTCTTGTATGGTAAGAGAGCTCTTGTCTATTTGTTTTATCGTGTCTATTTAATCTTGTCTATATAGTCTTCTTTGTCTAGTTTTGTTTGTATAATCTTAACTCTCTAATCTTGGCTATCTAGTCTTATTGTTAGTATGTCTAGTTTCGTTTATGTAGATTTCGTGCCGTAGCGACGCATCGGTTTCATTTTGTTCGTTTACTTATTTTCTACTTATGTTCTAATACCTAATACAGCTTTGTTTTAAGAGTCACAGTTAGTTAAATAGGATTACTATAATGTATAGTTAGTTAACTACTTATAAACAATACAAAAATTCAATTCTAAAGGCTACAAGGTAAAGTAGTCTACAAAAAAATAATAACATTTCTACAGACTAATTATGACTTATAACCTGTTTTAATTGAGAATTCAATCACAAAAATTGTTAATAATCGATATTACCTTGAATAATATTCCTCAAGTTTAGGATGCAAAAACAAACTGTGTGCGCGTGTGTATCAAAAAGATAAACAGTGTGTGGAATTTAAGCTGGTATGAGTCGTATATATAGCTAAATCCGTTGAATTATTGAGAGGGGAAACAGGACAATCAGTCCAAATGAGTCACTAGAATCGTCTACGTTCAAAGTTCAAAACTGAGAACGTGTTTTATGTTTCTCGTCCGTTGTTGTGCAATACAAAAAACGTATGGCGGGAGTAATGATTCCATCTACATGGTGACAAAAATTTAATATTAACGTTTGCCAAAAATAAACTTTGTATTTTAGTCAAACTTTAGTATGAGATACAAAGATTGTAGATTATAGTTAACAAGATTAAAATTGATAATTTAACTTACTTGCTCATCTATTGATATGTATTGATTTCAGTTTAGTTCAGTATTAGCCTAAAACATACAGTTTAGATTATAACTCACCTTTATTTTAATTTAGTTGGTAACAGTTATTATAGTTTTAAAATTTAGTTACTTTGATAACTTACAGTTTGAGATTAATTTGGCGAGATTACAACAAACGGTTTAGTTTTGTTATAGTTGAAATCTTGCATTTAGTTTAGTTAATAGTTTATAATTACAGCTTTACTTATTGTTTTAATTAGTTTATAACTTTCTTGGCCCGAAGCTTTCAATTTTATTTTGCTTTAGTTTATAACTTCTAGTTTAGTTTTGTTTTAAAATTACAAATAATTTAGTTTATAGTTTAGAAAACTTAGTTTAGAATTACTGTTCAGCTTATAACTTTTATAACTTTCTTGACCTGCCAAGTTTCTAATTATGTGAGATTTGTAAAATCTAGCAGGCTTTTAACTAACATTAGCCTGAAAAGTTAAAACTTAAAAAATTTAAGTTAATTTTAGTTAAAACATTGTTTTTAATAATTAACACGTGTTTGCGGACAGAAAAATATCAGTACGCTGCAAAAATAGAGAGACGATATACACATTAGGGTGGAGCGAAATTTTTTTTTTGGGTTGTGAGTGATCTAATAGTGAAAAATCGGTGCCCTTTAGACTCAAATTAATCCATGCAAAATATTATTTGATTTGAATTATAGTAATTGCCTCCGCAACGTCATTGAATTTTTCAAGAAATGTGTTTAGACTAATTGAAATTTTAATGAAAAGACGTATTTTATTCCCAAAAATTATTATAACTACAGTTTATTTTCATTACAAAACCAAAAAAATACATGATCTTTAGTTTATAATATAAAATAAGGTGTCAGGGAGCGCAGGAGGGGACAATTTGAACACTTCTCGCGTCGATAGTGGACTATTGGTTTTGGCTTGAATTAGTTATTAAATGTCCTATTTTTGGTGATATTTGTGAGATAAAAGACAATGTTCTACCTACTTAAGAAGATGTAATAAAATACTATGAATGAATGGGAACTGCAAAAGAGCCCAGAGTTTCAGAAATAGCAGATATAGTGACATCCAGAATTGAAAATATATGGCAAACAGCATCTATTCCGATAGTAACACCAACAAGGATCGTACAGATGTTAAAAGCATACCATTTAAAATGCAAAAACCTACTCAAGTCTGTCAAAAGGCTCTCTCCGGAAAAGTTAGAGTTTTCGACAAAGTAGTAAGGTACTTTTTGATATTGCATGCAAGCTAAATTTGAGACAAAAAGAGATTTTCGAGCAAATTAATTGTTTTTTTTTAATAATATTTTTATTCAAAAAATGTTGTATTTTTGATTAAAGGTGATTAATATATATCTGAATTATATATTGCGTATCATTTATCACCCATTTATCATTAAATTAAGCTTAATATTTGGCAATAACTGTACTAGACTTTTATCATTAAATTTAATTTTTTGAGGTCAATGCGGAGGCAGAAGATATTCATCAAATTAATTCAAAAATGATATTTATTTTAACTTTAATATATTACACCAATCCCCCCCTATTACAACTTTAAATCTCGAAAAAAATATTTTTGCATACATCCGTGCTCCACCCTAATACACATATACACAAAGCAAAATTAATATAATATGAAAAAACTCAATGAATGAGTTGAACAGTACAATACATGCATAAATCTTAGAAGATCATATAAAATAAAATAAACAATAATTGACTACAAAATTTTAATCATTTTTATAGCATTCACGTCCACTAAAGTTTAAACTAGAAATCGTTGCAATTTCATCATTAAGTTATCGAAATTTTCAAGAATTCCACACATCTGATAGTTTTCTAATTTCGTAAATTCCATCCATTTGTAACATCCAAATTGCCAAACTTCTACAACTATTTGTCTAGAATCTTGAGTGGAGCGGTCTCGTCTATCTTGTTTGATTTTGTATGTCTAGTCTCCTCCGTCTACTCTTGTTGGTCTCGACATAGTATGATTAATCGGCCACCGTTATACTATATTGAAATACACATGGAAGAACGAATAAGCATAAGATGAACAATCGACAAAATCCTAAAATATTGTCTATCGAGAATTATATGTATAGTCTTGTCTTTGTAGTTTTTTTCTCTACCTAGTCTAGTCAGCCTAGTCTTGTCTGTATGTCCTCCTCGGTAGTGTAGACAACATACCCGCCTGGAAAGCGGGTGACACGGCTTCGATTCCCGGTCGGAGAGGCAACAACTAAGACGGTTTTGACTAACCGGACTGCCTACCCTGAATGAATGAGCTTCCCCTAAAATCCGCCAAAAAAAGCCTTGTCTGTCTAATCTTGTCTCTCCAGTCTTGTCTGCCTAGTCTTGTCTGCTTTTCCTTTTTTCTTATCTCCAAACGGTAATCTTATAAACCGTGCTTCGATACCTAAAACGATAAGCAATTTACAAAGGGCAATACGTTTTATTTAGATCGGACATGGAGGAGAATAAAGACAACCCTGACGAAGAAAACCCTTTCTCTAGGAAAGACGGCGTACAAAGGACACCGCCCTCTAAGAATATCTTTAGAGAAAGATCAATTTCTCTCACCGGAGACCTAGCGTTATACAGGAACAATAGGTAAAAAGAAAACGCCAAGACACAGGAAAACAGGAGCCGGAACCGGATTCCTGTAAAGAACTAGAGGCTATCACCCGAAAAATTATAGGAAGATCACAGGAACTCAGGTCGCTTGTTAATCAACTCCTAGCTCGAAAAACGAGATCAAGAAAATAACGGAGGAACTATGGACTCTTACTGGAACCCTGGAAAGGATTTGGGTCAGTGGACAAGTCGCACACACGCCATACTTTACGGGACAACCGCGCCAGTTAAAAAATAGCACTGTTAGTACACAAACTACTAGCGATAAAGAGGAGGAAGAAATCCAAATGCTACGGTGTCAGATAGAAAATGGAAATACTTATGAGGACTTCGTGAATGTAGCAAAGAAGGATTGGCCACAAAAAACCTATAACAAAATCAAAGAAGGGCACGTAGATGCTCTCGCTACAAACTCAGAGTGGAATATCGCATGGGGTGTGGATGAAAACCTATACCCAGACTAGGGTGTCCCGAAAGCACTGACTGAAGCTTATTCGAGACCCGACGAACTTCTAAAGCATTCTCCGAAGACTGGTAAAGTTGTGTATTTAAAACACACAATAGGGATGCCTGACGAAAACGGCGATATTTGCTCACAGGATCGATTTGTAGGTATACCAAATGGTCAGCAACGGGAGAGACCGACTCAAAAGACATATTCGCCTACCTCAGTAGGCTAAAAGAAATATGTAAGAAGAACGGTAGGAATAAATTAGCAATTCATCGCACGGGAAAAGCGGACTGGCCAATACCAACTAAAAAAGCCTTAGAATTTATTTTCGCTAACACCGACACTGAACTGAGGGTATACTGTCCAAACGTAAGCGACAAAAACAACAAAAAAGAACTCGAAAAACACAGAAGCAGTTATGATTAAGGCCGAGGGTAGTTCATATCCTGACCTACTAAAGATGATCAGAACTAAGGTCGATCCGGAAGAATCCGGAGCGACAATAACAGGAGCAAGAAAGGCAAAAACAGGCGAATTGCTGCTTGAGGTTGAAACAGGCAAAGCAGTAGGACTGAAGGAGCACATTATGCAAACATGTCCAAATGCCCAAGTGCGCCTAAAAACTGAGCAAGTGATTATCCACATAAAAGGCATGTACGCGGTTACCACCCAAGAGGAGATCAAAAAGGCAATAAAACTAAAAGCCGGTAATGAAACATGTGAAGTAAAAGTTTTCAACATAAGGCCCGCCTACGGGGAAAGCCAGGCCGCAACCGTATCAGTAAGCAAGGCAGTAGCTGGGATCATAACAAAAACCAACACAATTATGCTCGGGATGGTAGCATGCAGAATAGAGGAACGGCTAAATATTACCAAATGCTATAGATGCTGGGAAATAGGTCATGTGACAAAGGACTGCAAAGGCCCGGATAGACAAAATCTGTGCCTGCGCTGTGGACAAGAGGGCCACAAAACCCAAGACTGCAACTGGAGAGACCCAAGACTGGAGAGGAATATTGTCCCATATGCAAAGTGAAGGGACACAGGGCAGATACAGGATCATGTCCAATGTTTAAAAAAGCGCTATCGGAGGCCCGGCGTTCCCAACGAAACTCGCAATGCCAAGAATAATCCAATTGAACGCGATGCGCTGCCGGGCTGCATATGACCTCCTATCCGCCACTGTTGCAGAACTTGCCATTGACATACTCATTATCAGTGAGCCGAACAAAAAGCTAGTAAGTTCAAGAGATTGGTTCAAAGAAAGCAAACATGACGCAGCGATAAAGGTAGTCAATAGGGACGAAATCGTTTTGGACAGTGGCAGTGGCCCTGGTTTTGTGTGGGTTGAACTGGGAAGAAGGAAGAAATAATTATTAGCTGCTACTTCTCCCCAAACGACAGCCTAGAACAGTTGAAAATTTCACTAAATGACCTGAGACAATGTATAAGAGGCTCTACTAAACCGAAATTGATCGCCGGTGATTTTAATGCCAAGTCTCCATACTGGAGTTCTTCGAAAATGGACGTGCGGGGAGATCTGGTTATGGACTGACTATCCGAGCTAGATCTCACTGTAATAAATGAAATTAATAAACCAACTTTCGAAAGAAGGGAGACAGCTTCCATAATAGATCTAACACTGACAACAGCTGAAATGGCAAACGAAATTGAAAACTGGCAGGTACTAGATAAGGAGACCTTAAGTGACCACAAATACATCTTCTACCAGTTGCATGGCAAGACGATATATCGTTCGTCTCAAAGTAAGGGGGATAGACGATGGTGAACCAAAACTTCGCCGAAAAAAAAATTTCAGAAAGGCTGCAATTGCAAATAAGCCAGGCAACGGTACGCACCCCTGAAGAATCAATTAAGATCCTTACGAAAACATGCGGCGCCACACTTAGCATAAAACCAGCTTTCAGCAGGAAGAGATGGACCTATTGGTGGAATGATGAAATCGCAAAAAAAAGAAAGGAATGTATTGCTGCGCGAAGAAAATACCAACGCAAAGCCAAACAAAATCTAAACTCGGACTGTGTGCAGTATCTCTGAAATCAATACAAAGAAGAAAAGAGATCACTGAAGAAGGCAATAAATATTTCAAAAAGAGAACACTGGCGTGCCCTATGTACAAAACTAGACGAAAACATCTGGGGGGGTGCCTACGAACTCGCCACCCGTGAACTAAGGCTTAGGTACCCAAATCCCAAACTTCCCATGGAACAGCTGCAAGCAGTTGTAGATGTCCTGTTCCCAAAAGACGAGGTACCACAGTGGAATCTACCGGAAGTGAAAGAAACCGAAGATTTCACGCTTGAGGAATTAGAAAGAGCCAGCAGACGACTAGAAAATAATAAAGCGCCAGGACCCGACGGTATACCACCAGAAGCTCTTAAAATTGCCGCAAAGATATGTCCTGACTTCATATTAGAAATTGCAAACGCGATAATGAAGGATGGAAATTTCCCTGATATATGGAAAAAATCCAGGTTGGTTTTCCTAAGAAAAGGCAACAAACCTATAGAGAATCCGTCTACCTATAGGCCCATATGCCTACTAGATGTCGCCGGGAAGCTATTAAAGTGGTGTTTCACAGGGCTCATAAATGGGACCCACCCTGTGGAACATCCTGTATGACGGTGTGCTAAGCCTGAGATTACCAGAGGGCGTTGACATAGTAGGCTTCGCCGACGACCTGGCTCTCATCGTGACGGGCAAAAACGAGAAACAAATAATGGACAGAGGGAACATGGCAATTAAACTAGTGGCAACTTGGATGAACGGGAAAAAATTGAAGCTCGCTCCAGAGGTAAAAGAAAAATAGGTCCCATAATGTGAAAAATAGAACATGAAGAAATCATACCCAAGAAAACTATAAAATACCTGGGAATCACTATAGACCAATGTGTCTCCTTCAATCAACACATTGCTACAACAATGGCAAAGGCCCTCAAAACCTGTGCTGCACTCGGAAGGCTCATGCCAAACATGGGAGGATCAACGAGCAGCAAACGAAAAGTGTTCACTCCACTATGCTGTATGGTGCCCCAGTATGGAACAAGGCCCTGGAAAAGGTTACCGCGAGACAAAAGTTTGCATCAATTCAGAGGAAGATTGCACTGAGAACTTGTAGTGCATACAGGACGGTGTCAGGAGACGCGGCACTTGTAATAGCGGGGAAACCAGCGATACAGCTCCTAGCCAAAGAAAGAGCTGTATTACACAGCATAAAAAACAGTAGTCAGGCTGGAGACAGAAATAAGCGAAAGAAGACTGCGAGGTCACAACTGTACATCAGCTGGCAACAACTGTGGAACAGCTCAAACAAAGGAGAATGGACCCGACTGTTAATCCTCCAAGTAAAACCATGGGCGACAAGGAAACATGGAGAGGTGGGCTACTACCTGACACAATTACTGTCCGGCCACGGGTGCTTCAGACAATACCTGTGGGGCATAGGACGAGCCTCAGACGGCTCGTGTGTCTACTGTGGACAGTGTGCAACACACAATCTTCGATTGCCCCAGGTGGACACCAGAAAGAGACAAATGGCCAGACAGAACCCAAGCAACACTAGAAGTGAAAACACTTACGGACATAATGTTAAGGTCGGAGCAGGACTGGATAACAACGGTGACCATGGCTAACGACATATTACGAGAAAAAGAAAACGACGAACGGAACGCGCATATACATACCTGAACCTCTAATCACCTACGGTGGAGGGAGGAAAGTCTTGTCTGTCTAGTCTTGTGTGTCAAGTCTTGTCTGTCTAGTCTTGTCTGTCTAGTCTTGTCTGTCTAGTCTTGTCTGTCTAGTCTTGTCTGTCTAGTCTTGTTTGTCTAGTCTTGTCTGCCTAGTCTTGTCTGTCTAGTCTTGTCTGTCTAGTCTTGTCTGTTTAGTCTTGTCTTTTGTTTTTTTTTGCACGTGCTGGAGGTGAAAATCTGCAAACAGGCACCACCCGACCCGTGCTGAGTGGGAGTGTGGGGCTGCCCCCTATAGGGGTGACCTAACCCCTACTATTCAGACCTCCCATTCAGACAAAAACCCCTACTATTCAGAGACCTCCCAGCCAATACTTGAGAGAACGTGATGGAATCCAGAATTTTGCATAACTTCATCCCGTTCCTCCCCCGTCTAGTCTTGTCTGTCTAGTCTTATCTGTTTAGTCTTGTCTGTATAGTATTGTTTGTCTAGTCTTGTCTGTCTAATCTTGTCTGTCTAGTCTCTCTACTCTTGTATATATAAATTGTCTTAATTATCTATTTTTAATTACTTTGTCTTGATTGTCAAGATTGTAGTGTCTTATCTGTCAGATAAAGTTTTCATATGATTCATCTAAACAGCCATGTATGTCTCTTAATTTTCTTGACAAATTTTACAAATTGTTTTGAACAAACGATGCAACCACAGAGTCCGATTAGTAAGAAAAAGAAGGGGTCACCACCTCTGCCTCAACCACGAAAACCGCAGTGGTTGTCGAAAGTGCGTCGAGACATTTTGAAGAAGAGGGAGAAGGAGTTACAAACTGCCACGCACAGGGCTACACTGCCTGACCTGACACGAGATGAAATAAGAAGGTGAACAATAACTAAATCGAAAGTTTTGATGTATTACTTGTTTTACTATGAAAAATTAAATCTTTAATCATTTTTTTGACCGATCACAACAAAAAATCATTATATTAGTTTATTTCTTGGTTTAATCTTAAAAAAAAAAAACTTTGCCCCTTTGCCTCTAACAACTTGTGTACATTTCTTTGTATCAGTAAATTTATTTATTATTATCTATATAGAGGTGAATCGTGACGAAAATTTTGTTAATCAAGATTGATTTTAGAAACAGTTTTCCTTCAACAATTCTTATTTAATTATTTCTCAGATAAAAATCTTCCCTTTAAGATTTTTTATTTAACAAGTTTTATTGGCTAGTCTACCACTATGTTGTAATCGAAGTTCTTATCTGTAAGAGTTTCTATAATTCCTTAGGTTCCGTTTACCGTATAATGAAGCAATTTTGGGGGAATTATTTGAGAAAGGGTACATTCATTCCAAAGAATATTTATCTCAATTGATGGAATGGCAGGAAAAATTTCGAGAAGAGCATGAGTACGAGATAGCCGTCATGGCTCGACCGCTACTCAGAGAAAGCAAGAATATACTAAATAATTTAGTCAAGGGTTTTATTTTGGCAGAAACTAATCACTTTCAAGGTAACCAAAAACAAAATTGTGTAAAAACAGTGCTCCTCAAGTACACCGACGACGGCGGTCCGCAGGCGCCTTGTTTTGAAGCACTCTAATAGACAATTCACAATATACTAATAATATTCATCAATATTCATCCATAATAATCATCCAAATTAAGTTCACTAAGGGCCCTTTTCACCTTGTTTAACATGGTATATATCGACTACTTAACTACGTGAATTTTGTATTTCTTATTTTCCTATTTACCTTATTATCAGAATATAAACTTGCTTGTATAAAAACTGTCGGACGCTGTAAACTTTTGACTTTAACAATTTTTTTTAGAAACTATTTATGAGATGAAATAAAGAAATATGCCGTGTGAAAGACTATTTAATATGGTTTAATATGAGATTAAATTTATCAAAAATGCTTATCGTTTATTGGCGCAGCAGCCGATAAACAAAAACGAACGTATTTATGTAGTGGTTATAGCGAGAATAACAAACTTGTAAAAGATTATAATTATTGCCTTTGCAATTTGCAAATTTGCTCGTTCGTTTTTCTTAATTTGATTAGTTTTTAAGAGTGTTAGTTTAATATATACTACACCGGCAAAAAGCCGCCCAAGTTTTTGTTTTAACGGAAGAAGGGCTTAGCTAGCGAGCAGTTGCTCGACAACTGGATATGACACGCGCCGCGATTTGAAGCGTGTTCTAACGTTATGGGGGACACCTTCCATAAACGACCTAGTACAGGCAGAAGGAGAGTTACAACGGCTCGCGAAGGCCGCTTTATTGTGTCAACATCAATAATAAATCGTCACCTTAATGCTGTTCAACTGCAACCACAACTCCGTGAAGTACAAAGAGTAGCTATTAGTCGTCAGTTGACAGTAAGACGAAGACTGCAGGAAAGTTACTCGAGGCCAAAGACACCTGCAGTTTGTCAAAAACTTACCCCAGCTCATCGTCAAGCACGCCTGCGTTTTGCAAGGGATCATTTAAATTGGACATTGGAACAATGGGGCTCTGTTCTGTTCTCAGATGAAACCAGAATATGCCTCTATGGTAGCGACCGAAGAAAAAAAGTGTACCAGAGACTACGAGAGCGATTTGCAGAATGCTGAATTGAAAAGTAAATTGCTTATGGAGGTGGTTCCTGCACGATCTGGGGTGCAATTTCTGTGGGAGCACAAACCGACCCGCTTTTATCATTACGGGCGGCCGTGGTCACGGGAGAAGAGGTTTAACGGGTGCTAGGTACAACGAGGAGATTTTAGCAGTTCATGTGGTACGTTACGTTGACTAAATTGGAGAAGAATTTATCTTTATGCATGACAATACGAAGCTGCACACCGCAAGACTCGTGCATAAATTCATTACAGAAATCGGTTTTCGGGTTATAGAGTGGCCAGCATGCACTCCCGGCCTAAATCCGATAGAACATTTATGGAATCAGCTTAAGCGAAGAATTCGAGCTAGGATTGGTGCCCGAATCTCGATCCCAGAGCTTAGTGTTGCAGTAGAAGAAGATTGGCTTAACATCCCACAAGAAACAATAGCGAACTTAGTTAACGAAGAGACGTAATTAGGGCAAGAGGTGATCATACCCATTATTAAAAATTTAGTGTAAATTTAGTGCACTTTCAGTATTAGAAAAAAGTTAATTTGTTCCATGAGTTAATTTCACTATGTTAAACACAAGAAAGCCAAATAAGTTTTAATATATTTTTCTATTTTGCGTCTATAATGGGTTCGTTAATGAATCGCCGCGTGCGATATAATTTTCTCAATACGTATCGGCGATTTTTTTATTTAGAAATGGCATAAAAGGGCGCAAAACATAAAATATATTATAAAAAAACTCGTCCATAAGGCACTTTTTCGCACTTATTCATTAGAAAACTCCTCGCTATGCTCGTCGTTTTTTAAACATGGACGCGTGCTGAAAAATCGCGCATATTGAACTCGTTCTTTAATATACTATTAAACTCATATTAAAGCATATTAAATTGTCTTTCAAGCGGCATATTTCTTTATATCATCCCATAAATAGTTTCTTAAAAAAGTATATTTAAATTCAAAAGTTTACAGAATATGTGTGCAACAGTATACTATGCACGCAAGATCATTTTTTCTATTATGTACGTATCACGTAGTATTTTAAATGTATGGCTGAGTGATAATAATCCACATCCAATTAGTAAATTTCTAAAGACGATTTTCTATTAATGTTTGAGCATATGTAACGTATAGTTATATAATGGGCAATATACAAAACCTTTAAAGGTACGTTTACACTGTATACATGTATGAGAACTTGTTTGAGGCAACAAGGTAACATACAAATTTCGACACAACCTCATACAATAGCTCATGTATTTTGAATAAGCTCATACATTTCCTCATATATTTTAAGTGAACATAAAATAGCTAACATTAGATTTGGTGTAAGATAATTTACATTGTTTGCGGAAGCACAAGGCGGGCCACGTAATTTCTACACACTCTCGTGCCTCGCTCAATTTCGTACTACTTCGCGAGAGTGTGGAGCAAGCATTACTCTTATTTCTCACACAAGTTCTCATGTGTGCCAGTGTAAACGTACCTCCTTAACTGATGTTTCATATTAAAATTTTCTTTCCCCTGTGTTGGTGGAACTTTTTGAGGATGCGCCATTAGAACATGCAAATACATTCAATAGTATATTGTGCAACTAGGGCGGTAAGTTGTCAATTGCACACGAGAGCGAAATTGGCTCACTTAGTCCGTGCGCTCATTCGCTTGAGAGGCTAATTGTCAATGAAGATAATATATTTTATTACTCATGCGAGGGCACGTATCTTACAAGTTTAGAGTCCAGGGGCCATAAAAAAAATACAATAAAAAATAAAGAATTAGCTTTTTCTATTCTCTCCGCTGGTGTGGATTCTTCATAAGAACACTCATCAGTCTCCGGTATCACCATAGAATTTACACTCATTTTAAAACGTTTTCTTTAATTTTATTTTGTAAAGAAAAAAATTCTGTCTCTTCACGTCACTTTTTTAATATTTTAAGGTTTTGATTGTGTTTATTTTATTTATAATTTTTTTTTTAATGTAACTTTGTAATGCGATTTTTATTGAATATTTGCGTGCGTTACCCAAGTTATATGGTAATACTGCCAAAAATAGCCATTTGTCGCACTAGAAAACTTGTGCCAATAAGTACTTCCCGCATTTGTAATTCAGTAATTACCTTTTAGTAACCTATGAAATTCAGTCTACTAGTTACTATACAACCTGAAATATCTCCTAATTTATTATTTGTATAGGTAACATTGCTGGAGAAATCGATAGTTTATTAGTATTAGGAGTTGAATATGGATTCACTGATGATAGCGATTGGTACTGGTTAGCCGAACAATTATTTAGGCAATGCATTAAATTGGCTAACTACTTTACTGATGACGGAGGATTTAGAAAAGCTGAAACTCAATTTATTTATGGAAAATATTTATTGGAAAAAGGTAAAATAAAGCAAACACCAATGTCTACTCGGGATTTTGGTGAAAAAAATAACGTATTTATTCGATAGAGTATATAAACTCACTAATCATCATCACTAATCAATAAAAAAAATATTCTATATATTATAATAAATTAACAACAATATTTCTATATAATAGATTTATATAACTTTCTAGCACGGAGTTTATCAGGACAGTTTTGCTGAAGACTCCAACATTAGTCATCCATCATGTGACTATTTCATCTTCCTTGATATCGATATATCGATCTTGCATAGTTTTAATGTCCAAATAGAATCTTTCCCCCCGTTCTTTACTAAAATTACATAGGTTTTCTGAAAACCAATCTGCTGATTGTATAGAAAGTGAACTTTTATGCTCATATTATAATCGAGAACATCAAGTAGAATTAATTTTGGAAGCTGACTTATGAGGACGATCAAATATTCAGAATTTTAGTTTTTAATACTTCAGAAGCACTAATTTGATGCCAGAGATGTGACAACTTAGATACAAATATTTGAAATACAGATAAAAGAAACAAAATACGTATTTTTATTTTATATCTGAAATACTTTTTTAAATTTCAATTTTGTATCTTGTATTTAGATAAATTCGTTTATCTTAGTATTTTGTAAATACTGAGAATGTTTACTTAAAGCTATATAAGATGAAGTAATAATAGACAAAAGTAGGCAATAGTAAATCTAAAGAACTATGAACGGCTGGATACGACTGGTTTAGACAACATTGACAGAGACAAGGCCAGATCATGGCTTGAAGAGACAAATTTAGACAAAACTAGATAAAACTGTTTAAGACTAGACAAGCTCAGACAAAGTGAAAGAACACCAGACATGACCTGACAAGACAAGCCAATGCCAGACAAGACCAGATATGACCAGAAAGCACCGGACAAGACCAGATAAGACAAGGCAAATCCTGACAAGAACAGACAAGTAAAAAGTTTTACCTACAATATAAATTAATAATTTACTTGGATTTATAAAAAAAGTAATAATTTGATAAATGTCAAGCATGACTTTTAATAAAGTAATCAATGAAACGTAAACATTTCAATCGTGAATTGTTAAGACATTTTTTCTATTTTGCGTCTGTAATGGGCTACAATGGGCTAACTAAACTTCGACGATATGGTGGAAGGGACATGAACTACATTCTTTGGGTTTGAATCTCCTGTAAGACTCTGTGGTGTCGTCTAGTAAAAACAGTCATGCGATTAAATTTCAATAAGAATACAAGAAATAACAACAATGCAATGATACTTCTTTAGTTTTTTTTTCTGAAGTCTTTTTTCTTCTCTAGTCTTTTGTTTGAACCCCCAAAACCCCACTCTTGGCTACGCCCATGCCTGCTATGGTTGTCTGTTGTTACCAAAACTAACAAAAATCCAATAAAATGGAAAACCTAAAATATTGCGGCACCTTGCTAGATGTGATTGAAGAAATCTTATAGAGGCGTTTTAATAAGTTTTTGCAGTTACAGTCTGCAGCAAATAATGCTATTTTAGCCTCAATTTGACATCAATTTTTTAAAATGAAATTCGCACCATAAGCACTCAAAGGACATATTAAAGAACTTATCTTGGCTGAAACATGTAAAATTTATCGATTTGAAAAACAAAAATTGTAGGATTTAAACAGCAATGGAGAAGACATAAAAAAAGAGAAAAGATTAATCTTATTATATGGTTCTAGACTCTGATTTCTCTATTGCAAGTAACGACAATGACAGGGTCACAGCTGACTAAGAAACTATAGAATACTTAAATAATAAAGACACCCCTCTACAGATTTTAAATGTTTATCCTACAATTAAACAATGTTTTTTTAAATAGTGACTCTTAAAGCGACTCTTCTCTTTTGGGGAGATGATAATGAGACCTCATAGAAGAAAAATGAGTGATAAAACTAGTCTTACTTAAGTCGCAAGTGCAACCTTAAAAATATAATATTTTCTGATATTTACGCTATTAATCATTTGATCACTATTCATAATTAATTAAATAACCTAAATAAACCTTAAAATCAATAAATGGATGATTTTTTTCAAAAAAGTATTTTATATCTTTAAAAAGTATTTAGTAAATACGTATTTTGTATCTTGTATTTTAAATACGATTTCCAAAAGTATCTTGTACCTGTTATTTCAAATACATTACTGAAAAGTATCTTGCATCTTGTATTCTAGATACTTTTTTTGAGGTATCTTGTTAATCTCTGTTTGATACAAGGGTAAATCCGATCTTCTCTCTAAAACCAGAGATTCGTTGAATACGTTTTGTTTCCCTTGAATCATGACATTTCTTAAAACACAATTTATATTAACCCAGTGCTGATCCTTACCTCTGCGGTCGCATACGCATACAGAGTAAGATATTATATATCCATTTTGCTGGTCAAGACGGAAGTTTACCATTTTTAGATCGACACAAATCATTGCTGTTGGTATTTAACAATTTTAGTTTTAAAATAGTTATTAGTTCTAAATTTAGTTCTAAATTTAAATGTTAGCCTTCTAAGATATCAATATTTAATTATTTTTGGCCTTTATCAGAACCAAAATCAAATCTCAAAAATTCCATAATAATATAACCATGTATCTCAAAAATTATTCTATATTTTTGAAATTAACACATCAAAACAAAAATTTGGGCTGTGTTATTTATTTTCTTTTTCTAGGTATTAGCGATGACGAAGGAATTAGTCTTTTAACCGAGGCCAGAGATTTATCAAAGAACGTAACCACCTGGAAGGCTACGAAAATTCTAAAGAATTGCCTAAAATCGATCTTTATGGAATGTTCGATAATGCTATATGAAGTTTACTTTAAGCTCACGAAAAGTGTTCTGTTGAGTGATCCAGTTCTAGCATTGGAATTATGCTACCAGAGCAGAGACAGAGCCCAGGACGGTAATGCTTTAACAATTATAACAAATGAAGAATATAAAATAAGTTGTTCTTTTTAATTTAGCTTGTTTGCCAAGGGCCGATATTTTGTTCCTACAAGGAAAATGTGAAATAGAAAACGGACTCCCTCACAAGGCTGTTATATCTTTTCAGAAAGCACTTTTTCAATATAAATGTACTGGATTTAATGAAAAATATTGTGAATCTTGCATTTGTTTGGCACTTGCCTGTCTCGAGTAAGTTTTTATTTGAAAGAGGAATAATAATTTTTTATTTGTTTATTTGGGAACACAGTATTTAGATCCCTGATATAGACCAACAACATTACTTGAAACTTTACTGATTAAAATTGTTGAACTTCCTTTTATAACAATATAATTATACTTAATCCTTTTATTTACAAAATAAATAAAATTTTAGTATGGGTAATTGGAGGAAATCGTACGAAGAATTGACAAAACTGTGGAAATTTGCTATAAATCATGACATGCCGCTGTATATTGGTAAAAGTAATTTGTATATAGGTCAATATCATCTGAATCAAGGAACGCCCGAGCGAGCTACCCCATATCTTGTGAAGGCCTTAAATATTTTTCACGAACTCAACGACGTCGGGAACAGGGAGTTTGTCAAGAACCTGGCCGCAGTATCTAAAAGTAAATATAAATAAATAAATATATATTTATATATATATATATATATATATATAATATATATATATATATATATATATATATATATATATATATATATATATATATATTGTATTTGAGGTTTTCGCGGATAGATAACTGTGTTGTATTGTTTTCTCGGGGATTCCGCGTTGATGCTGAGGGTTGGCCCTGAAAAGAACCGGACTCTCGACGTATCGGCGAACTAACATTCGCCATTCTCAAGAGATATATGCGTCCGTGCGGGCCAACCGTTAGACGCATACTGTGCAATACGCATGTGTGTTAGACGCATACTACTAAGCTCTAGCATTGACAAGGAAACAATGAATTATCTTATACCGAGGGAGAAATCTTCACGGTGTCCCAAGATATATGGTTTACCAAAGATCCACAAAGATGGAGCCCCACTACGACCAATAGTAAGCTCCGTTGGTTCACCGGTCCAACTTCTTGCGAAACATTTAGCAAAATGTTTACAACCATACGCCGAGGATTGTGATTCCCATGTCCGCAATGCTGAACACTTCCTAGACATTCTGAAAAATCACCTGCCCTCCCACCTCCTGCCCGGCCACCTCCTGAGCTTTTACGTTGTATCTTTATTCACAAAAGTACCGGTCCCTGAGGCCTTAAACATCATAAGATCAAAATTAAAACCAGAAAAGTATGTATCAGATCTGGCAGAACATTGTTTAAAGAATACATACTTTAGGTACGATGGTCAAATATACAAACAAGTCCTAGGAGCACCAACGGGTTCACATCTATCCCCAGTAATAGCCAACATATTTCTTACAGATTTTGAGGAAAAGGCAGTTTCATCAGCCACACTTGAACCTACACTCTGGTTAAGTTATGTTAACGACACATTTGTAATCTGGCCCCACGGCAGACCAGAGCTGGACAAATTCCTTATCCATCTTAACTCCCAACACGACCAAATTGGATTCACAATGGAGATGGAGGAGCGTCAGCGACTTCCTTGGATGTTTTGGTGCAGAAGAGGCCTGACGGCGCTTTTAGTCGCACTGTGTACCGGAAACCAACCCACACAGACAGATATCTGAACGCTTCTTCGCACAATCATCCCAAACAACTAGCATCTGTAGTCAACACTCTTACCACCCGATCCAAAAGACTAGCCGACCAGCTTAACTTACCGAAAGAATTGAGGAACTTACGAGAGGCTCTTTCTTCAAATGGATATCCAAACAGCTTAATATCCAGAGCTTTCCGTCGTACAGAGAACAGTAGCCGGGGAACTGAAGAACGCCAGAATCCCGTTAGCACAGCATACCTACCATATGTTCATGGATCAATTGACAAAATCGCCAGAATCCTTAAAAGACACAAAATCGACACCATTTTCAAACCTATCCAGAAAATATCCTCCATGCTACGCAGCGTTAAAGACACCATCCCGTTAGAATCCCATGGAATTTACGAAATACCTTGCGGAACATGTGAACGAACCTACATTGGACGTACCAATAGAAAAATAACTGCTAGGATTCAAGAACATGTAGTTTCAGTCAGACACAGAGACAAAGTTTCATCGGCACTTGTCCAACACACAAACACCGGTCACTGGATGGACTTTAGAGATTCAGGGACTGTTGCACAGATTAGCCACGAAATGTCACGGGTATACAGGGAGGCCATGGAGATGGAGGGGTGTGACTGCTGCATGAACACGAGAGACGATTCCTTGAGACTGCCCCCAGAGTGGCGACCGATCATATCCACCCTCAAAATGCAATCCCAGACACCGCAGACTCATGTACGACCAACAAGACAGACATGCAACCGAGCCGAGGCGTCGCACGCAACGCGCATGACCCGAAGCCAGACAGCTATAAGTAGTCGCATCGCACGAACGAGCTCTCAGTATGCGTCTAACGGTTGACCCGCACGGACGCATATATCTCTTGAGAATGGCGAATGTTAGTTCGCCGAAACGTCGAGAACCCGGTTCTTTTCAGAGCCAACCCTCAGCATCAACGCGGAATCCCCGAGAAAACAATACAACACACACACACACACACACATATATATATATATATATATATATATATATATATATATATATATATATGAGGCGTCGCGAATAAGAAAGGCCAACTCAACATTAGGTCATTTTTTTTTCACTTATGGAATCAGAACCTTCTCGAGAATCCGTAGGTATAGGTTCCATGTTGAGTTCGCCTTTCTATCCATCTCAAAGTAAGCAGAATGATATTACGCTGCTGGCGGGAAACTGCTAAGAATCTACCATAGGCGATCGGATACGAAGGGCGAACTCAATGCCGCTCCCTACCCCCTCCTCTTATCCCACCCTCCGCTGGATGATGCAATCCTTTGTTTACTTTGCTCTGGACGCTTGTTCCGTGTATTTCATGTTTGTTATCGTGATTTTACTGTGTGACAATAGACGTAAATAACAATATTGCATTTCCTGGTTACTCAAGAAAAGGTCAGAAAAAGGAGAAGACTTGGAAGTCGGCGAATGCAAAAAAGAAAAGAAACTCGGAGAAGAATACGTGGCGTATAGACGTGACGTATAGAATACGTAAGCGATGTTTAGTTGTACGTGTTTGAAAAACTGACGCATATTTCTTAACTCAAAGTAACCTGCGCGAACATCGGCGCGTCCCTTGCACTTCATATCTCGGCGCAGTACAGCTGCTTTTTCTCGTCGACCCAAGTAGAAACACACGAATGAATTGGTACCAGTATAGGCGGAATCGGTATAGGCGACGGTAGTACAGAGATAACGTTCCATGACCGTCCAATTGGCGGCAGTAGTCCACACAGAACGTTTCATGACCGCCGCCAACGGGCGCCAGTAGTACCGAGAAAAATAATTTTCCAGTTTAAAATTTAAGACATATTTGACAAAATTCTAAAATCAAGTTTTTTATAATAAGAAATTAGTAGAAATTTTCAACATTGAAGGCTCAAACTTTCCACTATTTGTGTGCTTCTCCTTCCTGTTATCAGAGCCGTAGTTAGAGCATTTGGTATCTATTTGCAAAATCGAAAGGCGGTTTGTATGCAAATTTGAAGAACGGGGGTTGAGGTGGACTAGATTATCTAGAATCTAGACCACCGGTTCCCAAAACTCTTTGGATCTACTGCCACCTTTGGCTAGCATTAAATTAGTCGGCTCTCCCATGACATTTTTTTCGAAATAGTTTTAATACAACATTAGCACTATTGTGGTTTATTAAAGCTATATACAAAAGGAATTCCATATTTAGCTTAATTTTGTCTAATATCGTCTACTATTATCTAGTTCTGGATTTCTCAAACTGCGTATCAAAATGAAAAATTCATGCAAACAGTTTCATTCGCCACATGAAAGACTAGTGAGCATTAAATTTGTTTTTTTCATCTTTACCCAAGTATTCAAACCGCTTTAAGGGCGCAGCGAATTTTTATTAGCCGACAAAAGGTGCCGCGACAAAAAAAAGTTTGTGAACCGCTAGTCTAGTCTTGTCTTGTTGTGTTCACGATGTCTTGTTTAGCCTTTGCTAGTCATTTCTAGTTTTGTCGTGTTTAATCTGCTTTAATCCTGTCTACTCTAGCCTTGTCTAGACGTATCACAACGTATATAGCCTTATCTAGCCTTTTCTAGTTTCATGAATTCTGTCAAGAAATCATAAATAAACTGATCATTCAGAGAGAGTTTTTAGGGATTAAATTAGTGTGATAAATTTAGGGAGTTTAGTTTAGGGTGGTCGGTCCACTGACAATTAACTTAATTGACGTAGAACATCTATTACTGTCAAAAAAGGTCATTTTTCTAAGAATTAAAATATTGAAACAGAAAACTTATGGAAAAATTAATCATGTAGCACTGAAATCGGCCACCGGCCACATGGCCGCGAGCCCCCCTCAAATGCTTCTGAATCCACTATCGCCCCCCTAGAAGGCTACAGGGTTCACTGGTGGGCAATTTGAAATCTAGGCATCTTTGGGAACCTATAAACTAGACCAGGTTTTTTTACTAGGATGACATATAGTTTACAAATGCGCGAGTTCGGCGAGCACCATAAAAATATTAAAGCGATATAAATTTAATACACATATTTTTATGTCGGTTTCAAGGTGAAACTGTCTCTTATAAAATTTATTACCATATTCCTACTGGCTTTATGGTGAAACCACACGCACGAAGCACAGGTTATGCCTTACACTAAACAAATAACACATTGTTATTGACCGGATGTCGGTTTCGGAATGAAAGCACCAATTCAATTTCAAATTTAAAGATTAAAAAATAAATTCATTCCAAAAGAAAAAAAAATACCGGGTCGCAAAGGAACTCGGAAAAAAAATTAGCTGCTTTTTGTTTGTTTATTATTTTTTTACGAAAATGTAAAATATATCTAAATAAAATTAAATCGACATTATTGAATAAATTAATTGCGTGCAAAAATACATTATTCTTTTATACTTTATACTTTTTATACTTTCTTTAAAATTGAGGCGTTTGAAATGTACTTATATCGCCGTATGCTCCGTATCTCATGGGTCCAACGAATTACGAATGAAGTGCTTAGACGAATGAAGAAGCCGAAAGAACTAATGGCCCTCATTAAAGAAAGAAAAACTACATACATAGGCCACATTATGAGAGGCAATAAGAATGAACTGCTGAGACTAACAATTAAAGGAAAGATTCAAGGGAAAAGATCTGTTGGTAGACGTCAGAACTCCTGGTTGAAAGACCTCAGAAGATGGTTTGGGTGCACTTCCATTGAAATCTTTCGAGCTGCTGTGTCCAGAAAAATGTTAGCTATGTGGATCGCCTACCTTCGAAAGTAGAGGTCGTCATAAGAAGAAGAAGAACTAGTACTTGAGTACTAGTTCTTATTAATTATTTTTTGTAACTTTTCGGCTACCAATTAGCTATCATTTACGAGTTGCCTATTTCTTGCAAGTTAAAACATGTAAACGCATTTCTGATTTCATTTTCGATTTTTCTTGTTTTAAAATGTTCAACACGCCATTTTGAAATATATTTTAATTCTTATCACATGAATGCTCAAACAAACTATTGCGCACTACATATACCTATGCCGTTTCTGACTCTCTCTCTTATTTGAAGAATAATATTTACGGGTCACGAAGGAAAAATATTAAAATAACCGGGTCACGAAGAAAAAAGTTTGGGAATCGCTGGTTTAGACAATCTTCTTCAGTAATTTTGAATTTTTGAAATTCTTCTTTCATTTGTTTTACATAGCCTCCTTGCTCTTTATAGTTCTAAATTTTATCAAAAATTTGTTTGTTTAACCCTGAGCAATCCATGCGGACCATATATCCGTAGAACTGAAGTCGCCGTTTTCTGATCATCACTTCAAGGTTTTTGTTGAGTACCACAAAGGTGGACTGAAAGCTATTAAATAACTTACAAATTTCACATGAGATTTGTTTTGGTAGTCCTAAAAAGACTCAGTAATTGTTATAGAGCTCCGGAAAGGCTGAATATATTTATATATTCAGGCTGTGTACCGTTTGTTTTAAGTTTGTATGATTTTCTATAACGTAGGATGGTTTTACCAATTCTACATTTTTATTAATTGCTTTTGTCCAGATATTTACGTTTACATGTTTATTAATTAAAAGAATGATTGCGACTGTTACTACGTGGTAATACTTACTCTGAATATTTTGTGAAAAACTTGTGAAGTTTTATAACTTTTCAGCCAAATGGTCTGGAGTAATAAAAAAAGCCAAATGGAGTAATAAAAAAAAACCGGCCAAGTGCGAGTTGTGACTCGCGCGCCGAGGGTTCCGTACAAACTTGTAAGTAAGGTATCTTTTTTTTGTGGAGGACGTAGCAAGCACATTCAGTTAACTCGTTAAGGCGTTGCTAGTAAACAAACAAAACTCGTCCCAATTATCATATATATATATATATATATATATATATATATATATATATATATATATATATATATATATATATATATATAAAAGCTGTTTGTCCAAAATTGGTTGAATTATAAATTGAAAAAGCTATAGCATGAAACAAGCAACTGCCATCGCCGGGCATAAATATTACATCGTGTACGATAATGTAGTCGTTAACGGTTCAATCAACTGTTGCCATAATTTATTGAGTAAGTAAGGATATGCAGGAGTACGAAGTTATTGAATGCAAAACAAAATTTCGTATTTCTGCCGCTCACTACAAAAGGGCCGACCTCCCTCCCTTGTACTTGCCCCGCATCGCCCTGCTCGTGCGCGTCTCGTCTTATCCTAAATACAAGAGGTCACTGAGTAGTTAGTTAGGTACTTAAACACGAAATCTTACTTATATGATATGAAATTCTTGACGAGAGACCTATTTCAAATTTCAGACCAAAACTAAAATATTTTAAAAGTTACCAAAAGAAAGCGAATGACGATTATAATAAATCGATAAATGATAAATCTTTATTTTACCCTTATTCAGTAACTTACATTAAGAATTAACTGAATTACGCGATTATTTTTAAACTTATAAAAAGAAAACGAACAGACGATTATAATAAAACTTTATTTTAGTATTACACTTATTCACTCATTACTATATATAATATTAAGATCTACTATTCTTCTATACTTAACTATTTCTTTTTTTTTAAAGAACGCGAATATTTTTAAACTTATAAAAAGAAAACTTTGTTTTAGTATTACACTTATTCACAAACTTATATTAAGATCTAACTATTTCTAGATCTTATATAAAGTAATATATTAACTATTTCTAGATCTATTTCGATACTCTTAACATTTAGTTGTTCTATTGACTGCTTTTGGGCAATTGACTATCAAAAAATATAGGAGAAGGAGGACCTAACTGTATGCAAACCATATGCTTCTACTGCCTGACAATACCACGCAACACATTAGTGTATTTTCAACGGGAAGTACCCTATAGGTTTTGATTCCCTTGTGAAATCGCAAAATATGCGACATAAACGGTCATATCTTTTGATCGCGTTGACCTACAAGTTTTTTTTTCACAGCTGAAAGAAACCGCACACCCGAGTATTTGATACAAATTTCAACATGTTACCTGTACACGTTCCTGAGAAAAATGGTCTTGACAGACAGACAGACGGACAGACAGACAGACAGACGGACAACAAAGTGACCCTATAAGGGTTCCGTTTTCGGTTCGGAACGCTAAATAATATTTTTCATAACAAAAAAAATTTACCCGGGGTAATTACCCGATACTTACCCAAACTTAACATAAATTAAAAGGAATAAACATTAATAGCGTTAATAGCGACGAAGCATACTTTCAATTAAATTAAGGCACACATTTTGGTCAATGTTATTCTATTCCTGGAATAGCATACTTACTACTCCTGAGCAGTTCTTGGAACTGGTGTAGGCATTCGGCAAAAGCTGATTAACCGAAGTTTTAAAAATTCCTTTTTTTTAATGTATTTATTGGTCGTAGGTCAAGAGTTTATTGAAAAATATGTGGATTTGATTTTACGGTGCGAGGATACAAAGAAAAGTGGTGAAAATATCTTGAAACTGTTAAATTGGAAGGATACGAGGTTTCCGTTCTGGGAAGACATGTCGGAGTCGACCAGAACAGATTTCAGCGAGATCGTGACGTTCGTTGGAGAGCCCTTCGGCGAGGATGAGAATCTCTTCCAGGACCAGCATTACTTCGTCGAATACAAGGACGGGTTTGAGGGGACCCAAGGCGTTCACAATGTCTCTGAAGTTTTCGACACCGAAGAAAATTAATAGTTTATATATTATTCATTGTTGGCATTATATTTTTTTAATAAAAGGTCGTTTTTACTTCTTAATAAAAAAATATTTGTAACACTGACGAAAACAACCCCTAGAAGGATGAAATGTTTGCCTACTATTAGTCTGAATTCACTAAACTTTAGACTTACAATTAGTCCTGACCGTAAAAATTGGATAAAAGTATACAAAAAATATAAATATTATGACGGAATTTGACGAAAACAATCTGAAAGGAAATATTTTAAAATAGTTAAATAGCAGTTTTCATAAAATCTTGACCCTTTTTGTGCCCATTGACAAGGGCAATCTGATTATTAGAAGAATTAAATTGTTGATAATTTTCCAGTCTGGTAGTTTTCAGTAAAACTCTGAAAGACAATTTTGTTGTCTTATTTGGTTCTTTTTTATTCAGAGATCACGATTCAACTATATTCTGTATTTTCAATAACAAATTATTACAACAATTTGTTATATAAATATAGCAATTTACATTTACCTACATTGGAAAAATTTGATTTAAAAGAATTCCATTTTCTGGCGCTAATTGACAAAAACATTCTGAAAGAAACAAATTATTACAAAACATTGACCGACTATGGAGCTCATTTAAAAATACGTTGGATTTTGTTACACTATTTGACCAGAACAACCTGGAAGAAACAAAATGTTTATCTGCGCCTGGTGAAAATGATATGTCATCAAAGTGTCTGAACGAAGTGCCAGGGAATTATCTTTTGGTACACTGAAATTTGCACAGTGAAGTTTCACTGATTTGAAGAGTCGTTGAAATGTCGGAGAAGTGTTGACATTCCCGCAATAGAAGTATCAGTGAAGTATTTTATTGTGCAGTGTCGGGAAAGGGTTGATATTTGCGCCTCTGGACACATCGTTTGTCTCGGAAACACTGTTTGTTCCGGAAAGATTTCTATGAAACTCACGATATTTTCATCCGGGTAGTTTATTATGACGTTGGTTTGGTTGGATGTATGGTAGATTTTATAAAACCTGCTTTTCTATAAAAAAATATATCCCATTTTTTAGCACTGAATAATGATAGTAATTTGAAAACAGCGAAATGTGTCTAGTGACTAGATTGAAAGACTAATCATTCATCTAAACTGAAAATTATGATATTTAGATATCTAACTTTGGGACACGTATCAAAACAGTAATACATTTACTGAAAGTTATAAAATAAAAAGTTAAAAAATATAAACAGTGTGTCCGCGAATTGAGCTACCCTATAGGGCAAAAATCGTAAAATTTTCATTTTACGACCAAAAGTCATTCTTTATAAAAAGTTCTGCTTGTCGAGAAAATGAATGCACGATAAGAAAATTTGAGATCAAATGTACAAGGTGTTAGTACAGATGTTTTTGTACAGATTATATAGCTACTATTCTGGAAATAACTTAATCTCAAATAAACAATTTGGTTTCATGAAGAAAAGGACTAATGATGATACGCTTGCCTTTACCTCAAATTTTATTTATAATAATATTGATAAAAATCTAAAAACTGTAATAGTATTCTTGGATCTTAGCAAAGTCTTTGATACCTTTAATCATAAGATTTTGCTAGAGACTTTGAAGATGTGGAATCAGAGGACTATCGTTAGTTAATTAAAAATTAATTGTAAATTAAATGTAAATTAAAACTAAATCACGGCGATGCATAGCGGAGGTACGTTCCGTCTTGTGCCCCCATCACTTCTCAACGATACATTCAAGCGCCGCCTTCCAATCCATTTTTATACGGCGCGATGCACCTAATGTTTTGATTGTTGTTATGAAAATGTGTGCTTTGTATAAATTTTTAATCTCAATAACTTTTAAATCAATTACGAGGTAAGTTGTAATTTTCAGTACATACTTGAAATTTATAAATTTATAAATTATAAATAACAGTGGCGAAGCGTGCATGTAAGCAATGCATTTTCTTCCTGCAGTGTGGTGACATAATGACTGAAATATAAGGATTTTTTTTGGAAAACACTTGAAATTATCTAAGAAGCAAATAACTAAAAATTACTTAAAATTTTACATAAAATAAATAGGTAAGTACCTACGCCTATAATTTTATCCAACAAACGTTAAATTTCAACCAAAACAAGCTCTGAATATAAAAATTCTTCAAAATTTATTTATAATTTTTTTAAATTTATCCTGTTTTGTTAAGTTTTATGAAGTTTATATGTATTTTTAAAAAAGTGCATGTGTAATGCCAAAAACCACGCTTCGCCACTGATACATAAGTAACTATTATAACTGCTTAATCTACTATTATTACATCTAAATAACTATTATAACGTCCTAATCTATAATAATGGACAAATGGTTAATAAATTGTAAGAGGAAACTAACAGAAAACTCTGACACTCCTAGTAGCAGCATTACCAAGCCACACCCTCAAGAAGATTCTGAAAAATTAAAACAGAAAACAAAAAAAAAAGACTGTATTGTGTATTATGAAACATTTTCGAACAACTCGATGAAGCCATCCCTTCTTAAACGTCATTTATACAACAAATACAAGCATTTCAAAGACAAGCCTATTGATTTTTGTAAAAGAGAGCGAAGTGAGTTGAAAAATATCAAAACGTCAGTTCATTGTTTTACTACAACTAACAAACAAGATCTTTAAGCATCATATTTAGTTAGTCTGAGAATTGCCCAAACTTCCAAACCTCACACTATTGGTGAGACTTTAATATTACCTGCAGCAAAAGATTTAGTAACATCAATTCTTGGCCAAGCAGCAGCAACAACACTGGATGTTTCTCTATCAAACAGCACTGTTTCTCGAAGAATTGGTGAAATGGTAGGTCAGTTAAAAGAAAAACTAATACAGAATATAAAACAAAGCCGATTTTTTGCAATTAAAATAGATGAAAGTACGGATTTAACCAATTTTGCGCAGTTGATGGTTTATATAAGATTAGAAAAAGAAGAATTTTTGCTCTGCGAACCGCTTCCAAATAATACCACTGCAAATGAAATTTTCAAGAAACTTAATAAATTTATGACCCAACATGATATCGAGCACGTATCTTGATGGAGCGCGTGCAATGGTAGGTTGTTATTATTCGTGCCAAAATTAAAGAAGTTGCTCCAGTCGTAAAGTTTACACATTGTAGTAAACATCGTAAAGCGCTTGGCACAATATCAATGCCCGCGGAATAAAAAACTGTGTTGGATCAATCAGTAAAGATAGTTAAATTCATTAAATCCAGAGTTCTTAATTCAAGACTCACTATTTTGTGTAATGAAATGGGTAGCGACCATAATAAGCTTCTTCTATATATAGAAGATGGTTGTCGAGAGGAAAAGTTTAACACGACTTTTTGAGCTTCGTTCAGAAGTGCAGATCTTCCTATCAGAATACAAAGTGGAATTCTCTCATTGGTTTAGTGAAGAACTCTGGTGGGCACGATTAGCATTTTTGGCTGCTGATATTTTTGGACGCTTAAATGATCTAAATTCTAATAAGGATATGGGAAAAAATGAGTTTGCGGCATTATCTACATTAGAAGACTTTACTTCCCAAAATGAACTAACTATAAATAAAATACTGATTAAAGACCTTGAAAAACATTGCGTGGGTCTTGTTGAGAATTTCCGATCATACTTTCCTGAAAATTTAGATAGTGAAAGCTGGATGAAAGATCCGTTTTCATCAGTTACGGAAATTGTGTTGGATCAATTTTCAGTGGAAGAAAGAGACCAATTAATTGAAATTTCATGTGACGGAAGTCTAGGAAATGAATTTAAAAAAGACAGCTTGTGTAATATTTGGCTAAAGAGAAGAGCTGAATATTAAATTATTTCGGACAAAGCATTAACATTTTGAATGCCCTTTAACACATCATATTTGTGTGAAACTAGGTTTTCCACCATGTTGTATATTAAAAATAAGTGCAGGACGCAATTGAAATTAGAGCATGACTTACGTCTCAAGTTATCGAAGGTAAACCCCGATATATCAAAGATTATTTCAACAAAACAAGCCCAACCATCACATTAGTAGGAGTATTAGTTAGTAGTAGTACTTTTTTTTGTCTAAACATATTAAAACTTTTGTTCCCTTGTTCCGAAAAATGGGAAGGGTACAGATTTTTAAAAGTTTATTTTGGGGGTACAATTTTTTAAAAGGTTGGGGACTTCTTAAATAGAGAACAATGCTTACGAGTAAACAATTGTATGAGTGAATATAAATCTGTCAAAATTTGTGTTCCTCAAGGAACTATACTTGGACCGCTTTTATTTATTCTATATATTAATGATATCTTTAATGTATTGCCTGAAAATGCTATGGTCTCTTATGCTGATGACACTGCTGTTTTAGGTTGTGGGAGAAACTGGGGTGAGGTAAGAGATTGTTTGAATTTTTGGCTAGAAGGGTTAAATATTTGGTTAAGAGATAATCAGCTCTCACTCAACATTGATAAGTCTACATTTATTACCTTTGGCAGTTATGCTGATAGTGTTACAATGAATTTTAGTATGTTTATTAATGATTTAAAATTAAAAAGGGTCGAAAATTGCAAATATATTGGGTAATTTTTTGAGTGTCATATGAAATGGAATAAACATGTACTAGAACTTGTGAAAAAAACAAATATTTTACTTTTTTGTTCTGCAAATTAAGTAACTGTCTTCCACCTCCTATTCTGAAAACAATATATCATAGTCTCTTTGAAGGCATAATAAACTATGGAATAATTGCTTGGGGTGGTGTATATAACTATTCCGTTAAGTCTTTAGCTTCTATGCAAAATAAATTAATAAGTAAATTGCAAGTACCCAATGATTCAATGATACCTTTAAAAAGTAAAGATTCCTTCATCGTTAGTGCTTTATCATACTACTATTTTGATTGTAAACGACTTTATTCAGAAAGATTGACAAATACGCGATCCAGGCAGCTTATTTTACCCAAAATTAACAAAACGATTAGCACCAAAAATGTGGCAATAAAATCTTTTAATCTACTTCCTAACTATTTGAAAATTCTTTTTTGTTCAAGGAAGGTATTAAATAAGAAAATTAGTAAGTGGATTACAACTATTGAATGATTTGTTTTTTGTAACTGTTCTACTTTTGTTAATTTGTTTCTGTGTATTTTTAATTTTTTATGATATATATATATATATATATATATATATATATATATATATATATATATATATATATATATATATATATATATATATATATATGTGTGTGTATGTGTGATGAATATATTAAGAGCTATGCTCAAGAATTTTATATTTTGTATTTTTTTTTGTATTCCTATATTTTATATTTGTCATTTTATCTGTATATTTTGATTTTTTTTTTCTTTTTATAACCAGTCCTATATACAGATGGTACTCCCATCTCTATAGGTTTACTTCTGGTAAATATATAATAAATTAGAACTTTGAAAATGCTTCAAGGCATAAGTTACATTATTTATTATTTTTAACAAAAATTTTATAAAACAAAGTTGTTTATAAACTAACGTAGAGTCTGAATACAAATTCTGAAAAAAAATCGAATTTTGAATAATTATTCTAAATAGCTACCAACTCGACACACTTTCAATGTCTACCAACTCGACACACATTTCCGCTAACTTGATAAATCTACCCTATACTTTACGAATGGTTCGCGGCAGATTCAGATCATGTATTGCTTCTTTTATGCGTTATTTTAATATTTCCCTATCATTAAAGTGAGCACACGTCCCGATTTTGGCGGGACAGTCCCGCTATTTGGAGGACAGTCCCGCTCCCGCCGATTTTTAAAAATTTCCCGCTTTTTAGAAAATATTCGCATTTCTTATTTTAATAGTACTGTAATATATAAAATAAGATGTTTTCACATATTTCCATAAAATCTCCTTTTTTAGTGTCACGCAATGCAATTTTTTTATATCCTCCAATTGAACTGTCCATTCTGATATTCCAATCAGTTATTATAAAAAATTCATAGTTCTTTGAGAAAATACGCTCGTTTAATGGATAATTTATCAGTACAGCTTAGCTTTTATGAACAACAAGTGAATGGTTAACAAATTCTTGTTCATAAAAGCAAAGCTGTACTGATGAGAGATAAATCTCGAAACGCGTGTACAAATGCTATCCACTTAAGGTATGGAAAAGACATGATCTTAAAAAAACAATGTTATTTTTCTGCTTTTTTGTCGAGTGCCACGAAGGTATAAAAATTCATTACTGTTATAGGGCTGCGGAAAGGTTGAATATATTTATATATTCAGGCTGTGTTCCGACTTCATTAAGCTTATCAAAATATTTTGAAAATGGTAAAAGAATACAGAAACGGTAAAAGAACGCAGTTGAATATTAAACTTTATAATAATAAATTGACCAATTCATTTGAGAAATTTTACATTTTAATAAATGATCCGAGTATTCTCTGTTATATTCTCTTATTTCTAAAAAAATTGACCGTGAAAGAAAATCGTACTTTTTTTTTAAATAAAAAATTTAAATTAATTAAAAATTAGTAGTATAATTTTCAAATTATAGTTTATTACAAAATATTTTTATAGTTACCAATAATTAATAATAAATACATTTTTCTATATTTATAGACAAGTATATGAATGTATACAATAATAGTAGTTTATGATACAAGTGTGTGTTGAAGGGCTTTTATGCATGAGGTGCGAGTTTTATGTAATCGCAATGAGTGCACTTCCGAAAATTTATTTATGTCTATGTTTTTTGTTTAGTGACGCAAGTTGTTGCCATAGTAATAACAAACAGGAATCATTTAATAATGAAACTCGATTTTATTTACATTAGATTTTTACGCACGATTTAGATACTTTTACTCACGATTATAATAATGGCATCCTTCACTTACAATAACATATTCATATACATTTTTTTTGAATTATTGGTCTGCTTTCATAACTAAATTATGAAAATGTGGTCACCTTACCTATCATCACTTTTTTGTAACGTTGACCTCGTTGTTTATTATGTAATTAGGATTCTCGTAGGCCCAATGACGACTATTTTGTGAAGATACGTATCCGTTTGTGCAAAATGTTCATTCATCGTTAAAAAAAAAATGTATGAAATCTTTAGTTTTCAAGGAAATTTTCACCTATCCATAAACAAAACTCTAAACCTCTCTCTTCATCAACAGGTTCAAATGTATGCCGCATCTCTGGCTTAAACGGTTTAATTTTGTTTTCCTTAAAAATTGTGTCATAGCCTTTTGCTTAAATCCAGTATCGCTTCCTTAAAGATAATTTCGGGTTATCTAAAACTGACCGTATTACTAATAATGTAGGAGCATTGCTAATAATGTAAAATGCAAATAAATAAAAATCTGTTATTATTTTATTATTCAAAATTCCAATTTTTATTTCAAAATTTGTATTAAGACATTACGTTAGTTTATAAACAATTTTGTTTAATAAAAAATTTGTAAAAAATAATAAATAATGGTACTCAGCACTTTAAAAATCTACTCAACTGTGACATAACCAGCGAAGACTTCGACTGTAAACAAACCACACCAAACCCGGACTCGCTTTCCCCTTCATTGGAAGAAGTTGGGGAGATCATTCAACTTCTTAAGAATAATAAAGCAGCTGGCGAGGACTCTATCGTTGCTGAACTGTGGAAAGGTACGGGAAACAATGTCGTGCGCAAGCTAACCGAGATCATCCAGGATATCTGGGAAATAGTGAAATTACCACCCGATTGCTCTGATCCATCCGCTTCACAAAAAGGGAGATTTTACTGATATAAACAACTACCGTGGAATTTCTCTCGTCCCGGTAACATACAAGATTCTCTCGAAGGCGTTACAAACAAGGGCAGAAAATCAGTTGGATAGTCAACTGGGAGAATACCAGGGAGGCTTCAGGAAGACCCGATCCTGTGTTCAACAGATCCTCAATCTTAAAACTGTAACTGTATGTAACTTGCATACTCCAAGATGAGAAACCGCAAGGTGGTCGTCACCTTTGTTGATTTTAGGAAGGCCTACGATTCCATTGATAGAGAAACGCTTAACAAAGTACTCCAGGACCTAGGGCTAGACAACAAAACCCGCAGACTCATCCTAGAAACTTTGACCAACTCCCATTCCAAGGTTAAATTTAGAGGCGAGATTTCAGAAAGCTTCGAAATAAAAACTGGAGTGAGGCAAGGAAATGGACTTTCCCCACTTCTCTTCAACTGTGTCCTTGAAAAGGTTATGAGAGAATGGCGCAAGGAACTGAACAATTTGGGTGCTCAGACTGGTATCTACCAGGGACGTAAGAACGATGGACTGGTTGTAGATTGTCTGGCCTTTGCAGATGATATGGCACTGTTTGCTGATTCTCTTGAGATGGTAACAATGCAGGTAAACTGCCTCAGAAAACAGGCTGCCAAAGTGGGTCTTCAAGTGTCGCTGGAGAAAACAAAATTCTTCACCAACATCAGAGAAGCAAACAGAGAGATGTTACTAGAACAGGGAAACATCAAGAGGACTGAGAAATTTAAGTATCTCGGTGAATGGATTGAACCCAGCTTATCAGAAAGAGCATCATTATCCAAGAGAGTCAACAAGTTAGAATTAGCCTATCGATTGACTAAGAACACTTACAATAAGAAATACCCGTCACGCAACCTGAAACTTAAGCACTACACATCAGTCTTACGGCCAGAAACCCTGTATGCCATGGAGTGTCTTTCCTTGAACTGAAGAGGTCTAGTAGAGAAATTGGAAATCAGAGAGGGGAGAATCCTCAGGAATAACTCTGAGCTCTACGAACATGCTCTCTGATGCTCTCTGACTGTGCAAGGAAAAGAAGGGTAGCTTTCTATGGCCACGTTGCAAGATTGCCTCGAAACCGACTAACTAACCGTCAGTTCACCTTCTGCCAAACAAGAAGGTTCGTACCACTTGGTTGACAGAAACCGAGAAGGATATTAAAGAACTGGGAATAACAGATCTCAAAAACAGACAGTCTGTGAGACGTACCCTGAAGGAAGTCTGTTTTCGTTCAAACGAAAAAGCCGCCGAAAAGAAAAGCCGCCTCTATTGATTGAGTCATGCAATTTCTTATGTGTATTAATTTTTCTTCGGTTGTGTGCTATACAGGGAAAAATGAAAAGTTCAGTGATCCGAATAACGGAAATTATTGTATGATTTTGAAACTGTTAGCTGAATTCGATCCTTTTTTAGCGAGTCATGTTGAATATCTAATTGTAAGACAAAGATTTTTAGAAATTCGACACGACGCTTCCACACAACGACATAACGCAGCTAATGACTGAAATTGGGAAAACGCTAAAGAGAGTAAATTTGAAACGTTGGTCAGCTAGAGAGGACGCATGTAGAAGTTTGAGAGTTTCTTGGCACGAAGTTCTTAAAACTTTGGAATCAATCAAGGATGATTGTACCGAAAAACCTGTAACGCGAAACGAAGCGACGGGAATACTTTTAAATTTAGAAAAACTGGAAACGGCGTTAATGGTTGTTGTGTGATGTGTTTTTTTTTTTTTTTTTGAAAGAATAAACAAAGTAAATATTGAGGTCCGATGTCCTACTAGAGACAAAACAATAAATTGATCGCTTGCAAAGTGTGAAATGACCCAAAATATAAGCTATTACAAAATACTGCAACAAAGTGAATATTCAAATGCAGACTTTTACCGTAGATGTGATCACTGTTGCCGATCTTTACGAATCCCTTTGCAAGTTTTAAGTAGCGGAACGAGAGAATTTTAAGCATTTTGAAGAAACGGCGATGGAATTAAGGGTGTCGAAGCAGTAAACAAAAGAGATGGGAAAAAGACCACCGAAAAAGAAAAAAATATATGCTGAAACACGCCATGAAGAAATGAGAGTGACTACAAGTGATATTTTCAAGGTTAATAGATTTCTCGTCATTGATAGACATTGATAGACTAAATGTATCCTAATGATTTACAGACTGACTTAGTTCAGGAATGCATACATTTTCAATGCCACCTTTCTTCTTAAAGCATTTTGGAAAAAACAGATTTTGGATAATTGAAAAGTCTGTCTTCGTTCCTGCAAAAAGGAGGGCGGGTGTTAAGCTAAAACCTCGCCACGTATCACCAGGGCGAGGGTGGCAAAAAGTTGCGTGTGGTTAAAAAGTTGCTAAAAAACATCACGTGATTAATGGGCGACCCCTAAAGAAATATTTCGGTTGAAAGGCAATTTAATATGCTTTAATGTGATTTTAAATTTGTCAAGAATACTTACTGTTTATAGGCGTAGCAACCGGAAAAGAAAAACAAACGTATTTATGTCGTTAAAACGAGAATAACTGATGAAAGATTGTAATCATTGCCTTTGCAAGTCAAATTTGCACATTATTCTTTTTTCATAATTTGATTAATTTACAAGAGTGTTGTTTTAATGCATACTACACTGCAAAAAGCAGCACAAGTTTTTGTTGTAATCGAAAATGGACTTGGCCAGCGAACTGTTGCTCGACAACTGGATATGATACGCGTGGCGGTTCGAAGATTTTTCCAGCATTATAGGGAGACTGGATTCTTTCATAGACGAGCTGTTACAGGCAAGAGATTTACAACGGCTCCGGATGACCGCTTTATTGTGTCAATATAATTAAGGGGGGACATCACAGTAGAGCACGGTATAGGAGTTATATTTTCGGGATTTTTTTTTGTCTCAATGAAAAGATCAATCGAAAAACGGTAAAGTAAGTTTAATAATATTATTAAAAAACTACAAAAAATATTTTTTTCAAATTTTTTTGACACAAAATGGCGGTAGACTACATAAACTAGACAAGACAAGATAGAGACAAGACTAGATACAGACAAGAAGAAGACAAGACTCGACAAGACCTGACCAGATTAGACAAGACTAGACCAGACTAGACAAGACTAGACATTCCAAGACCCTAGATGCAGGGGTGAGTCCCAAATCTTTCACCCAGGGTAATGCAACGATCCAATGAGAGTGTGCATATTTATTATTCTCTATGTTGTGTTTAAAAATGAATTCATGAAGCCACAATGAATTCATGAAGTCGGTAGACTGCTATAGCAGTCCATAGCATCTGGCCGCCAAATCAATTGGATTACTATAACAGTCCATAGCACCTGGGCCTCAAATCAATTGAACTGCAACAATTGAATTTTTGACCTCTAACAAAAAATCTAAGTTTTGTAGTTTCTATATATCAACAGCTATGGAGCCACGTAGGATTATTTCTATATATTGATTTTTGGCGAAATGGTGCACGTTTTGAAAAAAAGTTGAAAATTTAACCAAAAAAAAAGTCATCAAATTGTTCATAAAAAAAACCAAGTAGTATCAAAAAAAAAAAAAATTCTACGTGGCTCGATAGAGTTAGGTTTTCGGAATATACTACCGAAATTTCAGATCGATCGGTGAAGATTTGCCCGAGCAATGTGTCCGCCCAGTTAAGAAAAACTGGTTTCGAGAATCTGGTCTAATCTGCGGTGCCTGCGCCATATAACTGGCCATCTAAATCTATCTCCTCCTCTTTTTTGCTATTCCAAATTGCTTTTAAAACGATGCGGGCTTGTTTTACGCCGATACTCAGTGATCTATCTCTCTGCCTTCTGTATGCGTTTTTCATCCAGTTCCATGCATAATTAGTGACTTTTTAACCCAATTTTTATTTACTTGACCTGGATTATACGTAGAATTGATATTAACCCGTCATTAAAAACACACGAAGTGATGTTTGTAGTAATATCGAGGACTGCTTTGCCGGAATGCGTAGTTTTTGGAGCCAGCGCCCACTCTATCGAGTTGAAGCTTTCATTGCTGTTTTGTGTGAAACCCCCGATGCAGCGAGTGAGAAGATCATCCCTAGTGAGTTGTTGATAAACTGGCTGAATAGCTTCATAAACTTCATCACACATTGGTGCTTTGTGCGTATAAGCATCCAGTGTCCGAAGATTTCGCCCTTTGCCACGAGCACCATGAATTTTCTCCAATCGGGCAATCGTCGTGTTTCGGATGGTCATTCGTAGATATTTTGTGAAGCAATGTGACCCTTATAGCTTTCTTCATTTGTTCAACTGATTCACAATTTCTGACGCCTGACTGACGCCAACTGACGCTACACACCTATTCTGGGAATGTATAATACATATAGTGACTCCTATAGACACTTTTAATTACTATAGACTTTTCGGAGGGCAGGTCTCTCCCTATCGATTACCGTTATACCTGCTCCCGTACTCGAAAATTACAGCGCGCCCCGGGATCACAAAAGGCGCTCGGCGCATACCTGAGAGGCGTTGCGGCAGAATGGAAAATTTGGGCATTTAGACATTTTTGCCGCATTCCACCTTTTGGTATGTCATTTTTGAAACCCTAAAGCAACTTTTAAGCGAATAAAAAAAAATCGTTTTTTCTAAATTTTACTGTGATGTGTTCCCCCTTAAGAAATCGTCACCTTAATGCTGTTCAACTAAAACAACAGCCCCGTGAAGTATGAAGATTGGCTTTTAGTCAGCGGACAGTAAGACGATGACTGCAGGAAAGTGAAGGAAAATTGACCCATAAGAGACATACGTGTGGTGTGCCATACGTTTGTAAAAAAAATACCCCAGCTCATCGTCAAGCATACCAGCGTTTTCCAAGAGATCATGTAAATTGGACGATGGAACATGGGGTCTGTTCTGTTCTCAGATGAGACCAGAAAATGCTTCTATGGTAGCGACCGAAAAATAAAAGCGTGCCGAAGACCAAGAGAGCGATTTACAGTTCCATGGGAACACGAATCGACTCCGCTTTCATCATTACATCATGCCCGTGGTCACGGAAAAGAATGTTTAACGGGTGCTAGGTACATTGAGGAGATTTTAGCAGTTCATGTGATACCTTACGTCGACTACATTGGCGAAGACTTTATCTTTATGCATGACAATGCATACCGCACACCGCTAGAATCGTGTAAGATTATATTACAGAAATCGGTTTTCGGGTTCTGGAGTGGCCAGCATGCAGTCCCGACCTAATTCTGATAGAACATTGGGTTGAGCTTGAGTTGAGCTTAAACGAAGAATGCGAGCTAGGTTTAGTGCCCCAACCTCGATCCCAGAGCTTATTGTTGCAGTAAAAGAAGAGTGGCCTGACATCCCACAATAACGAATTTGATTAGATGTATGTCTAATCGTATGGGAGATGTTAGTAGGGCAAGATTGTTATTTAAGCAAGATCCTGCCCATTATTAAAAATTAAGTGTTAATTTAGATAATTATCAATAACCATATTTCTTTTAGTAATAAAAAAAGAGTTAATAAGTTTGATGAGTTAATTTTAATGTGGATTAAACACAGCAAACCCAAATTAAATTTTAGAATATCTAAGCTCATTTAAGGCATTTTAAATTGTCTTTCAAACGGCATATTTCTTTATTTCATCTCATAGTTTAAAAAAAAAATCAAAAAGTCAAAAGTTTACAGTGTGCCGATTTCTATGCACGCAAGTTTATACCAAAAAGCCGAACTATTGCGACTGATCAGTATCAGTGACCTAAAAGACGAGATAAAACTGAAAACACGTGAAGTTTTAGCTAGAACTTTACAAGTTGGATATTTAAATAACCATTCCATGCCTATAGTGTTTTTAATAGTTAAGAACTGGAATCTTACAGCGAACTTCTATGATTAATGTATCTATAATATTAAATTTTAATTTCGGAAGAAAATCGTACCACGGAATCTGTAAACAAACTGTAATGAGTTGGGTTACTATAGTATAAATACACATAATGGATAATATATTATTTAACACAAATCTTGTCCATTTTATTAGTAAATTTATTTTTTAAATGCATGACAAAATCAATTAAACAAAATAATCATTTAGGAGTATTCTATTCTACAACAGTAAATAAATCCAACGTTAACACAGCTATGTGATTTATAAATTGAATATATGCATATAAAGGTTACTTTATCAACAATCAAAAATATATACTTGAAATATGTTATACTCGAATGAAATGAATAATTACATAAAATCATATAAAGGACTTTGGGAGTGTGTTTCTGTTGTTTGGGAAATCTAACTGTTCTAGAAAACCTTATTATAAAGCATATTTACAGCCTACTTTTATTCATATAAAAAATTAATCTTAAATAGATGTGTCTTCTTCATCAAATTCGACATTTTCTATACAAACTGAATTGTCATCGGATTTTACGGATTTTTCTTTTGAGAAACGTACTCGCTTACATTGCGATTCGTATTTACTGCCGATGGAATCGGTCCTTTTCCTTTTTTGACTTGAGGAAGCAAGAGTTTCATCACCTGAAAGAATGTTTACTAAATCGATATCAGTCATTTCAGTGTTGAGCGTTTTTACTATGTTTGTTTCTTTATTTTTAACTTCACAGTTTTCAAGGGCGCCTTCTATATTTCTTAAAATTGATATCATTTCACATTCATCTTCAGATAATTCTTCTTCTTGATTGGTTTTGCTGGTATCTAATACATTCAATCCCTCACTTTTATCTGCTTCTAACTTATCATATTTTGTTATATCTGTAGCGCTTTTTGAATTAAACTTGTCATTTGGAGCAGAAGAAACTTGCAGATCGGTAAAATTTTCATCATTTGCTTTATGTTCACAACAAGAAAGTTCGTTAGAGTTTTCTTCTATTTTATTATCTAATTCTTTTTCTTTATCATTCATCTTTTCAGATCTTTTTATCTCTATTGTTTGCACCTTCTCTAAGTCAATAGAACAATCATTTTCCGTTTCATCTTCACTAATAAGGATTTCTTCTTCTGTTACATTACTAACTTTCAAATCCATTTTAATCTCATTATCATTAACTGTTTTAATTTCAGTAATAATTTTAGGTGTTTCTTCTTCCGTGTGTTCAACATTTAAAATTTCATTCTTAAATAAGGGTTTTTGATCAAATTCATTTTCATTATCATTTTCTTCCGAGTCATCACTGCTATCCGCCTTATTCTCTTTTTTAATTTTCAAACCATTATTACCCGTTTTATTATACATATCACTTAGAGCCTCCTGATCTTCTACATCTTCACATTCACTGTCACTTTCATCACTACTTTCTTCTTTTTTCAATTTTACATCATATTTCCCTAATTGTCCTCCGTTTTTGTATTCTTTAATACTGTTATTCCCAAGCACATCTTTTTCACTTTTGCTTTCATCACTACATTCCTCTTTCTGCAATGTATCATTATTAACAATGCAATCGTCGTCACTTGTATGACTAGTTTCTCCAGCTTCACCTTTATAATTTCTGGTTTGTTGTACTTTTGTTTCCAGACTATCTTCTTCCAAATCATTTTCACTTTCTTCTTCTCTTGTTTCTGCAGTCTCTATTTTATTATTCGTATTTTGTTGTATTTTTACTGGACTAACCCCACTTTCTTCAGAATCAACAGTTAAACCTGCTTTACCATTATCAACATCATCTATTGTCAGAACAGTTTGTACTTCAGTTTGTTTATTTATTATACCTGTAAACATATCTTCACTACTTTCAGAGTTATTTTCTTCTTGCAAAGCTTTCTCAATAGTACTTTGACTAATGTCTCTATTATCAGAGCTTCCCTTTTTATCTGCAGATATATTTTCATCTTCTTCATCAGATCCTTTATAATTTTCTTCTAAGGCCATTTCTTCAGCTATTAGATTTTCATATTTTCTAGGTTCATCTAGAGATTCATTTTTATCTTTTTCAACTGATACAGAACCATCCCTTTCTTCTCCATCCACACAATTATCATTTGATTTTTCATCTTCGCAATTAGCTTCATCACATTTATCTTCTTCATTTTCAGGCATACTTTCGTCTTCATCAGATATTTGCAACTGATCTTTGGTATTAGATCCGTTGATACAGTTATCCTTAGCAACCTCATCTAAATTGTCAATAATATCCGTACAATCACTATCATATTCCTTTGATGTGCATATGGTTTGACAAGATTTAATAATATCTGTACTATTACTGCCTATAGAGTCTTCATCTTCATCAATATTTTCCAAAACAGCAGATGTATTATCCTCACTATCAACATTTTCTTCTACCCTTCCAATTGCCTCACATTCATTTTCTTCTTTTTCTTCTACTGCTACACATTCATCAGCTTCTTCCTCTTCTTCGTTTGAATCACCTTCATTTTCATCAACAGATTTGACATCATTTCCCTCATATAATTTAGATACATCCTGTTCTCCATCATTAATTTGGCATTCTGTTTTCTTCAACATTCCATCTTCCATTTCTTCAGCATCTGATTCCTTTGATCCTATATCATCAACATTATTAGTTTCATCATCAGTATATATTGAAACATTTGGCTCAATAGATTCTGTGCTGTTTTGTTCTTCCAATTCCTCCATAACTTCATTCATTATTGTTTGATTATTATTACACAGTGTATCTTCCAAATCAGTTATATTAAAATTGCTTTCCTTCCCCAAAGATTGTGCAGCTTTTGGTGAATATTTGCAGACTAAATTTCTCATTTCTTCCAATGTGTCACTTACAATTCTTGGTTTTAAATATTTATCACAGTTTTTATTGGTGATTATTAGATGATTGGGTAGGCGGAACCGATAAAGTTTGATAACAGGTTTTCTATGTTGAATATGTGAGAGCATGTGAATTTCATAATTGACATTTGAATCAGTATCAGTAAAACAGATTGGACAGGTTTTACCTTGTGGGTATTTAAACTTTTTATTGAAACGGATTTTAAAGGGGAGTCCTGGCTTCCTTTTTTCCTTTTTCTTGGAGTTTTTGCTATTTGGTGTTTTATTTTCATCTATATTACCAGATATACAATCCAGAGATTCTTCAATTTCATTTTCTTCTGAAACAAGTTCTTGAGGTGCACCTGCCTCAACTTTAATTTTGTTTTCATCACTGGCCACTTCTTTTGTGCTACTTTGTGTTTCATCTAGATCATGATTTTCTATGAAATATTCAGAACATTCCTGTGAACTGCCAACAGACTCTTCTGTTTTCTTGGCATTTTGATGGTCTTCAGGGTCTTCATTTTGAGGGTCTTCAATATCGTTACGACTTCTATGAACATTCTCTTGATCTGTAATTTGAGTATCATGTTCAACGAAGCCTTCTTCATCAGATTCTTCTCCATTAACATTATCATCTTTTTCAATGGCTTCTTCTAATTCTTTACCAATATCATCACTTTCGACAATGTTTTCCATTTCTACAATATCTTCACTTTCTACAATGTCCTCATTATTTTCAATAAGTTCCATTTCTTCTATCTCACTATCAGAATTATGTACTTCAGTCCCTTCCTCAATATTCATGGGTAACATTGCACTAGGGTTTTTTTCTAAACTACATTTTATACTCTCATCATCACTTGAAATATTTGTAATATGAATTGACTCGACATTGTCTTCAGAATCATTATCTGAGAATTCTGATTGTAAACTTCTTCGTTCTAGTAACGACGTGTCTAATGAATTCCTTTTTTTTGATTTAGATGGTCTTCTGCTGCGTTCAAGGATTTTATTAATGTCTCTTTCTGGCTCAGGTGAATTTGCCATTTCTTCATCAGACTCACTATTTAATGGTAATAGTGGCGTAGGCTGGAGTGATCTTTCAATATTATCTCTGTCCATGTTTAAAGATATATGTTCATCAATATCTTCTATCGCTTCATCATCTGTATCAGAAATTTCTATTGAAATATTTTTTTCATTCTTTCTGTTTAATCTACCCCTTGTACCATATTTCTTCTTTGAAGATGTGGTGTTAACTTCAGATGATTTTACTGTTTCTTCTCTTGACTGAATTAACCTCTTTCTTTTTGAAGCTGGCATAGGTTTTACAGATTTCTTTTTGGACAATTTACTAATATCTTCGACTATCCATTCATTCTCAGTCTCTTTAGATCTAATGATTCTTTGAACTATTTTAGTAACATTTTCTACCGGTTCATTCATGTCTGTATTATCCCGATTGTTTTCTTTACTCTCTGAAAATTTGTCACTCAAGTTCTTTCTTGCTGAAGAATTTTTACAAGGACTCTTCATTCCAATTGAGGTATTCTTATTTTTGTTAGCTGAACTAAGTTTCTTTGGCCTTCCTCTTCTCCTCCTTGGGGATCTGCGAGGTGAATTCTTTAAAGCAGTTGAAGAAACTACATCAGCTTTTTTAAATCCAGACATAACCTTCTTTAAACTGCCAGTATTAACATTTTTTTCAATTGTTGCAACTTTAGGAGACTTTCTCAAAACAGGCGTGACGTTAACTTTAGATTTATTTGGGCTACTTCTGTTTTTCCTAAGAGACATAGGACTATTTTTTCTGGTAGCAATAGGACTTACATTTTTCCTTGGAGAGATAGGACTGTGGATAATTTTTTGTTGATTTGCAGGAGGCGATTCTTTGATTGATCTGTTGACATCTTCTGTTTTCATAGAAATAACGTTATTTTCTTTAGGACTTCGTCCTGAAGCCCGCATTTTTTTTCGTTTGTTAACAGGTTTTACAAATGTTCTGATATTAGAATTAACTGAAATTACTTTATCCTCCTTACTCTGTTTAATTTCTGTTTCAAAATTAGCTCTTTCTAATTCTACATAAACTTCTTTATTCATCATCTTATCATCTAATAAGAATTTAAGGTTCTGTTGGTTCAATGTTATGTGGCAACCAAATTTCTTAATGTAGACTATTTCGTGAGGTAGACATTCTTGAGAAATGTCATTATAAACCTTAACATAAGTTGAATCAAACATTTTTTTATCGTGCTCCAATTTTGCTTTCAAATCTTCTTTCAACAATGGGCCAATTAATTTACATCCAGGCATCTTCTTTTTCTTGGTTGTCATTGTTTTGTATGTTGACTTGTTATTTAAGCCATCTTTTCCCTACAACATTAAAAAATAATTAGATCATAAGTTATTATTAAAATGAGGTGGATAATAATAGAACTAAAACTTACAACAAAATAAATAATAAAATAATTATCTTGATCATCTAAACTTTCTCAAACTTTTTAAGTACATATCTTAAAATTTATTTAGATAAGAAAGGAAAATAATTACATATATTCCAAGACTGCAGTATTGTAATGTCTATTGTATGTAAAACAAATCAATTTTAAACTTGTTTCCAGGCATGATTATGTATGATTTTAACTTTTAACTAAATATTTTGATATTTTTAAAAGTAATTTTGAAAGTAACTTAAGATGTGCATATGTTTATATATTTAATACATTGAAGACGGAATGCACCCGTGGAGTCATTCCGCTACAATATTACCGTGCTCACGGGTGGCCACGACGATGTTTTACTTGGGGACCGCTCATTCACAGGTGGGCATGATTTAAATACAAATTATGTATAATAAATTCGCCGGCCCCTCGAAGAGATACTATTTATAACGTTAGTTTGACATAGAACTAATTTTTTTAAATTCAAACAAAACTAATATATTTATAAGATTTTCTTCTTGTGCCTATCCGTTCCGGATGTTGGTGACCATGATAGGATAGGTCAGTTTTGGATGTTCTGAATAGTTCTTCACTTGTGTGTGAAGTTCATGCTCTTAAGTTTCCAAGCCAAGATGTTCTTCTTCTTCCTAGTCCTCTTTACCTGGAATCTTTCCTTGAAGAATGTTCTGCAGCAGTTTATCCCTGTATCCATTACTCATTACATGACCCAAATATTGTAGTTTACTGCATTTTAGTGTTTTCAGGACTTCCTTTCCTTTCTTCATTTTATGGAGAATGTCATTGTTTGTAATTTTATCTGTCCATGGAACTCTAAGCATTCTTCTGTAGAGCCACATCTCAAATGTCTCAAGTCATTTTCCCATCATCTCAGTTCAAGTCCAGGTCTCAGCTCCATAGAAAAGAATGGAAAATATATAGCAACATAGAAATCTTAATTTTGTTTCCATCGAGAAGTAATGGCTCTTAAACACTATAGCCATTTTACAAAATACAGCTCTGGCTTTCTCGATACGGACTCTAATTTCGTGTGAATTATCCCATTGGTCACTAATGTTGGTTCCCAGATAAATGTTTTTGCTTACTTGCTCAATAGAGGTACCATTAATATTAAGAATTTAGTTTGGTAGGTCTATGTCTTTCTTGCTGATGACCATGATCTTTGTTTTTGTTTTTATATTATATATATTGTTTGTTTTATTCATGTAGATATATAAGCCATAACGCTCACTACTTTCACCGATTCGAGAGACAAGGTGTTGAAGACCATCCAAGCTGTCAGCAAATATATATATTTTTTTGTTGTTGAAGGTTTAACATTTATTAAAACACAGCATACATGAATAAATATGGTGGTGGATAACATATGTCAACCCTCTGCATTGTGCACATCTCCGAACAGCTCTTCGCATTTCTTCGGGATGGCGTTGTATAGACCTATATTTGTTCTGCTGAGCCCTTTCGTCGCATACTTTCTGTGACATGATATTGTATATTATACTATCCATTACTTGCCACTGTTCTTCGGACTCGAGCATGTACTGTACCATTGTTGCTGAATGGACCCTATTTTGAATTTTTTCGCGCTCCACATGCCACCTGTTGCACTCGAAGATGGTGTGGGCAACCCCGTCCTCCTCTTCGCAGTATTCGCAAAGTTTGTCTGTTGCTTTGCCAATTATATGGAGGTAATCCCTATAGCACCTGTGGCCACTAAGTACCTGGATAACATAGTAATTCACTTCGCCGTGTTTCGCCGTTGATTTCGTCGACCAAATTTTTACATCCATAATTAATTTTCTTGTCCATTTGTTGTTGTGTCCCAGGATTTTTGCCATTCTTCGTATGATTTAGATTTTGCCGCTTCTTTCCTTTTAGTCCTTGTCCGTTTGTCGCCGTTTCGTTGTTAAATGTCTAATCTCTCACGTGCCATTAATTCAATTGGAATAATTCCAGCGATTACTAAAGCCACTTCTCTGGACACTGTTCGGTACGCGCTGCACAGCCTCAATGCTAGCTTCCGCTGTACCAATGCCAGCTTATCTCTTAAGGTTTTTGTCTTCATTGCCTTTGCCCATATCAGGGCTCCATATAACATAGCAGAGTGAACAACCGAGCACAGAAGCCTCTGCTTACTACTTCTGGGTCCCCATACATTTGGCATGAGTCTCTCCAGTGCTGAAGCTGTGTTTAGCGCTTTGTCGCAAGCTTTACTAATATGCTTCTGGAAAGATGTGCTCTTGTCGATTACAATGCCTAGGTATTTTAAATAAGTTTTTGGTGTGATTGTAAGGTTCCTTATTTCGAAAGAAATTGGCTTTATATGCCTCTTGCCCATCAGAAGTACAGCCTCTGTTTTCTCAGGGGCCAACTGCAGTTGCTTCCCTGCCATCCACTCATCCACTATTTTTATAGCTTCATTTGTTTTAGACTCTAATTCCTTTCCCACAAACAACGAGCGCAAGGTCGTCCGCAAAACCGACAATCTCTACCCCTTCTGGAAGTTTAAGGCGAAGAACTTCATCATATACAATGTTCCACATTGTAGGGCCCATCACTGAGCCCTGTGGAACACCCCTGTAGACCTCGCGCTCCACTAATTTATTTTCTCCTTCCATATTAATTTTCCTCTCAGACAGGTAGCTGCGTATCATACGTAGTAGGTATGGGGGGAAACCTCGTGATGTCGTCTCCTCGAGAATGTTTTGCCAACAAGCCGAATTAAATGCGTTGCGCACGTCAAGTGCTACCAGGGCACAGATTTTTCTGTTTCAACGTGTGCCAGCCCTAATGTCCTCTGCAGTTTCAATGACCTTCTTAATTGCGTCGGTAGTGGATTTCTCCTTCTCTGAATCCATATTGCTGTCAGCAAATATTACATATCATCAGAGTACCGAATATTGTTCAGCTTCTCTCCATTCACGAGTATTCCTCCTTCCACATTTTCGAGGGCTTCTTTGAAGATATACTCTGAATAAAGATTAAATATAAATGGCGACAAAATGGGGCCCTGTCTCACTCCTCGGCATATATTTACCGTGTAAGATTTCTAATTTTCTACCCTCACGGCTACATATTGAAAACAGTCGATACAAATTAGTGTTTCACATTTTTCACAAATTGTAATAATATTTTTGGAATTCTTACGAGCATATGCAGATTAATTTGTAATGAACATATGTTTGTAGCAAAGACTGCATTATTTTCTTGCTTGCCTTTTGTGCCCCTCTTTCAATTTGGAATTAGCAGTGATGAATCTGTAATTGTCATTGCTTGTACAAGAAGTTCTTTGAATTTGGTGAGTTACATCTTTTTACCATTAATTTTCTTATACAAATAATGAGCATTCACTACAGTTGTAGCTGTAATAAGATGAAATATCAGTCACTTATACCACTTTATAGTTCTTCACAAATAAGGTAAATACACTGCCATTTGGTCCGACAAATCTATAAATGCATTCTTTTGTTGTAATCTATGGTTTACTGATTTCTTTGCCCTTAATAGTTAAGTTTATCATAGAGTCATCGTGCTTTGTACTTAATATCAGAACATCTCTTTTGTCTTTCCATTTAAATACTACTGTTTTTTATAACAGCAAAGCTGCACTGATGAGACATAAATCTCAGAATGTGTATGCAGATGGCTACAGATTCACTTAAGTTAATAGAAAGATAATTTAAAAAATGTTCATGTTTATCTAGTTCTTTAGAGCCATGAAGGTGGACTGAGGGCTAATAATAACATACAAATTTCTGTTGTATAATCAATATCCTGTGTGGTATTAGCAAAGGAAGTAGTTGTTTCAACATGAAATTAGTCGTAGTAGTATTAAAATTACTAATATTATATATATACTAGAATAATATTATAGAGCTATGGAAAGGTTGAATATATTTATATATTCAGGCTATATTTCACTTTAAAGCAAGTTTATATGATTATCTATAATGTAGTATGGTTTCAACAATAGTAAACTACTGTTTCTTCTTCATTTTGTCGCAATATTATTTTTCCCTTTTTTGGACGTAAAGTTCCAACTAAGTGTGTGGCTTTGTTTATCAGCATCTTTGCTAATGGTACGTTAGTATCAATTCCATCACCACTTTTCTCCAAAAGAAACACGATTTCCTGTATTATTCCTGTTCTTTTTGTGTATATACTTTGATGTCCATGTGTATCCTCCAATAGCACAAAGTTTAAATAATTTGATTCTATACCTATGCCGTTTATTTACTATATATTATCTCAAGTATACCTGCCCATGGAAGGGTATGTGAGCGAAAAAATTCGAGGAAACATTGGCCAAAACTCGTTGCAGCCATGAAAATTGAGGAATGTGCAAAACAATGACTCACTACTGAGCATGGAGTCCACGAGAGTAAATTTACCTGTTGGGAGCAGGTGACCACCTGAGAGCACTTTAATTAAAATAAATCTAGGGGTTAAAAAATGTCTACCTCAAATTATTGTGCACCAAAAAAATTATTAAAAAAATAATATACGTAATTCACAATAAAAGAAAATGCTGGTCCTTGTGTGAGAAATACGATTTTTCAGTGAGGTCTTCAACATGTTAACCCTTAACTACTGACAATGTTATTCTGAAGCATACTCACTGATATGCGGTCTGAGAGATGTCTCAATGTATTGCATGCTTTTTTAATTAAAAACAATAATATTATAATAAAAAATGAGAAAATAATAATTCAAATATGTAATTAACCCTTTGTACATTTGAAGGCTCAGACTCATTATGCATATGTTTCACAAGGTGTGCATTCTGTAAATAAACACATACTAAAAGGGTTAAATGCATTCTTTATATATTTATTGAAAATATTCTAAGCAAACTGGATTATAGTTCATAGCACAATCAAATGCATTTCTTCATCTAAAACTTGCACATATATGTTATAACAATGTGAATAAAATAAAATTTGTCAGAAAACATTTTTACTGATCAGCAGTCTCTGGGACAACGAGCTGAACAAGCACTCATTTGATGACAATTAACAGAGTGATAAACCTTCAGCATTTGCCAAACTAGTGATTTAGATTTGAGTCATGGGTACAGAAAGCAAATAAAATATTAATAAGTGAAAAAATTAATTTTCAATATCTGTAAGACTCCTAAAAATCAGTAGTCAGTCCCATTCGAATCATAGTATTGTGTATCAATTTTAAAACTGTTAAAAAATTGAAAACATTGACCTTTCGATATAATTATTTAAAGAAGCAATTAAATGTATTTGAAACATGATGGGATAAACAATAACAAAGAGTAACTGCTGCAAGCTGAAACGGCACATTTCGAATTGATAAACAATTTCTATTTTTAACAACAAATCATAAAAACACCTAAAATGTTCTCAATTTCATCAATTATTAATAAACTACCATTTGTGTGTTTTTTCTGGGTTTACCCCGCTTCCTTGTAAACTTTGCCATCTGCTTCTATATATTTCTGTCCAACTGTTTTCTTTCTTGGCAAAACTACTATGACTTTTTAGGTTATTTTTTACTTCGCGCTTTCACAGAACAACCATCTTAACAATAACGAATATAGCCACAAACAGTTAACAATGATTAACCGGTTTAAACTACGCGTCGAAAATATCACTGAGACATAACAATGTAAAATGATATTTTCCAAAGTGGTATTTCGAGGTGATGGGGCTGCTGGGGTATTTTTAACGGACATTATGTAGTTTATTATTATCGACCGTCTTATTCGAGAGAGTTAATATGTCGTTGTAATATTTTCAGCGCGTTGTTTAGTCGCAAGTTCTTGTTTAATACAAGAACACTTTTATATTAATAAAATTGGTTCTGTTTGTATTAATAGAACAAAATAAAGTTTTAAATAGAATTTTGATATAAAAATAAGAAATTAAGTTAAGAAATTTAAAAAAGCATATTTTAATGGATTTTATAGTTCAATGATAAGGACGAAATCGTTGAAATTATTAAGATTGAATTAGTTATAATTTATTTATTTTTATGGAATAGAAAAATAAAAAACTATATTCAAATTTTGAAACTGTTGTCAATTGTTAACAATTATTTAAAATAACAAATATATTACGCAAATTAAATAACTCATTCGTAATTAATTATTTATTTAGGAAATTCGAAATATGAATATCGATTGTTGGTATCATTGACATCCCAATATTTAAGAATTTTGATTTGAAAATATTTTAAATTAAATTATTTGTGATAAAAATGTACGTTTTATTTGAAATATTGTAAATTTTTAAATAAAAATCAATAATTTTCAAATAAATTATACATAATTGTATTATTTGAAGTTAGCAACAAGTTGTTGAGACTAAGTGAAGTTACTTGTCTCTTGTCAATTTTGACAGAGACATGTCAAAAAAAATTGTGCAAAGCGGACAGACTTTATCGAGTAAGATTTCCGCAAAAATCTAAACTGAACTTGTTTCTACAAATCTCGAAAAAATCAATTAAAGTAAAATAAACGAATTCAACCAATCCATTTCACACACATTGAAATTTCCCGATTTTTAGCATGACTACCTCCAGTGAAGACGTTCTCCTTCAAGTTCCTCAAGTTAAATATAAGAAAGGTGATGGAACTCTTTTCCTCATGGACTCTAGATTAGCCTGGATGGTAGAAAACAGAGACACAGTCGCTGTTTCACATCTTTATGCTGATATTAAAAGTATTATCAACAAAATAATTCTTTTAAATAAAGTCCCTTCATATTAATAAATATTTGTAGCTCAAAAAATTTCTCCAGAAGGTAAATCAAAGGTTCAGTTACAAGTAGTATTACATAATGGTGTATCCTCAACTTTCCACTTTACTAATCGAAGTGGGGCTCAAGCCCAAGCAGCTGATAGAGATAGGGTCAAAGAGCTTTTACAAACGTTATTACCTAAATTTAAAAGAAAGGTAATTGTTTATATTTTAGTGGGTTTTAGGGAGTTGTAGAGTTGTAATATTTTAAGGTGGATAGGGAATTGGAGGAAAAAAATAAACTGTTATCAACGAATCCTTCATTATTACAATTGTATAAGGATTTGGTCATGACAGAAGTCGTGTCTTCTGAGGAGTTTTGGGCACAACATGCTACTCAGTATACACAGAAGAAAAATGCACAATCTCAGGAAATTGGTCAGTTTAATGATTTTTAAATATTCTTTTATTGATTTATTGTTGTAGGTGTTTCTGGGGCTTTTTTAGCAGATATTAAGCCACAAACTGATGGCTGTAATGGCCTTAAATATAATATTACTGCCGATATAATTGAGTGTATATTTAAAACATATCCCGCAGTGAAGAAGAAGTATGTCGAACATGTTCCTGCAAAAATGACAGAATCTCAATTTTGGACAAAATTTTTTCAATCTCATTACTTTCACAGGTAAATATTTGAGCTACAGATTCAAAATACTGAGTAAAGTACACTGCTCAAAACAATTACCGGGTCACTATTTTGTGCCTCCACAAAATTCAAACGGGAAATTACATGCAAATAAAATTGAGAACATCTGAAAGATACTCTATTCAATTGTGTTAATTGACACATAGGGAATTATCAGCATCACATACATCCAGAGTATCTGTAATAATTAACAAGAACTACCAAAACTAAAGTGAAATAGTGTATCTGAAATTTGATTCATAGAGCTAGGAAGGCCTTGTTCAGATCAATATGTTTAACCAAAATGTTTGCAACTGAAAGTTGAAAGTGAAATTTCTTAATTTTTGTTTCCTTCCTCATATGTGGGTCAGGGTTATCATTCAGCTCAACAAACACTGTGGCCTAGTGGCCTAGTGTATTTCTTCACATTTTCAATGATTCATCCATTAGGTGTTTGTTCTTATACAGAGAGAGTGTATGATAAGTATGACACAGTTGCTTTTCTCCCCTTGTAATGATGGTTCAAAGTAATCTTTACCCCATTAATCATTTCCAATGAAAGGTATTTTGGTAGACAATTTTTTGGAAGTTCTTCATGCTATAACATTATTCAAAATGGCGAAAGCATTCAGCATGTTTTAAGAAACTTCTATGTAACAACATTCTTAATTTTTGTTTCCTTCCTCCTATGTGGATCAGGGCTATCATTCAGCTCTGCAAACAATGGGCCCAGTGGCCTAGTGTATGTCTCCACATTTTCAATGATTCATTCATTGGATGTTTGTTCTTATACAGAGAAAGTGTATGAGAAGTACGACACAGTTGTTTTTCTCCCCTTGTAATGATGGTTCAAAGTAATCTTTACACCATTAATCATTTCCAATGAAAGGTTTTTTGGTAGACTATTTTTTGGAAGTTCTTCATGCTATAACATTATTGAAAATGGCGAAAGCCTTCAGCATGTGTTAAGAAACTTCTATGTAAGCCTGTCTGTTATTCAGTGATTATGGAAAACCACTCATCTCAAAAAGCTGACCCTAATGTTAAAAATAAAAATTATTCGATCGGTTTTTTTAAGATTCAAGTGATTACAGTGATACCCCTAGATCATTTGAAATCATTACTTGATAGCAGGTAGTGCTCTAAACATCACTTTTTTGCTCACATATACTTTAAAAACGTCAAAATGTATTCGCGTCTCAACCAAAAATAGCAGCTATTCAAAACTATATAGGTTTTATATCTAGTGACCAATTTGAAAACATGGATTATTCTCGTGAATGTAAGGACTTTAATAAATAATTTATTATAAATATATATCACAATCATAGAAATTATAAATTGATAGACATTGGACTGCAATTTTTAGATAATTAAATTATTTCATGCTGATAAAAATAGAGTTTTAAAGAAAGTCCTGCCAGATCCTGCCCTGCTTTAATAATCCATGCTAGTTTCAATGTTTATGCAAAACATATCTGAAAATTAGCTGCTGAAAGTTGCAGGTTAGCCCTTTTCAACCCTCGTTTTAGAATGTAAAATAATGTAACATTGTAAATTTTTATTCGATGTTATATCAGTCCTGATCAACAAAAAAAACATCTATTCGTTAAATAAACGAAATATTTTATTATTAACTAGTACACGCGGATGGAATAGTTAAATAAAGTGGAAAAGTTGATGAGGATGAAATGATTGAAAGTGTAGATGGAATAGTTGTAAGGGTGAAATAGTATATAGAATCTTGAGCATTTAGTAGTTGTACAATATAAATATTTAAAAATTTTAAAAATGACTCCTTCATAAAATCCTGTGTCAAGGCTATCGACCGTTAAGATACCAAAACATTAATTTCAATATTGAAATCAACGATCCATGCAGAACTGATAGAATTTTTCATGTATCTCTTACAATTTTCAAGCAGTAGCTTTGAATATATTTCCATCGGTTCCTCTTTGACTTTGTGGAGCTGTTGCCACCAATTGATAAAATATTTTGCAAAAGTAATACAGTGATTTATTTCATCGTCTGATCCTTTCTCTAAAAATGTGTACAATCTATTGTTCCACCTGGACTGGAACCTATTAAGACGATTTTTTTTGGTGAATCCAGACACGTCAATCGGGTATTCTAACCAAAACCGATCACGAAAATTTCAAAATATAAAAAAGTTGTAAAAAAATGTATTAACATTTGAATTATTTCAAAGATTTTTTACTGAACATGAGTGTCCATAGGAAGTACTTCCTGACAACATTTGAACGCTCCACTTTCGCCGAGGACGCCATGGGGAATAATTTTTCCTTCAAAGGATTTCTGCAAATATCTCGTCAATGCATTAAAATTTGAGACTTGAACCACCATATGTAGGACGTATGTACCTACAAAAAGAATTTATTGGGAATTTTGCAAAATCGTTCGGTTTAGTCACAAAAGTGAAAAATGTAAAATCGTTTTTTTTTCAATGGGCACTTACCCCTTCTATGAATTTTGTCTTGTCCAGTGTTTTGTCTTGCTTTATGTAGTCTTGTCTGGTTTATTTGATCTAGCTTTGTCTAGTTCTATTGGGTCTCGTTTGGTCACTTCTGGTCTCGTCTCTTCTTGTCTGGTGTCTTCTAGTCTATTCTGACCACTTTTTGATCTCGTCTATTTCTGTCTGATCTTGTTTAGGTTTAGTATTAATCAGTTTCATTGTTTATCGATCACCTGTATTATCTAATATTATCGTTTGAACTCACAGACCTTATTCAATTCTAAACATTACACACACAGTAAAAAAATCTTGTTCACGCTTCACGTTTCCGCAAATCGAACTTGATTTGTGCGTTGATATTCAAATTACACATATTTATAAAGGAGGATAGAGTTAATTCCCTTGTGTTATCTAAACTACTAGCGGCCGAATTATATTTATCAGAATTTTCGATGTACGTCTGATTTATCCTGTTCCCGATCAGAATTGGTCAAAAAAACCATTTTTCGCGGTGGTAGTTGGTGTCAACTGACTGACGGTTGCGCTGACGGTTTGTGTTTGCGTCCTGCCAGTAGCGTCCGAGTGTTTTTTTTTGTGAATTCTCGGTACAGAAAATGTTGAAATTGACGAATGACGTGATTTTGACGAACCCGAAATTTGACGAATTTTGGAAAATTCCCCCCTCATCGAACCTCAGCCGGCGAGGAAGCGAAATTTACAACCCTTGCAGAAAAGAGATGAAATTTGCGAGTTGCCGCAGTAAAAGTTGCTAAAGTTGAAATACGGATAAAATATTACCTGCGAATGGTCCCCCATTTTTCTGGGAGGCGCACCGTGCAAGCCAAACGTGCAAACTTAGTTTCGGAATGTCGGCACATTTAGGCAGAAAGACACCGTTTAAAAAATTTCCTAAAAATTCGCAAGCACCTACCAGCTGGGACACAAAATGCGAATTTCGTTTTTTTGCCGCTTGATAACTTTTAATAGCCTATAGCACAGTCCAGTCTGTTCTCGATCTGCCATAGTAGGACAGGAAGTTGTGTCATTTGTACTTTTGTAGGTCTTGAATGCGGATTGACATCCTACCGGTTTCCTTTCATCGGCCGTGGCGACCTCGTGGTTTCTGCGAATCGGAAAATCGGCACATCGTACGCAAGATACCGTCATCGATCGCTGTAGAAGAAAATTGCAAAATTTCACCTACTTCCGCTTCGACAGCCGCAAACGTCCGGTTTTGAAAAAATATCTACCGCACGGCCATTTTGTAAAAAATTGCGCGGCCTTCGAAGGCCCAGAGAGAAAGAACGTACAAAACCACAAACGGGAAGGCGTTCGTTTTTGAAGAAGATCGAAGAAGATTTTTTGCGATTTTTTTTTCGGGTTTTCGCAACTATCTCCAAATTTTCAGCCAAGACTCAAAAATTCAAGATGACAGTTGGTGCGACAAAAATCGGCGCTCCCGATAGCACCACTCGCGTCGCGACCGGTCCAAATACGGCCGCTCGGCAGCCGAGAAACGGAAATTTCGTTTTCACGTCACACCCCCGCCGCCCTCGGCGGCACCAGAATATCTCAAAGATTCGCCAATTGTCTGGAGTTTTTTAAACATTTTACCACTTTCGCCCGGCAAAATTTCTTTCGAAAATCACGCAAAACGTCCGTTTTCATTCTTCAAACCCGATTTGACACATTTCTCCTGCCCCCTCCCAGAAATACTATTTTAGTATATGTAATAACAAAATATTAAAACAATATACCCTTGATTATTCGGTTGCGGATTATCCGTGCTTTTTTTATTTTAATTAATTTAAATATTATAAATAAGTATAATATAATAAAAACTTTCGTTCGAGAAAACTGAGTACATGTCAACAAACAAAAAAGACACACAACAATTACAGACGAAATACGGAACAATAAACAGAGTTACAAAATTCAAATACCTAGGAGAAATCATACAACATACAGGAATTGAGAAAGAAACTCAAAAGACAAGGATAGAGAAAGTAAGAAAAGGCTACGGCATGACTGCAAACATCTACAACAAGAAGAACCTTGGCATCCAAACAAAAATCGGACATTACAATACAGTAATCAATACTATACGCATCAGAAACTATAGCCTCGAATAAAGGTGACATGGAAGCCCTGAAAAAAGAAGAAAGGCGAATCATCAGAAAAATTATTGGACCAAAACTCACAGATGAGGATATAGACTACAATCAATAGAAACCACGTGAAAAACATAGAGATCGACATCAGAAAACGCAGACTTAGATTCTACGGACACATCTCAAGACTCCCGGGGACCAGACTAACTAAACAGATGCTGAACTTCCTACAGAAACGTAAAGTCAGTACCAAGTGGATGAAACAAGTAACACAAGACCTAGAAGCAGCAAACATCACAGATACTCAGGACAAAACGACTCTCAGACATCAAATACACCAGTGGGAAGTGAAGAAGGAGACCAAGGAAAAGACTGGAACCTCCTGGACCGAAGAAAGAAAACAGACACACTCACAGAAAATGCGGGAAATCTGGACCAAGAAGAAGAAACAAAATTGAAAACCATGAAAACTTAGCGCCATCCACTTTGGGTTCAATCCGAGGATAATAATAATAATAAAAACTTTTTTCATAGAAATGAAGTTTTTATTTTTGAATAGCTTGGTAACTTGTGAAGTGTAGATTTTCAAGTGGCTTAAGTTAGATTCGGGAATTTCAAATAAATTCGTTTATGCTTGATCATAATTTAATTGTACATCATATAGATTGTGCATCTTGGACAGTTCTATCATGGACAGTATTTAATGTTATCGAAAAATGAATATTTTCGACAATTATCCGTCATTTTCTATCCTCCATTTTCTTCTCTCGTGAAACCAATATCCAATTCGTAATCCGCGACCCCAAATACTCCTAAATAAATAAATTTTGTTTGAAAGACATTAAAATTCATAAATAACATTCGTCATTTTTATCCGCCATTTTGTTTCTTGGAAAACCAATATCAGATTCGTAATCGGCGACACCAAAAACCCATATATAATAAATTTTGGTTGAAAGACATTAAGATTCATAAATATCATTCGCCATTTTGTATCTTCCATTTTGTTTTTTGAAAACCAATATCAGATTCGTAATCAGCGACCCCAAAAAACCCCGAGTTAGAAAATTTATTGTAAATTATTGATATTTTCTAATTATGGCCAAATTTTTGGGATTTTTGTCCACTGCGAGGGCACAGAACAGCAAGAAGAATTTTGCTCGTGAACATACATAGCATAGCAACTTCGACAATGGAAGTCTGTGCTCTTCACGGATTAATCAATGTTCCGTATTACTGGTTGCGATGGCCGAGTACGTGTTTACAGACGCCCAGGAGAACGCTACGCAGCTGCTACTGTCCAGGAAGTCGAAATATTTGGACGTGGTTCAGTTATGGTTCGGGGTGGGATTAGTATCGACAGTAGAACCGACCTTGTTGTAATTCCAGGAAATCTTAACGCTAATCTCTATGCTAACTTTGTGATAGGAGAACATGTTGTCCCTGTGGCATATGGAATAGGTCCATTTTTTGTTGTTAATGCATTATAACGCAACACCATATACTGCACTAATCACTTTAGACTTCCAATAAGAACTGGAAATTCAAATAATGGTATGGCCTGCGTTAAAGTCCTGATTTAAATCCCATACAGCATGTTTGGGATATGTTCGGCAGACGTGTTTGTGGTCGCCCGCATCCTCCACAGACCATCCAGCAGCTAACGGCGGCTCTTATTGAAGAATGTGAGGCTATACCACAAGAAGACCTTCGAAGACTTTTGCGAAGCATGCCAAAACGCTGTAATGCCGTTATTTGTGCTATGGCAGCACATATTAAGTTACTACTTTATGTACAAAAGTTTTCAATAACAATCAATTTAAATTCGTTTTGCACTTTGGTTTTCGTATTTGTTAATTATTACGGGTACGTTAAAAGTACGTGATGCTGACACTTTCCGCAGTCCATTAAAACAAATAAATAGAGTGTCTTTCAGATGTTCTTAATTTTATTTGTATATAATTTTCCGTTTGAATTTTATAGAGGCACAAATTAGTGACCTGCTAATTGTTTTGAGAAGTGTATTTATACTAGAGATGCCACGAATAGTGATTTTGCCGAATAGCAAATATCCGGCCACGCTATCCTGGCTGAAGCGCCGAATAATCGGCCATATTCGGCGCGCCTTTTGCATAATTTGCGCTACTTTCGAAAAATGAGTGCGCGGCAGCGCAGCCGCGCAACTAAACGGTGGTGGGACTGTTGTGGACCAGCTGTGGACCATGAACCATTACCACTTGTTGAACGAGCCGGCTTTCAAAGGCTTTTTTAAGGCTTAAGGAAAAACTACCTCAATACAAAATACCTGGCTGCAATTATAACCGAGAAAATTATTATCCTGGCGTTTTAACAATGAAGCCGTTTGTTGGTTCACATACTGGTACCAATATTCCAAAAGAACTGAATGGTATTGCAGAAAAATGGAATGTTTCTCGTAGCAAGATACATTTACTTAACCCAGTATGTAAAAGGTGTACGAGACGCAGAAGATGATTCTGCCAGGTATTTTGTTCATTCACTACAACGAGCTATCGAGGAATCGCTAAAATCTCAAATGGAAATAACACAGATGGTAGCTGCTGCAAGACGAATTGTTACACATTTTAACCACTCAGGTATAGCCGAAGAAAAGCTCAAATCCATTCGCCAAGAACTTGACTTGCCAAACCACCAATTAGTGCAAGATTGGAACACGTTGGAATTCTACATACTATTTAATTTGAGAAATATTATTAGAAAAAAAGCGAGATGTTTCTTTATACATAACTGACCAAGAGTCATTAAACAATCTAACACCTTCTCAGTGGTTGTTACTGGAACAATGTATCAAACTCCTCAAGCCATTTCAAGAGATAACAAAAATAACTAGCTTGGGTATTTCTTGCATATCTGAAGTGATTCCACACGTTGTCACATTGTTGAAATACCTGGGAAAGGAAGAGGCAGCAGATAGAACACCAAATTTGCTGAGAATGAGATTTTCACTACAAGCTGAGCTAGAAACTCTCTTTTCTTGACTCTAGTTTCCTGGGATTAGTTCAAACATAAAGAGCAAGACAAAAAATTCTATTGGAAGCTCTGAAAATGAGTTGTGATGAGTCTTCCAGTACCAATAATAATTCTTCTGCATTTCGTAAGAAAATACATATTAATGAGAATGACAAAACCATTGAAATACGCGACAGTTTCTTGAATTGTTTTGAGGAAGTCGCTACAGAAAATATGGAGAAAGATGAGGATGTGGAAAAGAAAAGATTGAAAAGAAAGGAGATTGATTTTTATCTAAAAAACGGCTCGCTCGGCTCGGACAACAGACCCTTACAAGTGGTGGTCAGTCAACATACAACAGTATCCAAAACTGAATCTATCATCACCCGGTATCATCAACAATTGCTGAAAAAAATGTTTCAATTCATGACAACTTACCTCTGATAAATTTTTAATAAATTGTAATGTTTTGTTGGTAATATAATCATTTTTGAATAATATGTGTGATTTTTTTTCATGATTTGGTATTCGACCGAATAGTTAGTAATTTGGCCGAATAAGCCGAATACCGAATAGATACCGAATATTCGTGGCATCTCTAATTTATACATTTGTTCATTCATAAATTAATCTGACTTAATGATTATATTTTTATTTTTGTGATTTGTTATTTCTGGTATGAACTATTTGTACATTAATTCCTTTGTAAAAATTAAATGTAAAACTTGTAATATAATAGTACTGGATATAATAGTTCCATTTATTTATTTTTAACATAATACATGACAAAAATTGCTCAGCAACATCAATCGTGGTTCTAGAAAAGTTTGTCCTGGTCTAAGTAGACCAAGCACTGGTTCTAAATGGAATAATTTTTATTAATAATAAATATTTCATTAAACAATTAATATAGTCTAATATAAATATTTTTGTCAAAATAATAAATATCAAAGTAATATCTAAATTTTATTGTTTAGAGATAGAAAATATGTAGAAAGTAAAGATGTCTTCACAGAATGTGGTAAAATAGATGACCAAGAAATGAAAAAAGATATACAAAAAGGTGTGGATGATCCATTAGTCAATATCTCAGAGTTTGATGACAAATTTATTGATGATGGTTATGGAACACAAGCAGAAAAGGTTTTGAGCAATGGAACTGTCAGTCAAGCTATGATAAAACGATTCAACCAACACTCCATAATGGTAATAATAAAAATTTCATCAATAAACTTTTTACAGAATATTTATTTTTCTGATTGATTGGAATAGGTCTTAAAGGCTTCCAAAAATAAAGGAGTGGAAACAAATATTCAAAATGGAATTGATCCAAAGGTCCAACAAGCCAATGGAACAGTAGAGAGTGAACAGAGTGATGTAACCCTGCACAAACATAAGAAACAAAGAATACATGAAAAAATTACTTATAATGACTTAGACCAAACTATTGATGAAACGAAAAACAATGTTTCACACTTAAACTTATCAAAGGTTTGTTTATATAAAATCTCTACCAGTAAACAAATTATATAGACTATATCCTGTATGTTTTAGATTGAAAGGTATTTGCATGGGCCAATGCCTGGTTCAGCTGCTGAGCAGTTGTCCGCCAATGAAGTAGCAGCAGTTTCACGGAACATGCATCAGGAATTGAAACAGTGGAGAAGTAGATTGCCAACAAGTGCTTTAGTTAGTCCGGCTGCTGCTGTTGGTGCCTTAGGAGAATTATCACCAGGTGGAGCTTTAATGAGAGGGTTTCAAGAACAATCTCTAGCCCGTAAGTTATGACAATTATTACTTGTCAACTCTTGCCATTAAGATTAGGGCTTCACACAAGAGTCTCATTTCTGATCTCGTCGTTGCTCCGGTTCAAATTTATTAGTTGTGTTTGTTCTGGGCTCGAGCAAGTTCGGGTTGCTAGCGTTCAAATTTATGAAGAAAATGTTACGGCTGCCCGGAACGAGATGAAAGGAGACTCTCGTGTGAAGCCGTAATTAAGATAAATTATGTTTAAATCTTTGATTAAATGTTGAAATTATATTATTGTGGGAATCTACGATTGTTACTTGATATTTTTTCTGTAGAATTGGTGCCACCAGATATGGAGAAAGAAGTTCGTCATTTATATTTAGGTCTCTGTGAATTGCTCAGTCATTTTTGGAAATGTTTTCCGGCTACGTCAACGTCTTCAGAACAAAAGCTAGTGAAAATGCACGAAGCATTGCATAGGTACCATTCGGCCAAAATTAAACCATTTGAGGTAAATATGATTATTAAAATCATTTTCAAGGAAAAGTTAAATTGCTTTTAATATAGTTATATAAGGTGTCCAAAAATTCACACATGAAGTAATTTTAATAGAAAACATAGGAAAACATTTTATTGTTTTAAATTACTTTTAATATAGTTATATAAGGTGTCCAAAAATTCACACATGAAGTAATTTTAATAGAAAACATAGGAAAACATATTTATATAAAATTTGTAATTTTTTTATTGATTCATAATGTTTACAAAATAGGCTTATTTAGTAGGGTAGTGCAAAAGAATTTCAGCTAAATGGCCTTCACGGCTATGCTAGCATATTTGCACTATTTGGTCGAAATTTTGCAGGACGGTTTTGCATACATGCAGCGAAATTTCGCTGATACTGAACTCAATTTTCCCTTCAAGGCATCTGTGGTCGTGGACTTGTTGGCATGACTTTAGAAAACCCCAAAGAAAAAATCCAACGGCGATAAATCACATGATCTGGGCTAGAGATGAGCATGGGATCCCATCGTACCATCCCATCCAATCCCATCGTCCCATCAGATGGGATGAGCGGCATGAACGATGCGTGGGATGGGATCGGATGGGACATCAAATTTGTATGGGACGGAGTGGGAAGAGTTTTCATAATCTAGTAAATCTAGTTCGTGCATAATTAATTGCTTATCGTGCCAATACGCACATTTTCAACATAACATGCCCAGGAGATTTCTGTGATATCGACGCAGTTCCTGACGATGAAGTCTTACCATCCGTTTGCGACATTTCTGAAAAATTAAATTTGAACGAATTATCGTTAAGAAAGTCTGAACCGGAAAAAGAGTCTGCTGTATGGGAATAATAAGAAGAATGGGACGGGCCACGTGACCTGGATGGGATGGGATGGAACGAAAATTTTAGGTTTGTGGGATGGGACAGTGGGACGAGAATGTGATGGGATGGGACCGTGACAGGGAGCCGTGTCACGGAATGGGATCTGGAACGAGAAACTCGTCCCATGCTCATCTCTAATCTAGGCGGCCAATTCTGATCACCAAAACACAAAATGGGAAAGGAAATGAATCATGCAATAATTGTCTCTTTGGCTGTATGGCATGTGGCACCGTTTGTTGAAACCACATGTCGTGTGCATTCATATCCAATTGGGGCACAAAAAAACATGATTAATAGTTTCCTTATGGTATGTCCACACTAGGCAACAAATTGGTTGCAACACTTTGACATGGCAACATGAAGTTGCTTCAATTGTATCTGGATACATGTTGTCTGTGATGTTGTGCGTCCACACCACAACCAGTCAAATGTTGAAAATGGATGTGAAAGCTGCAACATCCCGCAAAGCTGGCACACCTTGCAACATTTCTATCAGTTCTGTACTTCTTGTTTGGTCCAGGAATATTTAATTTCTTCACCACCACTATTCTCCATTACTTTTTTGAATTATAAACTATAATTATAATTAAGAATAAATGAATATTATTATAACAAAAACGAAGTTGGTAGCTAACCTGCACAAATGAAATCTCAACCACTGGGATTCACGCAAAATGTTGTCAACACTGTCCATACTGAGCGATGTTACCCATATAAGAGCGATGTTGTCAACACTGTCCATACTGAGCGATGTTACCCATATAAGAGCGATGTTACCCGTATAAAACGGGATAGACGAATACAAGCAACAAATTTATTTGATGTATGCCGACAAATGACGAGTATCCATCAACATGTTGCTTGTTTACAGCAACATGTTGTCAACATTGTGTTGACAACATGTTGCCAACAATTTGTTGCCCAGTGTGGACCTAGCTTTACATGTATTACACGTTTATTTATTGAATAGACACTTTAATCTATATTTATTTTTTGATATTTGTATCTTTAATTGACTATTATCTATTATATTTTGATTGATTTTTTTTTAAATTTTTTAGGATAAATTGATAAGAGAATTATCACCATTGTCTCACCACTTAACAAAACATCTTAATCAATTACTGAATGCGGCGTATCAGAAGTTCAGTACGTGGCAAAAAATAAAGATGAATCATCGGTAGCACTAATACGGGTATTCGTCTAGGTATTTTCAAATTGTATAATAAATTTATCTTATAAAAATTCTTTTTTCATTTATTAAAATTCGTTAATTAATATTTATAGATGGTATATTACAAATGAGCCAAGGACTGCAATTTACAAGAATAATATGCATTATTTCTTTTGTTATTTCACCTCAAGTTTTATTGTCACATTCACAATTTTATGTGAAAGTACGTTTTAAGCGTTAAGACGAGTTTAAACCCGCTCCAGAGCAGTAGGGTAGTAAAAGTAAGTAATGCTAATGAACATAGAGGTAAAAGGGGCGTGGTAGAGCCCCAATTCCACTGAGATCGTCCGTCCGTCCATTGAAGAAACGATAGGCGCTCGAGATAATTTCGTTTTTTGGGCAGTTCAAGGAACTCTGATATGAAGGACTCCGGTATCTCCGGTAATCCGGTATGCTAAAATGCCTAAAACGAGTCTTGGATAAGATTTGAGAAACGGACCAAATCGATATAGATTTTAGATCAGTTAGACAAGACTAGACAGACAAGACATTTCGGATTAAACTAGAAGGTTTAAATTATATTTGGTTGAAGGGTTGACTTAATAAATTCATAAATTTAAAGTACTAGACATGCCAGATTAGACAGGCAAGTCAAAACTAGACAGAGAAGACTAATTTTCAGCCCTTTGGTTTCCCAAGTTTTTCCAAGGACTTTGCAACCTTTATTCGATTTCCTCATCATACCCACTACTTCGTAATATTAGTGGCCTGTGTACCCAAAATTTACCAATTTTCTGAGTATAAAATAAACACTGAAATGTCGTTAAATCAAACAATCATAATATAAATTATAAAATATTTCAATAATAAAATATTTCATAATATAAATAATAATAACGCAATAGGCGATTTGAAAGAAAACAATATTTTTCATAAGCACAAAATAGTATACTATATTGCTAATAATGTTTATACAATTTATGTTTTACAAAAATAAATAATCTTTTGTTAGCTATAAATAAGGCTTTAATATCCAATTAATGAAAGCACTTTTTAAACATGATTGTATCTATCTATCTAGGATTATATCTATCATTAGATATACCATTAACATAATAAGAATCTCTTGCGAAATTAATTTTGCTTATATATCATTTTCAATAATAATAATCATAATTGGGACGCCTATCATAATAACGTTCATCTATATAAGGATGCGCTGTAGGTGGCCTTATATCTAAATTATAATAACTATCTTGAATCCTAGATTGTGGAGGAATTCTAGGATCTTCATAAATAGTTATTCTTTGATCGTAAGGCTGGTAATAATGAGGATCTTCATGGAAAGCTTCTTCGTGTCTCCTTCCAGAGCTTCCATAACTCCTGCCTAGATTATCAACACCTTCCTGTCTTCTATTGTCGAAAAAACGTTTCGCGTTGTAATTTCTCCTATTACCTTGTCCATTCTCCAAATGTCCTCCATTGGAATATCCTCCGTTTCTAGCATTTGCCCTATTCAAACTATTCCCTTCAGAATGGAAACCTGCAGCTCGTCTATCAGCCCCTCCCCCAAAGGCTTTTTTCTGTGTATCACGAGTAAAACCATCCCCCTGGTCATTGGCGTCATCCCAATAACTACTATTGCTCCCACTTTCATCTTTGTGATAAGTGTTGTGAAAACCAGATTTCGTGTGTCCTTTCTTGTGATTCGCTTGTTTACCGTAATCGGAGACCATTCCACCATCGTTCTTCTGGTATCCGCCTTCATTGAAACTCCCTTCATTAAGATGAGCCTTTTTGTCTTCATCTTGTTCGGCAAATTTTCCACCATCTACAGCATGCGTAAACTTCTTCTGATTATCACCATTAAACCCGTTTTCGGCTTGGAAATTCGTAACGCCGGCATTCGATGCGATCCCGAAAACGTTCCCGTTTTCTCTTAAATTGTGCTCGTCGAGTTTCCCCAGGCCCGAGCGGATGATCAGAGGAGAGCATTTAGCTATCGCCAAGACCGTCGCGAGAACTAAATGTTTGGAGAACATTGTCGGTTGTTGACTGGCTTGGATTCCTCGCCAGCGGCTTTTATACCTCGGATTCTTTGACCTTAACAATTGTCTCTTTTTTTGTATCCTGTTTTCTGAAAACAATTTTCATGCTTTAATTCACCGTAGCGTAATCTCCTAAGATTATTGAATTTGGCAATAGCTAACGAAATTTTACTTTATTGAATAGATTTTTATCCATTCTTAAAATTATACCATTTTTTTAAATAATTTGTAACAAAAAAATATAATAGGAAAACTTAAAAGATTATACCAAATAGTAATATTAATACAATATATCATACTTACAATACTAGTTAGACACGATAAACAAGCAATACTAGACACAAAATACTAAACAGAAAAGATTCGACAGACGAGACTAGACAGACAGGACTAGCCATACAAGACTAGGGGGACAAGATTAGACAGACAAGACTAGGCAGATAAGACTAGACAGACAAGCCTACACAGAAAAGTCTCGATAGATAAGACTAGATAGACAAAACTAGACAGACAAGACTATACTAGACAGACAAGACTAGACTAGACAGGCAAGAACAAGACTAGACAGACAAGACTAGACAGACAAGACTAGACAGAAAAGACTAGACAGACTAGACTAGACAGACAAGACTAGACAGACAAGACTAGACAGACAAGACTAGACAGACAAGACTAGACAGACAAGACTAGACAGACAAGACTAGACAGACAAGACTAGACAGACAAGACTAGACAGACAAGACTAGACAGACAAGACTAGACAGACAAGACTAGACAGACAAGACTAGACAGACAAGACTAGACAGACAAGACTAGACAGACAAGACTAGACAGACAAGGCTAGACAGACAAGACTAGACAGACAAGACTAGACAGACAAGACTAGACAGACAAGACTAGACAGACAAGACTAGACAGACAAGACTAGACAGACAAGACTAGACAGACAAGACTAGACAGACAAGACTAGACAGACAAGACTAGACAGACAAGACTAGACAGACAAGACTAGACAGACAAGACTAGACAGACAAGACTAGACAGACAAGACTAGACAGACAAGGCTAGACAGACAAGACTAGACAGACAAGACTAGACAGACAAGACTAGACAGACAAGACTAGACAGACAAGACTAGACAGACAAGACTAGACAGACAAGACTAGACAGACAAGACTAGACAGACAAGACTAGACAGACAAGACTAGACAGATAAGACTAGACAGACAAGACTAGACAGACAAGACTAGACAGACAAGACTAGACAGACAAGACTAGACAGACAAGACTAGACAGACAAGACTAGACAGACAAGACTAGACAGACAAGACTAGACTGACAATACTAGACAGACAAGACTAGACAGACAAGACTATACAGACAAGTCTAGACAGACAAGACTAGACAGACAAGACTAGACAGACAAGACTAGACAGACAAGACTAGACAGACAAGACTAGACAGACAAGACTAGACAGACAAGACTAGACAGACAAGACTAGACAGACAAGACTAGACAGACAAGACTAGACAGACAAGACTAGACAGACAAGACTAGACAGACAAGACTAGACAGACAAGACTAGACAGACAAGACTAGACAGACAAGACTAGACAGACAAGACTAGACAGACAAGACTAGACAGACAAGACTAGACAAACAAGACTAAACAGACAAGACTAGACAGACAAGACTAGACAGACAAGACTAGACAGACAAGACTAGACAGACAAGACTAGACAGACAAGACTAGACAGACAAGACTAGACAGACAAGGACTAGACAGACAAGACTAGACAGACAAGACTAGACAGACAAGACTAGACAGACAAGACTAGACAGACAAGACTAGACAGACAAGACTAGACAGACAAGACTAGACAGACAAGACTAGACAGACAAGACTAGACAGACAAGACTAGACAGACAAGACTAGACAGACAAGACTAGACAGACAAGACTAGACAGACAAGACTAGACAGACAAGACTAGACAGACAAGACTAGACAGACAAGACTAGACAGACAAGACTAGACAGACAAGACTAGACAGACAAGACTAGACAGACAAGACTAGACAGACAAGACTAGACAGACAAGACTAGACAGACAAGACTAGACAGACAAGACTAGACAGACAAGACTAGACAGACAAGACTAGACAGACAAGACTAGACAGACAAGACTAGACAGACAAGACTAGACAGACAAGACTAGACAGACAAGACTAGACAGACAAGACTAGACAGACAAGACTAGACAGACAAGACTAGACAGACAAGACTAGACAGACAAGACTAGACAGACAAGACTAGACAGACAAGACTAGACAGACAAGACTAGACAGACAAGACTAGACAGACAAGACTAGACAGACAAGACTAGACAGACAAGACTAGACAGACAAGACTAGACAGACAAGACTAGACAGACAAGACTAGACAGACAAGACTAGACAGACAAGACTAGACAGACAAGACTAGACAGACAAGACTAGACAGACAAGACTAGACAGACAAGACTAGACAAGACTAGACAGACAAGACTAGACAGACAAGACTAGACAGACAAGACTAGACAGACAAGACTAGACAGACAAGACTAGACAGACAAGACTAGACAGACAAGACTAGACAGACAAGACTAGACAGACAAGACTAGACAGACAAGACTAGACAGACAAGACTAGACAGACAAGACTAGACAGACAAGACTAGACAGACAAGACTAGACAGACAAGACTAGACAGACAAGACTAGACAGACAAGACTAGACAGACAAGACTAGACAGACAAGACTAGACAGACAAGACTAGACAGACAAGACTAGACAGACAAGACTAGACAGACAAGACTAGACAGACAAGACTAGACAGACAAGACTAGACAGACAAGACTAGACAGACAAGACTAGACAGACAATACTAGACAGACAAGACTAGACAGACAAGACTAGACAGACAAGACTAGACAGACAAGACTAGACAGACAAGACTAGACAGACAAGACTAGACAGACAAGACTAGACAGACAAGACTAGACAGACAAGACTAGACAGACAAGACTAGACAGACAAGACTAGACAGACAAGACTAGACAGACAGACTAGACAGACAAGACTAGACAGACAAGACTAGACAGACAAGACTAGACAGACAAGACTAGACAGACAAGACTAGACAGACAAGACTAGACAGACAAGACTAGACAGACAAGACTAGACAGACAAGACTAGACAGACAAGACTAGACATACAAGACTAGACAGACAAGACTAGACAGACAAGACTAGACAGACAAGACTAGACAGACAAGACTAGACAGACAAGACTAGACAGACAAGACTATACAGACAAGACTAGACAGACAATACTAGACAGACAAGACTAGACAGACAAGACTAGACAGACAAGACTAGACAGACACTAGACTAGACAGCTTATTTGTTTGTGTACATAAGTATGCATAATGAAGCATAATGAAGCTTATGTGGCCAGCACTCCGTCTGGTGGACATTGCTGACAATCTATTACTAATCTTTGTTATTATGTTATTATTATATTTGGCTAGATTATTATTTTCTTATGTTATGTCCTTTTATTGCATTTTCTAATTATTTTTTCGGAGATCGTTGTCTATTTTATTTAGTTTACTTGCACATCTCTCGAATGTTTTCCGCCACTTTATATTTATATTTATTACAGTAAGTTGCTGTTCGTTGAGCGGCCAGGAGCATTCTGCTCTGGCGAATCTTAGCTTTGTTTGCCTTTTGCATTCAAATGTTATGGGGTATTTGAATAGGACATGAGCGGCAGTGTCTTCCGAGCCACTCATGGATATGATTGCCTTAGTCCGATTCTGTGGAGGTAAGCCTTCCATGCCCGTTAATGAGCTGTACAGCATGTTATGAGATGCTGATGTCCATCCATTTGCTGGTGGACTTACTTTTTTTTCCATTACCCGATTTAGACAATGTTCCATCGTGATTTCCATTCTCTCTGAATATTTTCGGATATTCCGTGTTTTATTACATGCTCAGGCAGTTTATTGAGACATATTCTGATGTCCTCATTCCCAGAGGCTTCTTTAGCCAGGCTGTCCGCTTTTTCGTTATCCAAAAGACCAGCATGTGACTTGACCCAATGCAGTGCAGTATAACTCTTCCGGAAACCTTGAGTAGCTGCGATGTGTCGACTTGTAACTATGTTGGAGATTTCATGTATCGTAGAGCATCGAGAGCAGATCCAAAAGAATCGAATATTCCCCTATATAAAAAGTTCTTTAACAAATGTATTGAAGGGCTCGATTAATTGCAACAACTTCTGCCTGAAAAATAAAATAGAGTTATTTTCTGCTAATCTGAGGGTATCGTGGTGTACCTCCTCGTCGTCACAATTCAGGACAAATGCTGCTCCTACGCAAGATACAGCATTATAATAAGAGTTATGTTATTATAACTTAACAAGACTAGACAGCCTATTTTGTTGGATTTTCATATGCAGGCATATGAAAGCCAGCATTCCGTCAAATACGATACTATGCTGGCTGCAACGCTTTCTATTGACTATTTATAGGGGCGTCTCGTTGCCCCAAGTTTAACATCTGAACTGACTGTCGTGGTTGAATCTGGACAATTTCTGGGTTTATTTATAGAAGATGTACCACCACTTTTTTGGTTTTTCTTCTCTGTTTAAGTCTTCCTCATTTTCCGACCAGGTAAATTCTAGCTGTATTGCATGTATCATGCAATGATCTAATTGCATTCCTCTGTCTAAGAATCGTCTTCATAGTGCTGTATCTAGCCGGGGGAATATGACGTATGCCGCGTCGTCGTCGGGAGATTCCCCACACTCGCAGAGCTGCGAGTGTGGGGAATCTCCCCTCTAGGGAGAGATTCTTTTTTCCCAAATCTGTGGAGTTACCATGGCCTGTTATAAATTAAATTGCATGGTGGGATAGACTGAAGTACAAGTTGCACTAAGCCTTTATTGACGCTATAAACAGCTTATTGTTAGTCCACAAGCCTGTTGTAGCTGCATTCCATCTGTCCTGCCAGAGTTCCTCGAAATGTCCCTTGGAACCTGATTTAAGTGCTTGTTTAGGCAATTTGTCATATGCAATTGGCAGATGACCATTGCTTGCTGCGAGTTTTGCTAGCAAATCCGCTCGCTCATTGCCTTCGACTCCCTTATGGGCAATCCAATGCCATCGGATCATATTTTTCTTTTAAACTCTTGCAGCTGTCGTCCACGCCTCCAACAACAGTTCAGTGGCTTCATTCAAACTTTTCGTAGCATCGAGGACAGATCGGCTCTCACATATTGTCGAACAGGGACTATTTCTGTGATTTTCAACATAATGCAAGGCGTGTGGTATGGCGACGAGCTTTGATTGGAATGTTGAGCAGTAATGTTCTGACCTAATGAGCTTCTGGTGAACCTCTTTGCACTTGTAATAGGCAACGAATGCATCTCCTATGCTTTTGCTCGTGTGCTTGGACTCGAACCGTCCGTGTAGAGTCGAAGTTGGTAACTAGCATGAACATGGTACCTAGCCAATGATAATATTGAATGGGTGAATGTGTTCTTGTATGTTAAAGTTCAATTCGATATTATTCAGAGTATTTGGTAAACCTATAATGTCTTTAATTAATGTATCGTCTGCGAATTGGTGTCTATTGGTGTCTGCGAATTGGTGTGAGCTACAGAGGGCTAGTTGCTTGAGGCGGATGTCGACAGAAAGGAGACCTCTACTCACAGAAGCTGCGTCTGAGGATACTGTGCGATAGGCTTTCGCAGCGCAGATGGTGCTGAGGCGCTGTATGCCTAAGAGCTTGAGGTTCTATCGCACCGCGATAGATTTTGTACAGTTCTGATCTTCCATTTTCCATCTTAAACTCAGTTGTTTGACTTTACCACATGTCTGCTTCATGTGTTCCCTAAAGTTCATGAATCTGTGTATAGTAACACCTAAGTACCGAAGATGCTGTTGGCATCTAATTTTTTAGTTTCATAGAATGTAAACGGGACTCCTTAGAACTGAGGATCTGCTGAAGGAGAGGGCTTCAGTCTTTTGGGCATTGTAACTGAGCCTAGTTTAATTTGCCCACTTGCGATGATTTTCTAGATCATGGTCAGAGAACTTTTTCAGTCCAACAGCAGTTCTGCTTCTACAACGCAGAAGAGTATCATCGACACAAGCTATGATTTCACACACTTTAGGCAGATTTCTTTCAAAGATGGTTCCATACAAAATATTCCAAAAAACCGGACCTGATTTAGAATCCTGGTCCGCTTATGGCTCTGCGTTCTGGAAAGTAGTTCCTGGCTAATTTAATGAGAGAGACGGGACAACCTTTCTCTATTAGCCTGCAGATAATTTGCGGCCACCAGTCATTATAGAATGCCTCATTAATATCTAAGGCTATGGTAGAACAATAATACTTAGATCTTACCGACTCACGTATGAACCTAACCGCCTCAGAAACAGCCTAAACTGTTTGTGCTGGTAGAAGTGATGTTCGATTCTAGAGATGAGTAAACAATCTAGCTGCTTTCCGGCAGCAGAAATTAAACTTAAGGATCTGAAGTCCTTCCTGGATAGTGTCGGTTTGTTGCGTTTGGAGATAATCTTGATGAGTTGTTCTTTCCAACAAGATGGGAACCTATACGACCGACACGACCGACACGACTAGATCTACCAGACGACCATATACTGATATTAAACTGTTCATACTAAATGGACAGTACTAGGTAAAGAAGTGTAACCGTATAACAAATGTATTTCATTCAATTGTGGAAATCTTTTTTTTTTTATTAATAAAATATTTTCAATAAAATTGAGGCTGAAAATTTGTTTGAAACTCTGTAGTCTTGATATCTGATGTACAAATGCAAATTTTATAGTATTGTTTATTTTTTTGGCGTGCAAATAACATAAAACGAATTGATATTTTTCATTAAATAAATATATTTATATAAAACAAAACGGCAATTTATTTATCAATTAATTTGTTTATAGCCGTTTGAATTCACTATTATTTATTGTTATACATTTTGTGTAATATTTTTCTGTGTTTATTTTCCATACAAAAAAGCAATTAAATTAAATTTTTAATTGTTCAAAGTAATTATCAACGATTATAATAGTTTCATTAAATATGTATGTATATCATATTTAATTATACATGCTAAATACACAACCTAACACTCATAATGGTAAGATTAACTAGATAGTCTAGTATAGTATTTGCATTTAGCATAACTTATTCACAAAGCCAGCAGGTTGTTAAAATGCCTTTGAAGAATTCATTGCCTCCAGAGTTTCAATTGCATCACCTTAGGAAAAAATGTATTGCAAACCTAATGTCTTATTATATAAATGTTTCCTAAACATCGGCCATTTTATTTGCAACAACTTGATAACAATTAATTATTTCTGTCCAGTTTCTATATTTATAGGAAATGAGAAATGATTGTGCTCGGGGCAGGGTAGCCGAGGCTTTGTTCGTTGTTTGGGGTTAGTATAAGGTTAGACGGTATAATCTTAAGGCAATATTGTCTCTAAGTATTATTGCAGCGTTAGAGGTGTGTGTGCGCGTCTTACCGGTGGATGTGTATCTTTGCCAAAGGAGGAACAGACTGGAAAGGACCTTCAATGTTTATTCTAAAACCCTACGCCGTAGATAAACTTTAACCCACATAATCTTGTATTCCAATTAAGTTACATGATTCATCATTCTGTCTAGTTACATTTCATAAATAACAAACATTTACAACTAGACTACGTAAATAATATAAGTAATACTAGACATAAAAGTCCATTCTTCTCAACAAATCTAGAAATGTTACAGTGGGAATCAAAGTTAAATAACCGTCATAAAAGTTTGCAATATTACATGAATAATATACTCTATGTATATATTTGATATTCTATTGGCGTCTGTAGATTTTAAATTGAGCGAAAATGTAGTGTCGTATTCAGCATATACGTATAACTCCCTTTTATATTGGAGGAAATTGTGCTGAAATCCCGCAGGAATCGCGGGAATTAGTTGATATACATTGCGGGCATTGCTGCGTCGGATTGCGTACATTACCGTGCGACTAGACTAAGCTAAATCTTAAATTCATAGTCTATATTATAGGTTAATAATAATTAAAATATTAGCTCAAATGCAGTTAGACTAGTTCATTTATAGAGTAATAATTACAAAAAAATAATCTAGAAAGTATATAATTACACTTTTTTTAATGATGCAAACGCTAACAGAATAACGGCTGTTGTTGGTAATTTCCACCGTTTGGAAATTATAAACTCTTTTATTTCTACAGTCGATGTAGAAAGAAAGTTTCAAGGGATTATCAAAGGTTTGCACAGAGTTCTGCTTGATGCTCCTTGCACAGGAATAGATGTTGTAGCTAAGGACTAAAGTGTTAAAACCAGTAAAGATGAACAAGATATTTAAGAAGTTTTAATTTGCAAAGAGATTTATTGTAACCTGCTATTGATTTTGTGAATGCTAAATCTGAAACTGGAGGCTACATAGTTTACTCGACTTGTTCAATATTAGTTGAAGAAAATGAATGCGTTGTCGATTATGCTTTGAAGAAGAGAAATTTTAAATTAGTTGAAACTGGACTAGAGTTTGGAAGTGAAGGTTTTGTTAATTACGCACATCGCAAAGAAACAACAGACAGAAACTGACAAAGATTTTATCCGCATTCTCACAATATGGACGGTATCTTTGTAGCTAAATTTAAGTTAATTAATTTCACTTAATATTAAGTTTTAAATTAAGTTGTCAAATACTATATCTGATAATGATGAGCCAACTGAAGTTCCTGAAGGAGAAATTGTTGTGGAAATAGTTGAAGAAGAGGAAAAAATGAAAGATCAGCATCTGAAAGTGATGGCGAAGAACCTATATACCAATAAGAAAATGAAGGTCAATAATAGTAATGTTATTAATAAGGCTAAGAAAACTGTTGTTGAAGTAACAAGTGAGGGGATGCGGATGATGAAGTAGTGGGAGATAAAGATACTGTTGTGGAAAAGAAGGAGAAGAAGGTTTTAAGTAAAACACAGAAAAGAAGAATGAGGAAGATGCAGAATAATGATTTAGGTGAAAGTCTTAAACAACAACAGAAAGGAAATCAAGAAAGGAATAATGTTGAAAATGTTAATAATGGTTCAAATACAGGTCAAAATCAGAGCAAAAAGGAAAGTTGAATAATAGTATAAATAGTGTTGATGGGAATACAACTAGTAGTGATGCAAATATAGTATTAACAGCAATCAATCGCCTAAGCAGAATAAAAAGAAAAGGCAGAGAAAGAAGAAGCATATGGGAAATGTTAATACAAAAGAAGAAAATGTTAGTGAAGGGAATAAGAAAGAAGAGAGAATATCTGTAGATAGTGAAAGCAATGAAGAAAAAATGAATACTAGCAATCAAAATTCTAAGAAAATTCATAAAAATACACCAAAACAAAATACCGAGAAGCAAAAAGTATGTATACAGCAATACTTTTATTATCTATTTTTTTAATTACAGGTTTAATTACATATTTAATTCCGAAGGTGCTCAAAATTTCCACCTTCGGCATTGATGCATTCCTGCAACTTATCCACGACACTCTCATACAGAGTGCGACACAATTTCAAGTTATAACGAATGTCCTCAAACGCATCATCGATGAAATTCTTCAACTGCTGTACTGTGACGGGTTCTCTGGAATAAACCTTATTCTTTACTACTCCCACAGAAAAAAAAATCCATAAAAAAAATCAATGCTCCCCCGTCTCCCCATCCAATGATGCGGAAATGCCCGACCCAAGTATTGAGGAACCGCCAAAGAAAAATGCGGTGGGGCCCCGTTCTGTTCAACAATGTCTAGATATCTGGCCATCAACGTTTCCATAAAAAAAAGACAGGACTTACGACACCATCGCAGGATATGCCACCCCACACTGTGACGCCTGGCTGATTCAATTGCGTACTCATAATGACATGTGGGTATTCTTTGGCCCAGTACACAGAGTTATAACTGTTGACGTGACCAGACAATTTAAAATAGGCTTCATCTGTCTACACGATTTTCGGAAGCAGGTCTGGTTATTCAGTTGATTGCGCATTATCTCACAGAACTGTAATCTGCGGTTAGGATCGTCCTTAAGAAGGCCATGCAACAGTCTGAGGCGGTACGGCTAAAGGTTCAGCTGGTCCATCAGACGTAATGATGTCCTCGGGATACCCAGCTCCCAAGACTCTTGTCGCGTGGACTTCTTCGGACTGTTTACGAATGTAAGAGCTAGCTTCATCTCATTTGCTGGTGTCGCGCGTGGTCGTACAAACTTCGGTGCATTGGTGACAGAACTCGTGGTCTAAAACTTATCTCTGATGCAATAAATCGTTAGACGTGACGGCGCGGGAAAATGAAATTCATTTTCCCACATCCTACGCACGGTCTCTGCATTTTCGTACTTTCAGTAGGTCTTAAGGATCCATTGTCGATGCTCCTCATTCAGATTTCCAGCCATGGTTTACACTACAAACAAAAGAAATACCTGTATACCTGTATACCTACTGTATGCCTACTTTTGGGCCAGTCTGTATAAGGCAAGTCAATTAAAGTCCTAAACAGAATAATCAAGGAGGACCAAAGCAAAATATAGAAATGAAACAAAAAAATCAAGGCGTAAAGCAGAAAAGCAGGGTCTACAAAATGAACAAAAACCAAGTAATGAATAGAAAAAAAAAAACACAGGGCAACAGAATAAGTAAGGACAAGCGCAAAATAATGAAAAACAATCAACAGAAAAATGAAAAGCAACAAATTAATCAGGTACCAAAACAAAGTAATAAAAAATAAGTCAAGTAATCAAGGAGCAAATCTCAGTAAAGTAAAGAAACAAGGTCCAACGGAAAACAATGAACAGACGCAGAAGAATAATGAAGGACAACAGAATAAACAAGGGCAAAAAAGAGTAATGAAAACAAACAGAATAATCATGGACTAAAATAGGATATTGAAAAGAAACAAAATGAAAAGGTTGCTAAACAAAATGTTAAACAACGGGATAATTAAGTACAAAAGCAGAATAAACAAGGAAATCTAAGTCTTAAGCAAAGAAGTGTAAATGAAAAATGTCAAAATCAAAGTCAGGAAGGAAACAAACATTTGAATAAATCTGCTTCAAGTGATAAATGTAAGGGTTTCTGAAAACCAAGAAGTGAATTTTCGATTTCATCTTAATTTAAATAATTAATTTAAGTAATTAAATATATAATTATTATCGTATAGAGCCATTGAAGACCACGTTAGGCAACAATTACATGTTTCTGAAAGCCTTCCTTACAGCCCAAAATCTTTGCATTCTTTCTCTGGCAGCCTCTCTTCTTTCTTCCGTCAAACCACTGTTCCTTTTTGGTTCGTCACGAAATCCCTTTAACTTGTCTATCACTGACGTAAACTTTGTTCGGTTTAAGATGTCTTCTCAATTCCGCCCAATATGTTGGAGATCCTTTCTCACCTTCTTGAACCATTTGTCAGACACTTTAGGTCTACTGTCAAGTATTTCAAAAATCCTTTTTGTTAGTCTCTTCTCATCCATTCTAAATAAATGCCCATAGAATTTGAGCCTCCGTTTTCTCATGGACTCAATCAGTCTTTCATTGTACTGGTAAAGGTCTTCCATTACTCGTAACTTATACTGCTCATCCACGATCTTTGGATTTATCTTATTTGGATATATCCCATTATCTTTCGATGGATCTTCCTTTAAAATTTCTCAGCTTCTTTGAGTCGTGCTGTCCCTGTTATTTTGTTATGCTAGGAGGCATTCACTAGCAAACAGGAATTCCGTTTTAATCACTGTATTCTGTCTTAGTTTAGCTCCCTTAGAGATGGCTTTCTTTTTGTATAAAGCATATGTTCTGCGAAAAGCCGCTGCCATATTCTCCCGTCTGGTGTTGATAACTTCTCTTTCACTGGTTTTCAACTGCACGATTTCAGCCAGGTACTTAAAGCTGATAACTCTTTCTATCTTACTATGCTTGGTCTTCAGGTGACGCGGGGCTTTTTTAGTGTTTGTCATATACTTTTTTTTTCAAAGGAAATCTGCTTTTTCTGCTTGATTGGTTAGAATATTCAGATTTTCTACAGCTATGTTAGTATTTCTAGAAACAAGCGCGAGGTCATAGGAAAAAGCGAGACATTTGATCTTGACGCCAGTCAAACAGTTGTTTAGTAATTAAATTTATTATTTTCGTTTTCGGTTTTTTTTTTGAGTTAAAAATTTATTAGTATCAACATTTTTTTTTCTAACATTCCATTTTTGTTCAATTAAGTAATATTACTAAAATGATACAAATTGTTAGAGATTCTACTCAAGTTTACGCAAAATGTAAAACTTTTTATTTTTGTTAAAATAATTTGCATCTATCCGTTTCTAAAAATTTCCAAGTGTATTTGACACTGCTTCCTGTAGTAAAGTTTTACCCGACATGGTACGCTTCAAAGCACGAAACAAGTGATAGTCTCATAGAAAAGTTCGCAAGCTGGTTGACGCGGCACCCAAGTGTGCCGTGAATTATTTTTAGGGGTGCCGTAAAAATACAATTTTTTTAAGCATAAATTTTCAGAAATATCTAGTTGACCCCCGTCAAAATTTATAATTTACTATTATTGGTTTCGGTTCGTCGTCGGTACCTTGTCATATTTTATGTATGATACCCAGAAATATTATGCTCTTACTTGACCCGTAGACACATATGTACTTTTCTAGGTAATAATAAAAATCGGATGCAGTTCGTGTTTGTTTTAGTTGTTAGTCGAGCTCTGTTGTACTGACACAGTGAAAGTGTGACAAGTTTTTCTAAATATTATGTAAACATAACATTAAAATAAGAGTTTTTAAATACTGCAATATTTTCTTCTTTGGTAGTCTAGGAAACGGACAAAATTCTCGTAAGAAAGAGGAGTATGGACGAAAATTCATATTTTCAACCTAGTACAATTGGCACAAATTACAGTGATACCAATGAAGGCAAAGCTCCAACTAAGAAAAACCATGTAAGAGTAAGACCCGTTTATACGAAGCAAACTATTTGGAATACGGGTTTACAAGGTGTGGTGACAAGATATCTCATAATCCAAAATGTGTTGTATGTGGAGAAGTCCTGGCTAATGAAACTATGGTGTCTAGTAAACTTTGCATGATTTTGAATGAAACATGATATACTTCTCAAAAAAATGAGGGTTATTTTAAAAGACTGCTTTGTTCACTACTAAAGCAAAGTAGTAAATTCACAAAACAATTCAAAATTTATGATCGTGTTCATGAGGCTTAGTTCAGTTACTTAGTCGCAGGAATAACAGCACAGCAAATGAAACGTCATACACTGACGATATGGAGATACAATAATTTTACCGTCTTGTTTAGCAATTGTAAATGTAGTGCTCGGAGAAGCAGATGAAGCTGAAATCAGGAAAATTCCTTTATCAGACGACACAGTACGAAGAAGTATTCATGAAATGTCTGATAACATAGAAGAGACTGTCGTTTTGAAAATGAAAGAAGCTATTATGTTCTCTTTGCAAATTGATGAAAGTTCTGACATTGGAGAAAAAGCTCAGTTATTATTGTACACGCTATTTATTGTTAGTGGTGAAAAAATAATTGAACAATTTTTTGGCTGCAATAAATTTGAAAGAACGAATACTGGGACTAATGTTTTTAATATGTCTTGGGAAATATGTGTTGGTATATGTACGGATGGTGCATCATCTATAGTCAGTTCCATAAAAGGATTTGTATCTCTTGCTAAAAAAAAGAACAAGATTATCGTATCAATACATTGTATTATACACCGTGAAGCTTTAAGGTCGATTCCCATATGCGCGACACTCAGCTACACGACGTCGTGCGACATCGCCTGTCAAATAATGATTACCTACTCTGTTTTAAAAGGGCGTAGCCATAGTGAAAACGTGTCCATATAAAACAATGTAATCATTATTTCACAGGCGATATTGTGTGACGTCGGGTAGCTGAGTGTCGCGTATATGAGAATCGGCCTTTACTTGCAAAATCCGTAAATAAAGGATTAGAATGTGTCTTGTCAACACGGTCAATTACGCTGAAAGTAAATCTCTGAAATGACGTTTATTTAATAAACTTTGTGAAGAAATGGAATCTCAATAAAAAAATCTTATTTTTCATACAAAAGTGAGTTGGCTTTCTGAAGGGAGTGTTTAAGCCGTTTTCACAATTTGATGGCAGAATTTATTATATATTGACGAAGAAAAGCAAAAAAAAATATTGCGCATTATTGCAGGATGATGCATGGCATGCAAGCGGGCTAATTTGGCAGATATTTTTGAACAACTGAATAAATTAAACTCCAGTATGCAGGGAAACGGTAGAGCTCCAGGCCCAGATGGAATCCCGCCTGAGGTTATTAAAATCGCAGCCCTCGACCAATCAACATTTGTTCTAGATATAATGAATGCAGAACTAAGTGCCGGGAACTTTCCCAAGAATGGAAGTGCGCATGGCTTGTCCTACTCCGCAAGGGTGACAAACCGTTAGACGATCCATCATCGTACAGACCTCTGTGTATTCTGGATACGCCGGGGAAGCTGCTAAAGCAGCTCTCCTGGTTAGACTTAAAAGAGGACTTGAGGCAGGCATCGGATTGTCCAGGAGACAATTTGGATTCAGAGAGGGAAGATCCGCTATCAGCGCAATAGAAGCGGTCCTAAAACTTGCAGAAGAAGCTAGAAGTGGCACCAAAAGGACAATGAAGATTTGTGCTCTAATTATATTTGACGTTAGAAACGATTTTAACAGTGCTAGTTGGAAAATAATAATGAAGGAAATGGCGAAAAGAGGAATAGCGCCGCACCTCCTGCGCACAGGCACATGGAGTTTCGGTAGAGAGAGAACTGAGTAGCGGGGTCCCACAAAGTTCAGTTTTAGGCCCTACTTTGTGGAACATCTTGTATGATGGTGTCCTAAGATTGAAACTTCCGGAGGGTACCACACTCATTGACTTCGCGAACGACCTGGCGCTCGTGGTCTCCGCAAAAACGGAATCCATGCTAACGGATACGGCAAACCGAACAATTCGCCAAGTAACCGATTGGATGACATCAAACAACCTGAGCCTTGCTCCCGAAAAGTCTGAAGCAGTGTTACTAACCGGCATAAGGAGACTCAACACAATACAGTTTAAAATGCAACATGCATATATAAGACCAAAGAACGAAATGACATACCTCGGGGTAGTCATAGACAAGAGCCTGTCGTTCGGTCCACACCTCACGAAGGCAGCAGCTAAAGGCATGAAGGTAATGGCGGCATTGGACAGAACAAATCTCCTAGCAGAATGCCAACAAAAATGGTGGTCGTCCGAAAAAGGTCAATGGACGAAGTTGATTATACCAGATATCACCACATGGGTCAACAGGAAGCATGGCGAGACTAACTTTTACATGACTCAGTTCCTCACAGGGCCATGGTGTGCTTCCGCGACTACTTGAAACAAATACGCGCCGCCGTAGATGACTTGTGTGAATACTGTGGTGATGTGGACTCTGTAAGACACACAATATTTGACTGCTGGAGATGGGAAGCAGAAAGGGACGAACTAACAGCCAACTACAAGATATAGAAAACTGGGATTAAATGAATTTCCTCTCAGAAAAATGACGAAAAACTGAGACGCAATAGAATGATCCAACCATCCTAACAAGATCTAAATAAAAGGAAAAACAGAAAAAAAGTGGAAGAAGGGGTTTAGTGAGTGAGAGCCTCACACACAGGTTGGTAGAGCTTCCCCCGAACCACATAAAAAAAGTATGCAGGGAAGAAATGAAAATATTTTAACTTCTTCAGACAAAATACTGGCTTTCAAAGATAAATTGAAGTTGTGGATAAAAAAAGTAAGCCAGTGTAACATGAGAATGTTTTCAAGTACTAAGCAAATGGAAAATAACCAAATTCGGCAACTCATTATTGAGTATTTAACAACTTTAAAGACAAAACTTGATAATTATTTTTGCGATATCAATGTGAAAAATTATGATTGGATAAGAAATCCATTTGTGGCATCAGTTATGGGAGAAAATGATTTGGAACTTATAGAAGAGGAAGAATTGATGAATATTTGAAATGATCGAATGACTCAAACTAAAGCATGAACAATTAGACCTCAACTGCTTCTGGCTTGAGATTAAAAACGAATATCCCAACGTAGGACTACGACCACTCAAAATTCTGCTACAATTCTCAAATTCATATTTGTGCGAGCTTGACTTTTCTGCTTTGGTGCATATCAAAACTAAAAGAAAAGGGGGAGTCAAGGCAGACTAAGATGAAATGAGAGTATGTCTATCTCAAATTCGCCCTGACATTTAAAAAATATCCGCATCACACCAGTCGCATGTTTCTTATTGAATTGCTAAAGCATATTAGAAGTAAATTGGCAATAATTATTGGTATGTTTATCTTTGTTAGATTAGTTTATTTTTGTGAATAAAATAATACAGTTATAAAAAAAATAAAACATGTGAATACAAAATTCATAATTTTTAAATATACAAGTATTACTTATACATGGGACAGGAGAGGATGCAGGGTGCCGTGATTTTCAGTAGATAATTTTGGGGTGTCAGCAGCAATACAAGTTTGCGAACCACTGAGTCTCATAGGTCAGACCTACATGGTGGACGTGGAAACATATTTCAACCAAGCTCTCAAAATTCCTTGCGAATAACTGAAGATATATGTATGTGGTTTGGCATTCATTCGCCAATACTGGACATTTCTGTTGCAAAACATTTTTCTATTAGTTAGTTGTTAACAGAACAAATTGCAATTACTCGTTTTGTTCCTTGGTAGTAAGTAAATAAATAATTTTATAATTTCTACAAACTGATAATATTATTTTCATTAGATGAAAATTATCTTTTAATGTTTTATCATTTTTCTCTCATAAATCGTAAAAAAACGTTTATTATGATATAATTTGTCGAATTAATAGTTAATAAAGAGTATAAACAATTAATCCTCGCAAGTTTTTTTTTATTATTTAAAAAACTTGTAATATGGTCAAAAATTAGAGCAAAAAAAGCATTGAATTATAAAAGGCTGACAGGAAGAAACGACAATAGAAGAACTGCCGGTGCGTTTCGACCTTCTGGTTTTTAAAATTTTTTTTTCTGAGCGTCGTCTTACATAGTAACGCCGGAACTTTGCTGGATTTGCATTCAATTGAAATTGCTAATAATTTACGACTTTTTTTCAAGACACATTTTTTAGAAATTGACAAATTTTCGAAACAATATGGAAACTAATTAGAGAGTTATTCTTTAAATATTGCAATAACAAAAAACGAAATGTTAAATTTAAATTATTTCGGTAATTTACGCTACAGTAAATTCGGTCATCATTCAATTATTAAGTTTTTATCATATTCAATTTAGGTAGAAGAAAAAATAATCGTAATTATAATTTCCTTTTAAATTTCCAAAATGTATGTGTTTATTTTAATGTGGAAATCTTAATAGTATATTAAAGAACGAGTTCAATAAGCGCGAAAAGAGTTCAATAATTTTCAAAAAAATCGCCGGTACATATTGAGAAAATTGTATTGCACTCGGCGAGCCATTAACGAACCCAATAATGACTTCATTATAGACGCAAAATAGAAAAATTCAGTTAAGGTATTTTTTCCTTTTGCCTAGTCATAAAGGTATTGTCGCCTAAGCATGAAAGTAACCGGATTATATTATACAGGGAGCAATAAAGTAGACAGTTTCATCTTGATAAGTCACAAAGGTGTTTATTTAACTTTAAAAATATTAGTAGAACAAATTCCTAATATTTGAATTTAATTAAGTTATTACACCACGTTTTCACGTTTAATAATAAAATATATTGGAGGGTTCCATACTATGGTATTTGTAATAAAAGTAACTTTACATCGTGCCGATTCTCTACGAGAAACGTTAAAAATAAAATAATAAAAATAAATAAATAAAATAGAGTAGAGAAACTATTAAAAACTATTAAACTATAAATTTGACTGATTCACTAACACGACACAACATAATACTGACTGCAGTACAGGAAACCAGGTTTACGGACGAACATGCCTTCGAGTCCCAAGGCTACAGAATCCTCAAAGGAAAAGTGGGTCAGCGGGTAATGAAGAACGTACCCCACTTAGGTACGGGATTTATAATCAGTCACGGGATACTGGATTCAGTCATCGACTTTACCTCCCCGAGTAGTCGTGTATCTATCCTCTCTCTCTCAAATGCGCAAAGAAGGGCTACAGTATACTCAATATACATGCCCCAATCAAATAGGACAACAGACGCAATCTAGACAGAACTGATAAATTCTGGGAAGACTTAGAAGATATTATCTCTAAACTTCCAGAGAGGCACACCGTTATACTGCTTGGTGACTTCAATGCTCAATTTGGAAGAGAGAAAAAATACAGAAACATAGTGGGCAATTATCCGGCGCATAAGCGAACCAACCGTAACGGAGAACGATTGGTGGATCTGTGTAGGACTTTTGGGTTGACATGAAGTCTACAGCCTTCAAATACTTGCCAAGGATGTAGAAGACTTGGATTTCACCTAATACCCACCTGGGTGAATTCCAGATAGATCATGTGGCTATTTCACGAAAATCTCAAAAGGAAATGCAAAACGTGAAGGTACTAAGAAGCGCCAATCTGGACTCAGACCACTACCTCTCAAAGATCAAAATAAGACTCCAGCCTAGAAGCACTAGATTACACAGAACCTCCAAAATGGTAAGATTTGACGTCGAGCGACTCAAGAACAGTCAAGAACTAAGTCAGGACTGAGCAACACAGACCTAAACAACTGGGACCAACTGAAGGAGACTCTTGTCAAGGCGGCCAATGAACTCGCCCCTCTCGCTAGAAGAAGGAAGCATCCGTGCTGGACTGAAGACTGTGACAATGCAATAGCCCAAAGACAGATAGCCTGGGTGAAGTGGAATTCTAAAAAGGCCAAGGAAAATTGGCATAAATTTTTGGAACAAAGAAAGGTTACAGCCAAGATAATTCGAGGAACCAAACGAACCTTCACACAAAACCAACTAACCCAAATCGAAGAGAGTTTTGCTAAGATTAATTCTAGAGATTTCTTTGGAACCTTTAAGCAGGCACTCAGAAAATAGGCTCCGCCAAGCCTCCACTTCAGAGACTCACAAGGCAAACTGGCTTATACCGATAAGGACAACTGCGACCTTTTGGCTCAGTACTTTAAAAATCTACTCAACTGTGACCCACCCAGCGAAGATTTCGACTATAAAAAATCACACCAAACCCGGAATCGCTTCTGCTTCATTGGAAGAAGTTGGCCGGATCATTCAACTTGTTAAGAATAATAAGGCAGCTGAAGAGGACTCTATCGTTGCTGAACTGTGAAAAGGTGCTGGAAACAATGCCGAGCACAAGCTAACCGAGATCATCCAGGACATCTGGGAAACAGAGAACTTACCACCCGCTTGGAAATCTGCTCTGATCCATCCGCTTCACAGAAAGGGAGATTTTACTGATCTAAACAACTACCGTGGAATTTATCTCGTCCCGGTAACATACAAGATTCTCTCGAAGGCGTTACAAACATGGGCAGAAAATCAGTTGGATAGTCAACTGGGAGAATACCAGGGGGGCTTCAGGAAGACCCGATCCTGTGTTGAACAGATCCTCAATCTTAAAACTGTACTTGCATAATCCAAGATGAGAAACCGCAAGGAGTTCGTCACCTTTGTTGATTTTAGGAAGGCCTACGATTCCATTGAGAGAGAAACGCTTAACAAAGTACTCCAGGAACTAGCACTAGACAACAAAATCCGCAGACTCATCCTAGAAACTTTGACCAACACCCATTCCAAGGTTTAATTTAGAGGCGAGATTTCAGAAAGCTTTGAAATAAAAACTGGAGTGAGACAAGGAGATGGATTTTTCCCAATTCTCTTCAACTGTGTCCTTGAAAAAGGTATGACAGGATGGCACAAGGAACTGAACAATTTGGGTGCTCAGAGTGGTATCTACCTGGGATGTAAGAATGATGGACTGTTTGTATATTGCCTGGCCCTTGCAGATGGCAACAGTGCAGGTAAACTGCCTCAGAAAACAGGCTGCCAAAGTGGGTCTTCAAGTGTCGCTGGAGAAAACAGAATTCTTCACCAACATCAGAGAAGCAAACCGAGAGATGTTACTAGAACAGGGAAACATCAAGAGGACTGAAAAATTTAAGTATCTCGGCCAATGGATTGAACCCAACTTATCAGAAAGAGCATCATTATCCAAGAGAGTAAGCAAGTTAGAATCAGTCTTATCATCAGTCTTACAACCAGCAGCCCTGTATGCCATGGAGTGGCTTTCCTTGAACCGAAGGGGTCTAATAGAGAAATTGGAAATCAGAGAGAGGAGAATCCTCAGGAAGACCCTAGACCCGGTAAAGGAAGATGGGGAATTCCGAAGGCGGCATAACTCTGAGCTCTACGAACAAATTGAGATGCTTTCTGAAAAGCAAGGGAAAGAAGGGTAGCTTTCTATGGCCACGTTGCAAGATTGTCTCCAAACCGACTAACCAACCATCTGTTCACCTTCTGGCAAAACAAGAAGCTTCGTACCACTTGGTTGACAGAGACCGAGAATATTCGAAAGAAGAAGAAGAAGTAGAGAAACTACTGAAGACTAATTATCTTTATTATTTTACTTTTTTATTTTTATTAAATTAGCGAAAATTAAAAAAAAAAACGTCTTTTAAATTAACTTTTAACGTTTCTCTTACAGAATCGGCCCGCCCGTATTCTGTGGCAATTGACAAGATAGTGTTTAATTCGATAGTTCTTTTGTCCGCGGTAAGAGGGATGAAAAAGGCTCGATGTATCATGGAATTATAAGCAGCTAATATATAGCATATTGGGTAATCCCTTCACATCAAATCATCCAATATTAGATAAATTAGCTGCTGATAATTCTATGATATATCGAGCATTTTCTATCCCTCTTGGATAAAATAAAAACCGTGGACAAAATAAATTAAGAATAAACCACTATCTTATCAATTGCTACAGAAAACGGAATCAAATCGCAAGAACCCAAATATACCCGAAAACTCTTGAAAACTATACTTGAAAACTAAATATATTTGAAAACTGAATACCGTTTTTTATTTATTACATTTTGGATGAGTGCAGTTGGAAACGATTCTCTGGCAATTGACACGACATTGTTTAATTCTTCAGTTTTGCGAAAACAACATCTACAAGTATCATTTAAACCTTCTTCAAATTCATCCCAAAATTATTGAAAACGTATTTTGCAATATGAGCCGTTTTCTTTGAAAGTGATGTAAGTGTATTTTATTTTATATGGAGATATTTTTTAAAGGTTTTGCTCTTGAATAATTTGAAAAATATGGATATATGTTATTACACTAGTTTTGTATGGTTTAAATATTAAATTCATTTAAATTTATAATGTAATCATTTTTTAAATGTGAATAACAAGAATTTATACTTTTGACTTCAAAAGAACTTACACCACTTTCAAAGTCAGCAAAAAGTAAAAATCTTACATTTACAAAATATTAACTACGGGATCTCAAGTGTAACAAACCAATTTATTTTTATAAAATTTTTATTAAATACTTCAACATAAAAACAATCAAAATAAAAAAGCTTTATTTCAACATTTTGCATTGCCATCTGAAATCAACATGGGTTGTATGATTCTCTTTCTTTTAAAATATTTATTTAAATAATTATTATTTTCATCAGAATTGCTTTCAGTATCTGATTTAAGGATTTATTTTTTGTTTATATTCATTGGGATTATTTCCATGAAGGAAGAATATACACTATTAACTTTAATAAAATGTAGAATGACATGTATCAATATATGATTTTTTTCTGTAAATACTCACCTGAATCACTGTCCGATTCTAAATTGCAATTTTCCATTTTAATAATTATATAATATGAAATGCACACTTATTACCAACTTAATTCTGATGCGCAATTCAACGCAATTCTCATGAAAATAATATTTATTTAAATAAATATTTTAAAAGAAAGAGAATCATACAACTCATGTTGAGTTCAGATGATAATGCAAAATGTTGAAATAAAGCTTTTTTATTTTGTTTGTTTTTATTGTTGAAGTATTTAATTTTAACATTAAACACTTAATAGTTTCAAGATAAATGTACAAATACGACACATTACTATATTTCATAAAGTGACTTTATATTCAATACAAAAACGGAAAAATCGAAATTCCGGGTCATTACAAGTTATTACAAGTTTTGTTTACACATATAAAAATTGCACTAAAGAAATTATCTTTGAAAAAAGTGGACTTACACCATTTTCAAAGTAATTATATTTATAACTTCAACTACGAAAATTTATAATTGCGTGAACAATGAAAATTTTACCAGATTTTTTTGGAAAAAGTTTATAAATAAAATAATATATTTAATAATAAAGTTCTTAGTTAATTGTATACATTTTTATAATTAACTAATTTTTTGTTAAAATGGACTTCTTAAAATGGACACTATGTTCAAAGAAAACGGCTCATATCTTCAATGTGTCCAGCGAAGGTAGAATCAGAAATCTGCATGTTTTTGATTTGAGTTATTATTTGTTTTTTGTTGCTAAATTTATCAAATAATACCTTGGACGCACTGAGAAAGCTTTCCTTTACAACTTCTGCGTCAGTAAATGGTTTCATAATATTTTCCAAGTATGTAACAAATTTCATACGACACTCTTGTTGTTATGTTGTTGTATAATGTTATCTTTTTTTAATATAACATTCTCACGACAGATCAAGCATATGACCGAATGATTTTTATTTTCAACGACGAAATATTCTTCCTCCCAATTGTTTTGAAAAACTCTCTGTCATTTTGGTTATTAAATTATAACGAATCAAGACGTTGCAAAATAGAAAATTTGGTTGATCCGTTTCATATAATAGGCATTTAATATAAAAGCATAAAAATGTCACGCAGAAACGTTATTACCACAGATAATGCCAGTTATTTAATTACGTTTCTAATAATGAAAATTAAAATTAATGTAGTCTGATATGGAAACTTAACACACAGCCTTGCTATATTACTGCAGTTCACAATGGCTGTCACGTGGAAATGTCTTATTTCGTGCATTCGAATTACATGATGAAATTTACACTTTTTGAAAAGAGGAGGATCACGAAGGAAACTGCAGATACTTCGCCGAACCAGATTTTTTGCTAAAACTAGCATGTTTGTACGATATATTTGATAAACTGACTAATTGAATCTGCCTCCGCAAGGCAATAACATTTTGATACTATTGGAGAAGATTGTGCCGTTTATGAAAAACTGCAGTTGTGGATAAAAAAATAATGAAGATGGCGGTCAAGATTGTTTCTCGCTATATCTTTCGACGCTTACTGAATGGTTTTCTACTTACATTGAGAAGACGATGTCGAAAAGTTTGCGTGGATCCAAAATCGTTCCATGCACAAGCTTCATCAGAATTCACTTCGCTAGAAGAAGAGAGTCTCATTGAACTTTTGCGCGACAGCAGCCAACTAGATTCATGTGTTCTGATTTTGTGGATTTGTATATCGGTTCAAAATGAACATCCAACTTTAAGTTCAAAAGCACTAATAATTCTCATTCCTTACAACGTCGTATTTATGTAAAGATCGAATTTTCAGCTGAAGCTCTAATAAAGAGCAAATATCGCTCAAAGATCAATGTGGAGCAAAAAATGAGAGTAGCGGTGGCAAGCCTTATACCACGCTTTGAAAATAATGTGTGGATAGCACCAAACTCAAAAAACACAATAACTAAGTTGCTATTGTATTTTATTTCCCATTTTCTAAATAATACATATATTTTTGTGCGTCATTATAAACGTAAAAACTCGGTTTTATTAGTATGATTTAAGGTAGACTTTCGAGCAAAGCGGCTCTGGCGTCAGGGCGTCTGGCCACATGGTGATAGTATTATGCTCTATGGAAACGTATGAGGCGCAATTCGAGCGCAACGACACTGACGCACTGACGCTGAGCGTATCAGTGTCGCTGCGCTCGAATTGCTCCTCATACGTTCCATAGTGCATAATATCGCTATGTCGCCGCAGTATCGCAGCGTTAGTGACGCCATAGCCGCTTTGCTCGGAAGTCTACCTTTAATCTGTGTGCCTATCTTCATTGCACCCTATTCGACTAGCTAGGGTGACAAGACAGAATACTAAACCTGTAAGTGCACCACGAACTGAAAAAGTTTAAGAGCCCCTGCTTAAGACAAACATAATGAAAAAACATGATTTTTTTAAATAACACTTGCAAGTTTTTTCGCTGTTTCGTTAAGTTGGTTAAGATTAAGTTTTGTTTTTGTTAAGTTAGCGGTTCTGCTAGTGCGTGTTCTACTACCTCAATCTGCTTTACAAGCGATAGCCCAGATGTTTCAAGTGATTTTGTTGATACGCTAATGCGGCTAAGGAATTATAATTGAGGCGATAACAATTATGTACAATTTTGTTGTACCGTCATTTAGTAGCTCTTTTGAAATTTTGATTCATGTGGCTTTCTCTTCGTCTAGTGCAGAGGTTCCCAAACTTTTTTCGTAGAGCACTTTAAAAATTTTCCTGGTTTCGGTGGACCCCTGCTGCTACATTTTTACCATACTCCCAAAATTTGTTAAAAGATGTGAAGAGTACATCCAGGGCCGGCGCTATATTTTGCGGGGCCCTGTGCAAAATAATGAAGCGGGGCCCTGCGCAAAATAATGAAATGCCTTGATGAAAATAATTCAAAATAATGCCTTCTCTCATAGAAAAGATTTTTTTCACGGCTAGACATTCTGTGGTTATATATTGCGAGTGGATTAAAAAAATAATTTAGCCAGACTAAATATATATTACTAGACGTAATATCAATTTTAGTTAGGAGTAGTAGTCTACGTCCAGCGTAGTCAAAGTAGCAACTCAATTAAGCGGTAAATGTGTGCGTCGTAGCAGACGCGACGCAGACGGCTGCACGCGCCAATAGATGCCGATCCCAGACCTACAGACAAAATATCAACTCAACTCCCTGCATGCGCGGGGCCCCTGTCTAGCGCGGGGCCCTGTGCCGTCGCACAGTTCGCCCACCCATCACGCCGGCCCTGAGTACATCTAACGATGGAAATTTGTGTCGCGGCTGAGTTCCAACCCTAAATTCGGAAAGGTATAAATAAAAAGAAAAATAGATTTTCTTGTGTTCTATTTATTAAAATAATATGACTACAAACCTTAAACCTTACACTACTTAAACCTTAATTACGTACCGTAACTTCAACAATGCAAATTAACATTAAAAAAAATAATTTTAATGAGAGGGACGGATTGACAGCAAATTATCAATACTTGGCTTCAGTTTTGTAAGGAATAACGGTAAATCTTCCCATTCTGTGATGTTCAATCTGCTTTTTTTGTTTATAGGTTTGTAACGACACTAAAACCTTCTTCAACAACGTATGACGAGGGAAACGCTATCAAAAGATTTCCCACAATTTCAAACAGACCAGAATATTTTTCGGGTATTTCTGCATGCAGTCAAAATGTTTCATAGCCTTTCTTAAATTCCACCTTCAACTACTCATTGGTGTTAAGCTCAATTAGCTCCTGTTGTAATACCACATTCGCCACTTCCGTTTCATGAAATGGGTTTATAATCCATGGTGGTATTTCTATCGTCAGAATATCTTAAAATCTATATTTGAAATCATCATGCAGGGCATTTAAGTGTTGAACGTATGTCTGAATATCTGTATCAAAACATATTCTGCCTGTGTTTGAAAGTTTACCTAATCTAACCCTTACTAACGTAATCTACCGCGCGATAGGTGGTCTGGATTTATCTGCTTCGTTATAAGTTAGTCTAACCGTCCATTTTGTTCAAATCTATAGCTGCGGTGGCGTTAGTACGTAAATACCAATTTCAATTTTCCAAGAAAAGCCGAAATTACACTCTTTTTTAAATTAAATTTAGGTCCCTTTTTAGGTAACTGCAAGTTAATGCCATTAATTTTTTTTAACAAATCTGAACAAATAGGCGATGCCTGCTTTCAATTTAATCAGGTTTTCTTTTAAATCTGGATATTTACTTTAAACTCTAAAACTGATTCAAAAAGTGAGTTAATATATTTTTGAACATGCACCTTTCGACAACCATCTACGCTACGGGAAGGGTTTTTTTTTTTCAAAAAATAAATCCTGGCTACGCCCATGGATGGTTTGTTTATAAGATGGCTTATAAACTCACGATATCACCCGAACATGGCAGGAGCTCCAGCTGCTGCCACCAAAATAATGTCTGTAAATGGAATCGATTTTTCCTTAAAAAATCACTCAGGACATTAAATAGTAATGACCCTGTCCAAAAATATCCGAAATACAACCTGTCTAAAATCACCGAAAAATTTGAAATTATGTTTTTGGTCCCTTAATTTTTTTGAGTAGTTTATTATCTGTCTACATTGATAGGTAAATCCAAGCCAACATTTTTGTTCTTTACTATTGAAACCAGATAAATTTTCGTGGATTTACCACTTACAATTTACCACAACTTACAATTTGTGAACCCCCATTTTTTTTCACGCCGACGTAGACCCCCGTCGAATCTCGCGTGAACTAGAGGTCGACCTGGACCACTTTTAGAATCACTGATCTAGTGCATTAAATACAGGCACAACTTCCTCGAAGTTGGTGACATAGGAGACATTAACTCTATGTTCGTCATCGAATAGAAACTTAATTTTTTTATTAAATCATTAAAATTCGCTAACCTTTGCTAGACGATTGACGTTAGTATGTTTTGATTTTGTTCACATACTCGATGAAGTTTATTTGCAAGATAAGTCAATGCATTATTTTAAGGTAAAATATTTGTATGGTCTTTGATGCTTTCACCCTGTATGGAGCAGCATCTGAGAAAAAGCGAATCTGTATTGAAAGTTTCCCTCAAAATCTGAATCGAATAAGCAAAGTTCTTGCAATGGTGCATATTTTATAAAATTTTTTGCTTAGCAGTTCATAGTGGACCAAAATGCCATTGATGACGTTTGATACGTACCTATCTACTAGTTGTATGCGTAATTTAATCGATTGAGCTCTGTAAACAATAATTTTTGCAGCATTTTTTTTAAATGATCGATACTACTACTTTTGCGAAGGGCTTTTACATAATTGTTCCAAAGAGTGCTGTCTGACAGTACTTTGTATTCAGTGTACTTTTCAAGGAACTACACAATCATTTTGATAGGTGTTTTTGATCGGCAGAAATAAGAGCAATACATACAACTTCTGCAAATTGAGTAGTTTGTGACTTAGCACATACTCCAAAGAAAGTCTGCAGAGTTTTCTTGCCATTATTCCTGTTTACAAATTAGATTACAATATCTTTAGACAATTATTAAATGCAGTATTGCCATCAATATTTTTCTGGTGATATAGGACTTTAGCACGATATTTTGCACAGTAGCACTTTACCATGAGTCTTGTATACACAAGTTGATCACGGTCAGTGATGGTTTCGTTTATGTTATTAAGCAACTTAAAAATCTGTTTTCTATCATGACTGATGTGCAGTTTTAGAACTCTGCGGTACTGTTCCCAACTATTGCTGTCTTTATAAGGTTCATATTGCCGTATTACAGGTCAATATGCGTATGTCTTTTAATGTCCTTTTTTTAGTATTTTGTATTCAGGTATCTGTTGTTGCCTTTCCATTCCACGCCTTTCTCCATCATTTGAAGTATGTTTGGTTTTAGTCTGAGTGTCTTGTTTTTTCAAAGCCTTCAGAAGGAATTCTAAGCCCTCAGTCATAGCACTAACAATTTTGCTGGTCTCATCAACTGTCATGTTGTTGAGGATATTGGGCAGAGAAATTGTTGCTCAACAGTATTTTTATAGATGTCCGCATTAACACGTAGTATGTCGACTTTCATATAGTATGGTATTTGCTTTCAGGTCACTAATTTTCTTCTATGCGAACGGACGTTGAACAGGACATCGGCTCTTACAGATCTATGATCACTGCCGGTACTGCATCTGTTGAGTTCAGAAACATCCCTCACAATAGGTTTATTGTCCGTTATTATGTAATCGTATTCAATTTTGTGTATACCATTGAGTTTTTCAAGTCCATTTTCGCTGCGTCTGTTTTTGAAAGAAAGTGTTCAATGCGTATTGTGATTTTGATTGGAAGAAGTTTAGAAGCATTTTTCCTCTTGGGTTTCTAGTTTCCATACCAAAAGTTCCAAAGCTGGTTTCCTGTTCTGCCTCTTTCTTTCCAATGTGGGCATTGAAGTTTCCCATTATCACGGTGTATATGCTTTTAGTTTTGTCCATAAGATCCCCAAGGTCTTCGTAGAACTCTTGTGCTACTTCATCCGGACGGTCTCCTGTCTTGGTATAAGCTTGGATGACTTTTAGCTTATGCATCTTGGTTAGTCTTAGTGTCATATGAGCAAGTCTATCTGAAATACTGTTGACTACTATCAGAAGGTCTTTTATATTTTTATTATAGAAAGCCGATAGCTCCTACACCTGGTTGTGGGCCTCCGCGGTAGTAGAAAAGGTGTTCCGAGTTCAATGATATCAGTTCCTCGCCGTTAAGTCGTATTTTGTAAAGTCCAAGGATATCTCAGTTTAGATTTTCAAGTTCTATTTCCAGTTCGAGCAGTCTATCGTCGAACAACAACGACTGAATGTTAGGAATATATCATTATGTTCTGTTCCTTCCTAATAGCAGTTAGTCAACTCCCAGGGATTACTTGTCCCACCCATACCCCGTGTCACCTTGTTACTGCTTAAACGAGAGAACGATGAAGCTCTGAGATCTCAGGGTTTTAGTTTGTGTAGCCATGGTTAGATATGGTTAGGGAAAGGTTTTAGCTATAATCTCCACGCCAGCTGCGACGGGTCGGTAATTGCAGTACTGCAGCCGGTTGTGATTTTTGTCCACAGTTTTTATTTTTGCCCACAGGTTTATTTTTGAGAAGCCGTTCTTCTCCACGCGAGGTCCGCCCATGCAGATACTGGCAGGCTGTTTTCCCTGCCAGGGCAACACCTATTTAATAGCGGTGTTTGTTCGCCATGTCACGGGGTCGTCATCGGGGCTTCTGTGTTTTTTCAGGAGAGTACCCGCGACCCTACTCGGTATTATCTTAAAATAATTTAAAATTCTAAGTAATCAACATTTTTTTATTTAGATTGAATGTTTATACCTAGAACTTTTTCATTAACCCACTCGGATAATTCGTACAAAATCATCACACGAACAAACTTTCATAATATCACGATCTCTTGAGACATATTTCCTGGAAGAGCGGTTAATTCCGGACGACAGAACGCCGAATCACTGACCGAATAAACGGCGAATTCCCGTGAGACAGAACCAAATAAAGCAAAAGCAAAATATGCAGTTAGTATGAAAAATATCTTATCATGACAAAGATGATGATGATGAACGTGTGGTCTTATTAGTGAAAAGTGCAATGAAATACAGGTATACAAAATACTCAAAATCCATAGGTTAGTCCATTTATTCCTTCATCAGTAGAATGAGAAAAAAATGATTTCTCTACCATATTAGTTGTAGATTAATTATATTATGTTCATTTTTATCTACGAGATTAAAATTAAAAACCTTAATGATTTATCTAACTAACCTGAGAGACATTAAAATAATCGCTATTTGTGCGTCTAAGACAAATAACTATATTCAATTTTCAACTTGTCTTCCAAATGATCTTTGTTTAGTTGTAATAAATTTTGTAAGTTTTGTTTATAAAATTAGATAAGAACATCTGTTGAGTCTTTCTTATTATTTTGCTGTGTGAGGTAAAAGAAGCGAGTGGGAATATATGCAAACACGCTGTAAGGAAATAAAAAATTATAAAAAGTTATGCCTAATAATAATGTTATAAAATTGTTGTTGAATGCAGTGAATGGAGACGTTAAAAGTTATTTCTTTTTGGGGAAGAAGTAAGGATTTGTTAAAGTAATTAAGTATGATGGGAGTTGAGCGGCAGTATCTGAATACTGCACTCGGGCGCTGCACAGGCCCGACTCCCTTAATTATGCGGAATTGTTAATTTATGCAAACGAATTTTAACTAACTTGAAGCGACTTCAGACTACATACAACTTCAGAGATTCAAATACACGTGCCTCCGTTCCCACCATTTAATTTCAAACACAAATTATCATCATACCCTTCAAAAAAAAAAGTTCAACAATAAGTAAATCCGTCAATTAATCAAAGTTTAATACGAAATATTTTGCTACTTTGCTTTTTAGGAAAACACACCCTTACAATTCAATAGTCTTTATTTTAGCTCCATTGGTAGTAAGGATTTTTTTTCAATAAATAAAAAAAATATGTTGTAACCAAAGGAATTAAATCACAAATTCTTGGGAGCCAGTTAACGATTTCTTATAATAAAAATATTATTTATTTGATATTGTTTACATTTTTCATACAATATACCATCGTAAAAAAAAAGGAATTAATAAATGTTATATACAATAGGAAAAATATATCTAGAAATATGGTAAACTATCTATATTGTCACAGTTAAAGACTAGTTTATAAATTCTTCCATGTTATAAAAAGCACAGACTATTAAGAATCCACAAGCTTTTTTAAAATCCCATTCTCACGCTGAATTTGTTTTAGTAATACATTCGTAGATCTTAATATAACATAGCATACCAATATATAGGGGGTTTCGTTTACCGCTTTCTAATCTTGACACTCTGAGCTTATGAGCTTATTTGATACTGAGATTATTTATATTGCGTAAGTCATGAACCTGTAGTTAATAATATTGAGGTAAGTCTGAATAGCGTTGCTTTATAAGTAAATAATCGAAATATTTATAAAGAGGATAGCGTTAAAATGTTGTGTTTGATGAACCAAGAGCAACAGGATTGAAGAGGATGTTACAATTGAACATCGCTCAGAATATCTTTTTGCATTTTAATTGCCGCATCAACATTTGCTGCTGGTCCCCAAAATAACAGACCGTATGACAACCTAGAATGAACGATATCATGGTAAAATATTAGCAGAATATCAACTCTTAGGGTGCTCCTCACTGGGAGCAATCGCCTGCAATGTAACGTTATAGAGTCGAGCATTCATCAGAGACTGAAGCCAACCGAACATTACAGTGCGCAACCTGTAATAATACAATAATAATACATCACACCAATATCGTTTCTTCTGCTTTTGTTTTACATAAATAACAATGTCGAAAACAACGACCGTTTCGTCTGACATTGTGGAATCAGGTCAGGAAGACAGTATTATAACGTAATGCTGAACATCGAATCTGTAACGTTAAATTACAGGTAAATGGGGGTCTTGGGTGTGATGCGCAATATATGGTCACCAGCGGCCACGCATCCTCTCCACCCCAACTCCTCACTCGCCTACACATGGTGCCCCTGTTACGCTGAGCAACCCGGTAGAAAGTTTGGTTGGTAACCAAACCCAGTGGGATACCAGGTCAGCAAGCTGAAGTGTGTTGGGGGGTCTAGATAAGGCTACCTGGCGTAGCTGGGGAACGGTCTCCTAGACTGGGGTCTCCTACTCTATGGACGGTGGCGGAATGAAACAGGCTCTCAAAAGTACGGCGACGTTCCTCAGCCCTGAAGATTGGGGCTACTGTCTTTGCTACTTAAGGGTACTTACTCTCACTAGTTGTCTCAGCTATCTGTGCCACTAGGATCGGAGCCTGTTCCTGTAGCAGCAGGCGGGGTATTGCGTGCAAGCCCCCCTGTTACTCTGTGCACAGTCACCCTCATTCACCATCAACCATCCGCACTCCTTCTTCATAAAACAAACTACATATAATGAACGCCGCCATAATGAAGAATATTCTTCAACTGAGCATGAAGGAAAATCTCGCTAAATGCACTACCCCAGGTGGTAACCAATCCACCGTTACCTATGGTGACGTTAGCGGACCTTCGGATTCTGGGGAGTCCGCACCAACATGCTTTAAGGATGAGTCGGAGCATCCTGAAATCACCGGACGTAAATTCAGACCAAGACGGCAAAGCTTCTTCGCAACATTTAATGCCAACTCACTGCTAAAAGTGGGTAAACTGAAACATTTGACTGATTCACTAACACGACACAACATAATACTGACAGCAGTACAGGAAACCAGATTTACGGACGAACATGCCTTGGAGTCCCAAGGCTACAGAATCCCCAAAGGAAAAGTAGGCAAGCGAGTAATGAAGAAAGTACCCTACTTAGGTACAGGATTTATTATCAGTCACAGGATACTGGATTCAGTCACCGACTTTACCTCCCCGAGTAATCCTGTATTCATCCTCTCTCACAAATGCCCTAAGAAGGGCTAGAGTATAGTCAATGTACATGCCCCAATCAACCAGGGCAACAGACGGAATCTAGACAGAACTGATAAATTCTGGGAAGACTTTATATTATCTCTAAACGAAGATATTATCTCTAAACTTCCAGAGAGGCACACCGTTATACTGCTTGCTGACTTTAATGCTCAATTGGGAAGAGAGAAAAAATACAGGAACATAGTGGGCAATTATCCGGCGCATAAGGAACCAACCGCAACGGAGAACGATTGGTGGATCTGTGTAGGACTTTCGGGTTGATCATGAAGTCTAAGCCTTCAAACACTTGCCAAGCAAGCAGAAGACTTGGATTTCCCCTAATACCCACCTGGGTGAATTCCAGATAGATCATGTGGCCATTTCACGAAAATCTCAAAAGCAAATACAAAACGTGAAGGTACTAAGAAGCGCCAATCTGGACTCAGACCACTACCAAGATCAAAATTAGACTCCAGCCTAGAAACACTAGATTACACAGAACCTCCAAAATGGTAAGATTTGACGTCGAGCGACTCAAGAACTGAAGGAGACTCTTGTCAAGGCGGCCAATGAACTCGCCCCTCTCGCTAGAAGAAGGAAGCATCCGTGGTGGACTGAAGACTGTGACAATGCAATATCCCAAAGACAGATAGCCTGGGTGAAGTGGAATTCTAAAAAGACCAAGGAAAATTGGCATACATTTTTGGAACAAAGAAAGGTTACAGTCAAGATAATTCGAGGAACCAAACGAACCTTCACACAAAACCAACTAACCCAAATCGAAGAGAGTTTTGCTAAGAATAATTCCAGAGATTTCTTTGGAACTTTCAAGCAGGCACTCAGAAAATACGCTCCGCCAAGCCTCCACTTCAGAGACTCACACGGCAATCTGGCTTATAACGACAAGGACAACTGTCACATTTTGTCTCAGTACTTTAAAAATCTACTCAACTGTGATCCACCCAGCGAAGACTTCGACTATAAACAAACCACACCAAACCCGGACTCGCTTCCCCCTTCATTGAAAGAAGTTGGCCAGATCTTTCAACTTCTTAAGAATAATAAGGCAGCTGGAGAGGACTTTATCGCTGCTAAACTGTGGAAAGGTGCTGGAAATAATGCTAACCGAGATCATCCAGGACATCTGGGAAACAGAGAAATTACCACCCGATTGGAAATCTGCTCTGATCCATCCGCTTCACAAAAAGGGAGATTTTACGGATCTAAACAACTACCGTGGAATATCTCTCGTCCCGGTAACATACATCTTGTTACTTTCTATGGCCAAGTTGCAAGATTGCCTCCAAACCGTCTGTTAACCTTCTGGCAAAACAAGAAGCTTCGTACCACTTGGTTGACAGAGACCGAGAAGGATATTAAAGAACTGGTAATAACAGATCTCAAAAACAGACAGTCTGTGAGACGCACCCTGAAGGAAGTCCGTGGATTTCAGGAAAAACCTCGAAGGAAAGGTACCCCCTGGACAGAAGAGAGAAAGGAGTTACACCGGCGAAAGATGCGACAATACTGCGCACAGGTCAAAGCCCAACGGTGGAACAAGCGTGGTTCAAAGTAGGCCTATTCGAAAGAAGAAGAACACCGCCATAAGATCAGGCGGCACCGAGACATGTTCTCAATGCCAACGTACCATCCGATCTCCCTCGGTCTCTGGAGGCACCAACAGGCCCACGAGCGGAGGCAGCAATGAGGGAAGTATCTTCGTCAACGAAGAAATCCCGACGACGACGACGACAGTTAAATGCTCACGGAGGGTACACCTTCAGTTTTCGAATTAGGTAACACACAGTACTTAATGTCGAACATGTTAGTTCAATATGAGCGTCCCATTTGAGCCAGATATTTTATAGATTTGGCCCCTTTGATTGATTTTTGACCATGTCTTAGAAGTACAGTATAGTCATGAAAAAAATTGATCATTTTTGTGTTAATTTTTGGAAGAAAACTCATGAAGTATGTTTTGCTTATACATATATATATATATATATATATATATATATATATATATATATATATATATATATATCTGTATATATATATATATATATATATATATATATATATATATATATATATTTAAAGTTAGTCCATTTTGTATACACCATCCTCTTTTCATTGTTGATTTTAAATTGCTATATTTAATTACATCGTGTACGTCCAGGATAGATACTATAATATCGGTATCGGCAGCGTAAAATATATATTTGCTTTGGATATTATTTTTTGCGCCAGATCATTAACAAATATCAAAAATAGAGTTGGTCCCAATAGAGAGCTTAGGGGTACCTCATACTTCATTACTTTATTTGACGATTTAGAACCGATTTTTAAGCCAACAACAGGGTAAAATATTATATGCATCAAACAGGACAGTCCTCTTTGATGCAAATAATATTTTACCCAGTTGTTTTCGACGCCTCTAACTTCGATAGTTTTCATAATGCTTTGCTTAGGTCGTAAAATAAAAAAAGAACCCCCTGCTTACAATTTAGAGGAGTAATCATAAAATGAACACTATCCAACAAAGTGTACTTATTTTTTGTAAAATCGTGTTGACTGTTTGCCAGTATGTTATTATTTTCCAATAAACTTGATTAAAGGGTCAAAAAGTATTTTTGAACAGATTGGTCTGTAGTTAAGGAGATTCTCCTGATACTTATTTTTGTATAATTATTTACTGTATTGTATATTATCTTACTGTGTAAATATTTTTGTAAATCGGGATGAATTCTGATACTTTCAAACAATTCGGGAAAGATCCGGAAGTAAAAGATTCATGCTTTTGCAAAAAGGTGCCGCTATTAGGCGACCTACGCTTTTTAATACCCTACCATCTTCTTCTTCTACAATTGCCCTATCCTCCAGCGGGCGTTGGCTATTTATGTTGCAACCTTGATTACTGCAGATCTGAATAATTCTACAGATGATATTCCAAACCATGAACGAAGGTTATGCAGTCAGGTTTGTCGTCTTCTTCCAGGTCCTCTCTTGCTATCTATTTTGCCTTGGATTATAAGTTGTAATTGGCGGTACTTATCGTACCTCATGACGTGTCCCAGCTATTTGAGTATTCGTTTTTTCACCATGAGCACGACTTTTCTCTCTTTACACTTCATTGTATGACCTCCTCGTTGGTTTTATGATCGGTCCATGGTATTCGAAATATGCGGCGGTATGTCCACATTTCAAAAGCCTCCACCCTTTTCATTGTATTTTCTGATGTGGTCCATACCTCGATCCCATAAAGCAGAACTGATAGGATGTAGCATCTGACCAGCCTTGCCTTTAGTTGTAGATAGGTGTCTTTGCTTGTCAGTATATTTCTCATGTTGTTGAATTGGGTTCTGGCTTTTTCTATTCGTGACCGTATTTCTCCTGAGTGGTTCTAGTTAGAGTTGACTGTGTCTAAGTTTCCACATGTTCTAGGTTTTTGATGCATTTAGTTTGAGTCCGTATTTCTCGCTGGCTGCCTGAATGTTTTGCATTGTTCTCTGTAGTTCTTCATTGTCGTTTGCGATGATGACAGTGTTGACAGCGTACCTTACGTTGTTAATTATCTCGCCGTTTAGTTTTATACATTCTGATCCTTCATCCAGCGCTTCCTCAAAGATTTTCTACTACCATCTACTTCATGTATTTTCCTTAATAATCCACAGTCCAATAATCACGTGAGGCCCGAAAGGGGGGGGGGGGAGGTATGTTGTGAAACATTACAAAATATCACAAGGGTGGTAGGGGGTAGGGCGGTGTAGTGAGCTATCACGTGTATTTATTTTGTTTATCGCGCTGAACGCGCGATTTTTAAATCGAAAAGCTACTACAAAAAAGGTCTCTTATTATTTTTCGCTCTACTGGTTTAAAAGTTAAGTTAAGTCAATATAGAGCCTATATTTAGCTTCAGTTTTAGTATTCGAACTATTTATAGCATCTATTTTTAATTGTTTGTACCTTTTTTTGTTTTTTTTGTACTTAGTTTTTGCAGTACTCTTCAATTTTTCCTGTAAGACAAAGTTATTGCATTTCTAGTTTGATTGTCTACTCAGAAGCTTTTATATGAAGAGTTTGGAAAGTTATTAGTTATCATGAAATTAATAACTTATTATGAAAGTAGGGACTTATTAGATATTATGTAAGGATTCAGTAAATTATTAGGAGGGAAAAGGAAACCTTGCGGAAAACTTTGCCCAGCTATATAAGTAATATATCTCTAACTGGACTAGAGCTGACCTAAGCGACATATTTATTTATATGTGAGTTGCAATTTTGTAGATATTTGATTGAAATTAATTGGATCCATGAAAACTGATTGCGTAATAAAATGACACAGACACAGACTTGAATCTAATTTAATTAGTTGTATTTTAAAATCATTATACTAATTTTTTAATATATTAAGTATTGGTCAGAAGATCGATATTTAAATATATATTCAAATTTGAACAACTAGACCTAGATGTAGCTAATACATATATACATAAACATAGGCACAGACAGCGACACGACAAAGACACAGAAACAGGCACAGGCACAGACAAGATAGACATGCTGGCATTAGTGACGACATCAGTGCACACATATGGCATACCCAAATACTGTGAATCCTGGAGTACCGTAGGAAGGCTGCAGTAGCGTATCAAGTCAGTGCCCTGAGAGTAGCTTGTGAATCTCCGAGGACACAATCAACGTTATCGCAGGAATGATGCCTATTGAGGTGCTTGCCGAGGAGCGAGGATCGATGTACAAGCAGCAGGGAGCTATATATCAAAGTTATGCAAGGATATATAGCTCATGTAAGGAGAACAACTGTCTCAACCAGTGGCAGACGATGTGGGATGCCTCTACCAAAGAAAGATGGACACACCGACTAATTTCGCAGGCGGAGATAAGGATGAACCGCTCACACGAGGAGCTCTACTATAATCTCACTCAAGTGAACTCAGTGAAGACATAGAGGAAACAAGCGACCCTAAAACTGAAACCACGGAAGAATGGGACGGGGATGTAAGGTCGTTTGACGCTATTTAACATATAATAAGTTAGCTGGTTCTGCCGCTGCTATTATGTTTTTCAATAACCGTTCGCGCCTTGTAGCGACAATACACATACAACAGAGCACGGTACTATGTGTACGTATGGTTAATGTTTTTTGGTCTCGGAACTTGGAAATCAGCAATTTTTTTTTTTTTTTTTATTGAAAACTACAATATTTTCAAAAATAAAATCTTTGGGACTGGCAATTTTGGGCAACCTCCAAAGTACGGGTCCCTCTAGAATTTGCCGTTATTGCCTATTAGGTAACGCGCCACTGCACATGCCATATAGCCGGTGATAGCCGGTATAACAATTAGACAGGCGGTCATTAAAATGTTCATAAATATTTAGATGTAAATGTTTAAGACCTTATATCAACCTTAAATCAGTGAACAGAAGTTAGTTATTCCGTTTCCTCTCCAAACTATGTCGGCATCTTCTAGTTGTCATATCAGCTTTATCTTGCTATAATTTGATACTTAATAGAACCAGTTTATTGCAGTAATTATATTATATTTCGCTTTTATAAAATATTTCTTATTTAAAAGTACATATTCATTTTATTTCAAATCATATAACAAAAATAAAATTGTTTTTGGGAGGCCCAGAACGGATTAACACGTTGACTGCCAACTACGAGATAAGTCATAGAAACTACGAAAACACATGTATCGTGGCAATCAACGTGTTAATGGTAATTTCAATAGAGAAAATTAATCTTGAAAAGTAATTCGAGTTACGACCTCCGGCACGGAACGAATTAAACTCGTAAGTTGACGTAAAACAAATGTATGTAGGTTTTCACATTAAATTTATCCTTTTGCCAATTAAATTCACCCTATTGAAAATGAAATTCACTCTTTTGAAAATTAAATTCTCCCTTCTTCTTCTTCTACATCTACGTCTATGAAGCATCGTGACATTATTTGATCGTATCCATGTTCAATTGACTTGGCAGACCCGGCTTTTTCATTTCTATCGGTCTATTTAGTATTGATATATTGTACCTATGTGCTGTCCATGGTATATGCAGCATCCTTCTCCAACACCACATTTCAAAAGCGTCTATTCGATGTGTGTCTGATGTTATAATGGTCCAGGATTCAGTACCATACAAGAATATCGAAAATACTAGCGCTTTGACTAGGGTACTTTTATTGTTGTTGGTTATCTGTCTGTCTCTTCAGATCTTTGTAAGATTTTTCATTTCTGGTTCGCATTCGCCCTGGTTAGTAAATAACGATCCTAGATATGTAAAGTTCTCGACTCTTTCAATGAAATTATGTCGATCCGTGAGTTGTATTGTGTTGGCCCTGTCCACTACTATGATTTTATTTTGTCTGAGTTGATTGCTAGTCCCACAGCTCGGCGCTCGCGTATGACGAGATTCAGTAGGGAAATCATTTCGTCTTCGTTAATGGTTATTAGTGTGGTATCATCGGCATAACTTAGCTTGTTTATTTTTTTCCCATTGATTGTTACCTCTCGAAGTGCTCTAGTCTCATTATGTGTTCTCAAAATTCACCCTATTCCAAATGAAATTGGTATTTTAAACCTGGTATTATTGCTCGGGAGTTTGGGTACCAATGTAATGTCATTATCAGGATAATTGCATTTTAAGTTGGTGCGAATATGTACAGTCAACATTTTTTGCTACAAAATCGATGTTTCTTATACAAAATTCACATCGTTTTCCAAAAATTAAATAACAGTTATAAGAAAAAGTATTTTGTACCGTCTAATACAATGAGATAAGTTTTGTTTATTTTTAATTTACAAGCATTTTTTAAGGTTCTAAGAAAACATTTGCAGGTCAACGACCGTTACAAATTAAATTCAATGTATTGTAGAAAAACAACTGAAACGTATTTAATATATAACACAGCTCAACAAATATTAAGATTTTATAGAATATCGAATAATATTTTATAACAGTACATTTTACAATGTGGAATAATAATGAATATCTTGAGATAATTGTTAATATGCTTTAAAATAATATATATATATATATATATATATATATATATATATATATATATATTAATAAAAAAGCTAATGTAGATAAACTGATGTTATAACTAATATAGAGCATAGATAAAATATATACATAATCTTGATCAGTGCTTCTCAACCGTGATCTGTAATAAATGTTTACTAGTTCGCGAAAACTGTTCCTTAAAATCCGTGAAATTGTCGTATATTAATAATTTAATCAAGCCAAGTTTTATTAGTTAACAAACTTGTAGTCTGCCAGATTTCGGGTAATGAATGTATTCTAACATTGACTTAATCAAAGCAGTAATAGAAAAATCACTTGTTCCACAATTTCTAAATTTGGAAACAGATTTGGAAAACTTTATTAATTTGGAAAATGTTATTAGCGAACATCTAATAGCACTTTCTCATGTATTTGATGCATATTATCTAGTGGATGAAGATGTATAGTGGAGAACAGGAAATTGGCTTTGAGGATAATAGTAAAAGTCTATTATTCAATTTTATATTAAATATTCAATTTTTACTTATGTTAATATAAGTCATGTTTAATGCCTTGGATACGGATCAATAAAGCAGTCGTTTATTCACTAGAGCAATAAAAATTTTAATCACCAGTGCAATAAAGATGTTATTGCACTAGTGCAATAAAAGTATCCATGGCAACGCATCAAAATAGCTCACTTACGGGCTCCGTAAATATAACCCTAAGTTTTGACAATTATGACATTTTAATCATCAGAATTCATTTAAAAATTTTGCAAGGTATACTAAGAAGGGGTCCTGGAAAATTGTTCGAAACCAATTTATTCGCAAGTAACATTTTCATCCCACAATTCTTCTTTAATCGCCAATCACAATTTTATATATATATATATATATATATATATATATATATATATATATATAATTCTTGATTTATGCGGAAAAAATCTATCTGCAATTGTGTCACCATCTAACAAGAACTCTTCTGATATATCCATATTTAAATAATAAAATACAAATTAATTAAACACAACTTCTAAAGAAAATTTTGACGTACGAATCAACAATTTTATTATTGTCATGGCAACAACACAATCATGGACTTGCCTCACGTAAAAATGGACCACGAAAAATGGAACTTTTCTAACTTTAACTCGCGAATTTATGATAACGATCCGCTCTTTAATTAATTCCTCCTTATTTTTATCCACTTGTATAATAAATAACTATTAATTAAAACTTGTGTTTAAGTTTATTAAACAATTATTATAATAATATATATAAAAACATTTAAAAAAGTAATTAGATACTTATCAACTAATCGAGAATTATACTTTGGGTAATTATAGATAGTTCTATCTAATATTTTCTGTCTAGCCAGTCTGTCGATTTAAATTTTCAGTTCTAGAAATATTGATTTGATTTTTACAAGAAAGGTATAAGTAAAAATATTTGGTATGAAGTTCAGTTGTGTAAGTCGTGAGAGGGGTCGTGGACATATAATTGAGATGTCAGGTCTAAGAATTTCAATAGAAATATTGAGAGGCACAAAAAGAAGAGATATGTAAGGACGGACACGGTAAATAGCGTCGCACAGATAATAGTTTCCATTGGCGACAGATCCTTCAGAAAGGTCGCGCTGCATATGAAACGGATCGCCAAAGGCGGGCATACCTTGCCGGCAATCAAATTCTTATTTGCCAAACGTCCGAAAAATGCCAGTCAGGGAAATGATTCAATATTAGAGTTTCTATTAATGTTTAATTCAATTTCTGAAAACATTTTCAAACCCCGTACAACGAGTGGACGGACTCTTGTCCGCAATTTTTCTCAATCAGTTAAGGAGTAGATTTTGCAACGAAAATGAGTAGCGTTTAAAGCGCATAAGTGCTAGTGGAGATTTAGATAGACAGGACCAGACACAAAAGGCTATATAAACATAACTGGACAGAATAGACTAGGCAGAAAAGACTAGAGAAAGAGGAACAGATAGACAATAATCAAGAATAGATAGACAGAGAAGATTACGCATACAAGACTAAACAATCAATACTAGATAGACAGGATTACACACATAAAACTAAATAGATAAGACCGAACAGACAAAATTGGACAAACAAGACTGTATATACAAGATTGTATAAGTAACTTCAGTCTGATATGGCTGCATAAACAACACTGAACAGGCGTCATCTAGTCATGAGGACAAACAGTCCTGGTTTGGTCAAGACTAGACAGACAGGACAAAAGCGCTAGATATATAAGACTAGACAAACGAGACTAGATAGACAAGACTAAACAGATAAAACTGAACATATAAGACTTTTAGCAGGCAACATTGAACTGACCATACATAAGACCATACATGCAAGATACTCCATATAAAAAAGATTAGATTGACAAGATTAGATAAACAGAAAGGACAAGGTGAACAAGGCTAGATAGGCAAGACTAGACAGACAAGATAAGATATACAAGACTGGATAGTCAAGACCACACAGAAAAAACTAGAATTACTCAATCTAGACATATAAGACATTTAGCAGGCAGAACTGAACATGTATAAGGCCATTCACACACGACGAGACACAGAAGACGACACTTGAAAGATTAGGCGGACAAATCCATACCAAAGAGAATAGATTAAAAATACTGTATAAACAAATCTAGAAGGACAAGACTATGTCGACGAGTCAAAGCAAACTAGACAGACCAAGGCTCGAAGAAAAATACTGGATATGCAAACTGGATATCAGCCGACGTTCAATTTTTAAACTTGCTTATCTTGTTTCATTGTAATAATCACACTGTAATAATATAACATTTCTATTTAGAAATTTTTGGCTGGGGTACCAGCATAAATTGCAGAAGAACCTAATTTCTTTTCAATATAATCACTTTGGATTGGTTCAGAATCCCTGATTAGAGGTATTTGATTGGAGGATATTTAATGATAATATTTTATCCCACGTATAAAAAAAAATAGTCTAATATTGAGAATTTCACAAACTATTCGAGATATATTCAACAATACAAAATACTTATGTCATAGTATGTCATATGTATATTTGAAATTTAAATTATTATCGTTATCGAACAGGCAATTTCCACTCGACTTTGTTAAAGAAAAACTCCCTTGGAAAACTTTCAGGCTTCTCGTTCCTTTTTTCCTAATAAAATTTAATCTGTCTATTCTTGTTAATCACGAATTGGACGTTAGAGAGTTTAAGTACAGTGACGAAGGCTCCCTGCAGAATGCCGAAGTTTTCCCGTAAAAATAAATGTGTAAACGACTCTTGCCGAGGGTTAAAACACTACTGCTAACTTGAAAGAAAGAACGAAAAAAAGTGTCGGAAGCGGGGACAAGGGAGATATTTTATAGAATTATTTTACGGGTTTGAATAAGAAATTGTGCGCAGAGGTATTAATAATATATTAAATAAGATAAAAAGTATAGGAAGTTACTTGGATCAGGTAATTTTTCACTATTAACCGCAAGTAGGCTTAATTATGTTGTTAATACATGATTTTACGGATTTTAATACACAACGGTTGAAAATCACTGTTCTAGAATATAGTAGCAAATTTCAGAATGACAGATTAGGCTAAAGAGTTGAAGGAGTAGTTAGTAGTTAGTTTATTATTTCTAGACCTAATACGATTGTTTAATTAGTTATAGGTTAAATAAGACTAATGCAGAGAGATATCTCAATTACGTTTAAGGTCGTTAGTTGAAGTGGACTTATTTCTTCAATAATGATAGGTAGTTGGGGCAAATATAAATCTCCCCCAAAATTACACCTGCGAGTTTTCCCACGCGGAGTTAACAAATGATACGCCATTTGCGTGGTAAATCGCGAGATAAGTCTGTTGGGAGATAATGCTTAAGTTCGAGAGGAAGATAAATGGTCTTGTTGGTATAAGAAGCGTTTCGTCGATTTTAATAATTTAACGGTGTGCTCCCGATGGCCGCCGTCGTTTCGGCGTCTCCAGCGCGTTATATAATCCTCATCAGGTTTCCGCGAGGGTGGCGGCGGTGAGCTGAGGGGCCGGGGGAGCCGCAGCGGAGCAGTAAAAGTTCATAAAGATAATGTCCCTGTACCGGAACAACGAGCAAATTGTAGTAAAGTTATTCAGAGTGCGCAATGGGAAAGATAGAGTTCTCTAGATGTTCCTGAACGGTCCCGACTCCGCGCACCACCAACTTTCCCAATTAATATTTTTTCTTTTTTAACAATCCTTTACTTTATTATCCTTCGAGGAATTAAGTTGAAATAATCGCCCTCGAGATAACAACGGGAATAAATTTAAACTGACGAATTTATAAGAATTTCATTCCGCCTCCGCCCCTAATCTAATTATTTTATGACACGGCATAATTTTCATTGCACTTTTAATTTCTTCTTTTCTCTCGACCGGTAGTTCTTTTATTATTATTATCATTTTTTTCTTTTTCTTTGAATGATACCGTTCGTGCCGCTGGATCATTAGTCAACCCCGATAACGGATCTGCTAGAAAATCCCGACGAAAATTAACACGCACACAATGATAAGGGCATAAATCCTTCCCATTTAATCCTGAATTCATCTTCCACGGAAATACGAACAGCACAATAACACCTAAAACTAATGAATTATTCAAAATTGTCTTTATCTTAATCGGTTTTATTCACACTTTTCCAAATTTATTCATTCAACAAATTAATCTTATAAAATAAAATAAAGAGAAAGGCAAGACTACATTGACAAGACTAAACAAGCAAGACTAGACAAACAAGACTGGATAGACAAGACAGGACAGAGAAGCCTGGAGAGACAAGATTGGTCAGACTAGACTGGACAGCAAGACTTGACAGTCAAAACTGACCAGAGCAGATTGGACGGACAAGACTGAACAGACAAGTCTGAATAGACACGACTGGACTGGCATTATGCAGCAAGGCCTCAGATATTCATGGAATTTATCTCTACAACAAACTTTCATATAGCCTTACGGAGGAAAAGTATTATTTGACTAGACAGATAAGACTGGACGGAGAAAAATGGACAAACAGCACTAGACAGTCTGTGTTTATGTGGACGATCTCGCCATGTATGTGACTGGAAATTCGATTAACCAGATTGAAAGAATAAGCTATTGACACAATTAGCAGCAGTGCAGTATCAACCAGCTTCCGTCTAACTTGCACCAAAATTTATACAGTTCTTTAGAACTAGTTCTCAACCATTTATACAGTTCTGTAGACTGCGAACAGACCACAAAGAGGAACCGACGTCTCCTCCGCCTACAGTCACAAATTCCTAGGACTTCTTTTAGGCAAGCGACTGACGTTTACAGATATTTTGGAAGAACTAAAGCGCAAAGCAACCAAAGCGGTTTCGATAATGAAGTGCCATTTTATTGTGGATTGGGGAAGCTCTACCACCCTGCGTGTGAGGCTCTCATACACTAAACCACCTTTTCTACTTGATTTTAGTATGCGCCATCCCGGTATCGCAGATTCTAACGATTTGTGGCGCCCTGGTTGAAAATGCCCCTTCGACGGGGAATCGAACCCCGACCTCACGCATGACAGGCGGGTGTACTGTCTTCTATAATACCGAAGAGAACACACAAGACTGAACAGAGAAGACTAGACAGACAAGACTCGATAGACAAGACTAGACAGACAAGACTAGTCAGAAAAGACTAGACAGACACGACTAGACAAATCTTTTTTTATGGTGGTTAGGGGAACCCCGCAACCTCCTTTTCCACTTGGCTTTTAGTATGATCTACCCCGGTATTGCCTATTTCGCATTCCTTCATAGTAGGTAGCCCGGATGGTTAGTGCCGCCCTGGTTGAAAATGCCTCTTCGGCGGCGAATGGAACCCCGATCTCCCGTGTGGCAGGCAGGTGTACTGACTTCTATATTACTGAGAAGGACCGACAAGACTAGACAGACAAGACTGGACAAACAAGACTGGACAGACAAAACTGGACAGCGAAACTGGACAGACGAGACTGAACAGACAGGACTAAATAAATCAACTATAACGGCTATAGAACAAGTCTACAATAAGGTAATAAATGGAATTTATAAAGGAAAATTCCCGGTTGGCATTTTCTGTGACTTGTCGAAAGCTTTCGACTGTGTTGACCATAATAAAATAATAGAAAAACTTGAAATATATGGGGTCGGGGGAGTAACAGGTCGGTGGTTCCAATCTTACTTATCAAACCGGAAACAATATGTAAAGCTTGGAAAGGCCACTTCGGACATAATATCTATGTCGTTGGGGGTTCCACAAGGAACTGTCTTAGCCCCGATTTCGTTTTCCATTTATACGGCGGACTTAATCAATTTCATAGGTGTGGATAACTGCATCTTATACGCGGATGATACCAGTGTAATTTTCTGCCGTTCAACACTTCAGGAAACTGAGATCGCTGCCAAATCCATAATTCAAAAGATGAATCTATGGTTTGCTGCTAATAACCTTCACCTAAACCCGCAGAAAACAAAATATATCAACTTCAAAACAACAAAAAGTAGATACAACGACGACGTAGACCTAGTTATAAACAAAATCAACATTGCAAGAACCAAGAACATAAAGTTCCTAGGAATGCATTTCGATGAACACCTCTCTTGGAAAATAAAGGCAGATGCGGTTATTGGCAAAATCAACGGAAAAGTATTTTTACTAAGGCGAGTGAGTGACATAATAGTTATGTCGGTGTTATTAAATGTATACCACGCGTAAATTGAATCCATTATAGCATATGGGATATTAATATTGGGGTCATCACATCATTTAAAAAGAGTATTCATCGCCCAGAAAAGGATTATCCGGGTATTTTCAGGAATGAAAAGAAGAAGTTCGTGCAAACCTGAATTTGTAAAGTTCTATCAGTGCCGTGCATATATTTGTTGGAAGTGGCATGCTATCATTTAAAAAGAGTATTTTTCTATATTCACAAAAATAAACATATGTTTCCAAGAAATAAAGACAGTCATAATCGAAAAACAAGAAATGCCTCAAATCTAAGGCCTATTAAGAGCAACCTTACATTATGTAGCGCTGCCCCGAATCGCTTAGGAATTTTGATCTTCAACAAGATCCCATTGGAAATCAAAAATGAAAATGCATACAAGGTGTTTAGGAAAAAATTAAAAACTTCCTGTTACAAAAATGTTTCTATTCAATTGAAAATCAAAGAGGGTTGATAGATTTCTAGTCGCTCTAATCTGATGTTAGCTATTACATGTTTTATATTATGTATGCATTCTGTTCTTTGTCTTTCGTATCTGAGTTTTGTATTTTGTACTTTGTACGTATTTTGTATTTTGCATTTTGCATTTTGTTTTTTATATTTTATTTTATAAATTTTACATTTTATATTTTGCATTTTACATTCTACGCTCTACATTTTATATCATAACTTATGTTTTATATCTTACATATTATACATTTGTAATTTTACATTTTATATTTTAGGTCGTTAATCAATGTGTAATTGATTATTGTTAGTGTCTTTGAACTTTTATTAATTCTATACATGACACGTCTTATTTGTAACCCATACATCAAAAGACTAAATTAATATTTGATATTTGATTTGATTTGACTAGACATACAAGATTGGACAGACAAGAGTAGACGGGCAAGACTGGATAGACAAGACTGGATAGGCAAGACTGCACAGAAATGACTGCACAGACAAGGCTAGATAGAAAAGACTGGACACGCAAGACTGGACAGGCAGAACTTAATAAATAAGACGAGGCTGGATAGACAAAACTGGACGGGCAATACTGGAAGGACAAGACTGGACAGACAAGACTGGACGGGGAAGACTGGATCGACGAGATTGCAAAGACAAAAATGGACAGACGAGACTGGTCGCGCAAGACTGGACATATAGGACTGGATAGGCAAGACTGGACTGACAAGTGTGAACAAACAAGACTCTAGAGTCAAGACTGGAAAGACAAGACTGGATAAATAAGACTAGATAGACAATAATTTGTTTTTAATAGTGGTTTGGGGGAATCTCTCAGTAGACCCCCTTTTCCACTTTGCTTTTAGTATGCGTCACCCCGGTATCGTATATTTCACATTCCTTCAGGGTGGGCAGTCCGGACGGTTAGTGCCGCAGAGTTTGAAAATGCTTCTGCCTCGGCGGGGAATCTACTCCCCGTGTTACGCTAGAGATACAAGGCTAGACAGACAAGACTAGTCGGACAAGGCTAGACCGATATGACTAGACATACAAGACCAGACAGAGAAGACTAGACAAATATGACAAGATATGACTAGACAGGATCCGCAAAAAATTTCATTGATTTTAATCAGTTCTTTGTCAATGCACCCGCAGGTATACAGAAAAATATCACTTCAACAATTATAGGAAATAAGCACATCCTACTTATAAAAGATACAATATACTTGGATGCAATTTCGGAGTCTGAACTGAATAGCATTATTCAAGGAAACCTAAATAACAAAAACTCCTGTGGACCAGACGGGATATCTGGCCGTCTGATAAAAGAGAATAGCCAGGCACTTGTTAAAACCGTTGCTGGATATAGTAAATTGTTCTTTCGAATGTGAAGAGTTCCCAGAGATTTTAAAGTTAACCACCATCTTGCCCATATATAATAAAGGGGCTAAGACAGAACTCAACAATTACAGACCCATTGCGTTAATTTCTGTCCCTTATAAAATACTAGAATATTCCTACTTACGCCGATTAGTACCATTCAATGAGAAGTACAGAATAATTCCATACGAACAACATGGTTTTCAATGTGGTAAATCAACGACCACAGCTATTCTTGGTCTGTATAATAAAATTCTCGCAGAAATTGATAAGGGAAAATTTCCTATTGGCATATTCTGCAATCTAAGCAAAGCTTTCGACTGTGTCGATCATACCCACCTAGTCGATAAACTATATAGATTTGGAATAAGAGGAAAAGCGGATGTGTGGCTACAATCCTACTTAAATAGTCGTACAAAATATGTACAAATACGCTTAAATTCTGCTAATATCGAATCCTCAAAAAATGGGTGACCCTCAAGGAAGCGTTCTGGGGCCGACTGTATTTTTTCTATATTTGGCTGATTTAGTCCTGTACGCAAATAAAGCCTACTGCACTTTATATGCTGATGATGCCAGTTTACTAATCTCTCAAAACACCGTAGAAGATTCGCAGTTAGAGGCAAATGGATTTTTACAAGCTCTAATAAACTGGTTCTCAGCAAACAAACTGTACCTTAATACGGCGAAAGCTGAATTTTTAACATTTCAAACTAAGGGAAGTGAATACGCTAAGAACAGTTTTATTCAGACGGATAAATTTTATTTAGAACGATCAACTTTCACGAAATTTCTAGGCATCTGCATCGAACAACACTTACCGTGGCATATTACAATTGATAAAATATGTAAGTCTCTCACCAAGAAAGTCTAATGTATTAGACATTTAAGAAAATTTTTAACCATGCAGGAACTTTTAAGGTTCTACTTTGCAGAAGTTAAGTCAGTTTTATTGTATGGAATCATTGCACGGGGCTCATCCCCGGAATTAACAAATGTCTGAAAGGCCCAAACAAGAATCAAAGAAGCCATGCTTGGTTTCCCGACATTTGCTTCGTGCAGACGTCACTTCTTTGAACTTGATGTCTTTACAGTTCCCAGTCTGTATGTATTAGAAACAATGAGCTATATTCATAAAAACAAATTCCAAATAACCCAAAATAAGGATAAACACGACCATTACACCCGAACTTGTCTAAAATTAGCCACGCCTCAAACAAGGACGACTGTATGCGGTAAAGCGCCGGATGTTTTTGGTATTCATCTATACAATATGCTTCCACTAGAAATCACCCAGGAACCTTCAAACAATATTTTCAGGAAAACTATGAGGAAATTTCTTATAATGAAATGTCCATATAAATTGTACGAATTCTTTGAATCATGTAGATTGAAGCAAAATTTTGTGCAACACTATTTTTTCTCTTTTTGACTTGCCTATATGTATTTATTTTATATACATCCAACTCGTCAATAAATGAATTGAATTGGATTGAAATTGAATTGAATTTACAAGACATACAAGACTAGACAGACACGACTAGACAGACAAGACTAGATAGGCAACACCTGACTGACAGAGACGGATAAGTCGATAATGACATGATTAGATATTACAAGACAAACAGTATTAGACCATATATATATATATATATATATATATATATATATATATATATATATATATATATATATATAATCTAAATAGACAATATAATTTAATCACGGTATCTATTTATATCAATATATCTATTTAGATATTTATCTAGTCTGTTAATATATCAAATTCTAGATTATGTATGAGTAACTAACATGAATCATTGAAATATTTGCTGTTGAAGTTTTGGCTGGATACAAATGTCTGAACAAATTCCTACATTAGCGTTATCGTCGGAATCAGCGCCATTATCCATCTAGTCTGACTAACAAATTAACATGGCAGTGTAAAAGAAACGTAAAAATAAGTCGAGCTCGCGTGCCATTACCGCGTTAAAGCCGTTAATACCTCGATCTCCATTTAAAGCAGAAAGCGAGCCGATAGCGATCTGGCTCTCTACTTTCTTAATTTGTTCCCCAACGAAACTCTATATGTCATTAATTTACGACCCTTGTGTAGAAAAATATAGTGTTTTAATAAGTTGACTGCTTATTATTCTTCCAGGGTTTCTATTTTTGGGACATTCGATATTTTGACAATTTAGTTTTGCAAGAAAGTTTTTTTCTTTGGTGTGTGTTACGTGAATTGAATAGAAAAAATGTAACGCTAAAAAATAATTAGTTTTATGTTGTTGACAAATATTTCTTTTAAAGGGTAGATAGGAATTATTTGTTGCAGGATGATTTCGCTGCAAACTCTAAAAACGTTTTTTGGAGGGCATACTGAAATTTAAACAAACTTTGTTTATAACACCATCAATAAAACGCGTTTCTAATACCTCTGCTTTTTCCTGGGGGAGAAACTAAAACCGGAGTAACCATGTGTGTGTGTGTATAAATATCCAAATAAAAAAATGTTTTCCATTTCCCGAGTTTAATCCGCACATAGACAATTTAAATCTCAGGCACGTAGTTGAATCGGACGGCAGATGCGATCTGATATTACACACACAAACATGCAGAGACAGACATATCTGACACCGTATTACATACGCGGTTTACATCCCTATAACACGCGCTCTTTTTTTCTCCCTTTTTTACATTTATATGCGCCTAACTAAACGCCAATCTTATATCGACGGATTCCTTTCGATCTGTATATGCATTATTTAACGTGTCACCGCTGACGCAAACAGACGATCCTGTAAAATGGTTATGGCCACACTTTTCAAAACTTTTAAACAGTATTTACATAGTTAAACGCGTAAAACCGTATATCTGTTGAAATATCGAAACTTTTATATTAATGTTTATTCATAGCTTTTACTCATACAACTTTTATTGAATGTTTAGATTAAATTCAGTCTAAAACTGCAGCAAACTATATACATTTGAACTAGGTCTTCTATGATCTTGTCTACACTTGGTCTGGTGTGATCGTCACTTATCCAACGTCGCCAAATATTGCCCTGTTCTTGTTTAAACCCCTATGTCTAGTATTGTCTGATATTGTCTATATAATCTACAAATTCTTATCTATACAGTTTATTTGTTGCATTCATCCATCATTAAGTAAATAAAATTCAACACGTTTCTGAAACATTCATATTCCGTAAATCCAGTGACCGACGTTAAATCAAACCGTCGAGATAAATGCGACACGAACAGAAAAAAGAACGGAACTTGGCTCCCTTTTATCTCCCCGTCCTGTGACTCCCATACATATTTGATTCAATAACTGGGATGGCGAGTGAATGTCTGCTGAGATCAAGCCTAGATACCATCTGACGGTGATGAATGTCCGGCGGCGAGACGCTTGCGTCCGCACGCGACTCACGCAACGCGGATCACTCAAAACTTTTGCGGAACGCAAATTGTTACAAATTGATGTGCGTTGTGATGTTACATAAGAGGAAACAATTTAGTTTGCTTCATAAGAAACTATGATAAGAACTAGGACAAGTAAACATGATTAAAACTTATTCTACACTACCAGAGTCTAGATAGTATTACTAGAAACCAAAGCAGACAGCAAAGTTTTGCAGTCTGCTATTTAGGTTAGGTTTAAGTATAAATAGCCTAGGCAGTGAAGTATTAATGTTGAGGCTTCGAATACATTTTTATAGGCTCTGGTTCAATCTATCAAGGCTCTGAAGCAATATGTTTATGCTCTGGTTCAATCTGTAGTGCTAGGCTTTGGTTCTATATGACTAGGTTCTTGTTCAACCTGTAAAGAATCCGGAACAATCTCTATAGGATCTGCTTTAATTAATCTAAGCACTAAATTGTATCTATACACTTTTTTAATTTGTAAAGTCTATGGTTCTATTCACTAGAGTTCTGGTTCTATCCTGGTCAGGTCGAGTCACAGCAGTCAACGTGAGTAAAGTAAAGTAGGAATTTTTAAATATTACATATACTGCACGTAGTATATCTTATAATTGTTAATAAAATATATTATATTTTATAATTGTTAACCATGCCAAGGGAATTATGGTAATACATTCCCTCCGAAAAACAATTCTATAACAACTTTCCTGCATAGTCCTGACTTGAAGAAATTATGTTGGGATTAATTAGGAAGCAGGTTGAACCCTTGCAAGTTAAAGTGTTGCAGAGTTAACAGAACAAATAAAGCTATTGACGGAAACTAATAATAAATTATTAGATCTATCGAGTAAGAATATGTGGGAACCGACCAAAAACCCGCAAGAATCGATTTTTTAAAAAAGAATTTTGTAGTATTAGGGCCCAATGTAAGACATTAATAGATGAATGTTTCCAGAAATACACTCAAAAAATAGAAAATAGCATTGTAAACAAACCACGAAACTTTTGGAAATTCATAAATGATAATAAGAGATCATATGCATATCCAATACAAATGTTTTGTAGGATTTTGTTGCTGATCATAGTTCAGATATAGTAAACTTGTTTGCTACTTATTTTTAAACTGTCTATAGTAAAGAAACAGTCAATAAAATACCCAACTATAAATTCAGTAAGACTGTTGATGTTAGTTCTTATACAGTAAATATTAAAGAAATAATCGATCTGACTTTGTCAATGCTTTGGAAATTAACAACAGGTCCAGATGGAATTCCTCTCTATATTATTAAAAAATGTATTTTGACATTTGCTAAACCCATACACTCACTCTTTAATGCGTCTTTAAGAACCACACAATTTCCAAACTTTTGGAAGCATAGTTATCTTAAACCTATATTCAAGAATGGGTGTCATAATAATTTAAAGAATTACAGGGCAGTATGCAATCAGTCTGAACTTCCAAAGATGCTGGATAACTTGATAACGAAAAAAGTTTCTTGGGACTGCAGACAAATTATCTCCAATCAACAACATGGTTTTAGCTAAGGTTTTTTAAATCTACGTGCACTAATCTAATTTTATATCAAAATTACATTACAAATGCTTTGGATAATAGGAAATAAGTTGATGCAATTTATACAGATTTGGCGAAAGCATTTGATCTTATAAATCATGTACTATTAATTGCAAAACTTAATGCTATTGGTATAAGAGGTCAAGCTTCGGAATGGATTCGAAGTTACCTCAATGGAAGAGTACAATTTGTTAAATATGGAAACTACATATCAAGGATCACATTTAGGACCAATTTTATTTAATTTATTCATCAATGATGTAGATTATAGCATCCTTCAGAGTAAATTTCTTCTATTTGCTGTCGATCTTAAGTTGTTCCTAGTTATTGATAGATTAAGAAATGTTGAATCATTGCAATATGACCTAAATAATTTTTCACGTTGGTGCGATATTAATATTTTACAGTTGACCACTGATAAATGTCATAAGATCACTTTCAGCAGGTTAAAACATTCTATACCGTCTGAATATAAAATCAAAGGAACAGTTCTTTTTGAAAGAGAAAATGTCAAGGATCTAGGAATTATATTTGATTAAAAAATGTCCTTCAAACAGCCCATAAATGATGTGGCTTCACGCTCTTTGAAAATGCTGGGATTCATTCTCAGGAACTCGAAATCATTCAATCTAACCATTGTCACACTGTTATATTGCTCACTGGTAAGGTTAATTATGGCATACAGCTCTACAGTATGGAGCCCATGCTATAGTACTGATAGCTTTAGGGTATACAGAACAAGTTTTTGAGGTACTGTGCACATAGGTTAGGCTACGCCAGAGGAGAGTATGAATATAAAACAATCATGGAAAATCTGAATTTCAAAACATTAGAACATAGAAGGTTGGAAGCCAATCTCATATTGTTACACAAAATCATAAATGGGAAAATAAATTCACCAGAAATTTTAGAACTCGTAAAATTTAATGTAAATGAGAGAAGGACACGAAATTCGGAAATATTTAGTATTCGCTGTTACAACACTAATTGTAAGTATGGACAAAACGAGTCAATTGTTAAAATGCTGAACCAAGCCAATAAGCACAGTGCTAAAATAGATCTCTTCAATATATCAAATATCTCTATCAAAAGAGTTGTAAAAACATTATGAATACATTTTTAGTTAGTTTTTCAATAGTAATATTTTGTCATTAGCATTTTGTTCAATAGTAATAGTAATTTTTATTTATTTTATATTTTGTAGCAGAATTAAGTAGTAAATAAGGCAATTTGTACTGTGATTATAATTTATAAAGTTTTTTTTTGTAAATTGGCAATGTCGTCAATAAATAAATAAAAAAAAAGAAAAGAAATAGGCAAGGGAAAATGTGCAATGGGAATTTTCTGTGTCCTGTCGAAAGCTTTATACCATGTATCGCAAATAAACTTAATAATAAAGTGGAACTACATGGAATCAGAGGTAAAACACAACGCTGGTTTCTGTCATATTATATAACAAAAATAAAGCAATACGTTAAGATCCAAAACGCTGTATCTAATTCACTCCATACGTCGGTAGGGGTGCCACAGGGAACTACCTTAGCACCTTTGCTATACTATGCATTTGCGGTATACACAACGGATCTTATACATTACGCTGGAGCCGATAATTGCACAATGTAGGCGGACGACATAAGTATTATGGTTTCAAGCTCAAAATTACAGGAAACAGAAAACGTAGTAAAACAGTTCCTGGATAAATTACACCATTGGTGTGCGACAAATGATCGCACTATCAAGCGAGCCCGCCGAAAGCGAGCGAAGATCGGTGGCCTCGTTGGAAGATGATTATATAATTTATTACTGGTAGTACTGTTAAGTACGTGTCAACTACACAACTTTTAGCGTTTAAATTGGAAACTTTTCCAGCTAGCAGGCCCCGCTACGCCGAGCTCACCAACATGGCGTCATATTTTGTCGTCACACAGGGTTGGTTATTAGGGCAAAAGGTGGAAATAAAACCTTTCCGTTTTCCATGAAAAGGTAAAAGCATCTATTATCTCTGCCTCCGAATCCAGATAACGTGAACAAAACCTTGAGCATTTTTTGTTAACACGAGAGGCAAAAATGTCGATTGAAAAGAGACCATAAACATTTAGGATCATTTGTAAAGCGGTCTGTGACAGTTCCCATTCTGTATCCAGGTTTAGCTGTCTAGACGCTCAATTAGCTTCTACATTTAATTTTGAAGAAATATACAAAGCTCCAACCCAAATGTTGGTACTCTCGTACCACTGCCAAATATTTCTCGCCCGCTCACTCATGCCTGCTCATCTCCGGATATTTAATGCTGTCTAATTGCTGTCGTATTATCAATACGGAGTAATATTTCGCAGTCCTGAGCCTCCGAGGCAAAACATCTAATTGTAAGTGCATAAAAGGCTGCGAGGAGCTTTAAATGATTAATATGTAATTTTTGATCCGCATGACTCCAGAACCCGTGTGTAACCTTTCCATCTGACTCGGCGCCCCAGCCAGTTTTTCGAAATATTCCTTTTCCACCAAATGACAACATTGAAGACTTTCTCATTTAGTTTCATATATCCCTCAAAACTGTTATTATTTACTAATATTGCCAACCATTTTGCTCTCTCGAGTCTTTTGTAAAAGGCTTTACCATACTCATATTACATGAGAGATAGTTCTAATTTTATAGTTTTTATGGGGTTCTATACTGCTTACGAGCGAGATTACCTGAGATTTCCTTTTGGTTGTTGGTTCCACTTGGAATATTTGGGAATCTAGAATAAAGCCAAGGTATTTGCACCTCAGCCTAGTGATAGTCGGACTCTTAAGCTAGTTTATTATAAATCCTAAAGATTCTAGAAACTTGACGTTGTACTCTACATTCATCTTACATGACTCAAAGGAATCTCCTATACACAAGATATCATCCAAGTAAATCACTGATCAAGTTCAGATCAAGAGTCCACTAGATCTAAGCTTATTGACAACTGGCTTCATAATTTTAGTAAAAATATATGAACTAACTGAGAAACCGAAAGGTAGGCAGATACACTGATACAATTGACCCCTAAATCGAAACCTAAGGAATTTTCTGATAGTTTTGTTCACTGGAACCAAACAGTAAGCGTCTTTTACGTCTATACTTGCCATGAAAGAATATTTATCAAGCAATGCTAATCTTGCCAATATCAAGTCTTCCACCTTGAAATGTGACGTCCTAATAACCCCAATAAGTTTTTTAACATTAATTATAAACCTTTGAGATCCATCTGGCGTAGAAACTAGAAAAAACGTTGAAACAAACTGACCCTCAGATTCTGTGCAAGTTTCGAAAGCCTGCTTCGAGATTAGTACTTGCACTATTGCTTCAACCCATGTTCATCTGGAAACCGTAGATAGGCTCAGGCTCGCAAGATTGAACAGGAACATTCTCAAATGGAATATTACAGGTCGAGGGCATTGCAGAATAAGCCTGTCGTCAGGTATCTCTCTCCACTGTCTAACAGAATGTCTTAGCCTACCTGATATTTCTTTTACCTCAATAAAAAGAATCCTCAACACACCCTGTGTTTACGTATTTTTGGTCGTCTAGTTCCTGTTGGTGTTGGTTCTCTGCATTGGCCTCGATGACGTTGGCTGAGCTCTGTGCCGGTAATTCGCATTCGCGAATTTTCTCGAGAAGTATGAGCCCACCTGCCGGGGTCTCTCATGTGGGCCTCTCCCGTTTCCCTGGTTAAAACCTGATCTTGGTCTTCTAACAACTGGTTTGTTGGTCGTTTTTAATGAAGAAGCGGCTTTATCTATGGTTTTTGCTTCTTTAAGCTGTTCAGTTAACTTTTGATCGTAAATCCACCCATCCGATATGCTAGCATCTAGAGTTGACTGCCTAACAAAGCTCGTCTATCAAGCGGTCAGTTGGTGTGATAAATGATTTTCTAGCATCTAATTGCTGGGGGGAAATATCTGCTTATGTGCTTAGAAGTTTACGCGATCTACTAGATAAACAAATACAATTGAGCGTCTACCACGCTAAATTGGCATCAATACTGGTATACGGAATATTAGTATGGGGCTCATCTGCTCACACACAAAGAATACTTCTCGCCCAAAAAAGGGTAATACGAACGATTGTAAGAATCAAAATAACAAGTTTCTGCAAGCCACATTTTATAATCCTCATGTCTCACATTAAAAAATAGACGTCTATTTATCAGTCATGGTGATTTCCAGAATAGAAACACCCGAATCGGGATAAACTTACGGATTGCAAAAAGCAGGCTCACACTATGTAACGGAGCACCAAATCGTATGAGGGTAAAAATATTCAACAAAATACCTGTCTAAACTTAAACTAAAAGAAGCAACAACATATAGATCCTTTAGAAAAAGATGCAGCGAAATTAGATATTACACAATTTCGTTTATTTATTATTTTTTTGTTTTTGTTTGACTTATTTATTTATATAAATTTGTAATCACAAGATAAATATACCTTTTGACTTTTGATTACACCATCAGATCCAAACTGGTTTGGGACTGTATGGGAAAGCTAAACAAGCTTGACAAAAATAATAAAGTAATGCTATACTGGGTACCAGGACACACCAGTATAGACTGAAACGAAGAAGCCTAGCAAACAAGGGATCCAGTAGTCCCGTTATAGGTCCGGAACCCTTTTGCGGCATGTGTGTGAACACCATCCACAAAAGTTTAGATGAAGAAACAAGAGAACAGTGGATGAAAAACTGGAAAGAACTTCTAAGGCTAAGGCAGTCCAGTGATGCTGGAATCTTTTAGCCAGAAAAGAACAAAAGTTTGCCTGAAATTAAGCAGGAACAAGCTTAGAATTCTAACAGGAGTCCTGACGGGACACTGCAGACTTAGGAAACATCTCAAGGCCTTAGGCCTAGAGGAGGATGACGGATGCAGATTCTGTGGTTCAGCAGAGGAAACCCCCATACATCTGCTCAAAGACTGCGAAGCACTACTCCGAAAGAGGCAGATGTACCTCGGGACTCACTGCTTGAACACAGAGGAGCTGCAGGCCTTGAATCCCACCCAAATCCTGAAATTCCTAAAGGAATCAGGATTAGAGGAGGCGCTCCAAATGGGTAAGTACACCAACGCTTGGAGGAGGAGGGTGGGGTACAATAGATTTATAAAGGTCGCAGTACAAGTCGTCGCCACCATATCTACAATCTACCTTTTGATTTGATTTTATTTAATTTTTATATCCAATTGAGCTCTGTTTCAATCTGCCTAGATTCTGTTTCAATCTGTTAAGGCTGCCGTTCAATCTGTATCACCTGTAGTTAAATCTGTTTACGCTCTGAAGCAATCTATCCCTGATGTAGTTCAATCAGTCTGGGCTCTAGTTCATTGCTTTGTCTAGAATATGGTTCAATAAATCTAGAAACTCTCTAGATATTTACTTAAGCACTGGTTCAATCTGCATAAATCAATTCAATCTGTCAAACCTCTTGTTTATTCTATTTAGACTTTGGTCCATCTCAAATTTAGTTTATGATCTGGTTGAATTTCTGTCTGGGCTATGGTTTAATCATCCTAGCATCTAGACATTTTTATAATCTGTATAGGCTCTGATTAAATCTGATTGAGGTCTGCTTCAATCTGTTCAGATTCTGGTACAATCTGTTTAAGGTCTTTTTCAATTTGCCTAGATTCTGGTACTATATATCAAAGCTGTCGTTCTATCTGTCTAATCTTTAGTTCAATCTGTTTAGGCTCTGGTATAATCCGTCTCGGATCTATTTCAACCAATCTGTGCTCTGATTCAATCTGTCTAAATCTATTTTCAATTTGTCTAGGGCTTGATTCAATCTGTCTAATTTCTAATTTAATCTCTACAGGTTCTGGTTTAATCTATCTATGTTCTGTTTTTGTCTATCTAAGTCCTAGTTCTTTCTTTCTAGGCTCTAGTTCTGCCTGTTTAGGCTCTTCTTCAATCTATCTAGTTTCTTGTTTACTCTGAGTATGATCTTGCTCCATCTCTAAAGGAATTATTTTTTTTTCTCAGACAAAATAAACACGACTATAGCAACTAAATAGATTACATAGCAATTGGTGAAAGATTCCGTATCTCAGTCAAAGCTGTAAAAGCGTACCCTGGAGCAGACGTAAATTCCGATCACAATGCAGTAATTGATAAGCTACAAATTAGGCAAAAGAAAGTAGCACGAAAAGGCCGCGCTCCGATACTATACTCTGTCCGGTGAGAAAATGCAGCTGTACTGCACCGGGGTATGAGGGGCAAGGGACGCGCCGGAGTACGCGCAGATTAGTTTGAATTAAGAAATATGCGTCAGTTTTTCAAATACGGACAACTAAACACCGCGCACTCGAAATAAAGTGGGGGTATGAGCAGAACAATGTTAAACTCGTCGAGACGGAATGCATTCTCTCGCCGTACAGAGTATAGACATGAGAAGGTTGAGGGATACAAAGATTAATGAACAGGTGTTCCAATCTTTAAACGATGCTACCACATCAGTAAACACCACATCAGTAAAACAAACAGAAGAAAAGTGGAACGTCTTAAAACACCTTATTCAAAATACGAGCCAAATGTACTTAAATCACCAAAAAACAACAAAGAAAGAATGGATGATGAAAGAAATTCTTCAGCTAATGGAACTCAGAAGACACTAAACAGCTAAACAGCTAAATACCACCAGATATAAAGGGATCCATAAAAAGATAAGACTGGCTAAGGAAAGATGGCTTAAAACTAAATGTGATGAAACTGAACAACTGGATTCCATGCACGATAACTTTAATGACGAGAACCAACAGGAGAAAAACGCCATTAAGTTTAACTGATGATAATGGCAGACTTGTAACCGAACTCACAAACAAAGCGGAAGGAGGTATGGTAAAAGTATTTACAAGAACTTTTCAATGATATCAGATCAGACCACCATAATATTATCGCTGCTAGTAACGACAGACCGACCATTACAAAAGACGTAAGTTCAAAAAAATCAATGAAGAATGCGAAAGCAGCCGGCCCAAATAACATCCACTCAGAAATGATTTAGGTATGTTGCAACTCGCACTCAAAATTCCTGAACATCATCACTGACTTATTTAATCAAAGCTATAATACGGGACAAATGCCAGCAGACTGGATGACCTCTATGTTTGTTACACTCCCCAAGGAGACATCTGCGAAGAAATGCGACGAATATAGACTGATCAGCCTAATGAACCACATTGTCAAGATATTTTTGAAGATCATACATGCCAGAATCTATCGTAGGTGCGAGGAACATGTGGGAGAGACGAAGTTTGGCTTTCGAAATGCGCCCGGTACGAGAGAAGCTATCTTCATCCTCCAAGTCATGATACAAATTTGTAGAGACATGGGACGAGACATGTACACGTTTGTTTCATTGACTTCACCAAAGCGTTTGACACCGTACAACTTGATACATTGATCCATATGTTACAGGAAACCAACATAGATAAGAAAGACTTAAGAATTATCGCAAACCTGTATTGTCCACCAGAGCCATAAAAGTACCAGCTGCCATAAAAGTGGACAACATCATCTATCAAGAAGTATGCATCCGGAGAGGCGTGAGGCAAGGTTGTGTACTATCTCCAATCTTGTTCAACATATACTCTGAATTGTTTTTCCAAGAAGCATTAAACGGAAACGAAGGTATTAAGATGAATGGTGAAAGCATCAATAACATACGATACGCTGATATCATCATACTAGTCATCATAGTCCGATACCATCATAGTAGCAAACAGCTTGGTGAGCCTACAGAGTATAATAAACAAGGTCAAAACCACAAGCGGACGATATGGACTCCTCAGATTAAACACCTCAAAGACCAAATAGATGGTGATATCTAAAAAGAGGACCCACGCCAATATATACTAATACTTGGCAATGATCGCGTTGAGAGAGTAAAGAAATATGTCTACCTGGGTACCCTCATAAATGACGACTGGGATTACTGCAAAGATATTCGTGCAAGAATAGAACAGGCCAGATCTCCTTTCTACAAACTAAAGAAAATGTTCTTCTGCAGCGACTTGTCACTTGCCCTTAAAATCCGAATGGTAAGGTGCTATAGCATGCCTGTTCTCCTATATGGCGCGAAGGCCTGGACATTGACAGATCCGACGCAAAATAGGCTGGAGACTTTCGAGTTTTGGATATAGAGATATATCATGGATCGATCCATTATACGTCAAATGAGGAAGTACTCCAACAAATCGGCAAAAATAAAGAACTTCTCAACATCGTCAAAGAAAGAAAGCTGCAATACTTAGGGCACAGTGCGAAATTACAAATATTGCATATTACAATTAGTCATGCAAGTAAGAGTAGATGGGAGACGAGGACCAAGCAGACGACTTAGACAATGAAATATTACTAGTAGGTTCTGGTTTTAATTATCTATGTGCTGCTTTCAATCCGTTTAGGTTTTGTTTAAGCTCTGCTTCAATCTGCCTAGTTTTCAGTTCAATGTGTCTAGACTGGTTACATTTGTGTAGGCCGTGGTTCAATTTGTCGTGGTTGTAATTTTTGTCATAAAATAATATCTATAATTAAATTATTAAGAAAAAGCTTGATGGTAGTAAAACCATACCAGTTTTTAGGAGAGAAATTGATGGGAATAGAAGAGAAACTTAATGGCTAAAAGTAAATTGGATTTTTGATGGCAATAAATGTTGGTATATTCATTGAATGTATATAGTTAGGGGTGGTTATATAGAAAGTGTAATGTAGAGCCGTTATCAGTGGGAATGAAGACATTTAGGCTTGATGAGGCCGACGGTGTGTATGTGGCGAGAAAACGCGAACAAAACGCTCTTTTGCGAAGAGATAGCGGGCTAATGTTTGCAGCTGTCTGTTCTCCCATCCGTGGGCGCATATTATAAATAACCGCACATTACTTCCTGTTGCAGGTTCACGCAAACCGACAAGAACGAAAAGCGTTTATTTCACACATAGATAGATAAATAGATACCAAAAGAAATAAACGAGAGGAAAAAGATTTCTCTCCCCTTTCAAACCTATTTATTTATAAACATGTACTTTTTTCAGGAACCTTTTCTCTTTTCGTTTTTATTGATGTCTGATGCGTTATGTCCAATATACACTTCGTATATAATATTTAATACTTCGATCTCGAGTTTTTTATTTAATGCTCTATACGAGGTGAATACTAAACTAAGTAACTTCTGTTACAGAGCGGAGGGTAAGAAAATATATCCGGACTATCTTATACATTCAGATTATATTAAATCCTCTTCGAATTTTATTGCTTTTCTCTAACTTTATATGTTGTACTTTACACCACCAAGCTGAAACTTATGCAGAATAATATGTTTTGCACAAATTATATAAAAAATATAGAATAAATTAGTTCATCTAGATTATAATAAGGGGTTTAATAAAATAAATATCTTTATCCGTTTGAGCGAAGGGAACTTTAAAATCGACTGGGCGCCATGTACCAACTGTTTCTATCTTTTAATGGCCTTGATTGAAATGGACATCGGACTTTGAACATCCCAAAACATTGGTGCCTTTAGCTACTCCATTGTTACGAAACTAACTAAATGAAAGTTCACTGTTTCAAATCTCTAAACACAACTATTTATAAGAAAATAACACCAACAACATTGTAACTTAAATTAGTGAAAATATTATGTAGTCAAGTTACTCAGACGTAATCAAATTTCCACCTTCATTGTTTTATCTGATTGGTTAATGTATAATAAATTAAATCTTGTCAGTAAAATGTGATTTCGGTATCATTTGTATTCAGTATCTTTTGAACCAGACGGATATATGGTTATAGAGATAGTATAATAAGTAATTAGTGTGTATGTGTATTATCTGTTGGTGTTGGTTTGAGTATGAACTATGGTTGAGAGAAAATAGCGCGGATGATTTAGTGCGTCGAGTTTGTATGATGGTTTCGCACGAACGGAATTATTTAGGCAATTTATCAATGCGATCCGGGAATGATGGGAGTCAAACAACCGGCTGACATGTGTAAAATATGCAAGCTCACATGTTTCATTTGCCCTCTTTGTTTTTTCCTCGCCGGGTATAATCTCGCCCCGGGCCGATATTTACACAACCGAATCAACAAACTATTAAAATATTACGCCGACAACGCGAATTTGTCACTTTTTGTTACATGGATATATCGTTTTATTATCATTCAAACAACTATGATATTTTTTAAACTGAAGTTTATTTATTTTTACCTTTTTTCAAATTCTTCCTTGATAATTGTATTGATTATTTTGTTATACATATAGATTGAAACGCAACTTCAGCATTTATTTCATACAAATAATTATAATTTAATAAGATTTCATATCTATTAATTTAGACCAGGAGTGGGAAACTTTTTATCATAGAACCGTTTTATTTTCACAGATTATGCCCGAACAAGGACGTATACAATATACGTATTCGATACCACAACCAAAACCTTTTAGGAATTCTACAGGGAGTGATTTCCAAAATCAGAAAACGACTTCGAAAAACGCTATTGAATGTCAAAAATAGCTCCAGAATGCTACCCACCCATGGATTATATTCTCGGTTATCTAATCTGAAGGAAAATGTCTTCTAATATATTCTCCATGTATCGTTATAGTAATAATAATAATAATAATAAAAAAAAAATTATATAATTTTTATATATAATAATAATGTTGCCATGAAATTCTGACATTTGGCAGATTCAAAATTTTTCTCCTCCCAAAAAAAAGGGCAAAAAGGAGAACAAACCCCAAACAATCTGCTCCAGAGGCAAGCGGATCGAGTGGCGCCCCTGTGGATGAAGGTACCACAAGAAAGCAAATATCATCGGAGGATGGTACTGAATCCCTAATAGAGAGCCTAACTCGACAAGAAATCGCAGTTTCTCCTGGGATCAGAGAACACAGAGCACGTAAAAAGTGGTTAAAAAAAAGACAATCAAAATATTATGCGTGCTTATTTCCGTAGTACCATATGTGAAAGGAATAAGCAAGGATACCGTAAAAAAATGTTAATTGAATGGAAACGTATTATATCTGATTCCCAGCTTAACGAGGGGTAAATTGCTCTATCAACTATACGCAATCAAGAGCCGAAAATTACTCACAGATTTTGAAGTACTCCATATTAAAACACAAGTAGAAAAAGAGCTATACTTACCCAATACTTATGAACACGATAATACCATAAATAATGTTCAAGATATTGTGACAGCTGAAAACATAGAAGTATTGGAACCAACTCCCGATCATACCGACGCTTCATATACAGCACCTGAAATATAAGAAGATAAAATTTCGCATGATATAATAATGTGCTTTCACAAAAACATAGCATACTATAAAGGAACAGATCCTGAATACAGGCTGAAATTACCAAAAATTAAAATAAACAAGAAAACCAAGCAATGCATTAAAACCATCAATGTTGAAATTCCCAAAGTGCTCAAAGCAGAGCATGTTATTTTTGTAGAAATTCACCTAGTAGTATACTGCACTGCTCTAACTACGATAGAATATATGGATATTAAAATAAATAAGCATGAGAATTCTGAAAGAAAGGAACCCAGATGGAAATACAGAATTGAGAAGAAAAATACACCAGTAAAAAGCTAAAAAGAGGTCAGGAAACATTTAGAAGCCAGAAGAATATATACAACAAGCTCGACAGTTCTTCAAGAACTTGCTGTATATAAGGATGCCATAAAACAAAAAATATGTCTACTAGGAAAACGTCTCAAACGATACGAAACAAGTTTTAAAAGAAAAATCCAGAACATGAAATTTTACAACAATGAAAAAGCATTCTACAACATGCTTGGAGGCGATAAAGAGGAATATAATTATCCACTTGAAAAAAACAAGTGCTAGCTGATTTTTGGTCGGAAATATGGAGCTCTAAAGTTAACTACAACAATTTAGGAAGTTGTTTGAAATTAGAAGAGGAAAACTGCTTAACGTTACCTATCATGCAACCACTTGATATAACTGAAAATGACCTGAAACGGTACTAAGGAAAGCACATAATTGGAAAGCTGCGTGTATTGATCACATACATAATTATTGGTGGAAAAACACTAAGATACGCAGTTGTCTTACTAAACAAATAAGTCAAATAATTAAGGGTGAGAGACCTTCATTTGCTACCAAAGGAATAACATATATGGTTCCAAAAAATTAAAATACCGAACATCCAAAAAATTACCGACCAATAACATGCCTTCCAAGGTTTTATAAAATTATCACAGCAATTTTGGCAAAAAAAATCAACCAGCATTTAGAAACAAATAATATCCTAATGGAAGAACAAAAGGGATGCAGAAGTAAGTCACAATGAAGCAAAGAACAACGAGTGGTGGATTCGGTATTCATCCAAGATGCTAAACACCGATTGAAAAATATCTGTCTCTTGGATTGACTACCAAAAAGCATTTGATTCCGTTCCGCATTCTTGGCTATTGGCAGTCTTTCTTTACTCGACCTCTATAAAATAGATCATAGCATTATTGATAAGTTTCTTAAAAACTGTATGACCATGTGGAAAACCAAGCTTAGCATTAATATTAAGGGTAAAACTATGCTCACAGATGAAATTGATATCAAAAGTGGTATCTTCCAGGGAGACGCACTGACTCTATTGTGGTTCATATTGAGTTTAAATCTGTCACGAACGCTCCAACGCTCTGGCATCGGGTACACTTTGCAGACACGTAATCAGAAATACAACCTAAGTCATTTATTTTATGTCGATGACTTGAAATTGTACGCGGGATCAGAAGATAAATTAAAGAGACTACTCGAGCAAACAGAAGAATTGACTAGGGATATTGGCATGAAGTTTGGATTAGAGAAATGTGCAAAATTGAATACCAAACGTGGAAAACCTATTTGATATGACGAAATTCTGGGAGATAATGATATACAATACCTCAACAATAGTAGCAAATATGAATATCTTGAATATGAACAAAAATTAATTATTCAACAGGCAGATGTAAAGAAAAAACTAGAGTCTGAACTGAAAATATGTGTCACTAAAGTATCAAAGACGGAACTCAATGGAAAGAACCTAGTGAAAGCATCAATTCCTGGGTCATACCGGCAGTGTCACATTCCTTTGGTGTAATAAACTGGTCAAAAACAGATATAGAAGCGCTCAATCGACTTATTAGAGTAAAACTAACGGAACGTCAAAAGCACCACCCAAGGGCCTGCACCGAAAGAATATATCCACCTAGAAACTCTAGGGATAGAGGTCTAATTAACATGCTAGTCCTCCATCAAAAGCAATCAAATGGGATGAAGAAATACTTTCAACGTAAAGCTTCCACCTCGCAGTTACATTTTGTAATATGTCAATTAGACAAATACTCGGCAATGCAAATCAATAAAGAACCGAATTGGCTGCCAATACTAACTGAAAGTAAAGAAAGATGGATGGAGAAAACTTTACATGGTAAATATCCCCAACACCTTAAAGATGCTAACCTGGAATTATCTACAGACTGGATCAGAAGGGGATATTTATTCGCAGAAAGTGAGGCATTTTTAATAGGAATTCAAGATAACGTTATAGCCACAAAGAATTATAAAAGATACATTGAAAAAGTACCATTCGAAAGTGACCTATGTAGATTGTGTCGTAAAACATCCGAAATAATTGAACATCTCGTAGCTGGCTGTACAATACTTGCCCCCAATCAATATACTAAGCGGCATAATTTAACTGCAAATATTGTCCACCAAGAATTGGCAATCAAATGCAAACTAAAAACAGAAATAGTTCCCTATTATAAATATATACCTTTCCCTGTCTTGGAAAACGAGCATTACAGGTTATATTGGGATACTAAAATTATTACGGACAGATTAATCGATAGTAATAGACCAGATATCACTCTTTTGGACAAAAACAGAAAAATTGCTTTCTTCATAGAAATCTCACATCAAAATGATCACAACCTACAACAGAAAGAAAGGGAAAAGTCAACAAATACGTAGAACTCTGCGAAGAATACAAAAAGATACTCACCTTGAAGTCGGTTCAAACTATCCCAATAATAGTGTCGGTTACTGGCCTAATGAGTGGAAACATCTTAAAATACCTGGAGAAAGTAAAGCTGTTATACAAAATAATCCTTACAACAATTCAGAAATCAGTGATTTTACAAACGTGCCAAATAGTAAGGAAAATTCTAAACATACCTGAATGACGATATGGAGACCTGCCTACTATAAGTAGCAAAGTAATCCACGGATGATGAATGGAGCTTTTAGTTCCCCATTGTTCGCTGCACCCTACATAGGAGGAAGAAAAAAAAAATAAGATAGCTGCTGCAAGAGGACTGGGATATGGTAATGGAAACTCAAAATTACCAAGAACACGTCTTGAAAACTAATGTGACAGATACCTGTAGAAGATGCGGTAAACCAGGGGAATCCATCGAACACATCATATCCGGCTGTTCGGCATCAGACAACGCATACCTTGGTCGCATACCATAACCAAGTCGCTAAACTAATACACCAACAGCTACCCATCAAATTTGGAATGTTGGGCAACGATACACCGCTCAACTACAAATATGAACTACCCGAAGTACTTGAGGGACCAAACCATTTGATTTACTGGAATGTAGCATGTTACAGACCAGATCTTAATCGACATCATCATCCCTCTGACGCATAACATTGAGTCAACAGAGGACGAAAAAATAAGCAATATGAAAAGCCATACAGATGAAATACATCTGGATATTAAACAAGATCAATTAAACATTCCCCTAGTAATATCTGCAGAGACAGTAACACCTATTTAACCCTTAACCACCTGCCATACGTCTCAGGTGAGCAAATTACTGCTACTTTGGTGTTAAGGAACTTAGGAACTATTTAAGGAACTTAGACAAAATAGGCATGCCAAACTGGACATTCAAAACAATCCAAAATATCGTGATTCTATAGACATGCCACATTGTTCGTAAATTCCTGAATTAAAACTATCGGAAACGTCATGTGGGCCTGGATGAATCTCCTTTCCGCATCGACGCAGCCTAATACCAATCCATCCAAGGAATAGGTGGAAAACCTGCAGCAATGATGTGAAAGTGCGATATGATAATAATAAACTTTATTGCCCAAAAGGAAACTCTTTCAACAGGACAAATAATATTTTCACAAAAATATGAAAAAAGAATCTTAAAGTTAAATCAAAATTTAATGATAATTAAAATAGCTGCATTCCTAATAAATTAGTTAACATACAGAAATAAACAATATTATAATTTGTATGAAAATGATATAAAACGCTACTATAAGTTACAAAAAAATATATCTTCGTAGAACTTATCAGCGTTGTGGCACATGTGGGCAAGAGGTGCTCTTCGTAGTATGTTGGTTCGCGATGTCGGCACTGCAAAGGTGGCTACATATCGAAAAGCAGCTCTCGGGACGTCTAGCACATCTCCTTACAGCTTTTGACGCAGAAGCTTTGTTTTAACTCTTCTGACGGTCCATTCCTAGGTAATAATTTCTATATGTTTGATGTTCTTCCGAATCCACTTGAAAACACTCTCCTCTACAGGATGATCCTTTTACTCATGCCCAGAATGACGTTTTTGCACGCAATTGCAAATAGTTGAGCACTATAGGCCCTGTGAGCCCATAGCTGTTTTGTGTTTCAACAAAATCCTCTACAACGCTGCCAACGAGTAGATTTCCTATACCCGGTCACGACGCTCACACAGACAAGTTGGCGTCAAAAATAAACAAGTTGGCGGCCATACGTGCTGCCCGCACGAACGTACTGTGCATACTGGAGTAAACGGGAATAAACGTAGCAGAGAACCAGGTAGCTAACAGAAAATACAAATTGTCTGCACTGATGATAAAAGAAAAAAAAGCACGAAAGACTATTATGTCGCAGATGAATGCGCGGGTATAGGAAGGTTAATTTTGTCTCGCCTTGTCTGATCTTGTGTGGTCTTGTCTGGTATGTTTTTTCTTGCCCGGTCTTGTCTGGTCTTTTCTGGTGCTGTCTGCTCTTGTCTGATCTTGTCTGGTCTTGTCTTGTCTTGCGTCGTCTTGTTTGGTCTTGTCTGGTCTTGTCTGGTCTTGTCTGGTCTTGTCTGGTCTTGTCTAGTCTTGTCTGGTCTTCTCTGGTATTGTCTGGTCTTGACTGGTCTTGTCTGGTCTTGTGTAGTGTTGAATGTCCAGACAATACCAGACAAAATAAATCAGGCAAAACTAGACAATAACTGGCAAGACCAGGAAATACCAGAAAAGACTGGCGAAGGCATGACAAATTCACACAAAGCAGAAATAGATAATAACACACAAGAGTAGGCCAGTCCAGAAAAGATGCGAAAAGGCCTGAATTTATCCATCGATGACCTGGTTTGCGGCGATGAGCAGGTCTTGTCTTGTTTGGTCCTATCTTGTCTGGCCTGAGCTTGTCCGGTCTTGCCTAGTCTTGTTTGGTCTAGTCTGGTCTGGTATGGTCTTGTCCGGTCTTGTCTCGTCTTGTGTGGTCTTGTCTGGTCTGTCTGGTCTTGTCTGGCCTTGTATGGTCTTGTTTCGTCTTGTAAGGCCCTTTCTGGTCTTGTGTGGACTTGTCTGGTCTTGTCTGGTCTTGTCTGGTCTTGCGTCGTCTTGCCTGGTCTTCTCTAGTCATGTCTGGCCTTGTATGGTTATGTCCGGCCTTGTCTGGTCTTGTCTCGCCTTTTCTGGTCTCGTCCGTTCTAGTTTGGTATTGTCCGGTCTTGTTTGGACTTGTCTGGTATTGTCTGGTCTTGTCTGATCTTGTCTGGTCTTGTTTGGCCTTGTCTAGTCTTTTCTGATATTGTCTGGTCTTGACTGGTCTTGTCTGGTTTTGTCTGGTCTTCTCTGGTCTTCTATGGTCTTGTCTGGTCTTGTCTGGACTTGTCTGGTCTTGTCTGGTCTTGTCTGGTCTTGTCTGGTCTTGTCTGGTCTTGTCTGGTCTTGTCTGGTCTTGTCTGGTCTTGTCTGGTCTTGTCTGGTCTTGTCTGGTCTTGTCTGGTCTTCTCTGTTCTTGTCTGGTCTTGTCTGGTCTTGTCTGATCTTGTCTGGCCTTTTCTTATCTTGTCTGGTCTTGTCTGCTCTGGTATGGTCTTGTCTGGTCTTGTATGGTATTTTTTGGTCTTGTCTGGTCTTGTCTGGTCTTGTCTGGGCTTGTCTAGTCTAGTATGGTCTTGTCTGGTCTTGTTTCTTATTTTCTGGTCTCGTCCGGTCTTGTTATATCTTGTATCGTCTTTTAAACCTGCTCTTGTCTGCTCTAGTCTGTTCCTGCCTGGTCTTGTCTCGCCTTGTCTGATCTTGTCTCTGTTTGTCTGGTCTTGTCTGGTTTTGTCTGATCTTGTCTGATCTTGGATGGTCTTGCCCGGTTTTGTCAGGTCTTGTCTGGTCTTTTCTGGTGCTGTCTGTTCTTGTCTGGTATTGTCTGATCCTGTCTGGTCTTGACTGGTCTTGCCTGTTCTTGTCTGGTCTTGCCTGGTCTTGTCTGCTCTTTTCTGGTCTTGTATAGGCGTGTATGATCTTGTCTGGTCTTCTCTAATCTTGTCTGCTCTTGTCTAGTCTTGTCTAGCTTTGTCTGATCTTGTCTGTTTCTATATGTTCTTGTCTGGCCTTGTTGTTTATCTTTATCAAGTGTTGACTAGTCTTATAACTTATTTATGATAACCATAAGAATAGTAAAGTAAAGAAATAAATGGACTGAAGAGATATTGAAATATTTAAAAAATCTTGAAATGTTCGCAAGGTAATATTCACATTCACATTAGGTCATTAGAAACATTGATTTATTGAATTTGTGATGCTTGAAAAAATACAACAGTTTTAGTTATTGAAAAACTGAGTTGAGAATTTGAATATATTGTTTGTTATATTCAAAACGACCGAGATATTTTGTTGTTGTTATTGTTATCCGGAAAAGTTTCTGAATGGGAGTGACGTTGACCGTTCCAGCGATAAGGACGTTTTGTATTCAGAAAGTTAGACAATGTGCAGATAGCGACTTAACGGAGCTGAGGCTAGTTTCGGTTTTGTCCTGTTCATCGTCCATTGTTATGTACACTGTTTATTATATCCTCTCTAGCTTTGTTTTAACAACATGTTTTTTCAACATAATCTATTCTTCTATTATACTAACTATTATAAACCATATAAATATATTTAGACAAAACTAGCCGAAAAAATAATCACAAAATTCAATTTCCTGCAAGAAAACTAAATTTCCTTTCCAAAGTTTTCAAGCTAGAAGCAAAATCATCCTCCTGTTATCCTTGATCCATAACGCGCAGTTTACCTTTCCGGTCCACGTTCTCCTAGCAACTCTTTATCTACCGACACTTTCCATTTCCTCTTCTCCGACGTTATCGCCTGTTCTAATATTCACTGCCTAATTCCCACCTTTGAAAAATACTCCGCTTGGATTTATTACAAACGATTTATTCGCCTTGATAAAACCAAACTTCAATTCGATACCAAACGATCCCGAGAGAATTTAAAATGTTTCTATTTGTCTCTCTGTATGCCCTTATTATATACCCTTCTCTAGCCTTTTCAATGGAGTCGCTCTAGTGTTCTCAGTCTAGTCTTGTGTGTCTGTTTTCTCTGTTTAATCTTGACTGTCCTTGTCTAGTCTTATCTGTCTAGTCCTCTCTGTCTATTTTTGTCAAGTCTTGTCAATCTAGTCTTGCCTGTTTAGTCTGTCTACTTTAGACTGTTTAGTGTGTCCAGTCTGTCCAGTCTGTCCAGTCTGTCTAGTCTGCCCAGTCTGTCCAGCCTGTCCAGTCTGTCCAGTCTGCCTAGTCTGTCCGGTTGTGTCTAGTCCGTCTAGTCAGTCTGTCTAGTCTTATGTGTGACTCCTGTCTGTCTAGTCGTGTGTGTCTAGTCTAGACTTATCTGTCTAGTCTTGTCTGTCTAGTCTTGTCTGTCTAGTGTTGTTTGTCTAGTCTTGTCCTGTCTAGTCGTGTTTGTCTAATCCTATCTGTCTAGTCTTGTATGTTTAGTCTTGTTTATCTAGTATTGTCGGTCTAGTTTTATTTAGATAATAATTTCTGTCTACCTGTTAATGTTTTTTCTGTGTCAAGTCTCGCATGCCGTGAAAGTAGAAATGTTAAACTTATTGTTAGTATTTTGTTAGCACAGGATAAAGTGTTGTGTATAGTTTAGCGAAATTAGTTATTGATTTGTATTATGTAATAAATGAAATAACCATCGTTGTTTTTGTAAGTAAATAACATCTTCTTTGTCGGATATAATGTCATCGTGATATTATGATAGAATTACAATGGAATCGGAAAGGTCGTCTTTGGTAGTAAAGCGTCTGATTAAATTATAAGGGTAATAAATGGAAAGGTTACAAAGGCCGCCGTCGTCATCATCGTACAGCCGATTGACATGCGGTCTGTCGGAAAAATTACCTTTCGAACTTATTGAAAATTATTAAATGCACTAAAACAAAGGTCAGGGAGAAATATCACAGTTCGTGTCGAAATTAAACAGGGTCGATGGGAAATTGAGTTGAAATGGGCAGATAAAGGTCACAATTATCAATTAATGTATAATTTATTTTCGTCACAAAGTTCTTGTAATACCAGTGCCCAGAATACCCAGATTCCACTACAGCAGATTACCATATTACGAGGTAATTTTTAGAAAAAAAATGCATTATTAGAAATCGTGATATAAGATATTCAAGATACGAGAAGTGCAGAGTATACAGAGTTGGCAGCAATAATTGATAATTGATCGTTGTAAACTTTAAAGACGATCGTTAATGTAGACCGTGTGTATATAAAATATTATGCTATTAGCCCATTACTATTTATTGATTCTGGGAAATTAGCTAAACTAATTTAATATAGGTGTAACAAATTGGTCTTTAATACAATCACCGTTGGATTCCGGTCAGAGTCCGGAGACAAATTAAAATGATTACGAGCGGCCAGCCGATTAATTAAGCAGACGTGACCGCCGGCCGTGCAAATAGTTACTGTTTGCGTGCCTACACACACACACACACACACATATACATATATATATATATATATATATATATATATATATATATATATATATATTTGTTGGAAGCAAATGGGCCGATCCTCCGGCCGGACACTGAAACATTACAGTGGTCGGCTGAAACCAACTGGCCGGCTCTTTATCTTACCCACTGTATACGATTTGTTAGGTTTACACACACCTAATTGACTCATCATTCTACCAAAATCTTGTTTTGCTTCCAATTGACCAAAAAAAGGGAACGATTTGGGGAGATTTGTTACGTACAGAAAGAAAATTGGTTCGAATGAAAAAAACTAAACCAAATAAATGTTTGTAATTTAGAAAATACATAATCAAAAGAAATAGATTGACGTTGAAGAAACTGGATTAAAATATGTAGATATAAACTAAGTAAAGAAATTAAGATTAGTTTTTGCGGTTTAAGAAATGAAGTAAACGGTAGTTAACTTAGTTTCTAGTATATATAAATTAGTGATTTAATAAGGACAAGAACAAGTTGTGCGCAATATTTAATCTCATGCAGATGTCAGTGACAGGGTGTTGGTGGTTGAAATAGTGACCGCAAGTCTGTCCTGTCCACCCACCCTCGAGGCCACGAAGCTCTGGAGCGCGCCGGACAAATCGTGCACAGATGTTACATGTTTTATACTTGTTTGCCGAACAAACTTATCCCACCCCCACGCGTTCCCCGAACCCGTTTTTAACAATCCGCAATTATAACAATCCATCATCCCGCAACTGCCCACACTCGCGCAATCTGGAATTTTATTCGGAAATTGTTTCAGAGGCGGCCGTAAGACGCCGCGGGAGTGCCATGGTCGCTGAGGAAATCTCCACTACGGATCTTCCGGTGTCCCCGGACTCGCCACCCCACGCGGCGGGTTTTTAACGCCGTTTCCGGTTAAACGACGCGGTAACAGTTGCCAGTCACGACACTTTTATCACATAAAACCATCAATTTTTATCCAAACAAATCTCGACAAATATTTTTTAAAAATAACAATATTACTCGAGAATAGTTAGAATAGTAAATATACATGGTGTTTATGTTGATTCTATTTTTACGTGGTGAAAATCTTAAAAGAAGGTTATTATGTAAAAATGTTTTAACAAAAGTGGTATGATAAGAGAAATATTACTGTTTTAAATTTTGTTGTTGTTTTGTTGTTTGACTTTAAAGTGGCGAATAAGCATATTAAATAAAACATTTAAACGGCTTAAATACCGCGGGTGGATGGCCAATTGTTATATTTATATTTATTTATATAACAATAAATATGTTTTATTATTATTATTATTATAAAACATTTAAAATTAAATATAAAAAATCAAAGTTATCGCCGCGTTGTTGAACGCAAAGTCTCACTCGAATTATCAATGAATTGGCATAATTTACTAGGCCTTTTACTAGGCCTCCGTCTTGCTGCCGAATTGTCGTCGCAATTTATTGGTTGGTGTATACCAGGGAGTCTTAAACTATTGCTCGCGATCCCCAAATGGGCTCGCTTAATAAGATCTTAGGTTCGCGACATTTTAATGTAAAATATTGAAATACATTTGTGGGAGTTTGAAAATGGAGCACTTTTTATCACAGGTTTCGTGAGTTGTGCTTTGTGTTACTTCAGATGCAGCGAGACAACGGTTCAGGAACACTGTCTGCAATGAGTGTGAACTAGTGTACAATTAGTGTTGTCGCTTTTTCAGTGTAGTCAGTTGTCTCTCTTCCATTTTAACACGAGAGTGGACATCGCAAAAATAATATAGTTTTTTTATTTACTTGGTAATTAATTCATTAATTTTTACATGCAAAATGTTATTTTTAAATAATAATTTATTGGACTTTTAGGATTAAAATCATTTTTAGCCATGGATAAATGGCTAAACTTAAGTAAGAAAAATAATGCTGCAGGAGACAATGTTACAAAGTTTCCTCAAGCAGGACTTATTATTGACAAATAGGCATTTAATGTGCGACAAAGAAAATATAAACATATTATTTAATTTGTCTGTACATTAAAAAATCGTAATGGTAATGAATAAACTCTTTGTTTGATCTGCAATGAATTATTGGTCAAGGAGAGTATAGAACGATCAAAATTAAAAACGCATCTTAAATCAAATCACACCTCGTATGCCAATAATTCAAAAGAATATTTTGGATGGATGCATCCATCTGTATTCTCTCTAAGGATGCTACAGTCGTGAGTAGGATCTGGACCTCCTCCAACTTCCTACACTTGGGTGCTGGGCTTGTTTTCTTGATATTCGACACAAGTGAAGGGAACCCTTACAGTTTTTAACGTGGTTGGTAAACAACTATTAGGGGAGATTTCGTGGCAGATTTTTACTCTGATGACATTGCCACAGCCATGCACAGGAGGATGGTAGCTTATTTTTTCCATACCCAGGATTTGAACCCGGGACTTGCGGCTTAGTAATCTGATACCTTAATTACTAGGTCGCCACCGCCTCTCGCCACCCTGTTAACATCTTTATATGAAGGTAAAAAATCATTTGAATAATTTTTGACCGTTTATGAAAACTATTTACTCGCGTCATATGAAGTTTCATACTGCATGGCTAAAAATAAAAAGCCACAATTGTAGTAGGTATTATCTACAGCTATAGAAATAGTAGAAATAATACATGCAAGTAAATATGGCGAAGATGTTCTGCTGAAAATGTGCTTGTGAAATGTGATGAAAAATTGCTCTGTCAAACGACACAGTCGCGAATAGAATTTTGAAATTAACAAGGATTAATTAGTGCAACTTATTACAAGAATTAAAGAAAGCACAAAATTTCTATTTACTTGAACGAAATAACTATTATAACTAAATTAGATTAGTTGTTAGTAGCTACATGTCAGGTAAATTTTTAAAAAAGAACGTCAAGGAGGAACTGTTATTTTGTCGTCCTTTGAAAGACCATACTAGAGGGAAAGACATTTACTCGCATGCTCCACAGCAAATTTTCGATTGTAACCCTTCAGTTTTTAAAAAATCCTCAACGTTACAATACAAGTACAGATGGTAGAAAAGCGATAACCAGCAAAAATATTGCTTTTAAATCATTTTCTTAAGCTGCTTATTATGACCATATAACTTTTACTTACTTATTTATCGGCAGGCCTTCGAAACACAAGAAAATAACGCCAGAATTAAACGATTCAGTATGCTGTTAAGATTATAAATTTCATTAAGAGCCATGTCAGTGTCAGTAACAACCGATCCTTTTATATACCATTATTTTAAAATGCGAAAAAAATCACAATCGTAAATAGCGTCATGAATAAAAAAAATTAAGAAGCCATGGTGTATATTATGGTTTTTATATCGCCCCATGAATACAAATCAAGGGGTTTACATCAGGGAGCATGGAACAGGACCACCTCGACCAATCCACTTAGTTTCAAATACATGATCTAAATATTGACGAACTAAACGATTAAAATATAGCGGTTCGCCAGCTTTAAGAAGCCACATTTGTCGACGTCCGTTCAAAAGAACTTCCAATAGTTCTATCAACTGATTGGTCAAAAAATAACACATAATCACATCCAGGCAATGGATTTGGCTACATATAGGGGCTAATAAATTGTCAGTTCACCAGTCCGGCAAAAATGTTTAACAAAAATCTGTGCTGAAAATGATTAAGACGAACGTAAATGTTGCTTCATCAGTCGCCAATACAATAGAAAAAAAGTTTTGAATTTCAGCAGGATTTTGTAGAAACCATCAGCCACATTGCAAACTGAAAGGATGATCTTCAAGTTGTAAAGCCTGACGTGGTGGTCAGGCTTTGACCGTGGAAAGGATATAATATCGTATGTGGAAAGAATACGTATTTTTCTACGTGGAAAGGATTCAATTGACTCTCGCACAGTGTTCGCCAGACAATTCCATTTGGGACATCTACTTGGCGTGATGTTTGTCAAGTACTGCTATAAGGATCTATTTCGACAAGATTGAAAGATATTTGCTACGTCATCCAACAAAGTTTCGTCATCCAAAGAGTTGGTGTCTGCCAGGTCCACCATACCGACCTTGACGTGTTTAAGGTACACCAGTTTCTCGTACACGGATTACTAGAGATATGAATTTTTGTGAAATATGTGTATGCTGTTTAGGTAACCGCTCAGCGTACAATCGATTTGCAGCAGCAGAATTCTGGAGTATTTCCCTACAAATTAACAACATGACAACTTATTCACTGTTGGTTCGTTGGACCATTTTTACTTTCTTTATTAGGATTTATTCGGTAGAATTAATTTAAAATCGCAGTAAGAACTAATATGAAACAGATTGACAGTTGAAAAAAGTTACTTTCATCAGCTTACTTTGTAAAAAAATCACACTTGTTTAATCATCCCTTGAAAATAAAATCACAGCAAACACTCTGTATATGGAAGATAGACAAGATGAATTCCCTAGCAAAACAATTTGCTAAAATTTCTCGAATAATAATTTGTCTCTGAAAATAACTCGAATTGACCTGGCATATACATAATATCAGCAACTGAAGGCATGCACAGCCATGCATGCTTCACTCACGTGGATTCTGGGAGATGGTACATGATTTTTGTCCAACTCGAATGCAGAATATGAGTAGTGGTTGTTTCGACGTAATGAGTAATTATTTATTGCGGACACAAGTCGCCTCGAATACTGCCTTAATAACATCCTCTGCAACATTAGACGATCGACCGACAACCGAGAATCTAGTAGTGCAGGTAATCATATGTACGCTTTCACACTATCCGATTTCAAATCGTTCGACTAGTCAGCCCTCGAGGGTTTCCTCTACGTTTTTGTTCGTTTGAATTGTTTTTTTTTTGCGAAAGATCGTGCCTATTGCTGATACTTCTTACGTTATGTGTAGAAGTCAAAATTTAGATAAGGAAATACGTGAACAAATAATTGATTATGTTGAATTATCAATAGCTATACTGAACGATATGGGCCTGGACGGACGAGACATTAGGATAATCGCCAACTTGTATTGGAATCAGACAGCTGACATTAGAATTAACTGCCAGACATCTGAAGAAGTGCCTATTATGAGAGGAGTCCGACAAGGCTGTGTGCTCTCGCCCCTGCTGTTTAATTTGTATGCAGAAAAAATTTTCAGAGAAGCCGTCGAAGACAGAACAGAGGGTATAATTGCTAATGGAATGGTCATCAACAATCTAAGATATGCGGACGACACGGTCTTACTGGCAACAGATAAAGATGATTTACAGGCACTCTTAGCAGCGGTTACAGAACATAGCCAACAAATGGGTCTACGATTAAATATAAGGAAGACCAATTGGATAGTTGTCAGCAAAAACAAAAATATGGCCGACAACTTAATAGATATCAGCATAAATGGAGAAATAGTGGAGAGAGTACAAAAATATAAATATCTGGGCTGCTGGGTCAATGAAAAATGGGACTTAACTCAAGAAATCAAAAGCAGAATAGAACAGGCACGAACATCCTTCAGGAGCATGCAAAAACTGCTTACTAACAGGGCTCTAAAAATTCCCTTAAGAATACGCCTATTACGTTGCTATGTCTTTAGCATATTGTTCTATGGGATGGAAGCATGGACCCTCCCTGACACAATATGCAAAAGGATTGAGGCCTTCGAAATGTGGACTTACCGAAGAATGCTGAGGATAACGTGGATGGACAGGGTGACGAATGAGGTGGTACTACAGCGTATGAATAAACAAAGAGAGGTACTTAATATCATAAAAAGAAGAAAGCTGGAGTACTTTGCCCACGTAATGAGAAATTCGAAATATGAATTGCTCCACATTATTATTCAAGGAAAAATAGAGGGAAAGCGTGGCCCTGGGCGCCGAAGAACATCTTTGCTCAAGAATCTCCGCCAATGGTATGGAGTAAACACCACGACACACTTTAGATCGGCTGTGGACAAAGTGAGGATCAAGCGAATGATCGCCAATGTTCTGGGAGGACACGGCACTTGAAGAAGAAGAAGAATTATCAATAATGAATCCTAATAATGTCCTATTATTTGTGATGGTAGCAATATGTGAGTGTCGTTATATATACTGCCTTTAAAAAGAAAACAGAATACTAAGTATTTATTGAACGATTTTAATGAAATTTACAGAATGTAAATTTACACATGTAAATGAACTGCATCGATGATCAACTTGAAAAAAAAACAAATGAATAAAAAATAATTACCTGTTGGGCCTCCACGATTTCCCAAGCACTCATTAACTCGCCGAGGTATGCTAGAAATCAGGCTATCAATCTACTTGGGGTATCTCATTCCAAACTTCGTTAATTTGACCTCTAAGTTCCATTACAGTGTTAGCGGGGCGCTGTTAGTTACTTCTTCTAACATATATCATATCTCAAACACGTTCTATCGGCGGTAGATCTTGAGAACTAGGTGGCCAAGGTAACTAATTGATTTCGGCACGAACAAAAAAACTGATTTGTAATGGCCGCTGTGTGAGGCCGAGCATTATCTTGCTAAAAATGGGGTTTTGCAAGGCATTTACACAGGACATTAACACTAAAACGTTGTCAATACACCGAATCGCCTTAAGACTTCCTTTTAAAAAAAACTAGGAGAGACCCACTACCATACGTTATCGCCCCCGAAACCATAACTCCCTGTGTAAGGGCCGTATGTCTTTCAACAGCAAATTGCAAACTTCTGAAAAGAAGGATATTTTGAAATTCCTTTTTTGAGAAGACAAATATGGGACCTAAGACTTAAAATTTTAATAAGGCTTCCTTTATCTCAAACACAAAAAATGTTACAGGCGTGACAATTGGTATAATTTTTCTTCTTTAAAAGTGAAACACATTAAAATACAGTCAAGAAGTCAGAAGTTAGAAAAAGAAAAGCTTGGTATCTCGATACTAAACACGATAAATAAACACAGTTTAGAATTCAACCGAAATATTTGGGTTATGGGAGATAAAATGCCAAGTGATTTTTTATATTTAGATACATGAATTTCAAAAAGCGAACGTGTTACGAAAGTAAAAATTTTGAATATTCCATATAAAGTAAGTTTTTTTTTGTTGCTTTGAACAATAGTTCCCCAAGATGACTTCCTCATTCCTCATTACTTCATTGCTTCGTACTTATTAATAGCCTATTTTGAAAAATCTACTAGTTAAGTTACATTAATACAAAGCATATTGACTACAAAACACAAAGTCTGCAATAAAATACTCTGTGACAAAAAATGTAACACCATTTTTTGACCAAACTTCAGAAATGTTTTACTAGTCAAAGGTAGTAATTGATTAAAATTTCAAAGAAATTAAACAAAAGATAAAGGCATTTTTAATTAATAATGTGTTGGAACACCCCTATTAGTTTCACTAATAGGGGTGGTCCAAATTGCTTGAATCTTCTACCCATCATGTCCAACACATGTTCAATGGGCGAAAGATCGGGAGATCTGGGTGGCCACAGCAAGATAATGACGTTACCCTCTTCGAAGCGTTCCGTAAAATGCCTTGCAATGTGGGGACGGGCATTATCCTTTGGTTGGAAAATCTAGTCCTCCAGCTCCTGAAGGAATGGAAGGATATGGGGTTCTAACACTTCATCAACATATCGGTGGGCATTCATATTGCTTCGGATGAATAGCAACTGAGACCTGATTTCACAAACAATAGCTCCCAATACTAGAACCCCCTCTATGTGGTGCACCTACCGCTCAACAGAAAACTGTACATGGCAACGTTCTCCACGTCTACGTCTGACCCTCATGTGACCATCGTGCATTCCCAAGCAGAATCGGGATTCGTCACTGAAGACCACTCTATGCCATTCCACGTCCCAATCAAGTTGCAAGGTACACCACTCCAAACGTTGCTGTTGATGACGAGACAACCAAAAACAATAATTACCACCAAAAACAATATCGAAATCGACTTAATCTCGCAAGAAATACACCCGATAATTTTGATTGTAACAAATGAAACGTCAAAGTTGCAATGGCTGCTGGATAAATTGGAATGAAATTTTAAACAATTAATACCCTTGATTAGTTAAACATTTCTGCCAAGTTTTATCCAAAAATTGGGGTAGGAATTCTTAGTGTTGCATTTTTATGTCACTGACAATGAGTATACTTGGGGTATGGTGGTGGCTCATATAGCTAAGCACTTGGCTGTTGAGTCAGACAGCGTGGGTTCAAATCCCACACAGAACCAAAGCAGCAAAAATTAACAAATAATGGCTGCAACCCATCACACTAAATGCCCCAATCCGGCTTAGGCAACCGTGGGGTCTTAAAGTGCCTAACACCTTCTCTGGAAATTTGTCGTTCGGATTCGACGTTAAATCACTAGGTCCCCTATATTCAAATCTTAGTGCTGAGGTTGGATATGTGACAGAGAAGAGTGCCGGTGCCCAGCAGTGGGACATAAAGGCTTATCTGTATAATTGCGCATTCGATCGAAGCAACCCATAGTTATATAGATTTTTGTCCAAATCAATATACATGATTTTTGTGCAAATCCTACGAATGTTCGGGATAATTCGGGACAAATGTTATAAATTCTGGGTGAAAAAAGGAGTTATAAAAAATCGTCACAAAGTCTGAATATTCGGGAATGTCCTGGGAAATTTGTTATATATCTCACCTTTAATCTAAAGATATTAGGATAAATGAAATCAAAAGATCATATATATATATATATATATATATATATATATATATATATATATATATATATATATATATATATATATATATGTGTGTTGTATTGTTTTTTCGGGGATTCCGCGTTGATGCAGAGGGTTGGCTCTGAAAAGAACCGGATTCTCGACGTTTCGGCGAACTAACATTCGCCATTCTCAAGAGATATATGCGTCCGTACGGGTCAACCGTTCGACGCATACTGAGTATATACCAGTATGCGTCGAACGGTTGACCCGTACGGACGCATATATCTCTTGAGAATGGCGAATGTTAGTTCGCCGAAACGTCGAGAATCCGGTTCTTTTCAGAGCCAACCCTCTGCATCAACGCGGAATCCCCGAAAAAACAATACAACACAGGTATCTATCCGCGAAAACCTCAAATACAACATATATATATATATATATATATATATATATATATATATATATATATATATATAGATGAAAATATTTTTGTTGCGATATTTTTTTCATAGCTAGTCAGCAAGTATCTTTCAATGCGCTGGTGATAAAGTGGTTCACTATACAGGGTGTTTCATAAATGTCCGGCAGAAAACTAGGGCGTGTTCTAGAGCCCAAAATATGAAAAAAAGTTCTTATAAAGATGTGTCCGAAAACGCTTCCTAACTGAGGTACAGCTCTTAACACATTGCAGTTCGTTGACGTACTAATACGTTTCCTTTATTTGAAATATGGTAGCTGACGACTTAAAAGTACGTCAATTTATAATTAAGGTATAGGAGCCATTGACGTGGTAGATGTAGATTTTATATAGCCATTGACGTTACTGTACGTTATTTTTTATTTTAAGGACGTTCCCAAGAAAATTAGTTTTCTTTAAATTCTTCTGTAATGTTGAATACATATAGTTAAAAGTACCCTTTACCCGTAGAAATTTGTTTAAATAGTCCTTGCGGTGGAAAATTTGTAAATATTGACGGTTAAAATTTGCATGTTTAACATGTAAACCATACCCGGATTGATGTTCTCACACACGTTTTATTAAATATCAATAGTAATTTTCTTGACATTCTTTTGATAAACTGAGAATCAGTAAATAAAGATATAACAAATATCTTTCTGTAAAAATAACACTATCAAGCGGTATTCATTTTGTTATAATATTGTTAAAAGCCAAGCACTTTTGCTGGTTTACATATTTACTTCTATAACTTGAAGAGTGGGAGATGGCGACTTGGCAACGTTACACTGCGCGGGAGTTTAAGAAACAAGTCTCCAATCATTGAACTGTATAGTCAATGTCTCCAAAAAATGCGAGTAATTTACGGATATAGGTTAACTGTAGGTTTTTGTAAATAAAAAATGTGAAATATAATTTTCATAAACACTTTTATTGACATCAAATGAACATACAATCCTAACAATATATTATTTTTTCTTAGCAACTAGTAATTTCTTAATACTTATTTTGGCTTTGAGCTTTGGCTGATTTAGATTTTTCAAAAAGTCTAATACTTTTGTAATAATATTTTTATTTTTTGTTATTCGCGCCTTGTTATCATCTAATTTTTCCGAAAATAATTTAACAATAGCATTTTCACCTTTTTCATAATATATATTTTTAAAATTATCACATGAAATATCATTTAGAGCTAGGTGTTTTTTGCACATGTTGATAGAAATATTATCTTTTAATTCAGCCAACATTCGTAAATTTACTCTAATTTTATCTGACATAGATAATTCTTATAAATAATAATCACTTCGTTTGTACGAATTTAATAAATTGCTTTGTAATTTTAATTTGTTTATCAAATTTTGTAGTATCACAACATCATAAACGGCATCGTGAAATTGCTGATTATCATCACTAGGTTCTAAAAAATCATTACTTAAAGTTTCTAATTTAAATTGACCAGCACCTTTTCTATCAACTAAGACGGTTCGGAATAAAGTCAAAGTATCCGCAAACCCTGAAATCAAATCCAAAATTCTAGGTACTTTTGCATTCGTTATAGCTCGTAAAAGTCGTGGAACGTCAAACCGGGCATTATGAGCAACTAACAAACAATTTTTTTGCCCATTGCATAAATTAAATAAAAATTGTTCGAAGGATTCCAAAGCATAAGAAATTTTGTGGGTTTCAACTTTTTTATCTTTATAGAATAAGTTTCCATGTTTTTGGTAAAGTTGAGTAACAGCGCTTGCTGATGGTGAAATCTTGGTCTTAGTATTTACGTAGATGTTAAAAATTTTACAATCAGAGATAGCTGCAATTTGTAAAATATGCGCATTTGCAGCAAATCCCGTGGTTTCGATGTCAAAATACACAACTTTTGTATTATCTTGTAGTGTAATACTATTATTGTAATTATCGCAGTCATTTGGTATGGAATTAATTAATTTGTTCATTCCACAATTACTTTGATAAGTAATACCTTCATATCTTTCGGTATTTTTCCTCAACAGATCCCTTTTTTTTTTCTTAATTCAATCCGTCTCAGTTTTTTGGCTTTAGACTGACTTACTAATGCTCGTTTTTTACACTTCAAATCACTAAGATGAACATAATCGACTGTGCGGGAAATAGAAATATTTAATCTTTTTTTAATATTTAAAATACTTGCTTCACCGTCATTTTTAGTACAAACAGCTTCAGCTACTCTAATATCACAAGCACTACTTGTACTTAGACATTTATTTTTGTGAGCTTTATTTGCCACAATATTATTAAAACTTTCGTTACTTTGACTTGAAGCTGCAATGGAAAATTTATGAGAATTTGATGCGTATTTCTAAAATAAGCGTACTAATTCTTCATTCAAAGCTTCATCACGTAAGTTCAACGTGTGTTTTTTGTTTGGATTGCACCAATTACCACAATTTTCATGTCTACTAAAAATGTGATCAGGTATTTGAATTAAATTTATCGCTAAATTTCGAGAATTTCCCTTATTTTGTGACACAGCGTAGGAGAAGCATTTTTTTATATGAGGAATAACATCTTTTTAACTTAATTCTTTTATTTTACTTAAATCTATCCCTCATTTTATATAATTCACCGGCAAAGTTCTTCGATAAGTGATTTTTATCAGCTAATTTATGAAATCTTACTGTAGGATTATCTGCTCGTACTGCAGCAATCATAGAGCTATCCTCATCTCCTATAATGACTCGTACTTGTAACCCAGCTTCTTTCAGGATGTTGCTATGATTAACAAGTTGAACCACTGCATCAGCTTCCATAGCCTTAGCACTTCCATGGAAGTTCAATCGGCAGTCATGGTCTTCTTTTGCATGTCCCATATCGCATTTCTTGCATTTTCGGTTTCTTGTCGCATAATCTAAAATTTTCCCGGATAAAAAACCTATAATTGTGCTATAGCCGTTCAAGCTATCGTAGCTGCGTCCATTGCCTTGTTTTGACCAACCCATATCAAATGAAACTATGATCTTAATTATTTCACCTAATGCATTATTGAATAAACAATTATTATTATTCGAAGAAAGAGTAAGGATGTCTAACTGAGGGAAAATATCTTTGGTAATTTCCGTAGGTCTGAAATGAAAATTATAAAAATTATACAAGACTTTTCAATTATCTTTTCTAATTTCAATTATCTTTTGTACTACAAAACTTTTCAATTTTAGTTTTGAATAAATTAGGACTTACAACGTATCACGTAATTTCTTGATATTTTCTATCACCAATTGTTTTTCTTTAGAAGCAGCTCGCTTGCAACTTTTTTTTACTTTCCCTTGCTTCTGATTCGATTGCTTTACCAAGTATATCCTCATACTTTTTATAAACGTAATCACTTATTCGAGGAAAATTAGCACAAGCAAGAATTTTATTCAAGCCAGTATTTCCTACACCAGCATGTATAGCTCCTGGAGCATGAAAATAATAACTATTATTACAATTTCGATACGTTAGAGCAGGGGTCGGCAACTTTTTTCTGAGGGAGGGTCATTTTCAGCGGGCACAGTCAGATGTTTTGTAATGTAATATGTCGCTTAAATAGCTTTTTTTAATCGAATAGGTATAAATATTATTATTATAATCAATATAAAAGAAGGAAGAAAAAATAGTAACAATTTTACTGACATGCTATTATAACATCGGAAAACAAAAGTGGAGAGACACTTCTTATAAAAGAAAATAAAACTCCAAATATACAAAAAACTACTTATTTTATTTAATACAAATAACATTAAAATCGGCAAAAGTCGGCAATGCGCGACCCGCGGGCCGCGCATTGCCGACCCTTGCGTTGGCGTATACCTACATATATTTAAATATAATACCAAACGCGCAATAACAAAAACTTTATCAATAATTATATTTATTATTTGATTTCATTATTCAAAAATTTAAGTCCAATAATACAAACTTACCCTAGAATTACGGATAAGTTAATATCAGAAACTTCATTAGTGGTTAGTCCAGTATTAACTAAATTACATTTAGCACAAGTTTCACATGTTATTTTGAAATCAATATAAAGTAATATATATCAATCAAGTATATATATCAATCCTATTCTTCTGAAATCTCTTAATTTTTCTATGCCTAAGAGACTTTTGCAGCTGGTACATTTGAGGTTCTTAGCTAATTCCCTCATTGAAACAACACAATTCTCATCGGGGATTTCACATTGAGCTGTTTCATTCAGTATGGATTGAAATTTTCGTTTTTTAGCCTCAGACATACCCGCGAGAGATTTAGCTATTGCATCACTTGTCTTTTTTTTAACAAATCTACTATTCTTCAATCGAGAGATCATCATTAATATATTATTTGCAATATCCAATTATCTTTTTTTCAAAATATCGAAACGCTACGCATGTCAACAACATACAAATATAGAGTTAGAATGCCATGTTGTCGGATCGGATAAACGACGCAACGAAAGTATTTTAGAACTTCTACGCAGATAAGCGGCACCCAAAGGAACACTGCACCTCAACTATATTTTATAAAGCGGCACGACTGCTGCTTGGGAACGTCCTTAAACCTTTCCCCGAAGAAAGACTACTGATGGACTTTTGGCAGTTTTCCGTATCTTCTGCTAATATTTTGATGGAACGTAATTGGAAAATCGGTTTGATTTCCGGGGGTTTTTAGAAATTATCGTTTTGAAAATCTTGAAAAACCATCTTTGGTTTTGTTGAAAATTTTGAGTTTCTCCTCGATTTTGCGGGAAACTGAAGTTTGGAGATTTTCCTCGATTTTCGTCATCTTTACCTACGTTTTTGATCAGACAATAAGGAACAGAAGGCGTCATTGGAATTTAAAATGTTCCCCTGATTTTGGACCAGACTAAGAGAAGTGGAGTTTTTACTAAATTTTCAGAAATACCATTGTATGGATTTTGGACATTTGGAGTATCCCTATTTTCGGAAACAAGAATACTTTGTACCACACGATTTGGAACTGAAGAAATTCTCGGAAAAATTCTTAAATTGGTTGAAAATTCTTGATTTTTGGAAAAACTACAGCTAGAATTTTGTACCGAACCTTGCAGATTTAAAGATTTTTCCGAAAAATTTTGGATTGCGCGAAATCAAAAAGTAATTGGGTTTTCGGAACTCTTGATCGAATTTTATATTTGAATTCTGAGCAGAAAAATAGAACCTCGAAAAAATCCACGGAAAGACCTTTAATTTAGAAAATTTGCCATTTGTTCTTTGCTTTTGGAAAAATTAGCCGAAATAGTATTTTGGACCAGAAAATTTGCAACTTTACAGATTTTTATCTGTGTCATAGCGCTGTTAAAAGAGTTGTGGCCTTACACAACATTTTTGCTAATATATCAGACGCAAATAAATATACCTATTACGTGTATATTCTAATTCAAAACTGAAATAAAGATTTGTTGGTTTTCTTTGACTGGATTTTTAATATCTTTATCATTCCCAAAAAATACGATTTAATTTTATTATCTTGAGCGACAAAAACAAAGAGCAGCTTTTCAATGTAGTTTTTGATTACGAACTATTTTTTCTAGTCAAGCATTAGCTAAATATGCAGATAGAACAAACATTGCAAAAATACAATAGCCGTTCCCTGTATGTACCGTCACTGTTTGGCTAACAAAACGAAAATAAGCACGAACGGTAGTTCGGCTCCAGTGACGAGTACACACAAAATTTGAATCAATTATCATTAGTCGTGTCTGAGATATTAGCAAAAATTTTGTGTGAGGTCACCCCTTTTGAGAGTCCAACGTCACTTGTGTGTGCGGAAGTGTTTACGGACACATCTTTATAAGAATTTTTTTTTCTTATGTTGGTCTCTGGAGAATTTCCTCCTAGAATTTCCTCCAAGAAAAGAACCTCCTAGAATTTCTGCCGGACATTTATGAAACACCCTGTAGATTGGTTTCTAAAAGTGGGTCGCGATGTTTAAAAGTTTAGGAACTCCAGATTTAAATAACCCCAGTTACCGATCAAAATTTGTAAATTAACTTAGAACTTAATGGATTTATTGCTATTTTAAATGTGTTTTTCAAGTTTCGGTGGAATCGCCGGGATAGATTAAACATGGGTCGGTTGTGGAAGCCAATTTTTCTGAGATGTTTATAGATTTTACAATTATTTTCCTCGACGATTCCATGAAGAACATGTATGTATTTCAAGAGAAAAATCTACAACTAACGCAAACTCTCAATATTTAACGAATAAATACCGTTTGTGCGTTTGACATATATAAAGTTAGAATATCAGTGTCTCGAAGATATCTCTGAACAAATAATAATCCACGTGGATGCGGTCGGCATGCACTTGACGCAAACATATCGCGGTATGAAGTGGATGTGTGTGCGGAGAGTGGCTCCGGGCGACTTGCGGCCAAAGTTCAAACTCGGCCACAGATTCTCGGAGCTTTGTGTCCGAGAGCTCTCCGGCAAATAGACAGAGGGAGAGGGAACGCGCGGTCGCGAATACAAAGAAATATTTTCCAACGAATTTCTCAAATGGAACGGGAGATATGCACGGCAAAACCCGCAACGTTTTATTTGTGTTTTAATAATTTTTTTGTTGCGAAATTATGTTGGTTTCGTTTGGTAAAAGCCTGAAAATATAGTTTGTTTCAAATGGAATATTTTTAGTGGAATTTCCTATTTTATATGTTTAACCACATGGTCTTTAAAGCGTATGCAGACAAAGTTGTTTTCGTGATCAATGGATCGCAGCCTAAACTAGACATAACAAATCTAATAAAATCAGAATTATAAAACACATCTTTGCGATTCAACTTCTAATTTTAGACAAACGTGTTTGATGGCTAATATTTTGCTCGATAAACCGAGTGATCGAATCTTAAACTAGACGAACTAATCTGACAGGACTAGAATTATAAAACACTTCCGTGCCATTCCATTTGTAATTTTAGAGGTACATGGCTGAAGACAATGTTTTTTACATGATAATTATAGCCTATAATAGAGGCATTAATTATAAAATATACATAAATTCTAGATTATATCTAAATATGGTTTCTAAATTATTCCTAAATTTAAAGTTTTTTTTAGTTTTCAAAATAAAACCGACCATTTGTTAAACGTAAGTTTCCGGTTATTAGTTATGTATCAATTAAGGGTTTGAGCTCCAAACTAGTCTAACTTCATAGCATAAATAATGTAGAGCTCAGGGATCCAAAACCACGTTAACTTCCCCCGATGACCACCGCGGCCGCTTAAAGTAAATCTTGGCCGAGCCATTAATAAGTAATTGTATTAATTATTGATCCGCACTATGCACAAGAAAATTTACTTGCCGTCTATGAATTAAATAATTTCCCGGACAGTTTGGATTTACGTCCGGAATCGGCAATGCGTGAATCTCTGCGATTTTTTGCTCTCGTTGTTTATTTCTTTTGCTTGACCAAAGTTGTTGGGGTGAGCATATAAGCGGCCAATAAATCATACCGTGGATATCACTTAATGCAAAAATATACGGAAAAGTATTTTATCAGAAGTTGGAATACAAAGGGATAAAAAGGAGAGGGCCCGAATGGGGGGACTTGTAAATGCCCTCTATTTCCTTAAAAAAGGAAAACTGATACCAAGTATTATAGAAATGTATAAATAGCTTACATAAGTGGATATTTTTTTGTTTGGAAGTACTGTTTAGATTTTAAAGAGAATTCCTTGGTATTATATCGATCGACTATATATTCTTGCGAAATCAAGACCAATAGACAAGTCTAAATAGAACATGCTTGATATTGCGATAATGGATTTTGCGGTCTGGACTGGTTTTGGGAATTTTAGTTTCGTTGTGAGCGATCGACACTGTCGTATTAATCGGACAAGCATATCCACTCGGGCGCGGCGTCCCGACGCTAATCATCGTCGCCTTAACTATTGATGGGACCGGAAAGGGTTCCGCTGGGGAGGAGGACGAAACCGTCCCTTGAATTATTTAAAAGTGACCAATTAATATAAAACCGAAGACGTGTTCCCTTTATTGCGTTTACGTGCTAGACCTCCAAAATTCTTAACCACCAAAAAGTTACACCATAGAGATAGATTAGATTAATTTAAAAAAGGAAATAAGTTAAGGAGCTCTAGGTAGAATTAGTAACTGAGATAATATTAAATGGATAAAGACTAAAGATAATATAATGCATACGCAAACCTTGTCAATTTGACCTAGAAATAGACTTATACCTAGACCTGTATCTAGGCTTAAAGCTAGAGCTTGATCTAGGGTTGTCAAAAAACTTATACCTAGAGATAGAGTTATACGTGGATCTACACCTAGTTTAAGAACTTGATTTTGTTTTCACTGCAGAAAGTTTTTTGCTGGATATACTGAATGATAGTAGCCTAAATAAGATATAAAAATATGTCAAAAAAATAGTTATTGATAATTTTCCAGCGAAATTAAAAACTGGTAAAAAATGGAACCAGAAAAAAAAATGTTTAATTACAATGAAGAAAATTAAAAAAATGCTCTTATTATGTTTAAAGATGGAGGAAAAATTGCAACAGCAAGCAAAATAATTTATTGTTCCTAAGACAATTTTGCATAGTAAAAAATCTCCAGAAACCTTAGAAAAAGTTGGACAAGTATCTGTACTTGGTAGTGAAATTGAGGTTCGATTAGAAGAGTGGGTATGCCAAAGACTTGTCTTCAATCTGCTCCAAAGAACTGCGCGATAGGCAAAACTGTAAATGGATGGACGATATGACGTCGGAATAGTTTTATGAATATATATTAAGGTTTATTTTTATTTTTCTCTCGTAAAAAAACAGATTCCACTTCCAGTCATTATTTTCTGGGATGTGCACGGTTTACACCTGGAAATCGAAATAAGCAAATTTTGTCGAGTAAAACAAATTGCAGTGTCTTGATTTCCATCTCATGCAACGCACATTTTACAGCTCGAAGGGCTGTTGCTATTTTTTCTCCATTTAAAAAAGCGAAAAACACTTTGGCATACTAAACGCGAAGAAACTGACTTCCAAAAATATCAATTGCCCTTATTGTTGTCAACGGATATTACTGTTTTGTTGAGTTTATAAAAAACTCAACTACAACTGACTTCGACTGACTTCGCTACAACTAGTTTGTATTCATTTCACTTGAATGAAGCAAATTATACAAAATGTGTGAAGATTGATAATTTAAATAATACATCGGCAAAAAATTACACTAAAAACTTAAAAGCAAGAGATAACGCAAAATTGGTTTTAAAACTTAGGATAAACATGCACTTTGTATGATATGTGCTGTAAATTCGTCGAAGATGGAATCAGATCAAAAGTATCATAATTAGTAATCGTAATGACATTCCTCCCTTCGTTTTCCTATGATTGCGAGCAAAATAAGAAGAAAGCTAAACAAGGTACCTACTACTAATTCTGTAATTTATTATATTTAACGCACGTAATATTTGATTAAAATTCATTAGGGACGATTAGGGCTTTACACGAGACGAGATAGGGTGAGAGTTTCAAAAATCTCGTCTCGCTCTCGATAGTTGTGAAAAAAATTACTCTCGCCTCAATCTCGCTCTCGCTCTAGGAACCGTTAAGCCCGCCATTCACGATCAGTTTAAACTGATCAGTTGAACTGACGTTTAGAACTGATCAGTTCAAAATGATTTCCCCACTCACTCGCTTAAAACCGGCCTACAGTTCTCGATTGTCGCGTGCTGTATCTGGCAAGCAAATTTCTCCACGCGTAACTTAAAAAAATTGATTTGGATTCTGAAGAAGATATTCTACATATGCCAATTAGTTTAATCAATAAAAAACAACAAAAAAAAAAACGGAACGTAAAAATGGTTAAAAAAGAAATAACAGTTATCTCATACTAATTTGTTAAATGAGTTGTCACTGAAGCCGAGTGACTGGCATAACTATTTAAGAATGGACGAATGTACCTATTTCAAGCTATTTTTCTATAAATTCTTCTGTTATTGCACGTCCTGACGCCATGCCGTTTAAAATTCAACTGACTAAGCGCATGCGCGCTCATTTTAGCGTGATGAAAACGAACTGAAGTCAGTGGATTTATGGTGCGCCCGGTAAATCCGTGGGTTGCCGTCAGATCAAAATTTTACGTTAGGATTTCACACTCACGGTCAGTTTTTGGATGTACGTCAGTTCAACTGATCAGTCAAACTGATCGTGAATGGGAGGCTTTAGTCTCGTCTCGCTCTCGTTCTCGTAACCGTTTGTTTTCGTCTCGTCTCGCTCTCGCTCTCTTAACCGTTTGTCTCGTCTCGTCTAATCTCGTCAATTATCGTTCTTGCTAGAACTTATTGTTAAGGTAGTCCAAAACGAGGTAATCATTAATTTTATTGTAACTAATATATGCGTGATTAATTGTTATATAGGTAATTGTTATATAATAAAATACAACTTTACAATAATTTATTCATTCATAAAGATTACAATATTTGAAGTTACAAGTTACGAAACAATGAACTTTAATAATTTAACTAACTGAAATTTTACACTTTAAGTCGACCAAGAAACAAGACGACCAAGAATTCAAACATAATAATGCTTGCATCACATCATCCTAAATTATCTTTCAACAGGTATTGGTGTTGCCAATATACCCAATAAATCTTGGCAATTTTGGAAAGAGTGGGGAAAATCATTTCAAGAGACTTACTCAATCATTTCAAGAGAATCACTCTAAAATATTTTGACTTAAATCTTCTTTTTTCAGTAGTAATACTCATCAAAATCAGCTTTCCAATATTTTGAAGTTTCTGCTGAATTGTATAGATTATCAATATCAATTCATTTTTTGAATGATTTACTTCCGTTCGGACGACTAACTTTTCATATTTTCTTTAAAAATTTATATTATTTCATAAAGTTTATAAACTCTATCGAGATATTGGACAGCCTCATTTTTCATTTTCATGCCCCATTCCGTCTTGTCAAATGTCTGGATTTTATGCCGAGAGCATAAAATTGAACAATAAACTCAAATTGATTTTCGATAATGTTTTAACATTTTATCTCTTGATGTTTGAAAAGCAATTAAAAGAGTTTCATCCACCACAGTACGGTTTGACTTATTACCAAATTCATAAACTGTCGATTCAATTTCGGATATAAGTAAATTAAAGGCTTTAAAATATCTTTGTAAAAAATCGTATATCAAAGTATGTAAAGTATATAATTATAAAAATTTCTCACATCAAATTTTGCATTTTAGTGTTTGAAAATGTACTTAGCGAAAAGAAACCATAAATGTCTGTTTATATAAACTGTTCTATTTTGTTGACTATTTAAAATTCATAATAAAAACTAATATAATTTGAAATTGTCTAGGACATCTATTTCATATTACGAAATCTAGTCTTTTAGTTGTTATATAATGAAATGTAACTTGCCCGAGCCCGCAGTTCAAATTTATGCAAGAAAATATTACGGCTGCACATATTAGAGTCAAAGATTGAAGAAGAAGTATGACCAAGATCAGAAACGAGACTCTCGTGTCTTGCGAGACCATATGCGGTCTCGTCTCGGTCTCGTCACGTTATCGTTCTCGTGTGAAGCCCTATTGGCGATTTCTCAAATAAAATAATACCTTTACATAATAAAATACATAATCATTTTATATTTTATATAATAATATATAATTATAATACACGTCTCGTTCTCGATGATAATTTGTAGTAATGCTCGTCATTTCTAACATTTCACACTTTTTAGAGTTTGAAATTTGGCGCCTAGGCTGGTGTGGATGGCGCACGGCCGGCCCTGTACAGTCATATTTGTTCGTTATGTTTGACGTTTCACACGTACCTACTGAGTACTTTAAGAGTAAAAAATTACCAAATCTAAATAGGAATAAAAGGTTTATGATGTCAGGAGATAAGAAGAAGAGAAACTTATGTTCACGATCACGAAAGGATATAGGAAGAAACAAAAAAACGGATGAAAGACTGAAAAAAATTGAAAAACAGATCGATAACCTCAAAAACGTCGTTTGTAAACTGGTAGAATTAAAAAAACCTTATAAAAATCAGAATGGAAATGCAGGTATCACATAAAAAGAATTTAGCCTCCTTACGAGACACTTAAAAAATGATTAAGTGTGGACTCATTCACACTGTTATATATATGTTTTTTATTTTTTCTTTGTACAAAAACTACATGTACAAAAAACTGTTTATATGACAAACTGTCCATACGAAAAACTGTCTATATGACAAACTATTTACACGACACACTGTCCAAACGACAAACTGTCTGTGTAACAAAAAAGATATAAAAGAGTTTCCGTTCGAAACCAGTATCACATAAAAAGTTTTTAGCCTCCATACGAGACACTTACTTAAAAATTACCTAAGTGTGTTGATTCATTCGCACTTTAGTATGTTTTTGTACAAAAACAACATGTACAATAACTGGCTTTATGACAAATTATCCAGACGACAAACTGTCCATACGACAAACTGTTTATACGACAAACTGTCTGTATAATAAAGATATATGAGTTTCCACACGAAACCAGTATCACATAAAAAGTATTTAGTCTCCATACGAGACCCTTACTTAACAAATGCTTAAGTGTGTTGATTTATTTACACTTAAGTGTTTTTGCACAAAAACAACATGCACAAAAACTGTGTATATGGCAAATTGTCCATACGACCAACTGTTTATACGAGAAACTGTCTGTATAACAAAGATATATGTGTTTCCACACAAAACCAGTATCACATAAAAAGTATTTAGTCTCCATACGAGACACATTAAAAAATGCTTAAGTGTGGTGATTCATTCAAAGTTAAGTATGTTTCTGTACCAAAACTGTCTTTATAACAAACTGTCTATACGACAAACTGTCTATATGACAAACTGTTTATACGACAAACTGTCCATACGACAAACAGTCTGTAGAACAGAAAAGATATATGAGTTTACATATAAAACCAGTATCACATAAAAAGTATTTAGCCTCCATACGAGACACTTACTTAATAAATGCTTAAATGTGGTAATTCATTCACATTTAAGTATGGTTTTTGTACAAAAACAACATGTACAAAAACTGTCTATATGACAAACTGTCCATTCGACAAACTGTCTATATGACAAACTGTTTAGACTATAAACTGTTTACACGACAAACTGTCTGTACAACAAAAAATATATATGAGTTGCCATATGAAACCGGTATCACATAAAAAGTATTTAACCTCCATATGAGATACATTAAGTAAAGAAAAATCTTTAAGTGTGGTGATTCATTCACACTTAAGTTTGTCTTTGTACAGAAATAACATGTACAAAGAGTCTATGTCTATACTACAAACTGTTTATACGAAAAATTTCCTATATGACAAACTGTCAATACGACAAACTGTCCAAACGACAAATTGTCTGTACGACAAACTGTCCATACAACAAACTCTCCATACAACCAACTCTCCATACAGCTAACAGTCCATACGACAAACTGTCCATTAGACGAAGTTACAAAAATACTTACAATAAAGGTCCATATTATAAAACAATTTATTTTTTTAGAAGAAAATCTGGATAAAATGTTGATTCAGGTAATCTCATCCAACAATCTCCAAAAGCAAGAAAGAAATCAAATGAAATAGCTCTTACTGAAAAAGTAGAAGCAACTGGAAACAGATCCCAGGTCAATGAGGTTATGTTAGAAATGCTAGGAAAGCATTCTGAGTCTAAAAAGAAAATTCCAATAAAAACAAAACCTCAATGAAAAGGTACAATACGACAGAAGCATCGAGTCGGGCATCAAACCACCAGCAGCCCCTAATGAAGTAGACAAGGTAAAGGAGTCAGCAAGCTGTCTAAAATACTTTACGAAAAACTGGGAATAAATTACCTAGGATAAATCTGTCCTAGATTATCTGAAGGGTTATAAAATTTTTCAAAGAAACTCATATCAAATATCAAGCCATACAAAAACGTAACTTCTCAAACGATTGGTCACTGGGAAAAATCCTTGCTGTCTAAAACAGGCATTGATACAAATCAGTTCAATGCACATAGTGCAAAATATGCTGCAGTATCAGTGGCCGGTTTTGGAAGTGCTGTCGATATATACACAACCAAGCGTACTGCTGGTTGACCTCAACGGTCACAGACCTTCGCAAAACTTTATAATCGCCCGATCCAAGATAATAAGGATACGTTAGCTGTATTATCTAATGTATTATCAAAATCTGTATTATCTAATGCACGGTAGCTCTTTCTTTATGATTTCCACTCTTGTAACATGATAAATGAATGAGTTTTCTTATACGCTAAAAGTATGCAAATTATCATCGAGAACGAGACGCGTAGTATAATTGAACGATCAAGCGAGGCCGCCGAAGGCGGTCAAAGTTTGATCCTGATTATACAAAACGTCGAAGACGATCAATCACACTCCCTGCATGTACCCGTTAATAAACATTCCCTAGATCATCTTGCAGGGAAAACTCAGCTACAAAAATCGCTAAAAATATGACTGTACAGGGCCGGCCGTGCGCCGTCCACACCAGTCTAGGCGCCAAATTTCAAACTCTAAAAAGTGTAAAATGTTAGCAATGACGAGCATTACTACAAATTATTATCTTCGAACGAGACGTTTCGTATAATCACGATCGAACTTCGGCCACCTTCGGCGGGCTCGTTTGATCGTTCAATTTTAGAGCCATAATTGTTATTGTTCAAGTATTAATATTGTTACAGCTCTTAACAATGACTTAATCCTTTAAATGTTCCTCCTTCTAATTTCACCTGATTTCATCTTACAAATTGAAAGTAAATTAGCAAGTATTATAATGCAAGAACAACCCATAAATTAAATATTTAATAAACTAACTTGATGGCCAGAGAAAAAAAAACATAAAAACAAAGCATTTACCTTCAGTAGCCACTGCAAAAGAATGGTTAAATGTTATGAAGACTAGAGACAAAGAAAAAAAAATGACGAAATTGAAAAAGAAAATAAATTGAGAGACCAAAACAGAAAATAATAAAAAAATAAAGGAAAAAAACGCATAGAAAAATCTAAAAAGATGAATAAAAAAAAATTGTTTCTTTAATGATAAGTTATTAAGTTACTTCTTACGTATTTAATGTCTAAATGCATACATTTTATATATTCTCTTAGTCTTATTAAAGATACTAAAGTCAAATTATTTTTTAATTAATGATTGTCTCTAATACCTTTCATTTTACCAGCTTCCAGCTACAAGTTGCCCAAAAAAAACCTGAAACTGGTTTCAGCCCGTCCACAAATAGCTTCAAGTCTCCAAAATGAAACAATATGTATGTATAAAACAATTACTTAATGTGGTTTATGTAATTTTATTATCTTCTCCTCCTGCATATTCTTTGACCATTTTATTATTTTATGTCCAGAGATATCCTTGGACATACGGGTTTCCCAATTGTTTCCATCTTTCCCTTTTCTGTGCTATTTAGATCCATGCTAGTCTGGTTGTTTCTTTCTTCTTTCACTTTTGTGTTTATTCGGTCTCCATTCTATGACTCGCCTGTCCCACAGATATAAATTATAGTTATAAAGTGTGAAATTAAACTGGAATCATTCGTATTTAAAATCAGACATTCAAGGTTTAAAGTACTTCTCGCCGTTTGCAAATACATTGTCTAACTATTGTTCACTAACTGGAAATAGTGTGCATCTTATTATTCAATTGATACTTGCGTAATGTAGTGTATGCAAATTTATTATCTTCTCCTCCTTATTTTTCTTTAGCCATTAGGTCTATCCTTGAACATAGGTCTTTCCATATTGTTTTCATTTTTCCTTATTTTATGCTATTTCAATCCATGCTTGTAGGGCGGTTATTAAGAGGTCTTCATATCATCTTATAGCTGATCTTCCCATCTCATTCCATTTTGAAAAGTAAAATAAAAGTCCTTTTGAGGATTGCAATTTTCTCTCCAATAACGGTGACTTTAGTTATTGCTCGTATTCTTCTTGATTGATCTTTGTGCAGTTTTTAGTGCGTGGATATTTTGTTGTAGTTGCAGCCCATTATTAACTTAAGCATATCACATGTGGGCGATGAGATAAATAAGTTTGAGAAAATCTGATTTAGGCTATAACGAATACTGAGAAGAATACTAAGCATACGAACAGGCTGTATGTAGGAAAAACTACGGTGTCGTAGTTTTTCCTAAATCTAGGTGATTATTATTAGTGCCCACTAATAATCACCGACAAACTACGAAAATTATAATAGAAAATTCAGGAAAACGAATACAGATTATACCCAATATATCTGGTGTTTATAGATTATGAAAAAGCCTTTAATAGCATAGAAAGATGGGCAGTCTATAAAGCAATGGCAAACAGTAGGATTGACCACAGTCACCGTCAAATAATGCAACAAAGAAGCAACCGCAACTTACATTTTCCACGAAAAAACTAAACCTGTCCCACTTAAAAGTGGAGTACGACAAGGCGCCTTACTCCAATGTATCTTGTCTCCAAAACTCACATTAGGATGAAAGAGATTTTTAAGAAAACTGACTGGAACGACTAGGAATCAAAGTCAATGGAACTCGACTAACCAATCTAAGACAGGCTGACGATAATATTATCATGGCAAATAGTAGAGAAGATACAACAATGATTGCAGACCTACAAAGAGAACATAAAAATAGGTCTGAAAATGAACCTTTCGAAAACTCAGGTAATGTGCCAAGGAACAGAAAAATCACTAATAGTGGGAGAATAGGAAAACAAAAAGGAAGAATACATATAGGCACCTGGAATAGAGACTAACTATTGACCAGAAAGGAGAAAGAAGAAGGAAAATAAGGCTAGGATGAGTGGCCTTTGCCAAACTATCAATCATCCTGCGAAATTAAACAAATATCTCAACACCTAAAATCAAGAGTTTTTGACATGTGCATTTTACCTATAAGCAATATCCGGTATCATAAATTTTGGAAAATACGCGGCGGTTAAAAAATTGGAGTTATAGTGATTATTTTGTATGTAAAATTTTACCAGTGTACAAATTTTTACTACGAGTTATGAAAAAATTCGAGTTACGGAAGTTAAATTATATGTAAAATGCTATCTGACAGTATGGATTTCTAAAAATATTCGTTAGTTTACGAGGCCATTATAATAATTACCCAAATATTTTAAAACAATTTCCGAAAATATTTGATTAGGGTCGGTAATGTAATGTCCTCGGGCAGATTAAGAATTATTTGTACTTTTAGTTTTACGAGAGCATTACGGTGATTACCCAAATATTTTCAAAGGAATTTCCGAAAATATTTTATTAGGGTCAATGGTGTAATCCCCGGGGAAATTACGACAAGATGTTTTTCCCGAGAATCGGTAATCACCAAAGCGACAAAGAGCCGAAATAGAAAAATAATCACCCTCAGATGAGGGACCAGTATACCTGGACATAACATAAATACCTGAACCTCCGAAGAAGACTCCAGTTAGCAAGTCGACTCCAGTTCAATCCAGCTAGAGGACTCAGACACCAGTCCAGCCAGTGGACTCAGTCAGCCAAGTCAATCCAGCCAGCAGATAATTCGTTCCACACAGTCAAGATCCGAACACCGCCTCTCGTACGCCTAATGATGCCGCTTCCGCCCTGCAACAAACAAAAACCTCTACGATGATACCTTCAACCGACGCCGCCAACAACAACGTCTACGACGACGCCTTCTACCGTCTACAAGGCCGCTATTGACTTGTTAACCTTCCAGATCGACTCATACTTATAGGTGCAAGCTGGTTTTGCATAGGAAACCGCCTATCAGCCAACGACGTCCACGCGGACGCCTTGCAACTAACTTGCAACAACAAACAACGTCTACGGTAACAACTTCAACCGGCTACCAGACGTCTACGAACAAACGCCGCAAGAGCGACGACGATGATGAATTCAACCGTCTACGAGGAAACCTGCAACAACAAACAACGTCTACTGTAACGAACAAAACCATCTACCAGGCGTCTATGAACAAACAAACAACAACAGCAACAAACGCTACATAGCGTTAACACTGGCAAGGGGGTGCTCTAGCGGCAACGAGCCGTTCCATTTATATTTCTTAGTTTACGAGGTCATTATAATAATTACCCAAATATTTTTAAAACAATTTCCGAAAATATTTGATTAGGGTCAGTAATGTAATCCTCGCGCAGATCAAGAAACATTTGTACTTGTAGTTTTACGAGAGCATTACCCAAATATTTTCAAAAGAATTTCAGAAAATATTTTATTAGGGTCAGTGGTGTAATCCCCGGGGAAATTACGACAAGATATTTTTCCCGAGAATCGGTAATCACCAAAGCGATAAATAGCCGAAAGTAGAAAAATAATCACCCCCAGATGAGGGACCAGTATACCTGGACATAAAATAAATACCTGAACCCCAAACAAGACTCCAGTTCCGTCTATACAGTCAGGCGCAAACGGTCAGCAAGTCGACTCCAGTTCAGTTCAACAGTCAGGCGTTAAACTATTTATACATGAGGGATTAACCCTGTAATTTTATAAATATTTGTCCAGTATTATTCATGAAGCTGCTTTTTACGGTTAACCTCACGTTAGTAAGTATTTATATAAAACCAGTCTAAAGACCATGTGAGATAAGTAATAAATAAAATTGTTGTAGTTGTCTTAATAAAGGGAATAAATATTCCCGAAAGCTCGAGTATATAACAAAGAGTTTCTTTTGCCCAACCAAAAGTTTTGACTGCATCCTCATTAAAGTTATATATATTTTCACTTCTGAAAATATACTACGTTTGTATGAAAGAGCCAGTCATTAATAACTATCTTCTTATATATATATATATATATATATATATATATATATATATATATATATATATATATATACACATTATATACGTTTAAAGAAAATATCCAATCTATTTATTTGTTTAGTGACAAGCTGACAAACGACACTAAACCCTCGTTCGACTAACAATAAGTATGAAGTTTTAAAAGGTATAAATAATTTATTCGCGACTTTCCACAAAGATGTGGTCAATGAAACTAAAATTTTTCATATCAGTTTTTTAAAGTTGTTTTTGTATTTTGAGTAAAGCACGCACATGGTTTCGTTAATGGATCGCAGAGTGCGATACAATTTTCTCAATATGTATCGGCGATTTTTTTGTGTGGTTTTTTTGTTTTTTGAAATGGCATAAAATGACACATAATTGAAAAAATAGTATAAAAAACTCGTTCATAAGGCGTTTTTCGCACTTCCATTAGCAAATTCTAAACATGGACGCGTGCTGAAAAACCGCGCTTTTTGAACTTGTTCTTTTATATGTGTATACTATTTTAATCGATTTCATTCTGCAACCCAACTAGCACTTAAAAACCAGGCCTGCGATATTGCCCACTTAAATTATTAAACACGTTCCTGATATTCCACTTGTAAATATTCATAGATGTTATGAAAGACAAAATTATAAAGTCATTTTACAGTGAAATTTCAAATTTTTAAAATTTGAAATTTCTTTTTTTTTTAATTTCAATGATGTGATATTATTTCATTAACAGTTTTTGTAACATTTTTGTTTACTTTCCAAAATAACAACGAATATATTTATTTTTTATATCATAATATATCGTATTGTATCAATGTTTTGTTCTAATACTTGTTTTATTAATACTAGCATTCTCTCTATCCAACACTTAATTAATCATTATTTTAGGCTGAAAATTTTTACGTGAATATTATCTTCGGTTGGTTGGGTCCGTCGCGTCTCTTTGAGATCCGTTTTGGGGATGATGTTGACTGTTCAACCAAAAGCTCCCCGTGCGCTCGTGCAAACGCTCGCCTAATTTAATACCGCGAGTCATCGGCGTAATGTACCGGAAACCATGTAAACTAAGCTAAATCTGATTTGTCAACTGGGCCGTGCTGAAACGACAAACCCTTTTGAACGTTCCACTGAAAACACGTACTAACAAGAAAAAAGGAACGAAATCACCCCGAAAAATATATAATAATAATAATTTATCGTCGTGTCTGTCTTGTCGTGTCTTGCCTGTCTAGTCTTGTCTGCCAAAAGAAAGAAGGAATAATAATATTTCACAGTAAATTCGATAAATACGTACATAATTGTCAAAATCTGCAACATTGTATTTATGTATTGGCGATTATACATAATTTATTAAGGTATTATACAAAATTGCTGGGTAGTATGCTTAACATTGGAGATTATTCGAAAATGATAATACTGTATTTTATATTTAGAAGTTTTTATTATAGGACGATTGAGTGGTGTGTGAAAGATGCTGCGAATCTATTTTAGAAAAGTTGTTGAGAATGTCTGTTGCACAATTAGATATTAAAGGAAAAGATAAATGAGTAATTTAAGTGATGAAAATTATGGCAAAATTAAGCAAACCAAAGTTTTATTTTGTAGGGCATTAAATAATATTTAAAACTTACGGAAACTGTTCTCGCGCGCTGCGAACTTGTTCGCATCCTTTGAGCCCTTTAAATCGCCATGAATAATTCACCAATTATATTTCAAGCTTAAGAACATTACTGCGATTACGGCAGCTTCTCAGAGTTTCCCCGACAACTTTCATCCCGACCAAAAACCTACTTATCATATCGAGCACGTTTCCAGCCTCTATCACTCATAAATACGTACGAAACGCATATATAATAAAGAGTTTTCTATCTTTTATAAATGTATATACATTTTTCTTCTGTTCGCGGATTTCGGCTATTTTTTTACTTTATTTGCGGCGAAGTCTGCGGATTCCCGAATCGCATTTTTATCGGTTTCCTCCTCCGATGTCGGGGGAATCCTAATAGTATATTCATCGTGTGCTCTCGCTCTCCTAACTTTTGATTTATCGAGTTGCCAAAACTTTAACGTTATCACATACAGGGAGGTTTAGCTTTAACTATTGTATGCGCATACATATACTACAAGACCTCTATCTCTTATACTGGAGATACTAACTTATATATAAATTATTGCTACATAATAGATAACTTACTTTTTTCATTTCCAACTATATGCTACCTACATTCAAATTTATAGAGATAAGATTCAGGTTTGACATTTATAGCATATACAATCACTCCCTAGATACACACGTCTCAAAAGAAGGCAAGAGAAAAGAGATAAGTATCAAATTTAAAAATCCGTGCGTTGTCTAATTAATTGCTTATTTTTTAGCAAGTAATTAATATGTTATAATAAATGTCCCTGAACACCATGTGTTCAACCATTTTATTGGTACATATAGATAGAAAATGAATATAAAAAATATTTGGAATATTAAAATCTGTTTTAAAAGGATTCAAACAGTTTCAATATTACAGAAATATTTGACTTATTTTCATTTTTTAACTATTGAACATTATATAAAGTTTTGCACAGAGTTTATTAAATGGATTATAAGAAATTTTTCTAAAAAAAATTAGTAATTATTATTAATTGATTATACACATCCAAGTTATTCCTATTCCCATTCAGAACTAAATACATTTGTATAAGATATTGGCAAAAAACTGTGATCCAAGACTAGGGTTTCTGAATATCCGCACATTTTCAAAACCGTGGATTTCGGTTTTTGTAAATTAAAAACTGCGTTTTCGGCTTCGGGTTCGGTTTTTAAGAACTTTCGGTAGTTGTGTCTGATATTTGACGGGTGATGGAAATAGATATTTTTAATATATTTTAATTTACATATAATAGTTTTGTTTTATTTCAAAATTTCTAAACATTTGAAATTATTAGCTTCCTCAATAAAAGTCTAGTCTACTTTTTTGACTATGACTCTCTTAGAGAACGCTGTAAACGTAATTGAAATTTATAACTAATGTGGTAAATAATGAAAAATATAGAATACACACTGAAACATGAAAATATAAAATACACAATACAACATCATTTCAGAATGATTTGTTAGTACACCTACATGTTATTCAAGATGGTTTGTAAACTTCTTACTAACGTGAGGTTGACATAAATCTATCATTTATGTTCATTAATAAAACTATCTTCGCATCTATATATATATATATATATATATATATATATATATATATATACAGATAGGTACACCTATAAATACACACACACTCAAACATGAACACATATAAACTAGGTAAAATCTTAAACCTATAGAGCACCGAAAGATATAACTATAGAGCGACTAATTTTAAAATAGCGTGCTGAAATCACAGTCGAAGAGAGTATATGAGTTTTTTGAGAGTTGGCAACGAACCATTGAACATATCTATATTATGATCATTAATAAATTTCAAGGATCTTTCAATAGGTGAATATTTACCATAATTGCTGGCGTGGAACTTTATATGGAAAGTATTGTTACAACGTAGAATTCTATTAGGCATATTAAAGTTTATCAGTTGGAGCAATTCAGGGCTAGTGATCAATCCATTCAGTAACTTATAAATGAAGCTTATATCATTAACCGTTCTACGGTTAGCTAAGGAATGCATGTTGAGCATTCTAGTAATAGCAGAGTTATCATGATTTTCAATGTTTACATGGAGTTTGTATGCACAGAACCTCAGGAACTTGTTTTGAATATTCTCGATTGTGTATTTGTGAGATTGATAGTGGGGAGACCACACAACAGAGCCAGAATTCGGGTGGGAGACAACCAATGACATGTAAACTATCTTTACAGCGCGAATGGAGAAATTATCGCAATTCTTTAAAACATAGCCTAATATCTTCGAGGCCTTCAAAGATGCACTATTTATGTGGTCAACAAAGGTTAGACGTTCATCAAAATAGATGCCATGATCTTTTACAGTTGCTGTATATTTTAATAAGTTATTGTTTAGGGTGTACTCGGAATTATGTTTTTTAATAGATTTGGAAAAGATTATGAAACAGCATTTCTGAACGTTTAGTTGTAGATTGCTAAGATTACACCATTTGATAAAGCGTCCATCTTGTAGTAACAATTGGCCAGAGTGATATAGGCCTAAAAATTTTAAATCGTCAGCGAATAGCAAATATTTACTATGATTGAAGCAACTCCCTATATCATTCATGAACAAGTTGAAGAGGAGTGGTGCACAGACCGAACCCTGTGGAACCCCAGATGTCACTGCGATTTCATAAGATATAGAAGAGCCTATTTTGACCCTCTGAATGCGTCCAGTCAAAAAACTACGGAACCATTTCTGTAGTACATCATTAAAGCCAAGGCAGTGCACTTTTCTAAGTAGAATGTTGTGATCAACAGTATCGAAGGCTTTAGAGAAATCAGTGTATATGGGATCAAGTTGGATTTTATTCTCTAAAGCCTTTATGATTTCAGACTCATAGATTAATAGGTTTGTAACCGTAGATTTTTTTTGTGAGAAGTGTTGCTGATCATCGATAATTTCTTTGAAAGAAAATGCTAGTTGGTCATAAACAAGACTATCCAACAGCTTTGGAATGGCAGATTGTGTTGTTATACCACTGTAGTTCTTTACATTATTTTTGTCGCCAGATTTGAATGTAGGTAAAATAAAGCTATTTTTCCAATAGTTTGGAAATACTCCTGTGTACTCCTGTGAGAGGATTGGAAATAGTAAGAGAGCAGCTTTTCAAGAATATATTGGGGATTCCATCAGGGCCTGAGCTAAGTTTATTTGGCAGTTTGCTGATTTTTTAAGAAGTTGATCTAATGTTATTTTGGGACATGGGGTGTCGAGGTTGGTATGACTTTTATATTCAAAAGTAGAGTCTGTGATTACTATAAATTGTGGAAAAATAGTCTGCAAAAAGTTGGGATATCTCTAGACCACCATTAGCTGTTTGATCTCCGTAATACACTTGATCTGGAATGCTGTAAGATGAGTTTTTGTTATTTACAAACTTCCAGAATGATTTTGGATCTGTCTGCAAATTGTCATCTATTTGTTTCAAGTAATGTTCATAACAAGTTTTCGTTAGTTGCTTGCATTGCGTACGTAAAGCTACAAATTCAGTGTAGAGCAGCGAATTATTTGATACTTTGTAAGATTTATATGCTATTTTTTTACGTTTATTTTTTTATTCGTGCCGTTAAGGCAGTATCGAACCTCAGCCTTCCCAAAGTGGTTTAGCACAGAGTTAAAGCATACAATATGAAAGCTTCTCCTTTGAAATATCCTTAAATGATTCAAATTATCCTAGTCTGAATCTTATTATGATTTCTTGAAAGCAGACTATAACGCAATCAATAATTACTTATCGCCAATAAACTGGGAATCTCTTCTAAACTCAGCTAACGTGAATGAGGTTGTCGGTATATTTTATCAAGTCTTGAATATGACAGTGGCCTTATTCGTGCCGTTAAGGCAGTATCGAACCTCAGCCTTCCCAAAGTGGTTTAGCACAGAGTTAAAGCATACAACTCTGTGCTAAACCACTTTGGGAAGGCTGAGGTTCGATACTGCCTTAACGGCACGAATAAGGCCACTGTCATATTCAAGACTTGATAAAATATACCGACAACCTCATTCACGTTAGCTGAGTTTAGAAGAGATTCCCAGTTTATTGGCGATAAGTAATTATTGATTGCGTTATAGTCTGCTTTCAAGAAATCATAATAAGATTCAGACTAGGATAATTTGAATCATTTAAGGATATTTCAAAGGAGAAGCTTTCATATTGTATGCTTTAACTCTGTGCTAAACCACTTTGGGAAGGCTGAGGTTCGATACTGCCTTAACGGCACGAATAAGGCCACTGTCATATTCAAGACTTGATAAAATATACCGACAACCTCATTCACGTTAGCTGAGTTTAGAAGAGATTCCCAGTTTATTGGCGATAAGTAATTATTGATTGCGTTATAGTCTGCTTTCAAGAAATCATAATAAGATTCAGACTAGGATAATTTGAATCATTTAAGGATATTTCAAAGGAGAAGCTTTCATGATGAAAAGAGGAGGGAATTAGTGGATCTGCAGCTATGTTAACAGAGATATTCGGCCTATTTGAAAATAAAATATCCAAGAAAACACCTCTAGAATTGGGAATGTCAATATGTTGATAAAAATTTAGAAACCCGTAACCCTGTGCTAGAGTTTCACTGTTAAGATTACTGTGAGCATTCATAACTATGCCTAAATTTCCATTAGACCACGTAACATTTGGTAAATTGAAGTCACCAAACACGTAAAAGTCTTTAGAGGAATTTTTGGAGTAAATGTCTTCGATCGTTTGTATATGGGATGCATAGACACAATCACTGGATAATGGTGGAATATAAACCACACCTATGAAAAACTTCCTATTGTTGTGAGCACATCGGACAAGTAATTGTTCAATGTCCTCATTTCGGTGATGTATTTGCTCGGCTTGGATGTATTCTCGTATGGAAATCAGCACTCCTCCACCTCTGAGTTTTACTGATAAAATATTCTCACTTGTCAAGTAATCGGTAATTTCCAATTCCGTATGCGTAGGTTCTAAGTTTGACACATGGATATAAGCAAATTTTTTTGCTGCTTTAATCATTGTTGTGTCCGAGTTTCCGTATATTACTTTTGATTGTCTGTTCCGCTTCTGTTTCTTTTTTTGGATCTCCCAAATTTCTTTTTTATCGTTAACGTTTTCATCACTTTTTACTGTGTTCTCGATTAATCTAGTTTCTTGGCTTTTTGATATGATTCCCGAATTTTTATTTTTTTTATTTTTACTTTGATTTTTTGTTCGGACTTTATCTGTTTTTGGTTGCTGGTGAACGTTATCTTTTGTCTCATTTACTTCGACAGGTTTTCGAGACATATTTCAATCTAGTAGTTCCGAAGCACTTGAAAATTGTTTAAGAAACACTTAATTTATTTTCATTAATTTTTCGATTTTTAGATTCAGTTCGATAATCGTAGTATTTAAATTATTTACAATTACCTCCACTTCTGTCTTTACTATACCGGATATCAAGTCCTTAAATGCCGGACTTGCCAGGTATTCAATTACTTTTTCGCTAAGCCCTTCCGTAGTTTTGGAACGAAGTTCCCTCGACATGTTGTATATTTATATAAGTAAAACACTTATATAAATATATAATTAACACTTTTAAACAAATTTTAACTATTATTTTCTCAATTTCAATTAAGAGTTAATTCTCGCACGACTGCTCGCCTCGACGTTCGAGCCGAATGTATGTTTAAATACAGGTGCAACTAATTTAAGTAAATGCTGAAATATTATATCTATGAATATAAAGTTGTTTATAGGTACATTAATTTTTGTTTAATTAGAACAGTAAAAATAAATACTAAATAAAATTTGAGATAAAACTAAAACTTTGAAATAAAAAGTTTATTCTAAATATAAATAATACTATTTTAAAAACACTAAGCTATTTAAATAATTGTCGTTTAAACGAGATCTTAGTTCTGTACAAAAGTTGGAGTTTAGGGAAAATGATCTTTCGTTGTAGGTGGATGTAGCTTTAATTGTAGAGAGTGCTTGAAACAAAATATTTAATGTTTTAGTTCTCTCAGAAGTTCTTTTATATTTAGTAAACGACTAGTTTGCATATAAGTATTTTTGTTTAATACTTGTTGAACAGTTTTTGAACTTCGTCTTGCAAGGAATAGTTTTAATTAGTCACTTCTTCTAATTCTTCTGAATTTGCCGAAGACTCAACTTCAACTTCAACCTTATTCTTGTCTGGAGAAAGCCGTTCAAAAAAATTTACGACCAATATTAAAATAGGCTTTGTTGGAACTTTCGAAGGATCTAATAAGCATCTAGCCAATTCTGTAAATTCCAAATTTTCACGGCTCTTCAAACGTTCCATGATATTTTTCATTAAAGCTTTGCTTATATCACCACCAATTAATTTCTTTTCCAAGAATCCTAGTACACCTTGTGCCCTAAATATGTTCATAGAATCATCGCGGCTTAGTGTTGTTACTGCTACGCTTACTGGAGATAAAGTTTCTTTAAAGTAACATAACAATTGAAAATTAACAGTTTCAATTATATGCTATATTTCAATGATACAATGATGCAAAATCTAAACCACAATAAATTGTCATAAAAGTCTCTATACCGCAACGTGAGCAAATGTATAAAACCTAACCTAGCATATACAAATGTGTAGCATTTTAGAGCTTGTTAACATTGTAGTTTGAAAGAGCACTAATTCGGTGTTAATATTATTTTTAGATAAAACCGCGGTTCTTTATGATGATTATGCGGTTTCGGTTTCTGCGCGGAAAACCGTGGTTTTGCGGTTTGGATATATCCGTACCAGAAACCCTATTCAAGACTAATAAAGATGGATCATTGAAGCACGGTATTTTACAAAACGTTTCTCTCTTACACGCTTAGATATTTACGGATTTACTTTTTTTTGGCACGGCCTCCCACAACACGGTTTTACTTTCAAACAATTCAAATCATTTGCGGAAACCCTCGTTAAACATGTACTAATATTTAACGTATGTATTACACCGCAGTTAATAATTTCCGTTCAATTTGGAAATGTGGTATATAATTTGGTGAAAATCCCCAATAATAGTGAAAATTATATAGGATGGCGAATTAAAATTTTCCTGATTTTAAACTGCAATTATCTAGAAACGAAATTTATCAAGAAACAAAAAATTTGTTGTGCAACTCACCAAATGTTTTGTTGTACATTTCTGTACTTTTTGCATTGCTGCATTTTGTTGTACTCTACATTTTGTTGTAGAGTAGAGTAAATTTAATAACAAACTAAATCCTTAATCTTAAATTAATAATTAATACATAAAAATTACATCGATTAGATAGATGCAACAATGAACGCATTACACGCTGGAACATTTATGCCGAAATCTCACCAATAGATTATCGAATGTTACGTTTTTAGTCTTCCAAGGTTTCAGGTCGGTTCTGATAAGTTTTAGATTTATCATAACTCTATAAGAAATTATCCAAAGCCGACAAATCCGGAGAGCGAGGAGGCCACAATTAATCCCCACGCTGGGAAATCAGACGACTAGGAAAGAACTCTCGTAACACTCCTATAGACTTGTTCGATACATGAATTAGGCCCTGCACCATCTTTCTGATATCAAATCAACGTTTGTAGGATCTCTACATATCGTTCACTGTAGATAACTACGGCATTTCCCATTTGCTTAAAAAAACTCCAATTGAACATATTCCATACCAAACAGTTACATTTTGAGAATGCAGTTCTTCTTCAAATATAACTTCAGGGTATTCCACAGACCAGTAACGTAAATTTTGTTTTTTCCTGTCCCCATGCAATTGAAAACGTGCTTCGTCGCATAATTATTTTGTTGACAAAATTATCTCCTCTGCCCAAAATCCACGGACTAAATTCTAAGCGTAAGTTTAGTGGTTTATTTATAAAAATCGATTATGTGTCTCAATCTCAATCAAAATTTGAGAAAAATCTTACGATTGTAATTCTGTTCAAGTAATTAAAATTTATGTGCAGAAGTGTTTAGAGATCCTTTGCTTCGTTCCTTCGTCCTCATTCGTCAAGATTAAAGATGCACCACGTTCTGGATTAATCAAGAACAATTGTAGCTTATACAGACAAAATATTGCATTGGTTAAAACAAACCAAATCTAAAAGAAAGAGATTTACTCCATTTCATTGACATCTATGATTTGGGGCTTAAACCTGAAAAAAAATATATACATCATAACTTGTGTAAAAAATGAATTGTTTACAACATTGTTTAACACAAATGATTCAGGAGCCGAAGAAAAGCCAAGAACTTTGAAAGTGCAAATTCAAATTCAAAATCTTTATTTCCAAACGAGATACAAGTAACTATAGGATGTGTCAACAATATTATAAAGATTAATTAATACAAGTTACAACAGCAAAAATTCATCAACAGAATATACTGGATTTGCTACTAGTAAATCTTTTAATTTCTTACGAAATTTTTTGTAGGAGGTTTCATTTCTAAGGTATGTGGGAAGCTTATTGTAGATATGGATCCCTTTATTTTCTACCCCATGGCTACAAAGGGCTAAGTTTCTTTTTTCTGTACACAGAAGATGTTTACTTCTTGTATTGAAATTATGTTTGTCTTCATTTTTTTTTAAAACTACTTCGCGATTTGTGTATGTACATAGTGTTTTCCAGGATATATAGACTAACAACTGTTAGAATTCTGAGTTTTTTGAAGTGAGGTTTACAGGATTCTGTACATTTTAACCCTATGATATTTATAATAACTCTTTTATGTTAAATTTGTGTGTATTTGATTTGTGACAAAGCTCCCCATAGTATAATGCCGTAGGACAGCAGTGACTGACTGCACTTCTGCATAATACCACTTTAGAACATCTTCTTTGTTTACCAGTTTCCTCAGAATAGTTGTTTGATAAGCCTTCTTATGTAGTGCCGAACAGATATTCTGTATCGTAGTTTGGCAGCGAAGGTGCTCCTCTAAATAAATACCCAGAAACTTGGCATGCTTGGTTCTATTGATTTTGTAGTTTTGTATTTCTAGGCCTAGAACTGTAACATACGTACTTCTTGTGTTTTGAATACTATATACTCTGTTTTGCTTTTGTTGAAGTGAAGAGTATTTGCGGAGAACCATTTATTTAGAGATTCTAGCAGTACCTTCGCCAGATCCGTATTCTCGACGATGTTGTTCCCCGACACAATAAAGCTTGTGTCATCGGCGTATAATGTGCAATGCGGCCCTTTCACATAGTTCATCAGGTCAGCAGTGTATAATAGAAACAACGTTAGCGCCAGAATGCTTCCTTGGGGGACCCCAATATTTGTAGTTAAAATGTCCGACTGGCCAACCACATTACCACTTCTCACAGAAACGTACTGTTTTCGGTTTGAGAGGTAGGATTGAATCCATCTCGAAACTTTTCCTATGATTCCATAATTATGTAGTTTATTCATTAATATGTTATGGGAAACACAGTCGAAGGCCTTGGTGAGGTCACAGAATATTCCAATGGGACATTTCCCATTATCTACCTCGTAAATTAGTTTGCTGTGAAATTCTACTAGGGCGGTTGTGGTAGATTTGCCTTTGCAAAACCCATGCTGTTGCTTTGGAATTAGATTATATTTTCTAATAAAAGCAGTCATTCTTATTAGCATAGCATATTCGATTATTTTTGCTAGAATTGGTATGATGTCGATTGGTCTATAATTATGCATTTCCATTTTAGGAAGTTAATATTCAAAAACATAGCAGAGTCAATCAGAATAACACAAAGGTAGCTAGCATTATGAAAGAAGTTCTCTATGCCATGAAGACATTGAAAAACGGAAAAAACAATTGAGCCAGACGAAATACCAAGCGAACTCTTGAAACTAATAAATGAAGACTAATTCAGTTTACAAAACAGGGATCATTCCAAAGCAATGGATTCAATCTTCCTTCATAACGATACCAAAAAAAACAAGTGGGAACGAATGCAGTGATCATCGAACTATTAGTTTAATAAGCCACATACTAAAAGCACTTCTTAAAATTATCCACAAAAGACTTTGAAACAAGTTAGAAAAAGACATAGGAAACACTCCATTTGGATTCAGAAAAGGATTTGGTACATGAAAGGCTCTATTCAGTTTTAATGTGTTAAAATAGAGATGTTTGGGCATGAACCAAGATATATACGTATGCTTTATAGATTACAAAAAGGCATTCGATAAGGTACGTCACGATACTTTAATAGATCTACTGAAACAACGAAACATAGACTCACGAAATATACAGATCATTGAAGCGCTCTACTGACTTTTAAGAAGAGTTGTTAGAAGCATATTACGCACGAGAGGAACAGTTACGCACGGCCAGCGTAGCGGGGAGGTCGTAATTCCGCGAGTACGTAATTGCCTTACAACTCGAGTTACGTACTATACTTTATTTACGACCACACTAATTTGTTTCTGTTTAGTAAGAAAAATATGTGTTGGCGCCAATTTAGCGCATCCAGGTTTAAATTTAATATTTAAATTGATCTCGGCACCGATCAATAGAAGTGGAAAAGGTGTATCGATCTGTGTCGAAGTAGCGCGAGTTAATTATCAGTTCGCGAAATTAGATCAGTAGAGTCGAAGAAGCACGCTCGGCGAGTGCGAACGCAAAGAACGAGAGACAAAAACGTGAAACCCACACCGACTGGCACATGTGCGTGTTCTAGAATTTCCAGCTAAATCAGACAGGGGGTGATCAAGAGCCCAAGGGCTGAAGCGGAATACAACGTCCCGAAGACGCCGATTTAAGGGAATCCCTGTACCCATTATTCCCATTCCTCCCTTAAAATAAGCGCCGGAAGGACAGTTCCATGGCGGAGACGTTGGCAGCCCATACAGGTAAGTGATTTAACCGGCCTGTGGTTTTGCTTGGGAATTTTAAATTTATAGAGACACGGTCCGAACAATATGTTTAATGTAACACCTTCGACCTTATTTAACTTGATAGAAATAAAAAGAAATACATTCATAATGGTTACATACTTTTTTATTTAGTACTTATTTGTAGTTATCGTTAGATTTAAACGTGAAAAAACGAAATGAATGCCAGGTTCTATGTGAATGATGTGACGTTTAATGATTGTTTGGATATTACGGAGTAAAATATTTAAAAATAGTTTCAACGTGCAGCTTTTAACCAATCAACGAATCGTAAACCTAACGTTCATGGGTGATTTTGAATTATTACATATCATTAATCGCGGATTGTTACATATGTGTGTGGTATGATTTATTTACATAGTCCACGAACTGTACAATAATGGGCATTTACACTATTGGTCGTAGATAAAAGTAGATAATATGGTCTCAGATGAAATACGGACGTATACTATCCCGAATACTATTCAAACTGCACTCTGAAGAGATATTCAGAAAAGCTCTCGGTGAAGAACAAGCTGGAGTATCGTAAATATATATAGCATCGTAAATGTTCAATCTCTAAATAACTTGTGATATGACAAACGCCACAGTCATTATAGTGAAGTCTCTTGAAGACCTACATAGATTAACAAATAATGTAAACGAAGCTGGTCTGCAATACAGATATATCTCAAGATAAACTTGAAAAAAATACATGATAATATCGGAAGCCCCAACGCAATATCAAGTCCTAAATATCGACACCACTCGGGTAGGAAAAAAACATCGAAATACAAATATCTTGATACAACAGACAATATAGACTAGATGCTTGAAATAAAATCAAGAATTGAATTGGCCAGAAAGACATTTCTGAAAATGCGAACGTTTTTCTGTGATAGACAAACTAAAATAAATCTGTGTACATGCTAAGAGGGCACGTCTTCTCGATTCTAATCTATGAAATGGTGGCATGGAGATTGAAACTAGCTGCAATAAAGAAGCTGGAGTCCTTCGAACTATGGAGCTATAGACGTATGTTAAAAATATACTGGGGAGACAGAGTAACGAATATAAGAGTGATGGGACGTATGAATAAACAGCTGGAAATCATATCGACAATAAAAAGAAGAAAGTTGCAGTACCTGGGTTGCATAACAAGAGGGAATAATACGAACTGCTCCAATTGATAATGCAGGAAAGGATACTAGGCAGACATAACATCGGTAGGCGCAGAATCTCATGGCTGCGTAAACACAACATCCAATGAACTATTCCGAGCTGCCATCATCTAAGATAAAAATTTCGTTGATCATTGCAAACCATCTGTAAGGAGATGCTAATTGAAGAAGAAGATTAAAAAACAAGTGGATCAATAACAAGCGGCCTGATCTACTATTTGACCATTAATTCAGAAATATATTGCCACCAATTGGACAAATTGAGTGATTCTATCAAACAGATTGATTAACAAAAAATATTTTTTGTTTCATCATTATAATGCCTAATATAGTTAGATGATTTGCCCTAATCTGTTAAAGCTTGGTTGGGAAGCCTAACTCGCCTTGTTCGTCCGAGCTGCTATCCTGCGATTACTTTTTCCGGTCTTAGCAGTAGCCTTTAGATGGCATAAGATTTGGTAAAAATTACGTCAAAAAACATTTGATCCGTTTTTTTGGAAACAAAAATCAGAAGTTCTACGAATTTAGAATCACGCTACTACTAGAAAGCTGAAAAGAACGAAATATAATTAAATTATTATTTTTCCATAATTAAATTAAATATTTAATTATTGTGGTAGGGACTTAGTAGTCAAGGTGCCGGACTACCAGCCCATGAGTCCCGGGTTCAATTCCCGAGGGCACAAGTATGGAAATAAGCCACAGTTCTCCTGTGCATGACAAAGTGATCACAGTAATCTGTCACGAAACCCTCTCCTAAATTGTGGCTCGCCACCCACTTTAAAAACTATACTTGTGTCTAAGATCAAGACACCACGCACAACTATAAGCAGGTAGAGGAAGTCCATTTCCACTATAGGACTGTAGTACCAATGTAAGAAAATTTAATTTTGGCCATAATAAATAAAAAAAAATGGTTGGTTAAAAAAATTTAAAAAAATTGGACTTGGTTTTGGTCATTTTAAAAATGGCCAAAATTAAATATTTTATTTATATCATTAAATAAAATTTTTTTTTTAAATTATGGAATTATTTGATTAATTCTTTATATTACAAATAATTTTCTATTTACATTTACAACATTTAAAACCCAAAAAACATTTTACATTTAAAAAACCCAACAGGTCATTATTTTTCAATTATAATTATTGTACAATTTTGGGAATTGGGACTCGGACATTTAGATGTTAACATATCAAAATACATAAATGGCTCTTTACTTACATAACTCTGTCGACCACTGTCATTTTCATTCAACTTTAACGTTACTTTTCGAGTTTTCGAGAATACAAATATTTTATTATTAATACAAATAACACAGTTTATATTTATTATGTTATAACTTCTATTTTAGTAAGAAATAATAAATTTCTATTGCTTTTCTAGTTAGTAGTTAAAGGTAATACGTGCCGTATATTTAAAGTAAGGGGTAGTAAGTAAGTAAGCCTCATGAGAGTTTTTGGTCAGTATGGGCAAGCACAATGGCCACTACATTATTTAACCAGCACTAACTACTAAATCGCGCCGCGCCAAGGGACTTCTCTATATAAAATAAAGTGTTTAGGGCCTCGATAGGTCCTTGCCGTTTTGAGATTAATGCCTTCACATTTTTTCCCAACTCTATCTCGGACCTCAATAACACTTTTTCCATCCAGCCTGTTTTTCTTTCTCTCTCTCCCTTATTTTATTTTATTACCAACGTACGGATTTATAGTACACATTCCGGACACATATCTCGACTCATATTGATGACCGTAGCCTTTTGTTCAACGGGTTCACACAGAGGAAACGTTCGCTTTTGTGCGAGCGTTTTCTCCCCCCTTTTTTATTTATTTGTTTTCGAGTAGTAAAGGTAAGTTTAAAATCACCTCACTGTGCTCCAATTTAGAATTATGGGTCCATTTATTTTCTACATCTGGTATAAACATAGTAAAACTTGAGAGTTCGGCTCGTAAAAGTAATGGCCAGGTCATTGTAAACAATCAAATATTGACCCTCGAAAATACAAAGAAATCGTTGTATTTATTATTATATTAGAAATATTACTAATAATTTTAAAATATAACTATATTATCAATATTAAGTATTTTAGTATTTAGTATAAATACTAAATTAGGTACTTACGTATTAACGCTACCGCAGCGAGAGGTCGCGCTACTTCGCGATATTTGGCCTAGATTTATCTGCTCTAATATAACCTAATCTAACCCTTATCCTATATTTTTTCTTATTTCGTATCGAGAGGTCGCGCTACCGCTCGATATGTGGTCTGGATTTATCTGCTCCGTTATAACGTAATATTACCATTCATTTTGTTCAATTCTGTAGCTGCGGTGGCGTTAGTACGCAAGTGCCCTAAATTATTTTAGAAGAAAGTAATTTAGTATAATATTTGATATAAAATCTATATAAAAACCGATAAGATTTGATAGACGAAATTAGAATTATAAGTTTTGTTAGTTGAAGCTTGAAAGATTATACAGAGAAAAAATATGACTTGGATTATAACACTACATACAGCGTAATTGTTATATAAAACAAGACAAGACGAAACAGTATCTGCTTATTAACGCTGAACATAAATATTTAACAGATGTTGCTGGATGTTGCTGGAAAGCAGGTAGTATAAGACATATAAGACATCGGTGCAAAAAGGAGGCAGCTCCCTCCATATATTTACGATTTTTCGTTTTTAGTCGCTATAAGGTAATTCAAAGGCGCTCTATCAATTGGTGCAAAAACGAAGTAGCTTCCTTCGTTAATTCGTAAGTGAAATATAATGATTATATAGATGCCTCCTTATTGGATTCGGTGCAAAATGAAGATAGCTCCGGAGCTACCTCGTTTTTGCACGGAATGAATTGTTCATACTTTAGCCGCTTGGATGCAACACATGCAATATGGATGACGTTGCCGTTATGTTTAGTAGATTATCGAATAATATGTCAGCTACCAATAGTTCCAGCGAACAATTTGACGATTCGGACAGAGATCCTGATTTTTCTCAAGATGACCATGGACCTAGTGTTGCACGCTTTTCTGTGTTTAATTCAAGTGCTGAAATTTCATCGCTGATCCAAAGTGATTCTGAAAGTGATGACGGTCAACAGAAACAAACAGTTGTAAAAAACAAGTTGGCAAGAAACGAGCAAGAGATGAAAGTAAGTGGAATAGAAATATTGCTAAGAAAAGAAAAGCTGAAGAAAAATTTTACATCGTCATTAAAAACAAAAATAAATGTCTGAAAGGTGAAAGGAAAACTGACAAAAACTGTAACTGTAAATTCAAATGTTTCACCAAAATAAACGACACTGCTAAGCAAGATATTTTGACAATCTTTAATAATATTGCCAACAAAGAGAAACAGGACATATTTCTAGGAAGACAAATAGTTATAAAAAAGGTTGCCAGATCTATACCTAAATTGGGTGAAAGACGATAACGTTCTTGTTCCTGTGAATATACTATAAAAATCGGCATAACTTTAACCAGGGTTTGTAAAAATGCTTTTTGTTCATTATATGGTTCATTATATGGTGTTAAGTAAGAAAAGAGTAGAACTTCTTATGAAGCACTTGAAAGATAACATTCCGGCACCCAAATATATGCGTGGAAAACACACCAATCGCCCTAATATGATACGTGAGGATGTATTACATCAAATTGATTCTCATATACAGTCATTTCCAAAAAGATCGTCACACTATAGCCGCACTAAAAATGAAAATAAGTTTTATTTGTCACCTGAACTAAATATGCAAAAAATGCATAGGCTTTATCTTCAAAAGTACGAACCCGATATATACGTTGCCATCCTGAACGATAAAAAAGCAAAGCCTTAAGTTTCATACGAATATTTTAATCGGTATTTTATTTCAAATTATAACTACTCATTTGGAAAGCCACGGTCGGACACTTGACAGACTTGCGATAGACTGGACAATCTCATATCAGCGGAAAAGAATGAAGAAGTAAAAAGGAATCTAATAAGTGAAAAACAAGTGCATGAGAAAAAAGCAAACTATTTTTACACAAAAATGAAAGAAGATACTGCTGAAATTTCGGAGAACAAAGATGAGGTGGAGCTGTTAGCTTTTGATTATCAACAGAATATGCCTCTTCCCCACGTACCTAGTGGAGATGTTTTTTAGGGTTCCGTACCGAAAACGGAGCCCTTATAGGATCACTTTGTTGTCCATCTGTCTGTCTGTCCGTCTGTCTGTCTGTCAAGACCATTTTTCTCAGGAACGCGTAGAGGTAAGAAGTTGAAATTTGTATCAAATACTCGGGTCTGCGGTCTCTTGAAAAAATCAAACTTGTAACTCAACGCGATCAAAAGATATGGCCGTTTATGTCGCATATTTTGCGATTTCACAAGGGAATCAAAACCTATAGGGTACTTCCCGTTGACCTAGAATCATGAAATTTGTCAAGAAGCGGTGTCTTACAGCACATGTAAAGGGAAAAATCTGAAAAGCGTAAATATGTAGTTTAATTACAAGAAAAATGCAAATTTACTATTAGAAACTTATGAAAATACACTAATGTTGTCGTAGTGATATTGTTAGGCTCCAGACGCATATGGGTTGCAAACTGTTAGGTCCTCCTCAGTTAGGTCCGAAGGTTAAAAAGTATGTGTTGGCTCCACGCTGTTTATTCTGAATTTTCTTTGTTTATATTCGTTATGCATTTCATCACGTACGCTCTTTATACATAAAATATACAGGGTATATTATAGTAAATTATGTCTAAATTTTGCATGTTTATAACCGACATGCGACATACTCAAGTCCCGTAACATCCTGTATATATTATATTTCGTCTAATTTTTCTTTATAATCTACATATATTTAAATCACGTGCGCCCTTATTTTTTGGGAGTCAATTGCCCAAAAGCTGTCAATTGAACAACTGAATGTTAAGAGTATCGGAGTAGATCTAGAAATAGTTAATATATTAGTTTATATTAGATCTAGAAATAGTTAGATCTTAATATAAGTTAGTGAATAAGTGTAATACTAAAATAAAGTTTTCTTTTTATAAGTTTAAAAATATTGGCGTTATTTAAAAAAAATACCCTGTATACCTTTATACAGGGTATATGGGTATACAGGCAAAATTAAGCAGTAAAAACAAATAGTGAAGTTCGAGAACCCCTAAACACTCATAGTGAATGGGGGATGTATGGTAATAAAATATAGGGTAGAATTCCATCGTATGACAGCGACATCTTGAGGTTATGCTTGCAGCGGTACTAATATGGTCGTGATTTCAGGAGGGCCACTTGTCAAGTTAACTGAATGTGCTTGCTACGTCCTCCACAAAAAAAGATACCTTACTTACAAGTTTGTACGGTACCCTCGGTGCGCGAGTCACAACTCGCACTTGGCCGGTTTTTATAAAAGGCAACTATGGGAATACAACTTTTGTGTCTTTGCAGCCAGTTCGGGCAAATCGTACTTTTTCATGTACGATGAAACCATAGCCAAGAAAGGAGCTAATGATGAAGTAAGCTTTTTACATTATTTTCTTGAAAATTTTGTACCATCAACAGTGACAAAATTATACCTGTATTCTGATAACTGCAGGTCACAAAATAAAAACCAAGTCTTAGCTCACTATCTTTACACACTTGCAAATACTAATAGATTTTCTAAAATTATACACAGATGTCCAGAACCAGGACATAGTTTCCTGCCTTGTGATCGGAGCTTCGGATTGATCGAAAAGGAGAAAAGGAAACGGGAGAGGTATTGCCAGAAGAATGGGTTGCAATGGTAAAAAATACATGCCGCAAATTTATAGTGGTTCCAGTTTCCCAAGAAATAATTTTAAACTTCAGTGGTCATTTCAACGGGACTTTACGTGTTAAAACGTACGTGGACTTTAAACCAAAGAAAACAGAAATTTGATATATGTTCTTATCGTGTCATGGAGTACACAGAAAAAGGCGTGGAATGCAGCAGTTCGGCCAGTGCCTTCCTTAAGGGCTTATTTACTTTTCAGAAACATGGCGTGGCTTTGACCTTACCTCCTTCTACATTACTCCTATACTCTGGACTGTTACCACTTAAGCGCCCTAAATACCTACAAGTGAAAAAACTTGCAATAAAATATGTGCCTTCTGACTGTATGTGGTTTTATGATCGGCTGAAGTGTCAAGGAGAAGAAGAACCTACTCAGCCAGAAGAAGATAGCTTTACGGATGATTAGTTTTTGTTTATTTATTACTTTTGATAAAAATTTGTTAAATTAAAAAATTTAAAAAAAAATTAAATTTTTTTTTACTCTTCGGTGCAAAAAGGGGGCAGCTCCAACGTTTTCTTTTTGATATTGTTATTCAATCTTATTAAAAAAAGCGTAGTTTGTTAGTATATTATGTATTAGGTACTAGAGTTTAAGCCTACATACGAATAAAACATATAAATTAAAAGAATTCGTAGTAAAACAGTTTTTTGTTTCTCCTCAAAAAAATGCTAAAATGGAGCTGCCTTCTTTTTGCACCGATGTCTTCAATTGAGTCTCTAAATAATCAGGCATTCATAGATACAATTAGATTAACAAGTTTTAGTATGTGAAGCTGGATCGACTATACTTTTCGAAAGAAGAAATTTTACTTGAATTACCAGTCTGCATAAAGATAACATCATGACAAGACCAAGCTTGTCAACGAAAACTAAACAAATAAGAGAAGTATAATATATTTGGTTCGGCAATATTTTGACATGACTTATCAAGTGAAGAAACTGGTCATTGATTGTTCATTTGTATTTATTTCTTTTAAAGATCTATTGCACTTACTTTTCTAATTGCTAAATTAATTAGAGCTTCTCTTCCAACCTTGCTTTTTACTTTAAGATCTGATTCGGATTTTAAGATTGCATTTCCTACTGACAGGAGGCTCCATTTTTTCTTCTTTGTTTCTCCCAATTTGGCTATCGGGCTATTTATCAGCAAACAAGAATCAGGAATTTATCTTCAAACATTTGGCCGATTGTTTTTTTTTTCACATTTTCGATAATTCATAAATTCGATATTGTTCTTATACAAACAGAGAAGTACGGCAGTTGCTTTCCCCCATTGCAATGATGGTTCAGAAAGTATCTTGCCTTGGAAGATTACCTTCACGCTAGACAGCTTTATGAATCGGTGGGTATCTGTACAAGGAGTACCCGTAGAAGGATTGTACCGTCCGCCCCTCATCTTTTTGATATGGTATCATTATTGCCCTTTATCATTGATATCGTACCAGCACAAGTATTGTACTTGCCCTTATCTTTGCTTGTGCTAGGTTTTTGAAAGACGCTAGATCCCTTTTCATTGGTCCCAAAGACAACATACCCCTCTAATCATTATTAGGTTTGAAATGTTTATGACGTCTGTCTAAGTTTGTCATATTCCCTCTGTAAATGTGGTACGTTAGTATTCACATAAAGTCCCAAGGGTAAGCTTTTGCTCTGTTCCTGGATTTAAAAGCAGCATATGACTCTGAAAATAGTTATATGTTGTTGGTGTAGGGTCAAAGTCAGATATAGTAAGTCGAGCACGTTCAAGGTAGATATGGATTTGAAGGCTGCCCGATTAGCCCGGCACTCTTCAATATTTATGTGGCAGATTTGGAGAAGGTACTGGATGCTGGAAAGCAGGAGGAGTAGTGGGTTGGGAGGAAGAAAGTGTGGAGTCTGGTATACGCATATGATGTGGCAGTCCTGGCAAAATATTGAAGGAATTGAATTAAAAAAGAGGAATTGAAAGGATTGAGGAAATTATTGGAGAGATTTTTTGATGACGGTAAATGTAGGTAAAACAAAATAGATGAGGTATAAGAAGTGGGTGTGTAAGAAGGAGCAGCTCGAATGGAAACGAATGGGGATAGGTTATAACAGGTTGGGCATTTTAAGTATTTAGTGTTTGTATTTCGAAGTGGTTATGTTAATAAGGAGCATATAGAGTACGTGGCTAAGAAAGCATGGGAGGCAGGAGAGAGGTTCGGGAAAGTATGGGGGAAAGAGTTTAGCACAAATTAACGGGTGAAAGAAGTTATATGGAAGGCTTGTTGGCGGAGTATATTGAGGTATGGAGCAGAAGTATGGGGAGTGGAGGAAGAAGAAGGCGTGGAAAAAGTGCAGCTACATTTTATAAAAAGACATTGCAATTAGACATATCAACTCCTTCCTATATAGTACAGCAGGTGCTAAACACATTCAAACTAAGAACTGAAGCAAGGGGGGGAGTAGCAAGGTATGAAAGTAAAGTGAGTAGAATGACAGAGAAAAGAATTATAAACGAAGTATTTAGCGTACCAAGTTTTGAAGGAATGAATGGGAGGAGAGAGACAATTTGGCGAAAGAATAGAAGAAAACTGAATGAAGGAGGTGGTATGTCTATCATGGAAGTGGAGAAGCTTAAGAGGAAAGGCATGCGAGTTAGCGCATGGCTAGTGGTAAGCTTGAAGGAAGTTGAACTGCAAAAACGTCAAAGAAAAATAATGAAGGGTAGATATAGTAAGGACTATGTGGAAATATAAATATTTTGAAGAATTGCCTAAATACTTAAAAACAACAATGGACCTGAATACCCAGTCATTAATTTAAAGTTTAGATGTGGCTGTGAAGAAATAGGACGAAAGAACTGCATGGATGACAAGTATAAAGGCTGTGATGCATGTGGCGTAGGGAAGGACGTGTGGGTGCATTGGCTAGAAGAGTGCGAAAAAGAAGAGTGGACCGATAGGGAGAGAGAGAGAGAGTGTTAAGTAGGAAATGGAAACAGTGCATGAATGAGGTAGGTAGAGGTCTGGAAATGATAGAAAGGATAAAAGGATCGAAGGGGCAGTAGATTTGAACAGACGAAACAGAGCAATAGCTCATTATACTTTGTAACTTAGACTTTATTTTTATGTTTTGTAAAGTATATTGATTATTGATTTGGATTTTGTATAAGCAGTTTTTTTTAAGTAGGAATGTTTATCTGTAGTAAATTTTGTTTTATGTTTTATCCCAATAAAGGTTATTTATTGTATATAGTAGTTATTTTGGAATACACTTACTTAAACACCTCGTGCATGACTGGCGAGGTTAGTTTTTCATTTGACGTTTGTGGAGAAAGACATGAACCTAGCAGGTTATTGATTTCAATTTCTTCTACTCAAAAGTCATATCCATCCTGAGAAGTTAATCTTTTATATGTGTTTGTCAATATATCTTATCTGTTCTGTCTACCAATGAATGTCGAATATGTGGAACTATTTTATTGGTTCAGAACTTTTTCTTTTATTCGAGCAAATACCTAGATCCATAACGTTTTTACCTCTAGGATACAATGCCGACAAGCTCACACATTGCCGGTAGCTCCTAACGCGACATTGCCCGAGGCTCCTAATCACTGTTATAGTTTCAATCTAGAGCAGCTTTCAGTTCTGCTTCTATAAAGAATTTCAGATTTCGGATTGGGTTCAAAAATTACAATTCTTCTTCACACTGTATGTCTAAAGTACACATTATACTTGCATATTAGCGGATGCAAAATTTTGTAAGGAAATATTGTGGTTTGCTTGGCTGATTTGCAGAGGCTGCAACTATCATCTTCCTATAAACCGAGAGTCTTGAACTGTTTCTTGAGTGTACAGTAAAGACTAAGCTTGTTCCTATTCAATTTGTTCCTATTCCTGTTTCAGTTCCTATCTGATATCTCGGTCCCACAGTTTCTTTTTAAATATCCTGAGAGTCCTTCTAGGATTATATTCATTTTTTCATTATTTCGTCAGATAAGATTTATTACGAGTTATCGGATAGATAAGGTCCAAGTGGACATCATGTGAAGAAACTGTTCACTGATTGAAGATTTAAATTTGTAATGGTGACTCAGTATACTGTGACTTTTATAGGTCTATAATTACACATTTGAAACTTCCTTTCCAATTTTGCTTCTCTCATGAGTCTTTGAATCCGAATTAAGTTCAAAGATTGCATTTTGTCCCAAGGTTTGGGGCGAAAGGGAATATAGGGGTTTACTTTGCCAATCCATAGAATTAACATTCATTACGTTCTTGAGTCTACTGTAATCCGCAAGGAGTCTTTCAAAATTTAATTTTAGGCAGGCCATGTTGTGTAGTTGTTGTAACCCTAAGTTCGTTCCAGGGTTATCTTTATTAAGTTATTTACCTCTCCCAGATGGTTTTCCCTCTCATTCATAAGAAAAGTTCTGAACCTATAAAATAGTTCCACTTATTCGACATTCATTGGTAGACGGAACAGATAAGATATGTCGACAAACACAAATAAAAGATTAACTTATCAGGATGGATGTGACTTTTGAATAGAAGAAATTGAAATCAATAACCTGCTAAGTTCATGTCTTTCTCCACAAACGTCAAATTAAAAACTAACCTCGCCAGTGATGCCACGAGGCGTTCAAGTGAGTGTATTCCAAATCAAAACAGCAAAGCTGCACTGATGAGAGATAAATCTCGAACTGCGTCTCCAGATGGCTATTCACTTAAGTTAAATTAAAGTAATCGGGAGCAGAGACCGGAACAGCCTCGCTGCCAAGATCTCCTGGCTGGAAGTACCGAATGACGAAATGATATGCAAATACCATTTCGAGGAAAACCACACAGCAATGTGTTGTAATGAATAATGGAGCGACGAATCCTCAACATACCACACAGAGCAAAGTACTATCAAGTGGTATACGGATGGTTCGAAGACAAAGAAAGGTACTGGTGCAGGAGTGTTTGGACCTCGTACCAAAGACTCTGAATCCATGAGAATCTACCCAAGTATCTTCCAAGCACAGGTACATGCAATCGAAAGATGCACAAATTAACCTCGACAGGAACTATCGCAAAATACAAATTGCTAAACAGTCAGATAGCCAAGCAGCTATCAATTCCATTAGCTAATACACCATCAGATCCAAACCGGTATGGGACTGTGTGGGAAAGCTAAATAAGCTTGGCAGAGGAAATAAAGTAACGCTATACTGGGCACCAGGACACACTGGTTTAGATGGAAACGAAGAAGCCTATTGCGGCATGAGTATGAATCATCCACAAAAGCTTAGATGAAAAAATAAGAGAACGATGATTGAAAAAATAAGAGAACGATGGATGAAAACCTGGAAAGAACTTCCAGGGCTAAGACAATTCAAAGTAATGCTGTTATCTTTTAACCAAAACCTTGCCTGAAACTAAACAGGAACAAGCTTAGAATTCCGAGAGGAGTCCTGACGGGATACTGCAGACTTAGAAAATACCTCAAAAGCATAGGCCTAGAGGAAGGTGATACATGCAGATTCTGCGGCTCCGCGGACCACACCGCCATACTTCCGCTCAAAGACTGCGGAGCACTGCTCCGCAAGAGACAAATGTCCACAGGCCCACTGCTTAAACGCAGAAGAGTTGAAGTCCTTGAATTCCAACCAGATCCTGAAATTCCTAGAGGAATCAGGACTTGAGGAGGCGCTCTAAATGGGTAAGTATACCAACAATTAGAGGAAGAAGGTGGGGTACAATAGATCTATGAAGGTCGCAGTACAAGTCACCACCAAAATCTACAATCTAAGTTAAGTGGAAAGATATTATCTTAAAAGCAATGTTATTTCTCTAGTACTCGTTTAGTGGCACGAAAGTGGACTGGGGGCTATTAATAACATACAAATATCTATTGCATACTTCAATATCCTACGTGGTATAAGCAAGCGAAGTAGTTGTTTCAACATGAGATTTGTTTTGTAATCTTAATCTCAAAGACTTAATATTATAGAGCTGCGAACAGTTTAATATATTTATATATTCAGGCTATATTTCGCCTATAATGCCTTTAAAGTTTATGTGATTATCTATAATTAGTATGGTTTCAGAAATATAAATTTTGATAAATGAAAAGGTCTAATAAGATTTTTTACGAAACTTTTAAACGTCTGTATTTATTAATATCTGGAACATTACTGCAAATATTGGGAATATTCTATATTCTGAATAAAATTTTGAAGAATCAATTATTTAGTTTTGTAATATCTTATTATAATAAACGTAGATAAATTAATAAATTACTACATCTCCATTCACTCAGTGAATTAAAACGTAGTAATTTATTAATTTATCTACTTTTATTATTGAAGATTGACATAGTAATTTCACCCAATCTTATTGTTGTTATAATGTTTTCGTTATAAAGCTTATCAATATTTAGCAAAACTTTTCCTTTCTTATTTTGTATGTTTTTCATATTTATGTCAATTGATTACCAGTTTGAGCACACATCGCGATATTGAAAACATCCCGACGATGATACGGACTTTTCAAACCGTAATGGACTTATTATGTTGATGCTCTAAGCCAAACCACAAAATAATACTTTATATTTATAATATTCCAATCCTATTGAAATATTATCTTCTATTGTGCTGGTGGCAAAATAACCTCACGTTTTCAACAACTAAATCTCGAAATTTCAAAGAAAATATCATTAATTAAACCATATCGTCATAAGGTCATCAACTAGAACAGCGTTTCTCAAACTATTTTTACTTGCGTACCCCTTGCCCCTTGACCTATCATCGCTAATCGTACCCATACCCTACCCGCCCAGATATAATAACGATGTAAAACTTGTTTAATATATAACAAACAATAAAAATGGAAAGACATTTCGAAGAATTCCCTTAGTAACATCTTTTGATGTTGTTATCTTTTGTAACTTTTTATCTTTTATTTTATGTTCAATTTATGTATCAATGTCCGCCATTACATAATTTTTTTGCGTACCCCCGGAGATTATTTTACGTAACCCTGGGGATACGCGTACCCAGGAAGAAAAATGCTGAACTAGAAAATTAATAGGATGTTTAAAATGTCAAGATTAGTTAATCCGTAATAATTGAGATCAGTGGTCCTCCTTTCATTCTAAAAAATGTGTTGATAATTTGTCAAAAATGGTGCAAAAAATATTAAAAACTAGCGCTATCTATAACAAAAAGTTTAAAACATACAAAAAAATGAAGGAAGTGTTATTACGTGGTCATTTTATTGAACATGTTAATTGAAGAAGGAAAAATTCAAATTTTATTGAAACAATGTTTGATGTCTACGACTATTCGAAAGGTTTTTGTGGAGATAAAAGGTGTATCTTTTGCATAGAAAAAAATAGGAAAAATGCAAATTGTAACCTCCGGAAATACGATGCTACTTTAAACTATGTATACAAACTAGTTTACTTATTTACATACCAGAATTGAACTCAACGATGAAATTTTGATCAACTACAGCACAAACCACTGAAATATATACTAACTGGAAAGAGCGCTGCCTATTGGCTTGTGCAGGCCGAGAGAGAGCATCACAAGGTGTCTCTCGTATCGCTCTGTCTTCGTCTAGTACAGTCCAAAAGGAAAATCACTCTCGCTTTTCCTCGATCTCACTCTTAGAACTTATACTTATGGAATAGGAATACCGTATAACTTACGTATACCGAAACTGTGTCCAACATCTGTGCGACAAGGAAGGATATAACATTTCTTTTGTTCGCTATGCGCATGCCCCAAATCAAATAAACATTTATTTTTTAACCATACATCGGGTTGAACTTTAATTTTTAAATATTTTTATTGTTACGTATACAATTTTTATAACATGAGGTAATATTTATTTTTAATGTGGTGTATTTAGTTATATAATTTGCATCATTTATGTTTGTTTTTTAAAAGAAGAAAAATATTTAAGTTTACATATAAAATAAGAGATTTATCGAAAGATAATCAGTATTTTTTACTTTTACTATAAGTACTAGTATAGTACGATTTAATAAAAATATAACTTGACACTGTAACAGGAAAACTACTATTCTTTTTTTGTTTATACATTACAACTTTATTTATTACAAATTTATTTAATATACATTACAACTTTTACAAAATAAAAATAATCTACTGCACATTATTGATTTTTAAATTGGATCAGTTTATTATAATAAATATATTCCTAATATATTCTTTTTTCTGTAAGGGTGGCGCATCATGAAAGCATGAAACAATCTCAACTTTACAAGGAAGTTGATTATTTTTTTAATTAACAAGAGCTTGTGGTTGTCGAAAATATCTTATTCCAAAATATGATCATACATAGTCTCACTTATAAATACTTTGTTATTTGCAATTCGAAACACTTTATTTACATTAATATTTTTTACATTCGGTTTTATACATTTAGGTTTTAAATTAGGTTTAGGTTTAAACTGCAATTAACAAGATAGCAAATGTAAACAACATCGAAAAATACGCGTAGGCCGCGCATGAGCATTTCGAGCAAAAAAAAAAATAGAATGAGACTTTGTATCTTACTTCTTGGACACAATTCTATGATTTGTATTCCTGTTCCAAACATATAAGTTCTATGATCTCACTCTCTTTCTTGATTCAACTCAATACAACTAGCTTTTCGCTATGACTGTATCACATCCTCCCCACTCTCTACTACACTGTTGGCTAGACAAGGATGAAGGGAGGTCCTTGGGACCTCCCACTCGGTCCGCACAAGCCAAGAGGCCAGCGCTCGTTCCAGTTTGTATATATTTCAGTGGCACAAACTGAGGACGCTTAAAGCGACCTCTCACTTGCTGCTCCGAATAAACAAGGTCAAGTTAAATTACATAAAAATACATTTTTTTCTCTCTACTGTTTCTAAACAAAATATTATATATAATTTAAATTTAATTGAAAGTTTTAGAAAGTAACTTATTTTCGAGATTTACACATTTCCATTATGGATACATTTGAAACTTTTTAAAGAGCTTATGCATTTATACCGAACTATTGGAGATAACATAAGAGTCTTAGCTTGTAGATTATATTAGTAGGTGGTGACGTTGTTCTGCAACCTTTATAGATATATTGTCTTATATTGTGAATTGTAGATTTCGATGGTGACTTCGATTGCCACCTTAATAGATCTATTGTCTCTCCTCCTCTAATCGTTGTTATACTTACCCATTTAGAACGCCGAATCTAGTTCTTTCCTGAGAAATGCTACTATTGATTGTATTACCACATAACTTGGGTAACGCACGCAAATATTCAATATCGCTAGGTCAAATTAAAAAAAAAACAATTAAATAAATAAAATAAACACAATCAATATTAAAAAAGTGACGTGAAAGTGACATATTTTTTTTCATTGCAAAATAAATATAAAAATAAATAAAACGTTTTAAAAATTTTATGGTGATACCGGAGACTGAGGAGAGTTCTTAAGAATCTACATCACCGGAGACAATTGAAAAAGCAAATTCTTCATTTTTGGTTCTATTTTTTATGGATGGCACCTGGATCCCAAACTTGTAAGATACATCCCCTAGTATGAGTAATATCAAATATTGTTTGCAACACGGGCGGAATTGTTAATTGTCCTCCCGAGTGCGAATGTGCGCACTCACTTCGTTCGTGCGCCCAATTTCGCTCTCGTGTCCAATTGACAACCTACCGCCTTAGTTACAAAATATACTATTATATACTTTTATTATTGAAGACTCACATAGTAATTACACCCAATGCTCCTCTAGTTCTAATTGCTTTAGGAATCCATTCAAGGTTTCTTTAGGGATTTCAGGATCTGGATGGAATTTAAGGACTGCAATTCCTCCTCGTTCAAGCAGTGATCCCGAAAGTATATCTGTCTCTTATTGAGCAGAGCTCCGCAGTCCATGAGCGGATGTATGGGAGTTTCATCTGCTGAACTGCAATTGCCATCTTCAATGACATATATACCTTAGGTCTATAGTAGCCAAAGGTTCTTACCTACTAGCAAAGTCTATTATCTTGCCTAGAAAATAAAAAAATGTTCAGTTTTTATATTATGACATAGGTCTGGCGGTCATGGGCTCTTTGACTACCAAGTTCATAAGTAAATCATCTGTCACACTTTTATTGTTGTTTGCAAATTTTGAAATAATTTTCACAAAATAACAGAAAACCTTTATGTTTGAGTCGTATTATCAAAACTCAGTTTTTAGTAATGGATCCTTATCATATTTTTTTTATCGCTAGGTGTATTTTATGTTTAAATGATGAAATGTAATATACAGGGTGTTAGGTAAATATGTGGCAAAAATTCAAGGGGCTATTCCCCTATTCAAGGGGCTATTTGGCCTATTCTAAGAATATTTTGTCTTATGGCGAATTCAGCCAATCACAATAACAGTTGAAGATAATACTCTGTCCGATCATCGACTAATACTAGTAGCCTATGTCTTGAATTATATCAAAAATAAGCAAGATTACTTCTATACCCGAGACTTTTCATCAGCAATAAATATCGCCTGCAACAGGCACTGCAAAATGAGTCATTGTCCGAGATTGCGAACAAAAGACCATTGCCTTCATACAGTTGCTGCAATTTTACATATTCAAATACTGCCCAATGAAGAAAATTAAAATAACTCACTCCTCTTGGATAACGGAGGAAATTAAAATTTCAAGTGCGCGTGTTAAAGACGTATATGTGCTTCAAAAGAAATTTCAAGTGCTAAGGGAAATCTATCTCAAACGGAAGAAAATTCATAGACACCTCCTAGTTGTGACCAAACAAAATTTCTATAAAAACAATTTAGAAAATCAGCCAACAAGCAGCGGACGCTATGGAAAACAGTGGACGAACTGTCTAACAAATGTAGGACTAAACAAGACATTCAAATAAAAAATAACAATATGTGCATAAAAGAACCGAATGTTGTAGCTTCGCTATTTAACCAGTTTTTTATAGCAGCCCCTGAGAATATAAGTCAAAATATTCCTTATACACAAATCGGGAACGAACATATACAACAAAACAACAGGTCAATATATCTGGATGAATTTTTTCCCAACGAAATGTTAATAATATTGAATAAACTGAAAAACAAAACATCTCATGGCGCGGATCTAATACCTGGCAACATTATCAAAGAGTTCCTAGTAAACTAATTGAAACTAATTGAACCCATAACAGACATCGTAAACTCAACTTTCTCTGAAAAAGTGCCAGATGTATTAAAAATATCGACGGTTGTACCAATATTTTAAAAAGGTGATTCATCGGACAGAAAAAACTACAGACCGGTATCATTAGATACTGTTCAAACAAAGATACTGGAATATTGCATGGAATATAGAATAATGCCCTTCATCTTAAAACACAAGATAATTCCAACTCAACAGCATGGGTTCTGTAAAAACATATCGACAATTAAAGCAATTAATGAGTTTTATAATAAAATCATGAATCAGGTGGACGAAGGCAGATGTCCGGTAGGAGTTTTCTGCGACCTTTCAAAAGCCTTCGACTGCGTCAAACATGATATACTCTTAGATAAACTTGAAAGATATGATATCAGAGGCAAGGCAGGTCGTTGGTTCGAATCATACCTAAGCAATAAAAAACAACATGTAAAAATAGATGCAAAAGGGAGTATGGGTGTATCAAGTGACAGAGTGGTAAAACTAGGTTTTTAGCGCCTGTGCTATTCTCCCTTTACACTGCAGACATGATAAATTACATCGGGCAACAACATTGTACACTCTATGAGGATGATACGAGTATACTTATTTCAGAGAGTTCACTGGCAGAAACCGTAGCACAAACGAACATGACTCTAGACAAACTTCACAAATGGTTCTGTGCTAATAACCTACATCTCAACATATATAAAACAAGCTACATCATTTTTCAGTGCAGTAGAAGAAATAGCACTGACGATTTGCTACTAAAAATTGGAGATGTTTGGCCAGAAAGACACAAAATAGCAAAATTTTTAGGAGTATACCTGGAAGAAAATCTCAAATGGGACACTACAATAAATTCTATAATTAAAAAATTAAATAGCAAGTCTTACCTATTGAGAAAGGTGCGACATACGTTTGGTGAGAATTGTCCCCTCAATGTGTAGCATGCCGAGATTCAATCTATTTTATCCTATCGCATACTAGTGTGGGGAGCTTCCTCACAAATTCAAAGAGTGTTCTTAGCCCAAAAAAGAATAATAAGATCTATGATGGGAATAAAATCCTGTAGGCCTTATTTTTTAAAGTTACAAATTTTAACTGTGCCTAGAATTTATATTTGGGAGTTAGCTTGCCATATATATAAAAAGAGAAATGTATATGGAATGAGAGAAGATCGCCACGGATATAATACAAGACATTTTCTGAACCTTAGACCAACAAAGAGTAATCTAACTATTTGCCAAGAAGCACCTGACAGATTTGGTATACAAATCTATAATTCTATACCAACAAAATTTAAAGAAATTACTAATTATGTATCATTTAGAAGAAAGCTCAAAGCGTTTCTAACTGAAGAATGTTTTTACAATGTAGATGATTTCCTTCAAAAGTAATCTCACAATTAGTGTCATATTTTATTGTGCATTATAACTTGTATTTTTATTTTCTCCTCTTTTTGCCGTTATCTTAATGTATATATTGCATTAATCGATAAATAAACTTGGAATTTGTATTTGAGTTCTGAAAAACCCTTTGCTTTGAAAATACAGGGTGAACAAAATTTGCGACAGTTAACATTTACAGTTAACATTTTAGTATCAAAAAGTAGGTACATGTAAAAAGGAAATCATTTTAAACATTCATTGTAGATTAATGATCGATTGCCAATCGACGAATGTTCGAAATGATTTCCTCCAGCCCGGATACAAGTATTCAATCTTCTCGTCACTGAGTGCCGAACTATATCAAACACACCATGGTTGATTATAATTGAGTTACACACATCAATTATTCCATTTCGCATTTCGTCCAAATACTCCATTGGAGTAGCGTAAACTAATGACTTCAGATAGTCCCATAAGAAATAATCCAGGGGGTTTAAGTTGAGAGATTGCCATGCGTGTGGTCCAAATCGACCAATCCATTGATCTCCTTATGTTGCTTTTAAAAAATCCAACCAAACTGAAATGTGGTGGTGCACAATCATGCATAAACCACATTGCAATTCTTGGCGTAATGGTACATCCTGCAGAAACTGCTTGACCAGTGTTTCTTCATAAAGTTGTGATACATCTCGCCAGTAAGACTTGCTGGTAGAAATACCGGTCCATTAGATAGTCACCTACAATTGCAACCCAAATATTCAAGGAGAACTTATATTGAAATGGATCTGCACACACATGGTTGTTATGAACATTCCTTATTGGATTTCTTGAGAAACTGACTTCATCGGTGAAAAGCATCTCCGTCAGGCATTGAAGGATTAGAACTGTTTGCAAAAGCCATTGACACACTGCAATATGTGGACGATAATCAGCAGGTAGTAGTGCCTAAACACGTTGAATGTGGTACGGATACAAAAAATTGTACTTAAGAATTTTCCAAATTGTCCAGTGACTTACAAAGTATTAGCAATTTTTCGCGTGGAAGTACTTGGATCTTCCTCTATCATATCCAGCACAATCTGTTCCAGTTGTATCGTTCTTGCTGTAATTAATCTTCCTGGCCCTCCATTTCGTTTCAATGTGCCTGATTTGCGAAGATGTCGAAGAATGTTTTCGAAGAAAACCCCATCCCGGTCGGGGAAGTCCATACATGAAATGCATGTCAGTCATCTCGGCGATCGTATACATGGTAGAGGACTTCACTAAATAATAAAGACAAGTCAAACATCCAAACATCACTCAAAGTAAACAACTGCGACCGATACAAGAAGTGATGTTCAATGACGAGACGTATTCAGATGAAATTCACTTGCACGTTAATAGATAAAATAGACGTTCCAAGTAGAGATGAGCATGGGAGTTCATCGACCCATCCCATCCCATGGGCTGCGATGAGTGGCATTGTGATGGGACGACAAATTTGTATGGGACAAAGTGGGACGAGATTTGATAATCTAGTAAATCTAGTTAGTGCATAACTAATTGCGTATTGTTCCAATACGCACATTTTCCATAATATGTCCAGCCCAAGAGATTTCTGTGATAACGATGTAGTTCCTGAAAAGTCTTACGATCCGTTTGCGACAAAATAGGATTACTCACTGTCAGATAAAGAAATTACGGAAAAATTAAATTTGAACGAATTATCATTAAGAAAGTCTGAACCGAAAAGAGAGTCTGCTGTATGGGAAAAATGGGATGAATGGAACAGGTCTCGCGACCGGGTGGGATGGGATGAATGGGATGGGATAGGACGAAAATTTTTGGTTTGTGAGATGGGATAGTGGGACGAAAATGTGATGGGATGGGACAGTGACAGGGATCCGTCCCACAGAGTGGGATCTGGAACGAGAAACTCGTCCCATTTTTTGTACTTAATAAGCTGATTCATTTTTAGTACTTCATAAACTCATTGGCGTATGCCATACTTTTATTTATATTAATGATACATAACAAATATCGAATATGGTTGTCGCAAATTTTATTCACATTGTATTTTCGAAACAAAGGGGTTTTCCAGAAATCATCATACAGCAAAATATTCGTAGAATTGTCCAAGGAATAACCCCTTGATTTTTTGCCGCAAATTTACCTAACACCCTGTATAAATTAATTACTACAATATTTAGATAAACTATTTGTTTAATATTTGACCATATGAATATCTGCGTGCAAATTGTTTAGGTAATTTCCTCAAAATCCTCCTGTTTGTCGTTCGGCAGACAGATTATGCGGTGCGAAATCAGTACATTGTGTCTGCGGCACATTATATGTATACATCTTGCGGCTCACATTATAACGACCGACGCCATGGCGTTATGTAAATGTCACTCGACTTAACACTATTAGAGATAAGAATTCCCCGAATACGGCTCGACATTATTAAGATGATAGAGTCGCTTTATGCGAGACGTGCATTATATTATACACGCCGACATCGTATCGATTATCCCCTTATAGAGGACACTCAACCAAATATCAAAACTATTGTTTCTCTATTATCTACTCTAACAACTAGCCTTATCTTGTCTCCTCTCTCTATACACAGTAGTTTTCCAACAAAAACTAACTTTGTCCCTAACTTCAATTAGTTGGAGTCAATTTAAAGACTGTGCAAACCAGATAAATTGAATACTACACTTTAGATTGAAGTTTACTAATTTCAGAACTACATTAACAACTAATTTATTGTATTAAATACAGTTTTGTCCATCTATTTTCTCTATACTCTTATTACATTATAAATTTAGTTTTTGTCGTTTTTATCTATTTTTCACTTCTTTATGAGGCCGTATCGTTTTCGTCGGCGGAAACGGTAAAACACGGAGGAAATTAAGACAAACGGCCAACCGTGCCTCTTACATAATGGACAGAGATTGCGAGAAAATTCGGACAGATTGCGCGTTATATTTTTATTTGTTGCTTCGCACATGATCACTGTTACGTAAACTGCGCACCAACAGGCATTAGAAACGGAAACAGATTGCACACATGCATCACTAAAAACGCCTCAACCAAAGATAAGAACTTATTATTGGCCATAATTTATAACATGCTTTGATTTACTGTTGCAACGAGAGTGAACTCAAATAAATAAAACTTACATTATAAGACTGAGTTGACGCAGTAAATAAAGTCGAGATTAAACTAAGCAAATTAGATTATTATTTGGTAAAGTAGATCTTGTAATTCTTCTATGAAATATATTATGAAAATAGATAGTTAAGATAGCAGATATCAATGTTATAAATAATAATCGATAGATGGGACAGTAACGCATAAGGAATCAGGATTAAATTATTTAATAGATTCAAATAGAAATAGAAATTTAGTGAAGATTAAGCAGCAAAATGTAGTTTTTTTTTCAAAGACGGAGTTGCAAAGACGGTGATCTTAACAAATAATTCATCCGCTGCCTGGCTCCATATCAGGCTTAAAGCAATATGAACTGCTTGAAATGTGAAATTTGGGCTACGTACAGCTCAGCATTGATTCACGATTATGAAGAGTGTTGTCCTTCATGTCCTGCAGCGATACATATAATATGATTTAAGAACCATTTCCTTTTGAAGCGGACCCAAGGAAAAAAAGTCGAGAGGTTGCAGGAGAACTCAATGTTATTGATCTCACTCAACAGTTATTTTGTAGTTTTGCAACTTTTCTTTTAAAAGAACATTGAGAGAAAAAAATACACAAAACGATGAAAATGCGTTGAATATATTCATATATTCAAGCTGTTTTCCGACTTTTTTAAGTTTATATGATTATCTATAATGCAGTATGGATTTACCAATAGTAAATTATAATTTAAATCAATAATCCATCTATGTTCCTGTTAAGTTCATGTCTCTCTCACAAAATGTCAAATTAAAAATATCTATCGCCTAGTCATCCACGTGGGCAGAGCTGCACCGATGAGAGATAAATCTTGAAACGCGTCTGCAGATGGCTATTCACTTAAGTTAACGGAAAGACATGATCTTAAAAAACAATGTTATTTTTCTGGTTTTTGTTGAGTGCCACGAAGGTGGCCTGAAACCTAGTAAGTAACTGGAAAATTTCACATGAGATTTGTTTTGGTAGTCTTAAAAAGTAAAGTAGTTCCGTATTACTCGTTTCGATGGCCGAGTACGTGTTTACAGACGCCCAGTAGAACGCCACGCAGCTGGTACTGTCCAGGAAGTCGAAAGATTTGGAGGTGGTTCAGTTATGCTTTGGAGTGGGATTAGTATCGACAGTAGAACCGACCTTGTTGTAATTCCAGGATACTTAAAACTAATCTCTATGTTGACATAATGTTAGAAGAATATGTTGTCCCTGTGGCATATGGAATAGGTCCAAATTGTTTTTTAATGCAGGATATCGCAAGACCATATACTGCTCAAATCACTTTTGACTTCCTACAAAATCTGTAAATTCAAACAATGGTGCATCTTTGAGCATCTTTGAGATATGCTCGATAGACGTGTTCGTGGTCGCCCGAATCCTTTTCAGAGCATCCCACAGCTAACAGCGGTTCTTATTTAAGAAAGGAACGCTATACCACAAGAGGACATTCGAAGACATTTGCGAAGCATGCCAAGACGGTGTAATGCCATTATTCGTGTTATGGGAGCCCATACTCGTTATTAAATTACCACATTATTTACAAAAGTTTGCATTAACAATTAATTTAAATTTGTTTTGCACTTTCGTTTTGGTAGTTGTTGTTAATTATTACGGGTACTTTAAAAGTTCGTGATGCAGATACTATCTTTAACAGTTTTCGAGATTTCCGCTTATCAAGTTATCATTCTCCAAAATTTCAATCCAAGATTTCAGAATGAAAGAAGTGTTTGTTTTGACATTTTAATCAATATAAAAATAAGCTGAATCAATAGGTCAATAAAACATCAAGCAATTGGCCGATACGGAGACTGATTCTAAGAGTGCTTCTTAAACACAATATGAAAGAACAAATTATCCAGATAAATAGGTGCCGCATTTACGATATATCAAGCAATTGACGATATCGTTGCTTCCTTGAAACTAAATGAAAAACAAAATAACTGAATAATGCCGCATGAACTTTAACGTCAAGCTATTGAGCGATACGGAGTCTGATCCAGGTTTCCTTAGGAAACCTAAAGCGGCCCATACACTATACAACTTGTTTTACAACTTCGTTCGGTTGTACGAAAAGTTGGACAGTGTATGTGTAGGTTAGGTAAGGTTTTTTTCTTCTCTAACCAATGCGGGTTCAGGGGGGTTAGCCCTTAAAACACTGCGGCCCATTGGCCCATTGTATTTCCTCACATTGTTTCGTTCATGCAAATAGATCCAGTTCCTCTATCAGGTCCAGAATTCTATGTCCGGTGTTTTTCACGGGGACCCTCTCAGCTGTAATATCAAGCTTGTGTTTCCTATGTGCAATTGCTTCTCAGTTGAAGATTATATGGGCGGCAGTTTTGTCCTCCTCATAGCATAACCTGCATAAAGGTTCATCCTTCCACATACCCATTTTATGCAGGTGTTCTCGTAGTGGGCAGTGTCCTGTAAGTAGGCTTACCACAATTGCGATCTGCTTCCTTGGTAGTTGCAGGATTTCAGGTAGTTACAGGTAGTTGCAGCAGTTTAGGTTAGGTTTTATTGTACAACCAGATTTTCTTTGGAAGGTTCGGTTGGACAAAATCAAACTACTTTTGATTTTAAGTGGGCGTGGCGTAATGTTGGCTAACCTATCTGACAGTGTATGGGACAGTTGTACATCTTCACATCCAACATCAGTTTACATTTTTATCTTGTCTTGTTCACATCGTTGTATTTAAATTGTGTTTCGTGATTTTGGACGCATATTCTTTGAAGATTTCAAAACTAATTATTACCACAAGTGATTAAAATAATGGCAATAACTGAGAATGAATAGTGGAAACGAAGTTTACCTGAAATTTGGCAAGTGAAAAGTGCACAATATACAGATAAAAACAAACGTAATAAAGCTTAAAGGAAATATATGAAATTGCACCTTTAGATGATGTAAAACAATACGAGGATTGTTATAGAAGAGAGCTCAAAAGGAGGAAAAAAGTGAAAAATCTGGTACGGGAATTGACGATGTATACGAGCCAACAGTATAGTATTTTGATGAATTAAATGATTTTTTTAAGAGACCAGGAAACTCAGATTACGGGAGTCAGTAATTTGGATGACAACGATGCTGATGACGCAAGTATCTACCTATAGAAATGTTCATTATTGTTATTAATTATGTAAATATTTATATAAAAATTATCTATTTCTGAATATAGTTTGTCGTGTTAAATTTTTTCATTCATACATTTTTCCATACTTATCTGTATAGTACCGAAACCGGTATCCGTCCACATGGTCTGTATTGATAGTATTTTTATTTTTTCGCAGGAATTTCCTAAACGAAAAAAAAAGATAACTATTAGTAATTATCAATCCAATAAAGATGAGTATCTTCAAGAAGCAGTTGAGCATCTGGACTACATAAAACAAACTAAAGCTAGTAGAGATGAGGTCACAAGCTATGCAGAAGCCTATGCCGTATCTTACCGAAAGCTGACTGAGGAACAAAAGTTGTACGCCAAAAAATCAATCGATGAAATATTTATATTCTGCCAGTTACAACAGTTAACACTGCATACTATCTCATCATCGTCTAGTAAATCAAGTACTCAATCATCAACCCCATTTTCACCCCCATACCGCTATGGAGAGAGTCCACATTCTAGTATTGTGTCACCTCATGAGTCGCCAGCAATGAATATCACTTTTCAAGAGCGGTCACATGAAGAACGTGATTTTACAATATCACATTTCTTTTTAAACCCAAATTATCAATAATGCTGAGGTAAATAATTCAAGTAAATAATTCAAGTAAAGTACACATAAAGTAGGTACATTTTTATTTACAATGTAATTTCATCCTAAATACATAATTAAAAAATAAAACAAAACTATGATGTAGGTGTTTTATTGGTCTTCATCCATTGCGGGAGGTTGTAATCCCACCATTTTCCATTGCCATGAGACTGCTCTTTCAGTACTGAAATACTAACAGAACTTATTTCTTACTTGTTTAGCAGTAATTGCAGAATTTTTATTTTGTGTTGGCTGTAACGGGATTAGTTCCTGCGGTTCAGATCTCCAAGAACCTTCCTGTATGACCCCCGTGTTAATATTTTCTACATCGGATCCTTTAAAATATGGCCCTGTATTTTGGTTTTTTATATAATTATGTGAATAACAGCGTGCCAATACAATTCTTGTGACTTTTTCGGGGGGTAAATTTATAGTGGTTAATAAAATACGAAACCTACTTGCTAAAATTCCGAAATAATTTTCTATGATACGTCTTGCACGAGATAATCTGTAGCAGTAAATTCTTTGTTCATCTGTCACCTGGCCTCTGAGGGGTTTCATTAGATTTTCAGATAGGGCAAATGCATTATCTCCCACTATAACGTAAGGCATTTTTCCATAATTACCTACAGGAAAATCTTCTGGATCTGGTAATGAAATTTCTTTGTTTTCCAGCATTTCAATGAATTTTCGTTTGATTGAATTTCTCCGTCTGATACTCTTCCATTTGCTCCAACCTTCGCGATAGCGAATAAGACAATACTGTGAGTTTTTCTATAATTAAAGTAGTATGCACCTGATTTAGCTGGTTTCGTGATTTGAATGTGTTTGCCGTCTATGGCACCAACACAGTGTGGGAAATTCCATCTTTCAAAGCAACTAGATACACTTTTTCCATTCCTCCTTACTGGTTGGAGTTTTAACTGGTTGATTTGCTTATTTTTTAACACATGGCTTATGGCAATACAGGTTGGTACAATAAATTTACAAATAGTTTGGGGAGCAATCTTCGTGAAAAAATTTAAATCTTCATATGATTGACCAGTGGCTAAAAATCTTAAAGTTGTTGAAAGCTTTTGGTGTGGGGTTACTACATCATTTTAGTAATTTCTTTTTCTATCAGTGACATAACCAGTCCTAAAAGCTCCAGATTTGTTTCATTAACCATCCTCAAAAAAATTTTATAATCATCCGGAGCTGTTACTTTTAGTTCACTCCACAAATTCACATGAGAATACTTAGAACGATTAAGTAACCATTGCTTGGCTCACTTTTTCCTTTTTCTGCGCACTTTTTCTTTTTTTTTTCGAAAGTACACAAACTTATTATCGTCCCACATAAAAGTATTTCTTCATCTTCTTCCATTCTGAACTACATAAAAATATATTAAATGAAATATATATATATAAATATATATATATATATATATATATATATATATATATATATATATATATATATATATATATATATATATATATATATATATATATATATACAAAAATAAAGCACGTAAATAAAAAAGAAATAATAATGTTGCATAAAATCCGTGCAGATCAAATTTCATCTCAAAACTAATGTTGGAATACTTGGTATGGCAGTGTATCACCATAGGATTACCATGAAGCAAACATTAAGCGATTGAACGATATGGATTTTTATCTGCACTTATTTAGCACAATTAAAGAGAATCCAAAATATCTGGGTAAATAAAAACAAAACTGGCACAAAGAACTTATAGTCGATAGCCATTTGTTCGTTTTGGTGACAATAAAGATTATTATTACTATTAAAAACAAAGAAAATCGTTAAGCATTACCGCCTAGTAAGGGAATTACCTGGCGACGATTGAGCCAGATTAAAAAGTTGTGAAAGATTAGGTATGTTTGCTAATTAAGGGGATTAAATGATGGGTTACGGATTTGTTTAAAAAATTCTGATGACTCTAGGAGATAAAGTCGGGCCTTTGTGGCAATTATGCAAGATTTTGAGATTGAATATTTTTGGGAATTTATGATTACATTCGAGACAATGGTTTGAAAAAGAATTAGTGCCTTTTTCCAGACGAAAAGTGGGAGAATGTTCTGAAAACCGTGTTGAAAAACTTTGTCCTGTCTGACCTATGTACACGCTATTGCATTCGGAAAAATATACTTTCGTATATTTGCGTATACTTTCGTATACGCCGCATTTTTTGAGGGGGTGCATTTTGTCTTTGGCATTAAACAATATGTTGGACAACTTTAAGGAGGGTTTAAATTAAAGTGACCACACGTCCCGATTTTGGCGGGACAGTCCCGTTTTTTGGAGGACAGTCCCGCGTCCGCCCACTTTTTAGAAAATATCTGCATTTCTTATTTTAATTGTACTGTAATATATAATTTTTTTTCACAAACTCCCATAAAATCTCTTTTTTTTAGTGTCAATCAATGAAATTTTTTAATATCCTCCAATTGAACTGTTCATTCTTCAAGATATTCCAAGCAGTTATTATAAAAAATTCATAGTTCTTTCAGAAAATCCGGTCGTTAGATGGTTTAATTTATCTCTCATCAGTACAGCTTAGCTTTTATGAACAACAAGTGAATGGTTTACAAATTGTTGTTCATAAAAGCAAAGCTGTACTGATGAAAGATAAAGCTCGAAACGCGTGTACAGATGGCTATCCACTTAAGGTATCGAAAAGACACGATCTTAAAAAACAATGTTATTTTTCTGGTTTTTGTTGAGTGCCACGAAGGTATAAAGATTCATTACAATATATTTATATATTCAGGCTGTGTTTCGACTTCATTAAGCTTACGAAAATATTTTTAAAATTGCAAAATACGCGCTCTCCCTTCCAGGAACAAATGCATCAACAAAAAGTATTTTTTCTAGCATCGATAAAATATGGACATCTGAAAAAACGCAGTTGAACATTAAACTTTGAAATCTACATTTAGCATTTTAATAAATGATGAAAAAAATTGACCGTGCAAGAAAATCATATTTCTTTTTAAATAAAAAATTTAACTTAATTAAAAATCATAATTTTCAAATTATTGTTTTTTAAAAACATTTTTATAGTTACCAATGATTAATAATAAATACATTTTGTATATTTATAGACAAGTATATGAATATATGCAATAATAGTAGTTTATGATACACGTGTGTGAAGAATGGCTTTTATGCATGAGGTGTCAGTTTAATGTAATCGCAATGAGTGCACGTCAGAAAATTTATTTTCACTCATTGTATATTTTTTGTTTAGTGACGCAAGTTGTTGCCATAGTAATAACAAACAGAAATTATTTAATATTGAAATTCCATTTGATTTACATTGGATTTTTACGCACGATTTGGTTACTTTTACACACGATTATAATAATGGCATCCTTCACATACAATAATATATTACAATGTTTATTATGGTTGGTGAGTAGATAAAATATATTTTTTTGAATTATTTTACTGCTTTCATAACTAAATTATAATTCTCATTTCATCCCATTTGTCCCGCTTTGTCTCAATGAAAGTGTGGTCACTTTAGTTTAAATGCTATTTGAAATTCTGCTTTCGAAGGACATTTGCGATTTGTTCGCTTGTTTTGCCAAAATATGTCAGGGAGATGAAAGTTTTGTCTGAATTTGAGGTTTTCGGATATATTTGGGCCATTGTGACTGGGATTCGCTTATTATTTATAATGTTTTTGGATGAGTTTTGTTGGGAAACCATTCTCTGTAGCGATTGAAATGATGGTATTTATCTCTTTGATTAACTTTTCCGAGGTAAGGGGGATTGAAAAGGCTAGATGTATCATTGAATGATAGGCAGCTAATTTGTGTGTTATCGGGTGAAATGATGAAAACGTTATGTAGAGTTAACATTGGTGGGCCTTCTTTATATTTATATTTATATGTATATATATATTTATATATATATATATATATATATATATATATATATATATATATATATATATATATATATATATATATATATATATAAAATCCTATTTTGTTGTTTTAGTGAATCAGAGTAAGGTCTAAGAAGTAGTAATTTTGGGATGAACGTTTTTTATTAAATTTATAAATTGGTCTAATTGACGTGCTGTACCACTAAAACACGCTACTACGTCATCTAGATATCTATACCAAAACGAAATTGTTTTGGAGAAACCTAGTTTAATATTTTTTTCTTCGATAGTTGATATGACTAGATCGGCTAAAAGGGGACTTAATGGTGTTCCATTGCTAGAACTATTGTTTCCTGATAGTATGTGTTATTACATTTGAAGTAATTTTGTTTAACATATGTTTCCAGGGTCTCATAAAGTTCTAATTTTATAAGATGGTGACAATTGGACATTATCATTTAAATTTTTTATGATTTCGAGACACCCTTTAGTATGTATATTACGAAACATACTACTAACATCAAACCAGTTTGGGGTTTATTGGAATTATTATTGGTTTTAGGAGTTTCGAGAGGACGAGTGAATTTTCATAGAATATTTTGGTGTATTGTTTGAAAAGAGTATTCAGTTTAATTGTCGTAACTCTTGCTAAACTATTAATTTAGGAGACAACTGGCCTAATGGGAGAATCGGGTTTGTGAGTTTTTATGAAACGATAGAGTCGGGAAGCTGTGGGATTCTGATTTATAATTTTAAATTTCTTAAAATCTGTTGTAAGTTGTAATATTTTTTAAGAGACTTCTAATTTGCAATTTTTGTGTGCGATGCTTTTTCAAGGGAGTTAGTTTTTCTATTGAAATGAAAGAGTTCATTTCATTAATGTACTGTTCTCTTTCCAGGACGACTATCGAATTGCATTTATCGGCTTTTGTAGGGACTAAAGAATTCGACTCAATTTTTTTTTATTCGAGTCTTCGAGTCGAGTTTGATAATTCGAGTCTGTGGCAAAATTACGTGCCTACGATTTTATATGATCGGCTATTTTGGCTTGAGATATAAGAGGTTATTGCACTGTTTTTAGCGCGATTTATGACTCTACAATTATTGTGGATTTATCGGATTTGTTATTGATGAATGGGGAGTAGAGGGGTTTTGGGGAAGAAAAGATTATTCAATGGGACTGAAGATAACTTTTGAGAAATTGATATATTTAGAAACTAGATTCGGTTTTCAAATGACTTTTTGAGGTACTAACTTTTGGTTCTTTACGAGAAAGGATAGTTTCTTTTTTAACTTTAAATATTTTATGTGGTTGACCTTACATTTTCACGAACAAAGTCATCAAAGTGAATACTACTGGATGTAATTTAAATGTTAACTCTGAATGTAATTTCTTGAGATAATGTTGAGTAACATCTCTCCTCCGATGAAGACTTTTTATTTCGGATCTAATCCATGTGTTTTGCGTAGATTTTATGGCTGCTTTTGCGGCCGAAAACGTGGAGCGGGTTTTAATATATACATTATACATAGTTTGGTATGACTTTGGACCGAAAGCATTCTGAACTGAACCAGATATCTTGTGACACGAGACAATATTTTTTTCATCAATTTGTTGTATAATTTGGTTTGTGATGCCGTACAAGCTGACTTAATGAATAGGATGGTTGCGACCGTTACTAGGTCGTAATCCATACTTACAATGAATTTTTCAATTGTAATCCATACTTAAACTGGATTTTTCAATTCAGTGTAAGTATGGATTACCACATAGTAATGGTCGCAACCATCCTATTCATTAAGTCAGCTTGTACGGCATTACAGACCAAATTGTACAAAAAATTTATAAAAAAAGTATCGTCTGTGAACATAGAATAACATAGAGAATTTTTCAATTCAGTGTAAGTATAGATTACCACGTAGTAATGGCCACAACCATCCTATTCATTAAATATCAAGCAACTTTACGTAATTATGAACAGTTTTCTGTAATAATAAGAAACGTACAACAATCTGAACATTCATCGTAGTGGTTAGCTCGAGAAGAGGTATTAAAGCAGTTGGAAGCAGTGGAAAGTTGAAAACGAAGCTTCATGGAAAACAGATTATGGTCGAATTATTGCTGGACACGGATTACAACTTCTTAAATCCAGACAAGACAGTAAAAATCTGTTGCCAGGCCTTGTCAATTGAAGAGAACAAATTCTTCTTCATAACGACGGTTCATAAATGACTTATAAAACCTTACCTCAACCACCGTATTATCCGAACGTTTCTCGAACAAATTATGATTTTGTTTTTACATTCGAGAGAATTTTTTCTGGAAAATTAATCTCTGCTTTATTTCACAGCTTTCATGGCAAATGAAAAAATGCAACTTATATTTATGAAGATATTTCAGAATGTATTTTTCGTAATTCATTTTTAATGTAAAATTTTTCTATTTCCGTTGATGAGTCGGAAATGAGTCGTCTTAGGGCAGAACGGTTCAATTATTAAGTGCGCCGACTGTCGCGTCGGTGTCTCGCTGAATTGTTAATAAGATTTATTTCCTGTTTGTATTTACGTTGGCGAATCGCTTGACGTGTTTAAAGATTCTGCAAAAAGAAAAAATAAACTGAAACATTTGAGCAAAATAAAGAAACAAAATGCGTGTAAAAAAAAAATCCGCTGGGTTAAGAAATTTCAGACGGAAATTACTTGGAGATTACGGATACATTTTTTTAAATTTTATTTTTCTGTTTGAAACATTTTATAAAAAAATTAAGCTTGTGTTATTTTTGGTTGAAAGGTAAGTTTGTAGTTAAATTGATTTAAGAAAAAATAGTAAAAATATATTCTTTGATAATTCTAATAATGTTAATTTGAAGAAACTAGGAGAGAACGTAAAATATAGGTATGTTTAAAATGCAACAGTTCATGAAGGTATCTTAGGTGGTACATTTGAATGCAGTGCCAGTTTCGCATATTACCATTCTTAGTTAAAAGTATGAACAGCGAATATTCAAATATCTTCAGAATCTGAATCCATATAATTCCAAAATATTGTTATATTTTTGGGTTTTGTAAATATATGTTGAAATAATTGTATGGGTTTCTTTACTAATTTAATTACTTGAGATTTTGTTAGAATATCCTCAACATTATTTTCTGAATTAACTTTAAGAATCAATGATTTATCTTTCATAACATTCATGAACATAAATCTGGTTTTCTGTACTGCTGTCAGTATTATGTTGTGTCGTGTTAGTGAATCAGTCAAATGTTTCAGTTTATCCACTTTTAGCAGTGAGTTGGCATTAAATGTTGCGAAGAAGCTTTGCCGTCTTGGTCTGAGTTTACGTCCGGTGATTTCAGGATGCTCCGACTCATCCTTAAAGCATGTTGGTGCAGACTCCCCAGAATCCGAAGGTCCGCTAACGTCACCATAGCTGACGGTGGATTGGTTACCACCTGGGGTAGTGCATTTAGCAAGATTTTCCTTCATGCTCAGTTGAAGAATATTCTTCATGGGACAGTGGCGAGCCACTGTCCAAGATACTACCCAAGTTCTTAGCTTGGGAGGCTTATTATTCGGGGTTGTCACCTCTAGACAGGTCGCCTTCACTACGGCTAAGGAGTCCTGTTCACCCCATTCTTCCCAGGTCCTAGGCTCCGTGCCATTGTTTACCAAAGATGTTCAAGGGGTACGTATTATTATATGACTAGGTCCAGATCTGTTTTAGATTTTTTTGTTTATTTATAATTTCTAGTAGTTTTCATTTATCAAATGTCAAATTAATTAAACGTCAAATTTAGAAATTCATTTCAAAATAGAAATCACTAATTCACTTTGTTTTTACACATTTTTTTACACTAACACCAATCCAATGTTAACTAATTGTTTTTCAGTACAATATTTTATTATTATTCCGAAATTATAGTTTTTTCTTGTTCATTAAAGTAAATAAACCTTAAATTTAACAGAAATTTACAAACATATTGGCAATTACCTTGATTGAGGCACAGCAGATAAATCTTGGTATGTTCTTGAGACCTTAAATTAAATCACAGAAATTGTTCATCACTATCCAAACCGAAACGAAGTTTTTATGGACTGCAATGAAAAATCAAGTGAAATTTGCGAAATAAAACATCTCGGTTTATAAATAATCATTCCACAAAGTATTTTGTTAGCTTGTAATTGTTTTTAAAGAAATATTTTGTTTCGTGCTTTTATATAGCACGCGTGATTTTACTTTGGCAAATTAAAATTTGTTTAACAAGAAAATTTGTTTTAGACTGTTACTTATTAAAATCTGATATTCTAGCGAAAACATATTAATTAACAAAGCTGTGCAAAATCTACTTACATTTTATATTACAGTTAGGTAGTAGATAATAGTTATATTTTTCTTTTTTGTTTGGCAACACAGTTGCAAGCCAATATGTATAAGTAAGAATATATAGTTATGTTCATGTTGAATAAAGATCGTTTTCAAGAAGCACGTGGTCATGTTTATTTTAAAATACTTTAATATAATTTCGTTTCAAATAATATAAAAGGTTATGGACCCAGTTACGTGAGTTTATAAAAAGACAGATTATTATTTGCAATATTAAAGTGTCGTGATTAAAAGTTAATAAACAAAACAAAAACTCATTAGCGTTTGGGGTTAGGAAAAGTGTTTAACATTTTATTAATAAGTAATAATAAGTAAAATAAGTAATTAAGTTGTGTAGTTGGTTGTTAGATAATACTTTCGAGTGTATTATAAGTTTGAACTAAGTTACTTCTAAACACAATAGTTAGAATAAAATGAGTTTTTTAAACACATAAAACCCTTGGCAAGTGAGTCTGATTGGCCAGTTTGGAAACGAAAAATAAGAGATCTTTTAGATTATCACGAGGGTGCTCTAGGTGTAATTGATGGCAAGTTAGTAAAACCTGAACAGCTTGCAGAAGAAGCTTCAGAGGCCACAATAAAAGAACACAAAGTTAAAAGTGATTTGTTTAGAAAGTCAAATAGTTATGTTAAGTCAATGATCGCAAGTTCTGTTAGTGATTCCGTGTACCAGAAAATTATGGATCAAGAGACTGCTTTTGACGCTTGGAATACATTGAAGCAACAGTTTGAGGCATCATCAAAAGATCAGCTATTTAAGATTTGTGCAGATTTTTTTTCATTTAACTGGATTGATGGCGAGGATGTTTCGATGCATATAGCTAAGCTAAAGTCACTTTGGAATGAACTAAATATTGGTCTAAAAGCTAGAAATGAAAATACCTTGCCTGATCTATTGTTAGTGTGTAAAAGTGTGTAAAAGTTAGTGTGGATCAAGAGACTGCTTTTGACGCTTGGAATACATTGAAGCAACAGTTTGAGGCATCATCAAAAGATCAGCTATTTAAGATTTGTGCAGATTTTTTTTCATTTAACTGGATTGATGGCGAGGATGTTTCGATGCATATAGCTAAGCTGAAGTCACTTTGGAATGAACTAAATATTGGTCTAAAAGCTAGAAATGAAAATACCTTGCCTGATCCATTGTTAGTGTGTAATTCTGTTAGTGTTAGTTCTGCTAGTGTGTAATTTAGTTAGTGTGTAAAATTAATAAAACTCTCCATATTTTGCCCAGTTCATTTATTACATTCAAGTCGAGCTGGATGTCATTAAAAAGTGAAGATAAAAAGACTTTTGATGATTTGAAAGTCCAGCTTTGTTCTTTTTAAAGAAATTTTATGAAGCGGGAAATCGGTACTATTTCTCAGGAAGCTTTAGTAACAGATACAAAGCACAAAATGAAGAGTAAGGGCAATATTAAGCAAAAGACTTACAAATATAACTGTCACTATTGCAAGCAGGCTGGACATTGGGTTAAGCATTGTAAGAAGTGGATATCTGATGGAAGACCAAAGAAAACCCAAGAGGCTTCAGCAGTTGATACTGAAGGTCTTATGTACATCGAGGTTTCAGCTATGTCAGCTGAGTCGTCTACCTATCCGTACACATGGTTTATAGACAATGGGGCCACAAGACATGTAACTAACACTGATTTATATTACATGGATTTTAAGAAATTTGAGACTCCATGTGGTATAAAATCAGCAGGAAAAGAAATCCCTACCTGCATTAGGTACGGGAACAGTACGAATAAAAACCTTGACCACTGGGGAAGAATTTTTCCTAAAAGATGTCTGGTATGTGCCAAACTTGTGCAGAAACTTATTTTCTGTTCAAGCAGCACATGACAGGAATCCAAAAAGTGTTTTTGAGTCAACTGCGACGGAGTGCTGGCTCACAAATCAGGCAAAGCTGTTGCTGAATGGTACAAGAGATGTCGGCGGCACGTTATTTGAGGCAAAAATTAAACCAGTACTACCGAAAAGAAACCCTAAAGTCAATTTTGTTGATAATAAATTGCAGTTGTACCATGAAAGATGGGGCCATCAAGATAAAAGACATGTGCATGATAAGATGCAAAGAGAGTTGAACATAAAAAATTTTAACAAAGAAAAGCAATTATGTGAGCCTTGCATCTATGGAAAGGCTCATAGGCTGCCATTTGGTTATAGAGAAAAATCAACAAAACCAGGTGAATTGATATCGGCCGATGTATGTGGACCATTTAAAGATTCTTTCAAAAATAAAAGGTATGTAGTTGTATTCAAGGACAATTATACAAAAGTTTCGATATGGCTAGCTGATGGCAGAGAAATCCGAGGTCAAAGAAATGTTAAAGAAGGTGCTTCAACATGCAAAGATGTTGGGTCATTCTGTCCGAGATCATATCAATAATTATTGACAATGGAGGTAAGATGGACAACAAAGAGATAAGAGAGATTCTAAGTTTAGCGGGGGTAACGCAGAGGTTGACAGCCCCATGTACGCCTCAGCAGAATGCAATTTGTGAACGATATTTTCGGACAACAATTGAAATTGCAAGAACTTTTAAATATTCCAACGAAAATTTAATTGTTCCAGAAGCCATGTGGGCAGAGCTTGTAGCAACATCATTGTTCATCCTAAACAGAACTGGAAAATCATCTGTAGATGGTATAAGTCTATGAACTTTGGATAGGTAAAAAACAAGACTAAAACAATTATGAATAATTGGTTCAGTCTGCTATGCCCACATTCCTGATCAAAAGCGTAGAAAAATGGATAAGAAAGTTATAAAAGGATACCTGATAGAATATGATGGAGATGAGCGTTATCGTATCTGGGTAAAAGAAGAAAATAAAGTTATTCTAAGCAGAGATGTCATAATTGAGGAAAAATTAAGTCAGTGTGAGTACGTAAAATTGCCAATGGAGGACATTGAGGTTCAAAGTGAGGGAAATCAAGTTGACCAAGAGGTATTTGAAGAAACAGAAAGTTCTGAGGAAGAAGGATCACAATCGTCTGAAAGTGAAGAATCTGAGTCAACAGATGAACAAAGTGAAAACCCACTCTCATCCAGAAATTTAAGCGACCGTTCAAAGATGTCAAAACCGGTAAATTTAAAGGACTACATAATGCTTGGGGAACAAGCAATTTTTCAAGTCACCACACCTGAAACATATGAAGATGCTGTGAGTGAAAATAATAGAAAAAATTGGAAAATGGCTGTCTAGATTGTTTGAAGAAATGGGTTCTCCAAAACAAGTACCTATTCTTCAGATAGACAACCAGGCAACGATTCATCTTTGTCATAATCCTGAGAACCATCATCGCACTAAGCATATTAGAATAAAATACTTCTTCATAAGAGAAAAAGTGTTAGAAGGAGCTCTCAAAGTTGAGCACATCTCGACAGAAGACCAGGTTGCTGACATCATGACGAAGCCACTACCCAGACCATGACTAGTGAATTTAAGTGAGAAGTTAGGATTGTATTAAAAAGTATTAAAGTTATTTTTCTTTTTTGTTTTACAACACTGTTGCAAGCCAATATGTATAAGTAAGAATATATAGTTATGTTCATGTTGAATAAAGATCGTTTTCAAGAAGCACGTGGTCATGTTTATTTTAAAATACTTTAATATAATTTCGTTTCAAATAATATAAAATTTTATACACAGGAAACTGCAAGATTTATAAATCAATTCGGATTATAAATTAACTCTAAACAATAGAACTTTTCGTAGTTGAAATTTTTTTGTGCGCATGTGTCAATTTCCGCCTTGTTATACGTCATCAAATGCCCGAACTTTTTGACGTTTAACTAAATAAAAAAATAAACCAAATATGAACCTGAAACTTTCATATTCCCGCCATATTCATATTCCAACATGGCAGATGCGCATGCGCTTAACTCACCGTAAGGCCGAGGCCGCACTACGGTTTTTCCCCGCGATCGGTAACCGCTATAACCGCGACACCGCTCGAAAAACACACACTACGATTAAAAATCGCGTAACCGCCCGCAATTTGCACAGTTGAAAATGGATTTCAAACGAGCAGTATGTATTGTTGCTCTAATACTAAGAAATAGAAAAAGAAGACGTCAACGCAAATTTCGCAAATATTGGATCCATCCACTCACTAGCCGTAGATTTAAGAAAGGTTTCTTTAATAATAAATATCAAGATTTAAGAAAACATCCTGAGAAATTTTTTAATTATTATCGCATGTCAGCTGACAGCTTCGATAAAATTTTACAAATTGTGCGTCCTCACATTATTTTCATGAATACAACCTTTCGCAAATGTATTTCACCAGAGGAGCGCCTGTCTGTTTATTTTTCCCGTTTCGATCACTATACTGACGTAAAGTGGTGTATAAAGCTGGTCTTTTTTGTACTTCCATTATGATTTTTACCGAGAAACTTTCATATCGCTCGTTTGATACACAGTCTGACTCGGTCGACGACATGTTTTCAATCAGAGACAAGTATCTGAACCTAAAAAAACGTAAGAATTGCCACTCTTCACCAGCTCTTCACGGCTGTCTGTCAAAAAACCGCTCGCGGTTAAACAGAAGTGCGTGAGCGCCAACTATTTTCTATGCAGTACAAATTTTTGCGCGGTTTTTACTCGGGAGTCATTTTGTAACAATACGCGGTTTTAAAATCAGTCGCAGGAAAAAACCGCAAGTGCGGCCGCTTGTATTAATTTACTAGATTTATAAAATCACGCGATCAAAAACCGCGGCGGTTTAGCCGTAGTGCGGCCTAGACCTAAAAAGGTCTATTACAATTCGCCATATTGTTTGCTTATGTCAAAATCAACAGATAGACCTTTGGCTGAAAGTGACCGCCACCCGAAATCCCTATTGAACTCATTGGGCGGGTACTGACTTTTGACCTAGATTTTATACAGAAATCGCTATGAAAATCTTCTCGATTAATTAGCCAATAGGAACGCGACAAGAGGCAATTCTTCAGCAAGCACAAATATTAAAACAAACAATTACGTTTATGAAGTCACAAAAATTATCGCATTAATAAAATTAATAACCTTTATATTTATAAATAAATGTTTGTAAATATTAAACAACAATGTGTGTGTACATAAATGTGGTTCTTTTCTCCACTTGGCGTTATTTTGTGAGTCTACTCGGCAAAAAAACATTTTCTTGTTCTCGGAATCCGAACGTCGGTGTCGGGATGATAACAAATCGCATGGAATTAAGTGCCATTCAATTTTTGTGTGGACGGAGTGAATATTAGGTCAGTAATGTGTGTAGTGTGGTTTAGTGTGCTGAAATATGATGGACGTAAATGTATGAAGTATCTCGATCAAGGTAAGATTTTCAAAACTAATTACCTACAAATAGGAATCGATCATTAGATAACATGAAAGTAATTGCAAATAACAAATTTAAACGAGTTTTATTACTACATAAAACCTGCAATTCCATATTGTTGTTTAAATTTTAATAAACCGAAATGGTTTGAATTGAAATGGATTCATCCACATAAATGTTTTAAAGAAAGTATGAAGATTCCTCTTGATCCAGGTAATATTGTTACTTGGAATTATGAGAGCTTTCTTAGAATTATAATAAGTTACTTATAATTATAATTACTTAGAATTATATATTTTTTAATAACTGAAAAGTAAATCTGAAAAGTTAAGACTCAACTTAAACAAGATTTCACTTGTAAATTGAAAGAAAATGCGATTCCATATTTCTCCTTAACACTTATGTCAATACCCGGGTACCCGGGGGACCCTTTTGCATGTTCTTACATACATATCTTTTGTATTTAACAAAAAATCGTCAAATCCTTTCAGATCCTCTTTATTTGAGTCTATTGACATCGATTCATATACATAAATAATAAAATGTGCCAAAAAATATATAAAATTTTTAGACTTAAAGTTACGGGTACCCATATATAAATAAATAATTAAACTTATTTCTAGGGGTAAGAAATATTACTTAATATATAAATAAACGGATTTATTTAGCTTTTAATTAATTTTATTATAAAACTTATTATAAATTATACATAAATTAAATTTATATTCAATTTATTATTGGCAACATTCGTCACATTTTACAATTGCTTTTGAATGTTCATCGCAAACTGGTTTGTTAAATTCTTTACACGATTTTCGCGTTTTTTCTCCGTTTTTAGGGTTCCGTACCGAAAACGGAACCCTTATAGGATCACTTTGTTGTCCGTCTGTCTGTCTGTCTGTCTGTCTGTCTGTCTGTCTGTCTGTCTGTCTGTCTGTCTGTCTGTCTGTCTGTCTGTCTGTCTGTCTGTCTGTCCGTCTGTCTGTCTGTCAAGACCATTTTCTCAGGAACGCGTAGAGGTAACAAGTTGAAATTTTCAACAAATACTCGGGTCTACGGTCTCTTTCGGCTGCGAAAAAATTAAACTTATAAGTCAACGCGATCAAAAGATATGACCGTTTATGTAGCATATTTTGCGATTTCACAAGGGAATCAAAACCTATAGGGTACTTCCCGTTGACCTAGAATCATGAAATTTGGCAAGAAGAGGTGTCTTACAGCACATGTAAAGGGAAAAATCTGAAAACCGTAAATATGTAGTTTAATTACAAGAAAAATGCGAATTTACTATTAGAAACTTATGACAATACACTAATGTTGTCGTAGTGGTATTGTCAGGCTCCAGAAGCATATGGGTTGCATACAGTTATGTCCTAAGGTTAAAAAGTATGTGTTGGCACCAAGCTGTTTATACTGAAATTTATTTGTTTATATTCGTTATGCATTTCATCACGTACGCTCTATATCAGGGATGTTATGGAGATCCGTAACCGTAACCGAATCCGATATAAAAGTTTCGAATAATTTCGGATAATTTTTACTGATATGTTGTAATAATTCCTATAAATATATTTCAATATCTAATAGAAAATATATAATAGACAAAAAGGAATAATGTTGTTTTTGTTTATTATAATTATGATTTTGCATTTTTATGTAGATAAAACTTATAAATATTAATAACTTATATATCTTATATGACATATAATTGTAGTACCTACTTATATTGTTGTACTTAGTTGTATGACATATGATTGTAGGTAGTACAAATAATAACATAGAAATAAAATCAATTTTTTTACAAATTAGCATTCTACTTTTATTATTCCTTAGAAATCTGATATCCGTAACCGAAACTATCCGAAACTAACGGATTATCCGAAAAAAATTCTTATCCGTAACCGTATCCGAAACCGGTATAACATTATTCCTATATCCGTATCCGCATCCAGATCCGAAATTTCATATCCATAACATCTCTGCTCTATATACATAATATATACAGGGTATATATTATGTCTAAATTTTGCTTGTTTCTAACCGACATGCGACATACTCAAGTCCCGTAACATCCTGTATATATTATATTTCGTCTAATTTTTCTTTATAATCTACATAATATGTTGATAATCTACATAATAATACTATACTATAATTTACATAATCTACATAACATGTTGTAGATAATATGATTTAAGTATATTATACTTAAATCACGTTCGCCCAATATTTTTTGGTAGTCAATTGCCCAAAAAGCAGTCAATTCAACAACTGAATGTTAAGAGTATCGAAATAGATCTAGAAATAGTTAATATATTAGTTTATATTAGATCTAGAAATAGTTACATCTTAATATAAGTTAGTGTATAAGTCTAATACTAAAATAAAGTTTTCTTTTTATAAGTTTAAAAATATTCGCGTTATTAAAAAAAAATACCCTGTATACCTTTATACAGGGTATATAGGTATACAAGCAAAATTGAGCAGTAAAAACAAATAGTGAAGTTCCAGAACCCCTAAACACTCATAGTGAATGGAGGATGTATGGTAATAAAATAGAGGGTAGAATTCCATCGTACGACAACGACATGTTGAGGTTATGCTTGCAGCGGTACTAAGATGGTCGTGATTTTATGAGAGCCACTTGTCAAGTTAACTGAATGTGCTTGTAACGTCCTCCACAAAAAAGATACCTTACTTACAAGTTTGTACGGAACCCTCGGTGCGCGAGTCACAACTCGCATTTGGCCGGTTTTTTTTATAGACATCCTGGTAACAAAAATGACTTGATCGTACAACATTATATCCACACCAATTTTTGGTTTATTATAATACTGAAAAATTTCTGGTTTCTTTTTTTGTCTTCGCTGCAAATCTGAGTGCATCGTAGAGAGAAGTATAACAACTTTCTTTTTTTTAGGAACATAAGAGCATAGAGTAACTTTTTCATGAAACCCAAATAGAGAAGAGAAATTCGTCACGATCTTTAGATGCTAGCATGTCTACTAGAATGTATTTTGTATTTATTTTTTTCAATGTTCCTACAATTGCTAGGTTTCATACAATAAATGTTTTGCTAAAGGTAAAGTAGTAAAAAAATTATCCATTGTAATATTTCTTCCGGATCCTTTATATTTTGCAGCTAAATCTTTTTCTGTCTTCCACTCTTTCGCCTTGATTTATTTCACGGCCAGTTGTTATTTTGCCAGTGTAAATTTGACCTTTCAATGGATATGCATTTTTTGCGTATTTTGATCCCATACTTTGCCCACCCAGCGGTTTTATTTATAGAAATAGGGTTTTTCGGGTAGCGGAATTCTCTATGGGTAATCTCGAGTTGTAATGTGAAAGTCTCTGGGTATTAAAATTATTTTATTGAATGAAAAACCCATGCGGGTACACGGGTACCCGGGTATTGAACGACGTAGTAACGACTGGGTATTGACATAAGTGTTAATTATGTTTCTTGTTTCCACTCTGTTAACATGATCACAAAACATATTTTAAAGGATGTGGCTATTTATACATACAGTATGTATACAATTCTAGGTTATTAAAATACATAATAAATGATAACTACACAATTATAATTATAGTTTTATTTATAAAAGTTAAATTACAATCTTGCTCAATAAACTCATAAATAATATTCAAAGTATCACTAAATCAGTGAAATATAGGTTTAATTTATTATTATTTAAAGTAGGTAAAATATGGTATAAAGTAAAATAAATATAGGTATTTAATTTTTTATTCTGTATTTTTTTTGTAAAAAGTGGTGTGCTTAGTCTTTATCTTTAGACGTTCTTTGGATTTTATTTTAGATTTGAATCGTAAGTTCTTATTTGATTGGTTTGAGGGGCTGGTAGGGCTCGATTGACTCGGTATTAGACCGAATTTAACAGCGATTATTTAAAAAAGTGCATTCCACGCAGTTGCCATTTAATAGAAAAATCCAAAGAGGTAGTAATTTTCAACATTTCTCAATTTTTCTTTCAAATATCACTAGAGAATGAATGTACCTAACATCGAAATAAAACATTTTTCGAAATATAAAAAAAAAACAATTCAATAACGACCAAACTTAAAATGCAGCTGCTCCACGTAGCACCGTTTCATAGCCAGAACGTCAAATTGCAGTAAATTTTAACTTTTCTAAAATTTTCTTTCATACATCACTAGTGAATAAATGTACCTAGACGGTCTGTGTAAAAGTTTTTGCAAAAATTCGCAAAAGTAAATGTATTCCACCCCACTTTCGTTCGACGGGCACTGATAACTACACAATTATAATTATAGTTTTATTTATAAAAGTTAAATTACAATCTTGGAATTACAATTTTATTTTAGATTTGAATTGTAAGTTCTTATTTGATTGGTTTGAGGGGTTGGTAGGGCTCGATTGACTCGGTATTAGACCGAATTTGTTCTTCAGGTTCTTCTCGTTCAATTGCACTAAGCCCACTACTCTCAAGTTCATTTTCAATATATTAATCAATGTTTACATTTATAACATCCGTATTTTGAACATCCATATTTAGTGCATTTTCAGTTAAAATATATCTTGCATGAAAACAAGTTTTTGAAAATATGTCCAAATTATTAAATCTTCTTATCAAAAAGATATGACGACTTGGTGCGCTAAAAGAATTCCAAAATGAATACAAACATGTTTCCACCGATGTATTATAAAATTTTGATATTTTGCTATTAAGATTTTCCTCAATGCCATTGTTTTTAATTCTCATTTTCGACTCTAAAGTTTGAAATAATTTTAATTGAAAAATTTTTATTCTTGTCTCTCTATGGGCTTCAGAACATCCTTCTAGTATGTTTCTTATTTCGATATCTCTATCCATGATTTTAAAAACTTTATTTTTGACTAATTTTATATTTATTCTAGAATCAATACAGTTTATGATTTCCATAATACTTGAAAAACTAGGATATTTAGTTTTAGTTTGTATGTATTGTTTAAGGGCCTAAAATGATCCTTCAATTCTGTTTGTTGTAGTGCCTCCTATTAATGGTAAATGTTTTCTAAAACAATGTACCCACATTTCTGTACTACTATCCCAATTTTTATGGAATTGTTCCTTAAGTGTTACATATTTATCTTTTGTTCCTATAAAAACTTACAGATTTACAAATTTCCAAAAAATCTTTTTTCTGCTCTTCATATTTTTCATATGATTGGGAATACAAGCATTTCTTGAATTCATACAATAATTTATGCTTCTCATCAATTATTATCATCAACAAAATCTCATCGCCCAACACTAACAGAAGAAGTAATTAAATACCTAAGTAATAAAGGGTTCACCAACATACAATGCATGAAACTGAATTCAAAATTTCCAGAAGCATAGTCATCTTTTAAAATCACGATCCCCTTTCAACAATTAAATACCCTGAAATAAAATAATCTGAAACATGGCCCAAATACGTACGCGTCAAACCGGTGTGAAACTGGCAATAACATTTTTCAAAATTTTCTTCACAGAACTGTTGCACAGTAAGTCACCTCATAAAATATTAAAACAAAATTTAATTTTCTTTTTACACATAGGCATAATAATCATATTAAAGATCAACAAATATTCACATTTACTCACTTCATAAACGCGGAACGTCAAAGTGTATTATTTTCCAAAATTTTCCAACATAATTTCCACCATCTATTAGGCCACAGTATTACCTTTATTTATCAAGAAGGAATTTTTCTAAAATTCCTAATAATAAGCGCACAGCGATTATTTAAAAAAGTGCATTCCACGCAGTTGCCATTTAATAGAAAAATCCAAAGAGGTAGTAATTTTCAACATTTCTCAATTTTTCTTTCAAATATCACTAGAATGAATGTACCTAACATCGAAATAAAACATTTTTCGAAATATAAAAAAAAACAATTCAATAACGACCAAACTTAAAATGCAGCTGCTCCACGTAGCACCGTTTCATAGCCAGAACGTCAAATTGCAGTAAATTTTAACTTTTCTAAAATTTTCTTTCATACATCACTAGTGAATAAATGTACCTAGACATGTGTAAAAGTTTTTGCAAAAATTCGCAAAAGTAAATGTATTCCACCCCACTTTCGTTCGACGGGCACTGTTTTATTGCTGGACCGTCAAATTGCTCTAAATTTTAACTTTTCTAACATTTTCTTTCATTTCCTATTAGGGTATGAATATTCTACTTAACTATATAAGTATTTAAAAAAATTCGCAAAAATAATTGCATTTGACGATGACTTAATATGCACTCACTGCGTTAAGTAGATATATTCATCCCCTAATAGGAAATGAAAGAAAATGTGAGAAAATTTAGAGCAATTTGACGGTCGAGCAATAAAACAGTGCTGCGTCGAGTGAGTGCATTTTAAGTCATCGTCAAATGCAATTATTGTTGCGAATTTTTTTAAATGCTTAGACAGTTAAGTAGATATATTCATCCCCTAGTAGAAAATGAAAGAAAATGTTAGAAAAGTTAAAATTTAGAGCAATTTGACGGTCCAGCAATAAAACAGTGCCCGGCGAACGAAAGTGGGGTGGAATACATTTACTTTTGAGAATTTTTGCAAAAGCTTTTACACATGTTTAGGTACATTTATTCACTAGTGATGTATGAAAGAAAATTTGAGAAAAGTTAAAAGTTACTGCAATTTGACGTTCTGGCTATGAAACGGTGCTACGTGGAGCAGCTGCATTTTAAGTTTGGCCGTTATTCAATTGCTTTTTATATTTCGAAAAATGTTTTATTTCGTTGTTTGGTACCTTCATTTTCTAGTGATATTTGAAAGAAAAATTGAGAAATGTTGAAAATTACTACTTCTTTGGATTTTTCTATTAAATGGCAACTGCATGGAATGCACTTTTTTAAATAATCGCTGTGCGCTTATTATTAGGAATTTTGGAAAAATTCCTGCTTGAGAAATGAAGGTAATATTGTGGCCTAATAGATGGTGGAAATTATATTGGAAAATTTTGGAAAATAATACACTTTGACGTTCCGCGTTGAATATTCGTTGATCTTTAATATGATTATTATGCCTATGTGTAAAAAGAAAATTAAATTTTGTTGGAATATTTTATGAGGTGACTTACTGTGCAACAGTTCTGTGAAGAAAATTTTGAAAAATCCCTATCAATAAGAAAGTTATAGCCTTTTACGCAATATTTTCAAACCTATTGTCAATAGAAATATGAATTCGACAAATAAAAATAAAATAAAACTAGTTTGCTTATACAGACCTCCGCTAGGATCTTTAACCACCTTTATGACATTGTTGGAAAAGAACATGGACAAAATTTTCAACATGCATGACGAAATAATAATAGTAGGAGATTTCAACATCCATTTCGAATGCAATACCAAAGAAAGATTCTATCTACTAGAACTCATGAGATCATATGGACTTAAAGATCAAATTTTCCAACATACACGAGTAACGCAAACGCATTATTTACAATATTTTCACTCTAAAAAAAAAACCAAAACGGAATCTCAGTTCATGATACAATATTATCAGACCACAGATTCAATCTCCTTGGCGGAAACATACAAAATCATATAGACAGCACACAATATGAATTCAAAAGAATCTTTAGCGAAACGAACAAATCTAAATTTAAGTTACGCCTTACAAGAAGAATCTTGGGAAAGCAACTTAACTAAAGACGACTGCAATGAGAAAACATCAGTATTTATGAAAAAATCTTCAAAAACATTTTTATAAAGCATTCCCAATCAAAAAGTTAAAATTATTACAAAACTATGGATAACGGAAGAAATTAAAAAGTCAAGCAAAGAACTTCATAAGCTATACTCCACACATAAAAAAATCAGATCTAAAAAGTGACTACCAGAACCCAAAGAAAAAACATAAAAGACTGATAATTCAAACAAAAAGAAAATTTTATAATGATAGAACCAATAACGCCACAAATAAACAAAGAGAACTATGCCGTATCATTAACTAGGTAAAGAACAAACAAAACCTTGAAGAATCAATCACATTAATAGTTAACAAGCAAATCATCTCCAATGAGAAAGGTATAGCAACAAAATTCAACGAATTTTAAAAAAATGCAGCGATACAAATAACGAAAAACACCGATAAACATTAATTATGGCCATATCCCCAAATTATATAATAGCATGGTTTTGGCAGAAATTTCCGACTCAGAAATTACTCTCATATTTCAGGGATTAAAAAACAACAGTGCAGAATCAGACAATCTGCCATGCAACATCATAAAATAAGTTCTACCAGAATTGACACCTTCAATTTTAGACATACAGTTCATTCAAAACAGACACTTTTCCCGATTGTTTGAAAACATCAATGATTATACGAATCCATAACAAAGGCGAAAATAATAGAATACTGTATGGAAAGTAGAATCATATTCTTCATATCAAAATACAAAATAATTTCGAATCAACAACATGGCTTTCGTAACGACAAATCAACAATAACAGTAATAGAAAATGTATACACAAAATTAATATATGAAATAGACAAAGGAAATTGCGCAGTGAGAATTTTCTCTGATTTGTCAAAGATGAGAAATTTCTGTGTTGCTCACAATATACTACTAGAGAAACTATGGACTATGGATTTAGAGACAAAACACAACGCTGGCCGAAATCAATTTGTAAAAATATGGAATACTAGATCGAGTACAACAAACACATCAGTCTGGGTACCACAAGTAACCATATAAGCCCCACTACTATTTGCGTTATACACAGTTGACCTTATCCACTACATTGGAGCAGATAACTGTATTATGTACGCAGACGACACAAGCATAATCAATAGAGGCTCGTCAATATTGTTACATCTTTATTCACAGTCATAGTCACTAGTCACATTTTTATTAGTGTCCATTTTTTTTACCTCTATAAAAATTCAACACTATATCTGGTACAGACTGAATGAAGACTGTATGTATAAATAGCCAATTGCGTATAAATACTGTATGTATAAATAGCCACATCCTATTTTAAAAGTATGCTTACGAAGAGAATAGGGAACTAATATGTTTCAATAAACTGACAGATCAAACAAGTTTCTACAATCAGACAAGATAAGACAAGAAATGGCTAAACAGGCCAGGCAAGAGTAAAGAAGAATAGACAAGATTAGAGAAGACTGATCAGGACTGGACAAGACTGGACAAAACAGGACACGGCTGGAGAAGACTGAACAAAAAATGGACTAGACTGGAGAATACTGGACTAGACTTGACAAAGCTTGACCAGACTTCACGAGAATAGAGAAGAGCAGACAAGATCAGACAAGACCAGACAAGACCAGAGGAGCCCAGACAAGATTAGACAAGACCAGACCAAACCAGGCAACACCAGACAAGACCAGACAAGACCAAACAAGACCAGAGAAGACCAGACAAAACCAGACAAGACGAGACAAACTCAGACAAGACCAGAAAAGATCAGACAAGACCAGACAAGACGAGACAAGACCAGACAAGACCAGACAAGACCAGACAAGACCAGACAAGACCAGACAAGACCAGGCAAGACCAGCAAGTGTGGACAAGACGAGACAAGACCAGACTAGACCAGACAAAACCAGACAAGACCAGACAAGTGTAGACAAAACCAGACAAGACCATACAAGACCAGACAAAACCAGAAAAGACCAGACAGACCAGGCAAGGCCATACAAGAGTAGACAAGACCATTCAAAACCACATCTTTAATGTATTATATAATTTTGTTATTATTTTGTAGTTTTAATACAATCGAATAAAAGATTTTCTTTTTTTACGTTAATAAAATATAAATTGATATTTTGATTCTTTAAGTTGTAAGTACTATTATAATTGTCCATTAAGATAATTTCATTCTTAAATTATTTTTTGTGATTTTCTTGAAAAACTCATATCTCCACTAATCAACATTCTTGTAAAAGTACGTAACTCGTAACTACAAATTTTCTAGTTGAAGTGCGGCTCCAGTAAACAAAACCTAAAAATCAGGGTGTTATCAATTCCTTACATCATCTTTTTCACAAGAAATACGTTTTGTGGTTGTTATTTTCAATTGATTATTTATAATAAACATATCTAGACAAACAGGTGTATCCTGTAAAAGTTAACCTAGTGGAGTTATAAGCTTTGCTTGTGTCGCCAATGATATATAATTCGTTGCCCTAGGTTATCTTCTAAGTTATTAGGTTATAAGGTTCCTTGCTTATCTGTCTAATTTTTTGTTCTCATTGTCACACCATAAATCTTGTTTTTCCACATCAAAAATAACAGGATTCGTTTTTTCCAAATACTGTAGTATTTTCCTTGTTGTATAACACTTGTGTTTTTAAAGAGTTAATTGTTTTGGGCATAATAATATGAAACGACATGTTAAATTATTTGAATAAAACTAATTTTGTGATTTGTTCCATGTGCTTGTTTATTTGATTATAGTTTCACCAACACAGTTGCATCTTCAGAATAACTACAAACTACTATATTTATTTATTTAATCGTTTGTTCCCCATTAGGAGAGCGATTAAACTTGATTGTACATAATTTCATCTTCTGGCGTTTTCCCACTTCTCTTCCCAAAATCTCTTCATCCTGTCAGAATGCTCCTTTTTCCGCTCAGCTGTCCATTTTTTTCCAGGCTGTCGTGATGGTCTATCCTCAAACTTAACATTTTTGATTTTATTCCGGCACTCAGTGCGGTCCTCGATATTTTGTATGTTGACCTGTTGTAAGTCCCTCTGAACCTCGGTCAACCACTCAGTGCCACATTTAATCTGTGCTATAACGTTGAGAAATTTCTTCGCCGTTCTGGAGTTTTCCATCCTGTAAATGTGTGTATAAAACTGTGCTCGGCGTTTTCTGAATAAATCCCTTATCGTTTGGATCTTTTGGCAGAGTTCGTTTTGAGGTCTCTACATCCAAATACCTTTAATATTAACTGCCCCGTAAATCTTTCTGAGAATCTTTCTTTCTTGTTTTTCTATATCCTTAATTTTGGAATGACCGTCGATAACCATTGTTTCGGCTGCGTAAGTTGCTTCCGGAAGAATCACCGTTGTATAGTGCCTTAATTTTGCATCTAGCGAGATGCACTTCTTGTTGTAGTGAGCCCACGTTAGCTCGTAGGCCTTCTGTAGTTTGGTGATTCTTTGTTCATTCGCGATTCGGTTTAGTCCCGATGACTGTATGATTTCACCAAGGTATTTAAAATGGGGGACTTTTGTTATCTTATCGTATTGTGTGTTTAAAGCTAAGTTATTTTCTGGTCGTCTTCCATATAGTGGGTTTATTCATAAGAAATTTGTAGTCCGGTTCTTTGCGCAATTTCATGTAATTTTTCAACTGCGTGTATAGCTTCATGTCTGGTGTTAGTAATAATGGCAATATCGTCCGCAAAAGCGAGGCACTTGACTGTAAGACGGCTCTCTTTTTTTATACCAATTTGAATGCCTTTCACATGAGGTTCCCATTCCCTAATGATCTTTTCTAGAACAATATTAAAGAGCATTGGGGATAATCCATCCCCTGTCGAACTCCAGTTTTATTGACAAAGGGCACCGATATTTCACCAATGATTTTCACTTTGGACATAGTTCCTGTAAGCGTCTGTTCAATGATTTTTCGGGTCTTTCTGTCTATCCCGAATTCTTCCATGATTATAAAAAGTGTTTCACGGTCTACAGAATCATACGATTTTCTGAAGTCGGCGAATGTAATTACTGTATTTCTACATTTTCTCATTTGTAATATTGTTTTTAAGCTCCACACCTGTTCAGCACATGATCGCCCTTTTCTGAATCCGACTTGGTATTCTCCGATTAATGGATCTGGGGTTCTAGCCTGTTTAAAAGTGCCTTGTAGAGGATTTTATAAGCAATCGGGAGCAGGGAGATTTCTCTGTAGTTATTGACGGCTGTTTCATCACCCCATCTGTGTAACGGATGAATTAGAGCACATTTCCAGTCTCCTGGTATTCGCTCGATCATCCATATGTCTGAAATGACGTTATGAAGTTTCTGAGTAAGTGTAGGATCGTTCAGTTTCCAGCATTCTGCTATGATCCCATCTTCTCCTGGTGCTTTGTAATTTTTGAGCTTTTGGATGATCTCCTGAATTTCTTCTAGGTCAGGGGCTTGAGGCCGGGTGTATGGAAACCCCTCCGGTGAACGAAAGTTTTTCTTGCGGTGATTCGCAGTTAAGAAGGAAGTTCAAGTATTGGGCTAATAATTTGCAGTTATAACTATATATATATATATATATATATATATATATATATATATATATATATATAAACAAACTATATATATATATATATATATATATATATATATATATTTAGGATGGGGTTTGCCATATTTTTAGGAGTGGTGGTTGGTAAAGGAATTCTGTTTGTTCATTGAAGCAATCATTTGAGCTTTTATTCATGGTTTTCCCAATTTCTAAGTATTCCAAAAGGTCCAATTTTAATCCTTTTTCCTGGATGTGTATTATTCTCGGCTGGTTTTTTGCTGAAATTTGGTGTTCAGTTTTAATAAGGTGATTAGCAAACGTGGATTTATTATTTTTCAGGCGTAGCGATCTTTTATCTTCTTTAAACCGGGTTTCAAAATTTCTTCCAGTTTGTTCTATATAGGTTTCATAGCATTACGATCGAGGCTTCATCACAATTAAGTTGGTATACTTCTGATTTATTTTGCGGATTTATTTTAGGTTTATGATTACATAAAATTTTTTATAATAACAATACCCTCCAAAACATTTTATGTAATCATAAACCAAAAAAAATCCTCTAAATATATATATATATATATATATATATATATATATATACATATATATATATATACAGGGTTATTACAAAAGAAATAGACACTTTCAATGTTTTATTAATCCAAAACTAATAACGTTATTAGGAATTAGTTTAAACTATTTTACACAGGGATTCTTAAAGTTTACTTTGGGAACTCATAGGTGCTCAATATGGGATCCTCCTGTCACACGGCACACATCAAGGCGATAGTCTAGTTCATTCAAAACCCGGTGTAAAATATCATATGCTTTGACGCCTTTCTCAGCTCTCATGATGCGTTGTTTTAAATAATCTAAATCATTAGGAAGCGGAGCGCAAACCAGGCCTTTCACAAATCCCCATAGGTGGCCACCACATGGTGGCCACCGTACGACAACGCGGTTGTCGGCTGTTACACGGCCTGTCCAGCGCTGTGGATGTGTTTCGTCCAGATAATTTCTAACGGCACGGTGCCAGTGAGGAGGCGCTTCATCTTGTTGGAAGATAAAGTTCCCCCCGTCCTCATGCAGTTGAGGCATCTGTGTTTTCTTCAAAATAGAAATACACCTTTGTGCGAGATAAAGCACAGAACACATTCACTTTTGTAGAATCACGTTAATGCTACACCAACACTCTCGAAGGTTCAGTCCCCCATATTCGGACGTTGTGTTCATTCATCTTGCTACTTATGTGGAACTTTGACTCGTCACTGAAAATTATCCGCTCGCAAAACTCCTCTTCTTCAGTAAGTTGCAGCCATTGCAGTCATTTTCACGTAGATGCTGAACTAACTGCAATGTGCAAGGCGTCAGTTTTAGCCGTTTACGTAAAATTTTCCACACAGTTGGTTGCGGAATTTGTAGTTCCAAACTTGCACGTGTTGTTGACTTTTGTGGACTTCGTTGGCAAACACCACAAACACGTTCCACTGTTTCTTGTGACACACGAGGTCTTCCTCACGAGGACTTTTGCCTTTACATAAACACCCTGTCGTTTCAAATTTATTGAACCAATCGTAGATTGACTGTCTAATAGGTGGTGATTTTCCAAAACGTGTTCGAAAATGTCGTTGCACAATTGGCTAATTCAAGCACGCAATATGCTTCATCCTAGCTATTATGCATGCGCAGTACTATCAGCTATACTATCGAAACTTCTACAGTTCCTCAATCTGACAGCGCAAAATGCATGTCAATATCATTAATAATTTTTGTTTTATACAATACCAAAGTTGTCTATTTCTTTTATAATAACCCTGTATATATATATATATATATATATATATATATATATATATATATATTTCGTCGGTATCATCATCTGATGATCCTTCATTTTTTGTTGATGAAAAAATGGAAGAAAAACTAGAATTTGTGGAATTGGGTTTTCCTAGAATTATTGCCACTCATAAATATTGTTGCATTTGTGGGTCCCTACATAATATTACACTTGTTCCATTTGAAGCTCGCAAACAAGTTTTCACTAAAAAACGAATCTTTATTCCTGATGGGAATCGGTGCTGTAAAGATCATATCATAAAACAGCGATTCTATGACGAGCATATTAATAACTTTCACATATATTCGAATACGAGTGTATTTGAAGTTCGAGACTTAGAAAAGTTACTTGGGCAGCTTGCTATTAGTAGCGATTCGTCTATTATTGATAAAATTGGAGACTATTCATTTTCAGAAAAACAACTAGAGATATTCACGGGTCTTACATGGGAAAAACTGATAACACTGCGTAAGATGTTAACGTCTATGAAAAATTCGATAAATCGTAATGTCACTCAAGCTCTAGTCATTTTTTCATTTAAATTAAAAACTGGGAATTCGAACGTCTCAATTTCTTCCATTTTTGGTTTGGCCCGTGAACAAATGGTATCTGACTACTGTAATGAAGCGATGAACTCATTTGAAAAAGACGTTTTGCCATTGAATTTTGGAATTGACGCTGTTACTAGAGAAACTTTACTTTCTAATACTTCAAAGATAGCTAGAAAATTGTATGAACTTAAAGATGACCAACTGGTATTTATTTGTGATGGCACATATATTCGCCATCAAAAAAGTACAAATAATGAATACTCTGGTCAAAAAATCATATTCTGGTCAAAAAAAAGTACCTCTGTGCAAACCATTTACAATATGCACTACAAATGGTTTGGTTATAGATATGCTTGGGCCTTACACAGCTAATATGAACGATGCTAAAATTATGAAAATCGTCTTGAGCAATCATAATGGTCTCATTAAATTACTAAAAAAAAGATGATATTACCGTTGTAGATCGAGGCTTTCGTGATATTAAAGAATATTTAAAACAACTAAAATTCTAAGTGTTAATGCCGGCTCTTAAAGGGAAACGAAATCAGCTAAATACATTCGAATCAAATCAATCCCGTTTTGTTACCAAGTGCGAAGTAGTTGAACCATTCATGGTAATATCAAGCAAAAGTTCAAGCTTTTAGATCATAAACTAAACAAAAAACTACTGCCTAAAACTAGTTTTTTTTTTGTCGAGTTTCCTGTTTTTTACATAATGAATTTGGTACGAGACTTGATTCGGATGTTGAGCTTTCTGAAGAAATTATTGCTGTGATGAATTAAACCAAAAATCAAGATAAATACTTTGGCTTCGGAAGTAGAGACAAATCGTTGGGCAAGACGAAAAGTTCCGTTTATTACTATTACATCAAACGTTTTAACAGATTTCCCCGAGTTAACGGAACAACAACTTAAAATTTTGTTCACAGGGTCGTATCAAATATCTCAAGCTGTATCGTATTTAGCTGAGATGATGAATGAAGACGAAACAGTAAAACTTCAGCATGTTAAAATAACACCTAACATTATAAAATTACAAGTGAGATCTCGACATATTACTTCAAAAGTATACCGTTGTTTCATTGATTATCAGTCAGACAAGAATGAAATATCTGGTATTAGACGATATTGTTGTGATTGTGCTAATGGAAGACACACATGCACGATATTTGGCTAAAATAATAAAACTTGCCGAAATATTAAGTCGTCTGTTTATAGAAAAAATGTTAACGTTGTAATAAACGAAGACAGTGTCGAAGATTAACTGACGTATTCTTTTTGTCAAAAACAGTTTTTTTTGGAAATTTTCTAACAATAATAAAATATTTTCATAGAAATGTAAGATTTATTTTTTTGCATATTGTTCCACCACATCAAAAAAAATGAAAAAATTCCTGAGTATAAAGGAGTACAGAAGACATTTTTTGACAAAATTTGGCGGATGACACTTTTAAAAAATACGGTAAAAAAAATAATTTTAGTTTTATTTCTTTTCTTAAAAATCGGCTTTCGATCCGGGAATTATAACAAAAAAAAATTTTCATGCCTTTTACTCGTAAGTATTGGGAAAAAAAAACGGCGCTTATTAGATTTCAATTTTGCTGTGAGAAAAAAAAATAAAATCGAAAATATACTTTTTTTTTTTAAATTTAATATCTCGATAACAGCTTGAGATAAAGAGCTCAAATTTTGTCAGAATTATTTTTATTTGGTACCAAAAGGATGCCCAAAGTTCGAAGAGAAAACTCCGCGGGGGCAAATTTCATATGTATATCCTTTTTTCATATGTATATACTTTAGAACCAGTTCCATTGTCCTGCCTTCGCTTTTCGGTTGAGTTAGCTATTTATGACGAAAAGCTTCTCGTATGAATTTACTACGAGTGGTGGCCCGAATGGAAATACCGTCTTGTAGGACCAAACGTGCAATATTTTCTGAAATTTTAGTACAAGGTTGAAAAAAAAATGTTATTCACGGTCAGATTCAGATTGAGAAGCCGATGTCGATGGCACTTCTTTTTCGCACGTAAAGTTCTGTTTTTCGACCTTTTGTTTTATGTACTTTAGCTAAATGTTTTAACAAAACATTTGTTAAGGAGCCTTTATAGGATAATATTGTTTGTAGTGCAAATTTGCTAATATAATTTCTAAGGCGCTACTTAGTAATAATTTTCCGAGAATTTTGATGAATTCTGTGATCAAAGTGGGTACCCGGGTACCCGGGTCTGACAATGAAATAGTACCCGGGTACTAAACATTTCATATACCCGGGTATACTCGGATCCGGGTACGCGGGTAGAGAACCCTTACTTATAGTATACTAAGAAAACATACACAATATGCTACGTGCGACATACCGACAGTGATGGTCACATATGTACTGATAATTGTAGTGATAGTATTCTTCTAAATTTTATTAACAGTGACATTTATGTGACAAAAATAGTGATAGTAATAGTGATAGTAATAGTGACAGAAACAATGACAGTGACATAACACTAATTGTGATGATATGAACCGATAGTAAATGATATGAACTGATAGTAATAGTGGATCATACAATTTATAAAGAACTTAATTTTTTTATTTCATTTTTGTTATTATTATTGAAATATAGAATTCTCGACATTATAGATACGCGCGTGTTATGTGTGTGTATACATAATGTGTGCTCGAAGCCATTATACGCGGGTTATGAACCAGAAACGCGATAACATGCCACAAAGGAAATGACGTCACACGGCCATTGAGCGTTCTGTGCGGATTGATTCCTAATCGATCAGTTTCGCCGACATGCATACAACACACGTACAGAGAAACGCATGTGTGTGTGTTTGTGTGTTGGGTAGTGAGAGACCGCAGACCTGTCAGCGCTTATCTTTATAAATGATCCTTGATGTTTTTATAATGCTCTCGCTCTCCTGGCGGCCAGGATCATCAGCTTATCTCTTTATTACTTTCTCTATTATCGCTTTATTATACGCGCGACCCGTTTATGCCTTGCCATTCATAAACACATAAACACAAAACCGCCGGAGCGAATGGCTAAAGAGGAACGGAAATGGAGGAATTTGACAAATTTATAAATTACCCAAACAAAACAAATATAAAGAAAAGAATTTGAAGAAAGCACTAGAGACAACACACACAAAACAACTTATCTTTCCGTTGTATATATATAACAGTGCCTGTTTAGAAGTATGTAGATTTATTTGTTTATTTCTCATTATTTGGTGGTGATTCTATATGCTAGTGAAAGGGTCGAAGAAAATCCTTCCGCATCATTTCGTCACCGCAATCAACATTTAGGCATTTCCAGAATCTCTGTTCGACCAATCTTTACAAAAGGTTTGCATTTATATGCTCAAAAAACCTTCTCAATGAAATCTACTTGAAATAAGCATTGAGACCACAAGATCATACAAACCATCAGCCATTCGCATAATAGGTTACGGAAAATCAACAAGTTGATGTGTTCGAAAAGAAAATAACATAACGATGAGCACAGCGTTGATCAAATTTGCAAGCAATTATGTCAACATATCATGGAAAATATCATCAAAAGAGTGAACATGCGTTGGTACCGCCGAGGCCGTTGAAGAGATGCACCTACTTGTAGTTTTTGGTGATCCTAGGGAGGATCCTAGCAAGTTAAAATGTTACTAACCTAACTACGAAAAGTCATACCATTATTACATCTATCCGTTTCTGGTAGATCTATCCGTTTCCTCTTCCAGTTTCATCTATTTAGTTTAGTCTATATTTTAATGGTTCCATTTTTGTAGTCACCTTGAACTACTTCAGAATCAATATTTTCTTAATTTTTAGCTATCCCACTTTTATTAAAATCAAATTATTTTACGCTGTCAAAGAGAAAATTCTCGATTTCCGAGCAAGCCGTTTCTACCGAAAACATCCCCGTAAATACGGAAGAGCGAAGATGAAAAAAAGAGCCCCAACATTGTAATATCCGGTCGTCGATTCTCTTTATTATCTCTTCTCGTGGATTTGCATGCGTGCACAATACACACATAGAAAACGCGCGGGACTGTGCGACAGAACAAAACGTGTATTATTGCGTCGACAGACGTACAGACGGAGTTTTAGACGTTGGACATGTCCCGGTGTCGGAAACCACATTCACGCGATAACGGCTAAAACAGACTCTGCATTTATCGTTCTATTTGTCTTCGAAGGGACACGTATAGTTACATATATACACGTAAACATCTGAAACGACCGACAAAACTGAAAATCAATGATTCCTATCACTATACCTAAAACTCATAGGAATCTATTACATACAAAGTTCTCTATGAGATGAATAAATACAAAACATTGTATTAATAATAGAAACTTCAAATCAAGTCACACAGAGATAATGAGATAATTGTCTAGACTTTAAAGCATAATCTAGTGTTGATCGTCTAATCTAGTTTTGAATCTTCAGTCTCGTATCTAGTTTGCTTAACTCTTCTATTTAGTTTAATAATAATAATAACTTAATTCATTTGCCGTAATATAATATATAAATTGCCGTACATAATTTGATGTAATAGTAAAATTGCGGAAAGCAGAGACCAACCTAGTTTTGATTATCTAGTGAAATCTCTACGGTCTATTCTAACATTGACTGTTTAATCTAGTCTTGTTTGTCTAATCCAGGGGTCTCCAAACTTTCCAGCCTTAGGGCCATACTGATTACTCCAGTAAGTTCCGAGGGCCAAAACCATATTATCAATGTTGCCGGTGGTAAAAAGTGAAATAGTCCACTGATGAAAAAAAAGTCCGTAAAAGTACGCAACGTTTAAAAAAGGCTGCAAATCGGACTAGAGTCCGCAAAACGGCAACACTGCATATTATTAATTTTCCTGTCATTGTCTGTAATTTCTAGATTAGTCGTAGAGTACGAGCCATGAGGAGTAACGTGACAGGTAGTACCTTCTTTCGCTAACAGATGGCGCTAATAGCACGTACAGAATAATCTCGTTGGTTCGAGAAAGTTCTGGTGTCTTCCACTCACTTCTAGATGGCAGTAATTGGAATATATAAGAAGGCTAGTGGCGCAACCACTATAAAATAGTGCGTACCTCCTTAAAACGTGTTTGTGCGTGTTTAAGTTTAAGACATCTTTGTAACAGTATTTTGATTTGAATTGTTGCTTTTGTTTGTGATTTAGTAGTATGGAAAAGAAGCGAAAAATTGATAGTGAATGCAGAAAATTCAAAGATCAGTGGAACATTCAGTATTTCATAATTGAGTCCAGTAACAAGGCGCTATGTTTGATTTGCAATGAAAGCATAGCCGTTCTCAAGGAATATAACATTAAACGTCATTATGAAACAAAACATTTTCAAAATAACTCAAAATATACAGGAAGTTTGCGGACAGAAAAATTCGAAGCTATGAAGCGCGGATTGAAATCGCAGCAATCTTCATTTACAAAACTCAAAACTGAACAAGAGGCTGCAACTCGTGCCAGCTTTCGTGTGGCTCTTGAAATTGCAAAACGTGGAAAACCATTCACCGATGGAGAAATGATCAAAGAATGCATAATTGCAGTAGCCGAAGAAATGTGCCCTGAAAAGGTAAATTTCTTAAAAACTGTCAGTATGTCAGCAAACACTGTGGCTCGAAGGGTAGAAAACATCGCTGAAAATATATCCTCTCAACTGTTCGACAAAAATGGACATGTTGAGTGGTTTTCTTTGGCCTTGGATGAGTCAACAGATGTGTCAGATACTGCTCAGGTGTTGATTTATATTCGAGGAGTAGATAAAAGCTATGAAGTGCATGAAGAACTTCTTGATATGTATAGTATTCATGGCACAACTACTGGTACAGATATTTTTAAAGGAGTTGAAATGGCCATTAATCAAAAGAACCTTCGATGGAAAAACTTGAAATGTATTACATCTGATGGAGGCAAAAACATGAGTGAGAAAGATAAAGGAGTGGTCGCTCTTGTGTCAAAGGCTGTAGAAAATGACGGTGGTTTAAAACCATTAGTCTTTCATTGTATCAATTATCAACAGTCTTTGTGCGGAAAATGTTTGGATATGTCTGAAGTTCTGAAACCAGTCATATCAACTGTTAATTTTATCAGATCTTTTGGGCTGAATCACCGACAATTCCGACAATTTATTGAAGAGATTGGAGAAAATTACTTACCTTATCATACTGTCGTACGTTGGCTTAGTTGTGGGAAAGTCCTTCAGCGCTTTTTTGAACTTCGAGCAGTGATCGAAATTTTTTTGAATGAAAAGCATCGCCCTCTTACTGAATTACAAAACAACGCATGGCTGTGGAAGTTAGCATTTTATGTTTATTTGACAAAACATGTGAACGAACTGAATTTGAGATTGCAAGGAGAAAACCAGCATCTTCCTGATTTATACACTAATATCAAATCATTCCGGAAGAAATTGATACTGTTTCAATCACAACTACGAAGTAAATGTTTTTCACATTTTAAAACATGTGAAATATTCAGCCACACCACTGAGACTGAGTTTCCTATCGATTTTGCAATCGAAACTTTGAGTGCTTTGAAAATAAATTTTGATACTCGTTTCTCGGACTTTGATGCCATTGCGAATCAAATTAAGATTTTTCAGAATCCTTTTGATACTGCCATTGAAACCCTAGCCCCGGAACTTCAAATGGAAATGATCAAATATCAAAACTCATCTTTGTTGGAATTTTATAAGAGTCTTCCACTGACACAATTTGATAATTTGCATAAATTTGCTCGTGGGCTGTTTTCTGTTTTTGGTGCTACTTATTTGTGTGAGAAGACCTTCTCCAAAATGAAGTGCACAAAATATGTTTACAGATCTAAATTAACTGATGAGCATTTTAAATCTCTTTTAATAATTGGTACAAGTAAAATTAGTCCACAACTACAAGCTATTGTCAGTGGAAAATCTCAATTACATAAATCTCATTAGTATTTCATATGTCATTATGCTTGTTATAAGTTATGTTTTTATTTAAAATGTATAAAATGTTAGTTGGATTCATTTCAATAATTTGTTAGTTATTATATACTGAAGTTAAATTTTCTGCATATTATACATGTCTTTACTCATTACAATTCTGTGTTTCTTTATCCAACTTATCACAAAAACAATAACAATAAGCCTACAACAATGTTATGAGTAGTTAGCCCATGACCATATCAATGTAGATGTCATATTAATAATTATTCAACATAAAATTAGAATACTTCAGTATACTAAATTTAATTTGCTATAAAAAATATGTTCTCTAAAAGGAGTTTTCAAGTATGCTAGCTCTTCGCGGGCCGGACAAAATCTGTCCGCGGGCCGGATGTGGCCCTGGGGCCGTAGTTTGGAGACCCCTGGTCTAATCTAGTCTTGACTGTGTAGTCTAGTTATAAACAAGACAGATAATGAAATAAATGATGTTGACTGTTTAGTCCAGCCTTGACCGCCTAATCTAGTCAGGCTTTGTATAGTCAGATTCTAGTTATTCTAGTATTATTTATCGATTATATTATATAGTATCTAGTCTAGTCTTGAATCTTCAGTTTGCTCAAGCCTTAACTAGATAAGATAAATAAGGCTATACCAGAGCAAACTAGAAAATAAACAATAGATAAAATAGTGAGGACTAGACTTGCTGGCCAAGACTACACACCACAGTCCAGACTGCATATTCATGACTAGCGTATACAAGTCAAGACTAGACTAGACACTCAACCCTAGATTAGACAACCCAGACTCTATTAGACAGTCAAGACCATACTAGACAATCGAGACTAGGCTAGACAATTGATACTAGACTATACGTTCAAGACTATAGGATGCTAACTAGATTTTACTGTTACGCCTATAGCAGTGGTGGCTAAAAAACCTATGGCACGCGGGCCACAGCTGACACGTAGGAAAATTTTAATGGCACGCGAACGATTACTCATGCCTTCTAAGCGCATGCCTTCTAATATTGTAAAACTGTCTTTTCTAAAATATTTTTTTAATTTTCTCAATCTACTTTTGTGCAAAATCAACGGGTGCAAAATATAAGACGTGTTCAAAATCCGTCGATTGATTGGTTTGCCCGTAATTGCAAAAGGCGCACAAAAATTTTCAAATTTAAAAAATTCAGCAAAGCCGTATTTACAAAGCTACAATTTCAAAATTTGGCAAATTGTAGGACCTCGTAAGAACATCAAATCATACTACATTTCATTAAAAATCCGTCGATTGGTTTGCCTGTAATTGCAAAAGGCGCACAAAAATTTCCAAAATTCACAAATGCCGTATTTACAAAGCAACAATTTTCAAATTTGTGAGATTTCGCAAGAATATCAGATTATACCAAGTTTCATAAGACGTGTTCAAAATCCGTCGATTGATTGGTTTGCCCGTAATTGCAAAAGGCGCACAAAAATTTACAAACTTAAAAAATTCACAAAATCCGTATTTACAAAGCTACAATTTTGAAATTTAGCAATTTGTGGGACCTCGTAAGAATATCAAATAATATCACGGTTCGTCAAAAATCCGTGGATTGGTTTCCATGTAATTGCAAAAGGTGAACAAAAATTTCCAAATTTCACCGAATCCGTATTTACAAAGCTACAATTTTCAAATGTGGTAATTTGTGGATAATCAAATGTGGATATCTTCTAAAAATATCAATTCATACCAAGTTTCATTAAAATCCGTCGATTGGTTTGTCCGTAATTGCAAAAGACGCACAAAATTTACAAATTTCAAAATTCACGAAAGCCTTATTTACAAAGCTACAATTTTTAAATTTGGGAATTTGTAAGAGCTCGTAAGAATATCAAATCATACCACGTTTTATCAAAATCCGTCGATTGGTTTGCCCATAATTTCAAAAGGCGCACAAAAATTTCAAAAATTCACAAAACCCGTATTTACAAAGCTATAATTTTGAAATTTGGCAATTTGTGGTACCTCGTAATATTATCAAATCATATCACGTTTCATCAAAATCCGTGAATTGGTCTGCCTGTAATTGCAACGGGTGCACACAAATTTCCAAATTTAACCAAAGCCGTATTTACAAAGCTACAATTTTCAAATTTGGTAGTTTGTGATATCTTGTAAGAATATTAATTCATATCAAGTTTCATCAAAATCCGTCGATTGGTTTGTTCGTAATTGCAAAAGACGCACAAAAATTTACAAATTTCAAAAATTCACGAAAGCCGTATTTACAAAGCTACCATTTTGAAATTTGTGAGATCTCGTAAAAATATCAAATGATACCATGTTTTATCAAAATCCGTCGATTGGTTTGCCCGTCATTTCAAAATGCGCACAAAACACGCCAAATATTCAAAAGTAGACCTTCAGTCAGTAGTCAGCATTTCTAAACGTGAAAATTAAAAAAAAACGCACGCGGCTGGAAAAAGGTCCGCCACCCCTGGCCTATAGTATATGACGAGGTAGGTCAGGCCTAGATTAGAGAGTCAAGCATATAGAGATAGACTAGAGTAAACCGCACAGTCAAGACTATTGCACTAAATAGTTTAAGTTAGATTAAACAATCGCGACTTGACTGGACAATAGAAACAAGAATAGACATTCGTAACTAGATAAAAGGGGAAGGACTAGATCAGACAACTGAAACTAAACTAAACAACCGATATAATAATAGTAATAGACTAAAAATAAATATACCGACAAGACTAAAATATGTATATATAAATATATAAGACTAAAATATGTATAGGAACTATCATGCCACCCACGTATTCAAAACCATAAACAAATTTGTCGCAACAGAAGAACACACAATACGAGATATTGACAAAATCTGAGAGCAACAAGGAGCAACCTAACAATATGCAAAAGTGCACCAAATAGATTGGGTATGAAAATTTTCAATTGGATTCCGTGGAGAAAATAGTTTTAAATCTTTCAAAACACTACTTAAAATGTATTTAATTGAACAATGCTATTACACATAAAATGACTTTTACTTAAACCAATGTTTTTTTACTTTTACTTAAACTTTTACTTAAATATGTCTAGCGAATTTACTTATTATATTTTCTAATGTTTATTATCAGTATTTGCTTTCGTTGCTATATATATATATATATATATATATATATATGTGTTGTATTGTTTTTTCGGGGATTCCGCGTTGATGTTGAGGGTTGGTTCTGAAAAGAACCGGATTCTCGACGTTTCGGCGAACTAACATTCGCCATTCTCAAGAGATATGTGCGTCCGTGCGGGTCAACGGTTAGACGCATACTGAGAGCTCGTTCGTGCGGTGCGACTACTTATAGCTGTCTGGCTTCGGGTCATGCGCGTTGTGTGCGGTGCTTCGGTTCGGTTGTTTGTTTGTCTTGTTGGTCGTACATGAGTCGGGGGTGTCTGGGGTTGCATTTTGAGGGTGGATATGATCGGTCGCCATGCTGGGGGCAGTCTCAAGGAATCGTCTCTCGTGTTCATGCAGTAGTCTCGTTTTTCTCTCTCTATGGCTTCTCTGTATACTCGTGACATTTCGTGGCTAATCTGTGCAAGAGTCCTTGAATTTCTAAAGTCCATCCAGTGACCGGTGTTTGTGTGTTGGACAAGTGCCGATGAAACTTTGTCTCTGTGTCTGACTGAAACTACATGTTCTTGAATCCTAGCAGATATTTTTCTATTGGTACGTCCAATGTAGGTTCGTTCACATGTTCCGCAAGGTATTTCGTAAATTCCATGGGATTCTAACGGGATGGTGTCTTTAACGCTGCGTAGCATGGAGGATATTTTCTGGTTAGGTTTGAAAATGGTGTCGATGTTGTGTCTTTTAAGAATTCTGGAGATTTTGTCAGTTGATCCATGAACATATGGTAGGTATGCTGTGCTAACGGGTTTCTGGCGTTCTTCAGTTCTCTGGCTACTGTTCTCTGTACGACGAAAAGCTCTGGATATTAAGCTGTTTGGATATCCATTTGAAGAAAGAGCTTCTCGTAAGTTCCTCAATTCTTTCGGTAAGTTCAGCTGGTCGGCTAGTCTTTTTGATCGGGTGGTAAGAGTGTTTACTACAGATGCTAGTTGTTTGGGATGATGGTGCGAAGAAGCGTTCAGATATCTGTCTGTATGGGTTGGTTTCCGGTACACAGTGTGACTCAAGGTGCCGTCAGGTCTCTTCTGTACCAAAACATCCAAGAAAGGAAGTCGTTGATGCTTTTCTATCTCCATTGTGAATTTAATTTGGTCGTGTTGGGAGTTAAGATGGGTAAGGAATTTGTCCAGCTCTGGTCTGCCGTGGGGCCAGATTACAAATGTGTCGTCAACATATCTTAAGCAGAGTGTAGGTTTAAGTGTGGCTGATGAGATTGCCTTTTCCTCAAAATCTGTAAGAAATATGTTGGCTATTACTGGGGATAGAGGTGAACCCATTGGTGCTCCTAGGACTTGTTTGTATATTTGACCACCGTACCTAAAGTATGTATTCTTTAAACAATGTTCTGCCAGATCTGATACGTACTTTTCTGGTTTTAATTTTGATCTTATGATGTTTAAGGTCTCAGGGACCGGTACTTTTGTGAATAAAGATACAATGTCAAAGCTCACCAGGAGGTGGCCGGGCTGGAGTTGGTGATTTTTCAGTATGTCTATGAAGTGTTCAGCATTGCGGACATAGGAATCACAATCTTCGGCGTATGGTTGTAAACATTTTGCTAAATGTTTCGCAAGAAGTTGGACCGGTGAACCAACGGAGCTTGCTATTGGTCGTAGTGGGGCTCCATCTTTGTGGATCTTTGGCAAACCATATATCTTCGGACACCGTGAAGATTTCTCCCTTGGTATAAGATAATTCATTGTTTCCTTGTCAATGCTAGAGCTTAGGATCTTTTGTCTGGTAGTTTTCTCAACCCATCACCCACAACCTATCTTGAGAAAACTACCAGACAAAAGATCCTAAGCTCTAGCATTGACAAGGAAACAATGAATTATCTTATACCAAGGGAGAAATCTTCACGGTGTCCCAAGATATATGGTTTGCCAAAGATCCACAAAGATGGAGCCCCACTACGACCAATAGTAAGCTCATTCTGTGATGAAATATGGTTTGAGAGTTTGTCCTATTTAGCAGACCCGGTTGCCATTCTAAATGAAGTAAACTTACTTTGATGGAGTAAATTTACATATTACAAAAATTAATGAAAAAATAATGCATTTGTTTTAAAACTTAACATGAGGTTATTATATGTCAAAAAAATGATGTGTAATGCTATTCAAAACTAAATAGTTTTCTGTAAAGTAACTGTAAAATAATAGCTGTAAAATAACTTACAAACTTCATGTGAGATTTGTTTTGGTAGTCCTAAAAAGACTCACTAATTGTTATAGAGCTCCGGAAAAGCTGAATATATTTATATATTCAGGCTGTTTTCCGTTTGTTTTTAAGTTTGTATGATTATTGATTATCTATAACGTAGGATGGTTTCACCAATTCTATCTTATCAGTTCAATCAATAACCTGCTAAGTTCATGTGTCATAAAAGTTTATGTCTCACAAAATGTCAAAATTATAAACATGTAACCCTAAACATCACATGGGTTTTCAAGTGAGAGGTTTACAAATCATTGTTCATGAAAGCAAAGCTGTGCTGATGAGAGATAAATCTAGAAACGCGTCCACAGATAGCTATCCACTTATGGTATCGGAAAGACGTGATCCTTAAAACAATGTTATTTTTATGGTTTTTGTTGAGTGCCACGAAGGTGGCCTGAAAGCTGTAAAATAACTTACAAATTTCATGTGAGATTTGTATTGGTCGTCCTAAAAAGACTCAATAATTGTTATAGAGCTCCGGAAAGGCTGAATATATTCAATATATATTCAGGCTATGTTCCGTTTGTTTTTAAGTTTCTATGATTATCTATAACGTAGGATGGTTTAACCAATTCTATCTTATCAGTTCAATCAACAACCTGCTGAGTTTGTATGATTATCTATAACGTAGGATGGTTTCACCAATTCTATCTTATCAGTTCAAGCAATAACCTGCTAAGTTCATGTCTCTCTCACAAAATGTCAAAATTATAAACATCTAACCCTAAACACCACATGGGTTTTCAAGTGAGTGGTTTACAAATTATTGTTCATGGAACCAAAGCTGTGCTGATGAGAGATACATCTCGAAACACGTCCACAGATGGCTACCCACTTAATGTATCGGAAAGACATGATCTTTAAAACAATGGTATTTTTATGGTTTTTGTTGAGTGCCACGAAAATATTTTCTACTATGTTAAACGAAGTAAAAATTGAATTAAGCAAATAAAAAAAAAATGATGCACATTCCCTATTATATTATTTGTTAACTTTTGAAATAAGATAAGTTCGGCCAAGTGCGCGCGCGTTTTTCAATAGTACATTTTCGAATGAAGCTGTAGCCCTTATTATCAATTATTTGGATTTAAAATTTTAAATATAAAGACTTTAAACATTGTTCTTCTTGGATCGAGGAACAAAAATATGAAATTATAAATGGAAAAACGATAATTAATTTTTATTTCTTAGATGTGTACAGGACGCGCACTTCCCCGGCAAAGTGGGGTAAGTGCGAGTTCGGCTCAGTTCCCCCTTATACTATTATGTTTATACGGGTGGGGTAAGTGCGCAGAATCAGAATTTCATCCTGAAATAAATCCTCCAAAAATTTTAAAATTAGATGCACGGATAGGCTTAACATGAACTTGGGAAAGGACAGTAGCTGGCCATATGGCAGTAGCATAGGCTTTGCACTATTGATTGGCCAACCAAGCTTATTAAAAAATATAGAAAAAGACTTTTTTGTTCTTGTTGTTTCGAATGGGCTTACATTGGACCACGTTTGTTCAACTGTTGGGTTTTGAACTTTGCCCAGTATTATTTCATCTTCTGGTGTAACTCCTTTCTCTCTTCTTTCCAGGAAGTACCTTTTCTTCGGGGTTTTCCCTGAAATCTACGGATTTCCTTCGGGGCTCGTCTCACAGTCTGTCTGTTTTGGAGATCTGTTATTCCCAGTTCTTTAATATCCTTCTCGGTTTCTGTCAACCAAGTGGTACGAACCTTCTTGTTTTGCGAGAAGGTGTATAGACGGTTGATTAGTCGGTTTGGATGCAGTCTTGCAACGAGGCCATAGAAAGCTACCCTTATTTTCCTTGCACAGTCAGAGAGCATCTCAATATGTTGGTAGAGCTCAGAGTTATGCCGCCTTTGGAATTCCCCATCTTCCTTTACCGGGCCTAGGATCTTCCTGACGATCCTCCTCTCTCTGATTTCCATTTTCTCTACCAGACCTCTTCGGTTCAAGGAAAAACACTCCATGGCATATAGGGTTTCTGGTCGTAAGACTGATTTGTAGTGCTTAAATTTCAGGTTGCATGACAGGCATTTCTTGTTATAAGTGTTCTTAGTCAGTCGATTGGCTAGTTCTAACTTGTTGACTTCGATAATTATGCTCTTTCTAATAAGATGGGTTCAATCCATTCGCCGAGACACTTGCATTGTTTAGTCCTCTTGATGTTTCCCTGCTCCAGTAACATCTCTCTGTTTGCATCTCTAATGTTGGTGAAGAATTCTGTTTCCTCCAGCGCCACTTGCAGACCCACTTTGGCAGCCTGTTTTCGGTGGCAATTTACCTGCATTGTTGCCATCTCAAGAGAATCAGCAAACAGTGCCATGTTATCTGAAAGGGCCAGGCAATCTACACCCAGTCGAGCGTTCTTACGTCCCAGGTAGATACCACTCTGACCACCCAAATTGATCAGTTCCTTGCGCCATTCTCTTATAACCTTTTCAAGGACACAGTTGAAGAGAAGTGGGTCTCATCTCATCAAGTCTCCTTGTCTCACTCCAGTTTTTATTTCGAAGCTTTCTGAAATCTCGCCCTACCCCCCATAACCCCATCTCTCCATTGTTTTTAGTCCATCCGCAAGTTGAATTTCCTTATCCATAACAATATAAGTCCCTCGACCTTGATTCTGGCTTTTCTTCTGTCTGCGTCCTTTCAAATGGTCCCCTCAAGTTGTTTCTGGAATTCCATCATGCTTTTCTGCACCTCTAATTGTTTTATTTTGATTTCTCACATCACCCAGGGCTGTATGTATAGTTCTGGGGGTGTAAGATTAACCCCTTTCAGTTTTTCTCACATAAGAACGAACTATTGCTCTGAATGTAAAGAGATACTTAAGAACACATTGCATGAGTACCCACATTAGAAGGGGGGGTAAGGAAGGGGGTACCACATTTTTTGGGGCAAGTGCGTGACGGAAGGCGCACTTACCCTAGCTAAAACCCGCATTTACCCCGCAGACAGAAAATGTCGGGGCAAGTGCGAGACTACCTCTCAAATTAAAGTAGAAAGAGTTTTAGACATAAAAAGGTTTAGACTCACTAATTTTAAAACAATTATGGTATAGTAAATCAAAATTTACATAATAAACACAACTGATTGAGGAAATAATTTAGGATAAAAAATACCTACCTAACTGTTCTGATGGTCCTCAAACACTGTGTACCACTTTCATGTCTGAACTTTTTGTTTTCTTGCTCAGGCGTACGAATCAATTACATAGCTGACACAATAAGAAAATTTTCTAGGAATGCAAAACTTTAGCGCCAAGTTTAAAATAATACTTAGAGTCCTGGAGCTTAAAATCCCACTTACCCCGTGCGCGCACTTGGCCGAACTTATTTTAAAATTGATTATAAAATTGTTATTGCAAAAATGATCAAATTTAATTTAAAATCGTTTTAAAAATAAAATTAACATTATAAATTAATTTGTCTAGTTTCATAATTTCATCTGAATGTTCTCAAATTTGAATCTTGTCTATCGAGTTAAATTTTTACTAAAATTACAAATTAAAAGAATATTCTACGCCTTATTACATTTTATTTACAATTTCCTTTGCTGTAGCATTATATGTCGTAAATATTACTTGAGGTTTAGCAATATTTTGCGGCACACCACAAGGTATTTCATTTCGCTAGTGTGTTTCGCACTGAAATTTATACACGTTAAAAAAACGATTTTTTTAAATATGTCTATAATAAATTAAATGACCAATTTTGTAATATTTTCAATTAATCTTTTGCTCCAACTCACCCCATATTACCTAATTATTAGTAATTATTGGTACAACTCATTAAAACTTTTTTTTGCGAAAATGTTGTAAAAAAAGTAACGTCTGGCTGTACTCGTTAAATTATGGATTATATTAGGGTGTCGGATGTATGTTGTGTAATGCGAGTGCAGCAGACAGGTAGGTATAATTACATTCCGCTAATTTTGACGTTTAATGGATAAAACAAGGTATTTCGCATGCACCGCCCTTGGGTTACCGGATTTACTAAGTTTATCAAAGTCTGCTGCATAATTATTATACCCATGCTCACATTGAAAACTACTTATTGGTTTAGTGCACAGAAGCGTGCCCGTGAAACACTGTTAGTTCTGCATGATGACACACTTGCCTTTAACTTATATTTATGTATATGTATATATATATATATATATATATATATATATATATATATATATATATATATATATATATATTGGACAGTTTCTCTTTGTAGAAAATGAGGTATCTTAATGCCGACGATGGCTCAACGCGGCGGCCACACGCAATTTACTTCTCACTTCATTTAATATAACTCGACGTTGTAAATATCGTTTGATCCTGTGTTTAGACCAATTTTTGTTAGTAAAAACTACAAAATGTATCCAGGAATAAACTGTGACGGTTCGATAAAAAAAACTAACATAATTTTCAGTTTAGCTGTGACTGTTTGTTGATGTTTGTTTTTTTAATGAAAGGTGTGTTTTTCAGAGGTATTTATCGGTTAGTCCTATTTGTGTATATGGCGGTGTTTGCCGTAAACTCATTAGCCGTCAAATTGGATTTGTTGTAATTCGGTATTTGCATTTCAAATTAACAATAATTAATTGGGTGATTAGCGTGATGTATATACGTTCGGTCGGTTTATTATAAATAAATATTTAAAGGGAGGGGGCGTGGGTGGATTTCGGACGGTACATACACACACACAGACACATACACACCCGAAACGATTGCAACGTGTGTGTGTGTATGTGTGTGCTACCGATCGACCTAAAAATAATTACATCTGCACACACGTATGCAATAAACGGTCGCATAAATACCGCGAAAACGTAATTTATTTCTATCGAAAACGTTATGTTAAATAGAAAATATTGATAAAATTTATTTCGAATAATATACTGCTTTCAACTATAGGCACTGTTATAGAAGGTTTGATTCAGAAAAAATCATTACCATCACAAATATCATCATATCGCGAGACTCACTTTGGGAACGTATAAATATTGGTTCGACCTTGCAATGTAATGATGGTAATTGCTCTTCTTCTTTAGCTTTGACTTTTCTTTGTGGATAAGCGTTCCTATTTCTAGTATATACAGGTTAAGGTATATACAGGTTAAGGCCTATTAAACAGGTTAAGGGAGGCAATGCAATTAGAACTCTAAAAAAGTTTATTATTGTATTCTCATAATATTGTAGTTTAACATTTTAAGAATATGTTCCTAAAGTTTTAAAATAAAATTCGCATCTGTTCAGAAGTTATATCCTCTGAACCGCATTTGTGAAGCGACGTTGGAATTCTTTAACCGCGTTTTTCTCAAACAATCTTTTTCTGCACGGCAATTGATCACATTTTAAAACTATTCGTCAGATAAAATTTGGCACACAACTTAATGAAACAAATAGAAACCTAAATGAATCTAAATGATATTAACTATCAAAAAACATTTTGCTAAGGGTCGCACACGAGAACGACATTTTCTCATCTGGTCGACTAAGACGAGACAGTTTTGAACATTATTTGGCCAGAGCATAAATTGGCGTGAGCGTGACCGTATGTGGTCTCTCTCATGCTAGACCCTACGTGGTCATTTTTATGAGAGATATTTTTAATTTACATATTTCCGCAATTGAATCGACAGTTTATAAATTAGATTATAAGCCAAACCATACTGTCGTGGATGAAACTCTTTTTGATTGCTTCTCAAGCATCAAGAGCTAAACTGTTAAAACATTATGGAAAGTAAAATTGGGTTAATTGTTTAATTATAGAATCTCGACATAAAATCCAGACATTTGAAATGACGGAGTAGGCCAAGGAAATGAAAAATGATGCTGTCCAATGTATAGATAAAGTTTATAAGCAGTATGTAAATAATATCAATTTTGAGAGAGAATTTTTTCTTCATATTTCTAATTATTGTTCTATTCAGTCAATGGAGTTTCCACACTGGAGTTTCCGTATGAAATATTCTGTTTTTTTTTCGAGGTTTGTTTTTCGATTTGGCAACACTGTTTCTAGTGACAGTCATTTTTAGCTCAATCCATTTTACCATGAAGAGACTTACGTCAGAACAACGCTTGCAAATTGTGCAAATTTACACCCATTTTACGGTCGACACAATCATCCATCCCAGTAAGTTATTCGGAAATCCATGGATCGTTTTCGCACTATTCATAGTCTGATTGATAATATGCATACGCAGAGACGTCCTACAGTGCGCATCGAAGAAGTTGTTGCAGCTGTGGAGCGTAGTATTGAGGAGGACCCACATGAGTTAATTCTTCATCATGCACAACAATTGCAGCTGTGGCCTTATGAAAGATTTTGCGAAAAGATCTCGGCTTACGAGCATAAAAGATACAGCTCGTACGTTCTATATGCGCCGTACGTTCGGAGAATGGGCCGCAAGCAAGATTCTTGATCCTCATTTTCACTAAAAATTTCGTCCAACGATGAGGCTCATTTTTAGCTCAAGGCCTACGTAAACTAATAAAATTGCCGGATTTGGAGCGAGGAAAATCCAGAAGCCATTATTGAGACGCCGTTATATCCATGACGTTAATGTGGAGGATATTTTGTTCCAACAAAACGGCGCAACATATCTGTAGGAAACATTAACTGACAGCTAAAATCTCACGTAACGGACCCTTGAACTGGTCTCCACGGTCGTGTGATATCACACATATGGACTATTTTATGTGGGGATATGTTAAGTTGCTAGTGTCAGCTTTAAGCCAACATTTGCCTCGTTATTGCCTATATGCGGCCCCGGCTGCTCAAAAGTAAAGGAAAATTGAATTTCCAGAATTCACTGGAATCAGCCGCGGCGCTCATATGCCCCAATCACATAATTCAGTTTCATTCATCACAATCAAGTTTCATTTCAGTTCAAAGCAAACCTTGGGGCATACTTGTGATTGTAATAGTAAATTAAAATGTGTAACATTTGCTGTTTGTCTTTTAAAAAGCACTTTAGCCAATTAGACATAGTTTTTCCTCTTATATCATGTGTGTTGAGATTATCTAACAGTTTATTTTATAATTCACAATCAAATGATTTGAAAAGATCCTAAAAAATCCTGCCGGATATTTTCCACAATTTACTTCCTTCAGGATTTTATTAAAGATATCGCCTACAGCCGTATTTTCTTCTTCTTCTTTCGAATAGGCCTACTTTAAACCACGCTTGTTCAACTGTTGGCCTTTGCCCAGTATTGACGCATCTTCTGCCGGTGCAACTCTATTCTCTCCTCTGTCCATGGGGTACCTTTCCTACGGGGTTTTTCCTGAAATACACGGACTTTCTTCAGAGTGCGTCTCACAGACTGTCTGTTTTTGAGATCTGTTATTCCCAGTTATTTAATATCCTTCTCGGTTTCTGTCAACCAAGTGGTACGAACCTTCTTATTTTGACAAAAAGTGAACAAACGGTTGGTTAGTCGGTTTGGGGGCAATCTTGCAACGTGGCCATAGAAAGCTACCCTTCTTTTCCTTGCACAGTCAGAGAGCATTTCAATATGTTCGTAGAGCTTAGAGTTATGCCGCCTTCGGAATTCCCCATCTTCCTTTACCGGGCCTAGGATCTTCGTGAGGATTCTCCGCTCTATGATTTCCAATTTCTCTACTAGACCTCTTCCGTTCAAGGCAAGCCACTCCATGGCATACAGTGCTTCTGGTCGTTAGACTGATGTGTAGTGCTTAAGCTTCAGGTTGCGTGACAGGCATTTCTTATTATAAGTGTTCTTAGCCAGTCGTTAGGCTAGTTCTAACTTGTTGACTCTCTTGGATAATGATGCTCTTTCTGATAAATTGTGTTCAATCCATTCGCCGAGATACTTAAATTCTCAGACCTCTTGATGTTTCCCTGTTCTAATAACATCCCTCTGTTTGCTTCTCGGCTGTTGGTGAAGAATTATGTTTTCTCCAGCGATACTTGAAGACCCACTTTGGGAGCCTGTTTTATGAGGCAGTTTACCTGCATTGTTGCCATCTCAAGAGAATCAGCAAACACTGCCATGTCATCTGCAAAGGCCAGGCAATCTACAACCAGTTCATCTTTCTTACGTCCCAGGTAGATACCACTTTGAGCACCCAAAATGTTCAGTTCCTTGCGCCATTCTCTCATAACCTTTTCAAGGACACATTTGAAGAGAAGTGGGGAAAGTCCATCTCCTTGCCTCACTACAGTTTTTATTTCGAAGCTTTCTGAAATCTCGCCTCTAAATTTAACCTTGGAATGGGTGTTGGTTAAAGTTTCTAGGATGAGTTTGCGGGTTTTGTTGTCTAGCCCTAGTTTCTGTAGTACTTTCTTAAGTGTTTCTCTATTAATAGAATCATAGGCCTTCCCAAAATCAACAAAGGTGACAACCACCTTTCGGTTTCTCTTCTTGGAGTATGCAAGTACAGTTTAAAGATTGAGGATCGGTTCAACACAGGATCGTGTCTTCCTGAAGCCCCCCTGGTATTCTCCCAATTGACTATCCGATTTTCTGCCCTTGTTTGTAACGCTTTCGAAAGAATCTTATATGTTACCGGGACCAGAGAAGTTCCACGGTAGTTGTTTACATCAGTAAAATCTCCCTTTTTGTGAGGCGGATGGATCAGAGCAGATTTTCAATCGGGTGGTAATTTCTCTGTTTTCCAGATGTCCTGCATGACAAAGCTGTCTTCGATTTGGGTTAGTTGGTTTTGTGTGAAGGTTCGTTTGGTTCCTCGAATTATCTTGGCTGTAACCTTTCTTTGTTCCAAAAATTTATGCCAATTTTCCTTTGTGTTTTTAGAATTCCACTTCACCTAGGCTATCTGTTTTTGTTCTATTGCATTGTCATAGTCTTCAGTCCACCACGGATGCTTCCTTCTTCTAGCGAAGGGGGCCAGTTCATTGGCTGCCTTGACAAGAGTCTCCTTCAGTTGGTCCCAGCTGTTTAGGTCTGTGTTGTTCAGTCTCTGACTTACTTCTTGACTGTTCTTGAGTCGCTCTACGTCAAATCTTACCATTTTGGAGGTTCTGTGTAATCTAGTATTTCTATGCTGGTATCTTATTTTGATCTTTGAGAGGTTGTGGTCTGAGTCTAGATTGGCGCTTCTCAGTACCTTCACGTTTTGTATTTCCTTTTGAGATTTTTGTGAAATGACCACATGATCTATCTGGAATTGACCCAGGTGGGGTCAATTCCAAAAGTCTTCTGCTTTAAGCTTTAAGTAAAAGCCAAGTCTTCTGCTTCCTTTGCAAGTGTTTGAAGGCTGTAGACTTCATGAGCAACCCAAAAGTCCTACACAGATCCACCAATCGGTCGCCGTTGCGGTTGGTTCCCTTATGCGCCGGATAATTGCCCACTATGTTTCTGTATTTTTGCTCTCTTGCCAATTGAGCATTGAAGTTACCAAGCAGTATGACGGTGTGCCTATCTGGAAGTTTCGAGATAATATTTTCTAAGTCTTCCCAGAATTTATCTGATCTGTCTGGATTGCGTCTGTTGTCCTGGTTGATTGGGGCATGTACATTGACTATACTGTAGCCCTTGTTTGCGCGTTTGAGAGACAGGATGGATACACGACTACTCGGGGAAGTAAAGTCGGTGACTGAATCCAGTATCTTGTGACTGATTATAAATCCTGTACCTAAGTGGGGTACGTTCTTCATTACCCGCTGACCTAGTTTTCCTTTGAGGATTCTGTAGCCTTGGGACTCGAAGGCATGTTCATCCGTAACAGCCGTATTTTATTTTATCATTTCACTTATGTTGCGGAAACCTTCATAGACAAAACTAAATGGATAACATTGAATTATTCAAACTTTTGTAGAATAAGCTAAATGTACAAAATTCTGTTGTGCGTTTTAGATTGTAGATTTTTGTGGAACTTGTGGAATCCCACCCTCTTCCTCTAATAGTTGATATACTTAACCATTTAGAGTGACTCTCATAATTCCGATTAGGAATTTCAGGATATGGGATTCAAGGATTTCAGCTCCTCTTCGTTCAAGCAGTGGGTCCCAAGGTACTTTGTCTCTTACGGAGCAGTGCTCCGCAGTCCTTGAGCAGATGTATAAGGTGTGTTTCCTCCGCTGAGATGCAGAATCTGCAATTGTCATTTCATTCTAGTCCTATGGCCTTGTGGTGTTTTTTGCAGTGCCCCGTTACAAGACATACAAACATTTGTTCTTTTCAACTTAAAAGATGCCAGCATTATTTTGGCTTGTTTTAGCCCTGCAAGTTCTTTCCAGGTTTTCATCCATTGTTTTCTTATTTCTCCATCTAAACTTTTATGGATGGAGCTCATACTCTTCATGTTGTGCAAGCCTTAATAGACAAAACTAGATGGACAAAATTTAGTTGTCCAAGCCTTGATCAAAAAAACTGAATGGACAAATTTGTTTCGTGAAAACCCTGATAGACAATACTTAAATGGTTTCAGTCTTTACTTCGTGTAACTTAAGAAATGATGAATACTGCAACTATGTATTCAGTTTCACTTTATTTATTTAATTTTTAATATGGTTCATCACACTCTGACATCTTCAGGCTAATAAACTATATCTCAAGCAAATATATATATATATATATATATATATATATATATATATATATATATATATACCTGAGAGGGTACTAGGTGATATCTGTACCTGAGAGGAAGTGACATTACGTAAAATGTTCAGTAGACATTTTATATTTGCAAATGTTTTGTTTAGTGCTGTATTTGAAAAAATGATAATGATTTTACTTGCACTGACTAATGATATATTTATTTTTTAGATTTTTATTTTTTTTAATTTTTTTGTAGATAGTATTACTAAATGTCGTAACTGCTTAAATACATAAAATTAATTTTGTTGGTATCTGTTTTTATAATAGAAATTCTGTATTACAATTTATACAATTTTCAACTTAAAGTACTATTAAAAAATGTATTAAAAAAAAGATAGGAATTTTAATTTTTAGGATTAAATTAAAGGAAAATTTTGCAGTGGAAACGTTATTCCATATTCTCCGGATAGTCTAGGGCAGAAACGGAGCTAACCATGTTCTTATAAAAATGGTGATATCTAACCGGAACCTATTTCAATAGTTTTTGGATATCCTGGTATTTATTTTAATTTATTCGCCTAGTTTGCTTGTTGATAATTCTGTAGGCCATGCCATGACTTGCTTTCCTCGTCGATTTGGTTTTATTTCCACAACTTTATGATTTTCTTCCTCAAAGTTAGTTTTATAGAATAACTTATGTGGATCAGTGGACCTAAGTTGCAGTTCGGCAGTTTCGCTAATTAAAAAGTGCACTCTGCCTGTGTTCATTTTATTGTTTTTAAGAGGAGCTGATTTTCCTTCATAAAGCGACTTGAAGCTCTTGAAGTCTTGAAGGGTCATATCATATACCTAAATTAAATCTTTAAATCGGCACTGGCGAACAAATTGTTGCCAATCCAATTGATCAAAATCATCATCTGTATTTTACCAAGCAGCTTTTTCGCTCTCTCTATTACTGACTATTCTACTTCCATCTGGGTATGTCCTTTTAATAAAAAAATTTGTCTAATGGATTTTAATGTCGAAATTGTTCTTAAAATCCAAACATACGCTGAAGCAATCATAAATTGCGATTTTGGTCAGCGCAATTATCTGACCAAACTGCCAGATCCTCTACTTCGGGTCCTATGTTTTCTAGTGCCCATCTCAAAATGCACGGAGCAATTTCGCAGTCTCCACGAGCAGCGACTGTTTCATCCCACATAGCACAGTGGCATTTTCCTGTAGATACGTTTTACATACGCTTCCCTACGTTCCTGTAGATGCATTTTCCTGTAGAAATTGCCAAGTTCGTGGTCCATAACTTCCTCAAATAAAACGCCTGTGAATTTATCAAATTTGGTGTAGGTAGAGATTTTTGAAGATCAATCATAGTCACCTTCTTTCATCCTGCTTGTTTTGACATTTCTTTATCTTTTTTCTTTAAGTTATATCTAAATTGAGCTTCTGCAAGGTGTTTCTCATATTATTGCTGAACTTTTTCATCTTCGTTTTGTATATTTTTTAATTTTAAAACAAATTCGTCGTACGTATCGCAAGTGTCGTTGGCTGGCTGCTTAAAAGACAAGTTGTATTCAAAGCTAAATACATCGCTATATAGCCATTCTTTAGCAACGAGTTTTGGATCGAGTTGTTCACTTTTGTTCACTCGAGTTGTTCACATTTCTCAATGTACAACGAATACATTTTTGCTATGTTCAAATCAGCACCCAAATACTTACTATATACTATACAAATACACGCACAAGAAAAAACCTCGTGTTGTAGTTACCTTCTTTCTTTCTTCAATTTACCAGCTGTTAGGCGAAGGCAGTGTAGCCAACCAGTCAATGGTAAAATATCGTATTGCACTTACGACTGAATCAAAATTATTCACTTCAGAGGTAAACAACCGTATGTCAGATACACGACTTTACCTCTATCAATACAAGCCAGATACGATTTATACTCATTGATTATTTTGGCTTCCGTTAGCTCTGGATATTAGACGATTTACCAATTTAAAAAATACATCCCAACAATACAGTTACATTAATAATCCCAAAATCGAAAATTTGGTAGTTACGACAGTTTACCTCTCAGGTACAGATATATATATATATATATATAGTGCCATATATATATATATATAGATATATATATATATATATATAGTGTATATATATATATATATATATATATATATATATATATATATATATAGGATTAATTGATTTAATGAATCATATAGATTTGCACGCTTGAGATATAGTTTATTAGCCTGAAGATGTCACAGTGTGATGAGACATGTTACTAATTAAATAAAGAAGGAAAGTTAAACTTAATTCTTAATTGCATAGTTGTATACATAATTTCATTTATTGATAGATAATAATAAATGGAAAAATTGAGTTAAAACCTAATAGATAGATAAAACTAAATGCACAACATTAAATTGTGCAATCCATCATAGACCAAACTAAATGCTCGAAATTGTGTTGCGTTAACCTTGATAGATTAAATTAAATGGTCAAAATGAGTTGAACCTGAACCTAAAATAAACTTTTAATTCCTAGAAAATTGAACAAAATTAGCTTTTAAGCAAAAATCTTAATACAAAACTATATTTACGTCGAAACCACTTTATACGAATTATACAGTCAGGTTTGCCTTTCTATATTTGTATGATCCAGAATCTAATGGATTAATTAAAAAAACTGTATAAGCAGGGACGAGTTCCGTAAGGGAGCTGAGTTGGTCTTAATAGAGCTGGAATATCTTAATTCCTTGTCTAATCATGCACAAAAATGGCCTACAATCGAAAAGTCAGAATATAAGACAATTCTTCCTTGTAATGATTTTTCGGAGAAAAAATCTTGTCTTGTACGGAAAAGTTTAATACTGTCTCTGTATGATATTTTTAATACGAAAAAAGTCATCAGTATATCACTTTCGGTTTGTTTGGTATACATATACAGAGTGTCGTATTGTCATCCAAAATATCGCATACCGACAAGACCATCAGGTCTGTTAATCACGGATTTTGATGGGTCTTGGATATGTTGTAGAGGAACCTATGCCGAATCTTAGATAGCAGTTTTTCATACAATGGCCTTCAGTTTTCAAGAAAATTTATGTTAAAATTTCATTTCTTCTTTTTCCTAACACAAGATGTTTCAGTAAATATTTGTAGCGCATTGAACAAGGATGAGTACTTCCTCTTGCATACCAGCTGGCGGTATAGGTTCATATCTTGACAGTCTATAAACTTTTTCTGTCAATTTTATCGGGACAACATTTTAAAAGATCTACAGACTATGCAGGTATATGACTGGAAGGAGGCCATGATGAGGACCGGCACCGATGGAGGCAAATCGTTAACGCCAAGGGTTGTAGTGCTGTGTAAGACGATTTCGTGATTATTGATTTATAAATAAAAGTAAGGCGGTCAAAACAACTATTTTTAAATCTTTTTGCATAACCTATACTATTTTTTGATATCCTGCACGATAATATTGAAAGTACTTTGGATAAGATTTGTACCCGTATAGCGTGTTATCCAAATCTTATTCGTCAACCTTAGTGCCCTAGTATCCCTTGGTAAAAACGTTTAACGACAGGGAATAGAAGTTACGTGTGAAACTTTAACTAGGTTTTTCTTGGAAATTAAGGGTCGTTGAATGACAATCCGATAGCCAGATACTCGGAATAGGTCCCTCTACAACATATTCAAGATCCATCCAAATCTGCGATTAACACTCTGATGGACCCCTTGTGAGTGCAGTTTTGTTGTAAGTTCATAACATTGAAAATTAAAATTGGCAACAAAAAGGGTTACCAGCATATTTTTTTACATCTGACTCAGGGAAATCTAGCCTATTTACTGAATAATGGGTAAATTTACAAACTTCTACTAATAATGATTATACATTTAAATTATTATTTTTAATAAATAATGATTCATATTAGTTCAGAGTAAAAATTACATCTTAATGTTTTGTAGTAACAACTATAGTTTTATCAGTATAATGGTTTTATAATTATTCTTAAAATATTTAATTAAAAAAAACATGTAATGATTTTTATTTTAAATATGATTATACAGCGTAATATTTGAAAGTAATAAGTCGTGGTAATCGCTTGGTGAAAGATTGTTACTTAACTATGGTCATAGTTAAGAAAAAATCACCCAAGCACTTTAATCCTAGTTTGCCCCCAAAACGATGGATTCTGATATACGGTACTGTTACACTGAGATTTGGTTGTTGAAAATCACCTTGATTTTTGAACCTTTGATTATTTCCAGAAAACAATAACTATTGTTAGTTATCGGGGAGGTAGGAAGTAATAGTAGCAATATTCAGACTTACTGCTAAATCTTCTTTCTTATTTGAAAGTGTAAACACAATTTTGAGAGATAAAATTAAATATTTATTCACTAAATATGAAATAACAAAAGTTTCCAGAATAAAACTCAGACCCCAGCTGCCAACTGGAGAGTTGGCAGTTATATCAACAATATTAACTAAGAATATAATATATTCACACTTAAATTTGATCATCTTCTTTAGCCATTAGGTCCATTCTAGGATATGTATAACAAGAAAATATAGATAATATATAATATGATAATACAGACAATACCAACTTTTTAAATGCATTATTATAGCTGACGATCGGCTCACTGATTATTTCGCAGCTGTCGATATCATAATCAGCCGGCTTAGCATATCTTTTTCATTTGCAACGCTACCTCCCGGATTAATATGATAATACGGACAATACCAACTTTATAATTCCAATGCATTATTTGGTGTATTCGCCGGGTTATAAACCTAGAAATAAATATGTGCATTTATTGTATAGTTTAATAGTTTGTTGACTGACAGGACAATTACATTTGTCGGTGTTTAAATATGAGTACGGGAGGGATTGTTTTCCGTGGCCGCGGGCTTACTGTTTTGTTAGGGCGGGGGACGAACAAGACAAGCGAGTTATGCGAAACGGCCTCCGGACATTGTGTATAATATGTAGGCAGCGTAAAGCGGCGCAACAAACAGATTGTTCGGCTTAAAATTTTAATTAGCCGGGCGCGCACGCCGAGTACGTGTTGTCCACCTAGTGAATTATTGCTCCTTGAAAGGGTCAAGAAACAAATATGCCGTTGAGGGGGAGAACAACGTTAACGGTGTGCATGGCCGACGGGGAGGGTTTAATTAAAATTTCAAAAGTGAAAGGGCTGATACAAATACTTGTTCGTAGACGGGTGAGATTAAACTTGTCAATTGCTCCTCTAAAAGTTGTTGAACACGATATTGCTCGTCATTATCAAACATGTTGTTGTAATTTAATACATTATTTTTTCACTTTCAATAACTTTGTAACGGTGGATGAAAAAAAACTAGACTGAAAAACACTATATAATATAAAACAAGTCTACTTAAAACTAAACCAAGCAAGGGTAGTTAAGTTCATACAAGACTAGACAATATTAGACAAACATGTTTGTCTTGTTTGGTCCTGTTCACTCTTCTTTGTTCTTGTTTGGTTTTATGTGAGCTTGTTTTATCGAGCCTGTTACTGTTAGTTGTTTATAATTATAACATGAGTAGCAAGGATGAGCCTAATAAGTTAATTGAGACTAATTAGTTTTAAGTGTTGAGGAGTATCGGTTGTCAAATGACTGAGTATGGGATTCCATCAAAGGCAATTTAATCTCATTTCCGATAGACCGCGTGCGCGATACAAGTGGCCGTGTGCACTGTTATTCGAATTTCCGTCTCACTCAGTCGGAATCCGTTACCAGATCGGCCTTGCCGTTGGTTAATTTGAAATACCTAGCGCTAATATTACTCATTTGCTTTACGCTCAACCTTCCCGTTCTCCGCGCCCACCCACATCGACCTCCCAAAATAGCACCAAACAACAAATGATAATAGCAATCTATCAACAAATGATAATAACTATTTGGTAGTCAATTTGTTTTTGGTACTGATTTTTCATTAACTAAAAAAATATAATTTCTATAATTAGATAAAAATTTAAAAAATATTAGAAAAAACTTCCTTGAAATAAAATAAAAATACATGACAATTTAATAAGATTTTACACATTGAAAGCGTCAAGCAAAAATAGTTTTCTTGTTACTAACTCAACAATCGAAAGATTATTGCTTTAAAATAAAAATGCTTTTAATTGATCAGAGCTTGGTATATTTTCATAATGTTCGATTGAGGGAAAAACATAATTATGAGACAATGTCGTTCAAATTCTGCTTAATAATGAATTGAAGTTCTGACGAAGTTTAGAGTTAAATAGAGAAAATACAATGAAAGTTTTGAAGTCGCTAATTCAATAATGAAAAATTTGCATTTTTTTAACTGTGCTTCATCACAGTTTTGTTATTATTTTATGCTGCTAATTTAATATTGAAAACTCCATGTTTCATAAGCTAACGCCGGTGGTACATCGCCCGCCCGCTAGACTAAACCAAAACCGAGCGCTTTCGTGAAAATCTTAAGAAACAGAGCCGTCCAAAATTATTTTTAGACTAAATTGAAGTTCTGAAAGAGTTTGGAATTTTATTATTTGACAGCTAAATAAATATAATAAGTATCAATTGAAGATAGTCTTTTTTGGGTGGCATAACGTTATGTGGCATAGTTTCTCCATTTCTAGTTACAATCAAACTATATATGTTTATTAGGGTCGTGATATCAGAAGTCGATGATGATGATGAGGGTTGTTTTGTGGAGCCCCGAGGGGTGGTTGGCGTTCGGTGGGGGCGGCGGGGGTCGTTCAGCTGCCGCCGGGGCGCGTCTTTGTTTGACTAAATGTTACAATTTAGAAGTTGGCAAGTTGTTTGCAGGCTGAGGTTTCCATTATTGTCCTTATTAAATTGGAGCTGCCATTTGCGCTTCCATTGTTTGGGAAATCTTATAAACTATTGAATAATAACCGGAGCGAAACTCGATTGTATTACGACATTTATTTCATTTCTCTTAAAAAAATATTTTTTTCACATTTTTTCTTTGCATTCACATGTTTGTTATTCAACGTTCCACACTTGGAATTCTTCCTTCTGTACTTGCATTTCTTATAAAACACCCTTGCAATATTACCAAAGGAAAATAAAAAATCTATTAAGATTATTGCAAAATATTTATTAATATTTGGTTTGTTAATTAGATATGATATCATCAGTTAAGTTTCGGTTAAATTAGTGCGCAGATAATGGATGGTAGTGCATGCAGAGATATGTTCGGTCATCGAGTAATGACGTTATTAATTAGGTGGAATGGGGGGCGGCGGGGCTTTCTACCCCCGCGTGCTCGTGATATAACTGGGCCGCGATACAGAATCGATAGGGATTTAATTAAACCATCGCAATCAAACAAGAACTGCAACAATCCCTAACTAAACGCGGCTAATGAAATAACCAAATATCAAATTCGGAATGGCAGCCGCACCGGCCTCATAATTCCGTCTAATATTACATACAAATATAGATGCAGTGGTACACTATATTAATTATTGTTATCCAGAACTCATTATAGATTAATTTGGAATTAAATATCAATTCAAAGTATTACAATACATCGAAGGCTGACAAATAAAAAATAAATAATACTAATCATTTGAAGTGCGTATTTATAGAAAAAGCGGGGTTTAGATTAGTACTCTTCAAAACCAAATTGAATTTTATATAATTGGAAGAAATTAAGATAAATCTAGACAAGTATAACAAATAAATACTACACTAGATAGGTTCAGGAATAAATACAAAATTTTACAAAGCCCAGGAATAAATTTTATAGAATGTATACTAGATATAACAAGACCAACAGACCACGCAATACCTAACAAAATCTTACAAGACCAGTTTCAAATTAAATCTTACATCTAAAATCGCATTCATTTCGTTCCTCATTCATTATTTCCTCTCCATCAAACTGTAAGTGAAAATTATCTAACAATATTATGAAAGAAATGGAGGAATTGTCTTGAATACAGATGAAGGATTGGCAGTAGAAGTTTCCAGAGACTATTGTTTCAGTTCACACCTTCGTTGTTTGACCTTTTCTAGAATTTCAGAGAAGAACATCAAACTATAGTTAAGCTCAGACAAGATCAAACACTGAGGCTGAACTGTAGGCTACCAGCGTGGTCACAGGTGGCAGATAGTGAACGGCCTTCAGAGAAGGTTAGCTGCGGATACCAAATAAGCAGTCCCCGACTACACAGCGGTAGTCTTAGTAGGACGCTGGGAGATAGTCTACGGGAAAGAGTAATTCGAATAAATACTGCAGAGTGCAAGGACGACACTCTGACATAGCGAGTCTTGCCGCCATCAAATAGGCATTCCCCTGGCGAAGGGCAGTGGCACCGTCGGTATCGCGTGGAGGTGGAGATCATGAAGATCGGTACATCTGCACAGCGAAAAACTCTTGGCGTGAGACACATAATGTTGAAGCCAGTGGGCACCGCGATATGGCATACGGAAAACCATCTCATTAGTATCTTTATTCCTAGTACAAATCTTAAAAAAATATTCCAATTAACATGGTTGATAAAACAAATAAAACGGCCCTCAATCTCCGGTGGTCCTTTGATGGGCAGAGGGTGCTAAAAATCAGCTCCGAAAATAGATACATGGAATGTACGAAGCATGACCTAAGACGGTAAATCGCACAACGTCATCCAGGAAATGAAAAGACTGGAAGTAAAAATCATGGGAATTAGCGAAATGCGATGGAAAGAAAAAGCCCAAAGCACAATAAAAGAACACACTGTATACTACTCTGGTAATAACGACCATAACAAAAATGGAGTAGGCATAATTGTACCAAATGAAATTACTTCCTATGTGAAAAAAATCCTACCACACTCCGAAAAGATCAAGATGCTACAGATTACAGCAAACACCGTAGACATGAACATCATACAAGTATATGCGCCTACATCAGATAAAGACGATGCGATAATTGAAAAATTCTACGAGCAACTTAAAACAGTTATTAACTACACAGGGAAAGACCAAATGACCATAGTGATGGGTAATTTTAATGCTAAGGGTGGAGAAGGTAAGGAAGGTAAGTAACATCGCTGGTAGTTTTGGCCTCGGCAAACGTAATGAGAGAGAAGATCACCTGGCTCAATTTAGTGAAGGAGAAAACCTGATTTTGACGAACATCCTCTTCAAGTTGCCGGCAAGAAGGCTATACACATAGACGTCACCTGCCCATACACCACAAAAGATCATACGCAACCAAATAGATTACACAGCAATTAGTGAAAGATTCCGCAACTCAGTCAAAGCTGTAAAAACGTACCCTGGAGCAGACGTAAACTCCGATCATAATCCAGTAATTGGTAAGCTACAAGTTAGGCTAAAGAAAGTAAGTTAGGCACGAAAAGAACGCGCTCCGATACTAGATATGAGAAGGTTGAAGGACACACAGATTAATGAACAGCGGTGCCAATCTTTAAGCGTATAATGGTATAAATAACAATACATCAATAACACAAACAAAAGAAAAGTGGAACGTCTTAAAACGTCTTATCCAAAATACGAGCCAAAAGTACCTGAAGCAGCGAAAGACAACAAAGAAAGAATGGATGCCGAAAGAAATTCTTTAGCTAATGGAACTCAGAAGTTACGCCAAACAGCTAAAATAAATAGCACCAGATATAAAGAGCCCCATAAAAAGATAAGACTGCAAATAAGACCGGCTAAGGAAAGATGGTAAACCGCTAAATGGGATGAAATTGAACAACTGGATTTCATACATGATAACTTTAATATGCACAGCAAAGTAAAGGAAATGACGAGAACTAACAGGAAAACTGATGTTTAACTGATGATAATGGTAGACTTGTAACCGAAGTCACAAACAAAGTGGAGGTATGAGAAAAGTATGTACAAGAACTTTTCAAAGACACCAGATCAGACCACCATAATATTACCGTTGCTAGTAACGGCGGACCGACCATTACACAAGATGAAGTTCAAAAAGCCATAACATCAATGAAGAATACGAAAGCAGCCGGCCCAGATAACATCCACTCTCAAAAAATTCAGTTATGTTGCAAATCCACGTAGAATTCCTCATCATAATCATTGACTTATTTAATCATAGCTAAAATACGGGACAAATGCCAGTAGACAGGATGACCTCTATGTTTGTTACAATCCTCTAGATGCTAGACTGATCAGCCTAATGAACTGCATTGTCAAGATATTTTTAAAGATTATACATGCCAGGATCTATCGTAGTTGCGAGGAACATGTGGGAGAGACGCAGTTTGTCCTTTGGAAAGCGCTCGGAACGAGAGAAGCCATCTTCACAGTCCAAGTCATGATACAGAGGTGTAGAGGCATGGGACGAGATTTACACGTTTGTTTCATTGACTTTGCCAAAGCGTTTGATACCGTACAACATAACACATTGATCCAGGTGTTACAGGAAACCGGCATAGATAAAAAAGACTTTAGAATTATCGCAAACTTGTATTGGCACCAGACAGCTGCTATAAAAGTGGACAACAACTTCTTGCAAGAAGTATGCATGCGGAGACGCGTGAGGTAAGGTTGGTACTACCAATCTTCTTCAACATATACTCTGAGAAAACTTTCCAAGAAGCATTAAACACAAACGAAGGTATTAAATATGAATGGCAAAAACATCACGAACATACGATACGGTGATGATACCATCATGGTAGCAAACACCTTGGAGAGCTTATAGAGTATAATATATAGATATAAGTCAAAACCACAAGCGAACGGTATCAACTCAGATTAAATACCTCAAAGACAAAATACATGGTGATATCTAAATACGAGGGCCCACAACAAGATATACTAATACTTTGCAAATGAACGCGTTGAGAGAGTAGAGAAATATGTCTACCTGGGTACCCTCATAAATGACGACTGGGATTACTCCAAAGAAATCCGTGCAAGAATAGAACAGGCCAGATCTTTTCTATTCTTTTTACAAACTGAAAAAAAAGTTCTTCTCCAGCGGCTTGTCACTTCCCCTTAAAATCCGAATGGTAAGGTGCTATATAATGCCTATTTTCCTTTATGGCGTGGAGGCCTGGACGTTGACGGAGGCTACGCAAAATAGGCTGGGGCTTTCAAGTTTTGGATATATAGACACATCTTGCGCATATCATGGACTCATCATATCACAAATCAAGAACTACTGCAACAAATCGGTAAAAATAAGGAACTGCTCAACATCGTCAAAGAAAGAAAGTTGCAATCCTTAGGGCATATAATGCGAAATGTCGAACATCGCATATTACAATTATTCATGCGAGGAAAAGTAGATGGGAGGAGAGGACCAGACGACGTAACACCTGGCTTAAGTGCTTACGGCAGTGGTTTGGCCTTATATCAATTCAACTGTTTCGTCAAGCAGTTGATAAAGCCAAGATTTACATGCTAAACGCCAACATCCGCAACGGATAGGGCACTTTAAGAAAAAGTCAGAAAGTCAAAAAGACATTGTCATCATAGCCGGAAGAAAGCTTAAGGGAACGCTCTGCGAAATCGTATAGAGAGGTCTCAAAATAATTAATGGTGATGTCAAACAGTGGGATTAAGACTCAACCCGAGCAAAACTACGGTGATAACCTTTACTAGGTAGAGAGGATTAAACTGCCTCTATCCCATTTTGTTGAATGGGGCGGCAGTAGAATTCAAACTGGAGATAAAATATCTGGCTATAACACAAATTCTACATTATTATTATATTTTATATACTTTTCATTTCGATTACATTATTATTATAACACAGATGGCAAATTCCTATGGAACACACACACGTTGAGGAAGTTGTAGGTAAAACACACTCCAATGTTCTGCAGGAATCTTTCAGGAAAAATGTGGGGTTGCGACAGTAAGACCTGCGATCTCATACAGGACAATGGCACATTGTGTGAGGAAGTATAACCAAGCTGGTCTCTTTGATGAAGAGTCTGATTCGTTATACCTTCTTGTAAAGGGGACCGCCAGACTGGCGATTCTAAGGTTCAGCAAGGAAGGAATGGGCAGAGATAAAATAATCTGGAGCAGAGACCGGTACAACCTCGCTGCCAAAATCCCCTGGCTGGAAATACCAAAAGACGCAATGGTAAGCAAATACCATTTTGAGAAAAACTATACAGCAATGTGTAACAGTAAAGCCGAATGGAGCGACGAATGCTCTCATACCACAATGCTCTCATACCACAAAGTGCCAGGAGTACAACAGTACTCGGACCTCGTATCAAGTACTTCGAATTCATGGAAATCAACCTAAGCACCTTCGAGGTAGTGGTAGCTATAAAAGCTAAAAAAGCTAAATAAGCTAAACCAACTTGTTATAGACAATAAAATAACGCTATACTGGGCATCAGGACACACTGTTATAAAGGGAGATAGAAGCCGATCACCTAGGAAACAAGGCATCTAGTAAACCCTTTGTAGATCCGGAACTCTTTTGCAGTATGAGTATGAACACTATTCATTGGATGAAATCCTGGAAAGAAAAGAATAAAAACTTGCCTGCAACTAAACATGAACATGCTTTAAATTTTGACAGGAGTCCTGACGAAGCACTGCAGAATTACCCAAAGACCTGGATCCTAGAGGAGGATGAAAGATGCAGATTCTGCGGCTCAACAGAGAAAACCCCCATACAATAGTTCAGTCTGCGGGGCACTGCTCCGCAAGAGACAGATGTACATTGGGACCTACTGCTTGAATGCAGAGGAATTGCAGTCCTTGAATCTCACCCAGATCTTGAAATTCCTAAAGGAATCACAACTAGAGGAGGCGCTCTAAATGGTTAAGTATAGCAATGATTAGAGCAAGATGGTGGGGCACAATAGATCTATGAAGGACCCAGTACAGTACAAGTTGCCACCAAAATCTACAAATTTACAACCTACAATCTAGGCCTAGAGGAAGATCACAATTGCAGATTCTGCAGCTCAGCAGAGGAAACCCCCATACATGTACTCAAAGGCTGCGGAGCAGTTGCGCTGGGGTACAATAGATCTATAAAGGTCGCTGTACAAGTAACCACCGAAATCAATCTACGACAAACTTTAGAAAATTAAAGTAAACCTATAAGATTTAATCTGAAGTTAATCTTAGTTTAAATATTGTTCAATTTTTATTAAACTGCTGATTGAAGAACTTTTGATTAAATAAAACATTTAAAAGGTTTGCGCAAGTTTATCAAATTTCTGAACTATTGCTCCTTTATTTAGTAGTGTTTTACTCATACCTAGTATAATCTAGGTTTTACTTTGTAAAAGTAGAGCCTGATAAAACAAAGCAATGCGTATTGAATTTTAGCAATGTAGGTAGTTAAATAATGAATGATATTTTTTATATCTGTTGGGTTTTAATGATTTTGAGATATCAGGTGATGTGAATAGAAATTAAAAAAAATGGATCGTTGAATCCGTTGTTACGGTCTAGATATCATTTTGTGTATGCGGAACGTTTCGGAAATCTATCAATCGCAAGCGTTGCGGATGGGTCGCGACGCGGCATTCGGGCGCACGTTCCGCAATCATGTGCAATCGCCAATTGTTTATGACACGCGCGTAATTGCTCCATTATGCCACCGCCGACCCCCTCTGCCGCCCCTTTGCCCATTTTAAAAAGCCTCCCCGATTTATTTATCTTTTTAATCGCACGAATAATTTGACAATTAATTTTCATACGCGTATTTTCCAATACAATATTTATCTCTCTTTTACATAACAAAAAAATTTTTTTTCATTCAAATATACGCAGCAAACAATATTTTCCTCTTAATTTCAACTTAATTTGGAACTGATTGTGATTTTTTTCCTGAAAATTGATATTTGGATTTCTTGTGGTGGAGTTAAAAAATATCTTCTTGATAAATGTGTGAGTGTAAATAAATGGTGGCTGATAAATCCTTGGCTTGGAGCGGGATAGAGTCGGGATGGAGCGCGCACGGTGTATATAATGAATGGTCACATTAGTCCGGGTTTAAGTCCGGGCTCCGGGTGGTAAAGTGCGGCTTAGCGGCGACTAATCGCCCAGTTAATCGATGTCGTCTCTCCTACCGACAGCCATTTACAATACTAAACATTAAACAAATGGACGCAGTGTTTAGGCCAAACGTAATTATTAATAATTAAACTCGACAGGGGTAGACAGATAATGAAAGAAATATACTAAGCAATTCAATTCAGATGAACTTGATGGAAAGCAAGACTAAGATATGAATAGATAGTTTTTTAGAGGATTGCTCTAACATAACCCAATCTTACTAATCCCAACCCCAGGGCTTCCTCTTGAAATGTAATTGATTCTGTTATTACACAGAATTAAAAAGTTTTAACCATACTTAATATGTAATAATATTATATAACATGTTATTCACAATTTATATAAATTTAAACACTTAACACGACTCGAGTTTCGACTCGTGAATGTTATTTTCAAGTGGGTTCTGTTATTATTATTCAACTTATATATTTGTTATACCAATGAGGATAAAGACGTAGATAAAGATGAATATATTTAGATAATTTTTAGTTAACATGAATTTTCATACAAAATTTAGTGAATTTTCAAAAATAACTTACTCCTGTGATATATGCTTCATCATTATCATATCACAGCTTGTCTTCTCCACTGCTGGATATTGGCCTCTCTTGACGTCTTCCGTTTATTTATATCCCGGGCTATTTGAATCCAGTTAATAGTGATGCATTTCACATCGTCTGTTAGTCGGGTTGATGGGCGTCCTCTTCTTATGTACACCTCTTGCCTAGGTGACCATTCCAGGATCTTTTTGGTCCATCTGCTGTTTGTCATCCTTGCGACATGAATAGATCTTATATACAAATTCAATTTAAACAATATTCTTACATAAATTACATTTAAAAAAAAATTGCAAAAAATTTGCCTAGCTCCAAAGGCCTGTATGTGTACAGATGAATAAATAAATTTACATTGATGAATTTACAGCAAAAATGCGATTTGAACTGGGAACACGAAATTATAATGCTTCTCCTTCACATGTACACTGTTCAGAATTAACAAGTACATATTCGCTATGTGCCAAGTGCATGGAGGGAGTATTGTAAAGGGATCGCGGCGCATGCCGTGGCAGAAGTCCGCAACGATTCGGGATTGTCAATTTGTTTATATTAGGTCGAGTCATAAGTACCTTCCGATTCTGCAAGCAGAATCTTATTAGTCCCTTTAAGTACAATTTTCTTTAAGACAATATAGTCCGTAAAAGATGGCTTGATAAGGATCAGGGGATACCAAATGCGAAAGCAACATCCATGGAAAAAAGATTGTATTGTGTGTATGGTGGGATTGTCAAGGAATAATTCACTACGAGTTGTAGAAGTCAAATTTAACGATTACTGTGGATAGATACGTTCAGCAGTTGCCAAGAGTGCAAGATAAACTCCATGAAAAGCATCCTGCACTCGTCAATTGCATACAACAAGGGTAACACCACATTTTACAAGGGTAACACACGAAAAAATTCTTGAGCTTAGATGGTCTCTTTTACCACATCCACCTTAGTCCCCGGATCTAATCTCGACAGACTATCACCTTTTCTGTTCCCTACAATACTTTTTGAATGGAAAAACCTTCAATTCTGAAGAGCAGGTCAGGCAGGCTGTCGAAAACTTCTTCCAGTCCAAACCAAGCACATTTTACAAGGAAGGAATAATAATCTACCTGGAAGATGGGAGAAGATTATAGATAAAAGTGGTGAGTAATATTCAATGAGAGGAAAATAAATGTCGATAATAAAAAACGGAAGTATAATTAAGTAAGTATCAAGTAAGAATTGAAGAATTTTGCATAAAGTAGTAAAGCTTTTTGTTCATTACGTAAGCCATACCGGGTTACAACACAATCGACTTTCTTTGAAATTAAAATACTTGACACTAAACTTTGAATGGTTTTGATTGTAATTTTTATGCTATGCAAATTTTTACTTACATTTATTCTGACATCTCTAATTGCATACCAGTTTGGGAATGCCGATTGCTTGATTTTGTTACTTACAACAAATGTGAATAATATCTTCATCCATAACAGGTACATGTTTACCATTATAGACTTTTAGATTTTCTTCAAGTGTGTAATTACTGTGATATATTGTAATTCAAATTCGCTTCTGATTATAAAAAAGGTTAAACATATAGAACTGTTTCCACGCTCCAAAAGTGATGCAACCTTGTCCAACATTTCAGATATTGCTTCTGTAATTTAACTTATCTCTTGATAAGTCTGCTCTGCTACCTCTAATACTTGTATTTTAAAGATTACTCTTGCAATAATATACTTTGAGTTATTGGTCAAGGTTGACAACATTCAGACTTCGTTACTAGTGGAAAAATGTCATAAAAGTACCTCCATTTTGAATATTTACTTTTAACCCTTTGAACTCGTGTTTATATTTGTAGAAGGAATTTTTTTTTTAGTTTTGCAATATAAGGTTTTTAGTATGCGAACATAGGACACTTGAAGTATGTTATATTATAGTTATTATACAAAAAAACCTTATCAGTGGGAAAATAAATAAAACATCTAATGCAGGCACATATTAAATTTTTGCTTTACTAAATAATTAAGTTATCAAAACAAAAATAACATAACAACATAAAAATTATACAAAATATCAAAATTTGCATTTGGGGGTGGAATATTTTACCGGCGCATTGACCATAGCACATCCTCTATTATCTTGTTCAGAAATATCCAGAACTGAATTGTGCCCGTCAAGTGGATATTCATTTTTAGTAACACTTTTGCCAAAGGCAAGCCTGTATAATACCGGTCCGTATAAATATGGTATCCCCTACTGCCTGGATTGTAATCTAATAATTGTTGAGCTAATTGTAGAACAATTCTCGTGCTTACTGGAAGATCGGGTCGTATTAGATCTTCTTAGGTTAAGCTTTCATAATATGGCAAAATAGAATATATGTAGCCAGTATTTGCATCTGCAAGTACGTATGTTCTTATTCCCCATTTTGTCGGCTTGTTAGGATTGTACGTCAGAAAGCTTACTTTTCTCTTGAAGCCGACCACAGATTCGTTCACTGATATTTCCCGCGATGTAACAAAATGTTCTTTAAATTTGACATAAAAAAAACAAATAATGGCTCACTTTTTGAGTGCGGCCTCTCAAACTTTGATCATTTGGCTCTGTCTCGTGAAAATGCAGCATCCAAAATATTTGCATCACGTAGATCGCTTGACTAATCTTTTTTGGCCAATTTTATGTCTTGGGTATTTATTGGTTTCCCGAACAATTGAGACAATCAGCTTGGCTGTAAAGAAAAGTCTGAAGAAGTCTACAGGCTTTGAACAATCATCCGGAATTGGGGGCCCTTCAGCTTTTTCGCCGGCACTAAAATGTATCCTATGAGGTGCATTGTCCATAAGTGCCACATCTTCCCAGGGACCATAAACGTCTCTTGTTTCCAGCACAACTTCATGTTCGCCTTCACTGTCGCTGGAGCTGCTTGACGTAACTTATAAAGGCACTACCCTCCTCTTACTAATTATTATATCGCTGTCACTACTGTCAGAACCAACTTCTGCTTCTTCCACCTCATTATTTTCTGTATCACTATTGTCTTTGTCAAAAGAATCGATATAAAACTCGTCGTCACTACTCACTAATTCATCTAGAACTTCACCTTGGCGTCGTTTCGGTATTTTGAGTTTTATAAAAATTTGTAAAACACAAACGTTAATCACACAGCGATTAGCAGAAAACTGATGAGAATTGCAACCAAAAGAAGAGACTATATACCCCATCAAGTGGAGATAATATAAATAATATAATCTGTGTTAAGACTCAACAATTATTTTGGTCTAAGAATCATACTTGCATCATAATTGCATTTTTATGACTGTTAATGGTTTTGGGTGCGTTTTGGATCGGTTTTATGATCACTAAGTGTCTGAGATCTGTTTTTGAACTTTAGTTTAATAATGTAATTTTATGAATTGTAAATAAGTATTTTAGATAAGTAAGCTGTAAAATATAAACTACATTGACCACACTCTGGGTTGAAATAAAAATGTTGTCGAGCGTGGCGACTGTAAGACGACGAACGAGTGCAACGGTAAAATACACCGCGACATACGAGTGCAAAGGGACGAAATTGGATTCGAAATTGGACATTGACGAATACTGGATTTTGTCCATTGTTGATCATTGCTTGTTTTTGAATATTAATGTTAATAATAATGTTAATTAAATTACCTTGCGTCAAATACTAAATTAAGTGTGTTTCGTTACGTTTTCGACCTTCCAACTTGTTTTATAGGGTGTTAATATCACTGATGTCTGACGAATGCTGTGGTCTCGTATTAAATAACTATTGACATTATTTTGTAGTTCTTCAACATTTCTTAGATGTTGAGCTACTAATTTACTTCTAATTTATTTCCCTTGATCACAGTTTGTAGTTGAAAATTTATATTGTGTTTCACACTTTTAAAACCGTTATTTATTATAACATCCATTTTCTATATACCTATATAAAAACCTATATTAAATATTCATCAAATACTATTTGCCGTCTTTCTACCTTTCTTTTAATTACTTTATTTATTATAAAACAATAAAACATGTGTATGTAATTATTTGACATAATCCTGAATAGTTGCGAATGCTAGGTGGCGCCACTGTTGTGCACATAGCCAATAACCACAGCTACTATTGGATATCTAGGTATTTATTTAAAATTGTTTATTTTTGCAATGTCTTTTGGTAAAGAGTTGATTATTTTAGGAGCCACCGCTGTGACATACCTCCGGCTAAATACATCCCTCTAATACAATGAGCTGATTAGTCTGTAATTGACTTTTGACCGAGTTTCATGACTATGCGTGGGTCCAACTCTCAAATGGCGATGTTTGAAGATGAATATGCAGCATATATGATAATATAGTGAGCATATGCTCAGAATTCATTTTTATATCGTAAGCAGGTTTTTTATAGTCTTGTTTTTCGAAGAATTATTTTAGTAATGTAGTTTTGAAAGATCATTAGTGGTTGTAAGGCAGTATTATTTAGACTATCCCACACGATAATACCACATCTTACAATTAGTATAGATTCGATCAATCATCGGTAGAGAATAATTAATAATTTTTGATTTATAAACTTTTCTGTTACAGTGTTAATGTGGTTTGTCCATTTAAGATGTTTATAAACAGTTATTCCCAGGTATTTGGTTTTATCTGTGCTATTTTTTTTCTAGATTTGAGTCTGAAAATTTTGTTTAGAGAAATCAGGTCTTGTTACTGTTAGAGACAAGGTTTTAATATGATGTTTAACTTAGGGTCTAGCCAGTTGATGTGCCAGGTTATGAAGAATTGTTGATGTGCCAAGTTTCGCCTTTTTGTTAACAGTCTGCCATGTGCTGTCTTCAAAAATAAGAAGTGTATCATCAGCATAAGATATTATCGTGCCACCTGTGTTTATGTCTAGTAGCGAGTTTAAGTACTTGATGAAGAGTAGTGGTGCAAGAACTTTACCCAATATACTTCTATTTGTACACCTTCAGCGTCGCTATACTTATCTCTTATTCTTCCAATTCGCTTTCTATTCGATATATACATTTGAAAATCTCCAATGTAATACCTCTTATTCCATATTGCTCGAGAGTGTTTAATGGTTTTGCTAGGTCGAATGGTTTTGCTAGGTCTAGGAACACAACAATACATTTGTTTCCCCTGTCTTATTTTTATTTAGGTGGTTTATTAATTCAAACATTGCATCTTCTGTGCTTATGCCTGCCCGGAAACCAAATTGTTTGTAATTGAGAATTTTTTCCAAGTTTTTCGTTAGATAGTTATATAACCGACATTTTAAACATTTTTTTAATAATTTTCCAGAAGTATTTATAAGGCTTATAGATCTATAGTTTTGTATGAGTTTTTTTTCTCCATTCTTATATAATGTCGTCTTAAATTCAGACCTATTTCTCTGACCATTTTATGACTTATTAAGCAATGTGATTACGAACAAGGATCGTTCCATAGTTGGTTGTGCTACCCTGATCTTTTGGATAGACTTTTGGGTGAGTGTTAGAGCTCCGTATGTTAGATCAGGTATAATGCATAGGTCAAACACCATGTGATTTAGGGCACTGGGGGATGTCAGATTTAAAAATGTGTTTAAACTTTCGGTAGACTGCCCATGGTAGTCTCAGCCTCCTTTCAATCTCGTTTGTTTGATTGTCTCTACCGATTTTAATTTCGTGGCTTGGGTACTTGAATCACATGACCTGCTACAACTGGTTATAAATTCCGTTTTTGAGATTTTTTTATGTAATATTAAAATAGGATTACTAGGTTTATTAAAAATTTGATTATTCTAATTCATTTATGTTCCTTGAAGTCTAATTTGAGTGAAAATGAAAATTTAGTTGAAGTATTGGAAAATTAAAAAAAAACTAGAAAGTTTGTAGAATTATTTTTTTTTTCTAACCAATGTGGGTCCAGGGGGGTTAGCCCTTAAAACGCTGCGGCCCATTGGCCTATTGTATTTCCCTATATTGTTTGGTTCATGCAAATAGATCCAGTACCTCTATTAGGTCCAGGATTCTATGTGCCATGTTTTTCACGGGGACTCTCTCAGCTGTTATATCAAGCTTGTGTCTCCTAGGTGCAATTGCTTCACAGTGGATGATTATATGGGCGGCGGTTTCGTCCTCCTCATAGCATAACCTGCATAAAGGTTCATCCTTCCAGATACCCATCTTATGCAGGTGTTCTTGTAAAGGGCAGTATCCTGTAAGTAGGCCTACCACAATTGCGATCTGCTTCCTTGGCAGTTGCAGGATTTCAGCAGTTAGAGTTTCCGATAGGTTTACTAACATTCGTTTGCTGTGTGTCAGACCATTCAAATTGACCCACTGTAGACGGTGCTTGGTTGCTACCCATTTACGGATTTTATTTCGGGTAGTGGTCTTGGTAATGTAGGGTACGCTTTCAGCAATGATGTTTGCCTTGGAGACTCCATCTTTTGCTAGCTTATCCGCCATTTCGTTACCCACCAGTCCCGTGTGGCTACCCAAGCGAGTGTAACCTTGTTATGCTTTGCCAGGGCTTTTAGGTCCTGAAGACAGTCCCAAACTGTGTTGGATTTGATTTCGTGACACGCTAGAGCATTAATCGCAGCCTGACTGTCCGTGAAAATGCGGATGTTTCTACTTTTGTAGTCCATTCTCAAATTTTCACGGCCACAGACCATGATAGCGTATATTTCTGCTTGGAATACTGTGGCATGTGTCCCCAGGGGTACAGTTAGGCTGCACCCCAGGGACAGTCCGTCTTGGAGCCGTCTGTATACCAATCCAGTCCTCCTTGGCAAGTGGTTATTTGATTGCCTTCTATCCATCGTAGATGTGTTTTGAAGGGTAGATCGAATGACAGCCTTTTGGGCATCGAATCCCTCTCTATATTGAGGTACGATTCTGATATGACATTCGTTACCATGGTGTGTCCTGACCTCGCCAGAGATTCCCATGTGCCATTGCATATGCAACTGAAAGCTCCCATCCTTGCCTCGCCCATGATAAAGATATCCAGGGGAGAAAGGCCTAGGATCACCTCCAGAGCTGCAGTTGGGGCGGTTTTCATCTCTCCCGTAATTGTTAAACAGGCCAGTCTTTGAACATAGGAGAGTTCTCTGATGGCCTGTTTTTGCTTCACTTTAGTCCACCATACTGTGGAGCCATATGTCAGAATGGGTCTAACTACCATAGTGTATACCATAGTGTATAGCCAGTATACCATGCTTGGTTTCAGTCCGCACGATTTTCCAAGTGTTCTTTTGGTCATCATCAGTGCCATTTTACACTTGTTGGTAGCTTTCTTTATGTGTTGATTCCAATTCAGTTTGGCATCCAGGATTACACCTAGATACTTGACTTCATCACTCACCTTTAGATGTTCGTTATAGAAAATTGGGCGCTTTAGCCCATCCGTTTTTCTCATTCTAGTGAATGATACTAGAGTGGATTTTTGGGGATTGACCCGACGGTCGACCCCCTGCACCAACTCTCCACCTCGTAGAGTGCTTCTTGCATAAGCGCTGCTATTATAGAGGAAAATTTACCCCTGGTGAGGATGACTATGTCACCCGCATAGCCCTGGGTGTAAAATCCTTTATTTTTTAGTGACACAAGCAGGCTATCAACAACCGTGTCCCAAAGGAGTGGAGATAGAACCCCACCTTGAGGACACACCTTGATGACAGCTACCCGCATTGTGTCACCCGCTACTGTAGCCTCATTTAGAATATTACTTATTTATGCTTGAACTATAAGTGGCTCCGTTAATCATTCTTTGAGTTATTTAATTGTTTTTTGTAATAAATCATTGATAGTTTCCAATTAAAATGGCTATTCTGGTATGTTATCTGGAAATTTTCAACAATAATACATTATAAAATTGGAATAGTATTACTTGCAAATTTGTTAATTGTTGCTCATATAGATCATTGAGTTGTTCAGGGCCGATTTTAAAGTAATTTTAAAATAATTTAGTTTCTTTAAAAACTTTTGAAAATTTAGAAAATCTGTAGAATTTTTCAGAATATTACGTAGGCTAGAGTCGTGTAGCTTGGGACGGGGTTCATTTGTGGCCCATATCTTTTTTGAATAACATTTTTTGCGCATATTCAATACACTATTTTTAATGTACATTAAATAGCTAACTTCCAGTGAAGAAAATAAAGGATGCGGCAGCCAAACCTGCATTTTTTAAATAACTGTAAGAAAGAAACGATTGCATTTTTTTAAATTTCGTTGATATCATGTTAATCTACGTTAGAAAGCATTTAAGAAACATTAATCATTTGTTAAAAATAACATTATTGGGGTATCGATCATCTCGTTCGATGCATTCTTGGAGGTAATGTCTAAAATTGGTCATTACATCACGGAGCATCTGGTGAGGGATTCTTTCGATATCTTGACGGATTCTCGCTATCAGTTCTTCAAGAGTACGAGGCCGTTCTTGGAAAACATTGATCTTTAGGTAACACCACAAGAAAAAAATGCATGGGGTGAGATTGGGTTTGGGTCAGGGAATCGCTTTGTTGCGGGATATCACCCGATGCATCGATCGATCTCGGATCATCGGATGATCCGGCAATGATTCCGGAATAAAAAAAATCCCAGTGCAGATCCTCCGTGACGTAATGACCAATTTTAAACATCGCCAGCAAGAATTCATCGATCGAGATGGACGACACCTTAATAATGTTATTTTTAACAATGATTAATGTTTCTTAAATGCTTTTAAACGTAGAATAAAATGGTATTCATAGAATTTTAAAAAAACCGTTTCTTTCAAAAACCGTTTTCAACCGTTTCTTTCTTACAGTTATTTAAAAAATGCAGGTTTGGCTGCGGCACCCTGTATTAATTAACGTTGTAAAACAAAATATATTGCCAAAATTTACTAAGGGGTGGGAATTTTTGGATTAAACTTGGCAGAAATATTTAGCTAGTCGAAGGTAGTAATTGATTAAAATTTCATTCAAAATAATCCAGTCATAGAAAATTTGTCGTTGTTACAATCGAAATTATTGAGTACGGTAATACCTATGCTCCGTAGTACGGTGTTATCAAGCATGGTCTACATTTGTGTATTATCAAGGAAGGTCGACCATCTCCGATTAATGGCATTAAGAGACCGATTCTCGAGTACAAGATCAATAGCCGATCAATGGTTTGGAAACGAAGGACGTCCTGTAACAGGACTTTGTACAGTTTACCGATGAATTAGAGCTTTTGGCTTGCAGTTCTATCGACCGCATCTTGTGCTTCCGCTGACGGCTCGTCATGGACAGCAACGTTTGTAGTGAGTGGTGTACTTTGCGACTGGATTGGCACGTGGAATGCATAAAGTTGTCTTCTGTGACGGATCCCGATTTTGCTTGGGAAAGCACGATGACCACATAAGGGTCAGACGTAGACGTGGAGGAAGTCGCCATGTGCAGTTTTCTATTGAGCAGCATGTGGTGCGCATGCACCCCCACTGTCTGGTGCACACAGTAGGGGGTTATGGTATGGGGTGCTATTGTTTATGAAAGCAGTTCTCAGTTGTTCATCCGAAGCAATATGAATGCCCACCGATATGTTGATGAAGTGCTTGAACCCCATATCTTTCCATTTCTTCAGGAGCTGGAGGACCCGATTTTCCAACAGAGTAATGCCCATCCGCAGATTGCATTGTATGGCGCGCTTAGAAGAGGCTAACGTCAATAACTTGCTGTGGCCAGCCAGATCTCCCGATCTTTCGCCCATCGAACATGTGTGGGACCTGATGGGTAGAAGACTCAAGCATGTAGACCATCCTCCAAAGACACTAGAAGCTCTCCGGCATAAACTACAGATTGCCTGGGATGCAATAACTCCAGGGAGGCATCGACAACCTGGTGAAATCCATGCTCAGATTGATGCGGGTGTGTGAAACGAATATGGGTGGTCCAACACAATATTAATAAAAAAATAGCTTTTTCTTTTGTTTAATTTCCTTGAAATTTTAATCAATTACTACCTTCTATTAGTAAAACATTTCGCCATCCAAATATCCAAAAAATCCCACTCCTTGATGTTGCATCTGCATGTTCTTGATGTTGCATTTTTTATGTCACATAGGGAAGCAGGGGGAATGCCGTTCACTTAAGGAAAAGCCTTTATATTTTTTATATGAATATATTTATTTGAAAAATAGGACAAAATAGCAATGGTGCAACTATTCTATTATATATTATAATAATATTTTAACACAAAACATATGAAACTTGCAGTAATTACAAGTAATAAAGTATATAAAAAACAAAGGTTTTATTGGGCGCTAAAGGCGCTATTGTCCATGACCATGGTTAATGCCGCTCAAGCAAAGGGGTAATGACGCTCAAACCTGTACATATTAACAAAACCAATGGTATCAACTTTAACTTATCTAATATTATTGAAATCAACCTTAAACAACTAAATTGAAGTTTTTAATTACAATTAGAGCTTATTACAGGAACTAATATATATATTAATAGAAAGTATATTTATAATGAGAAATTAGCCTTTTCATTTTTAATACATATATATGTATTCTCTTCTCTTCTTTATCTTTTTGACATCCCTCTTTCAATCGTTGTCTTAGCGTTGAATAGGTCTTCTTCATTCCAAGCCGCTTTTTCGATGGTTCTTCCTCGGTTTCTGGGCAGCAAAAAAAAACACAACATCAAATAAGGGAAGTAGGGGTACATTAGCGACATAACCCCAAACGACTGTTTTGATTTTAGTTTAAAATTGTACGGGTTTAAAATTCATCACAAATCTTTGCTCAACATAATAGATCGCTCAACAACTATTGCTCAACATAATAGATAATTACTTTAATTAATAACAGTCATAACAGAAAAGTATTGAAATTTTGAACTTACCAACAAAAACATTGATGCAAAATATATAATAACTCGCTAGCAAATAAACACACGCTCTTTTTTCTCTCTTGCTGCGAGAGGACAAGCGAAACCTGTCACTGCTGCTCACTACCCCCACACTTCACTCCGCGTTACGGGTCCCTACGCATTGTAGTTGTCAAATTATAGGTATGGGCGGCATTACCACGTGAGCGCTATTACCCTATATTTTATATAGTGTCTTTAAACACCTCTTAAAATCTGCGAAATAAGTGTACACATTTATTCAAAAACGTCACATTGAACTTTTTAGTAAACATCAGGTTTCAATTCTCAATTCGTTCAATCAGTTTGTTGCATTAGAATGAGTCATTGTAATTATTAGCTTTATTCATTTTGCCACCTTAATCTGGTTCAAAGAGTTTTCAAAGTTTTTACATGTGACATAACGGACACGCATATGAACACATTTCAAATGCACAGGTCCGTCGAATGAATTGCATGCTAGTCAGCGTACGATTGCACGAGTCAGCGTACATTACATTGTATTCACAGAAATGATGCAATAATTCTCAACATCTTCTGAATATGATTTCTTTCGTGATTTTTCGCCGGTACACTTTATTTATTTGCTGAGTCAATTCAGTTTCACTTTGCTAATGTACATTGAAAATTATTTGATGAATTAAGTGATGAATCAAAACAATAGTCCGTCTAAACTAGGCCTCATTGGATGTTTAGGAAACGGCTTATTTCAAAGTATCCCTTCGCGCAGCATCAGACTAGTCTTCTTTATCTACTCTTCTCTGTTTTGTCTTGTCTAATGGGTCGATTACATTGAGCGAGTTTATTAGTTACTAGCAAGTTTACTAGCTACTAGTAAGTTTACTATCTACTAGCAAATTTACTAGCTACTAGCGAGCTTAGAAGGCGAGTCAGCTAGTGCCAAAGTGATGAAAACAAACAAAACTTTCCACTCCATCAGTAACCAATTAACTAGCCAGTTGAAACCACATGTTGAAAATAAATTGATCTTTTTTTTTCATTTACTGAACGTTACACTAGCAATTAGACGACTAGCTTACTAGCTAACAGAGCCAACACACCAACGAGTAAAGTATCATTTATCGCATGTCCAATGCCTCAATGGATAGATGTAAAGAGTACTTTTGGAGCAAAATCAAAGTTGGTGATTGCAAAGAGTTTACATAAATTTGACAAATACTGCCAGATCTGTTGTATCCAGTCAGATTTATTAGCGTTTTGAACAGCACTAGGTGAGATATTATCCATGAAGCAAGACAAAAGTGACAACAAAGTTTCTTCCGCATTTACAGCTAGATCATCGTAATCATGGTTCTCCGTTCTTAAATTGCAGTATATCCAACATGCCCTTGTTCCTTTTTTAGAGTTTTACGGCTGTCAATGCTTTAACCAAATTCTCGAAATTACTTAACCCATGTTTACTCTATCGCTCGTAACGAGACATGCTAAAATATCAAAGGTGTAATGTGCGTAAGTACGGTTATTGTAATTACCAATACTCAAAACTTAATAGATCATTTTTAGTGAAAAAAAGAAGAGTATAGAAGTATAGATGAAGTTGACACACTCTGTACAATGCTCAAACTCGCATTGTACAGTGTCTCAAAATATACATTTGACGGCATTTTTTCATTATTGGAAAATAAAATTCACTGCACTACAAGCAAAATCATTTTTAAACATAACGATTTATCAGCAATATTATTTTTCAAATTATTTAGTTAATATATCTGATGAATTTCGTTCATAAATTTCTGGGATTTTCAACAATAATACACTCCGCAAAATAATTATCGCATCACCTACGTTCTTCCTGTTAGAACATTTGTTTATTGTAATGACATATCTGTTTCTATGAATAATAAACATAACAATACAACACAACGAATATTCCTTAATTTGTGATCTTTTTGTGATATTCTTGAATTTGTGGTAAGAGTAATTTTATATAATTTTTTTAAAACATTTAAATGGTTATTTATATGAAATTTCTAGTAGTTTTGATTTCAAAATGAACGTTGAAGCCCCTGCTCGCAATTCTAGAAGTTTAAAGAGACGAAATCGTTCGTGTCGTGTCCTTTGTTCGTGTCGTGTTGACGATGGTCGAGATCAAAGATATGTGGCTGCAGCATTGGGAATTCAGCAGTTCACGGTTTCAAGAACAATAAGAAGGTTCAGAAAAACTGGGGAATACACACGAAGAGCAGGACAAGGTCGTAAGTGGGCAACAACATCAAGAGATGACCGCTTTATACGTTTAAATGCAATGCGTATTAGACATTGTACCTCAAGACAGTTACAATCTGAACTGTGCAATGCTCGAAATGTGCCAGTTAGTAGTCAGACAATTAGGAATCGACTCCGAGATGTATATATAATAACATTTATTGGCATAAAAAAAACATAAATTTGTAATCTTACAATACCAAAAGACTAACCATCCGAGATGTAGGAATACATGCGAGAGTACCAGCAAAAGGCCCCACATTAACTAGAGACCACCGAGTGGCAAAGCTCGCATTTTCTAGAACACATGCAGAATGGAAATTCAATGACTGGGCAAACGTTTTGTTTACGGATGAATTCAGATTCTGTTTGTACTCTTCAGATAGACGTATACCCGTGTATAGAAGAGACGGTGCACTGTTATATTTTCACGCTGGAGTGGTTTTCCAGACAGTAAAATTTTATAAACATCACAAATTTTGGTGGAGGATTCATTATGTTCTGGGGTGGCATTTCAGAGGTTCGTACAGAATTGGTATATTATTATACCAATTCTGCCAATTTCTACCAATTCAATTATACCAATTAGTAATTGGTCATAGATAATGGTTCTATGACTGCTGATAGATATATACTGGATGTCCTAGAAGCACATCTAGTACCATATGCTCCATTCATCGGTCACAATTTCGTGCTAATGCCCGCGCGCACACTGCACATATAATGCAATAGTACACGAATGAGGTAGGTCTACGAATTTTGAATTGGCCTGCTAGAATTCCTGACTTAACATCATTGAACATTTCTGGGATTGCATCGGTTGGAATGAAATTGCGTACTATTAACTGGCCTAAATAATTTACGAAACGCAGTTATTACAGAATGGAACGCAATAGATCAAGACTATATTAGAATTATTTTCGAGTCACTTCCAAGGAGAATGCAGGCTGTTTTTAAAAGTAGAGGTGGCAATAGCCACTACTAATTAAATAATAATTAATTTTAGGCATCTATATTTTAGGGTTAGTATTTACTTTCACAGTGTTGTAGCTTTATTATTTGTTTTGTAAAGTTAAATTTCCTTTCATAATATCTTATGTTGTTCCATAATGTACAACTAAAAATCAAAATATAAATATTACAAATTTAAAAGGTAAAATATTAGTGTTGCGATAATTTTTTTGCGGAGTGTATATAGTATATTGAAGAAGAATTAACTGCACATCATTCTCATTTATTTAGTTTTCGTGGAATTTTCATTGAAGACTGATTCGAATAAAAATGAGCATTCAATTTTTCCGAATATAACTTTTTTATTTAACTGTTTCAAGTCGTTGTAGCTTGAATTGTATTGCATTTTAATTTATTACAAGGAATTTTCAAGCTTATAGACTAATAAATAATTTAGTACACAAGCCGATGTTTCTTTAAATTTGGTTTTTACCTTACACGAACCGAAATTGGCGATACAAGATTTTATTGAATTTTCACATTTTTAGTCTTTTGTACATACATCTTTAATTCAAAATTTGTAGGCAATAAATTGTAAATTTATAAAACATTAAAATTTTTTTAATTTGACATAAGTTGGATAAAGATTTGTATGTTTTATGAGAAATATTTTTCTTGCAAAAACTATAAATTTTTTGCACTCTCTATAAATCAAACTAAATTATAAACAACTTGAAATTATCTAGTCACCTTAATATGAGATAATGATATAAAGATAAATATGAAGCTGTTAACGTCTTCTTTAAGACCTGAAAAGCTAAATATCCAACAAAAAAATCTCAGTCATCCATTCTTTGTTTCCTTTATCTTTTTTATTTATCCGAAATCCCATTGGGTTTTATTTATCGGTGGTAGCTTTTAATATTTAGAGGCATTAAAGTGAGTCAGAATGTAATATCTTGGCGAATTCCGAGACAATAAACGACACCACAAAGATAGAGACAGAGGAATACGGTCCGCGATCTGTTCCTATCTCCTTAGAGGCGACTGAAAGAGAGAGAGATACTGTGTATACAGTGAGGGGTTCGGTTTAGTTATAGCAAGAACAAGATAACGGAAACTTATATGACAGGGTTAAGGGTGGTGAAAATGATAGCCCTCGAGCTCTGCGAAAACCGGCCGCACGTAATAAAGCTATATATTCGAGATTAAGTACAGGGAAAAGATTTAAATTAAAGAATTAAAAAAGACGTCTTAATTTATTTTAATTTCTTAAGTAATTTGGGGTGATGATAAATGATTTTTGTGTGGTACGTTTGTGGTTTATCACAGGGAAGCTGAATGGTACGTTAGTGTGCTATCTCCCGGGGTGAAATTTACGTTCTCGGTCGGCCGCATATATCGTTTACGGTTTCCGTTTCGTCCTTTTGTCCGATCAGCGAGGATCTTCGCACCGTTATCCTTTCGGTCGCGACAACAACAGAAAAAGCGATTACCGAAAACTATCTTTATCGCCGGAGACGCCAAGGAATCTCTTTTTCGGTCTGATATCTATACGCTATGAAGTTGAATGGTCTTATTGTTAAAAATGGCTTTACTGCGAAAAACTTTTAAACTTATTTGTAGCTCAAAAAGGTCACAATTTTGATAACATGACATAACATAAGATTTAATTTTTTAACATCTACAATTTCAGAATACCGTATTGAACCGAATATCTTATATTCCGACCTTTCGATTGTCTGACATTTTTATAACTAATTAATCACAATATGAATTGAGGACCTTGCAGCAGAGTTATCTCCTTAACTCTTTCCCCGAAAATTACTTTTGTATGCAAAACCATAAAGTCGACTATTCTTCATCGTTTGGTACAAGAACGGCACAAATCCATTCAATATCACTCTTACTACACCGTTGAATGTACTTATGCCATGGTATAGTTTGGAGAAATAAGGTGATTTCTCCCAATTTAACTCCTTTTTGCTCTAAACATAGTATACGACTGGTTGGGTTAGGTTAGGTTAAGTTAGGTTAGGTTTTTTGAGTAGTTTTAAAAGCAAATATTGCCCTCTGAAATGAGCCCTCTACTTCTGGTTCTCCAGACAACTATGAACCTGGCGAAAATAGTGAAGCTGCAGATAGCGATACAGAAAGTAAGGTTACCGTTCCAATGAATCAAAGTACATCTAGTATAAAGAAACAGAAAACGAGAAATGAACGTAACTTGAAAATAAATATTACGAAAATAATGCTGGCATCAGGTTTCGCACTAAAATGTTGGCACAAGAACATAGAGGTGCTATCTTTCGACTACCAGCAAAACCTTCGCGTTTACGATGAAACTGCAGGCAAAAAAACTCCAAACGAACCCATTATCTTCTTATAACACTATTTTGAAAATGTTCTTAATAAAGAAGTGGACACCTTATATTTATTCTCCGATAACTGCAGTGCCCAAAATGAAAGCAATACAATGGTACACTTTCGGTTTACATTAGTACAGTCACGTCGATTTAAGAAAGTAGTTCATAGATTTCGTGAACCAGGACATAGTTTCCTCCCTTGTGACTTCTGCTTTGATGTGCTTGAAAAATTCATGAGAAAAGTTGAAAGAGTATAACTTCCTCAGGAATATTTACAAATAATGAGAAACTCATCACGTTCATTTCCTATCATCAGGGTTACACAAAATTAAAAAAAGTTTCAATATCAAATAAATTATGTTTTTTTAAATTTTGTGGTTCTACTTCAACCTCATTTTAAACGAGTCATGATGAACGCCAACAGAGAACGATTCAAGATAAGCCAGTACAAGGTCTTCGTTACAATTCTGATCTTCCTGTCCTACATTGTAGTAAGTCTACTAATATCTTAATACTTTCAAGTTTCATATTCAAAAATCTGTTGTACTGCCTGTATTATCCGAAGCGCGTCCTGCCTTTGATACAAAATTACCTGCAAAGAAGGCAAAATATGACAATGTAATGAAATTGGCTAATAAATATGTACTCAAAGGATGTGTGGTATTATCAGCAGTTGAAATCAGATTCCTACGAAAATGAAAATACCGACGTCTCAGATGATGAAGCCAGCGTTTAGTGAAAACTACGGAGGGCGTTAAAACTTAGTTTATTAGTTCAAATTAGTAATCTTTTTATTATTTAGTAATTAATCCTTTAGTAATTATCATTTAAAACTTTTAATCATTTAGTTTTGATTTCTATTATATTACAGGTAAAGTTTATTAAAATTATAAGATAGAATTGGTGAAATCATCCTACGTTATAGATAATCATACAAACTTAAAACAAACGGTACACAGCCTGAATATATAAATATATTCAGCCTTTCCGGAGCTCTATAGCTCTATAGATATTTTTTTTTGTAAAATCATAATATTTTGTAAAATTATAATATTTTGTTTTGAAATCAATATCCGAAACTATATCTTTAGGGCAAAAAGGGATAACTCCAACATTTTTTATTTTTTTAACTGATACCTAAATATTTTATTAGTAGTTATACGTCTACACTAGAACCTAGTACTATACTATAATATAGTACCTAGTACTACCCAGTACTTTACTTGTAACTAATTACTACTAGTATCCTAGTACTGCAGGAAAAAATAGGGTACTTACGTATTAACGCCACCACCGCTACATTTCTAAATGCCGCCAATCTACACCTAAAATTTTTATGATAAACCGTAAAATAAAACATTTTATTCAAAATTAAAACATTTTTAGAACTCGAAATACTTATTTTTTAACACCGGTTAGGTTATGTTGCTCGCCGCGAAGCGGACAGATGAATCAAGACAACATACACAACTCTTGATCCAATATATAGCGGTGGTGGCGTTAATACGTAAGTACCAAAAATATAAACTGTTACATTCGAAACAAAATATTTAAACGTTTTTGTTTTATTACTTGAAAACTCCTTTAGTGGAGTAATTCACAACGAGGTCCTCAATTATTCTATCGTTTCCATCTTTATTTACTTATGTTGTTCTTGGCTCTGCTGTTTATTATTAAGCTGACTAGAATTTTTGTCACCCAAATATTAATAGTGCCGCCTACTGTATAATTCTCCCTACTGTATAAATAATTCTTCTAATGTGGTTTCGATATAAAATTAGTTATATCAAATTTATTCATATAGTTTTGTCTTCATTTAGCTTTGCGTATCTCACTTTTGACCATCAAGGTTTGCGCAGCTCAATTTGTTTATTTTTGTCTGACAAAGTTTGCCCAATTCAATTTGTCTATTTAGTTTTGTCTATCAATGTTAGCAATCATACAACTCTGCAAATATAAATTTCCATGTGCCTGAGTATATTTTAGGAGATTTTGGTTGTTCATTCACCAAAATGATTTCGTTTTTTTATATCTCCTTTGTAGTGTTGGTACTGTGGTAGTAATAATTCAGATTTTGTTTTAAATTTCTTTGTTATAAAAAATACGAAAATAATTCGAAAACTAGGTGAAATTTTGAAAAATGTTTGCAATAAAACTTAAATAGAATTACATTTTCTATAAGAAACTTTGTTATTTACTAATTTTTTATCTCTCAATTTGATAATAATCAATCTATTGCAATACAAAATGATATGACCAATACAAAAACATCTCAGTTAACTTCTTGTCTCAGTTAACACGGAAACTAAGCGAAAATTTGAAGAGAATTAAATTTATATTAAGAAACCTTTTTATGTATTAATTTGAAGTCTGCCAAGTTGGTAATAATCAAGTCAAAATCTTGCTTTGGTTTTATAACTTTACTCATAAAGTAGACATGTGGGATCTGTGTATGAAACAAGATATCTGATAAATGTTCTCCTAGGCTTTGCTGGCACATTTGCATTCTTTCACGAAATTTTCATTTTTTTTTCTAAAAAAAGTCCAAAATCGTTAATCACACGATATAGTTTAATTATGGTCGCCCAAATGGGAGATTACACTGCTAGGGAATGTCTTGTGCAATAACCCATTCTTTTAGGTAATTTTAGATAAAATAGAACCACATGTCTTCAAAATTCCCGATGCCATCCGCTATTGACTGTGCATTTCCAGTACCGTCTTCGAAGAAAAATGGTCCAATGATATCTCCAGCCCAAAATCCACACCAAACAGTAACACGTTTGCGATGAATTTCCTTCTCATAAAATACATTTGGGTTTTCGTCACTCCAAAATGGGACAATTTTGTCACTTCTTTACGAAGCCATTAACATGAATCATAAAAATGAGCCTTATCGCTAATGAAGCCAATTATCGTAATATGTTCTGAAATCTGGGACAGAAAAATTATATGTTGCTAAAACTCTTATTGATATTAGCCTTGGAACAAATAATGATTACTGCTTTTCAGAACATATCTAAACTAAAATCACTTTCTGACTTGGAACGCACGCTTTAACCAGTAAAGTTGACTATAGAGGCTCTTTGCCGTCAAGATGCTAACCTCCTAAGGGTGGAAACTTTGAAGTTTATGATTACCAAATTAGAAGAAAATTGTAACTCTACGCTGGCCAAAGAGTTAGCAGATTCTTTACGATGACGTATAACAAAAAGACGAACAAATATGACTAGGGTTCTAATTGACTTACAAAATCCAGTTGTTGACGAAACGTTAAGTTTGCCACTAAAATGTGCAATTCGAAGGGAAATTAAGGAGTGTGTAAGGAGTGTTGAAACTTTAGTTCGTCATCGTCCGTAGAAGCTGAAGATGATGAAGGGCCTCTTTCTATTGCTGTGGATTAAAAGAATGTGCAGAGTCATACTGCCAACATGGAATAGAACACGGTTACTCGAACTCTGTTATTGCAAGAGGAGCTAGAGCAAACTTTAAACTCTGCCATGACAAGTATTTGTCCATCGCTCGCTCGAATACCTATTATGGAAACCATCATAAAGAAAGAGATCACACTTTATGAATCAGAAGGGTCGATGGATAAATACTTAACGTTAGCACATAATGCCCTGAATTCTGTAGTGCTTACAAGCGTAGAAGCTGAGGGGGGTGTTCTCCGCTGCCGGTTTTCTTGCCTATAAGATAGGAAGAAGTTTGGTTGTCGACACTTTGCGAATGCTGTGTTTCTTGCTAAAACACTTCCAAAATGTAAAGTAAAATTATTTTTGAACTATTTTATAACAAATATTTAAAACTTTAAGCATGCCTTTTTACTACTCACTTTTAACAACTTGTACCGAGGAATGTGCGATTCCGTCATATCGGGATCAAGCGCCATTTACATATTTTAATGTCGCCTATACCGAGATCCCGCAAGGGCATGCAGGATTGAAAACACTGCTTTGAACCTTCATATGGTATTTAAAATTTAGAAGAAAATACTCATAAACTGAAGGCGACTAAGTCTTTAAAAGAGAATTTACGTAGCGAGAAGGAAAGATTTCCCCAATCTAAACAAAAAAATACCAGACCAATGAATAATCCACAATCACTTCATAAAATAATAATAGTACGAATGGAGCTGGGAAATTTATCTGATAAAACAGCTTCGGAGAAAACAGATCAAGACACAATGCTAAAAAAATTAGAAGACCCTGCGCTAGACTACAAAATGCTAGTACCGATTGAGAAAGTATGCATTGTGACAAGAAAGCAGCTCCAGCAATGCATAGCGATTCATGCTTACGTTGGAAAGACATTCTTAAGGAAGGTCCAAAAGAGGAACGCGATTTGCTTTTTAAAAAGTATCCAACTCCCGAAAATTGAGCTTCAAAAATAAATACTGATATAAAAGCTTTGGACCGAATTATAAATAAAGATGTGCTTGTTTATCTGATTTGGGACCTTTAATATCCGATCTTTTGAAAGGAAAGATACCTGAGACTTCAGAAATGGTACTTGGTGCCTAGAAATGATACCTTGAATGACCTGACGCATGTCTTATTGTTAGTTGAATAACAAAGAGATGAATCACTTACTAGACGATTGATTATTATCATCATCATCATCACGTAGCGCTACAACCCTGGGTGGGTCTTGGCTGACTGTACAACTTTTTTCCAATTTGTTCGGTCTTCCATCAACCTAGGGTCAAATGGAATGTTCATTTTCCGGAGATCTGCTTGGATGTTATCTCTCCATCGCATTCTGGGACGTCCGAGCGGTCTCTTGCCTGTGGGAATCTCCTCCCATACCAGTTTTACAAGTCTTTCGTTATGCAGTCTGTGCACGTGGCCTGCCCATCTTCAAGATGGGCAGGCCATTGTAGAGTGCTTTTAATTCGATATTGGTTCTGATCTTATACTGGTCTGTGGTGATGTCATGGTGAGGTCCGAAAATTTTTAATTTATTATTTTTATTTAAAATTTATATAAATTTTTATTTAAGTATTTTTCGTTCAAAGCGTCTGAGCTTTTCTTCGTTTGCTTTGGTCATGGTCCACGTTTCGCATCCGTATGTTATTACAGGTCTGACGATGGATTTATAGATTTTGATCTTTGAACTTCTTGTGAGATTTTTTGATTTTATGAACTTATTCCGTGCAAATAGACAGCGGTTTGCAGATTGGATTCTGTATTTTATTTCTTCGGTAACATCGTTGTCCGCTGTGATTACGGCCCCCAGATACTTAAAACGTTGTACTCTTTCGAAATTAAAGGTGTTGATCGTCATATTTTGTCCTATTCTGTCTCTTCGTGTCGTTCTATTTATACACATATATTTCGTTTTCTCTTCATTAATCTTCAGCCCTACTTCACTTGTTGCTCCTTCCACCTTGTTAAAAATGTCTTTCGTGGATAGAATGGAGTCTCCAACGAGATCTATGTCATCTGCATATGCGAGTAACACTTTGGGACCTTGACCCGATAGCAATTCTGTTTTTATTTCGGCCGACCTCATGGCTTTCTCTAATACAAGGTTGAATAGTAGTGGAGATAACGCATCACCCTGTTTAAGTCCACTGTTGATTTCAAAGCTGCCAGACAGTTTATTATTTACACGTACTTTAGATATTCCACCCTCCATACAGACTTTGGTCATCCGAATGAGTTTCTTTGGTATTGAGAACTCCGCCATGGAATTCCATACTTGGCTTCTTTCTACGCTATCATATGCCTGTCGAAAGTCTATGAAAAGATTGTGTATGGGTTTGTTATACTCCCATCCCTTTTCTAGAAGTTGTCTCAGCGTGAATAGTTGATCTATTGTTGATCTGTTTGCCCTAAACCCGGCTTGATATTCGCCTAGGACATTTTCAGCATAAGGGATTAGTCTACTAAGAATGATGTTTGAGAGGGTTTTATATGCCGTGTTTAGGAGTGAGATTCCTCTATAATTCGCGCATTTTGTTTTGTCCCCTTTTTTGTGGATGGGCACTATTATGTTTTCCTTCCATCGTGCTGGTATCCTTTCTTCTAACCATATGTGCGTTATTAGCTGGTGGATTTGGCGATGTAGTGATTATTATGATTGATTATTATGGCTAACATTAATACTGTGTTGAAAGAAATACAAAATGCCAGTCATTGATGAATCTTTTAGTCGTGGAAAAATTTAGAAGATTCATTAAAAACTGCTAAATTAATTGCACGTTTCTCGAAAGAACTAAAGCCTACAAGCAAGACCAGCAAAAAAGTAAAAGAGGTCCCTCCTCATCGGCCTTGTCGAACAAGATAAAGAGTGGAAAGGGGGTTAAGGCAAGCTACAGCCAGAAAGTTAAAAGAAGCATACTACCCAAAATTGTCAACGACTAAGGACCAGAGACGATACAAAAAATTATACACTTTCTGGGTAGATTATAATTCTTCATCAGTTTGAGAAGGTCTATTTGATCATAAAATTGTCCTTGATTGAAAGACAGGGTACAAGAGACTATTTGATCGAGAAGTTATTCAAACCTCTCTTCCCGTAGAGCATTACTGGTTGAATGAACAAAAGCTAATTACCGATTAGGTCACTAAGTTAAAAGATATAAAATCGGACTGTGCTGCGATAATAGGCACTTTAAACTCTTTTATTCAAAGGATTTAAGTTAATCTATAAAACTCGGTAGTTCTTGTCTAGGAATTCATTACATATTTAATAGCCACAGCACGGATTGTTTTTGGAGTAAAGCTGATGAAGAGTTTTCAATTAATTACCTTGAATTACTTGAAGCTTTTTTTGCAATAAAATGTTTTCTCATGAACAGGCCAAATTGCGTTAATCTGTTACGGATTCACAATTCAACGGCGATTGCTGTATCGAAAAGTGAAGTAGCACGGAAAAATCAATTTGGAAATGGTGTGAAGAGACAAATATCTGGATAATTTCCTCAAATATTTAATTTAAAGGGAATAAAATAGCGGTTCTCGGATCTAGAAGATTAGAGCCGAAAATAAAGTTGTTTGGAAGCATTTGCCAAAATCTGCAGGGTTGGTAACCCAGTAGAATCATTGGAGAATTCTATAAACATCTACCTAGTGATCTGAGGATTTGGCGCGAAATACAATTTAACGATTAATCGAACTTACCTAAGTGAAGTTCTATCGTAATTGTATGAAGCGCTTCCCCCGAAAGATCCTTCCCACCCAGAATCCCTTACTATCCTGGAAGAACAATATCAGAAAAATATACGGCAGGCAAAAAAAATAGTTTATAAACCGGACGCCATGGAATATGATGGCGCTACTGTCAAAAGTTGTCTATAAATATGTGGGGACAATTGCACGAAGTAGTGGTACTACCTACTGGTACTACCTACGGATTAGGCGCTTCGTAAAATTTCAATAGAACTTCACTTAGATAATTTAGTTTAATCGTTATATCGACACAGTCTCCTCAATTTTTCTGATTATTGTCTTCAGAGTTAACACACTTGGAACATTTTGCACACCAAAAATTGGACGCAATTTGCATATCTTAGCAGTCAAGCTTTCACTATTTTTTAAATAATGTTTAACAATAAGAATGAATTCTTTTGTCGAATATAGATCCATTTTTAATAATGCATGATTATTTACCATAAAGCTGTCAGAAGGGTTTTTTAGGGGCGAAAATAACACGTAAACCAAACGAAATGTTGAAAATTTTTGCAAATAAAACTTTAAATTCTGTTAGAAAGGGGAATTTTTTGTCCGTCAAGACGGTAGTAATTAATCTGGAAACAAAGTCGAAATCTTTCCTGCTCCTTGTTGAAATCATTGAAAAAAGCAAACTTGTTTATGAAATATATTTTTTTTTTAACAATGTCAATAAGCCTAATTAGTCCTAATAAAAATCCTAATTAGTCCTAAATAATCCTAATCTCAGGCACAAAATTCATGTTGACTTAATCATCGCGTTATATATTTTCAAAACCATACTTGAATCTTCATGTTTCATCAATTTATACATCATCCCTGAATTTCTATATCCGCAATTCAAATTTGAATTCATGCAGAAATGAAAACAAGCAAAAATATTTCGCGTGCACTCCCAATTACCCTCCGTTGTTTTGCGTTCTCGGCTGTATTGCAACCCTGCCCCACTCCACCTATTTAAAATTCATACAATTTTATTATATCATTGTTTGCATAATCCGTCGGCGGCATTAAAAACAAAAACAGGAAAAAACCTGGAGTTTTTAAGCTGATTCCGTTCTACAAATCAGCCGGGACGTGCGAGCACCGGCACGACCAGCACCGCCGACCCCGTCGGCCCCGCCGTTTTCGGACCCTCTAATCCGAATATGCATACGCGATCGCGTCCGAAAAGCTCGTTAGTTGCCGTAATTACCGCCGCTAATTACTGATTTTTATCGCGGTGCAAACCAGCACTACCAGACATTGCACATAAAAATTGGATAATTTCGTTTACATTTTCCTCAAAATATTAATTGATATTTTTTCATATTGTTTATAACATTGTTTATATGCTATTAAAACTAATTTAAAAAATATATTATTTATAATTCCTTAACTCAAGATGGATTAAGTAAAAAAATACATGTTAAAATTATTTGATTGATTAACAATTTAAAAAATTTCTTTCCAAACGACATAGTAATTTAGATTGGCATTCTTTATTATTAGTTATAGGTTTCATTTTGAATTTGATTTTTTTTAATATTGACAGACATACACATTGTTTTAAATAATTGTTTCACATTACATTCTCTAAATAGTCATAACTTAATATTTTGACAAAATTAGAAAATCACCTTTTTATTGTTTTGAATATTTTTTAATAATGTCACCATATATTTGATTTTTTGCGTATAATTTGAAAATTTCGCTAAAAAGCTAGAAATGTTTTTTTCCATAAATTTAAAATTTTTTCTCTTTAAAATTATTATAAATTAAAACAATTAACATTGTTTAATCAGTTTTTCTTAACCTTAGAACACGAACATGATTTTAATATACGTGGTTAATAATATATCGTAAAATTTACGACGCCAATAAAAAAATTGAAATAAAAAATAAACTTTATTTCAAAAATTAAAATGTTGAACTTAATATTTTCGGTGGCTTATTAGTCTTATTACAAATACTAGCAAAATATACTGATTCAGATAGATGTGCATTCTTGCAACACGATCCACGGTGCTAACCACATATTGCATGTTTAGAGATGGTTTAAATTAGTCATCATTCGTCATAATTAGGACTCGGATTTATATGTAAATACATATTTTTAATTAAAATTATTTTCGGTCTATATTTTGATTTCTACACAAATTATGATATTTGAAAGATTACATTTCTCGTTCCAAATGTCATAATTTGTGTGGAAAACAAAATAAACCGAAAATAATTTGAATAAAGAATATGTATTTTTATATAAATCCGGGCCCTAGTCATAATTTACCCTGGCAGTAAAAACAAAATTTACGCATTTTTTCTTGATGCATCGGTTCTTCATTTTCGGAATTAATTTTACGAATATCACGAATTTCAGATTTCGTCTCAAATTTGGAACACTTAGCCTTTTTTCCATCCAAGGCTTGACAAGAAAATGTGTCTCAATTCGAGCCATCTCTAAATTCATAACGACGCGACGCTGAGGTTTCCCTGCTTTTTTTCAAGGTTTTATCCACATATAACACAAAGGAATTGATGCAGGCTATATTTGTCATATTTTAAAACATACATAATAGCCAACTTAGAGTCTTCCTATTGCAGTTCATGTTAGAACAATGTTGATCTATTATTGGCTTATTGTGAACTATTATTGGCTTATTATTCACTTCTGATATTTCAGCATTTTTTTGCATGGTTGAGAGTTGAAACACCAATTTATTTTTCTTTAGTACATAAGATAACAGTGTTAAATTTTGGTCAAAGCAAAACATAGATGTTTTGGTTTTCGGCCCATTATTTCTAGAAGCTCAGGGGGAATTTCCTTTTTGTTCTTTCGCAATGTACCAATAATTGTTGAGTTATAAGGGTCAATAATTCTTCACAGTAACTGAAGTAAACCAATTGTCCATTGTAATATTTCTATTACTACTATGATTAGACTTGGTTAGCTCCTTCAGATATAATTCAGCCAACGGTAACCCACTTGTTTTGGTTCTCTTTACTAAGGCAAGATTAGCGTCAATCATGTATTTTGATTGGCTGTCACAAAGCATTACAATTTTTATACCGTCGATAGAGGGTTTGTTGAGTTTGTTGTTTGAGTAAAGGAGCATCTTCCTATAAAACCTAACAACTGCTCGTCGATAGTAAGATATGATGTTGGCATGTAGGAACTTCTGCAGGTTTCAATAAAAATATCCCATATTTCTCGTATGGGAGCAAATGGATCCTCCGTTTTCTTTCCCGCCTAGTTTCTTTGTTATCAAAACGCAAGTAGGGTTTTTCGGGTCCGAGTACCCGGACCCGGACTCGACGAGTCCAAGGGTAAATACTCGGTACCCGATATAAGACTCGACGAGTCTCGGGTCTTGAATGTTTGGCATTATCTAGTACACCGCGTCGTAAAGAAGATCGACCATTTAGCATTACACTTGATAACTGGACGAGTATGAAAATTCGAACATATCTAAATATCAATTTGCATGGAAATGAGTCCGAAGTGTATAATCTGGGTTTATTGAGAATTTTTAAGTCTGATTTTCATCGAAAACGTAGAAAAACACTTAAACACATTCAATATAAATTTTTTAAAACATAGTTGGTTCAATCGGCGACGGTGCAAGTGTAATGATGAAATTTGGACGAGAATCTTCTTGTCTTTATAATTTCTGTTTGAATCACACTATACACTTACTTATCTGTTTGTGATGTAGTATATAAAAAGAAAAATATTACTGGCTTGCAAGATGAAGATGACTAGATCAGGGGTCCTCACTAGGATTTTTTAGAGAGCCTAATTGTTTTTTCAGATTTTCCTGAGGGCCGCAAGTAAAAAATGTAATAAACACATGTAAGGAAATGATGTAATGAACAGATGCAATGACATTTCTTTTACTTAGCTCCAGGTATACTCGAATTCGTTAATTCATTGAAGTTGATGGGTGAAATCTTTCACAGCTCTCTAATATAGCATCCACATTAGCAGGTTGGGAAGAAACTGAAATTCTCAAAATGTTGTCAACGTTTTCACACGTTAACCTGGATCTGTACTTGTTTTTTATAAACTTTAGCTTACTGAATGTAGATTCACACACATATGTAGATGCAAAAACACGCTTTTGAGCAACTTTCTGAGCACAGTCAATTAGGTTAGGGAATTGGCCCATTTCAACTACTTTCCAAAACTCATAGTGAGCCTTATCCTTCTTTTTTTCTTCAAAAATAATTTTGAGTTCTGTATCATGCTGAAGATCAATTAACTATTTTTTCAAATCTATAGCTTCTTATCCAAAAACAGGAAGTTGAGCAAGATTTGCCGTTGTTACTGCCCATGGATTTTCCACTAAGCGAAATGGTTCTTGATACTTCCTGAAGTTACTAAACCTCACATTCATTTCGCCTTTAAGGTTTGTCAACAGCTTTATTAAATCAGAAACATCTTGCTTTTCATCTGCATTTTCGTCAGAATTTTAACTGAAGGAAAGTTGGAATAATTACCCTTTGACAGTTCTTCGATATACATATTGAACTTTTGTTCCTGTGAAAAAACAATACTCGTCATTTTGATTACAATTTTGTTGTAGTCTCCTTACAATCGAGTCAGTGTTTCATTCATAATGCCCATTCAATGCCCATTCCTAATTTACGTTTTTAAATTTACTTTCTTATTTATTTCCCTAACACCCGAGGGCCGCAAAAAATCGTTCCGAGGGCCGTATGCGGCCCGCGGGCCGCGTAGTGAGGATCGCTGGTCTAGATGTTATTGATGACGATCAAAATGAAAATTATTAGTCTGACAAGAGCGTCTATGATGTCGAAGAATACGGACAAGTTGAATTATCTAAGTCCCACTTAACTTAATCGGCAAGTTCGCACATTATCGCTTGCTTTACCATATGTGCGAACGTGAAAAATTCTTTCGTGTTTTTGTTTAAATTGCGAGACAGATTAGACCCGGACCCAGAACCGGACCCGAAAAATCGGACTCGGACTCGACTCGGACTTGCCGAGTCTAAAAAGACCGGGTATTCCCAAACCCTAAACGCAAGCAATTCACCAAAAAAATGAACCGCTCACAGCTCATAAAAGATTTATAAAAAGAACCAGATATTGTTGTCGAACATTTGTTTCGTGTTCAAATGATTATCTTTTTTTACGACAGAGAGGATCATAATTCCGAGGAAAGCAAACAAATCTAGTTTTGATAAATTTGAAGCTGTAGAAGTTTTGCTTTATTTATTAGATTTTCTTGCAATTTCTTCATTGGTGTGTTGAAGAATAGAATTTATAACTTCGCTTTTGTAGCTGTGAATGCTTGTTACATGTTTTTTATATTTGAAAAACCCGAAAAACGTTTGAACATTTTGTAAAAATAACTTGGATAATCAGTTTTGCAAATTGAATAACCTAAAAACTACAAAAAATTATCTTGTGTTACTTGTCAGATTTGAATAAAATATTTACAGCAACAAACTGAAAAATGAAACAAGTTTGAACGTAGATTAAAAATAGCAATAAAACAACGAACAAAACAAAAATAAAACACACAGAAATTAAATAAAACCACGACTCCATATTCCTGTAATAATTGCGTTATTTATTTTTATTTCACAAAAAATACCGCATTTTTTCGCTGTGTGTACGAGTGCACTTTGTAAACTATATATAATTGTATTCGGGCTTCGTTTTATAATTGCAGTTTGTATGTTTGTGTTATTTTATCGTGAATAATGAGGGGCGCGCTGTCGGAAAAAATAATGGTCACGTACTTAGAGGGTGGATTTCGCGCTGCCCCTATCCCTGGACGCACTGGTTTTAGTTTTGAATTATTGCTGAAAAATTTTTGCTGCACAATTTACATTTTATCAGATTTTGAATTTCATATTTATTTTTTTTTCCACAGCGTTTTTGTTCATTCCAATTTATTTTTGTTTTATTGCTCTGGATTACTGCACCGAGTGTTTTATACGAAACGCAATTAACCCTTACTGATACAAAACTGTTAATTTTCTTAAATTAGATTTAGTATATATACAATCGTATTGAGATATACAAAGAATAGATAAAACAAGAAATAACAAAACAGGATAAGTTTCTAGACACTTGATTAGTTACTTGAAGTTATTAGAGACTTGAATATTTACTAGGTTGCATCATTAATTCTTTTCAAATGGGCATAGAAGATTACCCTTCTCTTCCTCATAGTATTTCCCACTTTTTTCTTCTAGTTTCTTTAAAACTTTGGTGAGCTGCTTCAGTTTGCCGGGCTTCAATAGCGAGTTAATATTTAAAGTTCCAAAAAAATGTATGTTGTTTTTCTTTGGTTTAGGGGATTTTGAATTTCTTGAACGACATGGTGTTTCAGGCTCTGCAGAATCCTTAGGTCTGATTGCGCCTCCGTTGTTGTTGTTTCCATTCAGAGAAATTGACATCATGCATAGTTGTTTGAAATTCAGGGGGGGGATGGTTTTTTATGCCATTTCCAGGTTAAAAATGGTATTGTAAGTTCCAGAGTGTGTATTCAGCCGCTCCTAATATGGAAGACAGACGCTGTTTGTAGCCGCTGTATATTACGGTTTGAATAAATAAGTATAAAAAAATTGCGCAATTTGTTTTTAATTATAATTTTTTTTCCCACCCTACACTTTGGACCGCGCAGCACTTATAAAAATTAGAGGGAATACTGCAGACAAGATGTGCAAAAATTGGTAGACGTGATGCTAAGATCACCAGAGGAGTGGACATACGGACTGAACGAAACTAAACAGAAAAGAAAACCGAAACCATAAAGCCAGCTTCCCGAACACTTAAATAATACAGTGAAAGGGGGACGTATGAAAATATAAAAGTAGATGCCAAGAGTAGGATGACGACATCCTTGAGGTAAATACTTTGTAAAGAGCGGTTCCAGGATGCTCGTGAGTCAACTTAATGATATGCCTCCTACACCCCCCAGAAAAAAGTCGATTATTTTTTAATCTTGTCCAGTCTTGTCTTATCTAGTCTTGTCTATTCTGGTCTAGTCTTGCTCAGTATTACTAGTCCTACTCTAGCCATGTCTAGTATTTAGACTTTAGAGCCACATTTAGTTAATGAACTGATCTAGAAACTAAATATATTCTTGTTTAGATAATATCTATATTTATTAGTTGAATATTGATTTTATCTAAACCAGGGGTGGGCAAATCTCTTGGCTCTAGGGCCACATTGGCCGCATTAAACAAATTCTAATTTAATGTGCCTAGTGTGTATGAAATTGTGGCTGAGGTAACAAAGGAAGTAAAAACTCCTTTGAACAACATGAAATCCAATAAAGCAATTGGAGATGAGAATATCACGATGGAAATGACACGAGAATGAAGAGATAATCTCATAAAGAAAATTACGAAACTACTAAACAAATGCCTAAAGACGAGGAAAATACCAAAACAATGGCAAAATGCTTACGTGGTCCTAAACTACAAAATAGATGATAACAACAAGATAGAAACTTACAGGCTGATCAGCCAAACGTCACATGTTTTCAAATTACTGACGAAAATAATCACCAATAGACTAGAGAGAAAGTTTGACGAATACCAACAAAGAAGAAACCGAAAATTTCATTATCCACGAAAAAATTAAACCTGTCCAACTTGAAAGAGGAGTACGACAAAGTTATCTCCAAAACTCCTCACTTTAGCACTGGAAAAGATTTTTAGGAAAACTGACTGGAACGACAAAGTTATCAACATCAATTAAGCTCGACTAACCAATCTAAGATATGCTGACGATATTATTATCTTAGCACATAGTAGAGAATATTTTTTAGATCAACATTAATTGCTGACCAACAAAGAGAATCTAAAAAGATATGGCTGAAAATGAACCTTTCAAAATCCCAGATAAAGTACTTAGGAGAAGAAGAATCAATAATAGTGGGAGGACAGGAAGTCAAAAAGGTGGAAGAATACAAGTACCTAGGACAGAAACTTACTATCAACCAAACCAGACAGAAAAAAATAAGAAGGAGAATAAGGATAGGATGAGTGGCTTTCGCCAAACTATCACTCGTCAAAATAACACTTGAACCAAGAGTTTTTGAACAGTGCATTTTACCTGTGATGACATATGGCGCTAGCAACTGCACAAAGAGCAATGAAGAGGTCAATGATGGGGATTACAAAAAGATACAGATAGCGAAACGAAAAAATAGGAAGAAAAACTAAAGTCACCAATATTGGAAAGAAAATTGCAACCCTAAAATGAAGATGCGAAAGTTACGTTGCAAGGAATGATAGGATAAGATGGGACAGGCGAATCATAGAATGGAGATCATAGAATGAGAGAACATAGAAGATGGTATAATGTCCAGTGTTCCCTGTAAGTTGCGCGGGTGCGCGGATGCACTCAAATTAAGGGGCGTTGATTTTGTCAAATCAGATGAAGAAGAATTTCATTATAATGGTGGAACATAATTCCTTTAGGATTTGTTAATTATGGATCTGTTTCTTTGATTGCTTCATCCAGTTTTATCAGATGTCCAGTAAACAACTAGTAAACATCTGAATTGATTGCCTGGTTCCTTGGAAGAAACTGAAAATACGCAACACTTTTATAATCCCAACAAATCGACAGGGAGATCTTTTTTTATGCAATTCAGCGTTCCATATGGTTTGTGCTGGTTCATCATGCTTGGACCATGTTCGTTTTCGAATGATGTTGCTATAGGTGACCCATTTTTCATCACCAGTTATGATTTTCAAGAGGGATCGTTTTCATTGCTCTTAAGATGCATATCGCAAATATTGATTAGTGATGTTAAGTAAAAATCTTTCAATTCATGCGGAACCCAAATATTTCCGCAAGACATTTTCAAGTGATTTTCAATAGTTGTATGCGATACATTTAGCCTCCCCCTGCAATCTCTCGAATAGTTATATGGCAATCTTATTTAATAAAGGCATAGATATGGTGTTCATCAACTTTAGTAGGTCGACCAGAACGTTAGTCAACTTTGAGCGAAATATCTCCGGAATGGAATTTTTTAAACCAATTCGCTCTGAAATGCTCGCTCTGTTTTGTATTCACCACCATAAACTTCACATATTTCTTTGTGAGCTTCTGCAGCTTTGATTCCTTTACGGAAATAAAAAAGTAAAATATTCCGAAAAAGTTCATTCTTGCACTCCAACTTAAAATTAGCAGCTACACACAAAATCATACACCACGCGTTTCTAAATTAAAATCGATATGACTAACATCAATTGTCAAAAGACAAAGAAGATATCTCACAGAATTCATTCAACTAACATATTTAAAACTAATGAATAGGATGGTCACGGCAGTTACCTCGTAGTAATCCATACTTACACTGAAGTTCATTTTCAAGTCGACTTGAAAATAACCTTCACCAGTCGAAACTCGAGTCATGTTAAGTGTTTAAATTTATATAACTGTGAATAACAAGTTATATAATATTTTTAAATATTAAGTGTGGTTAAAACATAGTGAATCTATTCGAAAATAAACTAAATTTACACTAATTTTTGTCTAACCTTGCGTTCAAAGAAATGTCTTTTATTTACTTTAACATTATTTTTTAAGTAAGATAACTAGGTATAAATCTTAATAAAGGAAGATTGATACGAATAATTCTTGATTGGATAATTTACGTAATTATGCATTCATCGTTGGCGTTAGTTTAAAGCGTCGCGCCGCGCCGTAATTATGAATCAGCGTCGCATGTTTAACCCTTTTATTGAGTCGCGTATATCATGCCACGTCAGAAGATCCGATCTGTCCCCAATTTGAATTTTAATCGTTCCAAATGCTATTGAACAGGGGAGGCCAACACAAATGAGACTTTATATTAAAATTATAATTAAACTTTATTATTACCAATTGCTCTGCCCTGTTTGCATAAACTAGATTAAGGTGAATTTAAAGAGAGAATTGAGTTAACAAAGTTTTAAAAGAACCATAAATAAACCAGACTATACTAAAAACATTTCAACAAAATAATTTGCCAAAGTTCACGTAAGATGTAAAAAAACTAAAATTTAATGACTAATCGAAAATGTTTTAAAGATCTTTGGTAGTAAATCTAATCGCTACCAAGATTAATAAAAATACATATTTATTATAGGAAGATTAAAGATGACTGACTGCATCTTTAATCTTCCTATTATAAATATTTATTTTTAAAAACATTTCATTATAAATATATATATTTATTATAAATATTTATTTTTATGACTCTGCAAGTGCTTTCAGAAGATCCGATTCACATCGCGACTGCTCGTGAAAGCACTTTCGGACACTCAGACTGCACTGCACTTTGCTAACTGGTCTTCTAAAACATACGAAAGAAAATTATAAACTAAGGCAGGTAGTTTGCTCATCTCTTATCCGGAATTCTCTGCAGAAAAAAGTTTTCAAACTTTGGATTTATAATAATCTAAACGAGATTTATTTGATTTTTTTCCTTTTATCCTATTTTGGGAAAATAAAAATCACGCTCTTATATTCTAAATTGAAATCAATATGACGAAGTATTACTAAATCTCGAGAGGTCACTTTGTCTAGCTTTAAATTGTGAGCATTATCCAAACTTTTAAACCGCATTCCCCGATAAATCCCACTGTCCAATCTAACTTATAACGCAAACTATCCCCTAAATCTGCCTATCCCCGAATAAATCTCTGTCGCTGATCCTCAAGTGGTGGACATCGTCTGGCAAAGATTTACACGACCGCCGATTATAACTACCCCCACGGGCATACCTGCGGGTGTGTCCGGATGGTCAGGACTCCTCCGGGACACTGTAAGGATACCCGCAGCATCCTAATGACATAGTCAGCAGGAAACTTTTGATGATGTCCGGAGAAATGTGGCTCTGTATGCAGTAAACGCTTAATAGAGATAAAGATGAGGGTTAAATAGGAAAGATTTTTTTGCTGCGGTGTCGCCGGCCTGCGGGTCTAAATCCCGCACACTGAAAGATTGCTCTCATTTATCTTAATCTAAAAAGCTTGTAAGGACATATAGGCCACACATAGACTCTTTATTACTAACAACTAATATTAGACTCAGCACATATTTATGTTAAGTTTTTTACTCATCTTATTTAATACATCGATTCAATTATATTAGTCGTTATTATAACACTTCAGTTGTTTTAAGATAGATTTGACAAATATTAATACGTAAAAAAATGTACCCAAAAGAAAAACTGGACAGGAAAATCAAGATGACAAAATTTTTTGAAAGATAAAGAGGCAAATAAAGATAAGAAGGGACAATTAACAATTATAGAAGGGACAATAACAACTTATACTGTTATAAGCACACTATTCTATTACTATTCCAGTCATTCTCAGTTTTATTATAATTGTCTTGCCTTCTTAACCTTAGCTACCTTCTTATCAACCTAGCTTTAATCTATCACAGTTCGTTAATCTAATATTGGCTTTCAAGTCTTGCTTATTTAGTTTAGTCTTGTCGGTCTAGTCCTTTCTGTCTAGTCTTGTCTGTCTAGTCTTGTCTGACTAGTCTTGTCTGTCTAGTCTTGTCTGTCTAGTCTTGTCTGTCTAGTCTTGTCTGTCTAGTCTTGTCTGTCTAGTCTTGTCTGTCTAGTCTTGTCTGTCTAGTCTTGTCTGTCTAGTCTTGTCTGTCTAGTCTTGTCTGTCTAGTCTTGTCTGTCTAGTCTTGTCTGTCTAGTCTTGTCTGTCTAGTCTTGTCTGTCTAGTCTTGTCTGTCTAGTCTTGTCTGTCTAGTCTTGTCTGTCTAGTCTTGTCTGTCTAGTCTTGTCTGTCTAGTCTTGTCTGTCTAGTCTTGTCTGTCTAGTCTTGTCTGTCTAGTCTTGTCTGTCTAGTCTTGTCTGTCTAGTCTTGTCTCTCTAGTCTTGTCTGTCTAGTCTTGTCTGTCTAGTCTTGTCTGTCTAGTCTTGTCTGTCTAGTCTTGTCTGTCTAGTCTTGTCTGTCTAGTCTTGTCTGTCTAGTCTTGTCTGTCTAGTCTTGTCTGTCTAGTCTTGTCTGTCTAGTCTTGTCTGTCTAGTCTTATCTGTCTAGTCTTGTCTGTCTAGTCTTGTCTGTCTAGTCTTGTCTGTCTAGTCTTGTCTGTCTAGTCTTGTCTGTCTAGTCTTGTCTGTCTAGTCTTGTCTGTCTAGTCTTGTCTGTCTAGTCTTGTCTGTCTAGTCTTGTCTGTCTAGTCTTGTCTGTCTAGTCTTGTCTGTCTAGTCTTGTCTGTCTAGTCTTGTCTGTCTAGTCTTGTCTGTCTAGTCTTGTCTGTCTAGTCTTGTCTGTCTAGTCTTGTCTGTCTAGTCTTGTCTGTCTAGTCTTGTCTGTCTAGTCTTGTCTGTCTAGTCTTGTCTGTCTAGTCTTGTCTGTCTAGTCTTGTCTGTCTAGTCTTGTCTGTCTAGTCTTGTCTGTCTAGTCTTGTCTGTCTAGTCTTGTCTGTCTAGTCTTGTCTGTCTAGTCTTGTCTGTCTAGTCTTGTCTGTCTAGTCTTGTCTGTCTAGTCTTGTCTGTCTAGTCTTGTCTGTCTAGTCTTGTCTGTCTAGTCTTGTCTGTCTAGTCTTGTCTGTCTAGTCTTGTCTGTCTAGTCTTGTCTGTCTAGTCTTGTCTGTCTAGTCTTGTCTGTCTAGTCTTGTCTGTCTAGTCTTGTCTGTCTAGTCTTGTCTGTCTAGTCTTGTCTGTCTAGTCTTGTCTGTCTAGTCTTGTCTGTCTAGTCTTGTCTGTCTAGTCTTGTCTGTCTAGTCTTGTCTGTCTAGTCTTGTCTGTCTAGTCTTGTCTGTCTAGTTTTGTCTGTCTAGTCTTGTCTGTCTAGTCTTGTCTGTCTAGTCTTGTCTGTCTAGTCTTGTCTGTCTAGTCTTGTCTGTCTAGTCTTGTCTGTCTAGTCTTGTCTGTCTAGTCTTGTCTGTCTAGTCTTGTCTGTCTAGTCTTGTCTGTCTAGTCTTGTCTGTCTAGTCTTGTCTGTCTAGTCTTGTCTGTCTAGTCTTGTCTGTCTAGTCTTGTCTGTCTAGTCTTGTCTGTCTAGTCTTGTCTATCTAGTCTTGTCTGTCTAGTCTTGTCTGTCTAGTCTTGTCTGTCTAGTCTTGTCTGTCTAGTCTTGTCTGTCTAGTCTTGTCTGTCTAGTCTTGTCTGTCTAGTCTTGTCTGTCTAGTCTTGTCTGTCTAGTCTTGTCTGTCTAGTCTTGTCTGTCTCGTCTTGTCTGTCTAGTATTGTCTGTCTAGTCTTGTCTGTCTAGTCTTGTCTGTCTAGTCTTGTCTGTCTAGTCTTGTCTGTCTAGTCTTGTCTGTCTAGTCTTGTCTGTCTAGTCTTGTCTGTCTAGTCTTGTCTGTCTAGTCTTGTCTGTCTAGTCTTGTCTCTCTAGTCTTGTCTGTCTAGTCTTGTCTGTCTAGTCTTGTCTGTCTAGTCTTGTCTGTCTAGTCTTGTCTGTCTAGTCTTGTCTGTCTAGTCTTGTCTGTCTAGTCTTGTCTGTCTAGTCCTGTCTGTCTAGTCTTGTCTGTCTAGTCTAGTCTGTCTAGTCTTGTCTGTCTAGTCTTGTCTGTCTAGTCTGTCTAGTCTTGTCTGTCTATTCCTGCCTGTCTTGTCTGTCTAGACTAGACAGACAAAACTAGACTCTTGTCTGTCTATAGTTTTTAGGAATGCAGTAATTAGAAACCTGATTTACACAATGAAAAATGTACAATCTAGTTAAAATATTAAATTCAAATATAGTTATTTGATTGAAAAAAGTCATTTGAATATAAAACAAAAATACAGATTAAATACACGAAATGGTAACAATAGTAATAAAATATAAAAAAATATACTTGGAATTAATTATTTTTTTATCTTTAAATTTAAAATTGAATATTAAATTATATATGAGACATTATTGTATAATATAGTACTTATTAGCCGTAGTATATTTTAACTTTCTATTATATTTAGAAATTATTCTTAGTATTACCTATTTAATTACCTATCACCAAATTCTACGCCAGTGTATACGAAAAGAGAGAGATGCAGAAGTAAATATCCTCGGTGTGAACTTCTCGATTTAAGCGAATCAGAGAACAACGTCAAATAAGCCCTATCTTCCCTGTACTGCATTCAAAAAATATTAACTATAGTCTTGTTGGTCTAATCTTGTGTGTGTAGCCTTGTCTCTCTAGTCTACTCTTGCCCATCTAGTCTTGTCTGTCTAGTCTTGTAAGTCTAGTCTCTGTAGTCTAGTCTTGTCTGTCTACTCTTGTCAGTCTAGTCTTGTCTATCTTTTTTTTCGGTGGAGGGGAAATGCATTGTTGCACACCGGGCCTTCAAACCCGTGTGGGGCTCTCTGAACGAGTTCTTCGTGACCAGCATACCCACTATAACCCCTCCTCTGTCTCTTCACTACACTCCACCTGGTACTGCGTGAGCATTACTTCAGGTGGTTGGTGGTGGTGTTTATTTTAATTGCTTCCTTTTCCTTTTTTTTTGTTGTTCTCGTCGTCTCGATTTCGTCTTTCATCTTCTGTCGTATTAGATATGTAGTCGTTTGATTAACTATTTTTCGGTCTTTTCGTCACATATCTAGTCGTCTATGTTACCTTCCTTGTGTGTCGTGTGATATTAAGGTCGCCTTCCATTCTCTCATCATGATTCCGGTTATGTAAGCTTGTACTACATCCCAGTTATGCTCACTTTCTAACATAACTTCCATGATGTTCTGTTCCTCTAGTTTTGTACCGCCTAAGGTCTCTGCGAGTCGAGTTCTTTCATTCTCTGTTTCTGTACACATGAAGCTGATGCACAACAGCTGTGTTGTGCGTCGTCTGGGATATGACCGCAGTAGAAGCACTCCGCAGTGTCCCTTTTTTAAAACCGTTCGAGGCATGCTTTGAAGCACCCATGACCAGTGAGCGCCTGTGTAAGATGGTAACTCATATGTCTGTATGGCCTTTCGTACCATGCTCTTACGTTAGGGATAAGGCGGTGAGTCTACCTTCCACTGGTGTTGCTATAGCATTTTGTCTGCCATCGGTCCATGAGTCTCTTACGTGCTTTCTCCTTGGCGGCCGCCCTCTTATGTTTTACTTCGTTTTTCGCTCCGTGATGTTGCATGTCTTCTTGGATTTCTTGTTTCCCGCAAAACAGTAAGTCTATTGGGGGCGTGCTTGCAAGTACCAGCGTCGCGACCTCCGAAACCGTTCTGTAAGCAGAAATTACTCTTAGAGAACTTCTTCTCTGTACTCCTGTAAGTTGTTTTCTCGCTCCTACCTTTTTCGTTACGTCCGCCCATATATCCGCCCCGTAGAGAATTTTTGAGTGTACCACATTGTTGAAAAGTTTCCGTTTCAATTCTTACGGCCCTCCAATCTTCGGCATCAATCTTACCCGAACTGTCACTCTAGACGCTGCCTTTTTCGCTGTTTTGGCTAAATGGTCTGTGTATCTCACACCGATATCGAGCTGGACGTCAAGGTACCTCAATAATTTCGATAAAGGGATATTTTGCCCTTCCAGAATGAGTTTCGGTGGTGCGAATAGTCTCTTATCCGTGATAAGTATCGCTTCTGTTATATGAACTGCCATTGTTAAACCCTGTTCTTTTAACCAATATTTTGCCAGCCGCACACTGGGCCGGATTACAAATTTACGGCGACAAAAATAAAAAACTCATTATAATTTTTTTGCCCCAAATATTATTTTATGATGACATTCTGAAGATCTTAAAATAAAATTAGTCTATATTTGATGTTTACGCCCTCCCTCTATTAATTAAAAAAGCAAAATTATGTGGAAAAATATATTTATGACAAATGCACATGTTGCACCACTGCAACATTTTTTTTTACAAGTTCATGATTGATCTTCGTCAAAATCAATATCATCATCACTATCTGCACCTTCTTCAACATCACTATCGATTTCAACAGTAGTTTCTCGTGAACATTCTTCATTGAGATTGTCCGGCATTCGAGACTTTCCTAATTCCACATCATTCTATTTTTATTTTTTCCTGATGGGTTTTGTCCTAGAACTAGTGATTAGAGGATCTGATGATATAAGTAACCAGTACAAAATGTCCGTAATCGTATTAATTATTGACTTATTCCTGGAGTGGTATTGTCTAATCTGTTTGTAAGTCTTATGACCAGCCTCTATAACATCTTCTGAGAGGAGGCCTACAGGCAATCGAAGTGTATCAGTGTACATCATCAGTGTACATCAATAATGTATGGACACTCACACAAATTCTATAACATCCATATGTAAGCCATCATCTGCTCCTTGCTGAATCCTCAATTATAAGCACTGTATGGTCTTTACTCTCTTAGAAGGCATATTGAGCCTTTTGTATTCTTATCAACCTTTTATGAGCTCCACTTAACGCAAGTCCCAGCACCTCCGCCGAACTTCTTTTGAAAAAGGTTGAAATTTTAGTAAGGTGGAACAATGTGGAAGAGATGATTGCTTTCATAAATTTGTCAATTTTTGTTTTATCTTACAAACTACTTAATTTAACCGAACTATGCGGAACTTTTTTTAGAAATCAATGTATTCAGTATATTACAAGATTTTTTTAATTTACATTAGTCTTTAACAAAACTTATTTTATAACGCAAATGATTAAAATTTTCTACAATTTTGATATTATTACATGTAGCTACATACTTGACTATTATATTATTATATTCTCCATATTTCAAAAGTTCAAAATTTTTTAGCGCAAACACAAAACAGGCGTAGCTACTTAGTGAAATATCGAGCACATTAATTCCTTCTTGGAACCGAAGGGACAAGAGAGATGTTTGACACGTTCCCACAACCAATGGCATTGGTTTCTCGCATTCATTTGTTTGTATTATTTTGAATGGGTTATCAAACAATACATTTTAGGTGGTTTAGATTATTTGTGAGACATTGTAAAATTCTATTTTTGTCTTTGTCCAGTGTGCGCCGGAGGGTTTCGTTAGATGCTAGTTCCAGTGTGCTTATTTCCATTGCAGTCACCACCACTGCGGCATCTTCTTCGAACCCAACTATTCTCGTTGTTAGGCAGACAGACATCTGTTTAGTCTCTTCTGTCTAGTCTTGTCTGTCTAGTCTTGTCTCTCTAGTCTTATCTATCTAGCCTTGTCTGTCTATTTTGTCTGTGCAGTCTTGTCTGTCTAGTCTTGTATGTCAAGTTTTGTCTAGTCTTGTCTGTCTACTATTGCCTTCTAGTCTTATCTATCTAGTCTTGCCTGTTTAGTCTTGACTGTCTAGTCTTGTCTATCTAGACTTCTCTGTCTAGTCTTGTCTGTCAAGTTTTGTCTGTTTTGCCTTGTCTGTCTAGTCTTGTCTGTCTAGTTTTGTCTGTCAAGTCTGGTCTGCCTAGTCTTTTCTGTCTAGTATTGTCTGTCTAGTCTTGTCCGTCTAGTCTTCTCTGTCTAGTTTTGTCAGTCTCGTCTTGTCTGTCTACTTTTGTCTGTCTAGTCTTGTCTGCCTAGTCTTGTCTGCCTAGTCTTGTCTGTCTAGTTTTATCTGTATAGTCTTGTCTGCCTAGTTTTTTCTGTCAAGTCTTGTCAGTCTAGTCTTATCTGTCTAGTCTTGTCTGTCATGTTTTGTCTGTTTTGCCTGGTCTGTCTATTCTTGTCTGTCTAGTTTTGTCTGTCAAATCTTGTCTGCGTAGTCTTTTCTGTCTAGTCTTGTCAGTCTAGTCTTGTCTGTCAAGTTTTGTCTGTTTTGCCTTGTCTATCTAGTCTTATCTGTCTAGTTTTGTCTGTCAAAACTTGTCTGCCTAGTCTTTTTTCTTTAGTCTTGTCTGTCTAGTCTTGTCTGTCTAGTCTTCTTTGTCTAGTTTTGCCAGTCTCGTCTTGTCTGTCTAATTTTGTCTCTCTAGTCTTGTCTGCCTAGTCTTGTCTGTCTAGTTTTATCTGTCTAGTCTTGTCTGCCTAGTTTTTTCTGTCTAGTCTTGTCAGTCTAATCTTATCTGTCTACTCTTATCTGTCTAGTCTTGTCTGTCTAGTCTTTTCTGTCAAGTTTTGTCTGTTTTGCCTTGTCTCTCTATTCTTGTCTGTCTAGTTTTGTCTGTCAAGTCTTGTCTGCGTAGAATTTTCTGTCTAGTCTTGTCTGTCTAGTCTTGTCTGTCTAGTCTTCTCTGTCTAGTTTTGTCAGTCTCGTCTTGTCTGTCTACTTTTGTCTGTCTAGTCTTGTCTGCCTAGACTTGTCTGTCTAGTTTTATCTGTCTAGTCTTGTCTGCCTAGTTTTTTCTGTCTAGTCTTGTCAGTCTAGTCTTATCCATCTACTCTTATCTGTCTAGTCTTCTCTGTCTAGTCTTGTCTTCTAGTCTTGTCTATCTAGTCTTGTCTGTTTAGTATTGTCTGTCTAGTCTAGTCTGTCTAGTCTTGTCTATCTAGCCTTGTTTGTCTAGTTTTGTTTGTGCAGTCCTGTCTATCTAGTCTTGTCTGTCAAGATTTGTATAGTCTTGTCTGTCTAGTCTTTTCTTCTAGTCTTGTCTATCTATTCTTGTCTGTTTAGCCTTGTCTGTCTAGTCTTGTCTGTCAATTCTTGTCTGCCCAGTCTTGTCTGTCTAGTTTTTTCTGTCTAGTCTTGTCAGTCTAGTCTTATATGTCTACTCTTATATGTCTAGTCTTCTCTGTCTAGTCCTGTCTGTCTGGTCCTGTCTGTCTAATCCTCTAGTAGTGTCTGTGTGGTCTTGTCTGTCTACTCTTCTCTGTCTAGTATTGTGTGTCTAGTCTTCTCTCTCTAATCTTGTCTGTCTAGTCCTTTCTGTAAAAATAGTTTTGTTTTTCTAGTAATGTATTTTTAAGATAGGTTAGCTTTGTCGATGTGCAGTTAAATGAAATTAAGTTCAGATTTTTTCTTTAGTCTTGTCTGTCTAGTCTTGTCTGTCTAGTCTTCTTTGTCTAGTTTTGCCAGTCTCGTCTTGTCTGTCTAATTTTGTCTCTCTAGTCTTGTCTGCCTAGTCTTGTCTGTCTAGTTTTATCTGTCTAGTCTTGTCTGCCTAGTTTTTTCTGTCTAGTCTTGTCAGTCTAATCTTATCTGTCTACTCTTATCTGTCTAGTCTTGTCTGTCTAGTCTTTTCTGTCAAGTTTTGTCTGTTTAGTATTGTCTGTCTAGTCTAGTCTGTCTAGTCTTGTCTATCTAGCCTTGTTTGTCTAGTTTTTTTTGTGCAGTCCTGTCTATCTAGTCTGGTCTGTCAAGATTTGTATAGTCTTGTCTGTCTAGTCTTTTCTTCTAGTCTTGTCTATCTATTCTTGTCTGTTTAGCCTTGTCTGTCTAGTCTTGTCTGTCAAGTCTTGTCTGCCCAGTCTTGTCTGTCTAGTTTTTTCTGTCTAGTCTTGTCAGTCTAGTCTTATATGTCTACTCTTATCTGTCTAGTCTTCTCTGTCTAGTCCTGTCTGTCTGGTCCTGTCTGTCTAGTCCTCTAGTAGTGTCTGTGTGGTCTTGTCTGTCTACTCTTCTCTGTCTAGTATTGTGTGTCTAGTCTTCTCTCTCTAATCTTGTCTGTCTAGTCCTTTCTGTAAAAATAGTTTTGTTTTTCTAGTAATGTATTTTTAAGATAGGTTAGCTTTGTCGATGTGCAGTTAAATGAAATTAAGTTCAGATGATTTGCTTCTGGGCAGTAACAAGAGCAATTACCGAGCAATATTTCAATAAAACTACAGCAAAAAACACAAAATTTAAAAGAATAATAAAAAAATAAAGATAATAAAGGAATACAGTACAATAAAGTAAAAAGAAATCAGATAACGGATAAAGATGTATTAAAATACTAAACAGCAAAAATTCACAACAGGTGCTATCACTAAAAAAAAACAAAAAAAAACAGTTTAGTTACATAAAAGCTTCTTGTCTCTCTAGCCTGAACTATTTAATCTTGCCCGTCTAAGCTTGTTTGTCTTAGTTTCTTTATTTTATGATTATTTTTTAGATAATTTTATGATTAGAAGTTTAGTCTGTCTTGCCTTGTTTGCCTTCTGTGGTATGAAAATAATGTTTAGCGTTTTTAAATTTTGTTCTAATAACATTTATTCATCGGTTTGAACGATACGTTGCATGAATTCAGATTGATAATAATTTTACAGTTTATAAATAACCCTTCATAAATAGCTTGTTAAATTTTTTTTTAATGATGCCTCTGGATGCAAAACTATCTGCAAATTTTACGATCCGAAATATTCACAAAAAACAGTTTTAGCTGGTTAAAATTGAATATAGGTGATAAAAATTTGTCACTAAAAATACTTGTTTTAAATTGTGGAACATTGTTTTCATGCAGCATAAGTTCATACAAACCGCCTTATTTAGATCTGAAATATACAAATAGATACTATTGCAGCTTAGATTCAATTAGTTAGATTTGTATACCTTCGTGATCATATACAATAGGAAAACAATAAAATATTTTTGCTGTTATTAAAGACTATATTTATTAACTTAACGGAATACAATAAACTAAACAAAATAAGGAACATAACATAATAGTAATTTGTAATAAGTTAAAAAAAATTATTATTATTGTGTGAATAGGATGGTTGCGACTGTTAATACGTAGTAATTCATACTTACATTGAATTGAAAATTTCACTATGTTTTAACCACACTTATTATATGTAAAAATGTTGTATAACTTATTATTCACAGTTATATAAATTTCTACATTTACATTCTCGACTCGAGTTTTGACATTTTTACATATTATAAGTGTGGTTAAAACATAGTGAGTAAGAAATAGTGAATTTTGCATCTGATAGCAGATAATGAGTTTGTAACCTATCACTGAATTTTAAAACGAGTTTTTCATGTTAAATACTGAGACATGTTTATTATATTATATTAATTAATGGGTTCAATTTTTTTGAACTTATTACAAATTACTATTATGTTATGTTCCTTATTTTGTTTAGTTTATTGTGTTCCGTTAAGTTAATAAATATAGTCTTTTATAACAGCAAAAATATTTTATTGTTTTCCTATTGTATATGATCACGATGGTATACAAATCTAACTAATTGAATCTAAGCTGCAATAGTATCTATTTGTATATTTTAGATCTAAATAAGGCGGTTTGTATGAACTTATGCTGCATGAAAACAATGTTCCACAATTTAAAACAAGTATTTTTAGTGACAAAATTTTATCACCAATATTCAATTTTAACCAGCTAAAACTGTTTTTTGTGAATATCTCGGAACGTAAAATTTGCAGATAGTCAGTTTTGCATCCAGAGGCATAATAAAATTTCAAACCAACCGAAACTAAACAACCTAAATAAATCATATCCGTTGAAGAATTCGGCATTCAAATCGCGCGAGATATCAACTTTTCAATTTTTTTCAAATAGTTAGTTTCGTATCGATACGACTCAAATAATCAATACACAAATAATCAATACACTTTTATACTTTCGAAAATGTTATACCTTATAGAAAGTACATTTATTGCATACTTGGTACACAAAAGCCTACATAATACGAGGTCCTGTTATACCATATTTTGCAAAATATGCAATTTTTTGAGAAAATCAAGGATTTAGTCTATTTATTCATATAATCTAATTATATTGGTAATACTTATTTCAATCTATAGGTTCATGAAAATTTCATAAATTCGTGTTAATATATTTGAAAAAAAAATGCAATAAATACATGAATAAACATATTAAATTGGATTTTAAATTTTGTACATCTTACTTTTCTATATTTAAATTTGTCGATTCTAGTTTGTGCCTGGTGAATCCACCGATAATTACAAACCGATCTCGTGTTCGCAGCGTCTGTACGATGATCTCCTTCTCCTCGATTCTCTCCACCGTATAAGAAAAATGTGTGTCCGCGCCATAGCCGCGCCCGAGTACACGTCGCGGCATCCTCGTTGGTCCGGATGGCGTGGAGGACGCAGCGCCGCGACGCCGTCGTCCCATCCCCGGGAGTTGCCTGCACGCCGTCCACGTGGTCGAAGTGGGACTCCATTGGTGGAGAGGGCGGAGTCGACGCCACCAGGAGGTGGCAGGCGTATACCTGGACGCGGCGACGGCGACGGCGTCTAGAGGTTTTTTTCTGCTGTTTTTCGGAGATGCTGGATACGCGAAGTTGTCTGGACGGTGGGTGGGTACGAACTTTATTTAGTTTTTTTTTGTTTGTTTGTTTGCTGAGATTTATGTTGATTATCGCTGATTGTGTTTCACTGGTTACGTTTCGAGTAAGATTCATTTACTTTGAGAGAAGGAAAAGTTTTATCGCTTTTAAACTAATAGGGAATTCTTTAAGTTATATCTTACACATTCGTTCAGATTCCTTTGTTAGCTTTTCTAATAGAAATAACGAAATTTCTTTGATATGGACCGTAAGATATTATGTGGAATATTTTTGAAAAAAATCTTAATAAAATAAATATTAAACGGCTGAAAGACCACCAGTCGATAGCCATTTGTTGTATTTTTTGTATTATAAGTGCAGCAATAAACATGTTTATTATATTATATTAATTAATGGGTTCAATTTATACTTTTAATTATCAAAAAAATTTTATGCAACTGAAAATGTTTAAATGGTTAAAAATGCAAATAATTACAATTATACAGAAATATTTATTAAAAATATTAATTTAATGAAGACTAAAACTATTTAGCATGAATTAAAAGTATTATTAAAAAACTCTAACTCAAACTATAGTTGCTTTAATACAACTGTCAATTGTGGCTTTTAAATAATTTTAGATTACAAAATCTTTAACTAACCAGGCAAAATATATTAATATAATATAATAGATGCTAGACGGCTATACAAAGTCGATAGGTAATAATGGAAGTATACAAATTCTAGGCAGGTCAGGTAATACTAGTTATATAAGACTAGTTGTTTAAGTTGTACATAACCAGACTTGAGCGATTTGTCTCTTGGTCGTTTCTGTCGTTCAGTTAATTTTTATTAGAATAGATCGCTGCGACTAAGCGGACAAGATTAGACATATGCAACTATCATAATATAACAGCTGGAACTATACAGGATCTATACGGAATAATAAAGCTTGTGTTTCGCACTGTAAATTGCTTTAGAAATTGGAAATTTATGGCATAAGAGGGAAAACTGGGAGATGGTTCAACTCGCATCTAGAACACATCTTGAACAATTTATATATTGATAAATTTGAAAATGCTGTCTCAGTGAAGTGATAATATTTTGGCAGGACACGATCACAAAGCCTGGTCTATATGAACACACGATACAAACAAGATATATAATATTTCAAACAGCTAGGAGGAAACGAATAGAGAATCTATTATTGATAATATAATTGTAACATAGAGAGAACCGGGTCTATAAAATATATTGGTATACAACTAGAAAACAATTTAACCTGCAATATAATGGCCGATTACATAATAAAAAAAAATTATTGCAAAATATTATATCTTAGTCGAAGTTTAAGGCACACATTACCGAAGTCGATAATTTTAGCCGTGTACTATGCTGAGATCAAATCTGTATTGACATATGGTATACTAATATGGGGAGACTCGATCTTTAGAGCTCAAAAAAGAATTATTACAGTAATCTTGTTTCTTTAATCCGTAGCTGGCGATTGTCGATGACATCGTTCTCGTAACCAATACGCTGCTGTTGGTGCCGCTAGATTTTTCACTTAATTTAAGATTTGCTTCCACACTTTATAATCAATGGCAATATCCCTGGCCTCATCGATTAAGAGACCACACGTCCCGATTTTGGCGGGACAGTCCCGCTTTTTGGAGAACAATCTCGCGTCCCGCCGATTTTTAAAAGTGTCCCGCTTTTTAGAAAATATCTGCATTTCTTGTTTTAAATGTACTGTATAAATTATTTTAAATGTATGTAAATACATTTTTGTATATATATATATATATATATATATATATATATATATATATATATATATATATATAGACAAGTATATGAATGTATACAATAATAGTAGTTTATGATACAAGTGTGTGAAGAAGGGCTTTTGTGCGAGTTGCGATTAGATTAAAGCACAACCCGAAGGCGAGTGGTTTAATCGCCATTTAATGAGTAGATTTAATCTAGCTTAGGTTATGGTTAGGTTAAGTTATATTAGAGCCAGATAAATCCAAATTGAAAGACCGAGACTTCATGATTCAAATTAAGAAAAATTTATTCCATTCTAATATGTCAGAAAATTTATTTTCATTACGTCGATGATTTTTGTTTAGTGACGCAAGTTGTTGCCATAGTAACAACAAACAAAAATCGTTTAATAATAAAAATCCATTTGATTTACATTGGACTTTTACACACGATTTGGATACTTTTACACACGATTATAATAATGCCATTAATTATACATAAATTATAAATCATTCACATACAATAATGTATTTATGCACTTGTTCATTTTGGTGAGTGAGTAGATAAAATATATGTTTTTGAATTATTGGTCTTCTTTCATAACTAAATTATAATTCTCATTTTATCGCATTCGTCTTGCTTTGTCTCAATGCAAATTTGGTCACTTTACTCATCGAGGCCCAGCAGACGGTTCTTGAGGTCGTCTTCTATATGTTTTGTCCATATCTTCTTCGGCGCTGATCGTTGAATCCTCCGATTGGGCGGCCGCTTTCGCCAGAGGAGTTTGCATGAAAGCCGATTTTCTTTTATTCGGAAAATGTGACCAAACTATCGTACACGGCGTGTTTGTATTTGTTCCTCAATCGGGGGTTGCTGATCGCATTTGGCTCGAATTTCCTCATTTCACAGGCGATCGCAAATCAAAACACCAATAATATGTCATAGGCAACGCTTTTAAAACAGCTGGAGTTTGTTGAGGTCGGATTGAAGTAGCGTGCACCTATCTGCTCCATAAAAATATTTGGTAGGATGAGCGCCCGGAATAGACGATTTTTGGTTTAAGTCATCTTCCATATTCACCATTTGAGTGACGCAAATGCTCCTAATGCCAGACCAATCTGTGAATTTCTGCAGCAGACGCCACTTTTTTCTCTTCCACCAGTGAGCCCAAGTATTTGAATTCTGTCACGTGTTCGATTTGAGTGCCATTAAGATGAACATTGGTCTGGAACAAGACTTTTGTCTTGTCCACATTTATTTTCAGTCCCTAGGATTCGACGGTCCGGGAAATATCACAGAAAATATCTGTTGCATCGGTATCTGTATCGGCATATTATAGCACTATCATCTGCGAGCATCCGATCGGAAATGATGTTGTTGGCATCGTGTTGGACGCGTGGTCGACTGAATGCTTTCCTCAAAATGGCGTTTAAAACCACGTTGAAAAGCAATGGAGAAGCAACGTCTCCCTGTCGGACTCCCGCTTGGATTAGAAAACCGTCTTATAATTCGTTCCGGATCCTAAAGCAGCTGTTTGAACCGTTGCACGCCGCTCGTAGAGTATGTATGATTTTTAAAGACGCATTTTAGACATTCAAGACACATCTCTGTTTCCAATACTGACCAGAAAGAAAGCCTGTGGATGCAGTCGAAGTCCGATTTAACCCTTTGTGGACCACTTTTGCAGGATATACTTACAAAACGTCTACAATATCACCAAATAAACAATTAATCAAAACGAAGAGGTACTCGTTGTATCTTGCCATTTTATAAATATTGTTTTAACCTCATTACATAAAAACATTGATTATCCTCTACTTAGTTTTTCACTAATACTGTGCGATACTTGGTGATATTTTTTCAGTTAAACATTTTTTCTCGTTTTTATGCAGGATCCTACTGCAGGAAATTTAATATCTTTCAAATGTTTGACGGAGCTAAAAAATATATCAAAGCACAGACATACGTCAGAGGATTTTATTGTTTCCGACAACTTCATCACAACTCTTTCTCCTAAAGTTCCTGCTTGTTCCTCCGATTCAGTTCCAGCATAAACGTTGAAATCATATAATCCGTAAGCGGGTCGCCTCTTACCCATGTTTTTATTCCACGCTTTACCGGTTTCATTGTCATATACCTATTATAAAAGCAAAACCGATGTTAACGACTTATGTCAGGATGCGTTAATTTACGAGAAATACCACATTCAACGTTTCAAAGGTGATTCTGGGATAAAATGCACCCAGTAGAATACATAATGCAATGAGCGGGACATATGCGACCCTGTGATCTCCAAAGGGTTAAAGTCGATAAAGACGATAATTGTCCGTTTTCCACATCGAATACTTTAATATTTTACCAATACAGCCATGACTGGGCCTACATCCTGCTTGCTCTTATCGTCTTGTTTCCTATAAAGCAATAATAAGCTTATCAAGATTAGAATCATGATCATCACAATACCATCTATATACATATGGGAGGCAACTTGTCGTATTAAAAAAAATCTAAAACATTTAAAATGAACAATCAATACGAGAAACTGCTTAAATCTATATGCGGAAAAAGGTAAACTTACTCTATGTACAGGAGAACAAAACACAATAGGAATAAAAATATTTGATCGCAAACCAGCAATTTTCAACGAAGAAGAACCTAGAAATCATTCAGAAAAATATTTAAAACGTTTTTAATTGAAAAATGCTATTAAAGCACAGAAGAGTTCCTTTATACTTTTTATATTAAATTTTTATTCATTATAGTAGTACATTATTTGTATTTATTTTTTATTTTCCTATTTTGTAACAGATCTATATGTATTACTTGTATATCTTCTGATCAATAAATATTTTTTAATTTTGAATTAGGCAATTAAGACTAGACATACAAGACTCTACGAACAAGATAAGATAAGTAAAATAAAACAAATAAAACAAAAAAATTAGATAGATAGATTAGATAGATTAGATAGACTAGATGAGTAAGCCGAGATAAAAATTAATAGATGTACAAGACAAGAAGACAATATTAGACAGCCTCGGAAAAACGGACAAGACTCGGTATATATAACTAGACAGATGAGACTAGAGAAACATGACTAAATTGCAAGATTAGCATGGACTATCGAAACTATGTACGTAAGACTAGTCTGGACAGGCAAACCTGTACAAAAAGATTTACTGAACAGAAATAGAAATTAGAATGAGAAGCTGTAAGACGTGGCTTGATACAATTTACATTAATAATATATTAGATGAAATTAATAAATTAAACAGTACTAGATGGAGTACTGTTTGTACTTTTAGAGTACTTCCTGTGGAAAGTATAAGAACAAACTAGACTAGATAGACAACACTAAATAAACAAGACTTGTAGACTTGTGACTTATAGACAGATTATACTAATCATATAAAACTGATACGCGGTGAGACGATTACACTGATTATATTATTTGAATATATTGCGCGATCAATTTTCCAGACCCGGATACATAGCCAAGTAATAGACAATCAAGAGTTATGAAAATTCTGAGGAGATTAAACTAGATACGCAAGAATGTAGAGACAAGACAAGACAAACTTCGTCAAACAATATTAGGCGGACAAATCTTGTCTAACAATATTAAAATGACAAATCACGTCCAACAGTATTAGACAAACAGGAATATTATAGACAGAAAATTCAAATTAGAGGAACATCTAATAAATATATTGACCATAACGGGAAGAATATTCGTGCGTTTAATGTTCTTGTTTAAACATACAAATCTATCTAGGAAGCTAAATGTCTTATTTGTCTTGTAATAGAACGATATTTCTAACCACAAACTAAAACTACGAGACTACGAGAAAAAAAATTTCCACAACGATGACCATTCGTTCGACCAAATTTTTCTCGTTCATATGTTGTAAATGTAACCATTCATATGTTGTAAGTGTAATTTAATAATAATTTAAATATATCTAACTCAGCGAGGACTTCGACTTAAATTGCCTTAGAAAACAGGCTGCCAACGTGGGTCTTCAAGTGTCGCTAGAGTAAACAGAATTCTTCACCAACATAGGAGAAAACAAGGAGATGTTACTCGGGCAGGGAAATATCAAGATGACTGAGAAATTTAAGTATCTCGGCGAATGGATTGAACCCAACTTATCAGAAAGAGCATGATTATCCATGAGAGTTCACAAGTTAGAACTAGCATATCAGTTGACTAAGAACACCTACAACAAGAAATGCCTGTCACACAACCTGACACTTAAGCATTACACATCAGTCATACGACTAGAAACCAAAACCAAATCGAAGTCAAAACTATGTTGAGTGGAAGGGTGGAAGGTAAATTGATGATTTTGCTATCGTATATATGATTTTTAATTCTTTTTCGAAGGTATTGTTTGGTTTGACCGATGTAGCAAGAATCACAATCGTTACACTTGATTTTATAAACAACATTGTTGATTTCCTTATTAGAGTACCTGTCTTTTATCTTGGTGAAAAGATTCTTCAATGTGTTATGGTTGTAAGGGACGATTTGAATATTGTTGTTGGAGCAAAGGGCAGATCTTAGGTTGTTGTGGAGGGAAGGAATATTGATAAGTTTGTAATATTGTTTGGGAGGACCAAGGGAAGACGAAACAGTAGCACGGGGGGATAAATTGTCATTATTGAGAACACGATTAATGAGCCCAATACGGTAGTTATTTTTAATAGCAATCAGTTTTAATCGATCAAAATTCTTTTTTAAATTGGAATCATGACTAATGTTAATAATTTCATATTTAAGTGAACTCAAAATGGCAATTTTTTTGTGCAACGGATGGGAAGAAAGGAAGTTGATGATACGATCAGAGGCAATTGGTTTTTTGTACCAATCAGTAACTAAAATTCCATCAGGTGATCTAGTTAATAAAAGATCGAGAAAAGGTAAAGAATTATCCTTGTCAATCACAATAGTGAACTTCAGATTATCATCATATTTGTTAAAGTAGTTAGAGATGTTGTTGCATTGATTACTAGGGATGGCAGTGAGCAGATCATCAACATACCAAAAGAGGAAGGGTATAATGAAAGGAAGTTTTAGAAGGGTGGTGTGTAACAGGTCATGCATGGCTAAAATGGGAGAAGCAGGGTTTCTCATTGAAGAACCTGAAATTTGTTTATAGAAATAATTGTTGAATTTAAAGTAACTATATGCAAACAAAAAATTAATTAATTGTTTGAAAAGATCTAAATCAATTGAAGTGTGAATTTCAATAGTAGACCAGTATTTTTCTAAAAGATATATTTAAAGTTAAAGTGACATTAGTGAATAAAGAAGTGACATCTAAAGAGACAATTATGTAATTTTTGGGTATAATTACGTTTTTGAAGTTTTCAATTACTTCGTATGAATTGTTAACATTATTGTTGAAAGAAGGTAAAATTTGTTTAAGGACCTTAGCTATGAATTTGGAAAGAAAATAAGTGGGAGAACCAATACAAGAAACAATGGGGCGTATAGGTAAATCTTTCTTATGTATTTTGTTTAAACCATAAAATCTCGGGGCCGTGCTATTATGTGCAATCAGAGTCTTGTATTATTTCCCCGAGATATGTTCTAGTTCTTTAAGTTTTTTGATAAATGAGTTGTTTAAATTCTGTATTGAGTAGGTAGCATCTGTTTAAGTACTTGATAGGTTTTATTATCTAGTAAGATGGAATTAACTTTTTGAAACAGTTTTATTACCTTTTTCAGAACAAGTTATTAAAAGTTCCTTGTGTGAACCAATAAAACGTAAGGTTTTTTTGTAAAGAGCTTGAAAAGAGTCTACAGGATGATGACGTCTATGTTTAGAAAAATGTATATGATTTGTGATCATGTTAGTGCATTTAGCCCTAATAAGATTTTTGTTGGGACTGTCTGGGAGGTGATCAATAATGTGTTCGATGTCTTTGATGATGTTAATGATAGGAAGATCTGTATGATTGTAATTCATGCTAAATTTAGGGCACAAGCCTAAAAATTGCAAGATATCTGGAGGAACGTACGTTTGGGACAAATTGCAAATCCAGTTGGTGTTTTTATTATGATTTAAAACAACTGTGTTAATTTCAAATAAAAGTTTTGCAAATTTAATCCGTTGATTTTTTTTTTGAATAATTAAAAATTTCTTGGTTATTTGTCCGTAAAATTGTTTTGCCTCTTCACGGAGGATATCTCCTGATAATTCCGTATGCCGGGCACGCTCTTGAATAAACCAAGTAAATAAAGCATTTTCCATTTCGGGACAATTACCTGTTTTAACTGTCATTCTTTCCTTCAAGTCCCCTCAAGACGAATTGGAGGATTTTCTCGCGGTTGACTTTGATCCCGTAAATCGTGGATCTTCCAACGCCATAAGTGCGTGCGAGGTTTGCCGTGGTTTCTCCTTCATCAAGATTATTGATAATTTCCTGTTTTTGATACAAACTTAAAGTAACGTGTTTCCGTTTGATTGACATTGTACAATAAATAACGACAAACACTAAATACACACGATAAACGACAAACCAATAACAAAACAAGATGTAGCGGCTAACAGAATGACTAGATAGAGAAAGAGTAGTGGTAGGGAAGAGCACAAACGGGCATCTTTACTTATATGTATCCGGTGCGGCGTGGCGACATGGAAAAACACGTTTTTTTTTCCAGACCGCAGGATTACTGAACGTTTCCGACTAACCAACCTCCAAATTACCAAGATTATAGTGTACTTATAAATATAATAAATCTATTAAAGAAGTTCGAGCCTAACTAATGAGTCAAAATAGTGTTTGAATTTTTCTATATTTTCAATTTTCCTAATTAGATGTTTTCCTAATAGAAATATTATTTATTTAATAAAATAAATTTATTAAATGTCTTCGTTATTTTTGACTTATACGTTGTAATAAAAAGATCTGGCAACAGCGCTTTATTATGGCTTGAAAGTTTATAGTACAAAGAGAAAAGAATAGTAATTGAATCGAGTGTATCAGTCACGTTATAAAAAAATATAGGCAGTCAGGCACTGCCGACTGAAGTGAAAACTTTTGAAAAAAAAACAGCTTTAAAACTGGTTTTGAGGATTTATCGGTATGTTAATTAATCAAATTTGGTACATAGTTTGTTAGTATTGTTTTATGTAAGTCTCGAACATAACTCACATCTGAAGGAGAATGACTGTTAATGTCATCATCATAATATGAATTCTAATTAAAAATTGTTTCGGAATGTTTGGTTGATTCTGTGTTGATAGGTCATCAAAATGAATTGGTAGGATATATGGCACATTTCTTTTGATGGGTCTGCAATTTGTGAGTTTTTTTCCTCCTTCTCAGCTGTGATTGTTCGATGTTTAATAATTTCTGAATTAACTATTGCAAGAGTTTTTTTTTCTTATTCTTATCTCTATATCGCTGACTATTAATTTTATTTTGGAGTTTCCTTCCTTTGGAGAGTACACGAGTACATTTGGTTGCCTAGAACTTTGATGGGTCTGATTCGTGATGTACCATGAATTCTTCGATACAATTCAGTAATCTGAACATTCCAATTGTCCGGCACTAGTATATCTACTAGTACATCTGTCAAAAGTACTTATAGGGGTTGATATTTCCTTAGAGGCGCTGCGTTCTGTCAACACTGCCAAAAACTTTCCAATAATCCGGCACTAGTACATCTACTATTACATCCGGTAAAAATATTTACTCTTGTACTGCACACTAATTCTACGGGTTGATAATTCTTTAGAAACGCTACGTTTTGTCAACACTGCAAAGAACTTTAAGTTTGACGTTCAGAGACAACTTTAAACATATGCGTAATACTAGATGTGTTCTTTTGAACACATCTTTGAGTAATAGATTTTTTTTCTATAGAACGCAGCTATTGATGACGATAACGCAAATCTATGAGTTTACCCTCTACCCAAATGTCATTCAGCGCGGCTATAGAAGTTTTCACTTCAAAAATAAAGTTAAAAAAATGTATTGTAGATATAAAGGACAATTTTGCAAAAAAAAAATGTTGAAAAATTGATTGAAATTTTTTTTTCTTTCTCTATAACTATGTTTCCATATTTTTATTTTCTCTCAACTGTTCTCGCGACGTTGCCAAACCATCCGTCATGTAAATTACTGTCGATTAAAAAAAAAAAAAATTAAAAGTTTAACTTTAATTATTTAAATAATTAAAGTTAAACTTTTAATAATCGGTAACGTCACATTGCTTTATTGCTAAGTTTATTGTATATAGTTTTTATTCCTTAGGCCGAGGCCGCACCATAGTTGGGCAAAAATTAATTGTGAAAACAATTAACAATTAAATAGCGAGATTTAATTGCAACTAACAATTAAAATAATTAATTGTAATTGCAATATATTACAATTAATAATTAATTAATTGTTAATTGTAAAATTTTGCAATTACAATTGATTAATTGTTAATTGATTGATGCACTTTTACAATTACAATTAACAATTAATTAATGTCGGTTAGATGTTTATTATACTCCAATGTATCACTTGCCATAATGCGTAACTGAAATAGTTATTTACATTAGAGTGTGGAAAGTTTGATTTTACAACGCGACAGCTCGTTTAGGGAACGAGCCCGAAGGCCTAGTTCCCCATTAACTGTAAAATCATTTCCGCACAAAATTTGTATAAATATTTTTGTCCGACAATTATTATTTAAGAAACAAATAGACCCTCCGCCTCCACTTCCGCCCCCCCCCCCCCACTTCCTGTTCCCACCCACTTCCGGTTTCCACCCAAACTTCTGTTTTCCACCCCACTTCCGGTTACCGCCTCCACTTCCAGTTCCAAAATGTTCGTCACTTCCGGTCTCCACCCCTCATTTCCGGTTGCAATTTTTTTCTCAGTTCCGGTTCCCACTTCCGGTTTCGGAAGTGGGGTGGGAACCGGAAGTGTAAGTGGGAACCGGAAGTGTGAGTGTGAACCGGAAGTGGAGGTGGGAACCGAAAGTGGGGTGTTAACCGGAAGTGGGAGCGAGGTGGGTGGCCGGAAGTGGAGGTGAAGGGTCCAGAACGAACCATCTTTCCCAACTATTTAGATTATTTACAATATTAGAAATTATTTTATTTGGCACAATGCGGGAAAGCACGGTTACAATGAGGGAAAAGTTTTTACATTCATCAAATAGTATTAATTGTAATAATAAACAATTGATGATTAAGTTAATTGTAACTAACAATTCAAATTTTAATTGCAATTGAATTAATTGTAAACCAATTAATGGATTTAATTGCAATTGATTTCAATTGCAATTGAAATTGTAATTGTTTGATTCTCCAATTAAAAAATTAATTGAATTATGCCCTGGAAACCGCTCGAGAAACAGAGTACGCTATGGGAAAAATCAGTCGCGGAAAAAAAACACAGGTGAGGCCGCTTGTATTAGTTTACTTGAGTCACAAAATCACGCGATTAAAACCGAAAGTTGAGAAATTAATATCGAAAAAAAATAAAAAAAAGCTAAGTGCGTGTCGGGCCACGCGGAATGTAGGGTTCCGTAGATGCCATTCTTACTCTTATGACTTAAGACTCAAATGTCTAACAAATTTCATAACCAATAACCTAATCAGCTGACATTGATGTTGTCGAGTTTGACGTTCAACATAACCAATAATATATTGTTTAAATGACGCGGCTCGATTTGTTACATTTTATAAATTGGTTGACTATTACTCGTAAACTAATAAAGCCTACTTATCCGTGATACTTTTCCTTTTAAATTCGTTATATATGCTACTATTGTGATTTTTTTCACATATCCAGAAACAGCCATTTAGCTGGAAGTGGGGGGGGGGGGTTGACCTATCCAACGATACCCTACACCAGGGGTTCCCAAAGTTTTTCTTAAGCGGGTCAATTTAACATTAACGAGTTTTTTGGCGGGCCAAAAAAAAACGGAAAAAAATTAAAACAATAACCACGATTTTTTTTATTATAAATACATTTAACTATTTCTTATTTTTTTTATTTATATACTTACTAAATTTAATATAAATATACATCTTTATATATTTATTAAAACAAAAAAATATCTGAAATCCATCTTATTATATAATAATATAAATCTTTAACTGTAACAACAATTATTATAAAATCACACAATTTATTATCACGAAAAATCAATCTTATTGTAAATACAGAACTATAACTATAGCAACAAGTATTAAATAGTATATTTCGCAACAAGTGCGGAAAGTTGTCGATTGCACACGAGAGCGAAGATGAGCGCACGAACGAAGTGAGTGCGCTCATTCGCTCGAGGGGGCAATTGACAATGCCGCACGAGTTGCGGATATTATTTTTTATTACGAATGCCAGAAAGACAAAGACTTAAATTTTAAAAAGAATCAGGTGATTCTAAACGCGACATTATTATTTAAAATGTCATTCTAACTGACAGCTTATAACCTTCGGCCAGTTCACTTTTAACTTAACCTCACTTTTTTAATATTGATTTTGAGATGTCATTGTGTTTCACGTCTGTCGTTTCTACATGTGTTGACAAAAAGTGTTTGTGTAATGTAATGATTACAGTGCTAAATTAACGAGTTTTACTATTTTTTATTATGAATTTGAAAATTAAAATTATGTACCTACTTAAATGAAAAGAAAAAAAAACAGAAACATTATTTTTTTCAACAATAGTTGAAAAAGTTATTAATCATTTTTTTTTTCATTATTATATATTGAAATATTTGAACAATTTGAAAAATTAAAACTTATGTGTTTTGAGGTTGATGTTGAAATTGTGTTCGTTTCAAAATTTATATTTTCTTTGTTCTGAATTTCAATTGGCACTGGATTTATTTGTATATTTTCTTTTGAAGTAGACGGTCTGTTTGATATAGTATCTGCAATTTGCTGGCCGATTCGCTTTTTGTTGTGGACCGAGTCTTCAACGTAGCCTTCAGCGACTGTATTAGATTTCCATCCTCCATGTCTCTTAAGGGTCAGCAGATCGGCACCAGAATCAGCTAACAGAGTAGCTGATGTTCTTCTGAACGTATGTCCAGTATAAGACTTAGGATCTTTCAAATTTAAATATGCTGCTACTGTTTTAGGCATACTACCAAAAGTATTGATGCCAATGACTTGTTTAGTACATTTTCCGTTTCGATAATTTGTGAAAAATCTTGTTGTGGTCATGTTGGCAGGACGCAATATGGCATACTTTTTATATATATGGTAAAAATCATCCGTAACTACAAATGATCTCGGCTTATCATTTTTAGTTTTTGGAATTTTTACCAAAAGCATGTTATCTTTATCTTCTATATCGTTCACAGTTAAGTTACACAGCTCATGACGCCTACATGCACCTTGTACCCCAAAAATTAAAGCTACCTAAAATTAAATACATGTAAATAAATTTGTGTATTTATTTATATATTGTATTGAAATTATTAGAAAATTTATTAACTAACCTTCACAGCCAGGAATTGATTGTCTGGAGCTTCTCGAAGAAATTGATTAATTTGTTCAGCACTTAGTGTTTGAGCTTTCTTGCATGTATAACCTTTATTTTTTTGTTTTAAAAAAGCAATTAAACTCGAATAATTACAAATATTAATTCTGTGCTTGATGTGAATCAAGCTTCGCAGCATCGAATAAGTTCCCCACAAACTTGACGGCTTATGAGTTTTGGCCAGTTCATTGAAGTATGATAAAACTATCGATTCAGAAAAACTTTTAATTTTTTTTATTGATCGCCATTTCATGAATTTTTCATACGCAGCTTCATATCTACTTCTGGATTTCGTTGGTGTTAATTTTTCAATCATTTCAGTCGCAATCTGTTTGAATTCAGGCGGTGTAGAATCATTTTCTGAATCTGAACTCTCTATTTGACAACTCATAATGACAATAAATTATACATCATAACCACAAATTTCTATTATTGTTATTTTTGATGCGTCATTTGAAAAACATTTGAGATGTCATTTTGTTTCACACGGTTGTCGTTTCTACATGTGTTGACAAAAAGTATCCGGGTAATGTAATGACAACAGTGTTAAACTAACGAAATTATTGTATATGTATGATAATTATCGTATGATTGGCAACGCTGCATGTCACACATGTTCACAAATCTAGTGCGGAAAGTAAACTTTCCGCCCTAAATTTAGGGCGGAAAGTAAATTTTCCGCTCTAGATTTGCAAACAGTCATTTTCTGACCTAAAAAATGGCCTGTAAAATAGTACTTTCTGTGCATGAGTAATAAAAAATTAATAATCTATTATTTATTAACAAAAACAAATGCAATTGGAACTAAACTATTAATTATAAATGTAAATTTTTAATCATTGCAACAATGAATACAAACTAGTACTATTAATCAATACTAAAAAAAATATTGTGAATATAAAAACTTTTAATAAATTTATTCATTTATATTGTGCGATTTGTGTAGTTGTTTTATTTTTATGATATCATTAAACTTTGCTTGTATGTCCGTCGAATGTATTCTGAATACTGCTTGTAAATGATCACTCAATTTTTATCTTAATTTCGAATTATTTATGCCCATAGTTTTTTTCTCAAATATATGCGCTCCCTAATAATGAAAAGATTTGTTGAGCATGTTTTCGTATTTTCGGATATTTCACGCATGATAATCCTTTATAAAAATCAATTAAGGAATTTTTCCGATAAGAATTCTTAGCATCGATATGCTCCTGCAATTCTACCAATTCAAATTGCATGTCTTAAATAATTAACAGTTTTGTATCTATTTGAGACTACTATATTATATTTCTGTACAAATTTGTAATAACTAGACTAGACATACAAAATATTTTTTTTAAATATAAACTAAACAATATTTTGTTAATACAAACGCTTATGGTTAAAGCTCTGTAAGAATTTTTAAAAAATATTAAAATATTTTATCTTATTGTATATTATTTGTAATATTTATTATTTATTTTACTATTTACTTATTTATTTTTTAATAAAAATATAAAATATCGTATCGATATCGCGGGCCAAATTCACGGGCTTTGCGGGCCGCATTTGTCCCGCGGGCCGCACTTTGGGAACCCCTGCCCTACACCATGCCGCAGACGAGAAAAAAAAACGTAACCAATTCTTTAGGGTAAAGGAGGTACCCTAACAATTTTTTTTTTCAAGATTTTATTTTACCACTTTGTCGGCGTGACTAATCTGTATATCCATGCCAAATTACAGCTTTATATTTCTAATAGTCTCTGAGCTAAACTGCGGACGGACGGACATATCGGAACTATAAGGGTTCGTTGTTGATTACAACGGAACCCTTAAAACGTGACGGAAGCTTGTCAGCCATAAGAGTCTGTGTTTAAGAATTGAAAAAACATCTTTTTTTTCGGATAAACTAACAGGTGGGTCACTTTCAAATTTTGAGAGGACATAAATAAAGTATTGATCTGCCTGTATAGAAAGTTTCAAAGCTTAAACTTGTAAAAAATATTTAACATGGGATTCGATCGATTTATTATGTAGATTACGCGTTATAATATTGAATTATTTTGTTTTTATCTTTCTAAAGGAAACGTAAAATCGTAAGAAAATGTTTAAATATAAAAACGAATATAAATTGAATTATATGAAAATAACATTTTCTTACTATTTCTTTGCTTTTATTTTTACCACAATTCATTTAAATTTATGTGTATTTTATACACAACCTGCTTCTACAATGAAACATAACAATTTGTCATATCGTTCTGTGTATCAGTTTTTGGAAGTTAAATTTAATTTAATATATTATATAGCGCGTCGGTGTAATTAATAATCGGGCGTTGCGTGTCCGAACTTCTGGTCAAATTGGTGCCGGCTACTGCCCGTCCGCTGCTGTGTACACACAGATTTTGATACGGCGACAGATGGCACGACAATCGCCCTGTCCCCGACTCACTCCCCCGCGTCAATATACAAATTACCGTCCATCTAATATATACGCAGTGAAACATTTACGTTTAACCAGATTAATACAATCAGACAGATTAAACTAAATGATAAGATTGAACTAGACCAAGGCTTTTTAGACTTTTTCATCACGACCACATATATGATTGTGATTGTTTCAAAAACATACAAATAGATCTATAAATATTTCGTGTTCACTTATTGATTGTGTAACAATATATATATCAATAGCCGTCAAGCGCCGAATTTGGCGATTGATAGCTATCAACCTTGTCTTCTGCACAATGCTTTCTTACTTAAGTTCAGCTATTTAATAATTTTATTCCTAAATATACCAATAATAAATTCATTAAAGAATAAATAAAGAAGATATATTATTCTGGCGATGCACACTCTTGTATTAAAATGAAAAGCAGACAATTGAAGTTGTCTCGCTGCAACAGAAGTGACACAAATCCATTTCTAAACTCTTTCAAATGTATCAAGATATTTTACATTAAAATCTCGCCAGTTTAAGTAGCCCTGGACTAGACAAATAAGATAAAATACACTAAACCACTAAACAGACAAAGCAAGACGATAATCTACTACGAAATAGAGGAGATAGCCGAAGAAGAAACAAATTGCTAATCTAGTATAGAAGATGGAAGAAGAAAAAGACTAGTCAAGACTAAACAAAAATGATTAGACAGACAGGGCTAAATAAAAAAGGCTAAACTGACAATATTAGATAGACAATACTAGACAGATAAGAGTAGACAGAAAAGAGTAGACTGACAAGACAAAACAAGATAGGCTGGACAGGACAGAGGAGACTAGATGATTATATTGACAGAACTAGGCTAGACTAGCCTATTTTGAAGTTGAAAGCATTTGCAAGTTTTCATTTTCTCCTTAATCAATTTTCTCCACGATGATTTTTTCATACCATATATTTTCAATTATTAATTTTCTGAGATCCCTTGTAAATAAGGTTTAATTATAAAAAAAAACATTTTCAATTTTCAATTTTCTGAGATCCCTTGTAGATAAGGTTTAATCATAAATATTTTTGGTGTTTAATCTTTGTTTCTTATAAATGTTGTTGGCAAATCTTATTCGTTTAGTCTAAAGGAAAACTAAAATAACGTAAAATTTAATTGGTCACGCTGTATATGTACATTATTCTCCCTTCATCATATTCGAAATCAATCATAGCCGCACCATGCTGTCCCATCGTCCGGCTAATTGCGGCGAACACGTTGCCGGACCGTCATTTGGTCCGAATTTTTTTTTTAATAATTGCCCGAACGCAAAACCGATTGAAATGTCAACAAATCGTCCAAAAATTTAAAAAAACAAAGAATAGAGAAGCTTAACTTGAATAATATTAATTTGATTTCGAAATTAAACTTTTAATTCGTGATTTAATAAACTATTAATTACTAGGAAATTTAACTGTTAATTGAGTTTCTTAAAACTTCCAGTTGGGTTTCTGGTTTGTCAAGAAATTTAAAAATTCCTATTGGGAAACATTTTTATTTGGTTTGTTTTCAACTTGCAACAAAGAGAATTTCACAAAGTTCCTATAACGTTTTGCTATCTTGTTTTTATTTATTTTGTTTACAATTTAACAAAAAGAAGTGATATTTTCAAATTATTAACTCAAAATTTTGTTTGTTCTAAATTCGATTGTTAATTAATAATTTAAGGGCTATTGGTGGTTTGCGCTCCCTAGTAAATAGTCGATGAATTATTGCCGACGTCCGAGAACATAATTGAAATGAAAATATTTATACGACGAGAGGAGTGCGAGCGACTCCTATTAAACAAACACGTATTGTAGACAAACAGGATATTGTTTAACTAACAAAGAAAATTACTTCCGAACGAAAATAGCCCTGATAAATGTACACCTGGGATCTTAAGACAGAGAAAACAATATGGATTGTAACTCGAACAAAAAAAAAAATTATTAACAGCAAATACTCCACAAAATTGGAATGAAATTCTTTCACAAATTTATAATGGAAATTTAATTTTGTATATTTTCATAGAAATGTTTGCATGAAATTCATCAATTAATTTAGATTATCTAAATAACTACGCGGCTTGTATTCATGGTGCTCGCACGTTGGTCTTTCTAGACCATTTCAAACGAATATTTTCCAAAATGTATTTATTTATTTTAAAAATATGTTTGGCGAGTCAAAGGGGAAGTTCGACTTTGTCCCTGTGCCGTGCAGGTAAAGCTCGCGCGAATTCCTGGTGACGTCGCCGTCGCGGCGTCCGTTTGAGAGCGTCGTTTGCGTGCTCGGTTAAGTATTTGTCATGGTATGTTTTAATTAAGCACATATTTCTCTAGACAAGGAGACCCAAAAGGGCTTCAGATTTTAACCCTGCGTTAAGTACACGAGGGATACACAAAGCATTTTTATTAATCTCCTTTTTCATTTAGATTATATGCGGATTATACTTGACAGATTAATTAATTAACTACATTTTGATTAAAAATTGATTTTCTTAGAACAATTACTGTCTCTTGAATCCCTATCAAATTAGTACTTACAATATACAAATTCATGTAACTAGATTTATCATTTTTATAGATTTTAATATTATTTTGTTTTCAGAATAGAATCAATTTTGGAGAAAGTCCTCTTTATTGGCATTTAATATTTTACTGCATTTATATTCTACAATCTTGACACTCGAAATTTTTTACAAGGAAATTGGGACATTATATGTTCATACGGGCATTATACACTACTCACACGTATTTGAAGCTGCTAACTTCATTCTAACTATTCTCTTTTCTTCACAATCAAACTATTCACTCCTCTCTTTTCCCTCTTTTGAAAAACAACCATTTTCGTCTTCTTCGCATTCACTACTAGCTTTTATATCTTGAAGAACATTTTCATCCTTCCAATCAATCACCTCTATCATTTTTGCGTACGTGCTTGCCAAAACCACGATGTTGTCAGCATAAGTCAGACTCCACACTTTTTTATCCGAATGACTGACTACTCTCTACTCCACCCCTTGAGTAATACATTTTTGGCCTCCTGAATTGTAAAGCTAGCTTTGACATCGTGTATACGTCCAGCAAAACTAGATCTTGACGTACAATGTAGCAAAGTACGGCTACGATGCGGTTAAGTGACCAGTAAATTTTAACCTTTCAGGGACACTTACAAAATAAAATAAGTATAAGACAATAAAATCTAATTAGAAAAACGCTAATTTACACCACATTTGTCACGATACAAGAAAAGAAGTAAATAAGAGAAAATGGAGAAATATAGAGCGATTTTTTAAATTTTACTGTGCGTCTGATATTTGGAAAAATGACATAACCTACCTAATAAATTTGAATTAGTAAAAATGTCAAAGCTTGTGAGTACCAACATTAAATAATTAAATAATTTCCAATATTGAAATTAATCTAAATCTATTTGTTTCTTAAATAATAATTGTCGGTCAAAAAATCTTATACAAATTTCGTGCGGAAATGATTTTACAATGCTCCAGCAAATGCTGGAGTCCCCAAACGTGCTGTTGCATTGTAAAATCAATGTTTCCGCACTCTAATGTAAATAACTATTTCATTTTTGCTATAGATGTGTGGACTTAGTGGACAGCCCTGTCTAAGCCCATTCGTCATCTTTCGTTGAACAGAAACGTTCAGACATCGACTCTGATCACTATCTGAAAAAAATAAAATTTACTTCTAGAAAATACTACCCCAAGAAACTCCAACAAAAGAAATTTGATATGAAGATTATTCCCTTTACCAATCTAAAAGAAGCTTGGGAAAATCAACCAACAAAAACATGGGAAGAATTTTGTACCAAAATCACACAGTAAGCTCGAGAAATTGTACCCCAAAAAAGAACACAAAACACCCCTGGTGGATCTCTACCTGTGACCAAGCTCTAAAGATAAGAAAATTTGCATTTCAGAAATATAACAGTAAAAAAATCCCAGGAAACTCATCAAAATTTTATGACATCCGAAAACCAGTATCTGAAACCAACAGACAAGAAAAAATGGTCTCAATTGAGGAAAACTACAGAACTAGAGATTTCTACAGAGCGTTCAGAGAAAAAATCAAAGGATACATCCCGCAGAACTTATGGTTCAGGAAAAAAGATGGGAAATTGGCCCTTACTAGTGAAGAAAAGTGCAAAGAACTAGCACGATACTTCTCAGATCTTCTTAATTACCCTGAACCTACTAAAAGAATTGCTGAAACAGCCCCCAGTTTCAGTCACCCAGAGTCACCTCCACCACACCAAAAATAAAATCTGAACAACATTAAACGATTGAAGAACAACAGAACCTCGCTAAGCAATGGGATTGTGGCAGAACTTTTCAAGAACCTAGGTCCAAATTCACTCAAGAAACTTACAGAAATTATACAGGAAATCTAGAAAAACGAAAAATTCCCCAAAGACTGGAAATGTGCTCTCCATCACCCACTCCACAAAAAGGAGATAAAACAGATGTAAAAAACTACAGGAGAATCTCCCTCCTTGAAGTCGGCTACAAAATTTTCTCTACCTGCCTTTTTAACCTTTGCCGTCCCAAAATAATAAACTTCCTTGGGATCCCAAAATGGGTCAAAGCTGACCCACTTTATAAATCAATGTTTTTGTATAAAAAAGATCATTAACTGCAGTTTTATATAAAAAAACGAGAAATTCAATCTCTTGACAAGTATATAAATAACTAACTCCTATTTATATATATTTATTATATTATTTATTATATATTTTTTATTAGAAAAAAAAATTACAAAAGTTGTACTTTGTGTATATGATATAAAAGTTATATAAGTAAGTACTTTGTGTTAATAAAATAATAACAGGATGTAAAATAATTTTAAACTCTTCTGAAACGCATCGAAATATTTTTCCTATTCTTGCTGTGGACCTGATAAAAATAGAAAGTGTTAGTTAAAAATTATTTTTGTGCCACAAGCTCGTTGGCAAAACTTCACATTTGTTACTGTATTTGTTGCTTCCCCCAGAACAGTCATAACATCTCCCACGTTTGGTACCGACTCCAAGTTTTTCCTGGGGTTTACGTATAGTCTGCCCTGTAGTTTCGATGGCTGTGCAAACCGCATTTGAATATCCTCGTCCATCGTTTTTAATTTGATTACATCGTCTGGAGATTTGGTCTTTACTAAGCTCCATTCCAAGTCGTTCTAAGAAAAATTTTCTTGGAAACTTGAGTGAGGAATTTGACATCCATGCAGGATTTTTCAGAATCCAGATCACGAAGCTATTATAGCAAGCAATGTCAATAAAATTATAAAAAAGCCGAAATGGCCATCTCCTTGTGCCTCACTTAAATGAGTATTTTCTCACTAAATTATCTAAAACATCAACACCACTTTTGTTTGATTATATGTCAAAATTATTTCTGGCTTATCATTTTTCTTCAGTGGCAATTTCGTGCTGGTAGTGCAAAGATGACAGCAGAACCAAAAATTTTGGAGGTTTTGTAATGTAAGAGACCAAACTCAGATTTTTAGTAAATAAAAAATCGGACGAATACAAAGCTCGTTTTTTCACATCTAGCAACTGTTTTGGAATATCTTTACGAGATTTTCTTATAGTACCAACTAAAGTAATTTGTTTGCTAAGCAATTCTTCGGCCAACGTAATGTCTGTAAAAAAGTTGTTAGTCGTAATATTACGTCCAGTTCCGTGCCAATGCTGCGCCAAAGTTTTGACAACCCTAGGACCTTGATTTTTCTCACTTACGTTTCCAACTTTGCCTAAATATATTTCAAAGTTGCAGCAGAAAAATGTTTCTGCGTCACAAAGGACCCAGATCTTTTTGCCGTATTTATCTGGTTTGCTGGGTATGTATACTTGAAAGGGACACCGTCCTCTAAGGCTAACTAGCTGTTCATCTATGGTCCCCCAGGCCGAAGGATAGTAAACATCTCGACAGATCTGAGCAAAAATATTAGCAAACTCACGAATTGGAGCCAGTTTATCATTTTCCTTTCTCTGAAGTCTAGTAGTAATATCGTCGAACCGAATGTATCCCAATATTGACAAAAAACTGTTTCTACTCATTATTGCCTGATAAATAGGTCTACTCAATGATTTGTTTGTAACTGACCATAAGCTGTGAGGGTTCTCTCTAGATTCCCTGAAACAGCCAGTAAGAACAAGAATAGCTATAAATCCAAAAATTTCTGTGGCATCAACTTCAGTCCATGTTAGTCTGTTCGGCTTTTCTGCTTTTTGCTGTTCTTCATTGTACGCATTCACACATTTTCTAGCTCGTTCATTTGTATACTTTACAATAAGATTTATAATATTGTCAGATATAAACAACCTCAAGCAATCTAATGTAGAAGAGACATTCTTGCTTGCTTCGGTAAGACACTTTTCTTTGCGTACAAAATCAGTCACTGTTCTCTTTCCCGTTTTCGGTGCTATGTAGCTGCAATTCATTTGCTGCGTCGGCTGATCTTCAATGTCATTGTCACTAGATACACAGTTCCTTTGTGATGTCAATTCTTCGCTGACAATATCGATTTCTTCAGGTTCTTCGAGCAATACTTCACTACCGTCCTCGGTTTCCGACACATCACTAAAAGCTTCATTTCACCTAACACAATAGTTTTCATCATCTGAATCATTCATAAGTGCTTCGAAAAGCTCTTGGTCTGTGAGAGCTCTTTTTGCGTCCATGTTTTCGTGACAAATGTATTTCAGACCTGCGCGGATTACACAGCAACAGCTGTGCGTCGTAAAAACTAACAATAACGTGAAAACCTAAAACGGGTCGCAAAGTGACCCGTTTCAAATAATTGCATATTGCATTGTTGTAATTTTTTTATTTTTCATTTAATGTATGCCAAATTATATATTAATAGAAAATATTAGAATTCACAAGAGGGAATACATTTAAAAAATATTCGACAGAATGGCTCCCGATAAATTAGTTTTCGGGTCACAACTGACCCGGTTTTGGGACGGCGAAGGTTAAAACAGTACAAGAACAACTCGAGCATAAGATTAGCGAATATCAAGCTGGATTCCGTCCTTACAGATTGTGCACTGATCAGATTTTCAACCTAAAAACCGCTCTAAAATTCAGGGCCCTCGGAAACCTCCCAATCATCTGTGCCTTCGTAGATTTCAAAAAGGCTTATGTTTCAATTATACAACAATCCTTATTCAGCATCCTGAAAGAACAGGGACTAAATACCAAAGCACTAAAATTGACCAAATAGACCCTCACTGATGAAATCTAGAGTAAAATTCATGGAAGAAATCTCAGAAGAATTCCTGATAGAAACTGGTGTCAGGCAAGAAGATGGGCTGTCACCCATCCTCTTCAACCTTGTCCTAGATAAAGGTGATGAGGTAATGGGAAAAAGAACTGAAAGCACAAAATAGCTGGAACCCAATAAACATTGGGACACAGAAAAACAAGCTAGAAATTCCATGCTTAGCCTTAGCAGATGACCTGGCTCTTCTGCCTAGCGATGAACTCACAGCAATAAAGCAAATTGAAACTCTCCAGGAATGTGCTAAAAAAGTCGAACTACAATCTTCTTCCAGAAAACAGAATTTTTCGCTTAAAAACTAGATATCTACAATCATGAAAATCCACAGAAAAATTATATAATATTACAGCAGACCTCAGGAAAAGAAGGTTAAAATTTTATGGACATGTTAAGAGACTTCCTGACACCAGGCTAACCCATAAAATTCTCGAAAGAGTTGTCAAACTAAAGACTTTACCTTAGACACAACAAGTAAAAGCAGACATCAGAAATGCCAAAAGTCATAAGTTGTCCCAGAGAATGAAGTATCAAAAAGACCAGGTATCAAGTGGACGGAAGAAACGAAGAGGATCTTTAGTGAACCGATGAAAGCATCCTGGAGCCTCCGCAAGCGAAATCATAAATAAAGCTTTGTGTGTTCCAGACACCCAATAAGGAAGAATTTTGGAAATTTCGTTCGGGGTCAAAAAGGAGACCAAAGTTATTACTAGGATATCTCAGAAACGGAAAATGTTACGTACATGAAAATTGGTATTTGAAAATGCCATTACACCTGAATCTGAAGGTTTCCATTCTTGCTTCCCATTGATCCATTAATTGCGAAGCAATTGCCAGTCTTTGAACATTAGGAAATTCCTTTATGACCCGTTATTGCTTCAGTTTGGTCCACCATACTGTGGAACTATTTGTCAGAATGGGTCAAACTACCGTGGTATACAATCAGCATACGATGATTGATTTTAGTCCCCATAATTTCCCTCCATAACTGTTCTCTTGGTCATCATTAATGTCATTTTACACTTGTCGGTGGCTTTCTTAAGGTGTTGATTCCAGGTCAGTTTGGCATCCAGGGTTATACCTAAATACTTAACTTCCGCACTTACCTTTAGACGCTCATTGTATAAAATTGGGAGCATTAGCCCCTCAATTTCCTCATTTCTCTGAATGCACCCTGCACCATCTCTCTACCTTGCTCAGTGCATTTTGCATGAGCTCTGCTATTACAATAGGAAATTTTCCTCTAATGAGAATGACTATATTATCTGCATACCGTTGGGTGTAAAATCCTTTTTTGTTTAGTGACACAAGTAGACTATTTAAAACCATGTTCCACGGGAGAGGAGATAGTACCCCACCCTAAGTACATCCTTTGCCAACAGACACTCTCATTCTGTCTCCTAACACTGTGGTCTCAACATTTCTACCCTGTGGCATGGATATTATCTATCTAATTGAAGTGATATTAGCACCATAACTAACGGTTGCATTGACTATACTGTCGAATGAGGCGTTGTCAAATACTCCTTCTATGTCAAGGAAGGCAACAATTATCTGTTTTCGATGTGTTTTCTCTTCTTACCACTAATTGGTGAAGAGCAGATTCACACGATTTTCCTGGTTGATAGATATGCTGATTAGAGTTTCGGGACTGTTACGTATCTGTTGACTTCCTATCTTTGATTGCTGTGTTATGGATTATTTATGGATTAGCGGAATTGTGTGGAGTAGCGACGAAGCATACTTCTATGTTTATGGCACAGTAAGAAAGCAGAGTTTTCGGTATTGCGCTGCTGAGCACCCCCGAGAATTCTTCACAGCAGGAGCGAACTCTTCACAGCCCAAAAGTGACCGTTTGGTGTGCTTTGTCCTCTGTAAGCATCGTGGGGTCTTTTGTAAAGAGAACTACTTCGACATTTTGAAAAATTTTTAGGCCCAAAAATGGTAAAATATCAGACAGGTGACTTTTGGTTTCAGCAGAATGAACCCACAGCTTATACGACCCGTCGCCCATACGACCGCGAGTCATTTTGCAAGAAATGTTCCCCGGTCGAATAGTCTCTTTGCAAAAAGCCATTGAATGGTCCTCTCGCTCCCTTGCGCTCCTGCGACTTTTTCTTGTGGTGTTATCTTAAGGAAACTGTTTTTAAACCTCGCCCTTGAACTCCACAAGAAATAAAGGGTCGGTCGTAAGGAAATCACTGGAATTCCTTCAAATATGCTGATGAGAGTTAAAGTAAACTTCACGGAGCGGCTTCAACAGTGCATCTCCCCTGAAAATTACATTTGGACAATATCATTTTTAACAGAAAACACTATATTATATCTACTTTAAAGAAATAATAGTAGTTTACGATACATGTGTGCACAAAAGCCTTTCACACAAGTGTATCATACATTATTTTATCTACGAAGCATGTTGAATCTGCAGAAGAAATTGTTTCTCACCGATAATATTGAAAAATTGTAATTTTGACAAAAAAAAATCACTTACACAATAAGGTTAGAACGTTAAGCGCCTCCGCGGAGCTCCGTAGCAAAAATTGACAACTAGTAAACACACACAGTGACGGGAACACTATTTGGTCGTTGTCGATCTAATCTAGGTTAACCTAGATTTAATCTAGATTGGGTTACGGTTAGGCTAAGTCATATTAGAGCCAGATAAGTCCAGACTGAGAGGCCGAGACTTCTTGATTCAAAATAAGAAAAATTAATTCAATTTCAATTTAACATTAGAAAATGTATTTTCACTACGTCTATGTTTTGTGTTTAGTGACGAGAGTTGTTGCCATAGTAACAACAAACAGAAATGGTTTAATGATGAAAACTATTTGATTTACATTGGACTTTTACGCACGATTTGGAGACTTTATCACACGATTATAATAATAGTATCTTTCACATACAATAATTTACTTATTAATGTGTTCATTTTGGTGTGCGAGTAGATAATTTTTTTTATATTTTCTCTCTATTATGCCGCACCCTGTTTACAGGTAGGTATATATTTTATTAATCATTTTTTGCCTATTATCAGAACTGAAATCATATTTTTTTTAAATTAGCACATCCAAAATATCCAAAATGATTTCTTACATTTCCAACACCAAGCCAAAAATTTGTTTGGCAAATAATTTTTTTTTTGGTCTTCTGAACTATAAAGCTAGCTTTGACATCGTGTATACGTGTAGCGAAACTAGATTTTTACACATAATGTTGAAAAATACTGCTACTATGCGGTAAAGTCACTTTACCGCATAGTAGCCGTACTTTGGAACATTACATTCAGGAGGCCAAAAAATATTAAATAATTTCCAATATTATAAATAGTCTAAATCTATTTGTTTCTTAAATAATAATTGTTGGCCAAAAAATTTAATACAAATTTCGTGCGAAAATGAACTTTTCCACACTCTAATGTAAATAATTATTTGTTGGGCTGTTATTTCATATAAAATGATGTTTTAAACGATACGTTGTCGTCGGTTTACAGCGAAACATTTTCAGCGTTTTGCACTTTGTGTGCGGATTATTCGGCGTCCATCGCAATCGCGCATAAACGACAACCGTATTTATTTACAATTCGCCGCTAATTACGGCCTCTGCTGCGGAACGAAGTACAATTGTATCGCGTTACCTTTGTCCGCGGACCGTCCGATTAATTGGTAATGCAATTCTGCAATTATTTTCACTCGACTCGACTCTCTCCGATCCATCCACCTGTGTGCAATACTACCCTGCATGCACACACACAGATATCGTAACATGATATATGCGAGTTTTAAATAAAGCGGAAAATAACAAACAAATGTTCCAAAACGAACATTTATACAATTATCCTTTCATTTTAATTTAGTGAAGGGTGTCCCAAAATGTACAGACATTTTAAAATTGCCGATTTTTTTTTTGTTTGCGCCAAAACCAGAGTAAACATTGTTTGTTGTCTTTAGTATACATTGTGGTTAAATTATGGAAATATTCACAATCAAACAACGCGTAAAAATTGTAAAAAATCAGTTTAATAATGACATAAAATCCCGTACCTTTTGCCATTTCCATAACACAGTAGTGATTTTAATCAATAATTTTGAGTGAACTGGTTCAATTCGAAACGATAAATAGGACTATTGACTGTTCGAATAAAATGATAGGCGCTGTAAGTTTTTTAGAACTAGTAAGTAGAAGTAACATTTCTACTTATTGCGGGTTGGCCATGTGCATTAAGTGAACTAATTTAAATTAAAAGAAAAACATTAAATTGAAGTTATAATTTATTCCGGAATTAAATCTGGAATAATCTTGACATGTAGGTTAATAAAACGTAAAAAGGAAACCACCAAAAATAGGTCTATCGATAACAGTCAAGCTGTATTTAAAGAGTTGTATAAAAGTTGATATAATTTATTGATATAAGTTAATTAATCTAAAAAATAGGGGGTAATTAATCGTTTGGCAATGTTGTTGTCGTGTTGTGTATTTTAATAAATATACTTTTTGTTGTCCCGTAACGCTAAACCCAACGGGGTGCGTGCGTCTGTCCGTGCAGTCCAGCTGTTTAGTCGTCGGCTGCGCCCCCGCGTTGTTCTCGGTAATTTGTCTGAGCGGACTAGCAGCTAGGGGAACCTCCAATTAGTGGTATTAATTAGCAGCCACTTGAAATTCTACCGTTTTCGAGTCGCTGTAGTGCATTTTAGTCCCACAAACACATACAGTGGAGCTGCAACACTCGGATTTTCATTCGGAAACGATTTTAATAACGTTAATTTTGTAATTCTATTTCGTCGAGTGGCCACTACACGAAACTTTCTACTTTGATTTCGAAAAAATATTTATTTTATGACATTAAAAAAAATACGGTTTACTATTCGTAATTAACCACCTTTTTACTCATTAATTCCTCATAATATTACATTAAAAAAAAAATGATTAAAAAACAAAATTTTAAATGAAATAAAATACAAAAGAGTTTTAATATATAAATAGTGTAGAGTTAATATAACTTCCTCAATGTTTTATTTTCAATTAATTTTTTTTCTTTAAAATTTAGGCAGCAAAATGAAACACAAATCTTAAGAAAATATTGAATAACAAATATTAGAATCATTATGAAACCTTGAGGAATCCCAGAATACAAGTAAGTCGCTCTTTGTATTTCGAAAATTTGTATCTTGAAGATTGTGTAATGCAGCGATGTCAAACCTTTTTTTTCTGTCTGCCACATTCGAGGGGGTCATGTAGTTTTAGGCCACAAGCATATTACCATACCTTAAATGTAAAGAAAGGCTTTATTTAGTATGCCTTCTTCATTCACACAAGTATTTGAAAATATTTCCTTTCCACTCAAAATTCTGTATTGGTTTATTCCGTTGAAATAAATGAATTAAAAAAATATAGGCTTGGTTTTGGACCGCATTGGAACTTGTTTTGGGTCATATCTTTGACGCCCCTGACGTAATGGTTCTGAGTTAAGAGATTGCGACCTTTATAAATCAATTATAATCATTATCTTTGTAGTGCAGAACTCATTTGCAGATTCTCCAACAGACCAGATTGTTTCCATGTTGTAGGTTGTAGATTTGTAGATATCGGTGATGACATGTACTGCGACCTTTATAGATCTATTGTACGCCACCCTCCTTCTCTTATCGTTGGTACTACTTACCCTTTTAGAGCGTTTCCTCTAGTCCTGATTCCTTTAAGAATTTCAAGATCATTGTGGGATTCAAGGACTGCAACTCCTCTGCGTTCAAGCAGTGGGCCGCATGGTAAATTTGTTTCTTGCGGAGCAGTGCTCCGCAGTCTTGTAGCAGATGTATGGGGATTTTTGCTCTGATGAGCCGCAAAATCTGCATCTGTCATCTTCCTCTAGGCCTAGACTTTGAGGTATTTTCTAAGTCTGTAGTGTCCCGTCAGGACTCCTGTCAGAATTTTAAGCTTGTTCTTGTTTAGTTTAAGGCAACCTTTTGTTCTTTTTAAAAACATCCCAGCATTATTTTCGTTAGTCTTAGCCCTGGATGTTCTTTGTTGGTTTTAATCCATTTTTCTCTTATTTCTTAAATCTAAACTTTTCTGGATGGTGTTCATACTCATACCGCATAAGGTTTCCGAACCCATAAAGGGATTGCTGCATCCCTCGTTTGCTAGGTGATTGGCCTCTTCTTGAAAGGAGGAATATAAGGACCTAACGGCGTTCAACTCTCCCTCTTTTTGCGCCTACAGCAATCAAGCATGATCGCACCCGTATACTGTTTTTGTTTTTCCATCACATTTAAATATAAAATGTCTCGTGCTGAAAAGATCATCAACTTAGTGCAACAACACTCGATTTTATATGACATAAGTAATCAAAATTATTACAATATTTTAATGAAGGAGGAAGCATGGGAAGAAATATCCCAACTACTGAATGAGTCTAACTAATTTCAAAGCTAACTTTCTAACGAAAAGCTAACCAATTTCATTAAAAATTTGTTTATTTTTAATTATATTTATTAAATTATAATTACATTTATCCGATTTTTTTTTGATAATATACCGAAAGCACTCTCTACTTCTTCGAGCACGACTATGCCTATGATTGTAAATTTTATTACAACTGTTATTAATTAGTTGCGGTCTAGTAAATGGACGCATAATATTTTTATTTAAGGGAAATTCTTCGTCCTATCATTACAAACCTAACCTATCATTACATAAAGAAGCACAATCTTATATTTACCAAGAACTTTAGGAGGCGGTATATTAAGTTTATCTTCAAACAACATTTGTCCTAATTTATAATTTTTAAATACACCACCATCACTGTTTGTCCCGGCTCCATATAGGCTCCAACAGAAACTGCAGTAAATTTGAAATCTGCATCAGCTAATGCCATTTGTACGACACTAAATCCTTTATTATCCTTTGTTATAATAAAGGGAACCACTATTTATGGGTTTTTCTATCATTACATGTTTTCCGTCTAGGGTCCTAAGAGCATTAGGAAATTACCATTTCTCTTCAAATCCTTCTGTTATATTTATCTATTGTTAACTTTCGTCGGTTGAGGCATTACAATATGTGATAGTTTTTGCCATATCGCCTTGCATGTGGAATATACTATGTCCGCAACTGTTGATTCGCCCATTCTGTAACAGAATGCTACTGATCTGTACGTAACTGCATGCCTAAGAAACCTAAAAAACAAATAAGTGTATGAATTCTCGAGAGCTATATTAGTTGAAAAATGTATTAGTATATTTTGTTTTAAGGAGATGTTTTGAAAAAACGTTGGAATAAACTAAGAGATTCCTTTAGAAAGCATTTGAAGAAACAAAAAACAAAAAGTGGACAAGCAGCAAAAATTACAAATTTCTGGAAATATGAACAACAAATCTCATATCTTAACGAAGATCGTACTCAGTTGGGGAACCTGGACAACCAAACTGACGAAAACACTGACCCTTCTGAACATGTAAAGGAGCAATCTAACTTATTTGAGGGAGACAGTTTTATTTGCCTGGAAGCGTCTACCCGAAGTCCACAGAGCAATAGAAAAAGGAAACAAAATACAGATAAACCGATAGAAATTTCAACAGTGCTTGATAATTATTAAGATTAAGAAAATATAGAACAGGTAATACATGTGATCACCTGACAGCTTATTTTAAGGCAGTGGAGGACACTGTCAGAACTTTAAGTCCATTGCTTCAAGTCCAAATTAAGAGTAAATTCTCTCAATTACTTTCCGAGTATGAATTGATAAACATTTCTTCGAGTGTGTCAGAAAGTACTCCACAACCTAATGAACTTTTAGATTATTTTATTTTTAGTTACTTTTATTTACAAAATTATAATTAGTAAGTAGTTTTGTTTACTGTACTTATTTTAATAAATATATCAAAATAATATAAAAAATGTGACTCAAAGTCACTGCCAATCGTTCTTTTGGTGAAATGGATTTTCTAAAATGAATGTCCGGTTTCTTTATAATAGGTTCAATAAAATTGTGTAGCTCCACAAATTTTTCGTAACTCATGCGAAAATAACGGAAAAATCGTTTGCTGTCTACTGTTAAACGATTGAAGAGAGTGCGAAACTCTCCTTCTTCATTTCTTGCAGCATTGCATCTTCATCTTCATATCTTTCAAATCTTGCATCTTCATATGTCGTTCACCCAAAGTTTTTTTTTCTTTTTTCTTACATTCTTCTTCAATAAGTGCCATTGCAATAATCACTGCTTCTTCTTCACTGTCGCTACTGTTCATACTCATATTACACAATATACTTTCACAACTATACATAACCTGACAAACTTGACAAAGAGTTCGTTGGGAGGGGAATGAGTGTGTGGAAAAGTGATGTAGCTGAGCGGATGCAATATGTGGAAAAATGACGGAGCTGAGAAGAGCGGACCCGATCGGAGCTGATATGAGATGAGCGGAGCGGATCCAGTGTGCGACAAGCCTTAGAGGCCCTCTCTTGCTGATGCATCACTGTTCTTAAATGTGAGGAAAAGGATTTCTTTTCCCAAACAGCACTTACGAAACGTATGGAGTCTTAAGCCATGGAGTTTGGGGTTTACAGAACCCTTATTTGTCGATGTCTTCAAATCCAGTATAGAATTACATCGTAATCGCCAAAGTTTAGTTTTGTGACACAATTCCAAATCATTTTCAATGACAAAGCTTCACTTTGGTTTAACTTTATCACATTTAGCTATCACACACAGTCTCATTACTTTGACGTAATGCACTTGAAAATGACTTTCACCAGTCGAAATCTGAGGCTTTTTAAATGTATAAATAACTGTGATTAACATGTTATATAATATCTTTACATATTTCTTCTTCTTTTGGTGCCTATCTGGTCCGGATGTTGGCGATCATTCGGGCTATCATAATCTTAATCGTGGCTGCTCTAAAAAGCTCGGTGGTTTTCAGAGAGAACCATGTTCCTAAACTTTTTAGCCAAGAAATCCTCCTGCGGCCTGGGCCGCGTTTACTCGGGATTCTCCCTTGCAGTATTTGTTGTAGTAAACCATATCTCTTTTCATTACGCATTATATGGCCCAGGTACTCCATTTTGCGTGCTTTTATGGCAGTTATTATCTCGTGGATTTTTTACATATTAAGTGTAGTTAAAACATAGTGACTTTATCAATTCAGTGTAAAAGTTTATTGTGTAGTATATAGTATTTCTAGTTTATTTTATAATGTATAGTATTGCTTCTGTTACCAACATGTGTAAAGGGTAAACGACACTACTTACCTTCACAACACATACGCACAGGCTGGTATACGATTGCTTAGTTATGTCGACCTTTTTATCAAGTGTCATGTCTTTTACAGTATTTTTCATTTGATTTATGTAATTGCTATTTACATGCCCTAATCTATAGCTTGTGGTTCCAGATACCCCTGACGCCATTACCATTTTTTATTAAAGATCATTATCTATAAAATATACTTTATTGCTTTTTCTAATTAGCTGGCTTATAGACAACAGATTAGTGGTCAAACCTGGAACAGATAACACAACTATGAATGACATCATGCTCACCCTCATCAGATGCAATGAAAGATATTGTTTATAACAATAATTTCTTTTTGTTCATGGAATGATATATTTATATTCCAGCTTTCTTTCCACGTCAAGAGTATACTCGCACCATTCTACAAACCATTCATTTCTATTTAAGTTTCCACTAAAAAATCCAGTACTAAACACATTTTTTATTCTGATTACGATATTCACTAGTTTTATAACATTGAACGTTGCTTTTGTTTTTGAAGACCACCACCTTTGTTTTTATCTGTTATGTTTATGCCTATGAACAACCAGTTTCTATGTCCAACAGTATGGTTTTACTGGCGTCTGGGTGTCATAGGAATGCCGGAATGCTCAACCGCCATATACATGGCAGAGAATCTGGCAAGCCTTCGAGCAATGATGTACCGATATATTCTTCATTTATCTCGAATGCTGTTCCACTCAATTTTTGTTCTTTGTGATAATTTGTGTAACATAGGAAGTCAGGAACTCCAATTTTCTAAACGAAATGACATAAAATGGCGCAGTAAACTTACTTTTCTGGCAAATCGAGAGTCATCAAATAAAGCTTTTAACTTATACCATCAATAATTAGTAGTTTTCACATCCTTTATTCGAACATATAAGGATGAACTTAAAATAAACGGAACACAGCAGGAATAAATAAATATCAAAACAATAATATACAAATTATTATAATACCAAAACAAATTTCATGTGAAATTTGTAAGTTATTCTATAGCTTTCATACCTCCTTCGTTGCACTCAAAAAAAAAAACCATAAAAATAACTTTGTTTTTAAGATAATGTCTTTCCGATACCTTAAGTGGATAGCCATATGTGGTCGCGTTTCGAGATTTATCTCTCATTAGCACAGTTTTGCTTTTTGGGGTTTCAGGTTTTTGTTGAGTGCCACGAAGGTGGACTGAAAGCTATAGAACTTAAATAGCTTACAAATTTCACATGAAATTTGTTTTGGTAGTCCTAAAATGACTCAGTAATTGTTATAGAGCTCCGGAAAGGCTGAATCTATTTATATATTCAGGCTGTGTTCCGTTTGTTTTAAGTTTGTTTGATTATCTATAACGTGGGATGGTTTCACAAAATCTAAATATAAGGATGAATCAATGGTTACCACAAATTTAGCTTTCGTTTTTGCGTCTTCTGCTGCCAAATACTTTTTCAGGTTATGGCTGCAACATGCCCTCAAAATTTAGATAATTCTCTGCGGCGAAAGCCCATACGTCGTAATTTTCCTGTCTCTTGAACTTTGGCATGTTCACTAGAAATTTGTCATTTCTTCACAAAGCCCACTAACGTTTTTATATAAGTAAGGACTAGACTGAGTTCATTAGCCGAAACTAAACCACGTGCTTATTCTAACGACTCACTACGACTTATCTTCTTTATTAGTAACCTCTCATGTATACATTAGATGTATTACCATATTTCTAAGTCCTACAGCTGGTTGCTTCCATTTCCATGGATTTTCATGTTATAATTCAATTCAATTCATTTATTGACCACAAGATGTACATATATACATATACATATGGGTACGTCCAAAAGAAACAATGTATACAGAAAACTATATAGAATTGAGAGAATTCACAAACTCATTGTAGTCGTAGGGACACTGTGAAATAAGTCATTCTTTCATTACGCTTCTGAACCTCTTATATGAGGTCTCCTCCGTGAGGCTCGTTGGGAGCTTATTGTACATAATAATGCCTTTGACATCTGGGGCTTTGCCACAAATATCCAGCCTTACTTTGGTAGGGTACAGCTTAAGGTGTCCTCGAGTGCAATAGCTGTGCCTATCACTGTTCCTAGGAATCCTTAGTTTCATTTTGTGGATGTAGCACGTAGCTTCAAGGATATAAAGGCCAGTAACTGTTAGCAGATGTAGGTGTATAAAGTGCGACCTGCATGAAGCATACGTGGGGATGCCGACTAACGCACGAATGATCCTTCTTGCGCTTTTAAAATTCGAGATATTTCGGGTGACGATCCCCACACTACAATGCCATAAGAAAGCACTGACTGGATCTCAGCATAGTAGTAGTTTAGTAATTCGGTTTGATTGAGAATTTTTCTAAGGAACCGAATGCAATATTCTTTCTGATTCAGTACTTTGCATATGCTCTGAGTTGTAGCGTGCCAAGTTAAATGCTCTTCAATATGTATTCCAAATTTTTTTTTTCATTTTGTTCGATTTAGTGCCGAGTTTCCAGATTTTATTTGGATATTTTCTACGTATTTGCTTCTGTTGGTTTGGAAAACTATGAATTTAGTTTTTTCCATGTTAAGAAACAGTTTATTGGAGGAAAACCATTGTGTTACAGATTCCATGATTGTGTTAGATTTTTTAATTGAAGATTGCAAATTGTTTTCAGATATTAAAAAGCTGGCGTCATCAGCATATAACATGGAATCACTTTCGTGGAGATATGCCACTAAATCCGCCAAAAATACGATAAATAGTGTTGGTGAGAGCACACTACCCTGGGGTCCCCTGTTTTCCTCGCAATTGTTGGAGACTTGCCTACCTTATCCAAAGAGTTTATTTCTACATATTGGGATCGATTTTGTAGGAAGGAGCATAACCAATTTCCTGATTTTCCTCTTATGCCGTAATAACCTAATTTGTCAAGGAATTGGTCGTTGCATACACAGTCGAAGGCTTTACATAGGTCACAGAAAATACCTATTGGGAAATTGCCCTTGTCTACATCAGGTAAGATTTTATTATAAAGTTTTAGGATAGCTGTGCTAGTAGATTTCCCGCTTTGAAAGCCATGTTGTCTGGGGGTATTATTTTATGCTTCGCAATGAAAGGGCGAAGTCTCTCCATGAAACAGTATTCTAATATCTTAGACAGCACTGGGATTAAAGCAATTGGTCTGTAGTTATTGAGGACCGTATTGGCTCCCTTTTTATGAATAGGTAGAATAGTGGTCACCTTTAAAATTGCCGGAAATTCTTCGGTATTAAAGGAGCAATTCATTATATTTAGTAGCGGCTTCGTTAGTTGTTCTAAATTCTCCTTAATTAAGCCATAGGGTAAACCATCTCGCCCATGTGAGTTTTTACTTTTTAGATTTTTGTTTAGAAGATTGAATAATTCTCTTTCACAAAAATCCTCTAAATATATGGTTTCCACGATAAATTGCATGTGGTTGTTTGTTATGCTAGTCGGATTGATGTTTTTAATAATTTGCTCTGGCGCTTTAGCAAAAAACTATTAAAAGCCATAGCAATTTTATCAGGATCCCTAATTAGACTATCACCTATTTTATTTGTGTTTTGTTTAATTATATTCCATACGGTTTTTTGCTTGTTGTCTGAATTAGTGATAATATTTATAAAATATAGTTTTTTTGTGCGTGTAATTAATCTTACATGAATTTTCTTTTGATTTTGGTAATGCACTCGTAGATGAGGATATCTTTGTTGCAGAATGTAGAGATCTTTTAAATTTCTGCTGGAGATCTTTGTTTCTTCAGTGATCCATTTTTTATTGGATTTTTTTAATTGGATATTCGTTCGAGAAGGAGCAAAACTATTATTAAAGTAAAATTGAAAGATATTTATTATTATTATTACAGTTATCGCTGTTAAAGACATCGGACCATGCTTCCTCTTTTAGGAATTTCTCGAATATAGATTTATTTTGAGAAGTAATTCTACGCGCCATTACACTTCTTTTCTTTTCTGGTTCGCTTCCCTCATTGCACAGATTATTATCATATGATCAGAGAAGGTGCAGTGTTGCACATATGTAGATATATCGTCTACAAAGTTGGCAAAAATGTTGTCAATTAGTGTAGAATATGAGTTTGTAATACGGGTATGCTGGGATACCAGTCCTACTAAACCATAGGAAGACAACATGTTTGTAAGGTTTATTGTGTGTGAAGATTTAACGTCAAAATTAATATTAAAGTCTCCAACTACAATAATGGATGAGACTTTGTGGAAGGCATTATCCAATAGATTTTCTAGGGTCCCCATGAATGTTTCTAGACAGCCGATAGGCGGACGATAGAGATTTATAATTACTGAGGAAAATTCCTTGGTTTTCCATATAACAGCACATAATTATTTTCTTTTAGTTGGCTTCACTGATTCAGCAATCTTGTTTGGGACGAGGGAGAAGTAATTTGCATTTCACTAGGGAATGTGACAAAATTATGCATCTATAGTCAATACACCACAAGTAGTACGCTTGCTGCATTACTGGTTGTTTTCTTCATCGTCACCGTTAACTCCTAGTATAGAATTACTTTTCAAAAATGCACCACTTTCACTAATTTGGTTTAGGCCCTTGGATGAACTATTTTACTGACTACTTTCATAGTTGGAAAAATCTATTTTATGAAAAATTTCTGCTAAATTATTTTTTTGTGAGGGCCGGGGAATCTTTTTTTACCACGGAAGTTCACTTTTGCGTTTATAGTAAACAGGCATTCAAGAGACAACAAATACAAAAGTTTCAACAACCTGCAATGTTCCAACTTTTTGAACTTAGATTGAAAGTTTTACTCCGACGATGCAACTAAATGTTATAAGCATGAATGAAAATAATTTTTTATAACTAAAGCTGTCTGCATTTTCATTTCCAGAAGACCACATCGGAAGACTACAAAGGGCTGTGGGCTGCTCTCCTCTAATCTAGACTATTTAGTACATGAAACCTACTAGTACTTTAAATCCACTTTCTGCAGAAATTTCAGCAAAAAAATATGCTTCTCTTTATCATTGTGTACACCTTACTGGAATAACTTCCTCGCACAACTTCATTGATAGTGACTTCATGCACCTAGTTAGACATGACTTCCTATTTCATCTTCTTACCTAAGCTCCTCTTAGTGTGCGCATTTTGTGCACATCAAACTGTGTATATAAAAATAGAAAATATTCTAAAACTAATAAATCAATCAACAGGATCAAATATTCTTAAATGATTGTGTATATAAATACAGAAGCTTCGTTAAATTTCAACAGGAATTCAAGCTTATAATTCTGATGGTAATTTTGAAAATGAAGACTCAATGCTAAGAACTTAAGGTTGGAGAAATATAGTAAACATTATCTTCTTCCAACTGGGAGGTTCTGGTATCGGCAGTTCAAACTCCCATTCGAAAAATCTGTAGAGCAGGGTGTCCAACCCGACATATTTTTAAATTAATTTATTTCAATGGCACAAACCAATAAAGAAGTTTCGAAGCCGTTAACTTTAAATATATTTTATTTGTGCATGGAAATCAAATATTTTAAAATACTTTGAAATGTGTGAATAGCGAAGATGTATTTAATAAATCTTTTTTGCTTTAAAGCTATAATGATAAACTTGTGGTCTAAAACTGTGGTCTAAAAGGTTGGACTCTCCTGCTTTAGAGCATTTATCTACAAGGCCTGACTAAAGCAGGAAGAACTCTAGTGTTTAACCTGCTATACATACTGAAATTCTTGAAAGGACCAATTTTGTAACAGTTGGTCTAAATGGGTGTTGTTACACTAACGATTATTAAAAGATAGACAACGACAAAACAATTTTAAATACACTAGAATACCAATAGATCAATAGACATGAAGATAGAATTTTAAAGATACTAATACACAAGGCACAGCGGTTCTACAAATCTTAAATTATCTATTACGTTAATTTTGGAACACCCTGTAAATCATCAAGCCATTATTTACACGAAGCGTACATGAAATATTTCTAAGCATTTGGACTGTAATATACAAAGCTTAAAAGCTCAAAGAAAAAGATAAGGCACTACAAACGATAAATAAGTCGGATATTTAGTTAATAAGAGGTCTTTTTAAAAATAAATCCGCACACGATATAATCCGAATAAATTCAGATAAAAAAATTGGATACAACGAGAAAACAGTAAAAAGCGGAAATGGTATAGACGTAGCGAGAGGTATTACAAATGACGTGCAGGTAACAATCCCACAATTGATAGTCGCGACGGATTAACGAGATGGCGCTGCCGCTGCAGTTGATCCCGACCATAAATTACCGGACTAACGTAATCTCATTACAGCTACCTATGTTTAACACCGCTCTACTCTCAAACACTCTCTCTCTATGTATATGTGTGTACTTTATCAACATTCTGCACATGGGTTCCGAAACGCTATAACTAATATTTACAGCCGAAAGGCAAACAAAAAACTCACATAAATATTTTTATTTAATGAAAAAATATATTTTTTTATCTGATTGGGACAACATAACGTTTTTCTTCGGTGTTTGCACAGAAAGTTTCACATGTATATAAAAAATTTGTAGACTAGACTAAAACTCAATCTACCTCTAGATATATATGATCTAGATAATCATGACTTAGATAGTCCAATAGATAATCTCGAATGTACTAGATTATAATTAGCTGTATCTTAATTCTGTTAAATTGAAAGAATATTTGACTTTACTACTAGAAATCATACTAGATGTACACAATTTTATATCTAGACTAGATAAACCTTGTTACAATTAGATAATTACTATCTGATCTAGGCAAATCTAGATAAATTGCAGATAGTACAATATAAATTATAACTGAAGTAGAAGATTATACTCGATAGATACAAATCGTTTAAATATAACTAATTATCGCACATTTGCCATACAAGAGCATTAACAAAATCAACATCCATTAGTGTTAATACAAAACTAATTACTCAATGTAACTAACGGAGATAAACCAGACTAAATCTGTAATACTTTTTTAATAACACAGCCACCGTTTCTCGATGGAAACTAGAAACATACAAATTCCCCTAGCTATAGGGCAATTGATCGTTTCGTTAATATCTGCTGTGCAGATTGGGGCCCTCGTTTCGGCCATTATATTTCCGATATGTGTATGTAGATTGTTAATTAAATTCGCCCGGGGGCCGCGTTTACATGACAGCAATCTGTCCGCGACACACACACTCTCTCCGCCGCCGCCGACGCTACCGCCAACACCACCGCCACGGCACGCAGTTCACTGTATATACACTTACTCATTTTTATTAATATAAAATAACTAATTGTTCAGGTAATTATAAATGTTTAAAATAAAGCTAAACCAAGTTTAACAAAATTTTAAAGAAATGGCTTTTTGGAACGATTTAATGGACTAGATGACAACGCAGACAAACAAATGTAGACTTACAAGTAGACGAACCCTACCTATAAATATAGAGTTAACAATAAACTAACTAAACCAGGAATGAACAAAGCTACATAGAGAAGACTAGACAGACCAGATTAGAAAGGCAAGATTATACAGAGATAAATAGACACACAAGACGGTACAGAGAAACAAGACAAGATTAAACAGACATGACTAGACAGACAGGACCAGACAGAGAATACTAGACAGACAAGGCTAGATAGGCAAGACTAGACAGACAAGACTAGACAAATAAGACTAGACAGACAAGACTAGATAGAGAAGACTAAACAGACAAGACAAGAGTAGATAGACAAGACCACACAGACAAAACTAGACAGATAAGACCAGACAGACAAGACTAAACAGGAAAGGATTGGGGGGCAAGACTAACCAGACAAGAACTAGACAGACAAGACTAAACTGAAAAGACTAGAGAGACAAGACTAACCAGACAAGACTAGACAGAAAATATCAGACAGAGAAGACCAGACAGACAAGATAAGACAGACGAGGCTAGACAGACAAGACTAAACAGACAAGACTAGGCAGACAAAAGTTGCCACCGGATTAAAGTTGCTTATCACAAAATTGAAGTTGACGAGAAGTGGATGCCGTGGTCCGAAGGGGCAAAAAACTAGTAAGGGAACTTAACGAAGAAGGGGCAGTGGCAGAGGTGTGGAAGGGAAATGGAAAATATTAAGATATTGTTTTGGAATATGGAGGGTTTGAAGAAAAAATGAAAACAAGAGACGAAGCATTCACTCAAGGTTCTTACAGAAGTTCCAGTTCTTTGGATTGGTGGAGACGTAGTTACAGTAAAAGGAATGGCA